>OZ012548.1:31356589-32608839 GCA_963935595.1 Schoenobius gigantellus
GTCTACAGGTGGAGTAATCGAGCAATGATCTTGGTTCTTGAAATGTTGTTTATGTGAAAGTAGGATAAAAGAAATGAATGGTTACATGATTAAAACTCGTATTTTTCATGTGAATATGATATTATTGTTGACAAATTACTATGTCACACTTAAAAGTAGGTAACGCATGTATTTACCATAAGAAATGACAATTTGAATGAGAATTCAGAAAAAGTATTTTGATTACTTACTTCGTGATATTATCTGGGTGGCAATGTATTTGGAGTTTACCTACACCGACCCTTCTAGGCAGCAGGCGTAGCACGGGCTGCCAAGACTGGACTCGAGTTACGCATTATCTCACAATATCAGTGACATAATCTGAGTAGCACGGTGGCGCGTATTTAGTGTTACTGACGTGATAAATTTTCTTGACGCTCCTTAAGAAACACGTGTGACTGAGTTTTATTACAAATTTCTTGGCGTGCCTGTGCGCCGACTGCTGTGGTTGTAGCAAGGGCTTTAATACTTTAGAAGATGTAGTAGCAGTCGGAGAGCAAAAAATTTGACGAGCGTCAAGAAATTTTTATCACGTCAGTCCCTCTTAATACGCGCCACCGTGCTACTCTTTAACACATAGAGATTATGTCACTGAAATTGTGAGATATGCGTGACTCGAGTCCAGTCTTGGCAGCCCGTGCTACGCCTGCAGGGTGATTAATAAGGCCAGTTACTTCTCATCTGAACTGTTGCATCACTGAACAGCAGCAATGAATGAGTCCAATGTTATAAGACTAACAAGTAATTAACACTCACACAAGCCTGAACCGAGTGTATTTAAGAAAAGAAAAATATTCAAATGTGTGTTAGAAGATATAAATGAACTGTTCATGTATCAATAAAAATAAATGAAATAGCAACTTACGATTCATAATTTAAATGAACATTTCATTCATTCCAAAGCAATATCTTTAAAATAAAGATCATTTTCTCAAAGCTACGGCGGCGCTTGAATTTGCATAGATATGCTCTACGTAGTGAGTTATACGAAGGTGTTATCCATAATTCATTTTAGTGTCATGTTGAAATGAAACTGGCGTCCCCAGTGACGTTATTTACCTTTTTTATTACATCGCTTATGGCGAGCAGAGCGTTAGATCGTGCAGTTTGTGGAAATAACGTTGGTTTTTTATGTTTTATTTGCCTGATTGGCAATAGTCCCAGTGATCTAGTGGTGTACTCTTCCGTTCTTTGAGGAGATCTCAAAGAACGGAAGAGTACACCACTAGATATTTAGGTAGGTAGCGTTATACGTGTTTTCTAAAAAAAGGTTTGTTAACAATAAGTTACTTTTTATGTCTATACTAGCCGTGCCCCGTGGTTTCACTCGCGTTAATTTGAGGAAATACCCGCGAAAATATATTCCATTACCACCGTCCACCCTCATGACTGCCGCCTTGCACATCATAAAAGTGCGCACGGTACTTGATCATTATTTGGTCGGAGCTATTTTAAAACTATGATATCTACTAAAATATTCATTGACATCAAATGATCTCCAGGGCAATGTTATTTGTGATGAATAGTGTATTTATTTGGATAAGGATTAATATCATGTTTATAAAAATACCTTAAGTTGTAGCATAATGTTATATTATAGCAACCTTTCTCGATAAATGGACTATCCAACACAAAAAGAATCGTCTATCAACAGTAGTTCCTGAGATTAGCGCGTTCAACCAAACTCTTCAAATTTATAAATAAATAAAATAAATAATTTTAGCAAGCATAGAAGTATAGATTTGTATTTCACCGTCATTTCAATTATTTTAGCCATCCCGCTTCACAACATTTATCAAGCATCCCATTATTGAATTTGGCATCCCTCGAGTATTTCTAAACTGACCGGTCCTGCGCTGCTTGCATCCGGTAGCATCCTGTAAACTTCACCACAGATCTTCGGTTCACCGTTGTGGGGGCCAGCACTGTGTCTCTGTATCCCTATCCTCGCTTCACTAGGACTGTTTCGTTCCAAGGGATGTTGGACCTTTTGCCGATGTACCGAGCTTAAAAAAAAATCTATCTACGCTTCGTTCTACGAAAACGTTTAAAGTTAACAGTATGCTGCTTTAAGCCACGTCCATTTTAGGCTGAAACTGGATAAATTATTTAAATCAAAGAAAACACATTGACTGAAGTCCTTCCTTTAGTAAACGTACAAAACACTTATAAGACAATAGTGATTAATGTGAGTATTCTAATGATCATGTCAAAACAATACATCATTTGTATGTACATATAACACGGTCGCTTATTCTATCCTTTACAGTACACGTGACAGGGATCATATGATTATTATGTTACGTAGCAACCCCACATCACAGCGCAACATTGAATTGACAAATGAAATTCTACATACTAAGATATATGCGAGTGATATGAAATAGGATCCATTTGAGAATGAGTCTCAAGAGTATTAGAATATAGGTAGCTAGTATTAGATATAGGTTACCTAGTTACTCAAATCCGCTCTACCCACAACTCTTGACGTTGTTCGTATTAACATTGGAAAAAGGATTTCAGGTAACAAATAACTAGGGATGGTGTCAATGTATTGTTTTTCAGACGGACAATTTAGTTTGCAGTAAATATGGATTCGTTAGAATATTTTATATTTATATAAATAAAAATGAATCGCCGAAATGTATATACGCGCATAACTTCAGAACGACTGCACTAAGGATAATTCTTTTTTCGTTGTGTTCTCTATTATCAGTACAAAGTTTGTATAAAAGAAAATGTTTGTAAAATTAAACGAAAAGTAAAAAAAAATACAAAATTTTCATATAAAAGTGAGATGGTTGAGTAACTTTTTTAGTACATCCGTGCGAAGCTGGGCCGGACAGCTAGTAAAAATAAATTTCTGGGTCAACTCATTGACCCAACTAGATTTTCAAGATTAAAAAAGCGATTGATAAACATGGTCAATTTGAAACTTTTTATTGCATCTGTTATTATTCTTCGGGGTTTTTATTTTACTGTGGCAAGTATTTCAAACATGAATAGCCTTTTAATATCCCAATGTGTAAAGATCATTAATGTCCAGACTACGCCACCACCATATTTAATACATAAACTTCGTCGTAATCTCGGGCGTCGCTACTAACCTTAGATTCATTTCAACAATAATCGAGATTCATGCACACCCTAAAAATTCACTTTAAAATTTATATTATTGTCAATAGCACGAAGGACAATTTAAATTTCATAGATAGTGAATACGATATTACAGCAATAAAGCGAGGAAAAAGAAAGATAATTAAATGGTAAATAATCTGAAATTTGTAAAATGTAAGAATGATAGTAAAATGAAATGCAGAAAAGAAGAAACAAGGTAAAAACTAAATATTAGATAAACGTAATAAATTTTTTTATAATCATCATCATTATCATCCACAGCTCATAAACGTTCCCACCGAGGGGCTCGAGCCTACCCTAAACTAGGGCGTTTTTAGGCCTTAGTCAACCACGCTGGCCAAGTGCGGGTTGGTCGACTTCACACACAACCTGTAAATAAATTTTTTCTTCACAGGTGTGTGCAGGTTTCCTCACGATGTTTTCCTTCACCATAAGTTTTTTATAATACAATAATGTTTTTATAGGTAGATCAATGGCAATTGTATACGTAATGTAATCATAATGTAAATGTAGGAAATGGCGATGGCTCGATGACAATAAGCAGCAGATGGCGTGGTGGAATGAGGCCTCAGAAGAATATGAATCATACGGACGACAGCACATCAAGGTAAACACTGTGGCATCTTATGTCGTTGTAATAAGTACTATTTTGCAACAGAAACGTTTAGTGTGATGTGTAGGCGTGGCAATGACTCGGATCTAATTACATTTGCACTCCATATTGCAGCAGCATTTATTTTACATAATAAACGATTACAATACCCGTCAATTTACAAATAATTATTAAGATTAATTTAGATATATATAACCTTTAGGTGGACATCACGAGTCGGCCATGAGAAACGGAAGAGCTGTGACAGCTTATAGTCAGAAGTGAAACGGCACAGACAAACTAGAGTTGCCATTGTATAAAATATTTTGCATATTCAACAGTAAAAATTAATTTAAAAATGTAATTAGTAACCCTTTGGCTCTATGTATATCTCTATGCGCCTATCGTCCTGAATCAATTCGTGCTGAAGCTTCGGACGTTTTGTACGCTAAAAAGTTATCGCGTATACTGTGGTCCCGTTAGCAGCTTCGTCATTTTGCATGAACTATCGTCCAATAATCCAAGATGGCCGAAATTTCTAGATCCTTAATTATAGACGACGAATTTCTTTACTTCTACATGTATGCTAGTAATTATATGATGCATTTATCCATCCTCCATTTTATCTCATTAACTAGAGTCATCGCACACATTTTTAACAAATGAAAGCAACCGCCGAAATGAACAACGCTAGTGAAGTGTGACCACGCAAAGCAAATAGTTAGCGCGCTAAAACCCTTTGATGTCCCGCCACCCGCCCGATAACGCATACGAAGTCCAAATATTCGCGACGATAGCCGAATATGACTGGTCCCATCTGCGTGTATCGCGTCATAGCACGAAGCTTCGGGACGATAGGCGCATGTGGAGCCACGACATAAGACATAATGAAAATTTCCCGCGCAGATGGCTAGCTAGTCTTTGTAAAAGTTCTACAATATTTAACTGCATTTGCTTTGAAAAATCACCGCCATTCATCAAGATATTTCACGCGTGAACTACTACAGTACAAAACTGTTGCAGTACTCGAAATAAAAGTTGGCGCAATATTCCGAGCCGATGGAAGTTTACCGTTGTTTAAGTTTACACTAAGTTCCACTGTGTGTGAGGGTATTATCTCGCTTACGCAGCCGAGCGAGGTTTGCCAGCTATTTGGCGGATACGTGGAACTTCGGGGTGTTATATAAATAAACATGATTTTACTATAATGTACAGCAGACATCATGATGTTTGCGCGTGGCCCTAGAAAAAAATTATGCATCTTATTTTTGTGACATGGAATAGGTTTCGTAATATAGCCACTCCATACAACATTTTGAATATTGCAAAGGGTTTTTACCATATTTAAAGATAAAATCGTTACTGAGAATACCAAATAAAGTAATTGGAAATACAATTTTAAGGAGCACACGTCTAGTTTTGTCGGTAAAGCGTTGCGCTTCACTTTTTGTGATATCGTATATTCGTTTACATTTTTCGTCATTTCAATTACGTACAGTCGGCCAAAAAAGTGGCCAAAGGTTGAGATTCAGTTTCATGTTGTAAAACAACAACAGTTGATTTTCCTTTAAAATACTACATATATTGACAGCTGCCAGGGTAACTAAAGATTTTTGTTTATGCGCGAAATTTTATCAAAACGGATACAAAATCAGCAAATAGCTATAGCACTTATTTTTATTGGACAGTAGCAAACGAGATACACCAAGTAAAACCAATTAATCAAATAAAATCAGTGATTTGTTCAGAGCTAACGAGTACGAACCGTTCGTTTAATAAAAGACTGCGGGTGACTGCATTGCTTTAATTGTGGTAGAGAGACCGTGATTGGAAAACTAATCATTTATCTATTTCATATACATATAGGTCCATGATACGTAGTACACTAATTATACTTTGCATCCCTCCGAAGATGATTACCATAGTTTACATGCAGCAGTACGTAGTATGGTGCCGTTCTTATCACACTGTTTAAAGATATAAATACAAAAAAAAAGTTTTGTCTACCTCACTCTCGCCACACCTCGGTCGCTTGGTCGGCCTGTGAACGCCATTACGTTTTTTCGTGCGGTTCGAGTCACACGTCATGGGTTGTAAAAGCGCTCCAGATCGCATAATAGTTATGAATTATGGATAAATCATAAAGTTAGAACAAAAAGTGAACAAGAAAAATTACGGCGTCAGTATTACTGTAGGATTTTAACCGAAAATGCAAATGAATCCCGAAATTAGTCACATTGTGTTTTCGATGATAATAATTTGGAAATCAATAGTAAGTACATTACGCTGCTATACTTAACTGTTAAAAACAATTTGTTTATGTAAAACTAAAGTGGCGATGGCGCCGTAAAGGCGCGCGCGCCGCCGCACGGCCCGCCAGGATGGCGCCGACGCCGGCCGCGCCGCCATCGCCACAAACGTTTTTTAATGTTTCACTAAATGACAGTTCGCTAAAATGTTCGCTAAAACATTTACATTTTGCTAAATGCAAAATTGTTAACTGTGCTTGTTTTATTCAACATAAACATATTATGTAGTATGTGGTGGTGCCCAAAGTAGACTCCACCACGTCGGCGTTTCACCGAATAACGAATTTTAGGTTTATTGCTGATGTCGACACTACAATCTAAGAATTGTCCTTACCTTGACTCCGTTCGGTCTCCGTATGTAGCCGGTGGACTTCCTGAGCTAGCTCGAAGAAAGTCGCGACTCCTGAAGGGCTGCTGTCAATCCAACGATGGAGACCGGAGCACTACATAGGCCTAGTAGGCCACCATCACTCACTTTACCGATAAAACTTTTGCACACTATTCACCGACACTAAACTTGGCGGATCTTCGCACTCACAAATTAGGTGCGCCGCGCAAAACACAATTATATATTTCTCGAAACGAAAACGCGCCGCCCGGTAACCTAACCTATTTCAATGTCATTCCGTATTCAACTCGACTGACATGTCACATGCGGCCGGCCGCCACAGGCTCTCACTGCACAGACTATGCAGCAGTGTTGCCACTCGTTCTTCCTCGAGCGTAAACATCCCCCCGCTCCGACAGTCCCGGACTGTCCGCCAAATCAGTCTAAGGGGAGGCGAGAAAGAGTAGCGACCGCGCGCTTCAAAACAGAATCTCCAACTAGGACCTCGGCAAACCTGGGCACACCATCAGACCCTAGAGTAAGTTGGACAATGCTTCCGCGACGCCAACGTAGGGGTGGCAGGTTTGGGTCCTTCACTAACACGAGGTCTCCAACCCTCGGTGGGTTTGTCTTATCTGACCACTTAACGCGCTGTTGCAAAATGTGTAAGTATTCAAGGTGCCAGCGGCGCCAGAAGCTCTGGGTAAGCTGCTGGAGCAACTCAAACCGCGAAAGGCGTCCTGGATTGATATCTCTATAAGGATACTCGGGCAGGGCGTTAAGTGGTCTGCCTATCAAGAAATGGCCCGGCGTGAGAGCCTGCAAATCGTTCGCGTCGGTAGACAACGGACATAACGGACGCGAGTTGAGAACCGCCTCAATCTTATGAAACACCGTCGCGAGTTCCTCGAACGTGAGAATAGTCTCCCCAATAACGCGGCAAAGGTGAGTCTTGGCGGCCTTTACAACAGATTCAAAAATCCCTCCCCAGTGAGGGCAAGACGGCGGGGAGTATCGCCATGTTACCCCCCTACGGGAGAGTGTGGATCCGATCTCGATATTATTTTTATCTAAAAATTCACAAACGTCTCTTATATGTCTATCAGTGCCCTTGAAGTTCGTCGCACAATCGGACCGAATTAGAGATGGCAGTCCCCGGCGGGAGACAAATCTGCCTAACGCTGCTAAGAAAGCGTCCATGGTGAGTGCACTCACCACCTCCAAATGAACGGCTTTAGTGGCCAAACAAACAAACACACACAAGTAAGCCTTTTCAGTCTTAGCATTACGGAGTCGCGACGTTTTTATAGTGAACGGTCCCGCGAAATCAGTTCCAACTCCTAAGAAGGTCATCGATTCGTTCACACGATCAGCAGGCAAATCACCCATTTGGGGCTGCATCGTCTCGGGGCGTAAACGATAGCAGGGCAGACATCGAAAGATAACAGATCGGATTATTCTTCACGCTGACAAAATCCAAAACTCCCGTTGGAGGAGCGCGGTCAATGCATTACATCCGGCATGAGCATTCTTCACATGGCGATCAATGATCAACAATCGCACCAATGGTCCGTCCTTGGGGAGCAACAGGGGATGACGTGATCTATAAGGCAAGTTAGCGTGCCTCAATCGGCCTCCTACACGCAACAATCCCTTATCATCCAAAAAGGGAGTCAAACGCACCAAGGGTCCCTTTAATTTGGACGTCCCGGTACGGAAAATCTTAAGTTCCGGTTCAAACGCTCTAGACTGGGTCATACGCACCCAATGCAAAAGAGCATCTTGGCGCTCCTGCGGAGAGAGGACCGGACACAAATCTTTGTCCTGAGGCCGGCGACAATTTCGTATAAATCTTCTTATCCAAGCGGTCACGCCGAGCAACTTGTCCAGAGAACTGTAGCGGTCTAATAAAAATTCCCGCTCTGGAGCCGCCATAGTCTCGACAGCGTGAACACGAAAGCTCGGATTTGGTGCCTTCACCACAGCTGGTGTGGAAGGCCAAGACGGCTGTAACAACCATTCGGGACCCCACCGCAGAGTGTGGTCAATAAGCTGAGGGGCTTCGCTGCCACGTGATGCACAGTCAGCAAGGTTTATTTCACCTGGCACGTGGCGCCAAATCAACGGGGCCTTCGAGGCCTGTATTTGGGATACCCGATTGGCCACAAATACCTCCAGGGAGTGGACGGAGTTCTTAATCCAACACAGGACAACTTGACTGTCGGACCAAGCAAAGAGCGACTCAAAGTCCACACTACGTCCCAGGGTGTCAACAACGTGGTTCATCAAACGAACCAGAAGAGTAGCTCCAGACAATTCTAACTTCGGAATCGTTAATCGAGTCCGAAGTGGAGCAACCTTACTATTAGCAATTAGCAAGTGGAGCTTAACAGCTCCTCTATCATCGACCGTCCGGATATATACGACGGCTGCGTATCCACTCTCAGACGCGTCACAAAAGCCATGAAGGCTGGCCGTAAACCGTCCCTTAGGCAGTATATGTCTAGGGATACTAACACGGTTAATGTCGGGGAGAGACGACATGAAGGACTCCCAATCTCGCAGCAAACGGCTCGAGAGGGGCTCATCCCACGACACTTCGGCTGACCAAAGTTCCTGTAGGAAGCACTTCATCCAAAACACTACGGGACTAATCCAGCCATTTGGGTCAAAGGTACGAGCTACTGTAGACAAAACCAACCGTTTCGTCCAGACCTTGGGGCTTGGCAGCTCCAATCGATAGGTGAACGTGTCCTGGACAGGTCTGTATTGCACTCCCAAAACAGATAGTAAATCTGGAGTGTTGGCATTCTCAAAAATATGAGGCTCCTGCTGGTGGTCGTCTGGCAAGTCACACAAAAGCTGAGGTGAGTTGGACATCCACTTCCTCAATTCATAACCACCAGCACCGAGAAGAGCAATTAGTTCATCTCGCAAAATCAAGGCTTCCTCGACACTAGAGGAGCCCGTACAAATATCATCCACAAATGCATCCTCCTTGAGAACCAAGGATGCGCGAGGGTATCGTAACCGCTCACGTTCAGCGGGTTCCACAAGTGAGCAAATTGCCACAAAGGGGCTCGAACGCAAACCGTATGTATTGGTGTTCAGCTCGTAGACCAGCATGGGATCTCTGGGATCCTCCCTCCATAATATGAGCTGATATCGTCTATCGTCCGGGTGAATCACAGTCTGCCGAAACATCATCCGGATATCGGTCACGAAGACGACGGCATGGCGACGGAAGTTGGTCAATACATCACCCACCTCGTGGTGCAACTTCGGTCCAGCATGCAGACATTGATTCAGCGAAACTCCGGTAGACGTGGGAGCTGACCCATCAAAAACAACGCGTATCTTCCCAGTGGAAGGTTTCAAAACCGCGTGGTGAGGAAGAAAATTATGTTCCTCGTTTCGCCAGTCCAGTCGCGAGACCGACATGTGCCCCAGTTGCTCATATTCTCGCATGAAGTCGACATACTTCTGTTTGAAGTCGGAATTCCTACTCATACGACGCTCCATGGACAGCAGCCGCTTCTCGGCCAACGGCCGGGAGCTGCCAAGTGATGGGCGAACTGACAAAAAGGGCAAACGAGTGATCAGCCGTCCCGAGTGAAGGCGACCTGTATTGTTCTGGTAGAACAACTCACACTCCTCTTCCAAGGGGTTCACTCGCTTCACGGTAGGTGGCTCTTCCACCTCTCAAAACCGTTGAAGGACATCCGATAAGGTGGAGCTAACAGTTATGTAACTGTCCACCGATGGAGATGGTGGGTTATGCCTAACTGGTCCCATCACTACAAACCCAAGCGATGTAGATAAGGCTACCAGCCCACCCGTCTGTAACTCTCTCCTCTTCCCACAATACACGCGGCCTAGAACATCGGCACCGAGCAATAAGTGAATCTCACGGGAGGGGGGGGCGCCTGTCCAATCTCCGCGGAGGGGTGGCACGCCCCTCCGATCTCCTCGGAGATGTGGGTGACCTACGAGGGCCCCCGCCCGTGTGCGAGTCCCTCTCTCTCACCACCTCACGAGTGTCCCTACTGTTGAAGCACAAAAGGGGGTGATTGGCCCCTCCACAACAGTGGCAATCTCGTGGGTGGGGGCAAGCCGATGCCATATGAGCCCCCAGGCAGCGGTAGCACCAATTCCGCTGCTTGGCCATATTCCTACGCCCCTCGGTGCGTAGGCCGACAAATTTGGGACAGGCCGGCAAACGATGGCCATCGCGCTTGCAACACTTGCAAGGCAGCGGCCTCTCCCCGTGTGGAGAATACTGCCGCACGGCAGTATATTGCTTGTACGGGCGGCGCTCTCTCCGTGGCGCTGCCCGGGTCGCCTCATAGCGACCTGTACTCGGTCCCGGTATAGGAGCCAGATCCAAGTGGTCGGTCATCCGACACTCATCCTCCAAAAATCTGAGGAGATCCGAAAAGGGGGGGGGGTACGAGGCACTATTGCCCCCATACCTTTGTTCAAAGCGCCCTTTCATCTCCATGGGAAGCTTATTGAGGATGAGGTGGAGCAATATGAAGGACCACTGGTCCACCGGTAGGTCAAGTCGTTTGAGCGCGTTAATAGCACTTAGCAGCGGGTTCAAAATCTACTTCCTCAATGAGGAGACCCGCGATACTCGTGGCAGCCCTAAAATGGCAGCCACATGTGTGTCCGCTAGCAAGCGAACATTCTGATACCGGGCGGTCAACAGCGCCCTTGCAATATCATAACTGTCATCGTTGACAGGTAGATGCTGGACAAGCACACCAGCCTCTCCACGTAAGGCAGAGAGCAAAAAGGCCAATTTCTGGCTAGGGAACAGGTCGTCCCTCGAGTGGACCAGGCTATCAAAGAGGTTGATGAACCCCATCCAAGCAGCCAGGTTTCCATCAAAGGTTGGGATGTCCAAAGTGGGCAGTCTGCCCAGCAAGCCGGCCGGGGTAGGCTTGACCTCCCCGGGCGTGCACGACTCACCCCTCCGGGCGGATAGGATAGCCTGAGCCTTGTTTATAATCACATCCGCCTGTTCAAAACATTGATCATAATCGGCATTAAATTGGTCGACTGCCCGCAACTCAGCGGCACCCTCGGCTGGGTGGTCGAGCAAATATTGTTGATGAGCCACGAAAAGCTGTTCCAATTCCTTCAAGCGAGCAGGTACTCCCTCATGCCGAATTAACAAGGCCTGTTCTCGGTCTGGTCGGTCTACCAAGGCGACGGTGCTAGTAAACCATCTCAAGATCTTTTGTGCACCCGCGCGGGCACCACTAAGCGGGCTGACTGGCGGGACCATTTTGCACCAAAATTAATATTATCAGTAGAGGTCGAACATCGGCAGCTTGTCTTGTGACTTTTAACTCAAGGGGGGCAAGCAGCAGCCGCAGAGATGTGAACAATGACGTCCGCATCGAGGGGGATTAATGCGGATACAGCTCTAACTCTGGCTTCGATGCACCACCACCGGTACGTCCAGCCAACCAGTACGTATGTACCAGCCAGCGTCAAAGTGGGAAGGAGGTACCTATTTCCATTACTAATGACCGTACAATTTTGTCTTTGTCTTTGGACCAAAGGTTATAGATTTCCTTTTAAGAAAAACCCCTTACAACAAAGTTTACCACAAAATAAGTGGTGTACACAAAAAGAAACTAAACTGAAATTATTGACGAGTGTATTTTCGAACTAGTTCAATGTGGTTTTATTTCATCTTGCAGTCCATGCAACGACCAAATATTTTTCTCCAATTTTGATCCGAATGGTAGACACAGATTTATATAAAACTTAAAGTTTAAATAAATACATTGATGTTCAACACTTAAAATGGGATATTACCGTACAGTATTTAACATAATAATAAAGTGATTATATGGCTACAACTCTAAGATGCTTACTTTTTAGTGTCAATAGATATAGAAGATGGAAAAATATCGAAATTCTAGTGACTTTCGATTTTATTTGAACTTAACGTTCTGTTGATAGCCTGTTTGATTTGTGTACAATCGTGTTCACAGCATTTTCAAAACCCGTATGCTAGATAGATGATTTTCGCT
Source organism: Schoenobius gigantellus (assembly GCA_963935595.1). Taxonomy (NCBI): domain Eukaryota; kingdom Metazoa; phylum Arthropoda; class Insecta; order Lepidoptera; family Crambidae; genus Schoenobius; species Schoenobius gigantellus. The sequence continues at coordinate 31,369,046 of OZ012548.1, forward strand.
CGTATCATATCACTTCGAACTATCGATCTGTGTATCGACAATATCGGATTATTAATAAACTGGTACATAAGTTAAACCATACCCAGTAGATAGTGAAATTTTTTGGATTTGTATTTTATACAATAAACAAGAAATTGTCTTTACCTAAGGAAAAGAAATTACGAATAAAAGAAAAGGCTGTTCAACTTCTTAAAACTGAAAAATACTCGTAAAATTGATGGGTTCACCTATGATTGGCACAGTTAACATTCTATGTATTTTCTCTATTTTGTCTCATTACTAAATAACTTCAAAAAATTTAACTAGACAAAACCGAAGGCATTGTTGTTGTCTCATACTGGCCATGACAGCCGTGGCCCCCGTCTATAAAATTATTTATTTATTTATTTAATACATTATGTAAATAGAATACCTTAATGCGGGCTTAATGCCATTAGGCATTTTTGCCAGTCCACTTAAGAGTAGTAGGGACTATCAAGTTAGATGCACAACATATTGGAAGCATTTTGATACTATAAAAATTATTAATTAATGTATTATAAAAATTACTGTTGCACAAATCATTATATTTGAGTAGAATAAATTATTGCTTTATTGTTATTTCGAAGCACACTCGCTCCACGCGAGCCTTTCCCGGAAGATGCATTTTTGAAACAATCGAATTCAAATTCGCATTCGAAATCCTAAGTTTCGAATGCATATTTCCAAATATACTAATTTTTGAATATTCATTCCGTCAATTTTGCCATTTCCACTCCTTTTTGATTTCTACTACTAGAATATACGTAACAAAAATGTTTCGTTTTATTGCGATTCATCGCTGGTTTTTTAAATTAGTAATTTATATACGTAAATGGTTATTGCCATATTATTGCGTACCGGCTTTTATTTTTTTATTTTTGTGTGAAACGGTATCTTATGTAGAACTTGTTTTTAATGACATTACTGAAGTCTAGTGATTCAAAAAAAATTTAAAATTGAGAACAGTAGAAAATAATTTAAATATTATTCGTGTTCGAATTTAATATTCACTTCTATTGCTTTAAAAACAGCGAGATTATTCAGCAAGCTCTAATAAAGTCAGGTGCTTCAAATATCTCTTTAGATTAACTTATGGCTTCGCTTACAAGTAAGATTGGCACTGAATCAATATACTTAACTCTTCTTTCATGACTCTTGGGAGTTTTGTCAAGCTAATAATAGTGTGACACAATGACACAGTTAATTCATATTTTTTTTCAATTGGAAGTTAGTCAAGTACTTTGATTGCGGAAAGGTCAGCATTATCGCTGCGGCTAGATACATTGGTATCAACTATTTATATAGTTATCAGTTTCTTTTAAAAGGAGCTAATAAGCTAAAACCTCCCATAGCAAAATATAATCTTACGTGGAGCTCTTTTTTTGTTCTTAATTGGTTAAAATTGACAAAAAATTAAGTATTTTTTACCCCTATAAAAATATAAGCTTGCGTGATTTATCTTTTAAATGCCATTATTCGCTATAGCTTCGGATGACCGAATGCAAACTATGTTTAATATAATAATTGACAATGAATGTATATTTATAAAAATAGTTGACTGAATAAAACACTAGACCTGGAAACCTACCAAATACTAGACTACCCTATGTCCGGCATAAGCTTTACAAGCGTATATACCTATTATATAAATTTTAATAAAATTTCGAATTTTTGTAAAAATGTGTCTTCTGAAAATTTGTTATCAGTTTAAAAACCACACATTAAGGAAGGATTCCAAACGCTTGCATATTGCGTGAAAACTACCATCTAGAAAAACGGAGCGGACACAAATTTATTCTGCGCGCCGAAGAAATTTGTCTTCACTCAGGACACGGCATGCGACAACTTGGTGGTGCGCACATTTCAGCAGGCCTATTATGGATCTTTCATTGTATGACATGGTATAATTTTTGAGATAAGAAAGTCATGAAATGCTTCATTTGGTACTACCGATTTCCAATGATATGTTCACTATGGCATAATTTAAATGATATTATAACGATATAATGAACGAATGATCAAAAATCTGTCCGAAAATCTTATTTTTCGATTTGCACTAGGATTTTATAATGATATCATTTGAAAACCTGATCGGTAATAGACCTGCAGGAGTCAAACTACAAATGGTTCGTTATGCTGCACTGGAGTGACACTTCTAATGTTTCCTAAAATATAATAATTGAGAATATGACGTTTTTGCGAACTCTATATTATAAGCATAAATACATGTAATTCATGTTGACTACTATCATGTTTATTGTTATCATATTAATTAAAGTATGTATGTAATTGTTTTAAAAACACAATGTTATATATAAGTGATGGATCAAATCAAATTTTTTATAAAGCTCTAAACATCTGCATGTAAACTATGGTAATCATCTTCGGAGGGATGCAAAGTATAATTAAGAATTGAATGAACTTACCTTGTGAAGTTCGATTCCAATTATAACTATGAAAAACTAAATATAGTCGCCGATGTAAATTTAGAGATTTTTGGTATGTACACTCACGTGCAAGAGCGTCGGTGGCGCTGTGGCCTCGGCACTGGACCGTACCCCGAGTAGAATCGGGAGGCCCGCGATCGATTCTGCCATGTACCAATGTGTTTTTCGTTTTACGAATTTTATTTGCACGTTTATCTGACGCTCCTACGGTGAAGGAAAACACCGAGAGGAAACTTGCATACACCTGCGAAGCAATTCAAAAGTGTATGTGAAGTCAACCAATCCGCACTGGGCCAGCGTGGTTTGACTAAGGCCTAATCGCCCTAGCATAACTAGTTAGTGTAGGCTCGTGCCCCTCGGTGGGGACGTATATGAGTTGTGATGATGATGATGATGACTCACGTGCAACAATGTATGATCACTGGTATTTTCGTAATATTGCTATTCATACCAATATCATGAAGTTTTCCTAATGTTCACCACTCTCACCAATATATCCGGTCCGGGCCGGATGCGTGTTCAGGGTGCAGGGTTGAATCTTGCGAGTAGTAGATTGAAAAACGCCGGTTGGAGAAACAACGATGTATAAAACATAACTTGTTTATGCACGCTTACTAGCGACTTAACAAACATATTATATTTCCTCAAACTAAAAGAAGCAGAAGTCATCTGGCACGTCACAGTCTAGATTACATGTAACAGATTACCTGTAACAAGACAGGGAGAAAAAAATAATCAAAAGGAAAAAAATAGCCTTGCTGGTTTTTTTGCTGGTTCTTTCCAGTACAAGCTTCCCGCCGTAGACTTGTGAACCAACGGCGTAGCTTCCTTGACGTGCAAAAGTGATTATGTAAGAATCCAATTTAAATAAACTACCTATATTGAATTTGAATTTGAAGATTATATTTTTAGCCTAACTAGCCTATACCTATGTGTTACAATTTTGGCACAAGCCCAAGATAGTGGAAAAATCTTCGCTGATTGACTTCGACAGGATGCATTGTGAGTGATGTGACATTCATTGCTGTCTTTTTTCATCTCTTCTGAACGATGACTTTCGAATATCGCATAATATTATAATGTATTGAGATTAACCGGAGGGAGACTCTGTACCAGGGTCGTGTGCATGGGTACCTCCGTCTTACCTATTTCTGCCGCAAAGCAGCAGTGCTTGCATTGCTGTGTTCCGGTTTGAAGGGTATGGCAGATATGGGTATAGCAGGATATGGCATTGAAATTACTGGGTACCGTGACTTTACATCTTAAGTCATAAGTTGGCAACGTACACTGTGGTTTTTGTGGGGGTTGCAGTTTTGCTGCGAATCTCACAGGAACTACATGATTAATCTCACAGGAACCACATGACTGTATTATAGGTACCTGTTACCACTTACCATCAGGTGGGCATTTCGCTTGATTGCCAACACAATTGCAGTTAAAAAAAACTCTTTGTTTTCTATCTAAACATAAATATTTTCCAAATATCCAGTCACAACCGCCTTCACGAATCGATACCTAATCCTTATAGAGCACATTGGCAGCGCGAGAACACATAAGAATTGTAAAGTTGACGTCGAAAAATGTCCGAGCCGACAGTCATAATCGTACTGTGCAATCGAAACGCAACGACTCGAAAAATATTGGAATCCATCCAATAAGTTGTAGTAATGAAAACAAGTTTACAGTGGGGGCACCTAAGACGTTCGCAATTTCCGAACGAAATCTTTGTACGTTTTATGAGCGAGACAATGGACGTTTACTGCGGCCGGCTGGCAGACAGCCGGAGCGGGCGGCGCGGCGATGCGGACACCTCATTTTACGGTTCGCGTCGCCAACTCGATCAAACTCACCGTTCAGTAGGCCTGTAATCGACACGGGATCTACTTTCTTGATTTTCTGACGTCCAAGGTCAAAACAGACATCCACTCCATTGATCTAATCAGCATTTTTTTACCAACTTTATAAAGAGGAAGGGAACTCAATTCGATGCGTTTTTTTTGTGTGTACCTATACTACCTATGTTACGCGATTACTCCGCCAATTGTGGACCGATTTTTGAAATTCTTTTGTATTAGTAAGAGGTGGTTCCATTGTGAACAAAGTCAGGATCCGATGATGGGATCCCAGGCAAATCGAGGAAAACACTCAAAGGACGTGACCAGTAATCGCCCTTCAATTCGGCAATAGATAATTCAGATCAAGTTATTGTCACTGTCGTGTTTTTTATGATTCCTTAATAGATTTTTTACAAATGGTTTCTAATTAAAAAGGAACGGTAGGTAGATTAATCTTTTTTTTCAGAGTGTGTTAGTTAGGCACTGGGCTTGCAACAATCTTTAGATGCTGAAGTAGTTATAGCTTTCAGAATATCATTCATAAAATATATTGCAACAGCTGTTAACGCCATCTTGTGTGTTAAAGGAGAGTTATTTAGCAAAAACTTATCTTCATTTTTCTCTGGATTCTCGGCTTTCAGAGCCTAGAAACTTTTTTTCTGTAAACTATAAGGCATACCAATTCTTAAAATAGCACCATATTCGCTGCACATTAATATTAAATGCCTAGGCTAGCGCCCATAGTCCCACTGGTCATGTCCTTTTAAAGGCACATTTTATCTAAAGCTATGCAGGTATTTGCGTCTGGTAGTCTTCATCTCATGATGCTGAGCTGATGATGGAAGGTTTCTTTAGGATAGAACTTAGGGAATAGTTGGTTGGAAGCTGTTTGGCTTTGATGATGGAGCTGCCCTACCATACACTGACTGACAGACCGCCATGACAATTTTCCATTGTAATTAATTTTTTACTATTCTATTTACAGTTTAAATTACATGTACACGGTAGTACTTAGGGAATAGTTGATTTAATATTATGACCACGTATTGACCCGTGCTTGTTATCTTTAAAGTTGCTTCGCCGAGCTGACATGAAATTCAAACCCATAATAATATTGTTTTTTTTACAGGAAATAAAAACCGACTTCAAAAATAGTATAAATATTTTCATCTTTTTGAAAGCGTCATTAGAATAAATAATTTAATGCATTTTTTTAAATAGCAATACGTACAAACTAAGTGGTTTTAAGTTCATTTTTTAGATCTAAATCGAGAATATAATCCATAATTTTAGTTTCAAATAGGAGAATATGCTATGGCTATGAAAAATGGATATGGCATCGGCCAAACACCTTAAACATGGAGAAAATTACTTTACCTGTAATTGAAATATCATTGTTGTGACATGGCTATCGTTATCAAGAATTAAAAAAACAATATATTCAATGGAAAATATATAATATTATAATAGTCGGTAGCAAAAACGGATCGCTTTTTGAATATTGAAACCGGGCATTCTATGGAAAATATGTCAAAATATAACTGTCAGTAGCAAAAACGGATCGCTTTTTGAATATTGAAACCGTAAAGTGAAAAAGTATAAGCAGTGAAAAATAAACCTTTCGTTTCCTGCGAGAGGTTTTTTCGAAGTCAAATGTAAGAAAGTATATAAATGAGGTTTTATGCTTCATTAATTACTAGAAGAATGCAATACAAGAGTAAGATTATTTTCAATTATTTTATTTATTTAAGCTTTTCGTGCAACATATTAACAGTGTATAGAAGGATAACATGATTGAGTAATTCTTGTATAGCCTTATGTAAGTACAAGTACTTTGTGACACTTGATTTTATTTTTACTAAGTCTTTGTACAGCAATAAAAATTTCATCAACTATCGCCGATAAGGTTAACGAAATAGGAAACACATTATATGAAACATTATTGAACATCAAATCTGTCACTCCGTTTACACGCTTCGAATAAAAACATGATGTTTTTCGACCATACCGTCACGCCCGCTGTCATAAATTTATTGTTGTCATAGCCCGTCGTTATTATTCACAAAACATATTTTTACATATTCCCTATAAAAAGGTTATGAAAGAACATGAGAGGAAAAGTAATGTGACAGAAAGATAACTAAAGCAGGAACCACTTTTCTGTGTTCTGTCTGTGGCACAAGAAAGATAGCATGTGAAACAGTTATGTGAGAGTAGGAAAACTTCAGTATCTGTATGGATGGATTATTTGACTTTTGGCCATGGACCCACAAAAAAATGTTTCTCAGTTCCGTGCTTTTGATATTATTATATAAATTATTAACTTCTTTACAGGCCTTCTTTGGTGCGTTTTGTCCTTCTTTGGTCATTCAAGGGCGTCGTTGGCGGTGTGAACTCGGTTCTGGCCTTATAGTCAGGAGGTCCGTGGTTCGATCCTGCCAAGTACCAATGTGTTTTTCGTTTTTCGAATTTCATAATTATGTACATTTATCCGATGCTCCTACGATGAAGGAAAACATCGTGAGGCAACCTGCATACTTTTGCGAAGAGGTGAATGATAAGTCGACCAATCAGCACTGGGCCAGCGTGGTTAACTAAGGCCGAACTTAGGGTAGGCTCGAACCCCTTGGTGGGGACGTATATGACCTGTGATGAAGTCTTCTTTACTGATAGGTAAGGATAGCTAGTGTCATTGTAGTTGAGCAATCAGCCTTTCTTTAGACAGGGGCTATGAATTACCAAAAGAAAAACATATTACACAAAACTCAAATAAAATTTCGACTTTGATGAAGTGTCTATTAAAATGTGCCATTAAAAAATTTAAAGTATTCATGTTCAATATTTACATTTTAATTGGACCATCCAAAAAATATTTTTTAAAGTAAAAAAAAATATTTCATCATCACAAGTTTAAATATAAAAGAACAAAAACATAACTTATACAGAAAGTAATAAGTATTTTTTATTATTATTTATTACGCAAGAATCAATCACTGACTCCAGGTTCCCTATGTGTTTTTCATTTTCGAATTTCATATGTATATTTGTCCAATGCTTCTACGGTGAAGAAAAACATCATGAGGCAACCTGCATACATTTGCGAAGAAATTCATAGGTTTCTGTGAAGTCGACCAATCCGCACTGGGCCAGCGTGGTGGACTACGGCCTAAACACCCTAACTTAGGGTAGGCTTGAGCTACTCGAATATGAGAATGGACCATTACAGTGCCGTGCAAATGTACCATTGTACATTGACTTAAATCGTACATTCCTCAACACTAAAATTCATCAATAAATATTTCATCAACATAGTCACAGACACAAGTTGTTTGTGCACAATCATAATGCGGTGTCACCGACAGCTATAACATCTAAAGGCTTGTGTATAGTTAGGGCCAGGGGTTCCCCCAGTCAGCAACCCCCGAACAGGAAATAATAAAATCGACAAGGAAATGTCCCGTCAGTGGAGGTCCACTAAATTGCCGCGTTTGATTTGTACCATTTCACTTTATTGTTATTGCTTAAATATTTTCCCGAAGACATAAGGAAGTGAATTGGTGTTTTATTTTCGCATCAATTATGGTGATGGCTTTCAATTGTTTTTTTCACAGTGGAGTAGTTTCTAGCGATAGTTTTGCAGACAATTATATGATTTGTTTTTGTTTTTCTTGTTCTTTTTGTTTTTATAGTCTCTCTTTAAACTCTCCGCTGTTAGAGTAAGGCTCGTTTCGACATTATCTCTACATCAAGAGATGTATGAGCTGATATCTTCATGACATAGTTATGAAGTATACTGCAAATAAAGTCTTCGCACTCGTTATCAAAAGGAGTTATTTTTGTCATCTTGCGTTCGAGGTAACTTAAATTTTATAATTTAATGAACACTGCCTTGTTTTGTACAATCTTTGGTGACGTTAAAAGCTACGTTTACAATTCCTCTTGGAGGACTTGTCAAAATGCAACTCAAGTTGTTTTAAGATACAATACTAAAATTCTTGAAAAGATTCAACCTGTAGCATAACTTTGAAACGGCCACAATGCCTCCAAAACGGTGAGCACTATTCACAGCCGCACAATGAGATGAACGAGCACACACAAAGTCTTCATGTCGCACTAATTAATTTACTTATTCATTCGTAGGCGACGCGGCGGGCATTCTTTGTATTCACTAATTGTATTTTTAGTGTATTTCTAATGAGTTGTGTCAAAGGGAGGGCGGTTTGCGGTATCAAAATAAGAGACAGCCGTCCCGTGAGTTAATTGGGCACCGTGTGAATTGTTCCCTTGAATTTATTTTTGGGATCGACATTAATATTTCACCGACGTATCTCCATTGAGTAGGGTTTGCGGATGTTTTGTTTATGGGATGTTATGTTTAGTTTATGGAGTGGGAGCCAATGGGAAGAGGTAGAGTCGCCGATCGATTGTATTTTATTTTCGTCACCTAATCATCATTCCACACCAGTACTGTATTTGATTTTCGTGCTTACCAGTAGTGTGGTGAGATACAATAATATCGGTGTAATATGAAATTGTTGTTTTTAACCGACTTAAAAAAGGACGAGGTTCTATGTTCTATCTTTTTTCATGTATGTTTAAAAATACCAATTTTCATAGTTTCTTTTGTTATCAAAAGAGTACCTATACTTCTATATTGGCCCCATTGTTACCAAGTCAGGATGATCTGGCGATCGAAGCCCAGTAAAATCGAGGGAAACCCTTAAATTTCGTAGGCACGTCCAAAGTAAAGTTATTTAGGTATTTGCGTCTGGTAGTCATCACCTCATTTTACTGATGATAGAAAGTTTCAAGTAATGACAGTGGAAAGTATAACTCCTTAACAATTAGGTTGTTGGGGAAAAAATCTTTTAATACTGTTTAGAGCAAACGACTTTTTATAGCCTATTTGCATAATAAATATGTTGATTTTGAGTGTGTGTCATTCAACGTGAAATGTTGGAGTAAATACACTGCTTCATAGGTGAGTTTTCACACCAAGGAAATTGTTGAATATTTTTATTTAAGATTTAATCATGAATGTGAAGCACATTATACGTCAGCGTTCACTCTACCGTCACTAACGTGGACAAGAAAGCGTGTTTTAAAACTAGTTTGCATAAACTTCTTTTCTTATGAATATGATGTTATCATAGATGCACTCTTGTTTATTATCACAATGTTAATAAAATAGACATAAAATGTGTATAGAATTACAAAATTATATTAACTTGCAATTCTTTTAGTTATAATTTAAGATTATATGGGCACTAATAATGTAATTGCGTACATTATCTATTTATTTATGTTATATCATAATCAATGATAAGGAGCAGAAATAAACATTCACCATCAGTTAGTATGGACAATAAATTCAACAGTTAATATACACTTTATAACTTAAGCATATGGTGCATATGCTGAAGATATCAAAATTCACTATACAATAAACAAAGTAACTTTTATCTTGTTCGAGTTTACTTTGCAAATGTTTGAATCGACTTGCTTTAATGCTTCGCGTAATTGAAAGAAATAGAGTCCCCTTGGTAAAATGAAAGAGAAAGTTTCCTTACTAAGCTAACTTATCTTACTAACTTATAATGGCTAAGTTCCGTTTATATTAGAACAAATCTCGAGTCCTTATTCATTCGGCCATGACTAACGCGAAACGAAGAAAATGTATTTTTAAGTTGTCGCCGTCTCGACTCCGATTCACTCAATTAAGTTGCGCCTTGATGACGTAATTAATTACAAAGATCGTAGCCACTGGCCGCCCCGTTTTATTACTTAGCCATCATCGTAATTTTAAAAAAGACGAGGCGCTTCTTTCTAATTGAGAAAATATTGACATTACAATTTTTTATGGCTCACACTGAGTAGATCACCTCATACTTTTAGAAAATTCAATCAACAGAAAATTATATCTAGCTGCGACGCATGATAACGACAAATATAAGCTCCCCTAAACAGGATGTCTTTCGATAATTCCTATCGCAATCTCTAAATGGAAAGTTTATGAGATTTGACAATGCGCTCGAAAGCTAAGCGAAGGCTTATGTCAAATCCCAAACATTTTTCTTTTAGCCATTGCAGTACCAATTATCGAAATTGGTCTGGTCTAGGAGGGCTGATATCGGTGCAGGTACTGACCGGACATGGTTATTTCGGTCACAATCTACACCGAGTCGCGCGTCGGGAGGAAACGCCGCAATGCCGAGCACACTAACAGGGTGTGCTCGGCAGTGTCGACGCTCCCGACGATACTGCCAAGCACACTCTGTTGGTGTACCGGGCTTGCCAGCGCAGCGAACTCAACGCTGCGCTGGGAGGCGGAGAACTCTCGCTGCCGAGCATGGTCGTGGCCATGCTCCGGGGCGAGGCGGAATGGAGGGCTGTCGCCTCCTTTTGCGAGGACGTCATCTCGCAGAAGGAGGTCGCGGAGAGGGAGCGGGAGAATGATTCTCAAGCCGCTCCCATCCGCCGTAGATGGACAGGCAGGCGAAGGCGGGCATTCGCACAAGCTCGCCGTCTAGCCAACGGCGGGTACGGTGCGGTTACGCATTTTCCCCCGAGAAAAAAAAAGAGGGCTGATGTCGCCATCGCAAAGCGATTCGTTGTGCGGCAATAATTGGTGCACCGCCACCATTGAGAAGTGATGTGGATCCTGGAACACACAGAAAACAGTGATAAAGGTAGATCTGACAAGTGAAAGGTCAGCTTGAAGTTCGACTGGTGATGGTGTTGTTAGAAACGCGTAAACACATTCGTTTTTGCACTGTGAGTCGTAGATTTTGTTGATGACGACGTAACTCTGCACATGACTCTGCTGGGAGAGCGGGACACCCCTGTGGTGATGGCTCTCTGACAGAATCCACTAGGTTTGGTTTGCCAAACAAGGCTTTAGGACCCACCAAAGTTCTCGCCTTCTTACAATAATAATCAAGGAGAAGCTGTACAGCCATCTGCGTTAACAGCATTGGCTCCTCAAAAAAAGATAAAAATTTGAGTAGCGCAGCGGCCGTATATTATTGTAAGGACATTGCGAGTGACGCCTAGACATAGTTGACTCGAAGAGATAACTTCGAGTAACAATACGTGCGATACACTGTGAAATTCGAAGTGAAGTGCATTTTAAGTGGTGTCGTGTGCTTTGTTTTAGAGTGTTTGTTGTCGAGGGCGTAATAATAATAATAATAATAATAACCGGTAGCTTGGGCCATGCTCCGCTGCCAGTGGAACCCTAGATTTAAGTTTTTTATAATATTTGTGTTTTTATATCTATATATTGTAAAAAACTTAAATTTAAGATGCTTTTTTGAATAAATGTATAATAATAATAATAATAAAACGTTTACTTTTGTGGAAGTTGGCATTTTTAAGCCCGCATCCGTAATTGTATGTTGAAACTCAACCAACTACTGCTGTCAATGAGTGATTAATTCACAGCTTGTTGATATGAACTACTGAGCGAACCTTTAATGTGTGATCTACCTATCTATGTGTGTAGAGAAAAGGATTAAGGGCGATAAAGGCAACACATAGCAGGCCATTGTTATCTGAACAGATCTATTAAGACAGAGCCTTCATTTTAAAGCTCTCCAAGATGTACGGCGGCAAATAGTACGGTGGCCAATTCAAAAATAGCCTATGATATTCTGGTACAGAGTCTTCACACTATAAGATGACAGACTGTGGTGGACTCGGCTCCCAGTGTGGATAAGAGCATAGCACTCGCACAGAATAATTATGAAATTGTGTCTCGTCATCCTCACTATAAAATCTGGACAAGAGGGCGGGCATTAGTCAATCCCATTCTGTGCAGACCTTCATTAACTTTACAGTGATACAATCACATCCCCAACCCCATCTCCATCATACACTTAGTTAAGGGGGCACTCTAGCGACTGTCCATAACTCTGGGCTGGGCTATTGCAACACACAGTGATGGAAGTAGCTCGGTCAGTTGTAAGCTTTTTGCGAGGATTTGATCACTGACTCATATGTTTAAAGTACACAGCATGAGGCTAAAGGCAGGGCGTAGCATTAAAAGCTGCTGTCATGGAGCGTTGCAACGCTTTCATTTAAAAGTAATTTGATTATCGGTAACTTTCACTGTATTCAGAAAGTAATCACTATTACTTAACAATTATTCTTAAGTTATTATTATTCTTCACAGTGCGTTGCAAGCTCTGCCAATTGCTACTTTCGACAGGATAATCGAAAATCACAGATTAGTTATTATGTTAGAAACTACAAATATATAAATTTAGCCCACAAAAAGTTTTGACTTTGTGACATCCAAAGATATTTGGGAAGACATCCAAAGATATAGTTTTATTTGGGATGATAATACTTGGAAGGCTTGCCTCAGTGTGAGCTCAAGTACGAATCCACAGCCTAATAATATGATATTCGTCGACGTATTACGGTCCAAATGATAAGTGGGTGAAGCGCACATCCATGATTGCTGAATGTTAATTACAATGGAAGCAAATAGACCCCGTGGTACAGCAAACAGATTTAATTAATATAGCACGATTGCGCCTTGTGTTAACCCTGTCTTGTCGGCTGTAAACAATGGCTCCGGGCTATATTGAACTGTTGGTGTCTCTGCTGCCCAGGGCTACGCGTGAATTGATGCACGGGTTAAGTGGTACATTGCCTACATTATTTGATACACTGACAATAATGTTTGGATTTTCATTATTTATTCTATAGTGTCCAGCGCCCTGTTTAAACAACAGCCAGTTCCAGTATATTGTTTGATTAAAGTATTTATGTAAACGCAAAAACTTAATTTAAAATATGACACCATATTACAGAGATGCATTCCTACAGTAAAAGCGCCTTAACTCAAAATCCCTGTATTTTTCTTATTTGTTACAAACTTCTATAGAAAAAAAGTCCTGCCTGATGACCTGAGTAAAATAGAGTGAAGTGATAATATCGCTAGTTACCTTTGCATGTTTTGTGACATGTGTGCAATTATTGTGAACTTCATAAATTTCTAGAAAAATAAGAGCTGATTCATCGATCGACAAAATAATAGAAAAATACGTATGTGAACAGATACATACATTTTATAGAAAACATGAAGTAATAAGCTTGTGCCAGTTTGGTTTTCAATCAGGTAAGGGTACAAATAGTCTCTTATCTAAATTTACTGATGAAGTTAATAGTCACTTAAATGAGCAAAGATATGTATTGGCCTTATTTATTGACTTTTCCCGTGCTTTTGACACCTTGAAGCACGACCAGCTAGTGGACAGATTAGAGAGATGTGGAATTCGTGGCCCGTTGCTAAAATGGTGTCAGGCATACCTGAGCAACCGGTCTTTTTCTGTTAAGGTTGATAACACCTACAGTATGCCCATATCGGTGACGGAGGGCACGGCCCAGGGCTCTGTACTAGGGCCCCTGCACTTTTTATCTTACGTCAACGACATGAGCAGCTGTATTGTCAACAGTACATGCTACCAGTTTGCTGACGACACTTGCCTAGTGATAGCCCATAGGGACCCACAAATAGCCTGTAATCTCATGCAAGCGGATCTAGACGCTCTAGCTAAATGGTGTCATGACGCTGGACTGGTCCTAAATGCTGATAAAACTAAGCTTTTATTAATAAAATCTCCCTATATAAAATACACACCAACCTTAAAATTGGTGGCGCATGATCATAATTGTCTACATTACAAAAGTATAGCTGTATGCACCTGCCCACAAATAGACATAGTTGACAAACAAACATATCTTGGTCTAGTTATTGACCGTAATTTTCATTGGAGTTACCACATCGAACGTGTCTGTACTAAGCTTAGACAGTTTTTAGCAAACATCACCATCCTAAATCGTCGCATTCCATTTAAGATCAAGTTGATGTTATACAACGCACTTGCCGAATCACACGTTCAATACGGACTGAGTAGCTATGGACGAAGTTACAAGTCATATCTCGACCAGATCTTTAACTTACAAATTAAAATTCTTAAAACTATAGTTCCTAAAACAGTTAAAAATAAATTTCAAGACGACGTATCTGGCCTATTTAAATACTGCAACACATTACCAATTAATATGCAAATACAATGCACCTTACTAAAGGAGCATTTTTTCAATGAGTCTTTTAAAACACTAGTTGATCATCCTGTATACACTCGAGCGATTTCTAAAAACCAGTTATGTCAGCCGAGTGCAAACAACGCGTACGGCGCTCGCACAGTGAAGTACCTACTGCCCCGACTTATCAATAGCATGCCATACGAGTTCGTGTATGAAATTACGGAAAAAAATATTAAACGTAAGATTAAAGATTACTTCATTAACTTATTATTTAAACATGTATCAAATAAATAATTGTGTGAATGTTATGTTACCAAAGTACGGTGAGCTCCACGTCAAGCTATGCAGGTTGACCTCTGGACAACTCATATGCAGTTGCAATAGCAGCGGTTTTCGTGGTGCACGTGTATGGCTTGATGTGGCGCCTATTGTATCAATATCGATTTAAAATTATAATTGTAAATGCAAACTCGTTAGCTTTAGTACAAACCCTAGTGGTTTTTAAAAGCTATCTAAACTGTATATATTGTAATTGTCTTTTTAAATGTTAAATAAATGAAAAAAAAAAATAATAATAATAAGTCATTAGTTTTATTTTGCATCTTAAAAACATAACTTATTAAAGGAAAGTAATTATCGTTACATTTGTTACAAGAAAATAATCATGCCATGTATTTTAGGCCCTAATTGTAATTTCGTTCGTGGATAGTCGTAATTGGTCTCTGATAATTCTGTGTAAATTTTACCTTTCTTTTAAAATAAAATAAAAACGAAAAAATATATTCAAATTACGTTAAAATATAAGATGGTGTTACCAATCTGCATAAAGAAGGATCCTTAGATAAATCCGTAAAAAAATATTTTTTCGAAAATAAAAGGGATGATAGATCAAAATTTAATCAATTTTTTACTTTGCTAGCTAACACGTTACTGCTCCGTTGTTCTAGTTAATAAGATGTGTGTTGGCTAATCACGAGGTTTCAGGTTCGATCCCCGGGTGGCAAGAATTGAGGTAATTATGAAATTCTCAATAACAATTCGGGGTCTGGAGTTAGTGCTCGGTAGTGACAACAGGCTCGCCCCCTGTTACGTCTGACTTAAAGTAATTGGCGAATTGGTGTTTGTTTCTTAATCTTTTGGAAAGAACTGGCGTGATAATATTTATTTTTATTAACTTTTTGCTCACTTTCGACAAATTGCATTTTTTTACTTGGATCACTTTCGTTCTGCGGGTGAATGAAAACAACATATTCACCCGCAGAATAAAAGTTATAGCATTAGTGTTATCAGTTTGTCATCATAAAAAAAAATATTAACATTTTGTTGTATTTGTTAATTGTTTTACTTACCATCAGCCCCTTGATTGTATAACAAAAATCTATCGTGATCGCTCTCGATTTTGACATTCAAAGTGCACACACACACAGAGTTATGCATTGACGCCGCAATGATTGCCAATCATTCAACAAGTATTATTCAACAATTATGTAAAAAAAACTTTTTTAAATACTAGCTTTTATATCATCATAATATTGCATTGTCACACGATATTATTATTATTCGTATTGTTGGGGCTATGCAACTTCAATGAAGCTGTAGTCACTGCGACCTAAAAGATCTATTGTGACTCGCCGCCAAGTTACAGTATCTCTTTTAGCCTGGCCGCTACCAGGAAATCCAAGATGGCTCTGACTTTAAGAGATTTCAGTTCCCCTGGGCTGATTGTCTTCCCAGGTGGATACTTCGTTTGTGACTTAGAGGTCCACAATCGCACAAGAGGTGTTGGGCTGTTTCACGCTCCTGTTCGCAAAATCTGCAAATATCAGATTCACTTAATTTCATGTGAAATTGGTGTCTGTTTAGCTTGCAGTGACCAGTTAAGGCCCGAACAATCGCACCGGTGTTCGTCCTACTGAACTGTAAAAGTTCAGTAGTTCGTTTTTGCGAGTATCCTTCTATCAAGGTTTTAGCGTGTACTAATTCCTGGTTGGTTTAGCCAGTATTTTTTTGATTCGCTTTTCACACGATATACATATGCATGCAAAATTTCAGCTCAATCGGAGACCGGGAAGTGGGTATTTCATTACAGACACCGGACAGGTGAAAGTAAATAAAAGCTTGTAAAAAGGACAATAACTCTAAGAAGGTGTGAGTATAAGAGCCTACGCGCACTTGTGATTTTCAATCGACCGACAGTTTAATCGCACTCATATCGCGACCGTGGCGTCAAATTATCGGGCGATAGTTTAGTCTTGTGGTGGTGCGCGCACTACTCCGTGTGATTCTATAATTTGTGATTATAGAATCACACGTATACACGAGGAGCAAACAGTTTTAAAAACGATGATCATTTTGTGGTGTCCGTACTTCTAACAGGAAATTGTGTTTTAGACTTATTTAAAATTGTTGAATAATTGGAGCGTAATTTGCTATAAATGTGCGCGAAATATAAAATTTGTATATTTTAGATTTTGGCAAAAAATGAGAAAAATAAATGCTGCTGCTGGAGTAACGTTTTTCCATTTAAACGAATAATTCGAGAGATAAATAATTTATATGGGCGGATAGCTTATATTTGTGCCTAATGTGAGCCAACAATGAAATTTGTGCGTGTTCGGGTTTTACAGATATTTCATTTCCTGCTGATAGAGTAACGTTTTACTGAAACTTGTTTCTCCAAAACCATCGGATGTGTACCCGTTGTGTTATAAAGATACACGCGTAGCTTTTAATTTATGCCTAATTTGTGACATAATTCTATTTTCAAAGAAATAAAAACCAACTTCAAAGACACGGAAAATACCGATTACACCGATTACTTAAAGATTTCTAATCCGATTTACGTGATTATTTTTTTTCTTCGATGCGGATTAGTTATCATTTGGTCCCATAAAAATTTAATTCAGTTTGGCCCAGTAGTTTTTATTTTAAGTTATTCTGGTGTTTGCTCAGGCTCAAATTCTATAATACGCTATTCAATTTACTAAAAAGATTGAAATAAAAACTGTTTTACAAGAAAATAAAACCATCTTCAAAAACACTGAAAAGACATAAATAATATAAGAATGGAACAGTTTTATATTGAAGTCGGTGCCAAGCAATGTTCACCTGGAAAGTCTTAAAATATATGTATAAGAACAATTAATGTAGTTAGTTAAAATTTGGCACCAAGTTCAATATAAAACTGGGATGTTGTATCTGTTCACACATTATTTATTAAATATGACATTTTAGTATTTTTGAAGCCGGTTCTATTTTTTGTAAAACAAATTTTTTAGGTTACAAAGTGTCAGTCGACCTTAACATAGATTTTGCATTGGACGGCATTTCGTGTTGAAAGTTCAGTCAGAAGACAGGTGGAAGACCGGCGCGGAGCCAATAAATCAAGGCTGCTTGGTATTGGCCGGTCGTCCGATACGCCGGACTACTCCTGATTAATGTTCCAGATTTTGACCGCGCCGCTGAGATTTATTGGGAAAAAGACTGTTTGCGAATGCAATAGTAGATTATGTTTGTGGCGAGCTCACGCCAGTTATTTGTGTCGAGTGTCGACTAGACAATTGGGGGTGACTAAATCTAAATATTTCATGGGTACCTGGTACCTGGTACAGGTGGTTCTTTGTTTTGTCATTGCATTTATCGGAACAATACCGCGATGTACTGTAATGTGAAATGCTTATACCTACCTAGTTGATACATGTATAAAGCGTCCTAATTAGCTCAGCCCTCCTAGCATGATCACCGAAACACGATATGTTAAAACGATATATCGATATAACCTGTTAAAAAAGTTGGATTTTTTAGTTATCCTGGTGTTTTGAGTGTGTTTTGAGATATGGTATTGTTATTTTGGGGATTATTTATATACCTATATATTAATGTCGATAAAATTTCAATGTGGCCGAAAAATATGTTGACAGTTCATATCGAGTTATATCGTTTTATCATATCGTGTTTCAGTGTTGATGTTACGAGCAAATAATGCGACTGCAAAACCTTTGACACGGCATGGCTTACAGGTTTGAATCCTACCCGAGTTGAAATCGAGCTTTATTATATTATTATTATATTATATTATATATTATAGATTTGTTATTTGATACAACATTTTATAATTTTTAAACAGAATGTTATGTCCCAAATAAATTATTCAACATGCACGTTAGATAAAACTCCTCTAGACAAATACATAATGTGCTTAAGACACAAGCAAAACAATTCATGCTTGCCTTCCGACAAGACAACGGAAAAGTTTTCAGTTGAGCGTCTGAAAAATATTGCCCATCTAAAGTTTAATCTCTTGAAAACGCTGGGAAATAAACATATAGGTATTTACTTAGAAGAGGAATCTTTTCGCAGAGAAAGCTCATTATTAGTACTCGTAAATAGTGTACCGTATACGTATAGTATTAAATAGTGCTTCACCCAACAATAATTCTCAACAGCATTCAGTGTTTTGTTATAGGAAAAAGAAGGCAAGTTCACTGATTTGCTCATCAAAAGAATAATACGATTGTTTTTTGTGTTATCATTAACTTTTTCAATATTATATCTTATTTTATACGGGATTCTTTATTGGAGATTATCATTTTATGTGCATACACTCCAAGACGTCTGCAAAATCAAGTAGAAGAAAAAAGTTGACTCTACATCTGCTCGGAAATTAGAAGAGCCTTCAAGAACGCAAAAGGAACTCGGAAGGACTATTTTTATCCCCTCTTTTATATTGTATCCCCATTATCATAGAATGTCTCCCGAAACTCCGTGTCGGAAAGACAGTCACAGCTTGTGTCTGTCAGCTCTTTGGGGCGGGTATCAGAATGGGGGTTATGAACTTAGTGCAGTTCAACACCACAAAGACACATGTTTGTGCATTTACTGCCAAAAAAACGATTTTACATGAGCGCCCCAGTTCCAAGGAGTGACCCTTAAAATTTACGAAAACATTGGTATCCTTAGTGTTGAGACTACGAGTTAAGTTCAGATGACTCCCAGTTATCTGGATAGCAAGGTCAAACTAGACAGCAAGAAGCTCGGTGTGCTTAGCAGAGCAAAGCGGTACTTCACGTCCTATCAACGCCTTGTAATTTATTAGGCCCAAGTATGTCCGCACGTGGAGTAATGCTTGCATCTGTAGGCAGGGGCTCCTTAATACCAGCTTGATCTATTTGACTCTCTGTAAGGACGAGCTACTTGAACCATCGGAGATGCCAATCTAACTGACTCGTTAGAGTCGCATAGCTCGCGGAGGGACTTCAGCTCTCTCTGTGTGTTCTACGGTCTCTTCAGCGGTGAGTGCTACGAGGAACTTTTCGACTTGGTACCAACGTCACCTTTCCATCATCGTATCACTCGACACCGCAATGGGGTTGATCCATATTACCTGGAAGCAATATTTTCTAGTACAGTTCGCTTTCAGCGCTCATTTTTACCATGAACCAGCCACCTCTGGAAGATGTCCCTTTTCGAAAGAGGTTTGAAGAGAGAATTATACTTAAAGCGGACAGCGGCTTAGCAATGTCCCTGAGATTCAATGTATTAAAAAATAAACTAAAGGATGGTGATAAGTTACTAAAACTTATACTACATGTTACCTACATGTAGTATAAGTTATATTTTATGTTGAATACGATACTGAAAATACTTTTATTTTACCATGAAAAACTTTTAACTTAAAAAGGTACGTTTACAAAACAACTCACAAGTCTGCTGAAATTAAATTGCCATTTTCTTCATTTGGCCATTGCAGTAAGGAATAATTTTTATGTATATTAAACAATCAAATTAGAGGAATTTTTTTTAAATCAAATTTTTTGAAATACATAAATCATTGATAAATATGTAATCTAACGGCCTTACAAATAAAAAACTTATACCTCGGAATAACCTCGGAATAGTTATTCCGTGTTTTGTCTTATTTTGACATATTACATCTGATATGTGCTAAAACAAGACAAAACACAGAATAAATTATTCCGAGGATTATCCTCGGTATAAGTTTTTATTTGTAAGGCCATTAATGTCAATGACAAATCTATCGTGTAACGTTGGGCCCAAAATGGGGGATCTCCTTTACCTCAACGTTTTAAGTTTTCTATGTATTTGAGATTAGTTAAGTGAAAAGAAAAAATTTTGGACGTGGAAAAAATATTGCTAAAGCTACACGTGAAACTATGCTTCCACGTAAATTAAAACGTTTCACTCTTGGCTCCCGTTCAACTCTGTGTACAGGCGTGAGTCATCATTCAGAAAAACTGTTTGACGGGCACTATATCCACTTAGGCAAGTATGCCGCCCCCCAAAACAGCATATAATTTTATAGGCACATCACCGACAACAGTCAAATAATTATGGGACAGCATGCCTACTCTCAATAGTGTAGAGCAACATTAAATAGAGGCATCAATTGCACTAATGTTCTGAAAATTGCTGTTTATAAGATATGGAAATGTTTATGTAAGCATGTAGATTTCGAAAATATCTTTCTAATAATGAAGATCATTAATAACTATACCTTATATCTATTCATTAGTAGATTAGCGGAAGTGGATGGAATTAAGATTTCTAAGATTGGCACGCAGTTATAATTCAGAAAAGATCACTGACAAAAAACGTAGTATAACTATCCATTTTGGTGTTTTAATACTATTTTAATTAGTTACGCAAATGTAAGTAACGGGTGCATTTGCCTCTCATCATAAAAAAATGAAGTTATAATTTTATTATTTAAGAAAAACTCGATCAGGCATAAAGATGATTTTGAAATAAAAATTTGTTTTTTTTTTAATTGTTATAATTGTAAATTTTCTCAATAAAACGCAACTTATATTTTAATTTATATATCGTTCTAACTTTTCGTTTATGACTCAATATCAACAATAAAAAAAGTTGTCCGCAGTGTGCCGGATCTATGACAAAATATCATCAATCATGCACACCCAAATGTTTACTTTGGCATTACACTATGGTGTGATAGTCGGTTTTTTAATAAGTTTATTACTGTGCCCCCACTAACGAACGTCCGCAGTCTGGTTCGCAAATTGACAATAAATAACAAATGGCCTGATGACACCACCCCTTTGTCTATCTACTAAATTCACAGCATATTACTTATGATACTCCCCTAACAACTTTAGGCACCACTACATACTATAGTCCCAACTTGTCAAAACAACGTTTACGTAACCCTTTTTATCCTAAAGTAATTATACATCAATCATTACTATGAAGACAGTTTACTATTTTCCAGTTTTTATGTGAAATGGAATATAAGTTTGCTACACAAATCATTATGCCAGTGAACACAAATTATTATGCTAACATCCTTGTAAATTTATAGTTAATCACATGATTACATATCAGTTTCAACTAAAGTTTTCTCTTGAACGTTACTTTTTCTCTTAGGATCGCTATGGATTGGCTGTTGATCATACTTGATACCTGGAATCCAACTCATTACTGCTTTAAGTTGAATATAACTTTAAATTTAGTACTTATTTAAACCTAAAAAGCTATATTTACAATGTCACGGCACAGCCAACAACAAAATGGCGAACAGTCGTTACAATGGGTGCTTGCAACTGCTATCAACCGCTCTAATTAAGAGCTATTATCTCATACCGAGTGTTTACCGCCTGTAATAGAGTATTGGAAGACATAAAGCACCTATTACGTCCTTTCTCGAAGCATCAAGTTAATTGACAACCTGACAAAGATGCAATACGATCTAGATGTGGTCTTACTTACGGAAGCTACAATTGAAAACGACACTATATTATCTTATTATCAATTACACAATTCATCGTATTTAAATTCATTTAGCACCATTTAAATCTATAGGGTTTGTGTGTAGTGCCTTATTTAAACTTATTATAGTATTACGATATAAACAGTTGTGTGTACAAAAAATAAACAAAATCAGAACTTTAATCACTTAAACTAGGTAAATTTAACATGCAATACTTAGACATAAGCTTACTATACATATTCCTTATATTTTACATAATTATGAGGAATATGAACATGCGGCAGCAGTTGCATTTCGGACAGCAAATACATTTTGGGTTTAATGTTTTTCTCAGTGAAAATATTACGTATGGAGGTAGGTAATGAATTAATGAATATACTGTTACGTCTTTGCGGCTTGATAGTTATAACACATCACTTCTTAAGTTCGATAGCTGCTCTGGAAGTAACTCTGTCTGTTTGTTAAGTTTTTACACCTAAACCTAGATAAAATTCGGCTTAGAAATAGGTCGGACAAAATTTCTACGGCATCATATTAATTTATTTAATTACATAATTAAAAATTA
Organism: Schoenobius gigantellus; assembly: GCA_963935595.1. NCBI lineage: Eukaryota > Metazoa > Arthropoda > Insecta > Lepidoptera > Crambidae > Schoenobius > Schoenobius gigantellus. The sequence continues at coordinate 31,391,720 of OZ012548.1, forward strand.
TGTAATTAAATAAATAAAGACGAGTACAACCTTAAAGTAAAACCTTTAAAACAAAACAGTTTTTTTTAAAACAACAATATTGGCAAACAAGAAACATGTAACGTCAGATGTGTAGTCACAAGTATCCAGTAATTTCACAGCCTGCCTTGTCTTTTAAACTAAAACATAACAATGCAAACATTGCTGCTTTTCGGCAGTAAGGGGTAAGATAGATGTGACGGACGCGCAGTGATGGATCTAGAATACATATTTTGTCCCTTTCTTTCCGTTTATGCCGTAAGAGTGGACTAAGGGAGTCCGTTGCAATTATAACTACGAGGTTATGTAAAAATCGAAACTAAACGCTAAACCAACTCGTCTGGTAGTCAGTTTGGTGAAGTGGGCCAATTTCTCCTTGCTCGAGCAGAGAACCGTGCCCAACATTGACACGTACTCGTATATAATACTAGCTGTGCCCGCGTACTACGTTTCGCCATACAATTTTTTCCCGTTTTTGCAACATTTTTCATTGATGCTCAGCTCCTATTAGTTGTAGCGTGATGTTATATAGCCTGTAGCCTTCCTCGATAAATGGACTATCCAACACAAAAACAATTTTTCAATTTGAATCAGTAGTTCCTGAGATTAGCGCCATCAACCAAACAAACAAATAAACTCTTCAGCTTTATAATATTAGTAAAGTATAGATTAAATGACAACAATACTATTTTAACTTTTATGTATTTGAAGGTAACATAAATTATTTAAGGGTAATTTATCACAAACAATCGTTTCCATTAAATCGATATCTGTGTTATTTTTTGCTCGCTCATGTGTAGTTATGTTCTCAGGACCAGGGGCCCTACCATGATCGCTTATAGCAAGATTAAAACAATATTGAAACAGAGACACCGCTCGAGCTGCGTATAGCGCCATCTCGCTCTCAGCGCGGTTTTAATATTGTTTTGAGCGGTCATGGTTGGGGGGCTGTTCGATCGATAGGATTATTATTTCATTAGGGGCATTTAATTGGAGTTTGTTTGTACGTTTTCCAACGGTCCAATCCATTGTTTTCAAAGTACAATTAGTTTTATCGAGCCTACGACATTGTGCAAAGGAGAATGACCAAGTTAGTATGGAAGTGCGCCTAAATTTAAAGAATTTTGCACACTAACGCAATTAACTGTGAATTATTGTAATTTGGATCTGGTTATGTTAGCAAAATTTGATTTCAATATTATTCCCACATTAAGAGAAATTGCACTTTGAAGTTGGTATTTCGAGCATATTTCGAGGTTATGTTGTCTTTAATTATATTGATGGATGAGGTATATTTTGTCATACAAACTCTTGATATAAAGCACACATTAATTAAGATGAACTGTATAGCCTCTGTACACATTAATACGATTGCAGAAGTTGATAAATGTTATTATTATAAAAATATTCAAATACATGGCGGAAAAACACACATGACAGTTCGGTAATCGAGCTGAGCTGATAGTCTGTTCTGTAATTCAACTACTTCCGGTTGTTTATGGTGCCATTTTTAGGCGTATGCTATACGCTTAATATTTATCACGATATATGGATCGCAATATTTATTGATCGTGTAGCGCTGTCATCAATATTTATCGCAATCCACCGTTTTCCATTTAGTCGTCACCATTTTTGCGCGCTAACATCAAATGTTAACCATGTCTTGTGTTTCTTCTAAGAAATGTTAACATTTTAAACCACGCTTTTTTCACAAAGAGAACTTAACCTCAAAATGGAACGCATTATGTGAACATACGATGCTAGCCCTGCTAGCGTCAAAAGCTAATGAAACGCGATGATGCTAAAAATGTTGAAAATGCTGCAAGGCGAGAAAAAGTGGCGACGAGGTGGATTTTACTTAATAATTGATTTTTGCAAGCGGAGCAAGAATCATGCAGTTTCATACTCGGCTCGCTTCGCTCGCTCCGTTGTGTGTGGTCACAATATCTAACCTAACCTAACTTACAGTTTTCAGTTTTATCCCATGAGTTATATTTCGATTACGCTTCTATCGGTGAAACTGATATATTCAACTGCATGTTTTCATGCTCCGATTCTGAATAGCAATCGACGTCTATAGTGACCCGGGTCCGAATAGACACAGTCTTTTCTCAGGCCCTACCGCCTAATTCATAGTGATTAACGATGGCGATAACGAGTGCACTTGCTATCGTTTTATTTTCACGAGCTTACTGTGATAGGCGATACGAAATCACAAGATTAGAGAGCTAAAACTATAACGAGTAAATTAGGCGGTATGGCCGCCGGCTATCATAGCAGTGAAATTAAAGCGATAGCGAGTGCACTCACTATCGCCATCGTTAATCGCTATGAGTTAGGTGGTAGGGCCTCGGGTCCGAATAGCAATTGACTTTTATAGGGACCTGGGTCCGAATAGCAACTACGTTCTTTAATCTATGGTTACATGAAGATCTCCGTAAATTACCGGATTTTATCATTTGATTCTTTTTGAAATTCACTTTTTACCCCCACATAAATTTTAAGTAAAAATAAGTAGTTATCAATCATATTTGCAAAAAACGATTTTTAAGGTATAAATGGTTAATGTGCAACAAAAACAGAATTTAGCCCACTTTTGGTCATTCTCCTTTGTGGTGATATTTTTCTAATTTCTAGCGGTAATATGTCCACATTATTTTGACTGTATGCCTGAGTGGGGAATTTCCCTTCAACTTGGGTGGTGAATGCTATTACGGCTGACATGATGTTTATTTGGTGCCCATTTTGCCTAGCAGTCGTGATGTGCAAAATAAATATTTTTTATATATTATTTTTATATAAAATATCATTTTATAGAAACAAAAAAGTTTACAGAATGGGCCAGATAGGGATGTCCCGTCCTTTTGAACAAAAAACGAGACAGAGACGATGGCTAGCGGCATGTTTTGCGTAAATTCTAATACCCAGGGAGTTTAACTTTCAACCACCCCTTCCTGGGTCGGTGAGAAGGGCTCACTTGGTGAGCTCTTTAAATAGGGCTGACACGAAGTTGATGAATGTACTCGCACTAATGCTTATGTGCAGAAGAATCATCATAGCTCGACCTGATCAGGCAGAAAAACTTTTTGATTACCCTCGGAATATCACTAAATTTTACTCGATAGGCCTTTGTTAGTGTTATTGTGAATTGGGCAGTTTCAAACTGTTTTGATTAATGGAGCTTCTAAGCCCGCCTGGTTAGCTACCATCATCTAAACTAAGTTTGTTGTTTTTATTTCGTTAATTACAAGGATTATTGTCAATTCCTCAGTTGTCGAGAGATGCAGATTAGGTTTACTTCAATCTCAGCCTTATCTGATGGTGAAGTGATCGAAAGGCTATCGAAATATAAAGACTTTCCTGTTGTACATATTATTATGTAAGGAAAAATAAAAGACAAAGTGTTTATTGTGGGGTCGCATTGTTGGTTCCTCGACTTTGGCGTCACATTATTTTCCACCAATCGCACCCCGCCGACATGATATACTGCAGGCCGTATTGTCCTTCACACCCTGTTACTTAACAATCACAGAGAGTTTTTTTTTATTGCTGCATGTAGCAGACGAGCAGACGGCCCACCTGATGGTGGCCGGTAACCGCCGCCCATAGACTTCGCCAATATCAGGGACATAGCTAAGTCGCTGCAAACTTAGAATATAGTGCTCTCTTCAAACCTCTCTTGAAAAGGGACATGTCGAAGCGTTCGGGAAACACAGCAGTGGGAAGTTCGTTCCAGAGGCGACATGTTCGTAGTAAAAATGAGCGCTGAAAGCGAACTGTACTAGACGGCATTGCTTCCAGGTAATATGGATGAACCCCACTGCGATGTCGAGTGATACGATGATACGAAAGTGACGTTGGTACCAAGTCGAATAGTTCCTCGGAGCACTCACCGTTGAAGAGACGGTAGAACACACAGAGAGAGCTCCGTGAGCTCAGTAACTCTAGCGAGTCCGTTAGATTGACATCCCCGATGATTCGAGTAGCTCGCCTTTGCAGAGAGTTAAGTGGATCCAGCTGGTATTTAGGAGCCCCTGCCCACAGATGCGAGCAGTACTCCACGTGCGGACGAACTTGGGCCTAATAAAGTACAAGGCGTTGATAGGGCGTGAAGTCCCGCTTCGCTCTACTAAGCACACCGAGCTTTTTGCTGGCTAGTTTGACCTTGCTATCCAGATGGCTCCCAAATTGGACTTCACTCGTGATCTCGACACCGAGGATACCAATGCTTTCAGAAAATTTAAGGGATACTCCTTGAAACTGGGGCGCTAATGAAAAATGGTATTTTTTGGCAGTAAATGCGCAAACCTGCGTCTTTGTGGGGTTGAACTGCACTAAATTCATATGACCCCATTCTGAATCCCGCCCCAAGTACAAATTAATCATACGTCTTACTAGGTAATGTATACTTTTTACTAACGCAAGAAAATAGTAAAAAATTTACCTCAGCGCTTAAAACAATTCAGTGACACTTTTTACGATGTCTCTCTAAAAGCTACTTGAAAATAAAAAGTAACGAGCCCACTAAGTAGCTAGTACTTGAACGCGAGAAGCATAAATGTCTCGCAAAATTATTATATTTTACGCTAGTAAAAAAGTTAAATTTTTTGTCTCGCCAAAAGTTAAGACAGTTAATGTTATGAACAAAGAAAACAACGCAAGACCGGAGGATCCAATTAGTCACTTGACCATTTGAGGTGGCGCCGCAACAACAAATAGCAATTCGGAACAAAATAAAGACATCAAAGCACAGATTAAAAGAACATTTCAACATTTCAAAGCCGCATCGTCCCAAGATTACCTCAAAGTTTCAGTCGCAGTGAAATATTTCAGCTCTCGGGAACTTTGTCTTTCCCGCGTAAGAAAGTAAGAACAGGACCGTTTGTCTTGGGCAAAGCCGCGTTCTGCTTAGGGCAATAAATAATTGTGATGCATGATAAACGGGCTTCTATGGATTAGGATGGGGCTGGAGGCAGGAGGCGATCTTTGCCAATCTCAAATCTCATTTGATTAATCTTGTAAAATTCCGAACTAATTGGGTTTTAATTTCATGACGTTTACGGAATTATGTAATGCGTTCGACATGTTGGTTATGAACCTACCGATAATGCGAGTGAAAATTTTGGTATCTAATCATTATTTAAATGCAGTCAGAAATTTTTTAGGTGGCCATGAAAATTTCCAAGGCCTTCATCTGACATGATAGATGATAATTAGCTGATAGTAAATGACGGAGATAGAAGCAAGTTTCACTCAAAACCTTTAGAAACTAATTAGGCCACTATCGATTTATTGGGTCCGCATTTAATGCTTGAATTTAGCACCATGAATGCAATAAACCATTGAATTGAATTGAATGTTTTTATTATGGTGACTTTATTTATGACGGTATTTATGAAAGATGCTAGTCATGAGTCGGGCTAAATAAACAAAAGACTTGCCAATAGTTATTAAAGTTTATTTAGCTAGTGGCCAAAAAATATGTCAACACACTTGTTTAACAAGCGGACTGGACCCGATCATACCTATGATATTTTGGGACTAAAAGTAGCCTATGAAACTTTTGGATAATGTTATTTCCAGATGGCAAACGATAATCAAAATTGATGCCATAGCTTCTGAACGCATAATGTATCGACGACAACAAACAAATAATAAAAAATCTTAAACATAGATTAAAAGCACGTAAAATCGCTTGACTGAAAATGAATTCAAATTTTGATTGGATAAGAAAAAGTGACTAAGTAACAATAAGAGAGGATAATGTTAGGAGAACTTAAGCTTCATGTGCAAACAAGCCAGTTCACAATAGTTCTGGTGCACACAACATTTTCCAGGCTGTGTGTTCGCTTTGTGTGAGCTCGCTGGAGTTAAAGAAATTATACGGGCCGAGCAACAGGCGCCCACTGTTCTGGATTCAGCGACAATATCCTGTTAGTCTTGCTGTTGTCAAACTGAATATCAAACGGGTGAAATTGGGACTGAAGCAGAGTGAACGGAATAAAGTTCTAGTGGAAAATCGGACAATTGACACAGGAATATGCAAAATAAGTTCCACATAATTACTCAGAGCCAGCGTCGGTGGCGTTGTGGCCTCGGCACTGGACTGTACCCCGAGTAGAATCAGGAGGCCCGCGATCGATACTGCCATGTACCAATGTGTTTTTCGTTTCACGAATTTCATATGTAGGTACATTTATCTGACGCTTCTACGGTGAATGAAAACATGGTGAGGAAACCTGCATACACTTGCGAAGTATTTCAAAGGTGTATGTGAAGTCAACCAATCCGCACTGGGCCAGCGTGGTTTGACTAAGGCCTAAGCCCTAACATAACTAGTTAGGGAAGGCTCGTACCCCTCGGTATGGACGTATATGAGCTGTGATGATGACTTACAAGTTCCCTCAAATGCGTTCAGAAAGCATCGGTAATGACCAGTATTACATAACCCTTGCAGCACAAAATCTGGTTATTTAGGTGTTCGAGCCTTCGCTCGACCCACTGTGAGATTAACGCTTTGAATTTTACCTGTTTGCAGTGTGCATCTACCCTATATACAATTATTCATCTAACATTTTCAATGAGGGTATGTAAGTAAGTGCGGGTGCCATCGCCGACTAGCTTTTCTCTTCAGTACGTTTTTGAATTTTGTCGTGAGCAGTGTGCAAAATTGTTAAAACTATATTGTTTAAATTAAGTAACACAATTAATTTCAATAAAAAGTAGGTTTTTTTTGTGTGCTGATATAAGAAATATATATATTTAAAAACTATTTAGGAATAGCTGTTGAAGATTTTGAGGTAAGATCCTTCCTTTATTTAGTGTACAAGTTAAAAAAGTGCTTTGTTCTTGCGAATGCCCGCTCTCCGGACGGCAGACTCGCTACTCCACACATGAATGGAGGAACAACTTCATCATCCTAGCATGCGTGTCATGTTTTAGGAACTAGCACTTGTAAAAACGTAATGGTAGCCCTACAAAAACTGCAAGAAGATTTCAGGTCACATGATGTGGGGCTTGTACTAAACACTAAAAAAACCCAACTACTTTATATCAGCTCTGGTCGTAGGTCGGTTCCGGGTAAACTCGACCTTATTGCACATAATCACACTTGCCTACATTCATCTAATAACCAAACCACGAAGTGTATATGTCCCAATATACAACAATGTAAGGAAGCTACTTATCTTGGCCTCATTATCGATAGCCGACTTAACTGGGGACCGCATATTGATGCATTGTGTGAGAAACTCCGAATCATTCTGTCTAAGTTTTATATAATTAAATATAAATTACCATATAAAGTATTAATTAATCTATATAATGCCTTGGCAGACTCACTAATATCATACGGACTTTCCAGCTACGGTAGAACCTTCAAAACATATCTAGATAAAATATATAATCTACAATTGAGAATATTAAAACAAATCGTACCAATAAAATTAAAAAATAAATTCAAGGAAACCTATAGTAAACTATTTAGTTTCTGTAAAATCTTACCTATACACACTAAAGTAAAATATTCAATAGTCTTGGAAAATATAATGAACAATAAAATGATTACACCTATAAAATTAAAAACCCAAATTAGAAAAATAACACAAAAGAAAATAATGACAATCGTAAGTAACAATCTATACGGAAAAAGAACAATAGCTTATATCTTTCCCCGTCTGTACAATGACCTACCACTCACAGTAAAGGAAACAATTAATAATAAAAACAAAAAATATATGCTAACTAAATATTTTTTCGACTTTATTCATGCATAATAATGATCATCCTGTACTCGCGCGAAACCCCACTAAACGCTTGGAAACCTGTTTTGCCACGGCGAAGACTAACTAGCCTACTACGTTTCGACAAATTTTATCATGAATTATGTGTATTGTAATGTAACGCAGGCAAGTTTGTTTGTGAATGAAATGTCTAGACTGGCCATGACTAAGTGTCGAGATAAACCCGATAGGGTTTAACGATGCTTTTACGTTTTAAGACTAACATTACGAGTATTGTATACTAATAAAAAAAAAAAAAAAATAATAATTACTAAGTGCTTTCCTCTTGCGAATGCCCGCTCTCCGGACGGCAGACTCGCTACTCCACATGTGAATGGAGGAACAACTTCATCATCCTAGCATGCGTATCATGCTTTAGGAAATAGCACTTGTATCACAAAGTGCTTTACTCTTGCGAATGCCCGCTCTCCGGACGGCAGATGCGCTACTCCACACATGAATGGAGAATCAACTTCGCCATCCCAGCATACGTATCATGTTTTAGAAACTAGCACTCGTATCACAAATTGCTTTGTTCTAACAAATGGTCACTCTCTGAACGGCAAACTTGCGACTCCACACTTGAATTGTCGAACAACTTCACCATTCTAGCATGCGTTTCATGTAATAGTGTCGGCTGCGCAGCTCTCACTGTCGGCTGCGCAGCCCTCACTGTCAGCTGCGCGGCCCTCACTGTCAGCTGCGCAGCCCACATGTCAACTGCGCAGCCCTCACTGTCGACTGCCCATCCCTCACTGTCGGCTGTAAAGCCGTCATAAGCCGTCACTTTTGAACTGCGCGTCGGCTAATGATCCGACCCCTACACAGTGCCGGCTCAAGGCAAGTTTTAAGATGAAGCGAGTTCCAATTATGGCGCTCCCCTTGCGCCCAAATATTGAAAAAACGAGGATAATTTTTGAACTGACGCGCCCCCTGGAACTTGGCACCTGGAGCGGCCGCTCCGTTCGCCCTATGGTAGGGCCGGTCCTGCCCCTACACATAATATACTAGCTACGCAGCCTACTTCATTAGCTGGCTAGTAATTAAAAATTACGGAGCACACGATCCTTTGCGACCTAGCCAACTGGGAGCCACCTCCCTAGGTAGCTCTGCCACATGGAAAGTTTATCTAAAAATAGACGATATTAATGCGGATAATTGGAGATCATGTGTGGTTGACTGCGTCTATCATAAAGACCTCTTTGGTGATAAGATTTCATCCGACGAAGAATGTCGGCTCCGATTTGCAATCTGTAAAGTTCAATTAGCTTATGCTTTAGCGAAGATGACGCGCATACATATAATCATTGAGCAAACAAAAATATAAGGCAATTAAATAAAAGCTGTTAAATTGTATTCTGTTGTGCTCTGGTTTAAACACCATTCGCCTTAATGAAAAAGATCACCTCACAGATAGTGGCTATACAGATTTTACACCTTGATAAAATCTGAGCTAATTCCCCAAAGTGAAGAATCACATATCCTCGAGGTCAAAATTGAGAAGGCAAACTCCATTTCGCTATCAACCTTCGATCATAGCAGATATAACGGCTTCTATTAGAATGAATGATACAGGGTGTGAACCAGATGCAGATATAATGAACCTGGTACCTCCTAATATAACCGAGAGGAACACTTCTTTTTTATTTGGAGACACAAAGGAATCACTTGCTAAGCATGAAATCCAAGTTCAACGTTTGGGGGCTGAAAAATGACAAAATATTTTGTTATTTTGAAGTACAAAATATCTAGAAACCAACCATGTATTCACCTCCTTAAAAGTCATAGTAGCCTCGCAACGGCCACACCTGCATGGCAACCCGTTCAACTCTTGACAAAAAGTAGTCTAATGCTTAGGTGTTATAATTACTCATGATGGCCTACTTCCGCAGGGGAGACACTTTATAGATGTTTATAAAGATACATCCTTAAACGTGAAACCCATATTAGTAAGCGCTTTCTGGCAGCTGGTTCCATGTTTCGTAAAACTTCAGATATAGTTTTTCAATACCTGTTGCGAGAATAGAGCAAAAATTTAAAAAACATAGCTGTAACATTTTTAAACCGCATAACAACAATTTTTGTAATTCTACAACTTACCTTTTCTCTGAACTTTTACAGACAGATTTATTGAAAGAACAAGGAGGATTTAGCCATCACTACTGCCTACTACCAATATGCATTAAAGGGTAGACCAAGGTGGAAGAAGTTAAAAGAATGGGATCAGAACGAGTTTCACGAAGGCCAGCCAACTTTTGCAAAAATTAAAAACAGGGAAGTTTGACATGAGCTAATTCAGATTTCAAGGCGAGCTAAATTAAAAATTATATTGAAGTGTGAAAAGCTCAATTATCCATATTATTATCTGGATATAAGTTACTTTTCACATGTCATCATCATCACAACTAATATACGTCCCCACCGAGGGGCTCGAGCCTACCCTATGTTAGGGTGATTAGTAGGCCTTAGTCAACAACGCTAGCCCAGTGTGAATTGGCGAGCACATATACTCGTACCCTCATAAAATTAAAAAGATTTATAATAGTTTGGATACATGCAATTAATTGTCTTGCTCTATCACGAAGGATATGACATCAGAAATAAATAAAATGTTAAAATGTGAAGCAATTGAAGGTTATCAAAACTTTTCAGAATTTTTTTCGTAAGTAGTCACGGACTGTAAGTAGTCCCGTGAAGATAGACCCATTTTGCTACGGCTGAAACCTAAATATTCGTTTTCTACCCTTCGGGGGGAAAACGGTTCTAATTTCTTCCTTAGGAGAGGAGTCCTTAAGGTTTTAGCAAATAAAAAAAATAAAAAATCTGTGGATGATCTTTAGACCCCGCACGATCGTATCATTCCGGCGCGACCTGACTTGATGAGTAGTAGTTTTATTATGAGCTCAATTTTAAGTCAATAAAAAAGATTCAATATTAGGAACTTTATTTTTTTTTGTAAAGAAGTTGTGAAGAGCGTTGTTGAATCAAGAGTGAAGCATGCAAATGACAGCACATCTGTATGTTTGCGTGTCTTGTTCATAGAAAAATGACAGCTTTTTGTCTTACCTGCCCTACGAGCATAGAACTCTCGATAAACAAAATTTGACAGCTAAGATCGACATACTCAACAAAAAACGATAAATTTGACAGATATTACTAAGGAGTGAAAAGGACAGATGCTTTTGTCGATCGACAAGCCCATGCTCGCAGGGCAGGTACATCTTTGTGTGTGTAGGTCGTGTGCGGTCGGCCTCAAAAGTAGATGAATATTTTAGTACCACGTCACATCAACTATTTCTTTTATTTAGTATAGTTACACCTATATTGCATTGTTAATAGTTGGTGTGACATGGTACTAAAATGGTTATCTACTTTTGAGGCCGACTACAAACACATGAAATTGTCTTACCTTGCATGCTTCACATTTGTTTAACGCCACACTACGTCCGTATTTTTTGTAGGGCCATGTCAATACACTAAAATGTAATAAAATGAAACAAAATTTTAATGTCACCATGTTGTTTACATTTTTAGGTTTTAGTTTTCCAAGTACCGGATTGAGACTCTGTACCAGGATCGTGTAGGTACCTCCGTCTTACCTATTTCTGCCGCAAATCAGCAGTGCTTGCATCGTTCAGAGTAGTCAACAAACTTTGTAGGACTTGACGACACTTTTCCGAGTCATTATCGGTATTGACAGTTAGCCATATTTCAAGAATATGCATTCTTGAAAACGAGCATATATATAAATTACCTAAAACAAAAAAAAACGGTTAAAATTCAGTCACAAAACCTACACAAAGCACTAAGACTAAATAAACTAATTTTGTAGCAAATGCTACGAGATAATCTGGCAACCGTAGCACCCTTGTCATCGCCAAAAGGGCAGATAAGGGCAGCCAAGTTTTAATTTTCCTAAGATAAGAAAGTCTAAAGATTATGGTGCAATATACCTCCATAGTCGGAGCGAGTGGGAACATATTTAAAAGTTTATTCAAACTTTGAATATTAAAATATAATACTCCAAGAAAAGTCGCCTCGTAGCAATATATACTAAGATACAATTAAAATAAAAATATTAATTATTACATACCCTGTTCTTGGATATCCATTTCAGAAAAAACTCACACAGCACTCACAGGTCCCGCAATGACAACAAATGACGTCACGCTTTTTAATGGCTCACTGATAACAGTATTTACGATTGGCGATGCGCTCTCTTTGAATGCACAATAGATAATGAAGGCGCACTCTAATTACTGACCTATTTATAGTTTCAGAAGGTACCGCAACTATCCAATGTAACGACAAGGAATAAAATGTAAAACAAGAAAGCAGGTTTTTAAGATTTATGACCTATGGATGTCCCACAGTGCGATGCTGAGAACATTGATATTCATTATTTAGAGAAAATTGTTAATAATTTATGTAAAGCTATTGCTCGATTCTGGAAAAAATGTAATAGGGATAAAACCAAGCTTTTATATAAGAATTCCGATTGGTTTAATGTTATTGAAAAAATTCAACTTGTGAAAAACAATAAGCAATGTACTCCGTCTGAAACGTCGCCGTGTCATTCACGTGGTCGTCCTCGAAAACCTTTTACGCAATGTAGTAAAAGGACTAAACGTCGGAGAGTAGCTGATTTGTCAAAGTCTGATGATTCTACTGTGAGTGCATTGCTTGATGTTTCAGACTGTTCATTCGATTCGTGTATATCTAGAGTTAGCACTGATGATGTCTTGTCACTTGTGACTGATGCTCAGTTGACAAAACATCAGTATTTATTAATTAAACACTTTGTTAATAGTAAGATTTCTCCTAATGTATTACCATGTTACCAACAAATTACTAAAGCGAAACAGAGATGTTACCCTTCTAATATAACTGTTTCCGAGTCTTCAGCTGAAGTTGAATTACAAAGTCTTTTTGATCACACAGCTTCTCGAATCCTTGAATCTCAAAAAGAGGTCTTAGATCAGATTCCTGATGATTGTTTGTCTAATATCTCTTTACTTGGGAAATGGGGATTCGATGGCAGCACTGGACATAGTGAATACAAACAATTTTTTTCAGATTCAACTTTAGAAGATAGTAGTTTGTTTGTAACATCTTATGTACCCCTTCAAATTATTGTAAAATTAGCTGAAGATAATTGTAAAATTTTATGGAAAAATCCTCGACCCTCTTCCACTAGGTACTGCCGTCCTATTCGATTTCAATTTTTGAAAGAAAGCACAGCAGTGTCTTTGCAAGAGGAAGCTTATTTTAAGGATAAAATTGAAAGTTTGCAACCTACTTTTATTCAGATCGACAATCGTGAATTGGTCGTTTCTCATAAGTTGCAGCTTTCAATGGTAGATGGTAAAATTTGTAGTGCTTTAAGTGAAACATCTACAAGTAGATGTTATATATGTAATGCTACCCCTAAAGAGATGAATAAAATAGACGAATGTTTACAAAAACCTGTAATAGAGAGAAGATACCAATTTGGATTATCACCACTACATTCTTGGATACGTTTCTTCGAATATTTTATTCATCTTTCATATAGATTAGACATAAAAAAATGGCAAGTTAGGCTAGATAGTGATAAACAATTGTTATCAAATAAAAAACAATATGTACAGTCCCAGTTTAGGGAACGATTAGGTTTAATAGTTGACAAGCCGCGTAGTGGTGGAAGCGAGACGTCTAACGACGGAAACACGGCCAGGAAGTTTTTTTTGGAATCAGCTGTATCTGCTGAAATTACAGGTTTGAATAAGGATCTCATAGATCGTTGTTGTGTAATATTACAAACGTTATCTTCTGGACATAAAATTAATGAATGCAAGTTTAAAGACTATGCATTACAAACAGCATACAGCCTGGTCGAGGAATATCCGTGGTATAGTCTTCCTGCTTCTGTCCACAAGGTGCTCGTACATGGATCAAATATTATAAGTTATGCATTGTTATCTATAGGAGAACTTTCCGAAGAAGCTGTTGAAGCGACAAATAAGTATATCAAAATTTATAGACGAAGTCACACTCGAAAAATGTCACGTGAAGTTACCAATCAAGATTTAATACAACGACTATTATTACATTCAGATCCTTATATTACAAGTCTTCGGAAACTTCCCCCTAAAAAGAAAAATACTCTGTCACAAAGTGTAATAGAATTGTTACATGTTTAATATTGTTAGAATAAGAATAATTTATTTGTATTTTGTTAGTTGTTTTGTTTTTAATTAATTTTAATTTATTTATTTCTATTATTTTATTATAATTAAATAATGTTATCAATGTTTTGACTCTTATTTTATTTAAAATATATGTTTTCCATTCCAATTTTTAAGTGTTTGTTCATGATAAATTTAGGTAAAAGTATGTTATTGTTTATATTTGTTTTTTACTGAAGTAAACGTTTTTTATTCCGTAAATACATGTACTTCTTTCATTTTAATGTTCCTAAAACACTTTTACAACTATAAGTCACTAAAATAATACAATGTATTGATAGTAACAGGACTTTAACTATTTATGACCGCCCTTGTATGGAGCGTGTCCCTCCGTGCGTACCAAGAAATTCCAAGATTCCTTCTTCTGTCGTTCATCCCACACTTGGAATTCTCTACCCGCGCACGTGTTGTCTCTATCCTACAACATGGGCTCCTTCAAAAGAGGTGTGAAAAAGCATCTTTCAGGCCGGAAAGGGGTGGGCAAATAGGATAGTGGATGTCGTCCCTCCTCTATCTGTCAACTCACTTGGGCCTCTTTCACCGCTTAACATCAGGCGGGAGGAGGTCATTTGCCAAGCCCTCCATAAAAAAGAGAGAATGTAATGTGATTGTGAATTTAGTGAATGATTGTGTATTTAGTGAAAAGATAACAACTAAAAAGATACATCTTACACTAAAAAGATTTCATTCACTACACAGATAAAAATATTTTTTTAAATAAAATCCGACTTCAAAAACAAAAAAAAATTAAAACTAGTGTAAAAAAAATAAATTAAATGTAAAAAACCTTTTTAAAAACAAGCTTTTATTTAAATGCGCTAAAAATAATTAATAAACTTTTACACTAAAACTTTTACTTATAACGTCATTTCACATTTGACACAATTTATATGACATAAAAGCTTGTCGCGAGATTTACTTGTGTGTAGTAACTTAAAAGTACTTAAAAGAGTACTTTTAAGTACCTACTCGTATTTACTTTGAAAATTGTAATGTATAAAATTATTCACATCAAATTATTTAATTTACTTGTTTATCTACAAAAGTAAATCTCGCGACAAGCTTTTATGTCATATAAATTGTGTCAAATGTGAAATGACGTTATAACTAAAAGTTTATTAATTCTTTTTAGCGCATTTAAATAAAAGCTTGTTTTAAAAAAAGGTTTTTTTATATTTAATTTATTTTTTACTTTTTAGTTATCACTGGACACGTTTCTCAGTCTGTTCATCTCATTCAACGCATCATTGTTGCAAGGTCGTTTGCCGGAACGTCTATACAGAATTTCAGCTCAATCGGTTTAAGATATCTACTTCAAAATTGATTTTTAGCTTTAGAAGTACGACATATTGGATTAATAGTGACATCACTTAATTTTTCAAGTTATTCTTAGCAAGACCTTTTATTTGATACCCATATTGTAGGAGTGCATTAAAAATAATTGGTCCGCCATCTTGGGTATGCCGCCATCTTGGATTGAAAATGACGTCACACAGTCAACCATGCATTGTCATCCAAACTATCTGCTCTGATATCTGATATCTGCTTCAAAATTGAGTTGCAAGATTCCACCCGAACATACGTACTTACATACATTGCAAGTTAAATAAAAGCTTGTAAAAAATAGGTACAGACAACATCACATTATCTATATTGAAGTCGGTGACAACGATGATCTCTTAGAACCTCTTAAAATTGGGCACCGACTAGAAAACTAGACACATGGATCTGAAGGTGAAGAGATAAAACCTAGGCTCTTTAATTCACTGTCACTTTCCTGAATGCGTCCGTGAAATGAGTCCGTGAAGGTTCTTTGTAGGTGGTATTCTTGCCCCCCCCCCCCCCTTATTCTGTTACAATCTTCGAGCATTTTCCTCGTCTTTTCTAGGACTGACACAGCTTCTACTGACGTCATAATATCCATTATCAAATTTTCTAAGTATGTACGAGTATTCTGAATTCATAATGCAGATGGTTTCATTTAAATCTCCATTTAGGTAAGTCGTCTGCACTAGTTCCAAATTTTCCTCTGCAGATAAGGCTAGGACTCTTCTAATTTAACTCAAACGAGTTGTAGGTACGTAGGCTTATTACCGTCACAGCATATCCGATTTAATAAAATTCGAATCAACAACTTTCGAAGTCCAATAGGGACTTACCCCTTCTCTACAGCCCTATAAACAACAAGATGTCACGCGGCACCCAAAATCTTTGAACCTTTCTATTCACAGACATTATGGTAATATTTTATTACATCTGAAATGGAAAGATAATACGTCATGTTGCAGCGCACATCCATTGCAGTGTCAGCCGTCGCGGCGCATCTGCTCAGAATGAAAATAGTCGAGATTCAATATTTTTGCGCGACACCAAATTGCGAGTCATTTTTCGAGGCGCTCGAGGACTTTGTCAAACATTCGGAGAGTCGAACATGATTATAACTACGTGCGAGGAATACAATGCCTACATACGAATGGAAGATCAAAAGGACAAAGCTTTGATTTCGTCATAAAGAAACTGGCCTTGTTATCGTTCGAAGGGGGAATTTTCGGATCATCGCTCTTGTTTGATAAAGGCGATGAACTAATCACCATTGTTAAGAGATGTTTTTGAAGGTACCTAAAGATGTCTTTCGACGAATCATATTTTAACGTAACACAATATTATTTCGATTGTTATGTTTAAATAAAGTAATAGTAAAAAAGAATTTATTGTGATGTTCTAAAAAGGAGAAAATTAACATGACACAATTTTTTATGATAATATACCTACTTAAAAGTT
This sequence comes from Schoenobius gigantellus, assembly GCA_963935595.1. Taxonomy (NCBI): domain Eukaryota; kingdom Metazoa; phylum Arthropoda; class Insecta; order Lepidoptera; family Crambidae; genus Schoenobius; species Schoenobius gigantellus. The sequence goes on from OZ012548.1 coordinate 31,408,527, forward strand.
GTCGCGAGAATGTCGATAAACAATAATTCAATAATTATGTTTTTATAAAATAGGTAAATCATGCGACAAGCTTTTATATTATAATAAAAAATTGTGTCATGTAATAAATTAAGTTTATTTTCCCCTTTTTAGAACATTAAAATAAAAGTTTGTAAAATGTTTTTTACTATTAATTTTATTTCTTTTTTGTGAAAGCGACTATCTTGTATTTTTTTCATGATGTACTCTATATTTTTCAAGTCCAGGCCGTTAATTCGATACTCGTATTTTAGGGGCTGTAGAAAACAAAATCCGCTATTTTGTGACGGCGGCCATCTTGAATTTGCTTTTTTCATAATATTTAAAGTATTTTACACGTCAAGCTCTTTCATTTGATACCCATATTGGGAGGGTAGTACAAACTATGTGATTTTTTGCGGCAGCCATCTTCGATTAATTTTTTTTTTAAAACTGCATTTCGTAAGTCAAGCTCTTTCATTTGATAACCATACTGTAGGAGTGCATTAAAAATAACTAGTCCGCCATCTTGGGTGTTCCGCCATATTGGATTTAGAACAACGTCACACAGCTAACCATGCAATATCATCCAAATTTAATATGTATGCAAAATTTCAGCTCAATGTGTTAAAGATATTTGCTTCAAAATTGAACTGCAAGATTACGCCAAAACATACTTATATTGCTAGTTAAATAAAAGCCTGTAAAAGAAGCTTGTTTTTCTTAGATTCATGGTAGTTCCACATTTTTAAGCAAGAACTTATATGCAGGATGCACGTATACGAGTAGGTATAACTTTTAAGTTCTACATTATTAAACGGCTATTTTAAAATGTACAAGTTATATTCAAGCAAATTAACAATCAATTAAATAACAAATGTTGAATGCCGTACCGTACCGTGTAACGAATTTTGAATACTCATTTAACGGGTGGACTATAAAAAAATACTGTAAAACACGGATTTGTTCATTTTTAGTGCCGAAATATACAACCAATCTTTAAATAGCAAAAAAATATCAGCTGTTTTATACAAATGTTCAACGTGTATGGAACAGTTGATTTTTTCGCGATATCAAGATTGGTCCCATAGTAAAAATTGTACAGTTCGCTTGTTTCAACAAGCACAGAAAATTTGGTTCCTGCTTGAAAAGTAACCCTGTATATATTTCAAAACCGAAAATATGAATAAATATATCTAAAATTAGTTTACGACTCCCAATGAAATGTCGGTAAGTCGGGGCATGTCATTTTTTGGTTAAAAAAATTGATAGATACGCCAAAAGCTCCAAAAAAATATTGAATGACATCAAACAAACGGCTTATGAGGAAAACGCCACATATCTTTAACACAGAAACATCAATATCGACACGTGTGACAGTATGCTTTTCATTAATTTTCACAATTTATATTCCATGTCCATAACTGCCGTTTAATTGTGCATAAATCCTGTTTAGCCCTATAATCTGAACGAATCTGTCGGTAGTAAATCGAGTGTCGATAGGCAATAAAAATGGACTGATTTATACAGGGTGCGACCGCGATTTTTCATTCCATTACCTATATTTATTTTGTAAAAGCGATAATACGTAGTGTGTGTGAACCTAAATAATATTTATGACTTTCCCCACGTGAAGCCTTTTAGCTCAATGGAGCTTTGAAAATTTAGTAACAGTAGTGTTAAACAGCATTATTATAATGCGCAATGATATTACGTTTGCAAACAAGTAAACTTGCACAGATAATGTTTTAAGGTATTACGCTGTTTGTTTCGTAAGTAAAGCAGAAACACCTATCAATTATCAAAAAAACTATCTTTGTTGCGAATTAACAAACGAGTCAAATGAAGCGACAAGAAGATTATTATAAAAAACAAAATATGGTTACGTCAACGTTTATTATCTAGGTACTAGCTGCTGCCCGCGACTTCCTCTGCGTCCCTAGGGAACTCATTTTTAAAATTTGTTCAGTGGCTTAGGCGTCAAAACGTTATTAACAAACTCACTTTCGCATTTTTTATATTAGTATGACGCTGGGTATTCTGGGTTCTACCGATTTTTATTTAAATTAGATAAATCTACCAAATTCAGATTTTTGGCAACACTGCAGTGCAATAAAAACTTGAAAATTTATTTTTATTCAGTTTATTAAGTTATCTTAAAATTCGTAAAAAAACGTTGTAGTTAATGATGTTAGCTATTTAATCCTGCGAGGTTGCATGTGTTTTAAAATTAACCCTGTATATAAATTTCTGAGTGTGACTGTGTGTGACTATTTTTTATTTTTGTTTCTGTACTTACAATTTTTACCCGTTAACATACAACATCTTACACTATCACTTGGGTTGGTTAAAGGAGATCTCATGAGAGATAAGACCACCCTTGTAGATATTTGAAGTTTTAAATGAATTTCTTTTTTGATATGTGTGTAAAATAAAGAAATAATTATAAATGAGGGGTCATAAATAAAAAATAAATAAATAAATAAAACATTTTATTTCATTAAAATTAATTGATACACAATATTCTGTGGCCAGAATCACCCAGGAAGCATGTGATCATGCTTGTGTTGGGTGGTTCTGCTCTTCCCTAGGTTCATTAGTATATACGTGTTGTCTTAGGTAGTTACATAACTAAAGATTAAACTATTTTAGGTAAATTTATTAGGTCATGAGTTCATCGTCATAACAGCTAATATACGTCCCCACCGAGCGACTCGAACCTACCTTAAGCTTAGGGTGTTTAGGCCCTAGTCAACCACGTTGGCCCAGTGCGAATTAGTCGACTTCACATACACCTTTGAATTTCTTCGCAGATGAATGCAGTTTGCCTCACCATGTTTTTGTTTACCGTAGGAAGACAAATGCACATATGAAATTCGAAAACGAAAAACACATTGTCCATAGAAATGTGACCTATACATGGCGGTCTCGAATCCCGTCCACAGTGCCACCGACGCTGAGACATGAGAGTTCATGTTAAGCATGAAAACAGTAGAATTGACAACCTAAATTTAATTGCAAAAGGACATGTCCATTTTTGGGCCAAGAATATAATTATTTATTAACCAACATGTTTCAGGTATTATTGTAAAGAGTACTCAAAAATCTAGGGTTTAGAATAAAATTTAGGTTTTTTTAGGCCTGCAAATTAAAAAAAAAACAATTTTATGATTGACTTTCATAGTATGTAAAACAAAGCGATTTTTGTATGGAAACCAATGACAAGTTACTGAAACGTGTCACAAACGAATAAATAAGTAACAAAAGCGCACAAACGATGTGATAGTGAGTGACTTTCTGACTAAAATTCACATAAATTACATTTTTAATGTTTTATCAAGATTTACGAAAAACATTGCTGTATGAACTTAGCTCCCTTTGCCTTCTCTTGCAGAAGTGACAGCGTCAAAAAAAGCCTCTTTTAATTTTGTGATTTTAATGATCGTGATCGCTTATAATCTAAGCAATCACAATACTTCACAATACTTTTTATTAAGAAGTGCACAATCTTGTGTTGTTGCCGCAATGACTGTCAAATTAAAGGCAGCGCAGACGTTATAGATTTTTCCTTCGACAATAAACCCCCAGGTGACCACATATTGAATTGGATTGCAAATTAGCAGCATTGCAGGTCACTGCTGGTAACAAACAAGCATCTCTGACTCTGACCAAAAAAATGATACATGTAATCAATAGGTCCATGCTATTAAAATGAAATCTAGCACAATAAATGCATTGGTTGGTGGCAGATGACTTCTATACTTTGTAGCAGTGTGTTTGTGCAGCATTTGTTAGGATGAGCCCCTGGCTGTAGTGTCTAGTGTGTGATACCTGTTTTACTCTGCCTACTCTTAGGATAAGCACCTACCTCACAGTAATGAAATATCAACATAAATAAAATATACTGGTCTGTTCTTAAGAATGCTACAGTTTTACTATTATTGAAATAGTAAAACTGTAGCATTCTTAACAAAAGATTTTTTACAAAACAAATGCTAATTAATGAAGTCATTATAATGAACTAAGTGCAAAATTCTCTAAGATTACTATAATGCTAATTCAAAGTGTAAATATTTACTTCTATATGACTACATACCCTCGATTTTATCATGGGTACTAAATATGTAATATGAAGTGTTGAATAATTATAATGGTGGAAACTATGTGAAAGAGTTGTAATATAGAAACTGGTTGCAGGTATGAAATAAAACCCAGAAATTATGTAATTTTTATTTATTCAATTTCAACATCTTCCCTCATTAGTACGTCATTTCAAAATTGAGCCAGTGGTGTTATATGAGTTTGGTGCGGAGCCCATCCTAAATTCATGGATTTCATTTGATTTTTCCTCTTATCAGCAGTCTCATGTGATAGATCATTTTCTTGAATATGTTCTCCAAAATATGACTTAGCTTGCTTAATTTAATATGTTCCAAGACTGATTAAAATTAAATTGAATATTTTCATTCTGGGGAACATTCAAGTGTGGAATTTAAGCATCAATATGTACAAAGATGGCTTCTAATGCCCTATTTAAAATAGATTGACCACCAGGTTGGTTGGTCGCTTACTGCAGCTAGCAGTGTAAGTTATAAGATTTCTTTTGAAATAGGTAATTAGAGGACTTTTGTAAGTACAATTTTAGTAACCTCTAATAAAACAATGGAATTGTTTGAATCAGACCCAAACGGCCTTATTAATAAAAATTTTACTCCTTGGATCATCATCGGATTAGTTACTCCATGTTTTGTCTTGTTTCCGCACATGTCGGCTATCATATGTCAAAATAAGACAAAACACGGAGTAACTAATCCGAGGATAATCCAAGGAATAAAACTTTTATTAATAAGACCGAAAGAGTATAACGTATAGTTAGATTTCTACTGGACAGGTTTTCCCTGCTTATATGGACTATACTTAAATGTAAAGGTGCATATTGATTTTTGAAGCAATAACACTTTTTTATATAAGTAAACATGAGTTTTTGAAATGTATACCCGAGAAGCAATTCTGCAAAGGGATTCCTTAGCCCATAGTCTGACTTAATATAAACCTAAGGCCTTTTTAGGCTTTGAAAAAACCTCACCTAATTGAGTTAAGCAAGAGAACAATAAAACAAATTGTGTGACTGTTAAACCTGTCCAGTATTTACATACTATATCAGTGGAATTTTCTATATTTTCAAATTCAATTAGTTTCTGTTCTTTGATTTTATTGTTAGTAAGTCAAGCATGAATTATTTGGTGTAAACAATACAGTGAACTTATATTACCGTAAAAATGCAAAATCATATTGACTCATGTGATTTTCACAGACTCTGGCATTACTTTACGAATATTTTACAATCCCCGAGGATCTTCTTTCTTAAATATAATGGTACCATTCGACATTCCAAATTATAGCACTCTGGTACAAAAAAATGAGAAGTTGTATCAGGAGTGCGACTGTAACCTGGAAGTATAACATTTTGTTGTTCAATTCTTGGGTCTGGTTACTTCGTACGTTTAAATTACGAGAAAACTTAGTCCAGTTAGCAAGCCAATATTTAAATCACATGTAAAATCAAGAACCTGAGCATAGCTGTAGAAAATAAAAGATTCAATTCAATTTTTAGGTTGTATGGCCTCTGTCAGGTGTGACAATTTTGCCAATGTCGAGTAGCGAAAACACGTTTTAAGTTCATAAAATAAAAGATACTATTTTGTGAAAGGAAGGAAGGTTACACACATACACACAAACAATAAACAAAAGTCAAAACGATAGCTACAGTGGCATTGACATATTGACAATGACATCCTTTTAATTGCCAGTAAAAAAAACTAAATGTGGCCCTGCTAAAGAAACAATAAAAAAAAAACATTTTTAATTTTTTTCTCCTAAATGCAGGCCTTAATATTTTTAATATTCATGGATAAACATCCTTCTCATAAAGTTCTATTTCCGTCATAAATTTTTAAACTGGTTAAAAAAGGTTCAGAATAAAATTCCACGTTCCATACAAAAAGTGGACATGTCCTTTAAACAAGGGATCTGAGAATAGGCTAGTAGATTCAATTCAGTTAATGCAACAATTTCCAACGTTATTCCTAACTATCACACTAGCTTGTTGTTTGTTTAATTTCTAAAACCACAAAAGCTTGTGATATTTCGACAGCAACAAATCGTGACAAAATATACACAAATCGCAGTAAAATACTATAAAAACATGCGAGGATACGGCTCATTCGGCCATTGACGGCCAAAGGGTTCCGTAGCAGTCATAAGTTGCACCAGGTACCTCAAAAGCACGCGTTTGCGTGCAGCCAATATTTTTATTTTCGCAGCCTCTCGCTCCACTAACCTTATTTTGTTACCCTTATACCCCCAATATACTTTGACGGTCAATTTTACACCTTAACTCGATGTAAATAGGGGATGGTCGATAAGTCAACGAAATTTTGTAACGCGCGGGGCTTTACTGCCAACTGTCACGTAAGGATCCCAGGTGTGGAATGCTTTTACATGGGAAACAGTACTGCTTGACGCTTGCTTTATTACTTAAAAAAGGAAACTAACTGGCCAACTTATATTTAAGCTGTAGAATGTGATGCCAGGGGAAACTCAACCCTATTCGGGAACATTTAAAGGGTTAGATAATATTTTCGTCCAGTATGGGCGTTGGAGGGTTTGCGTATTTTAGTGACGCAGGTCCAAACTACAGTTCCACATGCGACTATGGCATTCTCGGGTTAATTACTTAATTAAATGGCCCGGCTCATGAGCAACGCGATATGATTGCTACAATTAGATTTTTCGTAGATAGTAACACTTTGCTTATATGTGTTGTTTATTTTTAGCTTGGGCTGATGAGATTCGTCGACCGCAAGGTGTTCGGCGTAAGTGAAAAACAGACATCGTTTCTGAAGCGTATGCGTGGGTACCCCTATCTAAGATAGGAGTACTCGCCCAGACGCAGACGTACATATTTCTGCCGCAAAGCATTTTGTCCTCTATTTTAAAGGTAAGGCAGGCGGTGAAATTACTAGTGTTCAGTCATAAATAGATAAAAACAAAATGAAGAACTTGTCCCTAAACGTCAAAAGGGGTATTTGTTTGGTAGGGGTGAGGAAATTATAATAATCATTATTTTCTTCAACTTATTTTAAAATATTTTTTTTGCAATGTAAATTTTAAAAAATTTGCATATCTATCTACAGCGAGACAATGTCTAAGCTATCGGTGGTTATAGGGCTGCAGAAGAACCTTTATGCCGTTCCAAGAATTGCCGCCTTTTGTATGGTAAGGCGGTAATTCTCGGCATGGCACAAGTGTCTGTGCTAACACAAGTGTTCCCTCTGTTCCTTCACTCGCATTGTCTGACGGGACGGTTAGTTGAAACGCACGACCACAATATCAGACGTAAGACCCTAGGGACTTCGCGCAATAGCCACCGCAACCACGACCGTCGCACGCGGCCACTGGTCGTGGTCGTGGCCACCTAGTGCGTGAGGTCCCTTATTCACTGTTAAACTTACCATCTGAAACGCGGAGGAGCTCCAGATGTTTCACATTTTTGGTCACCCATCATAGGCCTAACCACGGCTAACGTTGCTTAACTGTCCAAAAAGTTGTAATTAACAGAACTGAGTCTTCTGGTGCACTTATCATTATGGGCTGCCTCAAGGATCAATACCGGGACCTCTGCTCTTCTTAATTTATATTAATGACCTCCCACACATCACCAATAATCTGTGCGATATAGTACTATTTGCAGATGACACTTCTTTAATATTTAAGGTTGACAGAGGAAACGGAAATTCTGACGTTGTAAATAGTACTCTTTCTAAAGTATTGCATTGGTTCACTGTGAATAATTTATCATTTAACTCGAGTAAAACTAAATGTATTAAGTTTTCATTGCCAAATGTTAGGAAAGTGAATAATATTGTGGAAATGAATAATCATACTGTTGAATTCGTCGCTTTTACAAATTTTTTGGGTATAACACTAGATTCGAATTTGCAGTGGGATCCACATATTGCGTCCTTGGCAAACAGACTCAGTTCTGCGGCATATGCTGTAAAAAAATGAGACAACTTACTGATGTTGAAACGGCAAGACTGATTTACTTTAGTTATTTTCACAGTGTTATTCCATATGGGCTACTACTGTGGGGTTCAGCCGCTAGTATATAGAAAGTATTTTTGTACTTCAAAAAAGAGCTGTGCGGGCTATTTATAATTTACGAACAAGGGATTCTCTACGTGATTTATTTAAAGAAATTAATATATTGACTTTAGCAGGACAGTATATTAATGAAAATTTGATTTATGTTTATAAAAATTATAACACATTTGATACCAATTTTAAATTTCATAACTTAAATACAAGAAATAAAAATAAACTTGCCGTTCCAACGTACAGGCTCCAAAAAACTAGAGGCTCAATTATGGGGAAATGTATATCCTTTTACAACAAAGTTCCACAGAGTGTTACTGACTTACCTTTTCATAAGTTTAAAGCGCATGTAAAAAAGACTCTAATGAGTAACGAATATTATAAAGTTAATGATTATCTGAATGATGTCAATGCTTGGTCTTAATTGTAGACTTAATTTATAGATTTAAATGTATAATGTACACTGACACATCTAATCTTGTAATGGAAGTTGAACATAATCTTTTACTTTGAGTTCTGTTTCCAATTGACGACTCTGTAACAATACAGGGAGAAAAAAATAGCCCTTGCTGGTTTTCTTGCTGGTTCTTTCCAGTACAAGGTCTCCCGCCGTAGACTTGTGAACCAATGGCGTAGCTTCTTTGACGTTCAAAAGTGATTGTAAAATCCTAATTAAATAAAGAATATTGAATTTGAATTTAACAATTGCTAGCCGTATTGGTGTAATATTTATTGCTTTGTAAGGTGCATTCATTGTTATAAAAAAAACTCTGTTTTTTGTATATATTATGTTACAGGGAAAGTCGATGCTCCAATAAGAGTTTGCTCTCTCTAGATAAAATCGACTATTACTGGTCTTTTCAGGTAAAGTTTCATAATCATCATTTCAGCCAAGAGACGCCCACTGTTGGACATAGGCTTCCCCCAAGGATCTCCATACCGATCGGTCCTGCGCCTCCCACATCCAGCGGCTTCCCGCAACCTTCACCAGATCGTCAGTCCACCTTGTGGGGAGCCTACCAACACTGCGTCTCCTGGTACGTGGCCGCCACTCGAGGACTTTTCTGCCCCAACGGCAGTCAGTCCTACAAGCGATGTGTCCTGCCCACTGCCACTTAAGATTTGCAATTCTTTGGGCTATGTCGGTAACTCTAGTTTTTCGACGGACCTCATCATTTCTGATGTGATCATGTAGAGAAACCCCGAGCATAGCTCTCTCCATTGCCCTTTGAGTCTTGTTATGAAACCCATTGTAAGCGGCCACGTCTCAGTTTCGTATGTCAACTTTACCTGCTAGTGCTAACTAGCAGGTAAAGTTTATTAAAACCGAAAACTGTTGTTTGATGAACATATACTAGTCAGAGTAGACTAACGCTAGGTAAAGCATACTCTTACTGTCTTGAGGAAGTAAATGGAGACTTTTGCAAGGGACAGGTCAATCATCAAATAAAAAAAATATTTTACAAAAAATAAAAACCGATTTCAAAAACACTGAAAAGTTAAAAATAATATAAGAATAGGTACAGACAACATCATACTTCTATATTGAAGTCGGAACTTTATTTAAGAGATCATCGTTTTTTATTTTTTGTAAAATATTTTTTACTTTTTAGTGAATAGACCTTTTTAGTGAAAGAAAACCTAATATAATACCAAACCCTAATATAATACCAGCTCACCGAAAGGGTTTCTCTCGATTTTCATGGGATTTCATCATCAGCTCCTGACTTTGGTGACCTTGGGACCACCCCAGGAGTATACTCTATCGAATACAAAAAGAATTTTGAAAATCGGTCTATAATTACACTGCTGCAGCCACTTACTATAAAAATCTACATTGTACTATTATAGACAACGATAAAAAACATTATCGTTCGTTATCCGTATGCCACGCATTGTATTAAACGACTTCCATTGTTAACTTTAATTTGACAGCTGCCATGGCATGGTCAGCTCATTATCAGTTAGATAACTAACCCTGCTACTAACGTCCACTTATTAAAACGACGTTCCCATGCTATTTTTAGATATTTATGCAATATTTATGATATCACTTAATCACTTCAAAAATTAGGTAGCTAATCGTCAAATACTGATGATGTTTTGATGAATTGGGTTTCAAATTAGGTTAACTTGGTTTTATTAAGGTACCTATCTACAATTTAGTTCATATAAATTACTTAAAAATTATAATATCACTCCATTTCTTCTCATTTCTTATGACACAATTTTCAACAAATGGACCATGACCATAGTTTTACACTGTTTCATCATATCGGAAAAATATTTTACAAAAAATAAAACTTCAATATAGAAGTGTGATGTTGTCTGTACCTATGCTTATATAATTTTTAACTTTTCAGTGTTTTGAAGTTTTTATTTTTTGTAAAATATTTTTTATTTATAACTTTTTAGTGAATGCAATCTTTTTAGTTAAAAAACCATAATTTAATACCAGAGCTGGTATTAAATTAGCGTTTCCCTCGATTTTCATAGGATCCCATAATCAGATCCTGACTTTGGTGACCTTGGGACCACCCCAGGCTGTATATTCTATCGAATACAAAAAGAATTTTGAAAATCAGTCTACAATTGGCGGCGTAATCGCGTAACATACACACAAAAAAAGAAAAAAAAACATACGCATCGAATTGAGAACCTCCTCCTTTTTTGAAGTCTGTTAAAAAATCAATAATGCTTGCCTATATTACTATTCTCTAATACTACGATCTGCTATGATCATAATGTACATTGATCTGACGCTCCTACGGTGAAGGTATGTGAAGTCAACCAGTAATTTAAAGGTGTATGTGAAGTCAACCAATCCGCACTGGGCCAGCGTGGTTTGACTAAGGCCTAATCGCCTTAACATAAGTTAAGGTAGGCTCGTGCCCCTCGGCGGGGACGTATATGAGCTGTGATGATGATGACGATCTGCTACTTTTTCTACCTCTAATAGAAATTCCATAGAAAAATTTTAAAAACTATGCCCAAGCCTCCTTGTCTGATGACCGTTATTAATGCTTAAAATGTAAATCGAACTTATTTTTATTTTATTTTATTTATTTAAAGAAACAAACAGCTCTTATATCACTTATGATTAAATTAACAATGATCATAATCATTAGCCAAAACAGTTTCCAATATTAAAAAATACATAAGGCGAAGACTTAAATAACAATATTGTAGTTGATTGTAATAAACAAATGCAGATTATTAGAATTTACCTTTAGAATTCACTTAGTTGTTATTAACTCTTTTTACAGAGGAAATAAAACCACCAAGATTGCAATCAAATATGTCAATGTGACAATAACGATCATTGTGTACGTTGCATGCTCGGACGAGAAATCAATTTTTAGAGTAGTTAGTTTTACATAACGGTGTAGTGAAAACTGCCTTAGAACGAGCACTCAATCTCGGGCACCGGAATAACAGACGACTGAGAAGATAGGGAGAATCTACATTATTATTGAGAATTTTGAATAAAAATATCTGATCCCTATATTCCCGGCGTAATTTTAGGGTCTGAAGTCGCATTGTCGAGCCCTTGAATTTATAACCCAGTCAGTCCAAACTTGCGGAGTCAGTATTTATAGCTATGCCACTTATGCATAAGATTTTATAGATGATATTACTGAAGCGTAAAACAGTTTTACCAAACCAAGCCAACTGCTATATGAATATCAGAATATGAGGAGTTAATAGAATATAGAAGCTCTGTATCAAAGTCCAAATGTAATGTTTTGAGATCACCGACACAACCCTAAGCAGTTTACCTAGTTCTATTAATTTTATGGCAAATCAGTGATAATTAATTTCCTTCCGCCAGGTGTTAGGTGTTCAACCATGACACGATGTGTAACATTTTAAAATGTCAGCGACTCCGCCTCGGGATCAGTCAACTGCGAAAAATCACTGGCCGCCTCACACTCGCTGTGGGGAATTAAAACTCCGGCTATTCATCGCATAAGCCTTGGATTGGAATTACGTTCACATGAAAACAGTTTTAAATTAATTACGTTTAAATGTATACGTAGGTATATTATATTCATTACCGAGTACACGTTATAGTTCTGGTTGAGGTGAGATAAAGTTTAAATATATCATCTGTGGTGAACTTTCGCTCTATCGTTAAAACCACTAAGTTACACATTACACAATCTATATCAATATGAATTTGAAGAAAGTCAGGCAGAGAGGAGGGACGTTTGTAAAACAGAAGTATTTAGACTGGTTTGGTCAAATGTTTGATAGCTTTTGCCAATTTGTGCACTTCTATCACAAAGGTGGCTGTTCAGTTCGTTGGGCGGTAACCGACATAGATGTTATTGGTTCACACTTTCCCCAATACGATAAAGAAGACACTGTAACAGTAACCTTGGATTATTATAGACAGATGCTCACTGAATTCATTATACGCAAATTATAAGAAAACGTATTTCTATCCAGCGAGTTTGCTTTCAACACCGAAGTTACCACCGAAGGGAGACTCTGTACCAGGGTCGTCTGCTTGAGTACCTCCGTCTTACCTATTTCTGCCGCAAAGCAGCAGCGCTTGCATTGCTGTGTTCCGGTTTGAAGGGTAATAATAATATGGCAGTGAATTTATTGGGTACCGTGACTTTACATCTTATGTCACAAGTTGCCAACATACACTGTGGTTCTTATGGGGGTTGCAGATTGGCTGCGAATCTTAAAAGAGCCACATATACTATGGTGACTGTTACCACTTCCCATCAGGTGGGTAGTGCTTGTTAGCCAACTTAGTTGTATAAAAAAAACTAAGTAAGAATGTACATAGAAGTGAGTGGATCTGTTTTTCGTGGTCTCATCATATCTGGTTTGATGACATGAGTTTTCGTTCCCCAGACTGGTCCATTTGAGACTCCTTTAGTGGGATTTTCTCAAGGTACGAGTATCTATATGAACATAAATAGCGTACAGTTGAAGGGATAAAGGAAACAATTCATGTGGTTGATTTGGGGAGATTAGGGAATGTAAAATCACACCATCACTTGAGAAGGTATGATTCTGTAAATAAAGAAAAACTAAATACAAATAACGACGTATGGTTTTAATATAATACTCGCAGCATTTTTAAAAATCTGAGTTAATGAATTAATTGTATAATATCATGTACCTTTTGGTTATAAATTATTAGATTAAAAACGTTCGTTATTTGTTTTTTAACACCCTTGCTCGTAAAGCTGATGTAATTCCACCGGTTTTAAATATGTAAAGCGGGTCATAAAAAACGCGTTTGTTACCAAAGCAAATAGTTAAGTTATAGTCCATACAAATTCCATAACAGTATTATTTGCCATTTCAAATATGGAACTGATCGCCACCGCACGACTCCAGCTAGTGAGCAGCGCGCTGTTGCTATTCAAATTTCGAACTAATCGCCGCGCGGCGCCAGTCAGTAGGCAGCGCTAGCGCGCTGTTAAAATGACAGTGTGCATTCACAGATTGAGTTTCATTAAAATAAAAAAAATGTTTTTTTTTTTCTGTTTCCTCGCAAATGTGTTAAAAAACGTCGTACGATATACGTGCGTATTGGTTATAACATGCTCGGCTCAGGCTGAAATTCCGCCTCGCATGTTATAACCATCTTAACGCACTAATATCGTAATGTACTATAAAAACGTTCAGTATTTATACCTCATCTTGTATATCCTATAAATGCTCTTTTGTGAGACACAAATATTTACCTCGACCTGAGAGAGCAAAAAGACTGTAGGACAACAAATGAAACGTTTTATTCAGCGACAAGCTAACTCTTAAAGGTGGTATTCGAAATTAGAAACACTTACTTACGCTTCGAGAATTTCGAGATCGCTTTTTAGGCACCGAAAAGAGTCCTTTCTTTTCGTACTGAAGAGTTGCAAAGAATCTCGTTATAATACTGTCTTTTATTTACACAAGTACTGCACATTTTAATAAAACTACACTTTTCGCATTTACTCGCGTATATTTAACTTAAAATACATTTTAATTATTTAGTCCGACGTTTCGAACGCTTTGCAGGATTCGTGGTCATGGGACGACCACGGGTGCTGCAAAGCGTTCGAAACGTCGAGCTAAATAATTTAAATATTTAACACTCGTATCTATAGTCAAGTCAAAGTAATTACTTGAGTAAAAGTCGTTACCTAAGTTGTAATTTTTATACAATAAACGAGAATTTGAATGATGTGAAGAAAGTTATGCTTATCACCGAGTGCAGGCTGGTGCATTTTAACGATTGCAAATACACCTGGGAGCAACGGCTTAACTAGCCTTTTGAAAGACGGAGGAGCTCGATATACTAAGTTTTTGGTCACCCATCTCGTGACGGACCATTGCGAAAGCGTAATTGTCATCATATATAATAAGATATTTTTTTATTGTCACAGTATTTATTGTATAAAAATCACAACTTAAGTAACGACTTTAACTCATTCAAGTACTTTGACTTGACTTTAGATACTAGATACGAGTATTAATGTTAAACATACGCGAGTAAATCCGAAAAGTGTTGTCTTATTTAATACTTTATTAATAAGAATCTCTTTGACAATATATAGTTATGCCGACGACGACCATAACCTAAATCGACTATAGAATGTGCTCGTTACTTCATAAATTGCAATACAAAAATTAAAAGCTGATTTTGATTTGATTCATATTCATTTATTACATAGACAATAGACGGATACGATACAAAGTGCAACCTAACTGGTAAAAATCCAATGACATTTTAGTCTACAGAATTATTGTATTAAACATATTGGGCTATAGCAGTATTGTGCATAATTCAAGAGCGAACGACAAAAATGAGCATATTAAGGAAAAAAAGTTGAAATCCGCTAACAAATAGCACACCTGACTTGGGAAACGATCCTTCGCAGAATTGCATACTAAATTTCAGCATGTAGCAATCAAGGCGATACGTGTAAGCGAATTGACGTGTTCCTTCTCTCAAATAGCTATTTGTAGGTGGAATTTTTCACGGCGTAGATAACGTTCGTAACAAAGGGGAGGGCATTTATCGTCGGACCCGTTAGCTCAGCTGAAGGCACCTGTTTCAGATGGGATCGTTCGCAGTGCACCTTATGCGTGAAGCGTGATGTGAAACGAGATCTAGTGAGCCCTATTACTGTTTCAGTGTCATTAGAGACAGTGAATTATCATGAATTTCAGGTGTAGGTAGTTATTTCGTATGATTATTAATTGATTTATTAATCAAAATCCTTTTAATAAGCGTCTTAGATATAAATAAAAATCCTACTCGTAATATATACTTTAGAGGCTTACAAACAAGCAAATACAGCGTTCAATAAAACTAGCTGATAGAATATTTTGTGAAATGTAAATTAATAATATAGTTTACTTCTCTTAATTCTTGTTAGTGAAGCAAAATTTTCAGATTTGATATTTGAATTTATAAATTATGTAAGTACATAGAAATATAGATAAATTGAATTCAGAAAAGAAGTTAAATATTGATCTATTGTAACTTCGTTTGCGTAGCAAAGTACCAAATTGGGTTATTAACGAGTTATACGAGTGCTAAAGTTAATAGAAATCTTTGTAATATTACTAAGCAAAATACAACTCTCATGCTTATCATATTAATTCGATCTTAGGATAAACTACCATAATGAAAGATTGAATATAGTAAAAGCAAAACATATATTAATATAAGTTTTCAACTTATCACCTCTCTCACGACTTTCCATTTCCTAATTCTTTGTCTTGACCTCCTCTACCCGGTCCCTTGAAGAATGACCGGTTCGGACGCAGGTGGTCGCCGACAAAAATACAATGTCTTATTTTCGTCATGTCCCCCTTCAATTCGTAGATAAGTATCTACCTCGATGCCACGTGTGTATTCCGTATGTCCATTCAGTGTGTGAATATTTACGCGGCTGTCTATTGTTCGATAATACTACATGCAGGGTTGGCTTTAAATTGTCTTCTCCTTTATCGTGTGTAGTTTGAATTGCTCAGCATTGTAGGTATGTATTTTTCATACATTTCAATAGCAATTTTCCTCTAAAATTTCGTCTCTACAACTTAAAACAACGGTTTGCCTTATTACATATTATTTTCAATCTAATATTCGACTAAGGACAGATTCTTGATACGGCAGATTCATTTCCACTGCCATTCACCGTTTTCAGGGGGTAATTTTCTAAAAAAACATTTCCAAGCCGACGTGTCTCACTCATACTCTATCTCAGTGTTGACGGTCACATAGTGAGAAAATTTCCCTTTACGCTACTGATTTTTGTGTAAGCATTGTTTTTATCTTGCCCTATGATTTCGTGACCTTACCTCGGCCAGAGATCAAGAAAAAGTATCAATTTTCATATAAAAGCTATTAAATGTGTCTACAACTTTGTAAATATTATGGTTTAGCAAGTCCATCAAAAACTTTTTTACGTCTTACAGTACTCCTTCAAAGCTGCTTTAGTTTCAACATCCATAAAATTTAGATGTCCTGTGTCTTTTACGAACTGTTAAACTTTTTAATTTCACATTTTATGCCTTATTTTAGAAATTTCAGAACCCTCAAAGGCAAAGCCTATAAAAACAAAGAACACAATAAACTTTTTATCTACAATCTATGTATATAAGGGGCAAAATATTTTTGATATAAAAAAACCTAGCTAAAACTAAAATGTTTACCAAGCCTCATTTTTATTGATTGAATAGATGAGTATTTACTTTTAGGCACTTACATACTCGTAGCAACGACCACCGAAACATGATATGATAAAAGGATATTTTTACTGTCCGAATAATTATGTTGAATATATGAATCTTGAAATTTTATTAAATTAATATATTAACAATATCAATACCAATATCCAAAACATTCCGAGCACCGAACAACAACAACCACGCGTATTTCGACAGTTTATATCGATATGTGTGTTATCACATCGTGTTTTGGTGTCATCCTAGGGGACTGGGGCACTGTTTCTTACAACTACAGAACTCAAGGTCACTCAAGTCTGATCACAGTCGAAGCCACCATCCGATGTGGAATTAGTACTTACACAAAAAGGATGGCTTGCGTGAGCTTAAATTTCAAGGATTAGGTCATGGAAATCTCCACTAACCACACGGCAACGACCACGACTGAATGAAATAGGTAAAAATGCATCAAAGTGAAGAAGATCAGGAGGAAGGCAAGTGGAAAAATTGCCTTTCTTAAAGTGGATCCTAGTGGACAGAGGGAGCAGTGTAGTATATGAAGTAGCACAGCAGCATTGGTCAACAGCGTAGTGGAGTGTTATTTCTTGTAATCGTGAAGCTTCCATAAAATAATAACAGATATATTTTAAATTGCACAGAAATTTACTAAATATTGTTTACTTATCACTGAAATATAAATGGAATAACAATTTGATTGTATAGACTACAGATATTGGGACACATGGGGAAGGGAAGGGACATTGCATGAGATGCAAAAAGTCCATACAAATCAAAATGTCAAAAAGCCAAAGATTGCTAATAATAAGGTTAATTGATTCACAACATTTTACAGTGTTTCTAAAACCGACATATTATTATAAAACTTTTTAATCAATCACTCACTCCACTAATCCACTTGGATAATCGACGACTCCGCATTTGAAGAAATCCTAGAGTCGAAAAGATTAAGAACTAATAATGAAACTGTGTTATTTTAAGGTGAATTTGAACTAAAACTCCTATGATTCCACACCAAAACTCCAGGATAGCAAAGTGCAACCGCTATCGACGGACTAGTGAGATCGTTGATAACAAATTTCGAGTACCAATTCGTTTCTGTCGATAATGATGCGCCTGCACATCGAGTTAAACGAGTGTTCACCACACTCCGAGAGGAAAAAAACCAAATAACTTTGCTGATCGTCTCACCTGACTCAAACCCAATCGAATACGCATGGAAGGTTCTTAAGGTAGCTGTTTGGAATTGCCAGCCACGCTCACAGGTCCATCAAAGATCAGGGAAACCATCATTCAAGTATGAGACAGGCTATCGCAAGATTTACTGAATGACATGATTTTCACCATACCCAAGAGAAATTCTGTGTGTGTTCAAGTTTTGACAGAAAACAATTTTTAAAAATATTTTTTTTATGTTATCCTTTTCTATTTTGTTATTTTTGCACTTCATTTAAAGATCAGATTCGATTTACTTTTACTTAAGCGAATGGTTCTTATTTAATCAAGATTATTCTTCTTCTTAAAGGTTCTTTAATGAAACTATAAAATGTCTTCAGTTCTTGAAACGTAAACTGTTTTGATAACATTTGTACAAAGGCCAGCTTATCTCTTTCAGAGAACTCTACCAGCCAACCCTAGTACAAGTTGAAATTAAACGTAATAAGCGGAATTATTTTATTCAGTACCAAGTTTATTGAACGAACAAAATGTTACATATATTACCTACATAAAAATAAATCAAATACATACATACTACAAAATGTGACCGAAATATAAAGATGAACTTGAAAGTTAGTGAGCTTTCAATTTGCGCTTGATAGATATGATGGAGGTGCTTTCTTGAAGTAGGCAGGCAGACCATTCCTGAGCAGCTCGGATGGAAAAGGAGTTCAGGTAAAAATTTAAATTAGATTTAGGGACATCAAGAAAATTTACAGAAACAGGAATGTTTGGATCGAGGACCAGGTAGTAGTAAGTGGAAACGGGACAGAAAATATTTGGGTAAATCAAGATTGTGAAATATTTTTAAGTCAGATTGAGGATGTGCATATTCCCGAAGCCGAACAAGGAGCCATTGAAGCTTAGAGCAGAACCCGGACACGTAATCGTACTTGTAGAGACCAAAAATAAATCAGATCACTAAATATTCAAGGCGCTCCAGTTTAATAAGAAGCTCTTCTATGGCATCCAGATAGCATATATCAGCATAGTCGAGAATTGGTAACAGGAGAGACTGAGCTAGCATAGCTTTCGTTTATTAAAAAAAGGAAGGATGATCTGAAGTCGCTTGAGAAAGTGGTAGATAAAATGCATGCGTTGACTGACTTAACAGTAACTGGGGCTACCCAGTAGGTAATTTCACTCTCCGCCTTACCCTTTAGACCAGAACACAGCACAACAGCTTGGCAGCAGAAAAAAATATCGGGCTGTCGGGGCAGTTTTTTCTGCTGCCGAGTGATTACAAGTTCCCCTCGTACAACTACAAAAGCAAGCATGCTTCGATACACGCTCGTCAGTCAAAAACGGGCCTGCCCCCCTTAGACAAGATGTCTTTCGATAATCGCTAACGCAATCGCTGAATGGACAATGTATGAGATTTGACAACTTCGCTCGAAAGCTAAGCGGGGTCTTATGTCAAATCGCATACATTTTCTTTCTAGCGATTATCGAAATAGTCTTGTCAAGGGGGGCGGGGGCCCTATTTTTGAATCATTCTTCCGGCATCGAGCGCTCGTCAGTGTTCGATTTCTACTTATTTTCGTTTTGTTTTCGACGAAAATCAAAACATTATTGATCTTCGTCGTAATGTTCTATTGATTTTTATCGCAAGAGAAACAAAAATCAATAGGAATCGAGCACAGAATAGATGACGTTTGAAAAGCGACGAAGCGATCGATGCCGGACTAAAGATTCTAAAATAGAGCCCCTGGCCCGGTCATTAGAATACATATTATACTAAATCAAGATTGTTTCGTATAACATTCAAGCTTTCTTCATACACGTTATAATACTTTTATAATAATACTTTGTTCACAAACTAACTCTCACAAATACCGTATTTCAGTAATCAAGCTTAAAGTTTATAACGATGAAATGCCACTGTATCTACTTAAATACCGATTTAAACGGATTGTTTTTGCTATCGTGTCGACTCGAGGACAGGGGATAAGTTAAAATGATGTGCTCATTGTCCATTTGCCTCACAAATATATTTCTAGTCTCTCTGAGGAACTGTATTTTTGTTCGCGGCAAAATCTCCCGGGGACCTCAGCGAGCGCCCAGAATATTCGCAATAGAAACTTAAAGGCGCTATCATCGTGAAGCTTTTCAAATATATAGAAATAACGCACGCTTTTGCTAGACGGATCATTAAGACACATTAAACACTTTAATTTTATGACTCGTCTACAAATTATCTCCCTATATCCACTGTAATGTTTTTGTAAATAATGTCATATTGAATCAACGTTACATTTAAAGATAATTAAGATTGTATTTTAATAACAATAAATTCCAATTAATATATGGGAACTATTAGTGATTATTTTGAAGGTGCGTATTAATACAAATTGTGTGCTATAGTAATCCAATATATTACTTAATACAAGATACTATTAATTTTAGAAAACTCATAAATATGAATACCACAAGCTCTTAAAAAATTATAATGGTTGGCGCAATCGGAATAATTTACCTAAAAGGAAAAAATGCAATACAAAAAATTCAATTGGTATGTTTATGTCGTGGCCGAACGAAAAAATCTAAACAAAATAAATATAAGGCCAACACGACATATTGAAGACGCAGGTTTGAATCCTGCAAGCGGTTGATTTTAATATTGTTTCTTTATTTTGCATTTTTAGGAAAATGCAAAGTCACATGTGATGCTTTATGACTTTCTTATGGCTGTCCTTTTGCAAAAGGACTTCTTGGTTTTGACTAAGATCTCAATGACTAATTAACACTATACTGAATTGGTTAACTGTTATAAAAAAATAAAACATAACTGATAGTTCTCGATTTAAATTCATTGTTTCATTAAATACTCACCTCATTTATAAGATTTCTTTTTAAATTATTGTACAGACGAGAAGGGTTTCGTTAAACAATAGTGAATTCTGTTAAAACTAAATGAATTATTTTCAACTATAAAGATTATACTACAGTACCTATTTATAACCTTTATTTTTAAATTTATTTTTGTATTTTGCATTACTTCGTTATTGCATCACTTCTTGTAATTTCAGGCTTTAATATATCTTTCACTTTCAAAAAACGTCAAATGAATAGTCTCAAAGGTATATTTAAAAGTTAAAAAACAATTCTTACGCATTAAGTTGGCGTTTACTTTTCTTTCAACGAAATTGTAAATCGCACCTACCTATACTTGGTGCAGCCGACTATATGTTTGTAGCAGACTGGCAGAGTTTTCATTATTTTAACTTTGATGGATTTAATATAACCTAAACATACAAATCGACATCTCGTAGTACTGCCTAACCGGCGTGCAAAATTTAATTCTGCAGTAAAATTAAATGGACCGTATGGAACTGCTCTATCCGAGGAGCGTGTGCCGACCCTTATCTCTAATTCACTACTTCACTACCATAAAAGGCATAAAAAATAAACATTACTAGCTTTCATTTTCTAGCTTGGCTATTCAAAGCTATGAAGAGAATGAAAGTGAAATTATTTATTCAGGCCATTGTTTCCGCCTCATGTGACTATTTTCCTATGTAAGTTATATTTTATCAGGGGTAAATCATAAAATATCAACATCGGAAGCATGCTCTTCAGTATTTGTATACTTACTTAAAAGATGTCGAGGTAATTTCTGTTGCATATTTGGCCTAATTTATTTTAACCATAACCTGTTACTAAAAGTAAAAAGTAATATCAAGCGTTTATTTCAAAACTCACCAAAATAAAGGTGAAACAATTTCGAAGTGTGATGCACAAGTGCTAACGCAAAATACATAGCCTCATAGCTTAGCAAAATCCCAACAGGGAGGAGTCTAGGCAATTAAATTTCTAACGGGAAGCCCTCAGAAGTCAAAAGATATAATAAATGGCTCTTATGAGACGTCGCTGGGAGGAGTACATATAGAGCATCGAAATTAAGAGAAAATAATGAAAAATAGTACCTGCGCTACGTGCCGTTCATTCGAAATGTTGCTATTCGTTACATTGAGAATTAGGATTCTGTTTGCGTGTATCTTACTGCTCGAGAAGAAATGATTTCAATATAACATGGAAACGCTTTAGACTTAAAATATCTCAAGCTGTACACGTAAGATTTAAAAAAATCGTAGGGAAATATCTAAAGCTGTACACGTAAGATTAAAAAAAATCGTAGGAAAATATCTAAAGCTGTACACGTTAGATTTAAAAAAATCATTAGTGCAAAATGAACCGAAATGTGTATCTGATTTTTGACAATAACAATGTATTTAAAGTGCTTAAGATACACAATGTTGTGATAAATAATCGTGTGGTTGTAATAAGATAAATGATATATTCCCACTAAAAAGTGTGCTAAACTTCGATACGCCGGAGACCATCTTACCGCAAGATTGGGCTATTCAGCTGGCTTTAAAATCACATTTCGAGTTTCTATTATGACGCTGGAACTCATCGCAATATTCAAAGCAGTATCGTATGCAATCGACAAAAGCCTAAATAAGATTGTTATAATGACCGATAGTAAAAGCGCATTACAAACATCTGGCTCGCTGCGCCTCTGGCTGCAGAGGTGTAGCGATAGCCTACGACATTTTAAACGCACTCCATATACTAAACTCTGGTAACGTAGAAGTGAAATTGCAATGGGTTCCAGCTCATATTGGTCTTTCGGGGAATGAGAGGGCAGACCTTCTATCTAAAGAAGCGGCTATAACGGGACCTGTATTAGAGTATTTACCGGACTCATCGGAGTCCTTTCCAATGTATAAAAACGTTTGTCATAAAGAATGGAATCAATACTTTGATGAGGTCTCTAAGAATAGGGGTATATGGTATAGATCAATTCATGGACGGCCAACTCTTGTGCCCTGGTTTGAGGACAGCACGTTGAGCCGAGGCTATATAAAAGAAGTTGTCAGACTGCGTTCTGCACACTATCCACTAGCAAAATTTGGTTATCTTATGAAAAAAGCTGATTCGCCCAATTGCATAGAATGTAATAAAATCGAAAACGTGCAACACATGCTGATGGATTGTGTAAAGAACAAAGATGAGAGACAGGCACTTTTTAAAGATTTAAAACTAAATCTAAACGATGTTGGTATAATATAGGCCATTCTGTCAAACCCTAAATCTGTTACTGTCTGTCAGACTAAAAAGTTATGTTCCTTAGCTTTTTAGATATGGTATTCTCTTTTTTTTAGTTTAATGTATTTATGTGAAATTGTGTTAAGTTAAGAAGATACAATGGGGCTGATATTACCATGTGGTTAAAAGCCCCAAAATAAATAAAGAGAAAAAAAAGATTGTCTAGTGTTATAAATAATTTTAAAGTAAATGTTTTACTTATCTGGAAAAGTTGTGGCATTGATTCCACTCTCGATTCTGGATAAACTATATTCAGGTTTTGCACAATTTGATTCACACAGTGTAAGCCTCTTTTGCTCAATTAAAAAGTCGACGAAGCAAGCAGGAAAACAAGAATAAAAAAATATTTTAAAAAAATACACTTCAAAAACCATTGATTTACTAGTTTGGTAGTAAATCAATGTCAAAACAATGAAAAGTTAAAAATAATATAAGAAAAGGTACAGACAACATCACACTTCCATATTCAAGTCGGTGCTTAACGATAATCTCCTAGAAAGTCTTAAATTTTGGCTTTTCATGGGATCCCATCATCAGATTTTGCCTTTGGTAACCTTGGGACCACCCCAGGAGTATACTCTATCGAATACAAAAATAATTTTGAAAATCGGTCCACAATTGGCGGCGTATTCGCGTAACATACACAAAAAAACAACATATGGGTCGAATTGAGAACCTCCTCCTTTTTTGAAGTCGGTTAAAAATATCAATTAACCAAAAGCAAGCCGCATATTACATTTGTGAGGTTCTTGATTAAAACGTACCTACAGCGTAATCGAAATCAACAAAATTAAACAAGTCTATTTCTTGCAAGGAAATGGAAAAAATGAGAGTACATTATCCAAAGACACGACGTCACTCGAAGCTCGGAGTCCCTGCATAATTTATTAAAATCTTATTAAAAAGTGTCACCGAACAAAAAAGGAATGCCTCGGTATTATAAAAGTCTCTATTAGGTCCTTTAACTTTTAGATTTTGTTGTATCAAGTTTTTTAATTAGGTGCCCTCGCTTTATTTTCGCGGAGGCGAGTATTGAATTTTTGTGAGGTTGGATTGCCCTTTTAATTTTCGGGGTTTTAATAGCCTTGTTTTGCTTTTATAGTAAGCACAATTGGTCAGCCGTAAAGAATCGCCGCACCTTGTTCAAGACTCCGAGTTTTCGTGAAGCTGTTTTTAATATGCCTTCGAAGTAGTCCTTTGGATTTAGGTCGCAGCGCACGTCTATACCGAGCGTGCTAATACTGCTCTGCAGCTCCAATTTTGTGCCCTGAAGAGAAGGAAGGGGAAGGACCGGTGACTTTTTTGCCGAAAACGCAAACACCTGTGTATTCTTGGCATTGAATTCAACCAGGTTCTCTGTGCTTTAATGTTAGACCAAACCTTTTATTTTGTAATTATAGTTTTTAATATACAACACCCTGGCTAGTCTTACTTTTGACACATGTTTGTATTTTGATAGTTCTTTTTATGTGACATTTTATTATTATCTTATATATGAATTTCTATTATATTATCAACACGCAATCTGCGGTTTTTATTTAAATATTACCGACTAAAAGGTTTTGGGCTTATGTGCTTCAAGTTGATGATATAAAGCTAAAATAATGGAAAATTCAGTACCCCGTGCCCCGATAATGACCGTAAGTCACCAGAACTCCATATCTAAATTAAACGGTAGAGCAAACTACAATACCTGGAGTTTTGCCATGAAGATGACTCTCATCGACGCTGAACTGTGGGACCTCGTCGCTCAACCTGAATCGTGTGCTGGAAATTTGACACCAGAAGAGTTCAAACGCCGCGATCAACGAGCAAGGTCTAAAATTTGCCTAAATATTTCTGAAAGTGTATATCCAATTGTGATAAGCTGCGACACTGCCGAGCAAACCTGGAAAGCTTTACAAAAAGAGTACGCAGATAGCAGTCTTAGTAGACGTCTGGCATTACTTAAGAAGATGTTTAACTCTAAACTCGAATCCTATCCTAATTTAGAATCATATGTCAATGACATACGTGACACGCAGCTGAAACTCACTGCAATTGGAAAACCTATAGAGGACGAGTTTGTGGGTGTAGTAATGTTAGCTGGACTCACTGAAGAATATCTCCCTATGGTAATGGCAATCGAACACTCTGGCGCTACCATCACCTCGGATTTTGTGGCAACAACACTTTTAAAAGAAGATCAACGTCGAACAAATAGCACGGTCAACAATAACGTTCTCGCAACTTCATCAAGGATGAATGTATCGTGTACCTACTGCAAGAAAGCTGGTCATCACGTTTCTAAATGCAGGAAGCGTTATTTTGATAATAAAAAGAAAAATAAGGGCATCGGCGATTCCATAGCTAATTATAGTTCAGATTTTACACTTTTATCATCTTTTCATTCATTTACAGGCCATCATTCCCCTTCTTTATCCCAGGATTGGTACATTGACTCTGGAGCTACTAGTCACATGAGTTGTTATAAGGATTGGTTTGTGGACTTCACACCTCTCCGTAAGCCAATTACTGTTGCAAATAAAGAAGTTGTATATAGCGAAGGTAAAGGCTCTGTTCTTGTAAATATAGCTAATAGTGTAATAAAAATAAGTAATGTTTTATATGTACCTAAATTATCGACTAATTTACTATCAGTTAGGGATTTAGTTAAAAAAGGATTTTTAGTTCTCTTTAATTCTGATGGTGCTGCTATTTATAAAAAGGATGAGTGTTACATGTCTGGCACTATATTGGCTACCGGCACAAACTTTGCAGGTATGTATAAGCTAGACTCCTCTCCATGCCAAGCATACGTTGCACAAAATGACATTTCCGTATCAATATGGCATAGGCGGTTAGGTCATTTGAATACAAAAGCGATGGATATATTAAAGAAACGTCGCATAGGTGTCTATTATACTGACAGATTTAATCAAATCTGTGTCCCTTGTCTAAAAGGCAAACTGTCAAAAAGGCCGTTTAAAAACTCTATGATAGGTGTAATAGCAAATTAGAGTTGATACACACGGACTTGTGCGGACCAATGAGTACGCATTCATGGGGTGGATCTTTGTATCTACTAACTTTTACAGATGACTTCTCACGAAAAACTTTTGGGTACTTATTAAAAAATAAAAGCGAAGTATTCACAAAGTTCGTTGAATTTAAGCATCTTGTTGAAAATCAAACAGGGTTAAAAATAAAAGCGATTAAATCTGACAATGGCACCGAATATGTAAATAGCAAAATGTCAACATTTCTCAAAGAGAATGGTATTATTCACCAAGTGACAGTACCTTATAACCCTCAGCAAAATGGCTTAGCAGAAAGGGTAAATAGAACTGTCATTGAAAAAGCAAGATCAATGCTTGAAGATGCAAATCTCCCTAAAGCCTACTGGGGTGAAGCTGTTAGTGCAGCGATATATTTAAAAAACCATCTACCTACTCAGGGCTTAAGTAACAGAATACCCGAGGAAGTTTGGTCTGGAAAACAAATCAATCTTTCTCATTTACGTGTATTTGGATGTACTGCTCATGCACTAGTACCGAAAGAAAAGCGTACTAAGCTAGAATCCAAAACACAAGAATGCATCTTCGTAGGATATTCTCAAAATTGCAAAGGATATCGGTTAGTTGATCCTCAGAATCCTAGAAAGATAATTTTAGCGAGAGACGTTGTGTTCATAGAGGATAAAAAATATGAAGACTGTGAGTTGATTAAATCATCAAACAACATAGATGAACCGTCAGTGACAACAATAGAGGTTCATCCAGCTGTTTCTGATTCTATTCCTATAGAAACCTGTGATTCTAACGATGATACTCCTAGTACTTCGTCTTCATTTTCTCCGTCTCCTAATTGTGAAACGCATATTATGACTCAATCTACTGAACCCACTTCTAGTGCAAATCCAGAGCCACAAGTCAGTGACAGTGAGCAACACCGCTATCCTCGTCGGGAACATCATTCTCCAGTAAGATATGAAGCGGGTGCTTATCTTGTATCTCCTGACTTTGAGCCAGAGACCTATAAACAAGCGTTAGAAGACGCGCACAGTGAAGACTGGCGAAATGCCATGAATAACGAATACAATTCATTAACATCTCATGGCACCTGGATTTTAGTGGACCGACCTAATGATCGGAAACCAATAAAATGTAAATGGGTCTATAAAATAAAGAGAAATACCAGCGGTGAAATTGTTAAATATAAAGCTAGGCTTGTAGCAAAAGGTTTCACTCAAGTGCTTGGTGTCGATTACAGAGAAACTTTTTCTCCAGTGGCCAGGTTGTCATCCATTCGACTTCTTTTAGCATATGCTGTAAAGCTAGAGATGCAGATAGACCACTTAGATGTGGAAACAGCTTTTCTCAATGGTAACCAAGAGGAAGAAATCTATATGGAGCAACCCGAAGGTTTTGTCAAAGAGAGTAAAAAAGTGTGCCTACTCAAAAAAGCACTCTATGGTCTTAAACAAGCACCAAGGCAATGGAATAAAAAAGTCTGCGAAGCCATGGAGCAGTTGTCTCTGACTCGTGCAGAAACGGAACATTGCATATATTTTAAGAAAGAATGCGATAAACTCCTTGTAGTGGCTGTTTTTGTTGATGATTTTTTTATTGCTTGCAATTGTAGTAATATGAAAGAGTTGTTTAAGACAGGACTGAAACAGTATTTTACTGTAAAAGATTTAGGACCTGTCAAGGATTGCTTGGGAATGAGAGTTACAAAACATGAAGATGGCAGCATTAGTCTAGACCAAACCAAGTATATTGAAAAGTTGGTAGAAAAATTTAACCTCACTAATGCGATACCAGTTTCTACACCTTTAGAGCCAGGTCAAAAACTGACTTTGCCCGAAAAAGATAAGGAGGCACCAGACTTACCGTATCAGCAGCTTGTAGGGTCTTTAATGTACATCTCCATTGGCACAAGACCTGATCTAGCTCATGCAATATCGTCTTTAAGCCAATTCAATGCACATTACGGGGAGGTGCATTGGAGAGCTGCTAAACGTGTATTAAGGTACTTAAAGGCTACTAAGGATAAAAAGTTCAAGTACTCTCTATCCAGTGATGATGACATTATAGGTTATGCCGATGCAGATTACGGATCAAATCCAATTGACCGTAGGTCGTATACCGGATATGTATTTATCTCATGTGGCTCTGCTATATCCTGGGAGTCTAGAAAGCAACGCACAGTCGCACTATCAACCACAGAGGCTGAATATATGGCTCTTAGTGATGCTACTAAAGAGCTACTATATATCTCAAGTCGTTAGTCACAGAAATATTTGGTAATATCAACCCAATCACCATTCATTGCGACAATCAAAGTGCACTTAAACTCACTACAAATAATACTCACCATTCTCGTACCAAACATATTGACGTAAGGTATCATTTCATACGGCATTCCATCAACAGTAATGAAATTATTTTTAAATACATACCTACTGGCTGTATGGTCGCCGATGTCCTTACCAAACCTTTACCTAATATAAAGCATTTAAAATGTGTTAAGTGTTTAGGTTTAGTGTAGTTTCTGTAATGTTAAAGTTTCGTGATAATTATTATTTGTATAGTGTGCTTTGTTAATTTTAATGCGTTGGAGTATATAAAATACACATGTACAGGGTGTTGATATTACGGGGAGGTGTTAGACCAAACCTTTTATTTTGTAACTAGCTATGCCCGCGAACTACGTTTCGCCATCAAAATACTTAACACAGTGTTTAGTTTTTTCCTCCATTTTATTCCATAATGATTCAACTTTATTCTGCCTTTCTTGAGCATCGGCCATTTCGAAATTAGGACAATTTTCGTAGGTTCGTAATGCTCTTTTTCTAACAGTCCACAAAATTAAATACATGACATATTACTATAAACACTAATGTTAGGGAACTTGCAAATGGCAACTTTTAGTTCTCACCGGCGCCGCTGGTGGCGCTGGCAGTCAGAAACTTAGTCTGCTGCTTGAGATATATTCTCTCTAATCTGTGATTTCGTGATTCGAACGTTTGACGGTTAGGGCATTGAGTTTTGAAAACCAGTGAACTGCTGTGAGTGCTGTGACCATTTGTTTACGTTTAAGTTTCTTCACTTACGGAATCGTATTAAATAATTATTAATTATGGTTAGGCAGAGAGAGGAGCCGGGGTGGTGAAGGTGAATGTTAATGCATTATAAAGTAGCTACTTAAACCTGCACCTGGGTCATAAGCCCCAGGCACCGCTCTTGGCTCTCTTCTCTGCAACGCGATAGACCGAGCACCCGCGTGGAATGCTAAGTTATCGTCTCTCCTTGGGATTAACCTAACAATCAGAAGTGACAAGTGAGTTAATCAACGCCCATCGGTAAGTCAGCAATTGCAAATAATAATGATAAAGTAAAACACTATTATTAGTGTATTTAATCATAATGACATAGCAGAACAATTCCCATACGCCATTTGAATCACATATTGTTTACCTGCCTGTGTACATAGTACATACATAACTTTCGGGACTGATTATACTGACAACTTTTATTACCTACTAGGTATTTATTATTACCTGCCTATTCATTACCTATCTACCCTCATATCACCAACTTTTATGATAAGAACATTTTGTTGTTTGATCATGATCGAACCAGTGGAAATGACAGCTATACCCATGTATGAATTTCTATTCCACTCTTTTAATAATAGGTTTAGGTTACAGTTTGTTTTTGTAGGAACGCATACATATATTTATAATGTACTGATATATGGGCATTGGGCAGCCCATTGCTAGGCATTATGGCTATAAAATATATTATTGATATAATTTGATATTTAAAAAAATGCAAAGGTGTATTCTATACATAAGAAAATTAAAATATTGGCTTTCTGAGAAATACTCATATGATCTTAATGATTTTTATAATTACAGTTCAAAATAATTTATTATATCCACCCTATTTAAATATAAGAATCAGTAATATCAACTCAACTTTATGTAAACAACTTTATGTAAACTAAGCGTAGTTATAGTGATAGTAATTTAAATTGATATCTTAAACGGAATAATTCGCCGCCTCCATGGTCTAGTGGTTGAGACCACCGGGTGTTGATCGGGAGGTCTGGGGTTCGATTCCTCATAGGGGCAGAATTTTTTGTGCTCAGTTTGGTTGGTGGTAGGGCTTCTTCTGAGCCCGCCTGGCTAGCTACCACCGTCTCACCAAGTTTGCCGCCATAATGGCGATGTTAATAGTATTGCTGTGTTTCGATAACTAGAGGTAAGATAGCCAGTCCCTCAATTGCTGAGGAGTTCAGGTGAAGTTTGCTTCCTCCTTCGGTATTTTCATCACCTACCTTCAGGTGAGATGAAGGCCAAGAGGTTCCATGTTGAATGCAAGAAAAAGTGGTCTTTTCCGTACTACGCAATATCTTATAGAAAACCATTGGGTGAAAAAACTTTGTGATGGTAGTGACTGACTACAGAAACATACAGATAACCATAAACATGCATAATGAATAGATAATTTTTTAATGCAAGTCTATATTAATAAAATATAATTTATTTCCTATACTTACCTAGTTAATAAATACATACAAATTAAAAGAAGAAGTTAATACATACTACTACAAATTTTCATACAAAAATAACGCATGTTTTGTATGAATTCCACGTATGGTTTATTTTTGGCTCTCTTATGATTACAATATACATGCACTCACACCCATAATCTCCAAAGGGTTGTATGGGGCCTTGGAGTCAGGGTGTTTCCTCGGTTACTTTCAGCAATTATTTTCTTTTACGGTTTACTTATAAAATTTATGCATGATTAGATCTGTAAAATTTAAATAATGTTGTGATATAGATGTTTATATCTACTGTTATGTGAAATTCATGCAAGCCGTGAACTTACTATGTGTGGATCCCCAACAAAGTTTTTAACTAAAGGTAACCTAGTTATGACACCAAATCACTGTTTACCCACTGATGAGAAAAGTATGAAAACTAGATCAAAAGTATCAAGGTCCATTTCAATTTACAACAATCTTGAATAATTACAGATACGAGATTACTAGTATACCAGGTTTCAGAAAACATACTTATAAAAGCATATATTCAGCTGAGTGATCAGCTCAAACAGTGGATTACATTTAATGAAATTAATGTTGATAGTGAAAGTGATGAAGCCACGGAAAGTAGCAGTGATGAGATTTAGATTAAGACTAATGACAACTGGCCAAAATAACAATTGATTAATTACTTAGCTGATTTGTGTATTGACCCAACCAATTTTGACTTATATTAATAGACAATGACAATCCAAAGAATCCTCCACCAAATTCCTTACCATTACTTGTATTACAGGATAAGTTATATAGAAATGGAAATATATAATAGGAGATTGATAAAACATAAATAATTTGAAATAAGAACTACGCCTCTCCTTAATTATTATTAAGGAAAGGATCACCATAAGTACCTTGTACATGTATGCGATATTAAAGAATAATTAATAGAGGCAAAAGGTATAGCGAAGTGCAAGCGGTGCTCACATAGTCGTGAAAGGGATGCCGAAGCACAAGCGCTTCTCACCTCAATATATCTAGATATGGAAAATATTGTTTGTGTGATCAAAGTAAATGCAGGTGATATACCTAATTATGTATATGTGAAAAGGTATACCGAACCGAAGTGCAAGCGATGCTCACATAATTGTGAAAGGGATGTCGAAACACAAGCGGTTCTCACCTTAATATATCTAGATATAGCAGATATTGTTTTGTTTGATCAATGCAAATACAAGCGGTGCTCACAATACATGTGAACTAATTGTGTGGTCAATGTAAATGCAGGTAATGTAATTATGTATATGTGAATGATGCCGAAGAGCAAATGGTGCTCAAGCGGTGCTCACAATACATGTGAACTAACTGTGGTCAATGTAAATGCAAGTAATGTCATCATGTATATGTGAAGGATGCCGAAGAGCAAACGGTGCTCATATTTTATGTGAAAGGTAGGCCGGAGCTCAAGCGGTACTTACAATACATGTGAACTAAACTGTCTTATAATATCCAAATACTCGTAAATAATATAAACTATACAATATATAATTATGTTAAATAATAATAACATATATTCAAACTTTGTATTTTAATAATATTGTCTTTTTGTGTGCAGATAAGTCTGTACAAGTATTCACTCAAAGTTATATTCATTTATCTACGAACACGGTCGATGTGTGAACTCTGCGAGTTGGATGACAAAATATAAGGAAGCACTTGAGGAGCGACATCAGCTGCAGCACTCAATCAGATCACATCACATAATAGATACAATACATATGATGACGCTTGTAAAAGCAAATTGAGACACAGCAGGAGTATGTATGATAGGAACATTGAACACATCAATAATAGCGTAAATAATTTACACCATTCATTCTCAGCTACTTATGAAAACTATCACGCTGCACAAAATGATATTAAAATGCACATCCAGTCTATTGCTATAGGCACACTCTGTTAGCATAACGAGGACCACTATCAATCTTTGCTTGACAAACAATTTTTGGCCTCAAGTGGGAATGATTCAATAGCAGAATGTAGTGTCAGAAAACAGTAACAATGCACCCATCATACATCCTCCGTCCATATTAAAAACAATGTCTGTCAACCACTAGTCAATGACCAATAAAGTTTTAATGTTCAGAGGTCACTGTCGAGGCAAAAAAAAAAAAGTTAATTTTTTGTGATGATATTGACAAAGGTAAGAGCCAGCTATTGAATAATAAATTGGGATTAAATAAATTATTTTATGCCTGGCTCACATTTCCATGATATTGCATGTAGAGTGTTTTCCCTTCCGTATCATAAATCATTTAACACAAAATAAAAATATTATTAGGTATAAACTTAATTTGATATTAGATTTAATGACAAATTATTCGGAAAAAATCCATGCTATTGATTTTAATAAACTGACATGTGTCCGAGACAAAGCTTATTTGAAAGAAGATAGATTATATTTATCAATGTTCTTTAAAAAAAAAAACCCATGGCTATAAAATATAGCTTAGCCAAGAACTTGGCTATTAAATCTCACGTTGACAATGCTTTTATTGAGCAACATGATGTCTTGAAACAAGTTCCAAGTAATCTAAATTTGATAATCAGACAATAGAGGTAATCTCTGGCCGGGTATTGACCAAAAATAAGCATCGATATTTAGGGATTGTCCATCAAAATATATTTAAAGATTTTCTGGTAAAGACTTACTTTAAAAAGATTTACTTTGTATTACAGAGCATAAAAAAACATGAATTGTTGATTAGTTTATATAATAGGATAATAGTTAGTTTTGTTAATGATAGTTTAGATAAGATTGTGAGTTCGTTCACTAAAAAAAATCTGCAATCGGAGATGGATCCCATATAAGTTTTGCAAAATGACATCCAATTAAATAATAATAGCAAAGCACATAATGCATTTATTTGCAAATATTTAATTGCAAAGCACATAATGCATTTAGGTATTTTGAGTACAAATGGTTACTTAGGTACATGGATATGTGACGCCCTTGCAAGGGCATAGCAATTTGTTGAGGATGGCATACATTATTTAATTATTGTACTTTTTAATGATAAGTACCTAATCCTAATTTTAATTTATTTTATAATTATGATAAAAAAAAGTATTATATAATTTCATGAAAATATACAATAATTGGAAATTTCATTTTATTATAGTGTCATTCCATTGAAATATAATTTCATTAAAATATAGAACAATACATCACATTTAATATGAATTCTTGTTTAACATAAATTATAAAATTCAAAATAAATTTATCCTTAAAAAAATCGTCTAAGTTGTAATAACATTTGTCACAGAGGTACTTCTTTAAAAGTGCATTAAATTGTTTTGTTTCTTGTATTTCTCAGTAATGGTATGTGGTTATAAATCTTAATGGTCATTGCGTAGGGATTGTCGCACCAATTTTTAAGTTATAATGATCTAATTTAATTTTATTATCGTCACGTCACGGTGTTCTCTTTTTCTTTTAATCTTGACAGGGGAGAATAAGGAAAAGACATAGTTGTAATCTCTGCTGAACGAACTATTGAGTTACCTCGTGTGTACTTGATCATTCCAATATAATTTGTGTGTACAGACCCCCCCTCTGGAAATTATTCAGAGTTGGAGTCCGCTTTGGAAGATGCCTTAAGAATAATATGCAAAAAAAAAAATGAAAAATCTTGTTTGTGGGGATTTTAATATAAATATTTTAAAGGAATCACAAATATCTAGATCCTTTTTTAAAATTTAATTGTTATAATTTTACTTGATATTTCCCTTCTGCTTTTACTTATTGATTTTTTCGTCAATTAATAGGTCTATGAAGTACTATCTAGTAGATTCATTTACTTATTCAAATCATTTAACATGAATTATGTAATTCAAAAACCAACCCGAATTACAGAAGCATCTGATACTTGCTTAGACAGCATCTTCTGTAATTGTAATGTATAAGTTAAGTAGAAATTGTATTAACTCTGATCATAGCGGACGACTAGCCTCGAATGAGCACCATCATACGAGTATTTGTTCTATACGTGAGATTATTTGTAGACCTATAAAAAAAAAATAAACGCGGCATAAAGGAATTCACAAGAAATGTTATAAGTTAAACTACAAATTTGGCATTCAGGAAGATGAACGCCAATAATCTGTATAATAAGTTATTTCATGTAGTTAAAGATGAATGCAATGATTTATCAAAAAAAGTAATCAAAGTCGAAAATGAAAAAAATGTGTGATTGGGCTCCGCCAGGTATAGTATATAAAAGTCGTAGAAAACTATTTGAATTATACTCATTGCAGACTTTTATTTTTATTTAATTTCACCTGTCCCGGTGTCTGTATTAAAATCTTACAAGTTGGATTTGACCCGTTTCCCGGTTTCCGATTGTGCTGAAGTTTTGCACGCGTATTTGTATAACGCGTGACAGTGCAATATTATGATATTATATATTATGACATAGGAATAATGCAATAAAACGATCGAGTTTGGGCTCGTTTGATTCTTATTGATGAGTACTAAAAGCATGTATTAAAAAAAAAGTTTTTTTTAAATAATAATTATTAAAAGTAACCACCAATGAGCCCTTCTTCGTGAATTTTGTCAGAAATTATAAGTGTGCATGTCCACAAAAGCTATTTACATAAGTAAAATACCTATGTATACATAAGTAAGTAAAATCAGTTTATGTAAAACTAAAATAAAAACCACCTGGAACGTCATTATAACCGAGAGACGGTTTTTGGGTAGACCCAAAAGCACTGTGAATTCTTTCTCATTAGTAATCAATAACAATAAACGATTAAATCAGACAATGCAGTTACCAACGCTTTTCAGGACTTTCTCATATATAAGTACTCATAGAAACTACAAGTAGTCTGAACTCGTGTCCCAATGAGGCTGTAGCTCTTTTGGGACAAAGTGTAGAAGGGGTGAACCAATATTTTCATTTTTGTCACGCTGATGCTTACACTGCTATGAAAATATTTTTTAGAAAAAAAAACTGAAGACCTTACGGGTATTTCGACCAATATAATTGAATCTGCACTAAAAGAACTTGCCCCGCAACTTGCTTTTATATTCAAAAAAAGGGTTTCGATGAAGATGCCTTCCCCGATCTCGTGAAGAATGGCAAGTTAATACCCCTATTTGGGTGAAATGAAAATGATTCTTTAAATTATCGATCGATTTCGATTCTACCAGCTCTTAGGAAAAATAAAAAAAATGTAATCAGTGAATTGATCATTTCTCAAGTAACACACATTTTACATATGAACCAATTTGGCATTGCCGAAGGTCGTTGCACTACAGATGCTGGAGTTGCAGCTCTTGAAAACATTTTTGCTGCTTGGTAGTGTAAACAAGATGTATTAATTGGTATATTTTGTGACCTATCAAAGGGTTTTGACTACGTTGGTCCAACCAAACTTTTATATAAACTCAAGCATTATGGAGTTTCTGAAGAAGCAATTAGATTTATTAAGTCTTATTTATTCAAAAATAGTAGATACTATTGTGTAAATGAATAATCAAAATTGGTGAATGCATCGATTTCACTATATTTTGTACTAGAATCTAGATTGCAGTGGGATCCACATATTGAGTCCTTGGCAAACAGACTTAGATGATGAAACGGCAAGATTGATTTACTTTGGTTGTTTTCACAGTGTCATGTCGTGGAATACCACTATGGGGATCGTCTGCTAGTATAGAGGGTATTTTTATACTTCAAAAAGAGCGGTTCGCGCTATTTATAATTTACGAGCAGGGACAGTGAATTTATGAAAATTTGATTTATGTTTATAAAATATTATAATACATTTGATACCAATTTCCAAAAAAATCCCATTTATGTATAAGGGATAAAGGTAAACTTACCGTTCCAACAATAAAAAAAAAACTATTATAATGGTTACTTATTATGAACTCAACGATTATTTGAGTGATGCTAATGCCTTGTGTTAATATGTAGATATTATTCGTTATAATGTATGTAACTATTTATTTGCCTATACAAATGTTGCTGTGTATGGTATCGACATGGTGTTTTGTATATGCCTGTACATTCCTGCTAGAGCTAATAGGTTTCTTGCGCCCATTTTTTTCTTGTCAGCTAGGGGATGTCCAGAATGGGTGGTTTCGGATAAATATTGGCAGAGAAACAGTCGACTCTGGTTCATTGGACAGAGGATTTTTAATGCTATTTTGATAATTTTATTCCGCTGATTCGACGATATAAAATAATATTTTAGGATATCAAATAATTTTAATCATGGAGTACCTACCAATGACAATTCTGTAATAATTCATTATTGGCAGTCTTATAATTATGTACCTATGCTCAGTAATGACTAGTATTATCTACCGTATAATAATGTCCAAGAAAGGACAAACTATTTTGTCGTAATCATCTAAAACTAGCTTTACTTTACGCGGCTTCGCCCGCATTGTTTTTGTTTTCCCGTGACAGTTTTGTATTTTCCCGTACGAAACATGGTTTTGTGGCCTATGTTAATCAGGGTCAATCAATGTAGTATTCTAATAGTGAAAGAGATTTGAAATCGGTCCAGTAGTTTTTGAGTTTGTTCACTACATGCATACATACAAATCTTTCCTCTTTATAATAATAGTGTAGATTAGGATAGGAGAGTTAATCATGCTTAGTTAGATTATTAATATCGATTTTTTCTTTAAGTCTAGATTGGGGAATCATTTTGTAGGAGAAAATTAAATAGCCTCTGAGATTTTTCACCTTTTACTTTATTGTCTCATTTTAATTAGATTAGAACGACAGTTACAATTATGTATGTGATAAAAAGATATCGTGTGGACACGTCTAACGTTCGAATGGCTGAGACGGGTCGGAATGGGGTCATTCCGAAATCAGGAAGGCCGTCTGTTAGGGAACTTGCAAATGGCAACTTTTAGTTCTCACCGGCGCCGCTGGTGGCGCTGGCAGTCAGAAACTTAGTCTGCTGCTTGAGATATATTCTCTCTAATCTGTGATTTCGTGATTCGAACGTTTGACGGTTAGGGCATTGAGTTTTGAAAACCAGTGAACTGCTGTGAGTGCTGTGACCATTTGTTTACGTTTAAGTTTCTTCACTTACGGAATCGTATTAAATAATTATTAATTATGGTTAGGCAGAGAGAGGAGCCGGGGTGGTGAAGGTGAATGTTAATGCATTATAAAGTAGCTACTTAAACCTGCACCTGGGTCATAAGCCCCAGGCACCGCTCTTGGCTCTCTTCTCTGCAACGCGATAGACCGAGCACCCGCGTGGAATGCTAAGTTATCGTCTCTCCTTGGGATTAACCTAACACTAAGTATAATTATTGTTTTAGAGACATTATTGATATTAATAAATTCTTCTTCAGTAGAAAGAACTACACAGTTGCAAGAATATCGTATCGTATTCATGTTTCGAATTAAAATAAACAATTGTTAATAAATTAGAACTGTATACGAATAAAGTTTAGATTTTATAATGGGTGTTGGTAACACCAACAAAATATATTTTTTGGATATGACAACTTGGCCAATTTTGACTGGTCGTACAGTAAGCTCCTTGTCAAGCTATACTGTTTGACCTTTGAACCGTTCTTATGTCGCTCGTAATACTGGCGGTTTTCGTAGAGTTAATGTATAGCATGAATGGGGGGGTTACTGTACAAATACGTTTTCCGTATTCGATATCCGATCACGGAATACAGACGCGGAGTTTCGTGAACGTAGTGCAGACGTTCGTTTCTTCTCATTCGGGATTTCTACCATTCTACCTAAACGTACGTACAGAACGTGTTCCGTTCGTAATAAAAACGAACGTGTGCGGCAGTCAATGAGTATTTTGTATAGATTTGATGCATTCGGATGCCCGCATTCAGAAAACGAATGCGAAAAAACGTATTTATGCGGTTAGCCTTAAAATGTATTGAGACTTCCGTTTTTGTAACGTGTACTGTGCGATATAGTGTTGCTGGCATAGTTTGGTTAGCAAACTCGCCGTGATGACTAACATCCAACACACAAACTTGGAGTTAGTGTTAGTTAGTTCACGATCGTTGCATTATCACGGTCTCGAAGGACACTAAACACAGGTAACATCTAACATCGAACATCCAATAGGCCTCGGAACGGTTCTCAAACTTCTTGGAACGGAACCCTTTTGGAAAGCGAAATACTTGACGGAACCCTAAAATAAAACAATAGTTTTTAAAAGTGTATACTTTATTAATAAGCATAATAAAAGTACGACCAGAGAGGGTGTTTTGATTTTTCTAAATTATTGCGGAACCCTTATAGGGGTATTGTGGAGCCCTAGGGTTCCGCGGAACACACTTAGAGCATGGCTGCTCTAGGTACCCTTCAGGGCCTACTTTCATTTAATACCCCTATTGCTGGGTTTGAAAAGCAACTGTTATCCGTCTTTTTTGAGCGGCGGCCATGTTGAATTTACGTCAATGTTGCTACGTTCATAGTGCTCTACTGATCAAGGCCTTTCATTTGATACCCATATTGCTGGGCTTAGAAACGAACTTTTAACAGTTTTTTTTTGTGCAGCGGCCATATTGAATTTTGTGCTATTTTCCTAGGTTCATAGTGCTCTACTCTTCAAGGCCTTTCATTTGATACCTATATTGCTTGGTTTGGAAACGAACTTTTATCCACCTTTTTTGAGCGGTGGCCATGTCGAATTTACGTCAATATTGCTAGGTCCATAGTGCTCTACTCTTGAAGACCTTTCATTTGATACCTATATTGCTAGATTAGAAAACGAACTTTTATCCACCTTTATTGAGCGGCGGTCATGTTGAATTTATTTATGTGTTGCTAGGTTCATAGTGCTCTACTCATCAAGGCCTTTCATTTGAGACCCATATTGCTGGGTTTGGAAACGAACTATTATCCATTTTTGAGCGGCGGCCATGTTGAATTTATAGCAATTTTCCTAAGTTCATAATGCTCTACTCTTTTAGGCTTTTCATTTGATACCCATATTGCTAGGTTTGGAAACGAACTTTTATCCTTTTTTTTTGAGCGGCGGCCATGTTGAATTTAGGCCGATTTTGCTAGGTTCCTAATGCTCTACTCTTCAAGGCCTTTCATTTGATACCCATATTGCTAGGTTTGGAAACGAACTTTTATCTATCTTTTTTGAGCGGCGGCCATGTTGAATTTATGTCAATGTTGCTAGGTTCATAGTACACTTATCAAAGCCTTTTATTTGATACCCATATTGCTGGGTTTGAAAACGAACTTTTATCCATTTTTTGAGCGGCGGCCATGTTTAATTTAGGGCAATTTTCCTTAGTTCATAATGCTCTACTCTTTTAGGCCTTTCAGTTGATACCCATATTGCTAGGTTTGGAAACGAACTATTATTCTTCTTTTTAGAGCGGCGGCTATGTTGAATTTATGTCAATGTTGCTAGGTTCATAGTGCTCTACTCATCAATGCCTTTCATTTGATACCCATATTGCTAGGTTTGGAAGCTAACTTTTATCCACCTTTTTTGAGCGGCGGCCATGTTGAATTTATGTCAATGTTGCTAGGTTCATAGTGCTCTACTCATCAATGCCTTTCATTTGATACCCATATTGCTGGGTTTGGAAACAAACTTTTATCCGTTTTATTTGAGCGGCGGCCATGTTGAATTTAGGGCGATTTTCCTATGTTCATGGTGCTCTACTCATCAAGGCCTTTCATTTGATATGCATATCGCTGGGTTTGGAAACGAACTTTATCGGCAGTCATGTCAAATTAAGTCAACGTGGCTAGGTTCAATGTGTTCTACTCTTTAGGTTCTTCGTTCGATATCCATGTTCCTTGGGTGGATCCAAAAAAAATGTGATCCGTCATTTTAGACATTAGGATCAAGAGTCCCGTCCCGTCCCTCTACGCGTAACCCAGAACATTGCAGTCAGATATTTTTTTTAATTATCAATATTAATCTATTACTTTTAATAGTTTTAAATGGATGAAAGAGTTTGATTCGTTAGTCCTAATGTAAAAACATATAACATCTTTCAAAATACCTTGAAAAGAGTATCTTCATTTTTCAACATTTCAAATATTTCAAAAATTGTACCGATTTTGTGAAAATTAGTCAAGGATTAAACCAATCTACAAATTTTATGGTCACTCGATAAGTATTATCATAAAAAATGCTTTATACATTGGTTGTATGGCTTGATCTTTTTGCCTTACCACCACGGTACGACATAAGAAAAAGACAATTTGGTTGGCGAAATCCAGTTGGGTACAGCCATTAACAGAAAATATTAAATTTTATTTGTACTATGTGAAACACTTCATTCCTGCCTTTCAATTTTCGAAATCCAATTACTTAAGATCGTATGGCGTAGTTCCATTGCCT
This sequence comes from Schoenobius gigantellus, assembly GCA_963935595.1. Lineage (NCBI taxonomy): Eukaryota > Metazoa > Arthropoda > Insecta > Lepidoptera > Crambidae > Schoenobius > Schoenobius gigantellus. The sequence goes on from OZ012548.1 coordinate 31,449,645, forward strand.
TTCCTTCGTGGAAGAAAATACCTTCTCTCTGTACTATGTGACAGACTTGTCAAAATAATTTCACGTGCGCCATGTTGTTTTTCTACCTAAAGCCAATTCGAAAATTTTATATGGTATTTTTTCACTAAAAATAAAAAGTGAATTTAAACAAACGAAATTATGCCTAAATGTTCTTCCGGAAAATTCTAAGCATTGTGGTGTAAGCCATATTAAATTCTGTCCAGTAGTTTCGGAGATCTTTCCGGACAAACAGACAAACAAACAAACAAACAAACAAACAAACCAACCAACAAACAAACAATTTTTTTAAAAACTATTCTATCGTGTTCTGCTAACGATTTTAAGGCGACCTGTGTATTTTTTTTCTTAATATTTCGCAATTACAGATTTTTGTACCCCTACGATTTTATTATATATAGAGATAGAGATTATAGTTTTTAATATACTGGCTAGTCTTACTTTTGACACATGTTTGTATTTTGATAGTTCTTTTTATGTGACATTTTATTATTATCTTATATATGAATTTCTATTATATTATCAACACGCAATCTGCGGTTTTTATTTAAATATTACCGACTAAAATTTAATCATTACCATAGAGAAAGGATTCAAAACATTTTTGTTTCTAGTTTTCTTTTTTGGCAAAATTGTAAAGGACGAAGCCCACTTTTGTATGGAGACTGACAGCAACAACTCTTAGCTCATTTTAAACGTTTTTCGTCTCTATTTTATATTTTGTATCTATTTTATATTACACTGAAAAATCAGGTTTTGATAAAATATCTTTAATTAGAAATACCGCTTTATTGGTCACCAACCTTGATAGTGGGGCAAAATCGGGCATCCTCCTTTGCGTTTATTAAAATTCATTGAAGTAATATAGTGTGATGTGTTCTAAACACTACTAAATCATTTCAAATATGAACGCAAATAGGGGGCGGGTTGAATTTATTCGGGTTACAGCTCAGTTTTGGTTTTTCTCATGATTGATGAGGAGAATTATTGATTTTGATACACATAATGTGCATTATTATTATTATTATGTTTCTTTACAATAGATTTTTTAAATTAAAAAATGCTTCTTATAATTCAAAAGTCATCGTCATTGTATTCCAAATAGATGTGAAGAACAAGCTTTTTTTCAAAATTGTAAGTGGTTTGTTTTCATTTCATTTTCATCATTCAAATTTATATAATCAAGTTTCATCACAACAAAAGCAAATCAATTTTGGAAATACTTTATTTAGCTAATATTAGACCTTATAGAATATCATGTTTGTGACTTGGTCGCACACGCTTGCGGAATTCTTGTTTTATTTCAGTAAATGTTTTCTTCAATTTCATACCCTTAATTAATTAAAGTATCACAATTTCAATAATAATATCTACATGAACGAGTAATTACAATATATTAGTTCCAAAACGCAAGCCAGAATGGTGATAGATCCACCCATAATGTGGTCCAACGTCTGTATAGACCACGTAGAATGTAGGAGTGCATGCAGTTTGTTTGGGACCCACTCCACACTTCGACAGAACTCCTCGTAAGAACCAACTAACTTTATGATCCGATTGTAGCACGGGGAACACTATGCCGCCACCACTGTCACCGTTTCTAGGATTTGTAGCTGTAAATAAAAAATAGAAAATCATTAAGACGGTCTTTACCTTCTGTAGTACTAACGTCTCAATTCTGTAGTCTCTATCTCGTGGATAAAGCACCAAAATAAATGAATGCTCGTCATTTCTAAATATAAGTGTAATCTTAACTCACGTTTTCTCAGATGAGATAATGTTTGTAAAGCAACCCAATACAAAGATTTTCTAAAACTAGCCTTATTATATACAAGAATATTGATAAAGTGAAATAATTTACCAATGAAAGGTTATGCGCATGTTCTGTAATCAGAAAATGAAACCTGATCTAAACGCACACAATATTCATTTGTTTTTATCAGCTATTAAAATACTGGAATATATTTATATCTCAAGTTATAAGAAGTCTCGTGATATTTTAATCATTTTAACCTTATAATATTACTTTATTAGTAAATAATGATTGTTATTGCGTAGCTAAGCAGAGAATATATAAAGTATACCCAGAATTATAGTTGGCTTTACAGGCAAACTTCGATATACGACAACTTTGATTATTTAGGACAACCTATTCTAATTTAATTAAGATAGAACTTTAAATGGAGAAATATTAATTACTTTTGCTCAGTTCCATCAAGTTCATCGTGTTGATAGCAAAAATATTGAAGTTGAGAGTTTTATTAATTTACTTTGAAGATCTTTTGAAACGTAGTCTTGTTTTATTAACAAATGAAATTTATAAACCCAGTAAAGATGGTTACATAATTTTAAGAGACTTGAAAGGCTTGCACATTTCTACTGACATTTATTTGCCAAATTATTTTTCAGTGTTGACATATATGTATGGCATGTCTTAATTATATTGATAAATTAAAGGAGAACCGTACTGTTATATCCAAATATTAAATACCTGATGTAGGACCATATCCTGCGCAGAAACTGAATTCAGTCAACAAGCTAGTATAAACCTCTGGCGAGTAATTAATGCAAGTGGAGTCATTTTGCACTGTAATGTACGCTGACCTGAGCACATCAGATGGCTTGTCGTTGCTGTCGTGACCGAAACCTACTACCTGTAATGGGCAAACGCACGTGTTTTTATCAAGATTCAAAAACTACAAATTGATTTTAAGATTTTACTTTTACACATTTTATGTTTAGATATTTTACATTGACAGGTGACAGGTACAAATTAGGCACAATATGATGATATTGTGTTATGTTTTAATTTTGTCGTTAATAATGACCACAATTACCTATTAACTATATCAAATGAAAACGACAACGGTGCCACATGGATCAAATATTTTTATGTACTTAATTGTAAAAAAAAATAATTTTCAGTTCAGCTGGTCTTGCTTCAGTTGATGGTTGACTAAAATTGTACATAGTGATTTACTGGCAATTTTAGTAAGGATTTCGTAATTTTGGAGTACGTAGCATTAATTAAATATGATCACTGTACCGTAGCTTCTCTTCCTATTAATTCAGCTTTATTATAAACTGGTCCCCAAACACATATTGGTTGTACGTAGGCAGTATATTGCAGTTTATTCACTTTGATGATGGCCAGATCTGCTATAGCTGTTGTAGAACTATAGCCCGGGTGTACTATAACGTCTGAAGCCTGTAACAATATAAAGTTCAAATAAAGGATGATTATAAATTAGTGTTGCCCAAAATCAGTCTTGGTCTTGCAAGACTCTTGCAGCACCACTGTCAGTATCTATGATTAAGCCTATAATGTTACTCTTTAGTTAGATTGATAATGGCGTTTCAGTACATTGTATACACGGTTATTTTTTTATCACCCTGGAAAATTTTAGGCACGCTTCAGGACACATCCATTATTATATTAAAATTTTTATTTTTTTTAATATTTAAAAATGCTGCTCTCAACTAGTGCAGCATTTTTTGTATTTTAAAAAAATATATATAAAATTAAGTTAGTGAGTTATTTTTTTATTTATATTTAAATCACTCTAATACCATGTCGTTAAGGGTCCCTTAAATTTTCCAAGGTGATAAAAAAATAACCGTGTATAAAGCGACACTTACTGTGAAAGTCTGTCGACCAATCTGTCCAGTTTCCCTATGATTGTTGACTCCAGCGATCACAGTTATACCCTCAGGCGGTATTCTAACACCATTCTTATAAACACAATGGCCAGCTGTAATCATAGATTATTTAAATATTTTATGTTCTTCTGAACTAGCTCACTTATAAAAATATAAATAAAGTTATAAAAATATAAATAAAGACACGAGGTTTCGCTTCCATGAAGGAAAGTGTCAATTTTATTTATTTATTGAATGCTCTAAGGATATAAATTGTACAAAGGCGGACTTAATGCCATTACGCATTTTCTGCCAGTCGCCCTTAGGGTAGTTGAGAGACTATCAAGGTAGATAATAGCATATCGGATCCATAAATTATTCTTTACCTGTAACTATTGCCGTTCTAGAAATTATGTTTCCACCACAGTAGTAGGACATTACTTTAGTTACTGGGTCTTCTACAAGTATAGCCACGTGCCAAGGCCACTCCCCAGCCTTGGCTTCAGTTTTGACGGAGACTAACTCGGTATTATCCATCGAGCGTCTTCCACACACATGTGTGTATTTATCACTATCCTTTGTCCAATTCAAAGATTCTGCCGTTTGTGAAGCCTGTGAAAGAAAACGCTTTTCTATTATAGCACCAACAGCACAGGAAAACTGTTGAAATGTCACAAAATTGCCAAGTATAAAGTAATAAGTACAGTCGGTAGCTTGAAGTATGTATTTTAATAAGGCTTACTTGACTGATGGATTCATCAATGAGACCGTAAGTGTTTCGTAAAATAATGTTAACCGGATTTGAACAATACTTTTATTTTATTTGTAAACTTCTTTTATTTAGTAACGAGTATTAACTCAAATATTACATGTATCTGTTAGAATCATTTCAATAAAATGTGTTTGCAGTGGACAAGCCATGGCTATAGCAATAATAAGATAGGATTTGACATCAGCTTTGTATCATAATCTAGTCAAGTTTTGTTAAATGTAACAAAAACCTTATTTTTTATTATTACTTTGAATTCAAAGCTTATTAAAAAGTATATTCTATTACTCTCAGCTTACTTGCCTTTATAGCGTCGTTACATAGAACTACATCGTTCAGGGCGAACTGGGTAACAGCCGTCATGCCTGTATCTTTCCCCTCATGGGCTTCGTCTGTGAGGTAGAATGTGAACTTTTTTGGTATCGACCCATTAGTCAATATGATGTGCCGGTCACTCGTGACCGAGAAGTTAGAATTGCGTGTAGTCTAAAAAATTGAGATTAATCAACAAAAATAAATATCAATAAAACCTTAATTAATTTTATCCAAGAACTTTGTTTCCCTGCACTCATTATACTTGTTTTGCCTTAAGCTCAAAGTAACAGAAAACTTAAATTGAATAAGTAATGGGCACACATTAAACTACTTTAAGGCCGGTAACGACACAATTCTGAAGACGGCTGCAGAAATAAATACCAATATAGTATCATTTTATTTTCATCAACATCTATATATGTATTGCTATTTTGCTGAAGCCTCCCATTACGTCATCTCAGTTTCATTCTTCAACGAAAGAAAATATAAAACATTCAATCTCATTATCGAGCATGCGTCGTAAGCAAATTCGGGCGGATATCAGGAACGCTTATTTCAAAGGCTAATCGACATTCCCGAACAAACGGCGCATTATTGATTGATGGGACACTTTTATATGTCTCTTTGTTCTAGCTTCTTTTTGTGTATCACAATAATTTATTCCATGTAAATTGCATTCACTTGTCATTCTCTTTTATAGCTATATTTGGCGTTACAGCTCTGTCACTGGGCGGAGTTTATTAACGAAACATAGCCAAGTACTCGCCTCTTAATTTGCAGTTCGTAACTGATGTTTTGTTTATTTTCTATTAGATAAGCTACGAAATCTTTAGTCACAACTACTTTTTTATAAGTTCATTTACGTTACCATTTATTAGTAACTTTAAAAAATCACAAAACCAACAATAAAACACGACTTCTAAAATAACATTTAAATCAATACGTACCCCTGAGACAGTAACATTTTTCTCAAACCATATCTCTGCTTTCGCCTGCTCCAGGTGCTGATAAAGATCAAGCTGCAGAACACCTTGCCACACGTTTTCCGTTAGCCTATCAAAGTGTATCACTCCGAGCCCGCACGGGTCGTAACGGGTCAACATTGGTCCATCTATGGCCATAGCAGCCGCATTTTTAAAATCAAATATAAATACAACTGTCAAAAACACTAAGTAACGCATTTTTACCAACTAACAGTTCTCACTTACAACAAAAATGTAAATCACAGTGTATGTCGATACAGTCAAATTATTTTTATATGTTACGCTTGCTGAACGCGGCGCAAACAAATTATACAGGACGCGTCAAAATGAGCATTAAGATACCGTGTTATACATTGTAATGACACTGTTGGTTAGAACAACGCACTTTTAAAGCGAAAGTTTTCAGTGACTAACCACACACAGTTGTCGTGCAGCAGAATTTCCTTTGTCAGTTATTTAGGCTTTCGGGCTGAGAATCGGGGTAGTGTTACGATAATGACTAATTACAATGATGAATCGATTAACGACAATGCTGGATGTGTGAACAGCTGTGGACCTTGCCCATTACCTAGTTCGATGGCACAATGCTGATTGTTTGTTATTGCAGATTTGTAGTCGTATCTGTAGTTATTGTGTTTATTTTTGGAATGTATTTGTGGAATGAATTACAATAATTTCGTAAGAGTGGGTTTGGGTACTTACTTTAAGTAATATACTCGTAAAAGTAGGGAATGGAGTTCATTGGATTATATTTTTAAAATGTTTACAAAGTTATATGAAAAATCCAATTGAGCAAAACTAGAGTTCATTGCCCTATCATCTAGTGAAAAGTCTGTAGATAGCCCAGGATGGACAGATAGATGGACGGAAAGATACATAAATGTCAAACATATCATGCTAAAATTTACGATAGTAATCTGTGATAAAGTAAGTCAAGCTACAACTACTACAAGCCTATACAAGCTTATAATTTAACCCAAACATGCTTATATATTTATTTGTATAATATACATTAAACTCGGCTATACTAAATCAAAAGATACACAGATGTGTATCTACTGATTCATAATAACCTAGCGTAAACTATTAATTTGAAGCTAGATGCTTGAAATTTTCCTAACAATTTTCCTGCATTTCATATGTACATTTTTCTGACGCTCCTACGGTGAAGGAAAACATCGTGAGGCAACCTGTATACATCTGCGAAGAAATTCAAAGGTGTATGTGAAGACGACCAATCCGCACTGGGCCAGCGTGGTTGACTAAGGCCTAAACACCCTATCTTAGGGTAGGCTCGAGCCCCTCAGAGGGGTCGTATATGAGCTGTTATGATGATGATGATGATGAATTCTAAGGGACTATGCTGACTAGACCTCCCACTTGAGTTTGCCGTAATACTCTGATCCACCAGTGGCTGTTCCGATGGCAAACCCATTCATGCCCAACTAATGGCCAATTTAACACCCTTGTCTTAGCTTACCGGACTCTTAAGTGGTATGCTGTCACATTCTTTTCACTCAAGACAAAAAGTGGCAGCATACATACGTTTTAGGAGTTTTCTAATTTATGATAAGGTTGCTGAAATTAACCACAAGTCTCTCTAGCCCTACATAATTATCCAAGCCAACCCTCGCCTGCTCGTGGCACACCCTTTTATATCGGGAAAATGCCTGACGTACTATCAAGCATTCCTAGGGATCGACAGCGCGGGTGTATGGGACTTCCACCCACTAAAAACCTATCAGCATCCTGCAGCTGCGTAGCCCGCGAGAGCTTTCCGGGAGTCCGGGTGAATTCATCTGAAACTCTAGTGGCACACCCTTTTTTCTTTTTTTTTCTCGGGGGGAAATGCGTGCCCGCATCGTACCCGCCATTGGCTAGACTACTAACGTATGTAGGCAGATTACCAGACCTACCTACTAAAACCCTCCGGTGTTCTCCCTGCCATTTAGGTCGCGAGTAGTAGGGTCCACAACGTGACACCACTACTCACGCGCTCGGGCTAGCTCGACCAACTGGTCGGGCTTCCGCCAAAGGGCATTGCCCGAGAACACCAGGGCAATCCCCAGACGGAGGGCTTGCGCGGATACCCGCCTGCTCCTGCCTATCCGTGTGCGGCGGAGGGGAGCGGCTTGGGGATTTTCCAGCCTCCGCCTCGCCGCGGAGCATGGCTAGTGGCACACCCTGCTGACCAACAGACGAGGCTCAGCTCCCCACTAACCCGCACTATCCTAGCATGATACAAGATGTTCCAAATCTCACTAATTAGGAGAGGATCATCCCAGCAGTCAGTGTGTCGTGGCTGTAATTATGATCGACTGAAAGTTTTAATTTCCGTTGTTTGAAAAGCTAGACGCACGAAACTGTAATTTCATGAAAACTTGAGAAAAGATAAATATTCTAAATACCATCATCAGAGCAGTCATCAAAGAAGTAAAAGCAAAAGAATGTTGAAAGTTTTTTGACAACATTGAATATATTATTTGTTAACAAGATGCATACAAGATGTTATAAGTAAATTATTTTGGCACATTTGACATCCTTTATTGAAGGTTGGGCCAAAATTAAAATTACTGGGTCACAAATGCGACAGAGACCTTGTATATTGTAATGGTAATTAGCGTGTTACAGAATTCCGTAAAATATTATGCATACAAAATGAGTATATGTAAACACAATGTTCAATGATTTGGATATGCATGCACGGGCTAAGAAAACCATCTTATGACAATTATTCAATCTTATTACTGTTTTGTCTAACTTAATGATCATTAATAGTTTATACTCGGTATCACCAATATTAGAAATTAAAATGATATTAGGTGTTTACTTATAAAATCATTACTCAGTACAGTACACATTGGTATAGTTAAATGTATCTCTCTCTCTCTCTCTCTACTGCTTACTGCATTAACTTCTATCCAAAACAAATTCTGGATTTTCATATCATCATCATATGGTTTAAATTTCATTGATAATAAGAGTATTTTTTACATTTACAAAGGACAAAATATATAGGAACGTCGTATAAACCGAGAATGCTTCTTTACACAATAGCATTAACTAATACCGCATTGATTTATCTGGAAGGTTAACTGAACGTTTCAATTATACGTAATATTTTACTTAAAATTTAAAATTTCGATGTTTGGTGGCCGTGATTTTATTGGTAACTTTGTTTAAAGTTTTGTCTTTATTAATATATAGAACATGTACACCTTTGGGAATCCCGTCGTAAAATGAACTCTTTAATAATATTACATTTTCGGAAATATAATTTGAGTTAAAATAATCACCATGTTTATAATGAATACCACAAGTTGAAGATAACCTGTTCACAAATTGACCTTCCAGATTCATTGAAGTCGTTTTGTTATCATCTCATTATCATATTCCGTGTAAGGTAGTGATTTATTTACCAATCGAACAGATTTTAAGAATAAACTATTTCCCACATATTACATGTCGGAGGAATTCATCGACTCATAATAAAGAAATGTTTTGACACTCACACGGATTGATTAAATTAGATTAGGATTTAAATTAGACACAAATTCAAAATACACTATTATCACAACCCAACGTACAGGGGCTTTGAGTATTTTACTATCTCTAAATACAGCATTAAAGTTGTTTTCGGAATCATTGAAAAATGCAGATTTCTAAAATTTGTTATTGCTGATTGACAACAAGATGCTTTGCTACGCTACTGCTACTATTTAGGACTTATACCTGAATCTAAGAAGCTCGGTAATTCGAGATTTTTTATAACATACTGCATGAATACATTAAAACCATATACTTATCACAATTTCAGACTTATTTTGTATTTTACGTTTGAAACCTTATAAGGTTGCTAATAAAACGTATATATAAAAGTGAAACAATAGAATTTTACGTCACTTTTACTCAATGGTAAAACGTCAAACTAAGTGCAACCGACCTTATACATTATAATTTAGAGTCGATTTCTTGATTAAAAGGAAAAAGAAAGCAGTGCCACTGTAATTTCGCCACGATATATGAATATTGCGATTCTTGGAACAGTGCTAACTGCTTACCCATGCAAATACACTGTCTTCGGTTGCTTTTACCTTTATTGCGCGGGTCGAATTTATGCTCTAAGGTCTCACGTTCCGCGTATTCATTAGTTAGATTGCAACTACTTTCTTGAAATCTTCCGACGATGCAACATTGTGAATAGTATTAGATTTGCGAGAAGGATCGGTTGTTTAAACACTCGTAAAATACTCAACAATAAAATTTCCATCACCTACTTTAATTAAATATTAAGGAGGACTATAAAAATACGAAAAAATTACATAGCTTAAGAACAAAAAGCTTCGGCCTCATATGGAATACTGTTCTCATCTTTGGGCTGGGGCACCCCAATACCAACTTCTCCCACTGGACCGCATTCAACGGAGAGCGACTCGAATCGTCGACTGCCAGGAAATTTCAAATCGGCCTGATACCTTGGCGCTGCGTAGAGATGTCGCTTCGCTATGCATCTTCTATCGTATTTATTACGGGGAATGCTCCGAGGAATTGTTCGGACTTATACCTGCCGCCTCTTTCCGCCATCGTTCCACGCGGCAAAAAATCCATGCCCATCACTTAGATGGTTGGCAGTCCACAACTGTGCGTTTCTCTCGAACTTTCAAAAAAAGAGCGTATTCCCACCTCAAAGGCCGGCAACGCACTTGTAATTCCTCTGGGGTTGCGGGTGTCCATGGGCGACGGTAATTACTTACCATCAGGTGATACGTCTGCTCGCTTGCCCCCTATCCCATAAAAAAAAACAAAAGCTCTAATAATATTATTACGCACAAAGATATAGAGTCAGAAAATTTTAAAAAACATAACACAGATGACTGTACTAATATGCAATTAATTATTGCAAATAAGCAATATCATCATCATCATCATCATTTCAGCCAAGAGACGCCCACTGCTGGACATAGGCCTCCCCCAGGGATCTCCAAACCGATCGGTCCTGCGCCTCCCGCATCCAGCGGCTTCCCGCGACCTTCACCAGATCGTCGGTCCACCTTGTGGGGGGCCTACCAACGCTGCGTCTCCCGGTACGCGGCCGCCACTCGAGGACCTTTCCGCCCCAACGGCCGTCAATCCTGCGAGCTATGTGTCCTGCCCACTGCCACTTAAGGTTTGCAATACTTTGGGCTATGTCGGCGACTCTAGTTCTTCTACGGATCTCTTCATTTCTGATGCGATCGCGTAGAGAAACCCCGAGCATAGCCCTCTCCATTGCCCTTTGAGTGACATTGAGCCTTCTGATGAGACTCATTGTAAACGGCCACGTCTCAGTTCCGTACGTCATCACTGGCAACACGCACGAATTGAAGACTTTCGTCTTAAGACACTGCGGTAGATTGGCCGAGAATATGCTGCGTAGCTTCCCGAACGCTGCCCAGCCGAGTTGGATTCGTCGATTTACCTCTTTCTGGAAGTTGGACTTACCGAGCTGGACTATTTGTCCCAGGTAAACATATTCGTCAACAACTTCCAGTGTAGAGCCGCCAACCTTCACAGGAGTGGGTACTACATGGGAATTCACCATAATTTTGGTCTTGTCCATGTTCATTTTAAGACCCACTTGTTGGGAAACTCTACAGAGGTCTTCGAGCATTGTGCCTAGATCTTCCACGGTCTCAGCCATGACCACGATATCATCAGCAAAACGATATCCTCCAGCGCAGCTGTGAACAGCTTCGGCGATATAACGTCACCTTGTCTCACACCTCGCTGAAGTCGTATTGATTTCGAGTTCTGGTCCTGAAGGCGGACTGACATAGTGGCGTTTCCGTACAATGACTTCAACACTTGTATGTACCGGTAGTCTATTTGGCACCTCTGGAGTGACCTAAGCACGGCCCAGGTCTCGACAGAATCGAATGCTTTCTCATAGTCCACAAACGCCAAGCATAGTGGCAGATTATACTCCTCGGTCTTCTGTATAACCTGCCGCAGCGTATGAATGTGGTCTATGGTACTATAGCCTTTACGGAATCCGGCTTGTTCGGGAGGCTGGAAGTCGTCAAACCTGCGCGCGAGACGATTCGTGATGACTCTCGAGAACAGCTTGTATACATGACTCAGGAGCGTGATGGGTCTGTAGTTCTTCAACTGGGCCCTGTCGCCCTTTTTGAAGAAAAGTGCCACCACACCCCCGTGCCATGCTTTAGGCGTAATGCCCTCGAGTATGATGGAGTTAAATAGCCTCTGCAGCGCTTTCCGGACTGGTAGTCCACCCGCTTTCAAAAGCTCAGCTGTAACTCCATCATCACCCGGTGCCTTGTTGTTTTTTAGCTGATTGAGAGCCACACTAATCTCGTACAGGCTGACGTCCGGGATGTCTTCGGTGTAATGCCGGATCAATTTGGCTCTAGGGTCTGTAGCCTGAATGACAGGTGCCTGCGATGTTGTGTAAAGCTGTCCATAAAAGCGTTCAATCTCAGCCATAAGTTCAGGTCGAGACGCGACTACTCTGCCGTCCTCTGTCTTCAGCTTCGTCAGCAGACTCTGACCGAGTGACAGATCTCTTGCGAACACTTTGGAGCCCTTGTTCCGCTCGATGGCTTCCTTAATACGTTCTGTATTAAATCGGCGTATGTCGCGAGTCAGAGACTTCGAGATCTGTTTGTTGAGTCGCCGACGAGCATCTTCAGAGGACTGCAGACCCATCCCACGTCTTTCTTCCATCAGCTTAATTGTCGGCTCTGAGATCTTGCTCCTTTGCTTGGTACGGCTGGGTTTGAAAAACTTCGAACCCACCGTAAGGACAGTTTCCACAAACCTGTCATTATATGTGTCCACATCCGTGCAATCCTCCAGGCAAGCGAACCGATTCTGTAATTCGAGTTGAAAGCGCTCGGGGTTTTGGATCTGGATGGCTCCAGGACGGAGCGTTGACTTCATCAGTCGATACCTCTCAGCTTTTACATTAAGATTCAATGCGCCTCTCACCATTCGGTGATCGCTTCCCGTGTTGAACGTATTGATCACTGAGACGTCATTGAATAAGCGAGTCTTAGTCGACATGATGAAGTCAATCTCATTTTTTGTCACGCCATCCGGACTTTTCCAGGTCCATTTTCGATGCAGCCGTTTTTTGAAGAAAGAGTTCATCATATAGAGTCCCTCTCTCTCCATGTAATCGGCTAGCATTTGACCACGGTAATTCCGGATTCCAGCTCCAAATTGCCCCACTTTCAACTCACTATCGCCGCGCTTGCCTAGCTTTGCGTTGAAGTCTCCCATGACAACGGTGTAATGAGTCTTGGAAGCATGTATTGCCCGAGAAATGTCCTCATACATAGCTTCCACTTCCTCGTCGGAGTGTTTCGAGGTCGGAGCGTATACCTGTATGACCTTCAGCGAATACCGTTTGGTAATTCTGAGTATAAGGTACGCCACCCTATTCGACACACTTCCGATCTGTACAACGTTGTTCACAAGAGACTTGTGGACGATAAATCCGACACCACCTTGGGACAGGTCTTCGCCCTCCCGGAAATAGAGCAGGTTGCCGGATTTGAGAACCATCGTGTCCTCACCCTCTCTTCGGACTTCGGACAGTCCCACTATACTCCAGCGAATCCTGCTCAACTCCCTCTCGCTCCAGCAGCTTCTCCTCGGTCCGCAGTGTGCGCGCGTTATATGTGGCCAGGGCCAAGGTCGTCTGACGGGGGATCTCCGCCGCCCGGGGATTCTTTGCACCCCAGGTCCCAGTACCGGGCTGACGTCCGTCACCGCCGGCACGGCCTCCAGAACCGCCGGGCACTTGGGGCCTTTGTTTAATGTTTGGGTTCATGGGGGGTTTTGGGCCATCTCCCACCACGCTGGCCCAGTGTGGGTTGGTGGGGAGCGCCAGAGCCTCGTCCGTTATAGAGCAGGGTGCACCGCGTGCAGGTGAGGTTGGCTTGGGTCCCGATAGGTGGTATTTGGGACCCCTTGCAATATGTTCCAGGCAAACTTCGACCAGCGAAATACATCAAAGGAATTCAACTCAGGGATGTGTGCAGTAGTAGATAATTATGGACAGTGAAGGATTGATTGAGCTAAGGATTAAAGGAAAGTTAATGATTTCGGACATGATTCTTAAAGAACTTCGATATACGAGCTCTTTTTAGACTCTTAGTTAAAGAGTTCCATAGCAGAACGGCATATGCAGGAAAAGAGTATGATATATCAACAGCTAAATTAAAGTTTGATCGTAAAATATGATGCGAAGAAGAGGACCGAAAAGAAAACATTGCAAAGTAGGGATAAAACATGTAAATCTCTGTGCTGACTTATATTATCTTCATTATAAAAAAAGTTGAACCGATTTATACTGACTGACTGATTCATTATCGCCGAACATGAACTTTATGTAGGGTCGTTTAGTTGACTAGACACCCACTAAGGAAGGATTTTTGGAAAGTCTACCCCTAAAGGTAAATTTAATAATAATAATAAATGTGTGTTTACCAAAACATAGCCGTAATTTCACAAATAGACATCACTGTAACATCCACACAAGGCTAGGCCTGACTTGTGGCCCTGGGGGGTCGAATTTCCAGATGCTTGTCGACCCCCCCATAGAGGTAAGTCCTGGCGCGTGCGCCAGGCAACCCTCCAGGGGCACAATCGGGGAATGTCTAACGCCGATCCCGATTGTGTCTCTACGGAGGTAGAAGTATCTGGAGGGTTTTTAGCCGGTATTGGGTCTTCTACCCGAGTCCGGCATATCCTTGGGGTGGCCTAGTCAGCATAAGAATAACTAATAATACGAGTATAGAAGCGAATCTCCTTTGTGGGTGCGCCAAATGCCGCTATTTGCATACCTACAGCGCCCTTCCCCCTGTAACGCCCCGCAGTAGTCTGCGGACGCCGCTAGGGTCACCACATGGACGTATGGTTACCACTACAATATTTTTTATATAGCTACCTCCATATTTTACATTAAATGAGAAACTGAGCATACACCGAGTCTTATTGATTTTGTACTTCAAGTGTAGCGAGCGAGCGACTATATTTAAAAATAGTACGCACATTTTTAGTTTTTTTGATTCCGTAGTTATAAGAACCTGCCTATTTTTGATTAATTGAGCTTAATCCCTCCCTACACTTCGCGAACAAAATCATTAAAATGTTTCGAATTTCGGTACAAAAATGGTTTGTAATTTAGGTACGATACCTATGTTTATAGTCCAACAGTTGAAGTTATGAATGTACTAATGGATAAAACCTAAGCTCACTTTTTACTATAAGACCAACATTTTCACTTGAAAAAAAATCTGTTGTTTCATAATTTTAATCAAGTAAGTATTGATTGTATTTAAATTTTATATGGAACAGTGACAAAGGTCGATAAAATGATATATGTATAGCAGTACCAAAGTTTCTCATAATTCAAATTATTCCCGACTTGACAAAAAAAATCCCATACTTACAGAGTTTCAAAATTGCACTACAATGACAGCTTTAGAAATTCGATACATTATATTGTTTTAGCTTTGACATGTAATGAATATTACGAATAAAACGGTATCTGTATCTCGGGTAGGTATAATAAAAATAATTTTAAAGTATTCAATCATTTTTATTTAAAAGGTTTCAATTCAACAGAAATATTTACAAATGTCTGATATTTATAAATGATGGCGTTTTTGTAGATGATTTGAAGTTTCGGTTATTAAACTTCAGCGCGTAGTAAATACGCATTCTTATAAAAAGCTTAATCATGTAATCAATAGGAAAACATTCACAAGGTACCTGAAACATACGGTGCGCGCCTTGACTGGCGATTCCGTTCAACGGAAATCAAACGGTAGGTAAATAAAGTGACCTTGAGCGCTCGACGGCCGGGAGTTTCGCTTCTATACTCGTATTATTAGTTATTCTTATGTAGTCAGTTCAAGTCCCTTGTTGAATACCGTAAATGTATCTTCCCTCCTAAAAAAAAAGGCCTGACTTGTGGTTGTCAAATAACAGGAAATGATGTATATACGTGTGTGTATTTATATAAACATGTAGGATAGTTACATTTTAGGTGATGCGCAACTCACCCTAGATATAGAGTAGAGTAATCGGACTTATTAAGTTATAAACAGATCAAAAAGAAAATACAGCATTAAAAGGGCACGGACCACGAGTCTGTGGTGATATAATTATTAAAAAAATAAAATATTTTTTTTACAAAAAATAGAACCGACTTCAAAAACACTAAAAACTTAAAAATAATATAAGAATAGGTACAGACAACATCACACTTCTATATTGACGGCGCCAAACGATGATCTCCTAAAAAGTGTTAAAATTTGTCATCGACTTCAATATTATATAAGTGTGATGTTGTCTGTACCTATTCTTATATTATTTTTAAGTTTTTAGTGTTTTTTAAGTCGGTTCTATTTTTTGTAAAAAAAAATATTTTTAACTTTTTAGTGAATGAAATCTTTTTAGTGAAAGAAACCCTAATTGGTGAGCTGGTATTAAATTAGTGTTTTCCTCGATTTTCTATGAGATCCCATCATCAGATCCTGACTTTAGTGACCATGGGACCATCCTTGTAGTATACTCTATCAAGTACAAAAAGAATTTTGGAAATCGGTTTAAAAATGACGGAGTTATGAGGTAACAAACATAAAAAAAAATACAACCGAATTGATAACCTCCTCCTTTTTTGAAGTCGGTTAAAAAATAACAGGAAATAATGACATACTTACTGGCTATAACTAAGCCATTATAAAATCCATGAACTAAGCTACATTACGAGTATCTAAACAGGTGTTAAAAGTCTGTTTGGAAGTCCGTCATGTTTAGCTGACTTCGAAAAAGGAGGAGTTTCTATGTTTGACTGCATGTATTCTTTGTTATGTAGATGTTCACCGATTACCTCGCCATTTATGAGTCGATTTTCAAAATTCTTTTTGTAATCGAAAGAGTACGCTCCTGAGGTGGTCCCAATATCGCCATGTCGTGATCTGGTGATAAAATCCCAGGCAAATCAAGGGAACCCCTTAAATTTCATAGGCACGTCCAACGTGTCCCGTAGTCATCATACTAACATGTTACTGAGCTGAGGAGGAGGGTTCTGATATATTAGGAGTTCGGGAATAATTCTCTCAATACTGTTTAGAGCGAAAGACGTTATATTTTAAGTTATTCTGGTGTTTACCTTGGCTCTTATTCTAATACACGTGTATTAACTTAACTAAAAAGATTGAAAAAAAAATTACAAATAAATAAAACCGACTTCAAAAACACCAAAAAGTCATAAATATTATAAGAATACATACAGTTTTATATTGAAGTCGGTGCCAGACAATGATCAACTTGAAAGTCTTAAAAAATATAAGGACAATTAATATAGAATTACTTAAAATTTGGCACCAACTTCAATATAAAACTGCAATGTTGTATGTATTCTTATATACTTCATGACTTTTTGGTGTTTTTGAAGTCGCTTTCATTTTTTTGTAAAAAAAATTTAATCTAGGGACATGAAACTTTATTTTTGGGATATTAATTAAAAATGAGTAAATGTCTGTTTTAGCATTTGTGGAAATTCCACCCTCGAGAGAGAAAGAAGGTTAAAGGATTCTAAGGAAGTCCGTCATTTTTTAAATTAGAGGTATTAAATTTTGTATTTAGGCTGATAAATTAGAGATAGGCAATACGTGTATAGCGTTTTTGAAAAGTCCTCCCTTTGAAATTTGAAATATTGGTATATTTTTTGTTTGAGTATATCTAACTGCTGAACGTATTTGAATGGCACTTTTTAAAGCTTTTGCTTTATAATTTGACTATCTTTTACTGCGGGAAAATATTGAATTCCGACGGGAAAACGAAAACAACGCGGGCGAAGCTGCGGGGCGGAAACGGAAAGCTAGTGTTTTATAATTATAAGCTATAGCTTTCCGCTCGCAGCTTCGCCCGCACTATTTTTGTTTTCCCGTGGGAATTTTATATTTTCCCGTGGGAATTTTATATTTTCCCGTAGGAAATATAAAATTCCCACAATAATTTTATAGCCTATGTTCATCAGGGATAGCGTAGGATTCTCCATATGAAAGAATTTTTCAATTCGGTCCAGTAGTTTTGGAGCCTATTCAATACAAACAAACAAACAATCAAATCTTTTCTTTCTTCTTTATAATATTCGTTATGCGTTGCAATGCCACAGACCAAAGACATTATAAGAGATAGAACGACAATACGCGCGGCCTCTAAGAAACCCCCTTCAACCACAACAGCGGTCAGGCGGCCGCTAGTCATACTGTATTTGTACTGCATTCGACTGTCGAGCGCGCGTCAAGTTATAAAAATACTTAAACATGCCCAAATAACTTCGTTTTGTAATGTAAAAAACGAACAGTAATAAAAACTAAATCACATTGTAACATTATTTATTACCGATGAGTCTTAATTATGCTTATTTATTTAGCTATTATCATATCAAAATTGGTTGAAGGGGACTTCATACATTTCGTTTGCATTGTTGGTCTACTCTTATAATGTCTTTGCCACAGACACTCGTAGATTTTTTCGACCAGAAACACTAACGAGCGTCGAAGGTTAGAAGACTTCATTCAGTTCGCAAATACTGTGCCCTTTATTTTTTAAAATATTAACTATTTCAAACAACGCTCAGAACTTGGCAAGATGATAGCCCTACATTTATTACTTTACTTGTACTAATATTACGGTTTGAACAAAAAAAATTTTTTTGAACATAGAGATATACCACCCCCTGCAGGCGTAGCACGGGCTGCCAAGACTGAACTCGAGTCACGCATTATCTCACAATTTTAGTGACATTATCTCTACGTCTTAAAAGAGTAACACGGTGGCGCGTATTATTGTGACTGACGTGATAAATTTTCTTAACGCTCCTCAAGGAACACGTGTGACTGAGTTTTATCACAAATTTCTTGGCGTGCATGTGCGCTAACTGCTGTGGTTGTAGCAATGTGGCTCTTGATACTTTAGAAGAGGTAGCAGCAGTCGGAGTGCAAAAAATGTGTGTCAACACTCAGTCATACGTGTCCCTTGACGAGCGTCAAGAAATTTTTATCACGTCGGTCCCACTTAATACGTGCTACCTCGCTACTCTTTAAGACATAGAGTTATGTCACTGAAATTGTGAGATAATGCGTGACGCGAGTCCAGTCTTGGCAGCCCGTGCTACGCCTGCTGCTGACAGCCTCGTTAAGCACGAACGCAAATTACTAATGCGTCGTGAACAGGATATTATTGAAATTATGCTTCATCATCATCATCATCACAGCTCATATACGTCCCCACCGAGGGGTTCGAGCCTACCCTATGTTAGGGCGATTAGGCCTTAGTCAAATGATGCTTAATTTAGGTTAAATACTTAACAATCAATAAATAATTTGTAAACCAACTAACCAAGCAACCAAAACCAACCTTTACGAAAAGAACGATATTTTAACACCTTGTTTAAATCCAAAATAATTTCTTCAAGAATTCTTTCATCGTCTACAAAACTTAGTCTGATCTTTACTGATAAAAACAAGAATCCATTAAATTATTAAGGAAACGCACTTTCGAAATACTTCGATAGCGAACTTAGTAATAACATAAATTGTTCTTCGAATAAATGTCAAAATATTCGCCGCTTATTGAAAATTGTTATTGTAATGAAACCACTAATGGTAAAAACTTTATCAAAAGAAGACTCCCGCTGCACCCCCGGTTTCTATTCGGGAAATTGCTAAAATATCCCGGAGGGCTCCCGCGTAAGGGTTTGGGAGTCAAAAGCATACCGCACGCGCCAATTCGAGGGTAAAATTAACACAATACTTTTAAGGATTGCAAACACGCTCGAAATTTCCAGTTTCACAGGGCAAAAGCTCTGTGGCGAACGTCACATACTTTCTTGAAGTAACAGAAAGAGGAATTTATCAGTGTATATTTTGTAATGCCAAAGGACAATTATGATTCAGCCAAATTTGTATTATTGCTACAATTTATAAAAGTGATGTCCAAAAAATGACCCAGAATCGACAGGAATGAAATGTATACCAATGGATTGACATTAAATTATATTATAATGTTACCAAGGGGGCAACTCTGAAATCGTTATAGTATAGGAGCTAGGAGCAAAATAAAATAAGTAAAAAATTCGTTTAAAACAATAATAAAAATAAGTTTACGTCATGTTGTGGCTTAATATGACGTTGTTTTAATGTTGTATCACTTGTGTTACACATGATAATTATCATCAACATATTTCACAAGCAACAGCAACATAATAACAACATCATATTAAATCACAACATATCAAAGACTCTGTTTTTTGTATATTTTTTTCTTTTGGCCCATAGATACTACAATCATTATAGTACTGTGTGTATTATTGGTAATTCTGTGGCTAAAGATTGCAAATATAAAAATAATTGGTATAGTATAGAAGCTAAGAGCCATGTTGTGGGTGAGAATATCGTTGTTAATCATTTATTTTCATAATGTAAGTCTTATTGTGATAAGTTTTAAAGATATTATAATTACCTATAATAACAACGACATTCTAATCCACAACAACTTGTGTTACACATGAATGTACAAGCAAAAGCAACATAATAAAAAAAAACATGTTAAAGTTAAATCACAACATAACGAATACTCTAACTTTTATACTTATTTTTGTTCGCTCATAAATACTACAATCAACGTATTGTGTGTTATTGGTAATTATGTTAAAAATCCCCATGCGATTTTAAGCTTAAAAATCGAGTCACTTTCTGATTAAGTATAAATCATCATAACAACCATGCTGGCCCAGTGCAGATTGGTTGACTTCACGTACACCTTTGAATTTCTTCGCAGATGTATGCACGTTGCCTTACGATGTTTTCCTTCATCGCAGGAGCGTGGTTGACTAAGGCCTAAACACCCTAACTTAGGGTAGGCTCAAGCTCCTCGGTGGGGACGTATATGAGCTGTTATGATGATGATGGAATGGACATGAGCGTTCACTAAAAAGAAGGATTGGGGCCGTCTTCCACGTTGTCTTAGTGCGGGTTAGGGAGGAGCACCAGATCCTCGTCTACCGGTCGTCAGGCTACACTGCGAGAAGCATAAATACAAGTATTTTAATTCTAGTTACATTTAACGCCCTAATACTCACTTACCATCAAGATAATTACGTCATCATATAACTATTAGGTAGGCACAATAATAGGCGTCGTCAGAACCAATTAGGGCGTCAAAGTGAGGGCTCAATAGATCATTTGAACCACTCGTGTGGCACTCAAGTGTCAGGTATCAAAACATACAAAATTATAAGCGCCTTTGCCTGTCAGTATTGATCCATTAGACAAAGCGTTGACGACATATTACGATCTATAATAGAGTTTAAGTATTTAAAAACAAGAAACCATTTTAGTAACTAAACACCTGACCGTAAACTGTCTTCAAAATCGTGGGAAAATCACAAGCTTCCATTAGTATTACTTACGCGGAAATATTCAATTCTATCTATATCGCAAATTTAATAGTTCGGCATCACAACAACAGCAATGTTGACGGCATTGTGTAATCGGAACATTTTTACAACAGCTACAATCTCTTTATTTTCACTGTGAATTTCTGAAATTGACACATAAGAACGGTGTTCTTGGCATTACAGGAAAAGTCATACTATTGTTTTGAGTTTTGAATTTCTAACAAGAAATGTTTTAAAAATTATAAATAAATTACATCACAACACCTTCACAAATTATATTTATTGCACCCTAGCTCGAAGGTGACAATTGCGACTCTTTGGGTGCAGCAATAAACTGTAAGGAAAAAACGGAACCCTGGTAAGCTAGCTTCGCTATCCGTCTGTTCATCCGTCTGTTAAGACTCCTTTTCTCGGGAACGCGAAGAGATATCGAACTGAAATTAATATGCAAATACTCAGCTCTACGGTCTCTATCAGATGTAAAATTTGGCAAGAAGCAAGTATTATAGTACATGTTAGGAAAAATCTATTTTTTTTTTATTTATATATTTTAGGTCGCTTTTTAACAGCAATGGCCATTTGCGACCACAGTTAACAACTCAGATTTACAATACTATACAAAATTATAAACATTTATTAATTTAAGGAATTTTAGAGGCTGCTTATATCCATTATGGTTAAGACAGTCTTTTAATCTATTGGGCATTTTACATAATTTCTTTTTAATATTATAATTTGTACATTCTACTATAAGGTGTTCAACAGTTAAGTCTAGTCCACTAACCGAAACTATGTACATACACTGACCTTCAAAATTAAGAACCCTTTTAAAATTAAAATTTTCCCTAAACTACAAAAGATAAAGGATTCAAACAAAAAAGAAGTTATAGTTTTTTATACATTAGTCTTTTAATACTTTTTATTTTGAAAATATATTTTGCCTTCTTAAAAAATTATTGCAATTTTAAAAGCGTGGTACTTACTTTTGAAAGTCAGTGTAGTTAAGAAACTGTATAATAATATTTTTTTTTAATTCACACCATATAATATAATGAACATAATATAACACTATAATAGTAGATTAGTAAACGAGGGGATGAAGCAGTGTAATGTCACAGGTGTAGGCTGTAATCGCGAGCGTATCCGCTCCTAAGCGTAGCGAGGGATTTACGACTAGAATCCTGAGTATAGCAAGGGATTGAAGCTCACCCAAGACTGCTTTATCCCCGAGGTAAATACTCAACTTTTCGCACCACCTGCTAGAAAATACGTAATAAATACAGCATTTATTCAAAATCATTCTAATTGAATATTAAATCATAAATAAATAATTTAAATAAATTATTATTTTACTTAAAAAGTCAACAACTTCTGTATGTTTTTTTTTGTTCAAACTTCTCTATTGAAAAAAACACACACAGAAGAAGTGGATGTATGTGGTTAAGTCCGTTTACTTTTTTAACTTTTTTTATGCAATTAAGTTGGCAAACAAGCAAACTGCCCACCTGATGGTAAGTGTTAACAGTCGCTTATAATACATGTGGTTCCTGTGAGATTCACAGCTCAACTGCAACCCCCACAAGAACCACAGTGTACGTTGCCAATGCCAGTGTATGTGTCACGATACCCAGTAATTTCAGTGCCATATCGTACCCTTCAAACCGGAACACAGCAATACGGTGTGAAAAGAAGGATACAGTGTAAGGATGACTCCGAAAGCCCTTACGCGTGTGTCTGTTAAGTAATGGAGAGGGAGGAATAAGGTTAAAGAGCTCCTCAGAGCATTTCCCATGGAACATTCGGTATAAGGCGCTAAGAGAGGCGATGTCACGATGAAGTTGTAGAGGCTCGAGGGTGTTACTTGCCTCTACATCGCCAATTATTCGAATAGCGCGACGCTGCAATCTGTCCAGAGCATCGAGGAGGTACTGAGCGGAGCCGTCCCAAAGGTGCGAGAAATATTGCACGCAAGACCTAACCTGAGTTTTATACAACAGGCATAGTTGGCAGCATAGTCTCTTGATAATACGTGCCTATTAAGTGCCACATTGTTTCTCTGCATTACCCAAAGGTTGACTGCTCAATGCCTCAAGCATTAAGTCCGCATCTGTACAAAAAAATAATTGTGTTAATAAATAAATATTATATTTAAAATACTAACCTCTAACACCAAAAAGTTAAGGATCGTTCCATCATCAGCTCGGTCCATGACTACCGGACGCAAATACGTGAATAGCTTCGGAAAACATGAAACAGGATAAAGGATTTCCCTCGATTTTCATGGGATCTCATCATCAGATTCTGACTTTGGTGACAATGGGACTACCCCAGGGGTATACTCTATCGAATACATAGAATTTTGAAAATCGGTCCGAAATGGGCAGAGTAATCGCCTAACACACACACAAAAAAAAAACATACGCATCGAATTGAGAACCTCCTTCTTTTTTATAAATCAGTTAAAAACTGTAACTAAAATTATTCACAATTTGAAGTCAGCAGGGGCAAAGCGTTTTAGTCTATCTCATTCATTTTACTTACAGCCTGTAATTATTATTTTAGGCCTAACCAGAAGTTTGATTGACAGATGAACATTTGATGACAAAAATCATATCAAAATCAACAGATTTAAAGGTATTTTTGAAGTTAAATGATAAAAGCAGTGTGAGGGATTTATTAAGTATTTTCCATAGCAAACCTGCTGTCATCAATACGTTAAGGCAGTAACCATGCTGTGGTCTCTCTGAAAACCGAATTAAAAGAGTTCAAACACATATTTGAATAAATCTGAAAAATCAAGTTTAGACGTGTAGTACACATGCAAGTACAGCTTGGCGAAAAAGAGTTTGGAGCGGTGACAGCTGGAACTAAAAAGTGATTTCCGTAGTAAAACAAGTTTCACAACTAGATAGTGTATTTGTAAGACTGTCGTTAATTAATTTTCCAAATGTTATTTATAAATTAATTAACTTTTTTGAAATTGTGTCTTTATGCGAAACTGTACCAGTGGCGCCCTCGTTTTTTCCAAACACATTTTTTTCGCCAAGCTGTAAATGTAATTCGGTTTATTTTCGGACTTCGAAAATTTGATCGAATTTCACAATTCCGCTCTGACTTAAAGTGGTTACCGATACGAGAGCGCCGAAACGTACACATTTTGACAACACTTTTTAAGGTTATAAAAGACCCTAACGCCCCGAGCTACCTCAAATCACGTTTTCGAATGTTGCCTCCACCATCTCGTTCTGTGCGCTCTTGCTATGGTGATATGCTCGAACTCTCCCACGCCAATACCAACTTCCTTCTCCATTCTTTCTGCTTTCGAGCTGCCCAAATGTGGATCATCTCCCGACAGTTGTTCAACAAAGCCCATCTGTGCCATCATTTAAACGCAGACTCAAGCAGCATTTTCTTTCTCAACTCTCCACTTCAGTGTTATAACAAATGTGTACAGCCTCATCATCTTAAGTAAAAGTATATATAATATTATATATTGGTATAATTTATGTATTTTTATGTATATACGTGTGTTGTATTTGTGGTTTATATATTATTTTATTTGAGTTAGTTTATAGTGAGAGTAAATATGTAGTTTACGCGCGTGTGTGTTTCCCACAAAACAATATATCCTTCATACTCACAGGTTGGCTGGAAGAAATCTCTATGAGAGATAAGTCCACCTTTGTGTACATTGTCTGTTATAATTTTATAGTATAAGTTACTATGCGCAATAAAGTGTATTATATAAAAGACACTATCGAGCCGTTTTTGGGTTTTAGCGAGATTAACATACAGCGTTGCATTTTATGTAGAAGAAGAAGATTAATCACAATTGGGTATAAATATAACAATTACAGTTGTATAAAAGCACTTGATTGTTCACAAGATCTTGTTCGACTTTATCAGTTTGTTAAAAAAACAATACACAACAAAAGTAATATGGAGCATTTCCGGTATCAAGTGAGAAAAGAGAATACATTGTAGTGAGTACGTCGGAAGCATCCGATTGGCCGGGATTTAGTCGAAAATTGCCCAAATGAAAGCTCAATGAACGTGTCACGGCGAGTCGCTGGGCACATTTGTACACGTCCCGAATTGTCCGCATTGCTGTAGCTTTAGTGGTGTACCGAGTCGATAAATTCGATCAAATTCTCTTTACATTATTTTTTATAGAACATACATTTTGACGTTTAGAAAGCGTGGAAAAGTGTATAGCTTATGAAATAATTGCTGCATCACAAAAATTTTAGAAGAGACACCGTTTTGACAATTATGACAGTGCATTTTATAGATCAATTTAATAGACGGCAGGCATTTAATAAAACTGGCCATTACCTAACTCTCTCGTATCGGAACAGATAAACGTTAGAGCCTTTGGTCGAATAATATTATTTTGCCGCCCTTACACCTTTAATTAGGCCTCATAAAATTTGTCATAAAACGCTAAAACAATGACTATTCAACTTTTCAATTTCTCATGCAAAAGTTTCCCAAGCTTAGTGAGACAAAAATCAAAGGTGCATTAGTAGGTCCAGACATAAAAAAGCTGATTAAAGCTTCGTCTATTACCTCTACCCTTAACTATACTAAAAACATGCATAAAACGTTTTCATTGATGTGAATCCGCAGACTTTGCCAAAAATAAATCTGTGGGCCTATTGGATCTTTCATCGTATGACATGGCATACATTTTGAGATAAGGAAGTAATGAAATACTTCATTTGGTATAACCGATCTCCAATTGGCATAATTCCAATGATGTCATCATGATATAATGAACGAATGATTATCTGACCGAAAATTTTAATTTTCGTTTTGCGCTATGATTTCATCATGATATCATTTGCAAACCATGAGATCGGTATGAGGCCTGCTGATGTTGGGCTTCTACCATAAAGTGGGATGCAATATATCTTTACAAGTACATTTCCTTCATTCACATTTGAACTTTTTCCCCAAAAATATGGGTTCAGTTAGCGGTGAACATGGGGAATGCTTTCATCAAGATGTAGCTGTAATCGAAAAAAGTATCCAAAGAAGATGGGAGCCTGCTATGCTCGTAGATGCAGGGGCCCACTATAAGGGGATAACTAACTGCACCAACAAAACTTCTCCTTTCCATTAAAACATCAATAAAAATTTACAGGAAAGCTGGATTTTTAAAGAAAATCGAGTTTTTGATTCACCTCGTTTATCATGAATGTGATGGAAAAGCTTCATTTACGTATTTCTATTAGGTCAATAACAAGGAATAACAATCACATAGTGTAGGATGTGACATATAATAAAAAAAATGGATTTGTTAAGTAGTGTATCGATAGCAACAACATAGCAGCACTATTGTCAATGGGGTAGCTCAGGAGGTTGAGAGTCGGGTCATCCCTGATCCGATGCAGAGTTGTCGGTGCCTATGACAGGGATATCCAGTCATTTGATTGTTGATAAGAATGCTAATTGTCCCAAAAGATAACTTACATACATACAAACAAAATACAAAAATAAATACAGATATTAAGATGAAATGTTTGTTAAGATGAATTTATAAAAAAAATATATGAGGGGACTATTGAAGAAAAATAGAAATGTAGATTTTTAGTAGTATGGTAGTATTACTTTAAAAGAGTAATCTCTCGACGTGTTCCCATCTTCACCCATTTATACGTAATCTAATGATAGAATCTCATGTAAGAAGTGAACACAATGTGTTTGTTATTTAAGTGTCTTATTCACTAATTGAATTTCGAAATCTCATCGTAACTCAGCTAAAGTTCAAATCGGTACAATTCATTACGATCAGGCTCCTGTTTCACCATCTCTGACAGGTGCAATAATTGTCGAAATATATATGTATAATATATGTCATATATTTAGTCAATTGTTGCACTTGTCAGAGATGATGAAATAAGGTATGTCATATATTTCGACAATAGTCAAAATATTTGACATCATTATGTTATGTAATTTGACAATTCTCCCACTTGTCAGAGATGGCGAAATAGGGTATGTCATATATTTTGACAACTGTCACACCTGTCAGAGATGGTGAAATAGGGACCAGTACGTCTAGTACGAGTTTTTAAATCGAGTAAACTACAATAGTTTTCGTTAGCTCGCCAAACTGTCAGTTTACGATGTAAACGGTAGTATGAGTT
The DNA here is from genome assembly GCA_963935595.1 of Schoenobius gigantellus. Classification (NCBI taxonomy): domain Eukaryota; kingdom Metazoa; phylum Arthropoda; class Insecta; order Lepidoptera; family Crambidae; genus Schoenobius; species Schoenobius gigantellus. The sequence goes on from OZ012548.1 coordinate 31,477,002, forward strand.
GCTCGTTTCGAATTCACGTTTAAACGATAGCGAGTTAGTTTTACTCGATTAGACGAACTTCACATTATATATTTATATCTCTCTTACACACATGTGAATGGAAAGAGACACGCGATTTTGTCACTGTGACGTTTTCTTAACCGTTTTTATTATTTTTAAAGCGAGTTGAATGAAAGAAAAACAGTATTTGGTAACTTTATATATTTATTTATAACCATTGGGTGGTTGAGTACCATTGTTACTTGGTCAATGTACCAACTAACTGCTTCCTGCGACAAGTAATTAGCAAAGCCAATTACTCGCTGGTAGGCTCCATTGGCATAAAACAATAAGGCACACAACACCTAAAACAAAGGTAACAGAAATTAACTATAATGTTATGTGTGTAAATAATATTGTAGGTACTAACCTTAGTCTCTAGAGACACTCTTTGCGAACTACGAAGGTCACTATACTCCTCAACGAATATAATATAATATAATGTACTGCAAACATGATGGAAAGCAGGTTTTGTTAGGTGGTAGCGCTGAGTAAAGTGTGTGTCGGAGATGCGGCTTAAAGAAAATGATTGTTGCAGCTTAGAATTCTTCCGTCTCTCTTCATGCGCTATTTCATCTTGCATGGCCCTCCATGCAAAGTACCACCGTGCAGACATAATTTTAATGTTTAGAAACACAAAAAACGTATTAAAGTACCAAACTCACATAAAAATGTGAGGTGAGAACCCAAACTACAATAGTTTCCGAGTAAACTGTCAAACAAATGTCAAACATGTAACTCATACTGCCAAAGACTCAAAAACTACTCGAATACGTGCTCATTGATCGAGTAGTTTATTACTTTGTAACTCATACTGTCAATTCTAGTTCATTATAGTTTCCGATAGAGGCGCCTGGTGTGAAATGTATGGAAACAAAACTATTCGATCGTTCGAATCAGAAACTATCAAAACTCATACTAGACGTACAGGAGTTAGGTGAGGGCGTGTTAAATGAAACACATACTTTAGGACCGCAAAAGATAATTAGACATAAGTTTGATATGAGATTACGCTTATAATTCATAATAGGTACACCAGAAAAACATAATAAATTAATATTGAATACGCCCACTTCAGAGATCAAGAGAAGATACAAATATTACACGATGTTGTGATAAATGAACCACCATGCTGAACCACAGGAATGTGCTACCTATTATGGTAACTACATACTTCTTGAGTGCGTACTCTCAAAATCCTCAATACTAATTGAGCTAGTTAAAAGATCTCCATCGTAATTAGAATGTGGTGTTGCTCTCGTAAACACTTGGCGTTCACAAATCTTCATTACCCGCAATTTAGAAGAGCATTACTGCGAAAACATTTTTATTCCCCAAACCGCGTTGGTTTGTGACGGACTAAGGGTTTGAAGATAGAAGTTATCATCGTGTCATTTTTATCTTTAAATATAAACTTTTGAAAATGTCAATATAGAATATAGATCGCTTTGCCAACCCTTGTCATAAAAAAAACATACCATAAGTATAAAGTGGAATAATATAAACTTTTAACTTAAGTGTTTTATATGATTTGTAGGAGTAATCGCAAAATATCCTTGTATGATATCATAAATGAAAATAGATTACAATAAAAAATAAATATCTTCTACGCGCCACATTGTTATAAACTAGCTGACCATATGCAACTTTGTTTGCATTATACTTTAACTAACTTTTCCCGTAGGAAAACATTTCCTGTCAGATTTTTCGCATAGGAAAATTACCCTATGTCCTTCCCCTAGTCTTGAACTATTCTTATACCAACTTTCATCAAAATCGGTTCAGTAGTTTCGAAGCCTATTCAATACAAACAAACAATTTAAACAACAAATTAATAACTGAATCTGATTTTTTCATGTAACATAACACGTCAAAATAGAAATGAAACAACCTCGAATAAAAACGAGCGAACTTTCAAAATAAAATCTCTTTTGTAAATAATGGAATAAATACAAACTTCCTTATTTCGTGTCTGTATGTGTTGTTATTTTAACGTGCGGCCTTTTGCCTACCTCAGTAAGATTTCCCGTATATAAGCGTCTATTAAATTAAACGCCTGCTCCAAGATAACACCCCCTTTGTGATATGAAACGAATTCCTCTGTGATCCTCTTAGGTATTAAAATGCGGAAGCGTCCTGTTTGCAGCATTTGTTACATACAAATATAAAAGAAAATTCCACAAAAATATCAATCAAAAATCACCGAGAATCGAGGAGGAATATGCTGTGATATTTTTGTCGGCGTTTGATTTTTATAATGGGAACATTTCAGGTTATTTAATATCTAAAAATAAAATAATGCTAAACAAGTAATCTGGTTGTGTAATCTATCAATAGGTAGCTCAATACATCACTGTCTAGATAAATCCTTACAAATAGTCTATAAGAAATATTAAGTCTTAGCAAAAATTGAATTTGAATAAGTATCGATTATAAATAACGTTTATAGGTTTAGATATTGTGAAGATTTTTCGAAATTAATGAAGAATAAGCGACTAATTAATTCCGGATAAAACATAAGGTAAGGTATATTAAGAATACACCTATAGATGCTAACGTTGCTGGTCTGACATTCGTTGCTGGTCTTGACTTCTTTCTTTCGATTACTATAGTAATCGAGAGAAAGAAGATATTGAAAGTTTGAATGCAGTTCCAGTGTCAGACCAGCGACGTTAGCATCTATAGGTGTATTCTTAATATACCTTACCTTATGTTTTATCCGGAATTAATTAGTCGCTTATTCTTCATTAATTTCGAAAAATCTTCACAATATCTAAACCTTTGAACGTTATTTATAATCGATACTTATTCAAATTCAAATTGTTTATTTTATCAACATACTTTACAAATATAGCTTAGTGTCTAGGAGCTTCCTTTTAAGCTAGAAAAAGCCTGTATTAGAAAGCACCACTCCTCCATATCATTAAATATTATTAATAACAATAGCTATAGGTACCTTATTAACATGTATTAACAGATAAGAAAAAGAACATGGATATTATTAGATTGAATTAGTATTACATATTATATTCACTGTGTGTGTGTTATTTTATAGTACCAATTATTGTAGGTTTATAGGTTTAGCAATGTGCCTCAGTTGCAGTATAATTCAGTCTTGAGCCAGTTAGTTATTAGTTTCTTGGCTTAAGCGTACTTTTTTGGATAAATAGATAAAATTTTATTGTATAGTTGAGTGGAACGTTTATCGTACTGAATACTGGCAAATGATGTATTAGTGTGAGGTACTTTTGCGATAATAAAGCTGATAAATATAAGAATACAGTGTCAAAGTAACTATAAAATTAATAAGTCACGTAAATCAAAATTTGCGGAGAGATGCTTGTATGCGTACATTCAACACGCTAGCAGGCGCAAAATAATGTATTCCCCGGTTGATTCCTTGAAAAAGCCTAATATATCCGTCGGAAAATCAGTGGTGCCTTTAGAATGTGGATAAATGTGCGTCCTCCGCCGTCTTGACACTTTCGCCAGTCTACAGAGCGAATAATGACCTCGTATAGCCTCCTTTCAACTATTTGTGTCCATTTGGGTCAATTGGGCTTGGAGGGCCCATGCATGTTTCCCTGTAGCATTTGCTTAAAAGCTTTTTTGCTCGACATCTCGACTCATTTTACGAGTTAATTCGCGTTGCCTGTTTTATTGTTCGTTGTAAAAATGACGTTATTGTGTCACTAATCTGCTGAATTTGTTGTGTTACTTGACAGTCGACCATTTTTGTAAGGTCCTTCCGTAATATAATTTTGTACAGCGTTAAGTTGATAAAATGAACTTATACTGGACGACGGAGAAAATAAAATCTCATATGTCTGTTATGATCCCTAGATGAACTAGAGTCACCGACACAGTCCAAAGAATTGCAAACCTTAGTGGTAGTGGGTAGGGCACATAGCTCGCGGGATTGACGGTCGTTGGGGCGGAAAGGTCCTCGAGTAGCGATAGACTCCCTACAATGTAGACCGACGACCTGGTGAAGGTCGCGGGTAGCCACTGGGTGCGGGAGGAGCAGGGCCGATCGGCTTGGAGATCCCTGGGGGAAGCTTTTGTCCAACAGTGGGCGTCTCTTGGTTGAAATGATGATGATGATGTCTGTTACGCACAGTTCATATGTCTGAATCATGGAGTCTTTTCTTCTATGAAAATTGTAAAAATGTCAAATCAATGAGAGCAGTTGTTTAGTATATTAGTCAAACAGTTAGAAGTAAAGACATTAAAGTACTATCCTTTTTAGTTTGAAACTCTATAACTGATTATGGAAATCTTTAAAATTGACCAGAATTTTATTTGTAGAGGTATATAAGTAAGCGTTTTAAGGTTACAAATGCTCTGAGAGAGAAAAGAGAATTAACTGAATGGAAAATATATCGAAGGAAGAGGTTTTAAGAAGAGTTAATGAAACAAGAAACAAAAATACCATAGAGGCATAATGTTAAGACACTTGATACGACACAACGATCTAATAAACATTATAAAAGAAGAAAGAGCAGAGAGAAAAGGAGAGAAGAGAACCAAGGAGAAATTGGTCGGGCTTGCCCGGCGCGTTAGTAGTGGTGTCGCACTGTGGACCTTATCATACGCGCTCATAAGGACAGAAAGAACACTGGGGGGCTTTAGTGGGTATGAATAGATCTGGCACTCTGCCGGGAAAGCCCACCGACACGCCCACCGTCTAGCCAACGGCGGGTACGGTGAGCTTATTCATTTCCCCTCGAAAAAAAGACCAAAGGTGATATGAAGTTTAAGAATAATAAAGTGAAGTCTAATATAAATGAAGCTCGGTGACACTCCATATATGTAATTAGAATAGAACAGCTCTATATGATACTGTGAGTGAACGGACTAGCAGATGACTTCCAGTCATCATCATTACTTCGCTGGACGTGGGTTTCTTCTTAGAACGAGGAGAAAATGGCCTAATCATCACATTGGCTTGATGGGTTGACGTGTGGTTTTGTTTGAGTTTTCTATTATTTCGCAAAGGTATAATTGCGGTAAACTTCTTTAGGCAACTCTCACGACATCCACGGGAAGAAATGAAGCGGCGACAGATTTATTCTAAGTCCCTTACCTTTCAGACAATGACATCAATGGCAGTACCTAATAGTATTCTTAAAAGTCTTGTTCAGTGATCGTGAAGGGGTCGGTTACACACCCAAAACTAGGTAGGATGAAATAGTTACATAAATTTAAAAAAAGAACACAATTTCGGTCCGAATCGCAATCTTGTGCTCCATTAATCCGTTCACGCTCCCCGGCTATGGAAATTGAACGCGAAACGAAATAATGTACTGGAATGTTTTGCGACTTTCGAAGTGGACTTTATCTTGGTGGTGGAATAGGGTGAATCCATTGACGATGTATGTACAGTTGAAAACGTATTTACAACTGTCCTATAAAAGGGTTTGGTAGTGGTTAGAAAATGTTATGTTTGGCAGTAGCGCTTTTTGGATTATTTGCATGTCAGTGAAACTCTGATATGGTTAATGTATTAGATTGTAAGTTAACCTGCGCCTACATGCAATTAAAATGTCAATACATTTTTGAGTAATAGAACTAAAATTGCCTGAATTGTAATAATTTTTTAACTTTTTCAATTTATTTTATTGTGAGGGTCTAAAATACAGTTAATTTTAAAATAAATGATATTTTAATTGTGTCATGGCCCCAAATATCCTCATCAATTCGTTTATAAAATACAATCTACTTTTCCTTTGCTAGTATTCAGTATTCATTCGAGTGATGCCATTTTTCACCTACTGCCCTCTTGGCACTTCTCATCAGCTTAGTGGAAAAATATTCCCTACAACCTTTTCTACTAATATGGAAGTTATTTCCGGTTCTCAAGTTTTCAAGTAAATAGTCTGAATCATCAAACCAACTATTATCTGCGGTACAAACAAACGTAACATTTCATATTCTTATGCTTAATCACAAATATCCAGCGCTCCAACAATAGCGTGTGGGGCGCGCCTTATGCGTGGCATAGATAATTCGCCAGAATCCAGATAAGATTCCAACGAGAAGCCTTCAAATGCGTATTAAGCCGACCCTTTGTCCCGGCTTCTTTCATTCTCATAGTCACTATTCAGATTTCCTTCGGAGCCTTATAGAAAATATTCAGTATTAGACAAGAAAAATAAGTTGATATAAACGTACTGTTTATAGAATCAACTAGATCTACTCTGCGGAAGTAGTTTTACTCAGTCATTAATAAGATTTATTATAAACTAGCCTTTCATTTGACACCCATATTGCTGGGTTTGGAAACGAACTTTTATCCATTTTTTTGAGCGGCGGTCATGTTGAATTTAGGTGGATTTTCCTAGGTACCTAATGCTCTACTACTTCAAAGCCTTTCATTTGATACCCATATTGCTAGGTTTAGAAACGAACTCTTATCTATTTTTTTTGAACGGCGGCCATGTTGAATATATGTCAATGTCGCTAGGTTCATAGTGCTCTACTCATCCAGGCCTTTTATTTCATACCCATGTTGCTGGGTTTGAAAACGAACTTTTATCCATTTTTTTGAGCAGCGGCCATGTTTAATTTAGGGCAATTTTCCTAAGTTCATAATGCTCTACTCTTTGAGGCCTTTCATTTGATACCCATATTGCTAGGTTTGGAAACGAACTTTTATCCACCTTTTTTGAGCGGCGGCCATGATGAATTAATGTTAGTGTTGCTACGTTCATAGTGCGCTACTCATCAAGGCCTTTCATTTGATACCCATATTGCTGGGTTTGAAAACGAATTTTTATCCATTTTTTTGAGCGGCGGCCATGTTGAAATTATGGCAATTTTCCTAAGTTTATAATGCTCTACTCTTTGAGGCCTTTCATTTGATACCCATATTGCTAGGTTTGGAAACGAACTTTTATCCACCTTTTTTGAGCGGCGGCCATGTTGAATTAATGTTAGTGTTGCTACGTTCATAGTGCTCTACTCATCAAGGCCTTTCATTTGATACCCATATTGCTGGGTTTGGAAACGAACTGTTATCCGTTTTATTTGAGCGGCGGCCATGTTGAATTTAGGGCAATTTTCCTAACTTCATAATGCTCTACTCTTTGAGGCCTTTCATTTGATACCCATATTGCTAGGTTTGGAAACGAACTTTTATCCACCTTTTTTGGGTTGCGGCCATGTTGAATTTAGGTCGATTTTCCTAGGTACCTAATGCTCTACTCTTCAAGGCCTTTAATTTGATACCCATATTTGAAAGGATTGGAAACGAACTTTTATCCACCTTTTTTGAGCGGCGGTCATGTTGAATTTATGTCAATGTTGCTAGGTTCATAGTGCTCTACTCATTAAGGCTTTTCATTTGATACCCACATTGCTGGGTTGGGAAAAGAACTTTAACCGTTTTTTTTGAGCGGCGGCCATGTTGAATTTAGGGCGATTTTCTAAGATTCATAATGTTGTACTCTTCAAGGCCTTTCATTTGATACCTATATTGCTAGGTTTGGAAACGAACTTTGATCCGCCTTTTTGAGCGGCAGCTATGTTGAGTTTACGTCAATGTTGCCAGGTTCATAGTGCTCTACTCATCAAGGCCTTTCATCTGATATCCATATTGCTGGGTTTGGACACGAACTTTTATTGGCAGTCATGTCGAATTAGGTCGACCTATCCATAGAATAAAGTTACATATGACAATGGTGCCAAATTGCTTTTTTGTGCTTTTCAGCCTTAACTGGCTCATATATTTTACTAGTAAAAATATTTTTTCAAAATCTTATTTAGTTTTAAAGATAACAGTCGAATAACGGTACATGTGAATTTTGATTCCAAAGAATATGGAGTCGAGAACACAAGTACCTTTACTCACTGTCGGGATCGGCGTAACGCAGCCCACGCGGGAGGTTGTATTGCCAGTTGAAACCGTATTCTACGCAAGATCGGCCGCGCGCATGTTCATATTTCGATCGACGAATGCTAGGATAGTTTTTGAAAATAGTTAGTTTATAAGGTCAAGATAAGGAATACGCGCTCTAAACATTATGTTAAGTATTATATCAAAACAAATGCATCGTGAAATAAATAGTGCAACGGCGCATTCCACTGTTATAAATAATGGAATTATGTACATTCCAGGTAAATATTTCATCTTTCTATACATAGTTCAATTAATTAGAGTACATGGAATAATGAAATATGGATATGTTTGATGTTTTGTTGTTGTTTATAATTTTAATGCTAATTAATTAAATGTAGTGGTTCTACAATCATATAGATCTATTTTCAACGGAATATTCGATTTTATTCAAAAACTACAAGAAGAATGGAATAAATTATCTATATAAAAATTTTACGTGCAAAACTTCAAATTTGGATGTTGAAATAATTGATGAATTTAACTAGCATTTTTTAACATACTACTTTTTTATTCAAAAATTACCCAAGAAAATCTAGTTCTATGTGTACATGTAACCTTATTCGAAGGAAGTGATTTAGAGATTATGAGATCTATGTGTAAATGTTACCATGTTCTTGGTTATACATTGAGATATATGCCTTTTTTCCGACTGTAAAATACCATTAAAGCCTTAGGGGATTGGAGTCGCTCACGTCCGTAGGTTTTACCCTCGAGACCCTACACGTGATCCCCGGGTGGTGCTAATCGAGTGACCAACTTCTGGTGGTAGGGCTTGAAAAACCCGACTGGCTAGCGACCACCGTGCGCATGATGTAAAACCCGTCAAGTGGCCATTTTTGTCCGCGTTTCGGGATCAGTCTGCGCACAGCCAGAGCTTGAGGGGTCGTTGCTGCGATTCGTATGGTTTGTGCGGGCTTCCGTCGACCCAGTGCCAGGTTGACTGCGTTGACCCTCCGCCCAGGAAGACCCGAAGAAACGGCTGTTCCGCTGGCCGCCCGTGGTATAGTACAGGGGCCCAAGCGGACCTAACCAGTCCGTGAGGCTGCCCCACCATGCCACGCATAATCTCGGGGTGGTCCGTCGTGCCGGTTGGTGACCGGACGGTGGGTCCCGGCGGCCACTTCCGGGGGGGTTCGGGGGCCCTTCCGTGCGGAGGGTCAGCGCAAATCAGCTGTCGGCTGTTCCCTGGCGAAACAGGCCTACACACATTAACTATGCGAAGCGCAGCAAGGACACCTCAGTTTCACGCCTCTCACTCCAATAATTATGGCAGCGCAAAATATTAAGACTGGTAGTACAGCGGTGCATTATCCCACCAAAACACCATTATTCGAGGTGGGGCTCGCTAACATCCGCGGGCTCCATTCTAACCTCTTAGCTGTCCACCACCATCTCGAGACAGCCCGTCCAGCAATGCTGTTTTTGACGGAGACGCAAATTATCTGCCCGGCCGATACAGGCTACCTTAATTACCTCGGCTACGCTCTTGAGGAGTCCTTCAAGGCGAAGGCTGGTGTTTGCTTGTTCGTCCGGGCGGACGTTTGCTGTCGTCGCCTGCGCTGTTTGGAGGAACCTTCCTTTTCCATCCTTGCGGTACACGTCGATTTTGGCACTCATTGCCGTGTCTACGTCTGCGTCTACCGTTCCCATCGTGGTGACTTGGAGACAACTCGACTTTTTGAACATCTAAGTCGGGTGGCAGATGACGCGCAGGAGCGATTTCCTTCCGCCGAGCTGGTGTTTTTAGGGGACTTCAATGCTCACCACGAGTTGTGGTTAAGTTCCTCTAAAACTGACCATGCGGGTAGGACTGCCCACGCATTCGCTCTCACGCACGACCTGACACAATTGGTCACCCAGAACACCAGGGTACCAGATATTATCGGTCAAGCGCCCTCTTTATTGGACCTTCTGTTGACAAATCGCCCTGACGGATATCAGGTGGTGGTTCGAGCTCCACTAGGATCTTCGGATCACTGCCTGGTATCCGTCTCAGTGCCTCAGGCGTCACGACCGTCGCCTGTGGTTGCAGCACGCCGTCTGTGGCACTTTGCGTCAGCAGATTGGGACGGTATGCGGGATTATTACGCATCTGTTCCTTGGTGGCAGCGCTGTTTCAATAGGATGGATCCGGACTCCTGCGCTACCTCTGTTGCTGACGAGATCATACTAGGAATGGAATATTATATTCCGCATTCCAATCTCGTCAGTAGAGGCAGACGTAACCTCTGGTTCAATCGCGAGTGCGCCTCTGCTGTTGAAAACAAACAGCTGGCTTACCGCGCTTGGATCAGAGGCCGAGCATCTAAGGATCCCAATACAAGCCTACTGAAAACAGCCTACAATAATGCCACCAAGTTATGTAAGAGGGCTTACATTAGAGCGGATGCTCAGCGCATTGCACAAGTGGGCCAGGAACTGCTATCGCACCCTACGGGTAGCCGTTCTTTTTGGCGCCTGGCCAAAGCTGTGCAATCAAACTTCTGCCAACCCTCGCTGCCACCGCTGAGACTTGCCGATGGCTCACTTGCTCATCAGCCGCAGGAGAAAGCCGACCTCCTGGCAAAACTCTTTGCGGCTCATTCCCGTGTCGATGACTGTGGTACACAACCTCCGAAACTGTCCCATTGTGGCAGCACCATGCCCGATATCCGTATCAGACAGCGTGATGTGCGGGCGGAGCTCCAGTCGATCGATACTCGAAAAGCAAGTGGACCAGACGGCATTCCTGCGATTGTTCTTAAGAAGTGTGCAGCGGAGTTGACTCCGGTCCTTACGCGTCTATACCGTCTGTCGTTCTCTGCTGGTTGTGTGCCGAAATCTTGGAAAGAGGCCAATGTCCAGCCGGTTCCCAAAAAGGGAGATCGTTCTGATCCGGCTAACTATCGTCCTATAGCCGTCACTTCCATTTTGTGTAAAATCATGGAGAGGATCCTTAATACACAGCTGATCCGTTACCTGGAAGGTCACTCGTTACTTAATGACCGACAGTATGGGTTTCGTCCTAAACGGTCAACAGGTGACCTTCTAGCGTTCCTTTTGCACAAATGGGGTGAATCTATCGATAAGCGCGGCGAATCGGTGGCTATTAGTCTCGACATCGCCAAAGCTTTTGATAGAGTCTGGCACAAGGCTCTTCTTTCCAAGCTTCCGGCATACGGATTACCCGCGCAGTTCTGTACGTGGATTGCCAGCTTCCTCCACGAGCGTAGAATTCGCGTTGTCGTTGACGGCTGCGCTTCGCGGTTCGTGGCAGTGAACGCTGGAGTTCCGCAAGGCTCCGTTCTATCCCCCACATTGTTTCTTCTGCATATCAATGATATGCTTTCCTTGGGAGCTATACATTGCTATGCAGACGACAGTACAGTGCATGGGGGATATCACGGAGCCTCGGGGGCTGCTCGTGGTGATATTGGTAGGGAAAGGCAGAATCTTATCATTGAGCTCAACAGGACGCTGGACCTCGTCTCCGAATGGGGCTCCAACAATCTTGTTGAGTTCAATGCTAAGAAAACACAGGTGTGCGTGTTCTCGGCGAAAAGGTCGCCCTTCCTCCCCCTTCCTTCTCTTCAGGGCACAACCCTTCACACACAGAGCAACATCACCTTGCTCGGAATGAACATTCGCTGCGATCTGAACCCCAGAGACTACATCGAATCCGTTATAACTACTGCCTCACGGAAACTCGGTGTCCTGAACAAGGTGCGTAGGTATTTTGCGCCGGACCAACTATGCTTGTTGTATAAAACTCAGGTTAGGTCTTGCGTGGAATATTGCTCGCACCTTTGGGACGGCTCCGCTCAGTACCTCCTCGATGCTCTGGACAGATTGCAGCGTCGCGCTATTCGCATAATTGGCGATGTAGAGGCAACTAACACCCTCGAGCCTCTACAACTTCGTCGTGACATCGCCTCTCTTAGCGCCTTTTACCGAATGTTCCATGGGGAATGCTCTGAGGAGCTCTTTAACCTTATCCCTCCCTCTCCATTCCTTAACAGAAACACGCGTAAGGGCCTTCGGAGTCATCCGTACACTGTGTCCTCCTTTTCACACCGTACCAAGAAATTCCAAGATTCCTTCTTCTGTCGTTCATCCCACACTTGGAATTCTCTACCTGCGCACGTGTTTCCTCCATCCTACAACATGGGTTCCTTCAAAAGAGGCGTGAAAAAGCATCTTTTGGGCCGGCAAGGGGCGGGCAGGTAGGAGAGTGGATGTCGTCCCTACTCTATCTGTCAACTCATTTGGGCCTCTTTCACCGCTTAACATCAGGCGGGAGGAGGTCATTTGCCGGGCCATCCATAAATAAAATAAATAAATAAAAATAAAAGAAATAAACAGTTATTTTTATGTCAATTATAAATACACAATTTACTATAGTCATTTAGTCCAATTTTGTTTTATTGATACATTATCTCAATTATATTGGTTTTCGTTTACAGAGAATCTCGCTGAGAATCGTGATCCCCGCTACCAGAAGGTGCGGAAAATATTCGAAACGACATGCCTGAAATATGGTGTCGTTTAGTTTATTTATGAAGATGTTTTTGGTGAAATAGGTAGTTCAGTCAAAGAAAATCAACTATCTTTAGCCCAGGCTGAACCAAGTAAAGAGACACCAGGTTTTGCTTATGAGACATCTAGCCCAAACCCACTACAACAAAATGCTGAGGATTCTGTTGCTCATGTTAACCAACACATTTCAATTACTAATAGACTTAACGAAGAACTAACTCCTTTTGCGCTTGAAGCACCATCCAGTTTTGAAAATTCTCCTGCTATTAGCTTTGACGATTTACCTTCAGTTTCTACCAATTACTACACTAACAATTTTAACTCCCATGCCTTCTCTATGAAATACACTCGTCGACTGTCATGATACCTCTTGTCCAATCCATATCGCAAACTCCTAATGCTTATAGTGTATCTAACTCTTCAAGTGATAAAAAAGTCTCGTCTCGATCAAAAAAAGATCTAAGAAACGGTTGCGTCGTACATCTGAGTGGTCTGATGTGAAAAGAAAATGCTTAAAAATATTGGTAAAAGGTATGTTACTAAAAAGGGGAACGTCGAAATTCGAAATCGAGACGCCGGACCAACTATGCTTGTTGTTTAAAACTCAGGTTAGGGCTTGCGTGGAATATTGCTCGCACCTTTGGGACGGCTCCGCTCAGTACTTCCTCGATGCTCTGGACAGATTGCAGCATGGCGCTATTCGCATAATTGGCGATGTAGAGGCAACTAATACCCTCGAGCCTCTACAACTTCGCCGTGACATCGCCTCTCTTAGCGCCTTTTACCGAATGTTCCATGGGGAATGCTCTGAGGAGCTCTTTAAGCTTATCCCTCCCTCTCCATTCCTTAACAGAAATACACGTAAGGGCCTTCGGAGTCATCCGTAGACTGTATCCTCCTTTTCACACTGTACCATGAAATTCCAAGATTCCTTCTTCTCTCATTCATCCCACACTTGGAATTCTCTACCTGCACACGTGTTTCCTCCATTCTACAACATGGGTTCCTTCAAAAGAGGCGTGAAAAAGCATCTTTTGGGCCGGCAAGGGGCGGGCAGGTAGGATAGTGGATGTCGTCCCTACTCTATCTGTCAACTCATTTGGGCCTCTTCCACCGCTTAACATCAGGCGGGAGGAGGTCATAAGGCGTCAAGGTGTCTTAGAATAGTGTGAGAGAAGTATTTATAGATAAATCAGAACCTAACAAGCTATTATAATAAATTTGTGATCATAGTGATATTGAATATAAGACTGTTTTAATATGTTTAAATATCCGCCGAAATACTGCGTCTTCATTGCCGAATTTAGAACTTGCTTATAAAACGCCAATTAATTTGTCAAAAGACAAACATAAGTATCTCATTAGTTTAGATGATATAGGAATTATACCTTCCCAGTACGCGGATTTTTTTAAATCGCTCCAGTAATAATAATATCAACATTGATAGCGATAGTGAAGAAGAATGATCCCCATCTTTTTTCCGCTTAAGTTCCTTTTATTTTTGTTTATAAAATTTTTGTCTTTGTGATTTATCATTGGATACGGAACCCTAAAAAGTAGCTATTGTTCTCTCGTTGATTTTATAATGTTTGCCTGTATCACTAGGATTTATTTCTTTTTACTGAAAGATTACATATTTTCGTTGCTGCTTCTATTATATTCTATTATTATTAGTGATTTCTTTATTTAATACTACATAAAAGTTAGGCATAACTACAGCAGGTCTGTCTAGAAGTGTAATTGATTTCTTTACAATTATTATAATAAAACGGATAAATTATAGAAAAAAAATAAGTCAAATTATGTAACACACTGAAATTTTTTATTAATAAATGTTTGATTATACACGGTGTTTCATAATAACCAATAAATAATCAATTCTTTATCGAAAACTAATTATTAAATTGTGTTTACCCGTAATGTCATTCAACCGAAAATATTCATGTAAATCATAGACATGATGATGATACTATGATATACATGAAAATTTTGGGTTGAATGACATTACGTGTAAACACATTTTAATAATTAGTTTTAGATAAGGAATTGATTATTTATTGGTTATTATGAAACACCGTATATATATTTTTTAATTTGTTGCTTAATCTTATCCTTCTTATCATATATAACTTTACTTTTGACGCAAAACAAAGTTATATCTACACATAATACTGACATCTTTCCCAAGAATAATGTCTCATATGTATATGCAACATACACATGGCCATAGTATATCGTCACATACTCACATAGATACTCTCAAATTACAAAATATAAGCCTAAATGTAGGTTGTTTTGCAACAGTAAATGCATCATACTACTTTACATGATTGGTGATAATATCAATTGCGTAGCACAATTACGAAAAAAGTTACAGCAAAATCTATACAATACAAACTTCAAAACGCTCTCCTGTAAAGTTGGGATTATGCAAAAGTAACTTTATTCTATGGATAGGTCGAGGTAATCGTGGCTAGGTTCAATGTGTTCTACTCTTTAGGTCCTTGGTTCGATATCCATGTTCCTTAGGTGTATCCAAAAAAATGTGATCCGTCACTTTAGATATTAGAATAAGAGTCCCGTACGTGTAACCCAGAATCATTGCAGTCAGATATTTTTTTAATTATCAATATCAATCAATTACTTTTAATAGTTTTAAATGGATGAAAGAGTTTGCTTCAAAATACTTTTCAACATTTCAAAAATTGTACCGGTTTTGAGAAAATTGGTCAAGAATTAAACCAACCTAAAAATTTTATATTTGTGACGTGATATTGTCATTAAAATTGCTTTATACATTGGTTGTATGGCTTGATCCTTTTGCCTTACCACCAGGGTAATACATAAGAAAAAGACAATTTAAACTTCCTAAATTTCTTGGTTGGCGAAATCCAGATGGGCACAGCCAATAACAGAAAAGATTAAGTTTTTCTTTGCACTATGTGACAGACTTGTCACAATAATTTCACGTGCGCCATGTTAATTTTCTACTTAAGCATTGTGCGAAAATTTTATATGGTATTATTTCACGAAAAATAAAACGTGAATTTGAAGAAATGAAATTATGTCTAAATGTTCTTCCGGAAAATTCTAAGCATTGTGGTGTCAGCCATATCAAATTCTGTCCAGTAGTTTTGGAGATCTTTCCGGACAAACAGACAAACAAACAAACAAATATACAAACAAACAAACAATTTTTAAAAAAATGTTTCGTATCGTGTTCTGCTAATGATTTTAGGGCGACCTGTGTACTGTTTTTCTTAATATTTCGCAATTACAGATTTTTGCACCCTTACGATTTTATTATATATTAAATATGATTAAGATAATTAATACAGAATCGTATCTCTTTAACTCCATTGCACCCCATCAAGGGATGATGGTATTTTGCGTCCGCCATTTGGATTTTGATATCGATGTTATTTTCGTAAACTACGACGAAAAAATGGTAAATATTTTGCCCAAATCTATGTATTTAAAGAATTAGTTGAATGTAATAAAGTCATTAAAAAAATATATTCTATAATTAATACCTTTATGTTAGTTCAATTTTACACCGCGCTGTAATTGAGTGGCTGTATAGAAAGTTGGAACATGGTTCAATAGAAATGTTAAAATAGAACTAGTTTCATTTTTATATTTGACAGCTGTCAGTTGCAAGCATTTCTCCCTAGGGTTGAAAAGTAATACTTTCAACCCGCTCCTCAGGCAACTTTAGACCTACTTTCAGAGTATGAGTAACGAAAAAACGTATTGTATTTCGACAGTTCACTGCGATGAGCCATTATTACGAGTATATCGTGTTTCAAACCTAAAGATTCTTAAATCCATTGAGTCTAAAAAACAGCAAGCCTCTTCAATATAAGAATGTGATTTACACTGCAAAATTTAAAGTTTTCAAATTCAGTCACAGTAATTAAACTAACATCTATTTCAACTTCTAGTTATTAACCGACTTCTTTAACTTTAATATTAAGTATAAATTTGATTAGAACTCATTAGAGATCCGTTTGAGATTTGAAATGACGTTCATTGTTCGAATTTTATAATACAATTTGCAATTTAAATAATAAAAAATGAGATACGGCGTCAAATAGGTACTCTTCATTTATATGTACCTGTTTAATTATTTACTCAACTTGTGTTTTAGTTGATTGCATCGTCTTATTGCGTGAGCTACAACGCTGAAACTGTGATACGTGATGCTTATCTACATTCAAGCAAAGCTACGGTACTCCGGTAGTGTAATTAACCCTAAGTAAGTTATTTCCTACCAACAGTTTCCATGTTAGGATTTTTTAAATTTATCTTTATTTTTTATTCACTAGTTGCCAAGTACTTAAAGAAATATTAATAATTTATCGCTTTAGTTATCTATTGTTTTTTGTTAAAAACATAAAAAAACAATATTTTACAAAAAATAAAAACCGACTTCAAAAACACTGAAAAGTTAAAAATAATATAAGAATAGGTACAGACAACATCACACTTCTATAATGAAGTCGGTGCCAAATGATGATCTCCTAGAAAGTATTAAAATTTGTCACCGACTTCAATATACAAGTGTGATGTTGTCTGTTAACTACAGACATCACACTCTTATATCTTCTTATATTATTTTTAACTTTTCAGTGTTTTTGAAGTCGGTTTTTAATTTTTGAGTAATATTTTTTATTTTTAACTTTTTAGTGAAAGAATTCCTAATGTAATACAAACTCACCGAAGGTGAGCTGGTATTAAATTAGCGTTTCCCTCGATTTTCATGGGATCCCACCATCAGATCCTGACTTTGGTACCACCCCGGGAGTATACTCTATCGAATACAAAAAGAATATTGAAAATCGCTCCACAATTGGCGGAGTGATCACGTAACATAAACATAAAACACGTTGGACACACCTAAAAATTTAAGAGTGTTCCTCGATTTTTATAGGATCCCATCATCAGATCCTAATTTTAATAACCATGGGACCACCCTTGGAGTATACTTTATCGAGTACAAAAAGAATTTTGAAAATCGGTCTACAATTGGTGGCGTAATCGCGTAACATACACAAAAAAAAACATACGCATCGAATTGAGAACCTTCCTCCTTTTTTGAAGTCGGTTAAAAAGCTTTTAGCACTTAAAATAACATTGAAAATTTAAGCCATCGATGCGACATCTCAAACATTTGCCCCGAGATGCTACCCATAAAATCTTGAACACAATTTAATAACCAAACAATCCTAATTAACATTCAGTTGGTTTACAGTTTCAATTGAACTTTGTTAATGTACACAGGCCCTCGTAGGCACATGTAGGTGCCTCGACTCCTCGAGTTAATTACCCGCAAACTGGGCCGAAGTTTGCTTCTGCTAAAGCTGTTACTCATTTAACTTCTCGGACCTGTTTTATCTCATTTCGGAGACTAGTTTAAGTTTGCATGAAGTCTGCTCCCTGATGCGGGCGAATAGCTCCCGATTTATTTATTGTTTAAATATAAATACAGGTAAGATTTGGACCGTGGCCTTAGTCTCATTTGAACGGTCTCAGCGATGGTATCTTCTGTGCTAAATGTTCAAGCATGCATTAAACTAATTAATTTTTATTTATAACCTTTCGGCCCATTAGGTCCTATTAACGGAGTGCCCGGTCGATTTACTACGTGGGTTTCCCTGAACGTCTATTCCCCGAATGTACACTTATCTGAACACCCATCACCCTTGTACAGGGCCGTCTTTCACCTATTAGAGGCCCTGGGTACATTAGGATAATGACCCTGTGACCATATTATAGCGCTATTTAACCGACTTAAAAAAGGAAGAGGTTATCAATTCGACCCGTATGTTGTTTTTTTTTGGTGTGTTTGTTACGCGATTACGCCGCCAATATTGTGGACCGATTTTCAAAATTCTTTTTGTACTCGATAGAGTTTCCCTTGATTTTCATGGGATCCCATCATCAAATCCTGACTTTGGTGATCTTGGAACCACCCCAGGAGTATAATCTATCGAATACAAAAATAATTTTGAAAATTGGTCCATAATTAGCGAATTAATCGCGTAACATACACACAAAACACATTGGACACACCTAAAAATTTAAAGGTTTCTCTCGATTTTTATGGGATCCCATCATCAGATACTGCGTAATCGCGTAACACACACAAAAAGCCTCCTCCTTTTTTGAAGTCGGTTAAAAACTAATCGTACTTGGAAATTTTTGAAAAATTGAAAAACAAATATCTCTGATACCGTGATATTTTCACTAAGGTCAAAATTTGTGTTAAGGGAGGCCATGATAAAGTCCATCTATAGTTACAGGTTTATCAATTACTTAGGAACACCCTGTATAGTATAATTAATGCGAAAATAGAGTAGCTATATCGATTATCGCTGTAATCGAGTAGGGACTAGAGGGGCTTCAGTCCATCGCGGTGCCCTGGGCACGTGCCCAGTGTGCCCAGTGGGGAAGAGGGGTTTTTTTTTCGAGGGGAATGCGTGACCGCATCGTACTCGCCTTTGGCTAGACGACGAGCGTGTGTGGGGCTCTCTCGGCAATGTGCCGGGACTACCCACTAAACCCCCCGCGGTGTTCTTCCTGCCTTAAGGACGCGCGTGGTAGGGTCCACACTGCGACTATCACTACCAACAGGGGGGGAAGACGGGCCTGCCCTTGTATAATAATGTCATGTTTGTGTTGTTATTTGTTATGTATGCGTCCAACTAACCTGTCAAAAAGTGAAAACTTTTAATATACAGTACGATTTTTCATGACACATTATGTTACTGTAAAAACCCGTATATCGGTAAATCTTAGGTTTTGCTAGTAAATCTTAAACATGAGTTGGTAAATGTTAGGAAGGATACCATTAGAGTTTAGGATATGCTAAGTTTTAATAATGACGGCTGGTAAATGTTAGTTTTGGGAATAAAACGATGTGTTTATTTAACAAATTGTTATTTTTCGTTATGCTGATTATACATTTGTAATTGTGTCTTTATTTTAAATATGTATGATATTTTTAAATTCTTTTATTATTTTAATGAACTTAATTTCCCGTCAGTTTAATCCTATTTATTTTTTTAGCAACTTATAAAATACATTTTTGAAAGATTTTCAAAATAAAAACAAAATGAATGAAAAACGAGAATGATCTTATTACAAACGCCTACGTTGGTTTGTGGTAACTCAATTAGTATTATTATTTGGTATTTATAAGATTAAATAAAATATTTGACAAATTTCACACGTTTTTATGCATCTTAAGAGAAAGCACTAACGACCGGTTGCACCAAATTTACGTTTTACGATTTCGTAAAAGTAACAATATAAATACGTAAGCATTGCATACTCTAGTTTAAATTGTAGTTTTATTTTAACCTTTACGTTTAAAAAGGTTAAATATACGGCGTGAGTCATATATTTAGTAGTGAAACGACCCATTTTTAGGTATTAAGTTATTACTTTTAACGAAATCGTATAACGTAAAACTTGGTGCAACCGGCTGTAAGAATTCAAAAATAGGTTGTTAGGGTTCCGTAGCCAAATGACAAAAACGGAACCCTTATGGATTCCTTGTGTCTGTCTGTCCGTCCGTATGTCACAGCCACTTTTTTCCGAAACTATAAGAACTATACTGTTGAAATTGTAAAATGAATTGCTGTCGCGCTCTGTCCCCAAAAAAACGTCTGCGATAGAGACAACTGCAGGTTAGACCGAAAATGCCTATGAAAAGTACACAAAATAGACGTTTCGTAGTTAACTCTTGTTTTTCTCCTCTAAAACAAAGTATTTGATTACTTTTTGCATTAAGACTTAAAAAAAAGCTTTGACTTGTTTCTATGTTTTGCTTTTTTGTCAAAATCTTGTCAAAATTGTTTGTTTGAATATAGCGGAAAATCTGGCCAATTTTTCTAGATATTTTGAAGGATTAAATTTTCTTTAATAAATTAACTTAATTAAATAAGGGAAAACTTAGGAACATGTATTTGTATAGCCGTAGCTTTTTTTTTGTAAAAAAATAGAGCAACTGTAGCCGTTATCCAGGAAGAAAACAGGTGACTAGATTTGTATGGAAAAACAGTCCGTACGGTTTCCTCTTAAGAATATTTTCAACATTTACCACTTCTTGGTGGTAAGTTATAAGATTTACCGAATGTAGGATGGTAAAAGTCCGAAATAAATAATGAATGATCACCGAACAGTTGGGACTTTTACCCATTGATTTACTACCAAACGTAGATAACGCATGAACGATCGAAAAGTGGGCCGGTGATGAACTGCTCAATCGCGACTCGTGCAGTTCCTTTCCATAGTGAGTGATTAGCTGTCGGCACGTCAACATGCCGAAGTGCGCATTCAAAAGTTGTGGTAACAATAGCCAGAAACGGCAGAAAAAAGACGGGATTTCATATTTTGCGTGAGTAAACTCATTACACATCTTATCATGTATTCAAATATTCGATTTATGCGTAAAAACCAATCAAAAACAATTATTTTAATCATAAACATGTCGCTTCGCATCAGTGTCAGTACATCACAATCGTCTCGCTCGCACGAGCGTCGTATCACGATGTGTTATCTCATTCATGCGTTGGAGCGACAACGCGATAAGCAATTTCAAGCATTATGCTTGAGAGTATAAAGTTGATATTTTCTTGTAGCAATTACTAAAACGTCGTTTGATCTGTGGCTAGGTATGAAATGATGTAACTTCCCACGGTTGTACTTAAAATAGTTGCCGTAATAATGCAGAATAAGGTTGAATTCGATAAATACGGTACTTTCTTTATGGTAATTTTCATTCGGGCGTGCATATTCAAGTTTATATCAGCGAGTACAAATGTATAGTCGATTAGGTGACAGATATTAAGCGCGTTTTTGTATGAAGCGCTCTATCTACGTTTGGTAGTAAATCAATGCTTTTACCACTAGGATTTGGTAAGTCTTAAGTTTTACTGGAAAGCCTCAAGATTTACCGTAGTTCGGGCTTTTACAGTAATTTATACATATTTAAATTGGGGAAAGTATATTTAAGTTTATCGACGAAAAACCGTATTAAAAAATTCTAATTCAAGATCTCTACTGTGACGGTTTTCACGAAAACTGTTTTCACCAGGATAGGAAGTGTCTGTAATTTCTAACGAAGTTAATAAATGGAAACGATACTTCTTAAAACACAAACTTTAATACTTAGTCTAATATAAAAAAGCAATCTTTGCAATAGCGTTGACTCAATTTGAAAATGAAAACTGATAAGCTAGGCTCATCGCGATATTCGCTAACCCCGCAGATAGACTAGATTATTCCGACCTAGTTTTGCGGTCGCTCGCGAACGTAGACACCTAATTAATTGAAGAGGCCTGACTGCAATAATAACTGAGACAAAATTACAATTCATTGCACTTGTAAATGCAATACATAAATAGTGCTTAATGGCTGCATATAAAAATTCCAGTCTAATAAAGAAATATCTATATTTAGAAAACCTAAACTCACTTTAATTTATGTAAAATACAGATATCTTTAGAAATGTGTTTAAAAGACGGAGAATTTAAAGAAACTGGTATTATGACCGTCGCGTCGCAATATATTTACGAGAATATAGTATATGTTCATAAAAATATACATTCGTTTTGTAAAAACAGTGATATTCATTCAGTAAATACTAGGCAAAAGAATATGTTAGCGTTACCAAATACTCGGCTTAAAAAAATTAATAATTCTTTCAAAGGCCTTTGTAGACGTTTCTACAATAAAATCCCAAATAATTTTAAAGCACTTAACTTGAATAAATTTAAAGTCACTATCAAGGGCGTACTTATGAAAAAAACATATTATAAAGTGTCTGATTATATGACAGATAAAACTGCTTGGGATTGACAAAAAATGTGATAATTGACGTTCAAAGGGTGTTAACACTTTGTGATAATAGGATAAATTTCATTCGAGTAACTGTTCCACTCATACCGACAGGCATTTCTATATTATTAAAAAAAATGTTTGTGAAATATAATATTGTAATGTTGGCATTTTAAAAGAGGAGACAAAAAAAAATACAAGACCTTCCGAGTTTCTTGCCTGTTCTTCTCGAGAAGGCTCTCCCAATTTCCGAACAGGTGTAGAGTCAATTTTTTTTTTATTTGACTTGTATTTGCACACATCTTAATAATGGTTGGGGTGTGTGTACATACAAGGATTAAATAATTTAGTTAATTAGATTCTTGGTTGAAGATTTTTATGTTTTTTTTTGACGTCAATAAGTGCCTGTAAAGGTCTATATTGAATAAAGATTTTTGAGTTTGAGTTTGAATAAAAGATATAACTTACAGATCATCTATAAACAGGCTAGAAATACTCGCAAAATTCGTCATCTATACATACATACGTATAATAAAAACAAGCTTTCAGCTCAAACCTTGGCCTGTGTTATTGTCATCTTTTCAAACAATAATATAAACATACAAATCTTTTCCCTTAATTATATTAGTAAAGATGATTCGCTAAATAAGTTGGATAGCGCAAAACTCGAAACGGGCGATCGATGCGGCTAATTTTTTTAAACTAATTTAAGGTCATGAGGAAGGTTCTTAGGAATACAAAAAATTGGAAAATCCAATAAAATATACTCTGCATAATTTTTTTGGTAACTTTTACTTTACCGGTTTTTTTGTACTTTACTTCCTATTTACCGGTTTACCCACTCCCTATTTTGGAACGTACTTATTTTGAAATATGCATATTATACGAGTATAGACAAACATCATTATCTAATTCAAAAAAAAATACTACTATGTGGAAAAAATTAAATACAACAATCCAAACTATTAATATTAAACAGGCATGTGGTTTTAAGTCAAAAAAGACGGTTTGAAAGTTAAAGCCCGTTTTGTATCTTTAACCCCAACTATTTTACTTACGTATTAAGGCAAACACAAGTCGCATGGAAAAAAAGGAGTATCTGCACCAATTTAGAACTTGGTAGAGCCTGAAATAAGAAATATAAATAGACACGCAAAAGGTTTCATTTTATTCTCCGTCTTCTTAAATACTTTAATTCTGATAATCTCAGAGTGGATCTCGGTATGTAATTCTGTATAAGCAAATAGAAGTCTGAAAATATTTCCATACGCTGTCTAAGCTACTATAGCTGGGAATTTTTAACATAATTATAGAGCCGATTTAACCGTTTGTCATTATTTTAATATTGATTATTAAGAGTACCTACAAAAATCGTTTTTTTATTATCGACCTTATTATATAGGATCATTTATACACTACACATAGTATCGAATATAGGATTTTTTAAATTTCATTACACAAGAGAAAAGAGATTTTTTTTGGGGCAATTTTGTAGTTGTGGTAAAAGATTCACTGGATGAAACTAATAATAAACATAAAACAATCGAAATAATATTATAATGCTTGAAATAAGATGAACTATGTAAATGTATTAAAACAATTTATTAATTTAAATGTAATGGATTTAAATAACAATCAAAATGGACGCATCCAGTGATAATAACTCTTTTCCAATATCAGACAGCAAAAGTCAATCGGTGCATGAAATTATATTAGAATCTATTGCGGGATTGCATTTTAAGGACAATCGTAATAAGCTGCATAATCACAATTGGTATCGCTTCAGTTGACTTGTAATATGGCAGATTAGAGAGAACTTTGGTAGAGAGCTTTGGCATGTGTCTAAGTTGTTCGACTGTAGTATTTAGAAAGAGGTTAAGAAACTTTATTATTTGGCAGGACGTGGATGTATTAATGAATATTGCAAAAAATAAAAATCGACATCAAAAACAATTAAAACTCAAAAAAAAAATACATGTTTACACACATTACATTTTTACTTTTAAGTTAGTGCCAAATTTTAAGACATTCTAGGAGGTCATCGCTTGGTATTCCAATTATATTCAAAGAACTATTATCCCTTAACTCCTCACGCACCTTCCATGATCAGCTCAGTAACGTGATATGATGATAATCAGATGCATATATCTGAATATTTCCAGAAAAAAACATGAAACACGTTGGATGAGCTTATGAAATTTAATCGATTTTCCTGGAATCCTATCATCAGATTAAGACTCAGTGACAATGGTGTCAATAGTCGAAAAGCTGTCGATGAAAGTATGAGCATTTGTGCTAAGACATACATTAAACCCGCTTTATTTGGAAATATAGAGCTTCGTTAAATATGGATATTACACAAGCATGTATTCATTTAAATATATCAGTTGTCATAAAAATAACTAGCATGGCTTGCATTTGAAGGAGATTGTTTTTAAGGTATAACTAGTAAAATATATACAAAAGTGTTACTTAGTTAAAGTCTCTACAAATTTTCATGTTCTGTTTTGCTTTTCAAATATTATAGCAAAAGCTCGAATTTACGGTGACTCGATTAAAATAAAATGTGAATAATACAGCAAATGAAGGTACGCAGACATAGTCTCATTAAAATTTAAAAATGCAACGCTTTTTTAAAACCAATTTATCCAGTCTGAATTAGCTGGACATATAACACGGCAGAGGCGCCCGAGAATTAATTTTGGAATAAATCTACGTATAAATCATGCAGCGCGCCTGCCACCCGCTGCTTTACTTATATTGGCTTTGTGACTGCTTATTGTCATATAAATCCACCGTTAACTCACAATAAAACTATATCAAACAATAAACTTAAAAGACTTTAAGAGTCTGACATTAATAAGTAATTGATATTTATTATAATTTGCATTTTAATTTAAGTTTCTGAATATTTGTCAATTAGTCATAAAGGTTATTGGAATGATATAAGTAATTAACATACAGCTTATATCTGTCAGTTACTTAAGAAAAGCACCACTTACCGCAACGTGTATCGCAGACATATCAAAAAAAAACTTCATACGAAAAATTTGTAAACAAGATTAATCTAATTCATTGTCACGTGGTGTTAATCGGCGCTAGGCGCACCTCTATGAAACGATTATACTACAAAATGTCAAAAAGCGAAGCACGGAGGACTAGGGGCGGCGACCGCGGCTTTAGAGAGGGGAATGTGGGGAGAAGGGGAGCGTAGTCGCCAGTTTCTCGCCGAGCGCCGCGTCGCGAGCACGCCTGTGATGCGCCCTGCGCGTTGACGCGACATGGCCTCGTCCACGACCGGTAACATCGTCGTCGAGTGGTTGCGATCTTTGCATTTGGGCCAGTATGCGGATAGTTTCATAGACAATGGTTATGATGACTTGGAAATTTGTAAACAAGTTGGGGAGCCCGATTTGGATGCAATCGGAGTCCTCAACCCTGCACATCGTCAAAGGTTGCTGCACTCTGTTCGAAGCTTGAGAGAAGAGGGTGCAGCTGCAGTTTACTTTACTTTGGAGGAAGCAGCCGCCGCTTGTGACCCTTGCCGATGTGAAGAAGAAGCGAGGAAGGAGCAAGCGGCGGCTGTAGTGGAGCCTGCAAAATATGCCGACGAGTACGAGGAAGGCAAAGCTGAGTTAGTGAAGATACCGCGTATGCAGTTGAAGCGGTTGTTGCGTGAACGTCTCGCTCAAGATGGGATCCGCTTGAGCCTGCAGCCGTACTCGACAACGGTCAGTGTTTTGATAGCCCGAAGTTAAATGTTACCGGGCAGTGCTTCTCGCGGTTATGACACGTGATTTGGTGAAAGTGATGTTTTGTTATTGATGAATGAGCGTGATGTGTAAACTCGATCCGTTTTCTGGATTGTAAAGTTCAATTGGCTCGCGAAGAAACACTGCCCGTGTATTGTAATGTTCTTTTAAATAAGCGCGTGTGTGGCGCGGGCCAGCCGTCTTCGGTTGCCCCGGGCGGATCGCTTCTCGAGACGTGTTGCCATAAAGTTTGTTGCGTGCGTGATTTCCCTCGAGATGAGGAGTTTGCGCGCCTTCCTGTCGTGAGAAGATTGTAATCGCGTGCCTCCCGGCTCTAAATTGGGTTTTACGATAAATCGCATAACCTGTTTCAGCGCCCCGAGGCGCTAATTAGTAATACAACTTGTTCCGACATAAAACAAAGATCTTAATTTCCAATAACAGATTACAACTTTTACCAATATTCTGCATGATTCATCATCACTTGCGGATAAATAATGAAATGGAAAAAGTTTGCGTACTTTTTAGAATAAAAAGAAAATATTTCAACTAAAGTAGGTAGGTACCTATTACATTTACAAACTGTTTCAGAAGTTGCGTCAAAGATACTTAGTTTATTTTTTAAATCTGTTATATTGAGTTAGTTGTTTTTTAAATCGATAATTTTGTAAACAAAGATTTATCCCAACTACAAGTTCATAGTTTATTTCAAGTAGGTTGTCAAAATAAAATATTTTATGTGCTAATATCATCTGACACGGACGTAGATATTAATTAAAATCTGTAAAATTTTAGCTTATAAAGTTAAGGTTCGTTGAAATCATTCAAGAAAATAGTAACAGCCACTGTTTTAAACTACAATATCAATTTCGTCAGCGCATTCCATCATGACATGGGCGGAAGCGCTTAGTTGATATTTTAATTGAGGTGTTATTAATTATTCCTCTGGGTAGTGATTAACAGGGCGGAATATTACCTGGAAGGCACGCCCTTTGGCATGTATAGAATGTATCCAATATTTGTCATACTTTACAACGCTATTAGGACGACATACTGTTATCGTGCAATGGTTCTTCTTATCACTGATAATAACTCAATGTAATGCTTCATATGGTATACAGTAAATATTTTTTTGGAGAACTTTGCGTTAAAAGAAGTTTATTATTTACAATTTGAAATAACGAGCACAAATACATTGACAATTTTCTCCTGCCCTGTTCAACGATGTTGTGAAACCGCTTCCTGGACATAAAACCACATACATAATGCTTGAGAAGTCTTCTACGTATTCCTAGCAGTTTACTGTTTGAAGAATTTCTTTGTTTCCAACATCGCATAAAACACAATGGACAGTTTCTGAACCGCAAGATTGGAAAATGGCATTCCACAGAATTACACACAAGGCAACGTAAATAAATAGTAAAAATGTTTTCTACAATACCTACCAAACTGTCATCTATACTCACCTTACTACTAACTAATCGAAAACTGGAGACGTAAGACACAAAAACTATTCTATTTGAAATGAAGGCAGTTTTTCAATTACTCGTACTATTCACTCCTATTTCGGATTGTGAAGAGATGAGCCTACCGTAATTACCTGTGATCATTTTTTACCGGTTTTCGGTCCCCATGTTGAAACCTGTTCAAGCTCAAGTGCGCTAAGAATCCACATCGAACAGTCGCTTGCTCGCCGGCAAAAAAGAATCTAAGAAAGCCACTGGCTTCACAAACGTCCAACCGAGTCGCCCTTGAGTGGAACGACTACAGTAAATGTTTACTGAGTAAACTTTGCTTGGACACTTACTAAATCTGTTTATCTGTGTAAGTTTAGCGTCAGCGCTACATTAGTAGATTGGGTTAAACGTTAAAATTTCCCCAATCGATTGTGAATCTCGTCGGCATTGGTATTTATTTGATCAGTGCCTTACATTGTATCAGTTTCACCACTTTAACTGAACGTGCCGTCGATATCAATCTGTTCGAATGCTCTATTATATAAGTGTAACGCACATTGTGCCCATTACACCCTCATATCTACCTGGGCATTCCCTTCGCCAGATCCAAAGGACAAACAAAAGAATTGGCTGTTTTTTTCCTAAGCCATTTGTGAAGCGATTACTGCCGGAACTGAATACAAAAGCTTTAACAAAATTTGTCGGGGTATCAGTAACGTAGTTCCGACTTAATACGCCAATATTTATGTTTTGTTGCCGCCTATTGTGCGTGCCACATCCGTTATCGATAATGTGTGAAACAATTTTGATGATTTCTAAAGGCAATATAACAAAGGTCATGGTCATGCAAAGGCTTTATACACTTCAATAATTTTCTGTCCATTAAACGATAGCCGATCCCCTTGTACCTGAACCATCCCACTATGATATATCGGTTCCTTTTATACTTATTGCTAATTTTATTAGAAGGGTGCGAGCTGCGGACGTAACGGATTATACCGTCATTAGCGCCTCTCTATGGATTATGTTTCATTTCGAATGTATTAAACAAACATTCTATAAGTAAATCATTATTTTTAGACCTAACTTTAGCGAAAAGTAATGTTAGTAAAATACGAAATGTTTTATTTTTAAAAGTTACTTAATATGATTTGTCAAATTTAGTGTTCAATATGTTCTCTTAAGGCAATTATGATTTTAGTATAATTATACACAACGGAACCAAACACAAATAAAATATTTGTATAAACATCATTATTGGGATACACATTTGATGCTTAATGTAGCAGGCCTTAAAGCGAGCCTCGTTTTTATCGTGTCCATTTACCGATACAATATAATGAGGACGGCTTAAATGCCACTTATATTTCTGAAGCAGTAAAAAGATATGAGTATCATGACATTAACGCTTACTTTCTGAACTAGCTAATAATCAAGTAAGTTACTGAGTCTGTAGTCATATACAACAAAAATGTTATACATAGTTGAGATCCGGGCTTCACCCAGATATTGACATTTTACGGACAAGCTCTGTCAATGCTTGTTTGTTAAAATAAAGAAAACAGTTATTTCGTTTCGTACATTATATGAATCTAGTCTATATAGTAAAAGATAAAGTGAAAAAAATATACGATGTATGTACAAAAAGATATAGTGATCAAGATAGAAGTACAAAAACAACTAGTACTTCAACTAATAAAAATACCACAATGTGAATCATTGATGAGAAAGTAGATTTCTTTATCTTTTATGATACTGATAAGTGCAGAGCACATTTTTATGAAACGAATAATTTGCTTATTAATTTCAAATGCTCAATTATGAATTTGGACTCAGATGTTTAGGTGTTAATATATCCGAGATTAAATATTCACCCGTAAAGTTTCGACGATAAAGAAATTCCCCAAACACTAAATAAATACATTAACTTGATAGGTGAGTAATATAATAAATTATGATCCTGAATACTTCTGAGATACTTGTGTTTGAAGATCAGATTACAAGTGATAAAACGGACGAGAAGAGCTAAGCACAAACATTATATTTTCAGCTTTATTTTGGTGTGGTTTTTTTTAATTATTTTGTTTGAAGACCTTTCATGTTTAAAATAGATACACATTTTTACTTTATAAAGACAAAATGTATTAAATAAAGACGTGCAACCGACTTATCAATGATCATTCATTTTACTTTAAAAAAACCGGCCAAGCGCGAGTCGGACTCGCCCATGAAGGGTTCCGTAGGATTTATGACGTATTAAAAAATTACTTACTAGATCTCGTTCAAACCAATTTTCGGTTTTGCATGGTTTGCATGGTAATGTACATTATATATTTTTTTTTTAGTTTTATCAGTCTCTTATTTTAGAAGTTACAGGGGTTGACACACATTTTACCACTTTGGACGTGTCTCTCGCGCAAACTATTCAGTTTAGAAAAAAAATGATATTAGAAACCTCAATATGTTTTGTGAAAACCTATCCATAGATATCCCACACTATAGGTTTGATGAAAAAAAAAATTGAGTTTCAGTTTTAGGTATTGGGGAACCCCCAAAATTTATTGCTTTTTTCTATTTTTGTGTGAAAATCTTAATGCGGTGCACAAAATACATCTACTTACCAAGTTTGTAACAGTGTAGTTCTTATAGTTTCGGAGAAAAGTGGCTGTGACATACGGACGGACAGACAGACAGACATGACGAATCTATAAGGGTTGTTTTTTGCCATTTGCCTACGGAACCCTAAAAACTGTCATCATAGTATGACACAACACAACGACCAAACACAATTCTTAACCTTGAGTTTGCAGATGAAAAGAGTGTGTGCATTGTGCAATCAACAAATTAGTCAAGCTACTCGTATACAGGAATTAAATTTTCGACTTTAACAGATAAACCTTGATATATTTTTCCAAGTCTACGGGGAAATATAAATTATATTTTGGAGCCATTCTATTTGAATCAGAGTATTTTCACAAGAAATAGGAATAAAAACACGCGAGCTTGGTTAAAATTCTAATTAAATGTACGTGTAATATTTTAAATTGTACCTTCTTAGCTTTGCCCAACTTCAATAGCGAATTATAGACTCATCAAACGTCTAGATAGGTGTAAGGCTAGTTTGCTAGTGTCTCGTTTAGCACAACTTGACTCTAACTTGACTGTAGTTTGGAAACTAGCTATTGAGAGCCTTTGAGAAGGTTACGCATCAATGATTGCGAGGTCAAACATTTCAACTATAGATGTAGATGTAGGTGGCAATTTGATTAACGATAATAAGTATACTGAGTTAAATTTTTAAGTATTTGCAAGAACTATCTAAAATCAGTGGCATAATCGATTTACGTGATATATTTTACAAAAAAAAATATTTCTAGATACCTTTTATAGTAGAACGTATGGTAATATGCTGTTTTTATGAGAACATATACAGGGCCGTCCCAAGCCTATGCGACATGAAGGGAAGTACCTTAAATATTGTACATAGGATATTTGGTTGAATTTTGACTTTATTTTTTTAACCAGTTAGTTATATCGGATTCAAAGATTTTTTAAAAATTACTTACTTCGTCTGGCAATCGAACCGACTCAAATGTGAAAAAAGATCATTCCGTATTTTTATGATGCCAACCGAAAAAATGGATTAAAAATATATTTCCTCTTAAGTAACATAGTATTTTAAATGAAAGACTAGCTTTAAATGTTTCATTCAAATTTCACGAAAATTACGACGCTCTGTATATATTCACTGCATAGTGGACAAAAATAAGCTATAGTCATTATTTTTTGGTTAGTTTAAAATGTATCCAAAAAATTTCACGATTAAAAATAATACTCAGAATGTGCTTTATATTGATATCTACATAATATAATATGTTAAATCATACATAGTATAATAAATAATAACCATACTATATTTTACCGGAGGCAGTATCAGTACTGTACTCGAGTCTGCGCGTAACCCTCTTTCAACATGCAGCGGTGTTTGCATCGCTGTTTTCCTGTTTGAAGGGTAAAAAGGCAGTGAAATTACTGGGTACCGTGAGTTGACATCTTATGTCACAAGTTGGCAACGTACATTTGCGTCCTTGTAGGGTTTGTAGATTTGCAAATCTTCACTGTAGCTATTGACCATTAATCTGGTGGGCAGCCTGCTTGTTTGCCAACTTAGCTGTATAAAAAATAAATAAATCGTATCATGTCAATAAAACTTTGTTGTATAAAACTATTTTGTTATATTTACCGGAATACCAGGTCGACTGCTTGGGTACCTCCGTCCTACCTCTTTCTGCCGCAAAGCAGCAGTGCTTGCATTGCTGTGTTCCGGTTTGAAGAGTAAGTTATGGCAGTAAAATTACTGGGTGACTTTACATCTGATGTCACAAGTTGGCAACGCAAACCGTGGTTCTTGTGAGGTCGCAGATTTGCTGCGAATCTCACATAATCCACATGTACTTTTATGTGACTGTTACCACTTACCATCAGGTGGGCAGTTTGCTTGTTTGCCAATCTAGTTGTATAAAAAAAATTCTGACCCCTGATTGACCCCGTATATTATCATATAGAATAAACAACATACGCTCTATGTCTACCTAACTTGTTTTAATATTTTCGTAAGCGTGTATCGTATCATTTTTAACCGACTTCAAAAAAAGGATGAGTTCTCAAATTGATACGTATTACATACATACACACAAAAGTGTGTATGTTACGCGATTACTCCGCTAGTTGTGAACCGATTTTTAAAATTATTTTTGTATTCCATAGAGAATACTCCTGAGATTGTCACCAAAGTCAGCATCTGATGATAGGATCCATGGAAAATCGAAGGAAACCCTTAAATATTATAGGTACGTTCAATTTTATAGGTGTTTCATGTTTTTTCCGAAGCTACTAGTACTTAAGTACTGGCGTCTAGTAGTCATGATTCGAGCTGATGATGGAAGTATCCTTAACTTTTAGGAGTTAAAGATTAGTTCTTTAGATAAAATAGGCACGTATTTAGTCTTGTCGTAGTCCTTCAAGTTACTTCGGTGAGCTGGTATTAAATATACTAAAAAGATGAAAATACTTTATTTTTACAAAAAATAATACAGACTTCAAAAACACACAAAAGTTTAAAATAATATAAGAATACAGACAACATTACATTTCTGTTTTGAAGTCGGCGCCAAACGACGATCTCCTAGAAAGCCTTAAAATTTGGCACCCACCTCAAAATAAAAATGTGATATTGTCAGTATTCTTAGATTATTTATAACTTTTAAGTATTTTTGAAGTCGGTTTTTTATACTTCAGTATAATTGCGTTCCGGTTTTTCGCAACATCCTGATTCTAAGTTCCATAGCTTGGTCTGATTGTTTAGAATGTGTCGATATACTATACAGCTAGTTCGTATGTTTATAGGTGAATGTCTATTTTTGTTTTATTACGTACTGTTATTTGACGGATGGGTTGGGATCGCGGAGTTTTACGACCCACATCCCGACAGGCGGTTAACGCTTTCGGCTCTTCTATCAATTGAGATCTCACGATAAATACGACTGTGCTGCTCTAATCAGAAATATTTATTTGGTGGATCAATTATACATTTTGTATGCGTTCCTCTTCTAAATATAGACAACCCTTATAACATTGAGTTTGTCATTATTACCTCTGAAAAACATCGAAATTGATGGATCAATTATACATTTTGTATGTGTTTTTCATCGTCAATTGTCATTATTACCTCTGAAAAACATCGAAATTGATGGATCAATTATACATTTTGTAAGTGTTCTTCGTCGTCAGTATAATTTTTACATAGGAAAATGTTAAAAATTAAACGATTTTTTCGACAATTACACATCAAATTATATTGAAATAAAATCAATAAAAATAGACAACCCATATAATAATGAGTATGTCATTATTACCTTTGAAGTACATCGAATATTGTGGATCAATTATACATTTTGTATGTGATGTTCTTCATCGTTACTATAATTTTCACATAGGAAAATGTTAAAATTAAACGATATCTTAGACAATTACACATTTACTTATATTAAATTAAAATCAATAAACATACACAACCCTTATAATAATCAGTTTGTCATTATTACCTCTGAAAACATCGAAATTGGTGGATAAATTATACATTTTGTATATGTTCTTCATCGTCACTACAATTTTCACTATGAAAATGTTAAAATTAAACGATATCTTAGACACATCTATTTATCATCATCAACAGCTCATACACGTCCCCACCGAGGGGCTCGAGCCTACCCTAAACTAGGGCGTTCAGGTCTTAGTCAACCACGCTGGCCAAGTGCGGGTTGGTCGACTTCACACACAACCTGTAAAGAAATTCTTTGTGAACAGGTGTGTGCAGGTTTCCTCACGATGTTTTCCTTAACCGTTAAAGCCATCTATAAATATTAAATTAAAATAAATAAAAATACACCACCCTTACAACAATGAGGTTATTTATTTTTACCTCTGAAAAACATCGAAATAGTTTATTCTACTAAAAGGACATAGAATCATAATGGTTATATTAACTACTATTTACAATAGGTTTGTGGGTTGGGTGTAAAAAGTAAAAATCTATTATGTCTGTCAGTTAGATACTAAAAAATAATAAAAATAACTCCAGAAATAAGACGAAAGAAAAAACCTATCCTAAGATATTTCAAATCAATGTTGCTGAATAGGGAAGACGAAGAAAATGATGGATATCAAAAAAAAATATTATCATCTTGATTACTATATTGGATATTCAGAAGTCAAACCTGTAAGCTGAAAGTTGTAATTTAATAGATTTGACCTCGAATAGTTTCAAAGATGTACACCTGTTGCTCTTAGGTGTTGCAACTATTCTCTTAAGAGCAATATGAAACTTTATTTATACACTTAAGCGGTTTTGCGTAGGTAGTAGCTAATACTTCTGTCAGTTTGTTTGAACATGCTTTTCTTGTCTGTCGCTATCGCATATTGTGCAACAGAACACGACACCGCAAAGTAAATGCACGAAATGCTTCACGAATTCAATGATTTGTCATCTAAGCTTAGATTTGACAAAAACTCATTACGTTTTTAACTCATTTATAATATAAAACATATAATTATTCAAATTATTAACCATCAATTGGTCGCCGAAAAAAAAGAATTCATTAATATGGCCAAATTGTAAAATGAAAATGTTTCTAATAAAGGAGTAAATTAGATATTTTTTTAAATTTAATACTCGATCGTAGCTCTGCGAGTACAGTTTTCTACAATAAATCAATCAAATAAACAAAACTACACGATATTTCATACGTGAAATATTCCTTTAATACTCTCTGTATCTGCTGAAACTTATCTTGATGAATTATCAAGACAAGTTTCAGCAACTTTACGACAATAATACTCCAGATAGCCTCTACAAGACAGAGTGTGGAGTCAGAGTCAACAGCTCTCTGGGTCGACTCGCCACCACTGGATTATTTCTAAGAGTTCTCAATCAAAATCACAATACGCTTCTCAGAACCACAGCTCGGGATAGAGCTCTGCTATTGTTTTGACATCTTAGGTGGCGTTTCAATGTTTATGTTGATCTGTTAGTTTGTACAACACAAATAGTCTTCAGTCAATATTGGGAAGTCAATCCGATGTTAATTTACACATGATTTAGTACGGTAAATACAGTGATAGGAATTTTGTACTTGAATACATTTGAAGAAATGATAACCTCAGTGCATTTCCTATGCTCTAAGAATACTATAAGAAATGCGTTATTTTTGCCATTTTTGACGAGTGAAGTTGCTCATATATGCAGATGGCTAGCAGACAGGCGTGTAGGAATCTTTCCGTAGCGTGCAGATCTACCTCGACGTCCATCTTGTTCATAGTCAGGATGACTCAGGGTCTGGGAAGTCCCAGTTCTCCGAACCATCCCGTGACATCCTTGCTAGCTACGTGTAGTCTAAGGTCATGCCTACTTAATCTACTTATAAATTTAATTTTAACTAGCTTTACTTTACGCAGCTTCGCCCCCGTTGTTTTTTTTTCGTGGAAATTTTATATTTGACCGTAGGGAAAATAATTTTGTAGCCTATGTTAATCAGGGATAATGTAGCATTCTAATGGTGACAGAATTTTTGAAATTGGTCCAGTAGTTTTGTGTTTTTTCGTTACATACATACATACAAATTTTTCCTCTTTATAGTAATACTAGCTTTCCGCCCGCGGCTTCGCCCGCGTTATTTTTGTTTTCCCGTGGGAATTTTATATTTTCCCGTGGGAAAATTACCCTATGTCCTTCCCCTGGTCTCGAACTATCCCTATAATAACTTTCATCAAAATCGGTTCAGTAGTTTCGAAGCCTATTCAATACAAACAAACAATCAAATATTTCCTCTTTATAATATTAGTAGAGATTTATTCACAATACACGTGAATATATTAGTGTGTTTTTCTGTCGTAAATAAAAGTATACCCGACGTTCGTTCAAGAAGAAATGTGCAGTATTAACTTATGTAATTTCACTACTGGTGACACTACTACTAAAGATGTATTGAAAGTAAGAATGTCAATATTTTCTGAGAGATCTTGTATTAAATACAAAGGTTGTGTATTTCATTATAGCCATTATCATTTGGTTGTTGAATACATGAAGGTTTTTATCTCACTTGAGGGTCAGAAGAAAATTCATGATAAAAATAGCAAGGGACTTTTTACGCCGACATTGGCCCACGGTTAATCAATTGCTATGTGGGCCTTATCGACGCCAATTAAAAACATAAAAGCCCACACGTCCGAAATGAAACAGTTTTTAGTGTTGCGAAGCGACGGCCGGCAACAATGGTCGAAATAAGTGTGGCGGGAATTTTTCATTTGCACAGCTTCACACGTCATGTTGGCTTAAAATTTTAGTTGGTGGCGAGCGACCAATCAGAGCGGAGCCGACAATAGCTTGTGTGCTCGGCAAATTTGCCGATCATCAGATATAGCCAATAAGAGGCACGTATATAAATTTCCTAATATACAGAGTTACTTTTTTATCACCCAGGAAAATTTAAGGGACGCTTCACGACATGGAAGTTGAATGATTTGAATGTGCATAAAAAATAACTCACCTCCTTAATTTTATATTAATTTTCTAAAATATCCAAAAAATGCTGCACTAGTTGAGAGCAGTGTTTATAGAGTTTTTTTTACTTTTTTAAAAAAAATATTACATTTTTTATTTTTATATAATAATGGATGTGTCCTGAAGCGTCTCTCAAAATTTCCGGGGTGATAAAAAAATAATCGTATATGAGATAAGACTCGTTAGGACAAATTAGGATGCTAACATTAGTATAACGAACTTCTTGAAAATGTATGTAAATGTATTATCGATTTAAACGTCTCTGTGCAAAGGTGGTAGTTGATATAACCTTTTCCGGTGACCGGACTTTTGAATCAACCTCACCTAAGACTGTGGGTTATAAAAAATTTAATAGCTTTTATCATGATAAAATGTCATTAAGAACAAGAAACCTGCGTCTGTTGCTAATTAAAGGTAATTTTGCGTAGGTTTGTCTTGTCTCAGTAGGAGGCGTTTTGTATTTTAGTCTCTTGGCACCTAGGTTTCTTTTATATAACTTTGACAAACAAGCAAACTGCCCACCTGATGGTAAGTGGTAACAGTCACTTATAGTACATGGTTTCTTGTGAGAGTCGCAGCAAATCTGCAACCCCCACAAGAACCACAGTGTACGTTGCCAACTTGTGACGTAAGATGTAAAGTCACGATACCCAGTAACTTCATTGCCATATCTTACCCTTCAAACCGAAACACAGCACTGCTGCTATGCAGCAGAATTAGGTAAGACGGAGGTACCTAAGTAGTCGACACTCGTACAGAGTCTCCCTACGCATTATTGTAGCATTTTCAGTAGATATGTGGCTGAGATCGGGAAAATGTGCGACAAAATCTAAAGTTTAAAGCTCTAAGTATACATTATAATAAATAATTACGTAGTAAGTGCGGTGACATAAAACATCAACAACACCATACAGTATTTCAATCAAATTCCACAAAATTCAGCGCAGTTTCAAAGAAATTTCCAAGTAGTTTACAATGGCACCCCGCGGAAAGTTTGCTCTGCGTTATTAAATTCCAATCAGGGAATATGAATTTATCAATTCACCAGACTTAGATCCGATCTAATTCAAACTTAATGAGAGGTAGTGTAAACTTTGTTTGAAGATATGTTCGGCTTATAGGAACTTGGTAATTTATCATACGTAGTTTACTTTGAGATAGCTGACATTCAGTGGGAGACGCTGACAAAGCATTTGTGCTGGTTTTCGCGTTGACAATACGCAAGTGACTTCATGAGCCTATAGTTTTCTGTAGTACATAGTTGTATAGCGTCTAGTTCTTTTAACTGTGCTTGCAAGCATCTTCTAATATATCAAAATGTCGTATCACAGTGTTTGTAACCAAACTCCTCCGAAACGGCGTGACCGATTTTTATGATTTATTTTTTGTATACTCGGTAGGTCTAAGATTAGGTCGTAAAATATTTTTAATACCCCTAAGTGATAAGGGTGTTTTTTTTAAATTATTATGGCGAAACATAGTTAGCGGGCACAACTAGTCTAATATTTATAAAAATGTCGTGTCACAGTGTTTGTAACCGAACTCCTCCGAAACGGCTTGACCGATTTTTATGAACTTTTTGGTGTTTATTTGGTACATTGGATATATGATTTTATCAAAATAATTTCATTATATTTTTTACTCACCTTATTTTTTTTAGTCCCGTAACAGGTTTGCAATTTCAAGGATATAAAACGAATTCACGATTTAATTGAACAAAAAATACCGACTAAATTAACAGGTGCAACAAAATAAGTTCAACTTTCAATTAAATTTTATTTTCTTAAACACACCACGATAAAATTTCCAGCCCTGATGTTAAAAAATACATGTGCCCCAATTCAACTATTACGTCCATTATAATTACGTTTTCCGGTTATAATGCACGTCAATCGAAAGTGATTATATTCGTATTATCTCTCGATCGGGCCCTGGCCACTGCCAATTTGATGTGTTCACGAAATCGGTGAGTAATGATAGCTTATACGGAACCCGGAGCAATGAATGTTTCCTCCCGGTTCATTACATATTTTGGTTAAGGTGATTTCTTTTTATGTGAGTAGGTATGCTTGAAGAGTGGGTTAGGAATTGAGTTTTCAGAAACTGAAGAGTAGGTTTATTCGGCTACATTAATGAGTTGAGTAGGTACAGTACTGAATTGGGATAGGACAAAACGAAAAAATTGAACTTCTCTATTTGAAATTCTGATAACAGTTGCACCAATATTGATGTATAACATTACCGATTCTTAAAACTCTAATGGAATTACAATCTATATATAGTTATTTATATATCAAAGTGCGCGTCATGAAAAAGAAATCTTTCAGTATTAAAGATGACATACTCGGAACTACGTGTACATAGAGATGCTTTAGACGTTAATAGGTATGCACATCACGCGATATCTGATCGTGTATGGTAAATGTTTTTTCATTGTGTTGAATTAATTTTTCAATGTGAAATAATGAATTTTTGCAGTTCTACTGCTTGCTGTAAGTTGGGTACTTTTATTTCATGCGTATTTACATCTGTTTGCATAAATTTACTAAGAAAACGCGTTTTGCACAAAATCTTTACTACGGTAACCTAAATTACTTTTGTATATTGTAAAATCCCAGTTTCTTGCCTGTTGTTTTCGAGAAGGCTCTCCCAATTTCCGAACAGATGTAGAGTCACCTTTTTTTTTCATTTGACTTGTATTTGCACACATCTTAACAATGGTTGGTGTGTGTGTACATACAAGGATTAAATAATTTAGTTAATTAGATTCTTGGTTGAAGATTTTTATGTTATTTTTTGACGTCAATAAGTGGCTGTAAAGGTCTATATTAAATAAAGATTTTTGAGTTTGAGTTTGTATTTGTAATAGAAGATACTTTGCTAGCCTCTATTAGATATAGTTGGCAGCCCGATAGTACATTAACATTTACAATTTGCGATTCAATTACACCGATTTCTGTTTATATAAGAGCAGCTCTCAATTCAGTGATTTAGGTGTTCTGTTGCTTACGTGGAATAAATCGGCTCCTCAATTACGTATAGAATTTATACGACCCAATTTCCTCGGGGTAACTTAATATAGGCAACCAAACAGATTTACCTGCAGAGGTTAAACTGCTCAGTTTCATGTTACTCCTATGAATGGGATAATAAACCGACAAAGTTAATAGTGTGCGTGGGCTGGCAGCGTGTGGCCGGTTTTTTATGTTCCCGTCCGTCAATTTAGGATGCGGTCACACTACTGAGCTTGCTCGATAGCTTGATTGGATTAGGGCTCAACTGTCAAGATGGGATTAATTGCTATAAGCCGTAAAATCGTTTGGTTAATGAGACAGTCGATCGCTGACTTGTGTCTGAGATCCTGGTGCGTGTTGTCATTGGTATTGGGTTACAATGTGGTTAGTTAGTAGGTACTTCTAGTGTCTCGCCTCAGAGAGAATCCTAGATATACATATTTGTCTATTTGGCTTAAAAAAATATTGACAATGAAACAGCAACTTTTGCGTTTAGAATATTCACAGAACTTTTTTTCGGACGATTAGTAGAATACTTAAGTTGTTTAGTTAATCGCTACGAAATTAACAATATGAATCTCAGATATTAAAAAATCGTTCGTTGAACTAACTAATGGATAATTTTAATGAGTTTTGAAGATAATCTGTCGAATTTATTTGTCAAATCGTATAGTTAAAAAAATCATCTAAGTCTCTACAGTGACTAACATACATACTCTTTTGACAAAAAACGTTTAAAATAACCAATTTCTAATTCAAAGTTTTTTTATTTTATTTTAGTAATTGTTGATTTAAACAATCAAAATATGGTTTATTGATAGTTAAAATTATACGTTTGAGGTTACGAATATTATCAGTACTCCGGTAATGTAGTTCAAACAATCTACCGAAAATCTTGGGACACCTATTCGTCGCTAGCTTGGTTGGAATTGTAATATTTACGGAAACGTTTGCGAGTGTGGTCTTACTATCAGCCGATAGAAAGTCTCCAGTCTGCGTGAGAACTTTTTGAGTTAACCAGCCTAACATACACCTTGCATATTCGGTCGCGTAGCTTTTGCAGTTTTGTTAGGGGCGCATATACGATTAAATGCGAACGGAGGAGTAATACGCCTGCTACATTACGCTGGCCAGGGTTGGTGTAGTTTCGTTTCGAGTTTTCCAACTCTTCGCAGAGGTGTTATTGCGATAAACTCTCATAGTCAGTTATTACGACATCCAAGGGTTGTAATGGAACGGCGACTCGTGTATTCTTAATCCAGTGTGAGCTGTTTCATTTTGTATACAGCGCTACGCAACCGAATTAAGATATGCGGTTTAAGCTACGTTAGATGTGTCAGGGCCCTAAGGCGCCGGTACCGCGTCGTCCCAGCGGGACTCAAGCCCATAGGTGCCCACGACTCGCTTAATTTATTACACACCTGTAAATTGTCCAGCCTTTTGCTCCGGCCTTTGTAGCAAACAAGCAATTTGTTTATCGTGTCCCCTTTGTCACGAAATTCTTATTGCTTGACTGATTCGGTGTTGCTTGGCGTTTTTGTGAATGGATTTTCTGTCTTTCTTGATTAAAGCGACGTTAATGTAACTGTTGATTGATGCGGAGGAACGTGAATTCTGTGGAATGTAATCATTTATGTGAGTTAACGGCGTTGCATTTTAATGATGCGTTTTAGTATTTTATTTGGTGAAAAGTCTGCACGTAAGTTTATGATTAGATTCATTGTAATAACTATATATTACCTATTGGATGCCATAGCTTGTAATCAAACGGGAGTTAACAAAAATATTATGGCACATTTTTTAGAAATTAAATCACACTGTTTCAATTTAAAAGAAAATATTATTTTAAAAGAATTCCATAACTTTTGTAGAAGCCATACATTTTTGCAGACGAAAGGCTAATCAGAGTTATACTTACGAATCAGACCACAATCCAATTCAATGGAGTTATAGTATATTATATTGAAATTAAATTATAACTGGTATACAAACATACTATCTTATTTTTTAATTACTGAACTTTATTTCAGGCTGCTTGTACTGATTCTAAATAAACAAATTTTTAGTATCATACTTCTTACTGCGTCGATGCCCATACTGCTTGACATTTTCATCGACAAGTTCCTATTGTTTTCGTCAACTTAACGCGAGCGCACACGACCGACAATCGGCCACCTATTTTTTAATCGATTTTTGTATGGTAACGTATACATTTACGAACGTTCGAATTTTTCATTGCTAATCGAGTCGGCCGGGATACATCGATATTTGTTTACCGACTTTCTGTAGTTCGCGTGCGTTGCAACGTAAAACTCCAAATGTTTCATTTTCCACCGTCGAAAAATCGGCCTCCGATAGTCGGTCGTGTGCGTTCGCGCTAAAGTATCACAGACTAAAAATCTATTAAAACAGACCGTGTAGAGGTCGGTGCTTCCAGTATTACCAGTAAGCCGTATCAACGAAATTGTTTTTTGGAAGTATAAAGACTGGATCAGAGTGTCATCTGCATGCATTGACGTATACGTCTGCATAGGTATCCCTACTTTACCCTCTATTCCAAAATGTTCAACTATTCTGTTCTACCTTGTAGTTGAAGATATTGGACACTTTTCTTCCAATTATTTCGACTAATTGAACAAGTTGAACCACTTGAAATGAAAATTATAATTAGTTCAATGACTATATTTTTATTAATGAAATTAATTTTAAAACAGACTCATGAATTTGTCGGCACCGTGTCTACTTGGGTTTCCAGTTTGAAAGGTAACAAGCAGTGAACTTATTGGGTACTGTGACTTGACATCTTATGTCACAATTTGGCAGCCTACATTGCGTGACCTTGTGGAGGTTGTAGATTGCAAGCCTTACAGGAACCGCACATGTACTATAAGCAACTGTAGTCATTTATCATGCTTGCTTGCTTGCTTGTTCGCTAACTTACTTGTATTAAAAAATAAATAAATCGCGTAATACCAATACATTACAAACTTTTTAGACAGTTGCGAATATTAAAATGTTACTGCCTCCACACAAAAATAAAGTATCAAAACATAAAATGGGGTTCCTCGACGAGTTTCCGCAGCGTTCGGCGATTGGAAGATTCGTAATGGCGTCCGAATTGAAACTTTCACTTAGTTTGCTTGGAATTGATTAAGGCGAGAATGGAATGAGAATTTTGTGTTCCATCTATCCGCATTAAAATGTTTTCGGTGCATTACGCGAGGGATAAGATTTGGTCTGATTCAGAGTATTGCGTTATCGGAACAATGCCGTTTATTCCGAGTTAGCAGATTATTTGGATCGAATATTAAGATTTTTGAGATTTTATTTAGTAATACCAGTAGATAAGATTATTGCTTACGACTATTTACGAAAAATAATAGTAAAGTTAAAATTACTATTTTCTACTAGAAGCAAGTGACAAACTTTACATTCGACGGAAGTACTTTTACTATCTATACAAATAAATAAAATTGAAGTGTCTGTTTGTAATGTCAAAATAACAAGTTTTTACTAAATGGGTATGAATGTATATCGGGTACCAATAACAAAAACACAATTTAACATTTTTTTGTCTGTGTCTGTCTGTTTGTTCCCGCTAATCTCCGGAACGGCTGGACCGATTTTGACGGGACTTTCACTAATAGATAGCTAATTATATAAGGTATAACATAGGCTACTTTTTATCATTTTCAACAAAAGTAACTATTGCACGTGGACGAAGTCGCGGGCACAGCTAGTTTTAAATAAAGTAATGAAAGAAACAGTGCCCCGCCTATTTACTTAAGTCAAGGTTGAGCATACAATATTCCTTGACAACCGGAAAACGAAGCACAAAAACATTGTTGGTAGACTTATTTCGATCTACCTAACAATTAAAACACTACCCGCATATTCAGTTCGGACAAACAAACATTGTTGGTACGAAAGGAAACATCGTTATCCATTTTCATTTTAATTCATCGCGCAAAACTCAATTGAAATTTGTGTTGAGACATTAAAAATTGGAGAGCAAACATTGTTGGTACGGGCTCTCCTGGACTCTACTGGCTGGTATAACGGGACAATGCATTCCTCCGCTCACAAAAAGGCCAACAGCCAACGTTTTTTGTTGACAACCCCCGCTAAATTAAACAGGGTAGCTGATTTTGTTGTTTTTTTTTATCAAGCCCGTTTTGTTTCGAGCAGCCGTGTCCAAAATACGGGACAGTTTCCGTTTTTGCTCCCGC
Source organism: Schoenobius gigantellus (assembly GCA_963935595.1). NCBI lineage: Eukaryota > Metazoa > Arthropoda > Insecta > Lepidoptera > Crambidae > Schoenobius > Schoenobius gigantellus. The sequence continues at coordinate 31,520,872 of OZ012548.1, forward strand.
TCTATAATTACAATGGCCAACGAACACTTAACGGTTTCAACTGAATAATGGAGCCGCTGGAATTTCACGTACGGCTTTTTTTTAGTATGACGAACTGTTAATGTGAACTTAGCTAAATATGGACAAGTTATGAGAAGAGTTGAAAACCACAGATTATGTAGGCATTTTTTTAGGGAAGATTTTAGAGAACATTACTCACTGAAGGAAATTCAGACATAATATGTTAAACTATCCAGAATCGTAGTGTATAGTATAGCAATATGTGACGAGGAGAGAAAATGTTTAGAGTTTCCTTCAATACCCGAATACATATGGTGGAATGGATAGAAAAAAAAGTGGTCGCTAACCTGGTACTCCACGTTACCTCGTGCCTGTTACTGTTTGACGCTCGCTTCCATTTTACACTTTTTGGTCACACCACCAAATTTGGGCAGAGCACGAATTAATGTCAAGCGTAGACTACAGCTGAGTTTCTTCTCTTCGGCAATAGAAGCTTTTATGGGAACAGTGGACCCGCACAGCACGAACGTATCGCAAGCTCAGCAGAGGAGTTAGATATAGGATGGGCAGTAGGAATATGTTTCGTTTAGGATACTCTTCTGTATAACCGTAGGTATAAGTTTTCGATGGATAAGTGTATTTCTGTATTTGAAAGAATTTGCCTAGTATACTGACTAAATACAGAAACTCCTTAGCTAGGAAGGAGAATTTTCTATTAGAAATAGTAAAACACGATTATTGAAGGTAGCAAGATCGGTAATAGACAATTTCACTAAGCACATCTAAATTATGGCTAAGCTCTTTGCAACTTCTAACTAAATTCGTATTGAAACAAAGTAACAATAAATAAACTAAATCTTTTTCTCATTGAAATTAATTTCTTCAATCTTTCGAATTTAATCCTCGATGTTCCGTTTTAATTTTCTGTTAGGAAGGTACTTACATCAATTATTTTATCTTTTACTTATTTTTGCTTGGAGGAAAACTTAATTATATCTATATACGTTGATTTTTCAATGCGGGAGTGTCCGGACACCAAGCCCTTTCTTACCCCAATGCTCTGCTACATAAGCATGTTAAATATGTAGTACTAATACTAAAGCTGTAGTATATTCCTTTTTAACTATTACTTAATTTTATGTTGACAACTGTGAAGGTTTTGAAGAGTTTGTCATATAATGAAAATATAATATAAAATCATATGTTTTGCTTGAAAGCATTCTCGTGAAAATATGTCTCCGACGCTCGGTATCTCGCCAGGTTTAAATGCAACGCTTTTAATTCTTTTACGAATGAGCTCACACACCATATTTTACTACTCACATAGGTACTTAGCGTCGGTGACCGATAAGAGCTGAAATCTCGACGAACGAATAAAACCGTTTCTAGTTAAGGCACTTAATTCTTTTTCAAGCATACTTAAGACTACACATTCGTATTATGAAAGTATACTTGCGTGTTGAATGAATTCCACTGAGCGTATTAAGTGAAATACTAGAAAGTTAGCAGTTGTGTACTCTCGATAATTAGTGTTTGGTCCAACCAACTGAAGCTTAACGTGGTTTTGCATGCCCGTAATCAGACGGTTAGTTGACTAAATATTTTGTCGCGTGTTCCAACAACAGTGGGGTGGCTTAAGGAAAACAAATGAATAAGTTTACTCCTCGGAATGCCAAGCGGCGGAACAAAAGAAAATGTTTTATCAGAAGTCACGATTATGCAAAAGTGTATTTTATCAGTGCGATGCCTTAATTTAGTTTTGATCGAGAGGACACTTACATGGCTTGTTCATTAGTATTACGACCTTGTACTTATTAGATAACAGTGTAAAGAATGAATCTAACTTTTGTATAAATATGTTATAATTTTTAAACAAAAATGTTCAACGAGTCGCATTATATTGTATTGTATTTATAAATCGGCAGTTCTTGCATTGCTATATGTTCCGGTTTTAAGGGTACAATATGGCAGTGAAATTACTGGATACTGTGACTTTACATGTTATGTCACAAGTTGGCAATGTACACTGAGGTTCTTATGGGGGTTGCAGATTTGCTGCGAATCTCATACTGTTTCTAACACAATCTTCCCACTTACCATCAGGTGGTGAGTATACTTGTTTGCCAACTCGATTGTATAAAAAAATCTAAACTGGGTTTTGTATACTGATTTTATTAAAAGTATCATTTGGCTAAATTTAAACGTATTAAGTACATGCGTTTAAACTGAATCTTAAGCATTCGTATATATATGTAAATGAATATAACACAAAGCGAATCAAGATTAGAATTGTTATCGATAAGTAACACCGAGTAAGCATTAGTTTACAGCTTATCCGCTGTCAATAAGGTCACTAGAGACGAGGTTTATGGGGCAGAGTGACGGACAATACCCATCAGGGGATCGGCTAATTGTTTGCGAACACGATGGTACTGATAAAACAATGTTTCCAACAAATCAAAATTGGTCTCCAAATCCATTACAAATTGCCTCGACTTTCTAAAGATGGACTGCACTCCGACTGCCAATTTGCAGTTTGAATGCAGTGAGCACGAATACTATGAAATTGCCACCAACCAACCCACAGTCTGCAGCCCCTGGATTGTGTAAGTCAATCAATCAATCAATCAGTCAATCGCTTTTAATTTTTGACAGTCAGTGTTCATACATAATTTTTATACAGGATTTCAAAAAATATTAAAATAAAATAACTATCCTAAACAATACTATGTATACTATATTAATGTAAACAACTAATTAAAACTAAATTAAATCTAAATATGACCCTTGCGGAATTGTACCAAAAATATTGGCAGCGTTTCCTCACTGAATTGACGACACGGTTAGCGCAGAGGTCAAGTGATCGCCTACTGCGCAACAGGTCGCGGGTTCGATTCCCGCTCGGGACAGATATTTTGTATGGCCTACAGAAATTTGTTCCGGTCTGGGCATATGTGCATGTGATATTCTATGTTTGTAACTGCACCCACGACACAGGAGAAAATCCTAGTGTGGGACGACGTTTTTTAAAAAAAAAAAAAAAACTGAATTACTAAACCAATACTTTTAGCGGGGAAGCTGCCAGCTCTTCGGTCTCCTGTGGCATCTTTAAGCCTCTTTGATATAGCCTTAAAGAGGCATAGAGCGCCTGGGCACCCCGGACCTACGCCAAATGGGCACAAAAAATATTCAGCACCGAGAACGCAATATTTTCCGACCTTCGCATTCTCGGCCGCTTAAGCTGCTGCTCCTGATTTCATCATGATTCGGTGGAGATGTGACGGGGCCAGTGTGTCTTCGCAAGTTGCATTTTACACCAGCACCCGCCCCATATTCCACGGATCCAAAGAAATTCCATCCGGTCTCTTAATACCGGTAGGCTCTAACAGAGGCGGCACATTGGATGACGCAAGAGCTAGGCGGATGATTTCGTGCAGGGTATGTTTTGAGGCGCGGCCTACGCTGTTCCATACCTTATATTCAGTGGATGTTCAACATTTGTATGGAACAACCCCCTAACCATGATCGCCTAAAACAATATTGAATCGTAATAGTTATTTAAGAAACAATACAACAAACCTCTTCAGTAATGAATTGTTAGGAGTTAATATTAATTTAAACGATAGTCCAATTTTCTTTGTGATTTTCTCTTCTCTTTTGTATAACTTCAAAACTCTTTGCTTTGCAATTACGCGTTATTAAGTCAATAATTTTAGGACGCTACTTGAATTAGTATTGACTTGACAGCAAATATTGTTCCAGTTTGATTCAAACAATGTAAAACTTAATTGCTGTGTACGGGATATCGTTAAAGATGTCACCTATACAAATTGGAGTGAGCTGGGAGTAACCGCTGGGAATCCCTGACCAACAGCCACTTAAGGCACATAGTGGTCCCAATGACCTTGCGTCGATCGTCCCGCACTAATTACATATGAGTGAGAGAGTGAGAGTGAGGGAATATTTAAACAAACCGCGTAAGATGAATTATTTCAATTACAGATTTAAAAGCGAATAAGAAAAATCTAAAAAGACCATTCGCTAGAATATTGTTCACTTTATTTATTGAAATCGAAAGTATATGATTTAATTAACCTTATATTTACGACGCGATTAGGTTTAAAGTTTTAAAATCGAGGCATGTTTGGGTCACATTTTAACCAAGTTTTAATTAATTTATTAAAAAATTAAATAATCCTCTAAAGAATGCGTTAAATAATAACATATCTTTTTTAAAGATTTTTTTATTCAATATTTATAAAGAGAGCCGGTTTTTTCTGCAGTGATTTTTTGATGATTGACGCTACTATGCGCCTTAAGTTGTTTGTAAACGAAACATTTTATCGACGAGCCGCTGTTTGGGCCTTGTCTACAGAATCGAAGAGCGTTCAACATTCCATTAGATGCAGTGAAAGGTATCTTGCTTGATCAAATATTGTGTGACGCAATAAAAAGGATTTCATCCACGCGGATCAAGATGATTTTAGTATAGTTCCAAGTCTTGTTCGTGTATTATCATCAAAAATGTGTGTTTGCAATATTCCCTTTGTCGAGAAAATCATAATTTAAAGAATATCTTAATATATTGTTAAATCACAATACATAAGTCTTTCAAAAATATCCCCCTTATGCATATCGAATTTATATTCATACAATTATATTTTTTCTGAATATTTTGTAGCTAATTATTCATTCGCTTGGTTTGTTAGTTTATCGAGAGCTCCTTAAGTTTCATATGCTTTGTTTAATACAAATGAACAAAAATCATCACATCTGTTTTCTTAAATATTACAATTAACACCATGTACCATATTCTGTGTACCTAATAATAAAAATCACCACGAAATACAACATACTTAACCAATTTAAAATACAACTTTTTCTTTCCTTTTTATTTTATTTAAATATTCATCACCAGAGGTCGTTAAAAGTTACAAAAAGCTACGGAGAAGAAATTCTGAGACCGTTTCAGTTCTTTTAATAATTAATAATGTTCTGAGTGTCTTTAATGAAAACTTGAAAGCTTCTATATAGATGAATAAATCAATTAACTTATCACGCTTCCTAATAGAATAAATATTATTTCGAACCGTATGTAATTTGAAAATTATACTTAGTAATTTTGGCTAGACTGTGAAAAATCTGTGTTAGTTATGAACATTTTAATTATTAAAGGTGTGAAGGTACTTACTAACATTTATAAAATACTTTTTCTCCAATTGATTAGGATATTAATAAACTAAAAGAATATTTTTGTACGAGTACTTACTGACTAACTTACGCCTCTTCTCTTGTATGTATATAATTATTTATTCCAATATTCAATTTCAACTTTGTTAATATAACTTTGAAAACATTTTCGAGTTTTTCCTTTACAAAAGGCACCTTTAGAGTTGAATAAAGACCTTATTAATTAAATTTTTGATTGTTTGTGTAACTTTTAACAGGCTTATATTGTTTTTGATGTAAGTAACTGAATCATTTGTCTTGGCCCCAATTCCTCTTGTATTTTTCTCTCTCACACTCATACTTCGTGAATTTCGAGTACCTATTTTAATACACATTAATAAAGACGGATGTTATTATTTTTATCTGCATACCAATTGCTGTATCCGATTTGTAACTAAGAATTTTCTAATAAAAAAAAACTCAAGTTATGTCCTAGTTGGACATCGATACCTCGTGGCTGTATATGTTGTCACTTTCAAGATTGTATAATGTCTACACTACCTATTATACATAAACAAACAGCAATCGAGGTTTCTATTAAATCTAAACCGCCGTCATATATAATCCTCCGAGCCTTTGGCCCAACCTTACACAGAGGGTGGACAGATGCAACATTTGCACAGGGGCCTTGCATTTCGTGTATATCGCCCGGCACCCTAATCCGGAGGTAACTGTTGAACAACAAAACTCATTACTCCACGCTGTTTGTACGTAGGTAGTACCTGGTTTCCTGGCGAGCTCTAGCCGTGGCCTGGCGTAGGCCGTAGGCGACAGCGACTTCAAAGTGCGCCTTTAGGGATTTAAGTCAGAAAATTTCTTGTAACTGTTTCAAGTCTTACTGTAACCACGAATTTTTCTTTTAGTTTGTTTTTAACCCCCGACGCAAAAACTATGGGGTGTTATAAGTTTCACGTGTCTGTATGTGGCATCGTAGCTCCCAAATGGATAAACCGATTTTGATTTTGTTTTTTTTTTGTTCGAAAGGTGAATTAGTCGGGAGTGTCTTAGCTATATGTTTGATGACTTTTGGTCCAAAATGGCCGCCGCCACAAAATGGCGGGTTACATATTTTTTCACAACTCCCTCAATGTGGGTATCAAATGAAAGAGCTGAAAGGACTAGTAGAATACTACACACTATGATAAATTTTAAATCCAAGATGACCGCCACCGCAATCGATTATAGGCGAATTACATATTCTTTTACAACTCCCTCAATATAAGTATCAAATTAGGGTGCTCAGGCCTAGGGTTTAAAAAGTATGAAATAAAAATTAAATTAAAAATTTAAACTGATGATGGCCGACAGCACAGCGTAGCGCAGCTCCAGGCCGACACAGCGCGGTCAGCGTGCAGCACTTGATGGACGAGCTGAGATAAAGAGAGCTTTACAGTGAGGACAGCAAGGGCTGCAATGATGACCAAGCTGGAAGGCCAAGAGCGTAGCTAGGCTAGCTCGAGGCAATCATAGCGTGACCAGCGAAGCAGTTATTGTAGGCCAAGGCTTGTATAGTGCTTTACTCAAAAATGCAAGTACCTAATCTAAATTAAACCAGTAAGTAATTTAAATAAAAACTGCCGGCCGCTCCTTGAAACAGAACGGCAAGGTCGACTTTGCTCAAACAGGTTGTCAAAATAATGACCACATTACATGCATTTTTTGAGTAAAATCAAAATATTACTAGATAAATTAAAGTTACAGGGCCAAGCAACAATTTCATTTTTAAATTTTCGAGGCTTTTTTGTCGGGGGTTATCTAAATTTTAATTACATTTTTTTTGGTAAGTGTTATGTTACTAAATGTTGAACTTTACATAGTAGTTAACTTATAGATTGTCAATTTGATGGCGATTATAATTTTTAGTTCTGCTATTTTATAGTCATATACAATATGAATGAGTTTCAAGGTTTCAATAATACTAACAGTTGCCAGCTTTTACTTTTCAGTGCAGGTATAACTGCAACGATACTCACAAATAATTCTTAGCTCGAATATTTGTTGTTCACGATAAATGGGATAAAATATTTTAAGCAATCAATATTTGACTACGAAGACAAAATATTTACCGGTGGTACTCTCAGAGTAAGCCAACTTTCGCAATCCTGTCGACAGCAATTTGGGAATTGACAATTAGCTCTCATATTAACGACGACGACGACGCCAGTAAAAAGTTTATCGCTTCCACCACACTGTTACTTGGCTTAGGAGATTAGCGAATGGGGGCAACTTGTTTGGTTTACTGTAAGGATAAGCTAGGCTACTAAAACCCTGGCGAACTTTCCCACCTTGAAATGGGGTTTTTTAATTATGTCATTAAGCCGCCGTCGTCGTGCGCGTGCGTGCAACTGATTAACTTTATGGTCAGGCCCACATCGACGTTTATGCGTTTGGCTAATGAAGCTCGATTCCAATAAAAGTTTCACGAAAATTTCACGGAACCTCATTTCCTTGTGTATTAAGTGCTGGTCAATAAGGATTTATTTAACGATTTTATGTTGCGATTCAAAGAAAGTAATGAATGGTGTGATTAATAATGCAAATGTATAAATATATCAATTGTATCACCTTGTTTTAAATGCTGAATATGTTGATAAAAAAATCAGCTGTTTATGGCAATTCTGTGCTTGTTATTTACTTTCCATTAGTAGGAATCGTCTTACGAAATTGTTTAAATATAATTGAACTATCGAGACTCTCATTTTCTTTATATTACATGCATTCTTTGACTTTGAGGAGAAAATAACTTCCTAGTTAAAATTTTCGTTTTTCTTCTTTCTTATGGACATAGCATAGAACATCGACTGATTTAACCAAGTTTACTGACAGTATTTTCTGTTTAGACTGATGAACAGTCTTGTTACAGAAACTGCAAAGAAACCTTAAAATTTCCTTAAATTTTATTTCATTATTGTAAATGTCCTAAAGTTACACCATCAGGCGTGCCATATGTTTGTTTTCATAAAAGACTTTCGAACGTACCCTGGACCCCGAATGCTATGCAAACATAGATATAAAAACGTGGTTACTAACCACGATTTCAAGCTAAATAAAGCCAGAATATGTGTGGATAGGTACTGTAGTATTATATTGTCTGTGGTGGAAGACTCTTATTTTCTGAGTAACTGATGTAGGTCGGTTAATGATGCCTGTGGACACTAATCAAAGTTTTTTTTTTGTTTTTGTAGAAGGCTTAGGCTCCATTCAACCGGATGGTAAGCAGAAATGGTAAACAAATTCGATGGTAGCTAGAGTAGGAGAGAGAATACACGCCGCACTAGCCACCCTCACCTTGCCGACCTGTAAGGTGCTTCTTCACGCCTCTTTTAATGGACCCGGGATTGTAAGAAGAAGGAAATACGTGTACTAATAGAGAGTTCCATTTTTCGATCGTGCGGCATAGAAATAACTAGCGTTGCCAGACGTCCCGTGTTTTCCGGGTCGTCCCGTATTTTGGGCATACTTTGAAATGTCCCGCCGGGTTTGACTCTGTCCCGTATTTGAACTGTATGTTATTCAAAATAAAAAAAAAACTATTCAATATAGACCTTTACAGCTACTTATTGATATGACGTCAAAGCAAAAAAATATCTAGGAAACTAATTAAAAATCTAATTTATTAGGATATTTTGTAATTCATTACTTAATCCTGTATGTACAGAATACAGCCGAACCATAATTAAGATGTATGGAAATACAAGTAACAAAAAAAAAAAAAGTTGAGTTGTAGAGTCAACAGTTCAGAAATTGGGAGATCTTTCCTGAGAAGAATAGGCGAGAAAGTCGGAATGTCTAATTCTTTTTAACCGACTTCAAAAAAGGAGGAGGTTATCAATTCGGTTGTATTTTTTTTATGTTTGTTACCTCATAACTCCGTCATTTGTAAATCGATTTCCAAAATTCTTTTTGTATTTGATAGAGTATCCTGGAAGAGAGTTGCTGAAGAGAGCTAGAGAGAGTTGACTGGAAGAAAATGCCACAGGCATTAAGTCCGCCTTTTTACGAACATTGTGTACATAAAGAATAAATAAATAAATAAATAAATACTGCAAGGGTAGTCCCATGGTCACCAAAGTCAGGATCGGATGATGGGATCCCATAGAAAATCGAGGAAAACACTAATTTAATACCTATGGTGGTTAAATTCTGGTTTTCTTTCACTAAAAAGATTTCATTCACTAAAAAGTTAAAAATAATTTTTTTTACAAAAAATAGAACCGACTTCAAAAACAGCTAAAAATAATCTTCTATATTGAAGTCAGTGACAAATTTTAACACTTTCTAGGAGATCATCGTTTGGCGCCGACTTCAATATAGAAGAAGATTATTTTTAAGTTTTCAGTGTTTTGAAGTCGGTTTTATTTTTTGTAAAAAAAAATTGTCTCCACTTTTTAATCAGCAACATTACAATAGAGCATTATAACATTATAATATTTACAATATATATCATTAACTAACTTGATTTTAATAGAAATGCATGTAGGAGTAGTTGAAACAGATGTTTAAATCTAAATAAAATATTAAAGTGCACTCATGGACGTCAAACTTTCACATATTTTATGTTAGGTTGCCACCGCATCGGATGAAAAAAATATAAAGAAAAGTATTATTTTCAAAATATTAAATTAACTAAATGCAGACTTAATGTAAAACAGCGTGAAGTGTGGGTACATTGCCCCCCACTAGGTTCCATCGACCTCATTTTAGTTTTTAAGCTGCGATTTTTTGCGAGGACATCTTCAATCGCAAAAAACACAATTTCTTATAAATTATTCAATACACATTATATTTTCACCCAAGTTATGTATGAACCATTTTTACCTTATCACAGTAATGTTTTTAGAAAGATAAACGCCCATACATAACTCTTACGTCAACCAACAAAAATTGAGTTTCCCCTAATGTGTTTTATCTGCAAAATACAATTTCGCTAGGAATAATGTGTGTCGCGGGACTTATTATATGCGGGTGAAATTATTACGAACTCCGCAGTAAAAAGGTTGGCGTCATCTGGTTAAGCGACAAAAATATTTTACGATGACTCAATGGCAGAGAAGAATTATGGTCACTTTCTTAAGTTCTTTGTTGGAAAAGTATAATGCCTCTCATACGTTATCGTTTGCCTATTATTTGGGCGGTAACGCAAACAAATAGTTGTTGAATTGGTTTCTATTCAATTGAGTAACGTAAGCCTTTAAATCTTACTTTAGTTTATCAATAGGAAGTATATTTCTAAAACTATAGAATAACATACCGTATGGTAATATTAAATAGATCTTATAAAATGTTATGGACAAGTAATAAGCAGGTTTAGAAAACCCGTTGGCAAAAGTTATTCAATCAGAAATCATTAACCCAGACAACTATCACATCACTACATGTGAAACACTGACAAAAGTGATACGTAGTAAATTATGACATTAAAAGGAACTTGATTACAACCTTATTTTGAAATATTTTTACTACGAAACTTTTATTTGAGGCGCGTCACGGGCACACGTGACAGGTGAATGTTAATTCAGACTGTTAATTTTTTGTTAGATATAGTGATACGGTAATTTGGGTTTCATTCGAGCTTCCTATTAATAGGTTACCAAACATTTTCACATAACAAAAAACACGATAAAATAGATGGTTTAAAGTCTCTAAACTCAGCTAGCAATAATATTACACTGTTTAACTTATTAGCCGAGCGAATCGACGATGGGGAAATTTTAAAAAAGAATTTTAATTAAGCAGATACAACATTATTTTAATCCAAGCTCCTTCGAGATTTCCCGGATACTCCGTTTAATTGGTAGGCTGCACGAATTATGAAATAAGAAGACGTTTGAAATATATTTTGAAACGGAACACGCTTCGAATACTTTGCTCTTGCCGGGAAAGTTTTTCAAAACTATTTTCTTGAAACGAAAAGGTTTCACGTAACTTTGCCGAAGGTCCACGTTGGCTAAGAAACAATTACAATTAATTAGGCCTGTTTTATCACTAAAATTTAATAGTTGATTTATTCCAGTTATGAAATTAAAACTTGGGAGGGCTAAAGTTGTGTAGGGGTGGTTACAACAATTGTATTATTAGAATGAAAGTTAGATGACACATTTACCTGAGTCTAAAAAATATCAAATCAGTCCTATCACTTTAAGTTTGGATACAGCGAATGCGAGCTTGCATTTCTACACTAATATTATAAAGAGGAAAGATTTGTATTTTTGTATGTTTGTATTGAATAGGCTTCGAAACTACTGGACCGATTTTAAAAATTATTTCACCATTGGAATGCTGCTTTATCCCTCAGTAACATAGGCATCATTTTTCCTACGGTAAAATATAAAATCTCCACGGGAAAATAAAAATAACGCGGGCGAAGTCGCAAGCGGAAAGCTTATAAAGTTACATATCGCTTGCATTTTCACTTCGCGCATTTCATTTGGTTGTCAGCAAGCCTGCTGGTTTTATTAAAATACGCACTAGCGAATTCAAATTAATTAACCGAACGTGCATTGCACATGCTAGCCAGGTGAAGTGGACACACCTGCTGTAAGCTGGCTGCATTTTGTTTGTCGCGAAACTTAATACTGCGACTTGAGTATTTCTTTTTTATTCAATTTTGCAACCCGACCACTCGAAGGACAGATGAGCTACTCAGCTCACGCTCTATTGAACTTTCACAGGGTTGTGGAATACGAATAGAGGGGCCCTTTGTTCGTTAAAAAACGAAACAAAACGAATCGATCGCGTATTGGATTAAACGTTCGTTGGGAATTAGGACTGGTTTTTATTATCTTAGTAACGTGAGATCATGAGATGCCTCGATCTGACGGAATTATGTTTATGGTCAAGAAACCAATCCTGTTCTGCGCTTCGAAGGATATACATGTTTTTTAACATACCTATCTATATTGCTGGATGTATTTTGATCCTTTTTATTGTGTCTAAACTTTGAAACGGTGAAACTTGTTTAATTTTGTAATGAAAAAAAAAACTGTATATTTATCATTCACTTTACGTCTCCAATCAATATTAGTATAATGTCATTTTATAAACACAATGTTTAAGAGCCAAGAAAAGGAAATAACGTACTTAGTACGAGTATAGGTATGTCACACATAAGCCCCAAGCATTCGGAATAAGATACAAACACTCATTATATCCTTGAAACTTGGGAAAAGTTGTTAAGTACGTGAGGCTTTCTCATGTAGACGGCTCTGTTTTTTTTTATAAAATTCCTAACGACCTTAGCTTGACATTTCTTGTCACTCGGTCCAAATGGCAGTCATTTATTTTGAACTCCAAAACTAACTAGGGAAACTGCTACAGTAGTTACGTCACGAAATCGAGTTACGGGTGTCGTGTGACACACGGGAGCGGAGTTTTAACAAGCAGTTGTTGCAATTTAGACGGTTGGCGGGTGTGTTATCGCTATTTCGAAGTTGCAAGCCATCAATATTTCTTGGCGTTTTCCTGCTTACTTTTCATAGCTTTTGTATTTGTTGTTTATTGGAACTGAAATTGTTGGATTTATTGCGGGGTGATGTAAGATTGTTTTTCTCCCTTTATTCGACGATTATTCAAAGGCTTTAATCTCTTAGTGATAATATTTTTGTGGTGATTTTATCCTTGGGATTTGGTTATATTGGATCCACACTAACTTGTGCACTTCGTGGAGGTCCTCGCACAAGGCGTAGCAAGCAGAGTCTGCTGCATGAGTAGTGACATCCACTCTCGCAATCGCGTTGCCTCGTCTTGCCTCCTAGGGAGTGTGAATACGGCATTACAAATGTAGGGAATATCTTTCAAAAGTATATAAAATGACTGGAATTTTGAAATATATTTAAGTAAATAAAGATAGCTATAACTATTGTCACATGTAAAGGAAAAAGACAATTATAGCAAAAATTATGGAAACGGGTCACATAGGGCTATTTCCAAAGTAACTTCAAGTTCTTTAAGCTACAGACAACCGAAACAACCGTCTTTTTCATCGGCAAGTAAGTCGGCGATGTCACATTCCTTTCATGTCGGATAGCTAGTTATGTCCGTGGCACAAAATTAGCAACTTTTAAATTTGTTATCAACATTGCACACCAGTTTTTAAAAATACATCAATCGAGTGTTTGCAAGCAACTGATATAGATATAGTTGAATTCAGTTCACCTTGTTGTTATAATATTCTCTATTTAAATTTATTATTTATATTTATCTTCATAATTAGCCATTCAGCTTATTGGCCAATAACATTTTAGGAAACAATGGATGAGAATTTTCACATATTTTTATTAAATGTCAATTTGTAATTCTAATTCACATCAGTTCATTCAATATTTTTAATGTTTTTTAAGCTGACTCTCATTTTAGAATGAGCTTAGTATTTGTCACAGATAAAATCTGTGGTCTTATAACTAAGGACTACTACTACTATATCACTATTGGAGCAAATTACATGCAAAACCATTGCTAGTTTCGAACTCTAGCTACAAAGTCCCCAGTTCCACGCGACTCAAATTGATATGTCAATAAAGCTCGTTACACTCGCGGGCCGTATTCTCGGGCGTGAGCGAAAGAAAGAGGAAAACTTTCATTTTTACGCCGTCTAGCGGATTCAATATCGACGCGGCTTGAATGAGTTTGGGGGTAGAAAATCGTTAATCATCCCTTTGTTGGATTTTTGTTACGGCCTAACTCGTTGCTCGCTTGTTTTGCCGGCCATTTTTCCTTTTGAACGGCGAAAGTGGGCTGTTTTCTTGACGAATTGTTTTCATAGGGAAACAGCGGACGGCATGCAGCCGGAACTGGGCCGGCGCTGGCTTATTAAAAATGTTGTTCGCTCACAAAAGCCGGATTGCAGCTATTGCACAGGCGGCTTTGAAATGAAAGAAGTAGCTGTTTAAATGGAATTCAAAAAGGTTCTCGCTGTAGTTCTTGCCTCTTGCCTGTTAGTGAAAAATCTGATCTTTAAAATTAATAAGTAGATCCACTATAGCTTCCTTCCTAAAAAACATCCTTTATTAGATATAGTAAGAAATGTGTGGGTGAATCACATGGTCAATTGCATTATTAAGCAATAAAACAATAACTTGAGTGTCGTAAACTGACCCATAAGCACATAAGACTATAATTGTATCGTAAACGTGCTCTAACTTAATTTGAAGTAGGTGCATTTAAGTTGCAATTTATTTCATTAATTCTGCACCTTGGTTTAATTAGGGTTGACTAACCTCGGGTTTTACTTATCTCGTTTAAAACATCTTAACGTCATCACAGCTCATATACGTTCCCACCGAGGAGCATGAGCCTACCCTAACTAGTTAGGGCGATTAGGCCTTAGTCAAACCACGCTGGCCCAGTGCGGATTGGTTGACTTCACATACACGTTTGAATTACTTCGCAGGTGTATGCAGGTTTCCTCACGATGTTTTTCTTCACCGTAGGAGTGTCAGATAAATGTACATAATGAAATTCGTGAAACGAAAAACACACTGGTACATGGCAGAATCGATCACGGGCCTCTCGATTCTACTCGGCGGGCGCACAGACCAGTGCCGAGGCCACAGCAATATTAGCAACGTAATAAGTTAATATTTTTAACAAAATAAAAACCGACTGCAAAAACAACATAAAATCAAAAATAATACAAGAATCATACTTACAATATAATATTTTTGTATTGAAATTGATGCAAAATTTTAATTAACTACATTCGTTGTTCTTCTTGTTAAGACTTTCCAGGTGATCATGCTTGGCTTGGCTTGGCAATAAAAAACATACTTAAAAAATAAAGACAGTCGAATATAACCTCCTCCTTTTTTGAGGTCGGTTAAAAATAAGTTCATTTAATCGAGGATTTTATCAATAAAACTAAGCAGAATAGGGGAATCTCGCTTCTCTATTTTCAGATCAGTAACAAAAACAATGTTCTTATTGAAACAGATTTATCTAAATCGAGTATAAAGGTAGTAGTTAGCAGGACAGTCTCTAAAAAGTAAATTCTAAACGAACTCTACGTATCCAGTGGAGAAAAACAACCACAAATTAAATACATTTTTACGAGCTGGACGGAGCGAAATATGAAAATTGTGATTTATATTTTATTTTATCGTGTAAATACGAGTACTTTAGAGACAGCCCTAATACGCGCTATCGCGCATATTCTGACTGTGCTCCTTCACTTTATCGATCAATATCAAAAAGTTACTTTGAAAACTTCGTGACCCCTTTTGACGGGTCCTCCATCCTTTTCAATGCAATACCTATAAGATAAGCAACTTCTGTATAACGCTGCTTATTACGCAAAGTAAGACTTTAAACCGATGTTATCGAGCGGCAAACTTTGTGCCTGGAGTCGCATCTGACTTTTTTAAAACGGCATTTTGCCTCAATAAGTCTGTTTGAGTAGCCAAGTTCATTTTATGTCCACGTACGTAATCATTCTGTTTAATAAGTACGCGTTGCTATATATCTTTTTGTCATTTCATTGGTTTGTTAGAAGGACATTTTTTGTGCAAAGGGAGATCAAATAAAATGTAGAGTACACAAACGCTTATTGAAACTTCAGTGTTGCTGAATTTATTGGAAGCTCGTAAAAGCATCAAAGCTTTGGCGTCCGTGTTATAAGATATTGATTTTAATATTCCGTGAACATGGGTCGTACAAAGAAATACGCATCTCAACATATAAAATCTCGCATATTAATTACTCGCATTTGCAGCAGACGAACATTCTTTAGTGTTGGCTTGTCTGGTAAAAAGTCATATAATGGATATAATACTGGTATTTAGTAAAAGTTGTTTACACTCAGATATCCACATGAATAATTGTAAGTAGTAGTTTTGCTTTTTTAAGCTGTATTTTTAGAAAAACATAATCCGTCACAAGAATCTATTTTATAAGTAGATCGATTAATCCGTAAAAAAATCTTAAGATGAATTTTTAAAAGCTAAATATTTCAAATTATACGGTTTTTTTCTACAACGATATTTATTTATATACAGTTCATGTTTTGAAGAGATCATTGCCGCCGCCATATATTTCTCTGCTTGGTACAATAGCTGACTGGGAGAGTATGATGTTAGACTAAAAGCCCATCATATTTACAATAGTTTTGCACTGCTAAATATAAATAAATTATCGAGCAATTTGATTATGACTAATACTTATTTATATTATGTAACTTTCAATAACAGTACATTTATAATAGATAAATAATATCTGGTGGGCCGTACGCTTGTTAGCCACCTTACTGACATACAAAATTTGATAGTTATACAGGGTGTCCCAAAAAATAGTGTCAAGCGTAAGTCCAGAGTTAGAGCACCACTTGGAGTACCCGAATCACCCCCATGTATGTTCCGCGATTATTCGTAGTTTTCGAGTAATAATTTTTCTTCTGACTTTTTGAAAATTTTGATCCAAAGAACTTAAAAATTTTAAATAAAAAAAAGTAGAACATATTTTAATGTTTTTCTTTTTGCCACTGAATCATCTTTAGTGCTTCTTTTATGTCTAAAATAATCAGCTTCGTAACTTTAGTGGAAATTTAGAAAACAGTAGTGTAAAGTCAAAATTTGAATGTTAGTCAATAATTACTTAAAAATTCATCTTTAAATTAAAAATCTAAACAGGTGAATTCATGGTTTTTAAGTATGTGTAAAAACTTCTCTAGACTCTCTGCTTTCATAATCATTTAAAAAAAAAGTACTTAATAGGGCTACTTTGGCTTAAATCGGCCATCAAAGATAGCGAGGTAAAAATTTCATAAAATTTACCAAATTCCTATCAGATGATAAAAAAAATATCTGGTCTTTTTATAATTTCTAAGGTTCAGATTAATTACAATTTAGCAAAAATTAACTACATGAAACCCATATTTAAATATTTTTCTCGCGGATCACATCGGTTGTAGTGTTGGATGTAACGCAGTACTTACCTGCTAAAAAATTGCCCGAGTGAGAGGATATGAAAGAGACCGCATTATTGCTATCTCTCTCACTCTCATTGGCGAAATGGATAACTGTAACTGAGGAATGCTATTCTTTGTGACAAGGGGATGAGGCGGGGGGTGTAGTCCGAGCGCCTATTGTGTTCTGGCGCCAGTCGTTTGCCTGCTTTTGTTTGCGCCTTACGTACGATACGCTCATTTGTGATTATTTGAC
This sequence comes from Schoenobius gigantellus, assembly GCA_963935595.1. Taxonomy (NCBI): domain Eukaryota; kingdom Metazoa; phylum Arthropoda; class Insecta; order Lepidoptera; family Crambidae; genus Schoenobius; species Schoenobius gigantellus. The sequence continues at coordinate 31,538,250 of OZ012548.1, forward strand.
GAACTTTGCTTTCTTTACGGACCTTGAGTGCGATTACGATTTGGTTTTGTGTGAATACGGGATTTTGACAAATTTGGCATTCTTAACGGACTTTTCAAGCTCTTCATTTTGTGATGTCTTGTTCATCGCAAGAATATGCTCTTATGCATTACTTTTATGGATATGCAAGAGGAAATGCTTCTGAAGCAGCCAGGTTGTTCCGGTAGCAAGTACAAAATGGAGGTGGACCTCAGCCTGAAACTTGGCCTGATTATCGCATGATTTTAAGAGTACATAACTCTTACATGGAAGGACGCCTACCAGGTAGAAGATCGGGGCGCCCATCTGAAATGAGTGACCCAGATACTGTCCAATCAGTGGTCGAAGAAGTGGTGAGAGATCCATCAGTTAGTGTAAGAACAATAGAACGTCGAATCGGAATTCCGAAATCACAAGCACATCGAATACTTCATCAAGAGCGTTTTCACCCATATCACATCCAGAAAGTTCAGCAGCTCAAGCCCGCAGACTACCCGAGAAGGGTAGCATTTTGTCAGGAAATGTTACGGAGACAAGCTGAAAACGAAAATTTCTTTAAAAATATTCTATGGACTGATGAATCACATTTTAAGCGATGTGGGGTGTTTAATGCGCACAACTACCATTCGTGGAGTATTGAAAATCCACACCTCACAAGGGAATCTAATTTCCAAGAACAATTTAGTATCAATTTGTGGTCAGGCATCCTAAACGGACAGCTGATTGGTCCGTTCGAACTACCGGACCGACTGAACAGCGAGGCCTACTTGCAATTTCTACGACGTGATCTCGGCGTCTTATTAGAAGATGTAGACCTATTAACGCGGAGAAATATGATTTTTCAAAACGACGACGCTCCATGCCATTTTGCTAGAAATGTTAGACAACATTTGTCTGAAACATTTCCAGGCAGATGCATCGGTCGTGGAGGGCCCATTGCGTGGCCGCCACGGTCCCCCGACTTGAACCCCATAGATTTTTTCGTCTGGGGATACTACAAGGAATTAGTATACGGCAAGGACATTACAAACGTCACAGTGTTAAGAACAAAATTAAGACAAGCGGAAGAAACAATAAAAAACAACAGAATTGCATTTATAAATTTAAAAGAAAACTTTTTTAGACGATGTAGAATATGTATTGAGCACGAAGGTCGTCATTTTGAAAACTTTCTTTAAGCGATCGAATAATAAATACTTTGAAAATAATGTTTTGTTTCATTTATTAAGTTATAATAAACCTTCAAAGGTTATTAAAGATGGCAGCAGGAACAGTTATTTTTGACCTTCAAATAATAAATTTTTAGCTTTTCTACAATCATTTTTGGTTTATTAATAAATAATTGGAATTAAAAAAAAAATATTCAGAAGTCGAGTTTTATGAAATTTTCACATCGCTGTCTTTGATGGCCGATTTAAGCCAAAGTAGCCCTATTAAGTACTTTTTTTTTAAATTATTATGAAAGCAGAGAGTGTAGAGAAGTTTTTACACATACTTAGAAACCATGAATTCGCCTGTTTAGATTTTTAATTTAAAGATGAATTTTTAAGTAATTATTCACTAACATTCAAATTTTGACTTTACACTACTGTTTTCTAAATTTCCACTAAAGTTACGAAGCTGATTATTTTAGACATAAAAGAAGCACTATAGGTAATTCAGTGGCATAAAGAAAAACATTAAAATATGTTCAACTTTTTTTTATTAAAAATTTTTAAGTTCTTTAGATCGAAATTTTCAAAAAGTCAGAAAAAAAATTATTACTCTAAAACTACGAATAATCGCGGAACATACATGGGGGTGATTCGGGTACTCCAAGAGGTGCTCTAACTCTGGACTTTCGCTTGACACTATTTTTTGGGACACCCTGTATATAGAGTTAGATTATGATAGTTTCATTTTGTTTAGCTCAGATTTTTTACCTTTCTTCTATAATGATTATGTCAACTTGCTTATGACTTATGTGCAACCTGCCCTTTTTTTATTCAAATGACTTATGCTTGCGCAAGTTTTGAGAGGGGTTGGTTGACATATTTTTTCGTGAGCCGTCTTCAAACCCATAACTTGCGTACTTAAGCATTATGTAAAAAAAACTGTGGTTATCCGCGATAGATAAAAACAAAACAAATGAATTTTGTGTTCGACAACCACTTGAAATCGAGCGTTCGTGTAATTAGTATACGAATGAGTTGTGGCTCGGTCGTAGGTTATCGCAATTCCATAGTACATTCGGTACTGTCAAGCGAAATCAACGTTGAATACAGCAGTGTTTACGATTTAGCCCATTTTAGGGTCGACGAAGAATGGATAAGCTGCGGCGTTTGGTAGAGTTCGTCCAGCTGACGAAGATCTATGGAATATCTATGGAATAAGGAATATCTGAACCTATGAAGAGATCAAAATTATTGTTACTCTTGTATATTTTCTTTTTTCCATATTTCCTAAAAAAACCGTATTAAAGCTTTTTTGAGTCATTTCATATTTTTTGGCACATTAGTGTGGACAGTATGTACGAGTATTTCTAGGAAAGATAAAACAGTACCTACACAGCACACATTATTATGACGATAGTTATCAGTATTTGATAAATGATAATAATATTCTCAATTTTTAGAATTGAAATGATCCATGAAATTTTAAAGAGAGCATTGATGCATTGATTCATTGAATTATTCAAGAAATAATCGCATATAAAATATTTGCTCATATCAGTTTTTGTCGAAAATAATTTTATTTTTCAGTTTAATTTTGAGAAATAACATGTTCTCGAAACAGAAAACAAACTTGTAGTTTCGAACATTTTACGGTTTTACTACAAAACGTTGCCTAATTTAGTCATGGTTGAAATATGATGCTGTTTCATTTTTTTATTAAGTAGGACTGAGACAGCACCTCATAAGCATTACAAAACTAGACTATAATTACTAGACTATACTATTTAGTGCTTCAAATGCATCTTAACACATGCATGGTGAATTAAGACTAGTCTGTGAGTTCTTTGTTTGCTATTTAAGTTTCCAAGGCTTACATCCCGCTGAAGATTAGGTTTTTTTTTTACATAAATGCCGGGTACTTATGTCGGTAGATCGTAAGAATTGCAATACAAATACACTTAGTTTGTTCAAAGTATTTGTTGATCGGGAAGTCAATGATTTCTCGAATATGTATTCGATTTTTTCGCTCAGCTGCAGACATAAATGGCGGCCTATATATTATATAAGTCACCCTATGCAGGTAATACAATTTCACCCGCTTTCGCTCATTATTTACACCAAACACATTACACGCAACTGTGTCAACAGTGCCAAGATAATTCGAATACTGAACGTGTGGAATGTGTTTTCTTATCTTAAGGTTCGCGGCCGATCGGCACTTTGATGAACTTGTACCGGCTCCGGCCGACCATCCAATATAATTAGTGCCACTTTCAAGTTTTCGGCTCAAATTAGTCTGCGGCATAATCGAATTAAGTTTGATGAGTTCGGTTCGCGTGCTTGTTCAGTCGAGGTGAGAATGGTTGCTATTGTCTCTAATTGTTTCGATTGTTTGATCAGTCCTTAGTTTGATTGTTCAGTGTTTGCTTCGGTTAATTTATTAGGTACTTCTTGTGCTAGCATAGCGTATACACAAACTACAAGTTGAATGCATAGTTTCTTGTCGCTTTTAATTAGGTATACTGCAAGTTTTCTTTGGCGTTGTTGTTGTTGGAAGAAAATATAATGTTGAAGTCCGCAATATTAACAAGTTTTTTTTTCAAATAAGAACAATAACTAGAGAATTATCATGGTTCTGGTTCTTCCAACAGGAATTATAGGGAACACTTTTGTCAAATAGGTTCACTTAATTGATATTAAGAGGATTGTGAAGCTATTAGTTTCCATACAAAAAGCGAAAACGTTTTCCCCCCTCTAAACATTATCAAATTTTAATATTTTTGTAAATGTTGTAGATATAATGTAAATCTAGGTCCATACGTATGTATTTCGAATAAATATTGCTTAGGATAAAAGTTATTAGTATCTAAATAATCATATTTTGAGTGAAAATTTTCTCTAGTATTTATAGTTTATTAAAATTAACTGAATTACAAAAAAAGGACGTACAGATCTAGATTAAGGTGTATTGAATCTAATGAGATATTTATCTCATTTCGTAAAGGTTGAGGGGGGTTAAAGTTATCGCCCAAAACAATATTTCAATAAGAATTGTACGCACTTGTATCGATTTTTTAACTCTAAGCGGTGTGCAACAAATTGCATTTTTGAACATGTCGAGCTATGAATCGGCACATCACGGTCTTCTTAAGGTCGAACTTTCAGGATTTGATCATTGGGCTGTTTTATGAGACTTGACAAACAACATTAATTTGCAATTTTATTTTTAAAAATGTGTTATTTTTATATTCAATGTTTCCCTATTTCTCTAAAAACAATGTGTGCATAATTTGGAGCGTTATCAAATCAATCATTAAAAAATAAGAAATAAAGATAAACTTGCCGTTCCAACGTAAAGGGCTTTCAAGCTAGGCGCTCGCTTATGTGGAAATGCGTTGCTAATTTGCGTTTTCATATGTTTAAGGCGTGTGTAAAAAAGACTCATGGAAAAGTTTTTATCAAGTCAATGATTACTTTAATAATTTGGAGTGAATTTGTAGTTAGCAAATCATCAGTGAATGTTACAGATTTTTACTATTAATGTTAACAAATATATCTGTCGATGGAAATGATTTCATTGTAAATAAATGCAAATAAACGTAAAAAAATACTGTAAATGTCGATACTTCTGATAGAACTACTACACCTATTCTATACCAATTAGAAGACGACGGGTGGTAGGTAAAAAAATTTGAACGACTCAAACGAGTTTTAAGTATATCAAGTCATATTATTGAATAAAGTGATTTACCATAACATAATCCATCGGGCTCAATTTTATGGTTACACATCCCCGTCTATTACTAACATTTAGCTATTCCGCTTATAACGAATACAAAATGGTTATGATTCTTCAGTGGAGTAGAAGAATAATGGACGTTGTAGCGTGCTCTATTAAGTCCACTATCACCTGATTACCTGGCTACTTAGGCATGCACGAACATATCTATACGCGGTCAATTATACCTGAGTGCCATTGTATGATAAGCCGGGGCAACAGCCGGCGGCTTGTTCAAACGCTTTATAAAGTATGCCTTGTATCCGATTCTAGGCGCATTTTTAGTATTTTTTTAATGCTGGCGACGACTCAAATATTGTGATTAAGGTTGAAGTTACAGCGAAGATCGTCAAAATTGAAAACGATCGTCTTTGATACAAAAAATCAAAGAAAAATGCCTAGCCGTTTGGCAGGACATTACTTTTTATTTTACATATTTTCTACACGATGTATAACGCCTGGAGGTCATAGACCTCGTATCATAGTCAACATACTTACTGTTTGGTGTAAATTGTGTTTTTTTTCTTGTCGCTTTCTATAATTATTATATTAATTAAATGCTCACATAATATGTTTCGCTAGCAGACCTTTACTGCAACTCTGCTGTTCTTAACCTTTCAGGACAAAGGAACACTATAAATAATGTGTTTATATTGTTGCTATGTTTTCTTATGAGTTTTATTGTTTTTTTTTATAGTTTGGATGGTAAGTTACTTTTGAAATCGCTATTTTTAACGAATTTTGCCTGTTCTTTCATTTATTGTCATGTTGTTATGTCTATTGAGTTTTCTGCGTCCTTTGGGATTTTTTTAGTTTAATGGCCTTTATGAGAAAGATAGAATAATGTCTCAATAATTTACACAGGTTAGTCTCATTCTGTCATATCTGATTTGACTTTCGAATGAAGGCAAAACATTGTGTAACTAACTTTACAGTGTTTATTAGTAAAGCAGTAAGAGTTTAATTGTTATAATTAGAGATGCTAAGTGCATTTGTTGTATCTCACATATCCTCACTGTAGGACTCGAAGCATATTAGAATGGATTAGTGGGTACCACTAAGCACTAATCTCACACACATAAACAATTAACTTTAGGCTAGTACAATGCGTAAAACCACTTTTCTGCGAAGTATTCCATTCCAGTGTTGTTTTGTGTTCGTTTTCGTAATAAGTGCCGAACTTTTTGTACTAAGTTTTGCAACACAAAGGGAGTGAAAAACAGAATACTTTTATTCATTATTATCAACTGTTTGTCAAAACTACACGATCGAGAACACGCAAACTTCCCGTTTAACGGGTAATGGTCAATTGATCTACAAAATGTTGGTCCCTAATGACTTTGACCTGTGGTTATAAAAAACATTTATGTGTTCTCTATTGCAATTAATTTAGTTTGTGAATTATATGCGACTGAAATCTTATATTTAACTAGCTTTCTGGTCGTGGCTTCGCCCGCGTTATTATTGTTTTCCCGTGGGAATTTTTAATTTTTCCATAGGAAAAATAATATTGTAGCCTATTTAAGCCCGGATTATAAATTTGCAATTGGAGCAGATTTTGAATATATTCCATAGAAACTTTCAACCCCTATTTTGTACCCTAAGGGGGTGAAATATAATAAACCATGAAACACGTGGTCAATAAAATATTTTTAAGAGCATGAATCTCAAGTTTTATTAAAATCGTTGCTAATATAATTTTTTTTCCATATAAACTTGCAACCCCTATTACATCCCTTCAGGGTAATTTTTTTTAAATCCCTTATTAGTGTGCGTCCGCATTTTAAATTAAACCAATGCCTCCGTGGTCAGTGATTGAGACCACGGAGGTGTTGATCAGGAGATCAGGGGTTCGGTTCCCCATGGGGGCAGAAGATTTTCCTAGCTAAATACCACCGTCTTACCTACACCTAAGTATGTCGCCATTATAACAATGTTGAAAGCATTGTTTCTTGTGTTTTAAGACTAAAAGAGTTGAGATAGCCAGTTCCTCCTTCCTTATAGCCAGTTTACCTTCGGACTTATCGTCACTTACCATCAGATGAGATGATAGCCAAAAGCTTCACTGTCGTGTATAAAAAATGGAAAATGTTGTATTTTGTTATTTTAACTGGCAACACATTTTTTGTTTAGTCTAATCAACAATCAATCATCTTGTCAATAACGCTATTTTGTCCATAAAACAAAAGGTTTTGTAAACATTTACAGCTTTATGACCTGCAGCTCTAAGAATTGATTGCTTCAAAATAATTTGCCAACCGTACCGCTAGTACAAGGCCGTACAAAAACGTGCAATGGCCCGTTCCTAAATGTTTGCCTGTAAAAAATCAGGCCCTACCGTCCCGCAGCAGCAGTATTTCATATCTGACGGGTAAATATTACCGTAACTTTGAAACATGCGAACATAACGAAATATACCCTATTTACACAACGCTTAAGTTCGTTTTAGATCTGCTCAGGTGTATCTTTCATTAACTTTGGTACGAACATCATACTCACGCGAAACAAATATAAACATGCCTCCGGCACAGCAATGGAACTATATTTTGTCATAGATGAACGCGCGTTTCCTTTTAATGGTCAAAGTTTTATAACAAGTGTGTCGGCGGCGAAACTTTTGCCAATTCATTAGGATTTGTAAGACTTAAGATGTAGTACATTACCGGCAATGTGAAAGAATATAACTTTAATGGTGGGACTTAGGCTTATGCGGCATCTAGGACATTACTGGGCTTAAATGCTTTTTTTATGGCTGTGTCAGTTTCTGAAAAAGAAAGTAATTTCTCGAATCGAAGTTATTGTTAATATTTTTTCTAACAAGCTACGTAATGAAATGAATTTTGCTAATGGTGGCAACTTCCCTAAAAGCAAATAAATCATGCCAATTGAAATGCAAACCAAAGTGCAGGCAGTAGGCACTAATATTACAATAGCTTAGCACGAATCAGTCACAAGAAAATTTCCGATCTAACGCATTGTTTATTTGTTTGGTTTCGATAAACGACAAAACATTATAAGACTATTTAATTAAAATCCTTCGTTTAATATCAATTAACCAAATTAATGTCGTAGCAGAAGTGCAGAAGTCCGGTTTTATAGGCAGTTAGTTAAATGTGAACAAAATATATCTTTTCTTATATTATATCAAAGTTTTAATTTAATATTAAGTTTATATACATTTTTGGCATAAACAATATCCCTGTCTACCTGATGTAACGTTTAAATGTAAAGGTTGAGATACACATATAAACTACCTCGTCGGGCCGTAAGCGCTCTACGCTCCGTTTACTATATCCTATTCTGAAGGAAGGAAACGCGTGCCCAGGATGTATCTTGACATAAGACTAAAACAAGTTTATTTTAGAGACTCCGTATTGTTGAAGCGAGAACGTGTCGAGACAATATTAATATTATATCAATTTTTTTAGAGTATTTTAACCGTCCCCGCGATCTCGTGGTTGAGTAGTCGAATTACGTTGTCGTTTGTGCATTATTGATCCAAAAATCTGATGCTGTCAGTAGAAATGCACTGACAGCATCCGCCGATTGAGACTGTACATTTACGAACGTTCTTAACCACCAAAACCAAATCTTTGCCGTTTACATTTAATTTGACACATGACACTTTTAAGTTACTAAAACGCGTACCAAACGCGTTTTAATCCCGTAAAAGTCTTAGTAATTTGACACATGACAACTGTCAAGGTGTTGTCAAAATGTATGAGAAAGGAAACGTTTCAGATTTGGTTGAAACGTTCCAAATAGTGTGATTGCCGTAACCGTAACTTTACTCATAGAAACAGCAGATATTCTTAGGTACTTTCCCTACGAAATTGCAAATATTGAGCAGGCAAAAGAGTTTATCGATATCGAGGATTTTATCAGTACACCGGAAATAATCAATGACTTATACAACGATTTATGATATGAAATACACTCTTTTCACAAAGCTGTTTCTCTATTGCATAAAACAGCAATTTCATGGGTAGATGAAGATTTGGCTGCTGACATTAGCGAGGTGGTACACTGAAGTCGCTCAGTGTCCAAAATATAACAAAGCGATCCAGCACAATGTTAGCAATTCGATAAAATGCAGGAAAAGCAATACAGTGTCAAGCGTCACACTTACCCAGTCGATAATGTACGACCTTATTCCGCGATCGACTGGAAAGATGAACCTAATGCCGCTATTAGGACATCTCGCGTATTTGAATAGTTTCCATGACGCCGGTAGCACACCTCCGCCGCGGAACTGTAGTAGCGAAACCGCTAAACGATTTCCCCGCGTTGTCGTTTGTACGGCGCACGAGCTCTGGCGAGCTTGCCTGCTCTAACGCGGATATTTAACTATGGCGCTGTCTCTGTCGCGCGCGGTTCCGCCCGTCCTGCTCAAACGCCGTCTACACCTCCGCGTTCGATTCGCCGTTTTGTTTGTTCCTGACTATGCGACGCGGTTTCGCTTTGATAGTTTCGCGGCGGAGGTGTGCTACGGGCATGAAAGCGCTGGAGATTTTGTCGAGCTCTCTCCCCCAGATAACAATGTTGCGAGCCGTGTGGGGTTGCAATCTTTTTTATTCACAAAGTAAACGGGCTTTTTTACATACGGAAAATAATGCTTTTATTTTTTGTTGCAGGTAAGAGAGTTGACGATACATATCTAATGCTGCGTGAGGTAATGTTAATGTGTTTACTTTCGTTTTGTTCGGAATGTATATAGACATATTTTACAAGCTAGGCAAAGCTTCTTCCGTGTTACCGAAAACGTTTTATGGAAGTTATTTGAAACTAATGGTTAATCTTTTAATTATCGAGCTCCTCCGAAACGGCTTGACCGATTTTTATGGTTTTTTTTTTTGTGTATATTTGGGAGGTCTGAGAATAGATCATCAACTATTTTTTATACCCCTAGATGATAAAAGTTTTTTGACAATTATTATGGTGAAACGTAATTAGCGGGCACAGCTAGTTTTAGAATATAATTTTCAAATGAAAAACTTTTATGTTTGAAAATCTGTGGTCATGAATTATATCACATTCATTTAAATTACGGCTTTATGCAATATTTATGTACGCACAAAAACATAACAAAACAACATTATAACGAAATACAAGAACAAAGGTGCTATTTATTTCTTAAGAAATTGAGCTACCAGGTGACCTGTGACAGGTGAATGAGTTAAATAATTCACTATTAATTAAATTAAGTTCACTATTAATTTGCATAAGAAGCGTTCATACAAAATTACCAGTACTCAGGATAGGCACGAGAAGCCGTGCTAGGTTAGCCCTGTGTTAAGGCTTCTCCGATCCTCATTTTTATCACAATTATAAGTCTTGTTTGGAATTACAACGAACAAGTACCTATTGCACTCACAGTTCCCGCCAAAGTTGTCCGCTAGGCTTAAATGTTTGTCAAAAGCATAAATTATAAATATCTAGCTTTCACCTTGTTTACACATCACATAATTGTAGACACTTCTTGTAATAAAGTCTTGCCAATTTTTCAATGTTTTCTTATTCCTCAGAAGATAAAATACCCTTGTCATATTGAACATGGATTAAAGTTTGGTTATACATACATTTATAAAAATCTCTCAACGCGTATAAATAAAACTTTGAAATGTTATAATTCTTAATGTTTGCCGATTCCTGCCAACAGTGCGCTATCACAACCACTAGTAGCCGTGGCCGCCCTAATCACAGCAAATATTAGCAGAAAAATAAACAAATAACGCCAACAACATGTCCGGGATTCGTTAAAAGGGTGAAGCGGTCGTCACATTGTTTATTCACTTCGGCCGGCGGTCAGGGGCCTAATCCCGATCGATCGGTATGCCAGCATGGCTACTCTCTATGCTTGCAATCAGAATTTCGAACTCGAAGTTCGCTGTACAACGCAGCGGAGGCGCGCGCTCTATTAACGCGTTGATAGCCGACAGAAATGTATACCGATTTTCGGAACTCGGAACTTTGATCACGGCGTTAGAGAGTAGCCCTTTCGAGTTTCTGCCTGAACATTCGTGGGGTACCCTCACGTAGGCTGGCGTATATTGTTCTATCTCTTGGGACGTTTTACGGCGACGACGACGCGGTGCAAACATTTCCAAGAATTCGTAGACTTCAGGTATTTTGGCGCAGTGGTCGCCTCTGTTATTTTTATATATGTATTATACCGGGTGTAAGTGAATATTATATTTTGCTCATGCGTACGAGTTGGTCAATGTGGATGAGGTCCTTTCGAAATGTAGATTTTCATAGTAATCTGACTGCCGCATATGAATAATTCTCTTCTGCTTACTTACTCTTCTTCTCTATTCCCTTCTTCATTTTCACTGCGTTCTAGCTTGATTTTGACATTATAATCCAATTTATGTCGTATTCAAGAAGCGTACTTTTATGTAATTATGATTTGAGCTAGAAATCATAACACAACTATTTTTTTCCGATTGGCTAATCTAGCAAGTCTAAATTCAGCCAGGCAAATATGGATTTTGTTTTAACCATCGGCTTTCTAGTCATATTCCTTCAAATAGGTACTTATAATTGAGGGGCGTTATTTAATTTAGGCTTATATAATTCTTATTGCTAAAAAAATAAACTAAACATTGTTGTAATGATGCATGAAAAATAAAATAAAAAAACGACCGACCGACGACACTGAAAAGTTTATATATTGCGTCGGTGCCAAATTTTAAGACTTTCTAGGAGATCATCGTTTGTACCTATTCCTATATTATTTTTAACTTTTCAGTGTTTTTGAAGTCGGTTTTTATTTTTTGTAAAATAATTTTTATTTTTGTCTTTTTAGTGAATGAAATATTTTTAGTGATTAGTAAATTGAGAAGAGAGTGATTAGTTAATTGAGAAAAATTGAGAAGTCGGTTTTTATTTTTTGTAAAATAATTTTTATTTTTATCTTTTTAGTGAATGAAATCTTTTTAGTGATTAGTAATTGGTCGAGGTTCAATTAGGGTTAGGGTAGTATGAATATCGAGCGAAACCTTAATTTAATACATGGTATTAAATTAAGGTTTCGCTCGATTTTCATGGGATCCCATCATCAGATCCTGACTTTGGTAACCAAGACTATACTCTATCGAATACAAGAAAAATTTTGAAAATCGGTTCATAATTGGCGGAGTAATCGCGTGTGTATGTTATACACAAAACACGTTGGACACCTAACAATTTAGGGCTTTTCCTCGATTTTTATGGGATCCCATCATCAAAGCCTGATTTTGGTAACCTTTGGACCACCCTTGGAGTATACTCTATCAAATACAAAAATAATTTCGATGGGTCAGTAAATCGGTCCACAATTGGCGGCGTAATCGCGCACAAAATAAATACGCATCGTATTGAAAACCTCCTCCTTTTTTGAGGTCGGTTAAAAATAAACTGGAATGGAAATCAATTCAAAATTTCATAGAACTTATTCAAATTCACAACATATAGTCGATGTCGCTTTGAATTTCCCAGCTGATATTCGTTGCTGGTGTTGAAAAATTATCAGATTTTCCCGCATTTTTCCACACAAACCGCGCCGCTCCGAAAATACTTGGTTATTCATAAAAGATAAAGTACACATTTTACGATAGTGCTCTCTCCCTAAGGGCCTGAGGTCCGTCCCTTTTCTTTTTCATCGGTCACATGATCCCTCTCGCTCCCTCCAAGTGTGTAAATAGCACGACTCATGTTTATAATAACTATGCAAATTAGAACATTTCAATATTGCGCTTCAGCGGGTAATACGGCCTTTTGTAATTGAGTTCATGACTTTTTTTGTTTACGTAAATGGATCGTCGCCGTCGCTTCGTTGGCACCCGAATTTCGTTTTGTGTTTCGATCAGTTCCATTCTTTTTTTTATCCGAGGTGCTAATGAGAATCGTTCGCGAGTGCCCGTGTTCGCTGTTAAAACCTTTTCATTAGTTTTCAGCAGCTCACGTGAAGCTCGGATCGAATTGGCAGTAATTATACTTACAATTGAACAGGATAAGTGTGTTTTGTTTTTTCTCTGGCGTTTATGTAGATATATCAATAGAATCGTATCAATTAGTGTGGATAAAAGCCAATTAAAATAATACTTAATTATACGTGTACTGAATAATGAAATTGTGTTTCTAGTTATGAATCGATCATTTGTTTTCTAGAATTTTGTTTCTAGGATGATAGGTTCCGTCCGGTCTGTTATCTATCATTCATCTTACATTTTTTACAACGTGTTTAACTTGTTATTATATTATTATGCTGCATCTAAATATTGTGACATTTTTAACTTTTGCACTTCCGTACTATCTAATTCTAAACTATCCTTTTGAACCGCCTCCGAGGTCTAGTGGTTGAGACCACCGGGTGTTGATCGGGAGGCCCGGAGTTCGATTCCCACTGGGGGCAGAAATTTTTCTGCTCGGTTTGGTTGGTGGTAGGGCTTCTGAGCCCGCCTGGCTAGGTACCACCGTCTTACCTAAGTTTTTCGTCATAGTATTAATGTTTATAGCATTGTTGTGTTCCGACAATTAGAGGTAAGATAACCAGTTCCTCAGATATTGAGGATCCAGATGAAGCTCGCTTCCACCTTCGGCCTTATTATCACTTACCATCAGGTGAGATGAAGGCCAAGAGCTTCCCTGTCGTATGTACAAAAAAATCCTTAATTATAAGTTGTTGTTTCTTACTGTCAATTCAAACATTTAAAATATCAGATAACATATACAAATATTAATATATTTTTTATTTAGATGTAATTAGTTTAATTGTATTAGTTACTTCGCTAATGTGTGATATTATAAATTTTTTCACTATAGATTTTATTTAACATTTAATAAGCTTTGCATAAAATTTAATTACATAGTTGTTATTCAACTATCCATTTCTTGATCCCTTAAAACACTAAGTTCTGTGTCACCACACCAAACCAAACCACTCTATTATTTAACCACACTACATTCAGGATTACAAAGACACTATCTGAGTCGTTATCAGCTCTGCTCTTTCTTTATCTGGTCCACGTTGATACTTATATTTATTGCGTCACGAACAATGCTCGCAATGCAGCTTGCTTAACTGGTTCATTAGAACTTGTTACAAACGCTCCCGCGGCTAATAAACTAAGCTGGTTGGACTTCCGTCTCGGCTTGAGTAATTTAATAGTTCGGATTGTTACAATTTAGAGGGATTACTCATTAAATCCGTGTCGAAGTTTGGAGTACGAAAATGGTCGTGCAACTTGCGGTAAATAGTTTAAACAAAAATGGCCGCCGTCTGCCCAGGTGTGATTGTAAGCTTTCGCGTCTTGCAATTCTTTTGGCACTCAAAAATCATAGCAGCGTAGCAGATTTGGCAAAAGCAATATTTTTGTCGTACGTTTAATAATTACGTAAACAGTAGTAACAGTCAACGTTTTACGTATTAAGAGTTGTTTCGCTACTAAATAATGTATAGTTAACGCTTTTGACGCTTAAACGTAAGGATTACGTAGGACTGATATCGTAAGAAGTAAGACATTTTGGTGCAATCGCGTGCTATTTTAACGATTGCACCTGCGCAGATGACAGCAATTTTTGGTCAAGCTATATGCCGCTCCACAATGCTATGATCGGTTAAAGTACTATTAAGGCACTGCTCCACCGCAGCGCACGCGATCACGTTAGCTGCATGTGTCCGCTTGACATATCAGCGGACCTAAAAAGGCCGTATCGACAGAATCGTTATATGATCATAATATGATTCGTATTATGAATTGAGTGCAATTCATCATAAGCAAAATATAGTTGACAGCTTTGTATGAATATTCGTATAATGGTCCCAATTGACACTTAAGGTGGACTATTTAACGAATATTCACACAAAGCTGTTAAATAGAATAATTGCTTATGATGAATTGCACTCCATTCATAATTCGCATCATATTATGATTCTGCCGATGCGGCCTTTTTAGATCCGCAGGTAAATTAACGTTTCCACTACTAACTCAATTTGTAGCCACCCACAGCTACGCTATATGGACCCACGCCGCTATCGTGCATGTCCTACGCAGTAACCGTGTGTAGCATACGCAGCGTTGAGCTGCGTGAGTGACATATCCGATTAGAACACCACCACCGATTAGTATATACCAATGACGACAATTTTTGCGTAGCCTGTCTACTACTACTACTGCCTGACTACTGTCAATATGCGATTCATTGCCGCGCGCCGCAGTGGAATAGCGCCTTTAACATCGCAGTGAGATCGAGATGACCCTTTGCGCTGCAATTCATTCACGTTTTGTTTTTTAAATTCAAACACGAATAAAAATCATGCCAGAAATTATTTTCTACCGTTCCCAATTTTAATGATTTTTGAATCACTCGAATTCAGTGTAGTCATTAAAAATAAATTCTTCATAGCGTTTCACTCAGATAAAATAAAAACCGGTACACAATAACTCATGGATCTAAGAAGCTAGCGATTAATCGCCTGTGAAACGGAACGTATTATACGTTACGCATGTGTATTCTACTAGTAGGTACATATCAATTAAGAGTGGGTAGCATCACTCGTTGCAGAATACACGGAATGAATATTCAAAAATAGTGAATTTGGAAATCATATGAATTCGAATGCGGAATTAAATTCTTTTGTTTCGAATATGCGTCTCCTGTACATTTCTGCGTGCAGGTCTCAGCAAACTTCGAAATCGACCCTCTATCTGGTTGCCTTTTCGAATTGTTAATAGGTGTTGTTCTCAATTTGTCCAGCTCAAACCTTGTAACCTGTCATTCCGACTGACATTATTGCAGTCGGGCTATTCATTGGCAAAATTTAATTAATCAAACATATATACCAACGACCGAAAGACCGTGTATTGTGTAAAATGATTAATACGCAGAACTCAAATGTTGTTCAAATGTATTGATATTAAAGTACAAATAGCTCTGTCAGTTTATCTTGGCACTTACATATTTTGCATTTGTATTAGTTTATTAATCGTTTGCTTAATGTATGCTACAAATTTGATTCGATCTTTTATATTTACGTTCATGAGTAGAGCCCATACTTATACAACTCTTGTGTGTAAGCAATACGTCTATTGTAGGCGCTCCTTAAGAGGAGAGGATGGTGACAATAACGTCATAATTTAAATAGCTCGACAAACTCTTCAAAAGCTTCATCAACAATGTGATAAGTTGTTATAACATCTGTGAACTTGAGATTCCGGTCGATAGCCGAGCCCCTATCATTTGGAGGCACAATTACATTAGCATCTTATTACCGCATGCACAAACCCCTCGGCATCAGCTTGTGGAAACATCCCTTTGATCTCGCATTGTTCCCTCGGCCGTTTTGTCGAAACTTTCCATCTCGCGGGCGAAATAATATCATAAGCTCTAGTCTTAATAAAAACTCGGCTGTCAAAAGTAAACATGTTTCGTCACACGACGAAATAAATACTCCGGACAGATTTAGAATGGCAGACTAAAAGAAAATATGACGGGGTCAAAAACTTTGGCAAATCTGTCAACAGTTGACACATGTGTGATATATAACGGCATGTGGTAATGTGGCAACGCATGTGCTTGAAGTTTCATATTTAAAAGTTGAACTCGCATAGATTTGGATACGTCGGTAGTTTGTCGATCATGAATTCTGATTTGGGAATGTTTGTCAAACTATTTATTTTTATTAGCTCAAGGGTCACCCGAAATATTGTTGTAAAAGTTAGAAATAACTCAAGAGTAGTAGGTATTAAAGTTCGTGACACATCGCTTTTTATTTAAAAGTGGCCTCTTTTATGAACGAAAATCTAATAATAACTAGCGCACAATAAAACCTATAATTTTTAAAGCTTCTATTTTTATATCCCATACTGCAGTTTATCTAAGTTAAAAACAGTTTGTCAAATTTGTGACTTCACAAAATTAGAGTAGATAAATTGTTAGTTAATGAAAATAACTATTTGCCTTAACTAAACGAAATAGGTAGAGTTCGGTTCTGGCACTCGGCGCGTGCCGACCGCTACTAACGCACGCTCGCTTCGCCCGCTCCGCTCGTGCAAAGTGAATCGATGATGTGCCCGTACGTCTTTTATAAGGCTGTGAAATTATTTATTTTATGTAAAGATTATCTGATTGATTAATACAAAGTGATATGTGATATGTTCTTTGACGTACATTTATACATGTGGCTCCTGTGAGATTCGCAGCAAAACTGCAACCCCCACAAGAACCACAGTGTACGTTGCCAACTTGTGACTTAGGATACCACGGTACCCAGTAATTTCAATGCCATATCTTACCCTTCAAATCGGAACAGCAATGCAAGCACTGCTGCTTTGCGGCAGAAATAGGTAAGACGGAGGTACCCAAGCACACGACCCTGGTACGGAGTTTCCCTCAGGTAAACAATAATTTACTTATCAATTATTTAACAAGGAAATCACTATAGGCATGCATTTCACAATATAATTTTAAAACAAAGAACACGAATCAAAACCGGCAAGGAAAAGCAACGCTGACCACAAGTACAATAAAAGTTGCTCCCAGATACAGTTATTTATATGTATCGAGGTTCGATAAAGGAACTACAAAGACAGAGGTCGGTGAATTCATACGTGAAGCAGGTGAAACGGTAGAGGAGGTAGAACTGCTGACGCCATATAAAAATACACCTTTTGCGTCTTTTAAAATCACGATTCTGAAGGGCCAAGAAAGTATTTTCCTGAACGAACAGTTCTGGCCAGTTGGCATCGAGTACAGGTATTACAAGTTCAAACGTCAAGCTACTGAATTACATAAGAATGACTCCCCTGGGAAAGACAACAACAGGGTTTGTTAGTTTTAATTGCCGAGGCGTCAAACGATCATGTGTACACGTACGTGAACTGTGCAAGAAATATGACGTCATAGCTCTACAGGAACACTGGCTGATGCCAGATGACATTGATTTTCTTGGTCAAATACACCCTGATTTTGACTACCATGGGTTCTCCGCAGTTGATACATCTGCAGGAGTGTTGAAAGGTCGTCCATACGGAGGTGTAGCGGTTATGTGGAGAAAATCAAGATTTCCGTGTGTCTCCCCTGTGATTACGAATTCGTCGCGCTTAGCGGCAGTGTGTATGCGCCTCGCTCAGTGTAGTTTGTTAGTTATGTCAGTCTATATGCCTACTGAGTGCGCCGACAACTTACCGTTGTTTACCGAGTGTCTAGGTAAAATCAGTGCAATAATTGAGGATAGTGACGTGGAGTGTGTCATAGCCTTAGGCGATTATAACGCAAACTTGAATAGTTTATTTGGACTGGAACTAGATAATTACTGCTGTGATCAGGATTGGGTGTGTGCGGACATTTTATCACTGGGTAAGTCATCCGGCACGTACACTTATGTTAGTGACATGCACGGCTCAAAAAGTTGGCTTGACCACTGTATCATGACCGCCGCTGCTTATGAGTTGTTAGCGGGTGCTTCCGTGCTGTATGACTCATATACCTCTGATCATTTCCCTCTAGTAATCAGCTGTGATCTATGTACCATAAAGCCGAAATTTTCACAACAACACCCAAGTTTCCATAATAAGATACTATGGGGTAATAGGCAACATGTTGAGATTGCCTATTACAGCGAAGTGTGTAACAAATACTTACAGTCATGTGTTTGGCCTGAGCTGTATCCTGCCACGGGTCAGTGTTGTGTGAGAATTTCGGCTCTGGATACATATTATAAAAATATTGTAGGGGCAATGACTAGGGCTGCGATTGTCTCGCATAAAGGTAAAACAAAAATCACTAAAACTAGAATTGTAGGTTGGAATTATCACATTAAAGAATTACATCAGAAATCTAGACTGGCTTTTCAGGTATGGAGGCTCAATCGTTGCCCTGGACAGGGCCCTATATACCAAGATATGTGTTTAACTAAGAAAGCATTTAAAAACAAAATTAGATGGTGCCAAAAAAATGTAGAAAAGATAAAAATGGATATTCTAGCTTCCCATAGATTCCATAAAGATTTTAGTTCATTCTGGAAAGAAACAAGTAAGTTAAATTACAAACGCAGTACTTCAGTTTCCATTAACGGTACACAGGACAACGCGATTATAGCAAACATGTTTGCTGATCAATTTAATGTCCAGAAGTCAGTGACATCTTCTACATGTGTGTGCGTGCGCTGCGCCCGTCATGACCGGGGGGCGGCGGAGCCTAGCCAGTCAAAGCCGAGAGCAGCCGCGAGCAGGCGGCAGTGCTCCATCACCGCACAGTCACTATTCGACTGCGTGCATAAGATGACTAGGGGTAAGTCGCCCGGCCATGACGGGCTCAGCGTGGAGCATGTTTTATACGGAGGGCCTGTGCTACTCTCGAAGCTTTCTGCATTTTATGAAGCGTGTTTGGATTGTGGTTATCTGCCACCGGACTTCATGAAAACCATCGTTATACCAATAGTTAAAAATAAGACTGGTAATATCTCAAGTATAGATAATTACCGTCCAATTTCACTGGCTACAATACTGTCCAAAATTTTTGAAAGGATTATCACCCCGGAGCTTAACAAGCATGTGATATTGAGCAATGCACAATTTGGTTTTAGAGCTGGTTTATCCACAGATATGGCTATTTATGCACTCAAAAGTACTGTTAAATCGTACATTAATTGTAAGACTGATGTATATTCTTGCTTTTTAGATATAAGTAAAGCATTCGACTCCATAAATTATAATTTACTGTGGCAAAAATTACGCGCTACTAGTATAGATGCAAAAATAGCTGATGTATTAGAATACTGGTACAGCAATCAAATAAACCAGGTCAAGTGGGGAAAAACACTCTCGGAGCAGTACATGTTGAGTTCTGGTGTTCGGCAGGGTGGCTTAACCTCACCGACACTGTTTAATCTGTACATTAATGGGTTGATCGATGAACTCAGCAGCACCAGAGCCGGTTGCTATGTGGCTGGAGAATGCCTAAATAACTTGAGTTACGCGGACGACATGGTGTTGCTGAGTCCTTCGGTTAACGGCCTTCGGCGCCTTATAAGTATATGTGAGTGTTATGCTACCAGACACGGCTTAACGTATAACGTAAAAAAATCTGAAGTAATGATTTTTCGACATAACAGATACAACATCGGTAGCATACCACCTATATGTTTGGCTGGGTCACCTTTAGGTATTGTATCGAAGTTTAAGTACCTTGGTCACTGGATTACTGAAACATTAAATGACGATGATGATGTTGAGAGACAGAGGAGATCCCTTGCGATGAGGAGCAATATGTTGGCGAGGCGGTTTGCTCTCACATCTAATCAAGTGAAAATAACGCTATTCAAGGCGTATTGTCAGTCGCTTTATACCGCACATCTCTGGTGTAAGTATAAGCAGAGTACTTTTCATAAGATTCGAGTTCAATACAACAATGCCCTCCGTGCTATACTTGGCCTACAGTGGCGATGTAGCGCGACTGGCATGTTCGCCGAGCACCAAGTAGAAGATTTTCCTGCTGTACTTAAAAGATTTAAAGTCTCATTCTATGCGCGTCTATCTAACTGTAATCACCCAATTATTGCAGCTGTCTTGAGCAAATTTATTCCGTTTTAGATACTTATGTTTTAAACGAATTTTGACAATCCATATAGAAAGTGGTGTTGACCTGACGTTGACAGGATCAAAAAAAAATGATTTATTTGTATTTTAAAAATTCAACCATTGTATGTTAATGATGATAATTAATAATGTATTTTAATGATAAATAATAATGAATGATAATGGTAATATTTTAATAAATGTAAATTTATATAGAATGACAAGTAGTACTCTGTAGGTATGCAATATTATATTTTATTTAGTAAGTAATGATATTGATAAGCGATTATTTATTGTTAATTTTATTTTTTCTTTTACAATTTTATATAAAAGAAAATAATTATAACTTTTAAATTATGGGACTTGAACCTGAAATAAAATGATTTTAATTTTAATTTAATTTAATTTAATAATTGTTATTACAGTTTTGCCGGATTTTTGTTTCTTTTTTATGATCCTACGTAATATTACATAAAAAATACCACAAATTAATATCCGAAGGATTTCACGGAGCGATTTGAACATTATTTTGTATGAAAAGAAAATGCTTACAGCTCACGTTGACTGTGGGCCGGGAAAATCTTATCACAGCTCTGTGCGCCCTCGCGAACCTGCCCGTCCAATTATGCCGGCCCGAGCTTAGCGAAAAAATCAACACAAGTGTCCATTCCCTTTAAAGATTAAGACTTCTAATCGTATCCTCTGTCCCCGACCCTTTGCTAAAGGGGGGCTTGTGGCCAAGATAAAGTACCTCGCCGAGGACTTACCTCTTCAAACCCTCGCTATTGTGAGGTGCATATTAAAGGCCACCCCACTTTCTTGCGTGCTCGCTTCTTGATTGAAGGTCTGGCGAATTCATGTTTATATAATTCGGACAAAGCTCCGGCAACTCCCAATTACAAGGATGTTTAAAGGCGAAGCAGTCTGTAATATGAATTATTAAGTAAAGATTAGCCGAGGTGCACGACCACACCGCCTTTGAGTTTCCTAGCATTCTGATTGTGCGAGCAAGCTACGTGTCCTATATTACAGGAAGCCTATATCTTCGCATACGAATCGTAAGAAGCTTAGTCAGTCTTGCAACTGTATCATTGTAATTTTTTCCTTCGTCTGCGGGCTTACTTAAACATGTAGGTAAGTATGTGCTTGTATTGCACTTACTATACGATGCTGTATGCGGAGGATCACTTTTGTAGTAATGTTACTCCTTTATACTCAACTATAAAGTAAGAGGGTAATTGATCATACTCACGAGGAACCGCGACATCATCACAATGAAAAATCAAATCAAACGTCAGCAACTTAAATTATTTTTTTGCATCGCCCAATTGTCTGGATGTATTTTAATTGATACATTAAGTGAACGCATGCAAATTACTTCTCACAATACATGATAAGTATGTTCAAAATTGTAATTAAAATGAAGCGCTAGGATTTCTTTTGAAAGGGACTCACCGACAGTATTCGTTTAAAGATTATCAAATAATAAAATTGACTGCCATCGCAGTACAATTTTGTTTGTAGACATATAACAAAACTTAAAGAATAGTTTCTTTATACTTACAATAATAAAATTGCGATTTTAATTAAAGTAGGTAAGTAGCGAAATCTCTAGAGTCAAAATGTTTTAGGTTTTTTCAGACAAAAGTAATTTGATTTCAAAGAACACAGATGATAGATTTGCTTTATAGTAATTATAATATATATAACTACGATCAATCTGTGTTCAGCTGAAGCCTTCAAATTTACGATTTCACTAGAAACATTGCTAAATATTACAAAAAAGAAATTCTAGACGACACGAGAAAAATAACACGGTTTCGAAATGTTCTTTAATAAAATTCAGCCTATGGTCTAGTGCCCTGATTCAGGTTTGGGGATTAGGAATCATCATCATTATCATCGTCACAGCTCATATACGTCCCCACCGAGAGGTGCGAGCCTACCCTATGTTAGGGTGATTAGGCCTTAGTCAGCCACGCTGGCCCGTGCGGATTGGTCGACTTCACATACATTGAATTTCTTCGCAGATGTATGCAGGTTGCCTCACGATGTTTTCCTTCACCGTAAGAGCGTCAGACAAATGTACATATGAAATTCGAAACGAAAAACACATTGGTACATGGCGGGTCTCGAACCCCGACCTCCCGATTAGAAGGCAAGTGCCAAGTCCACAGCGCCACCGACGCTCGAATGCGATACACTATATCTTTTTTCTCCTACATTCAGACCTAAAATATTTACAGCTTCTGGCTTGCTCTTGTTGAGGAGGATGAAATTCTGAATAAATGAGTGGTAGAATCGAATTAAATTGAAACCCTCGGAATAAATAAATTTCATATAATATTTTACTTCTCTGTATCGATGGGGGTAGGGTTCCTGCTTACCTAGCTAGCTATCATCTTCTTTTTATTCTTTACGGTTCATCTGTTGTATATATGTTTATCGACATAATAAAAAAGGGCAATATAGTTGTTTTCTGAGAATTACGGGTAAGATTATCAGTGTTTCTGCGGTCTTATCGTCACCAAGAGATGTAACCGAATTTATTTATCAATTGTTATAGGTATTTTGCGAATAAGAAATAAAAATAATATTTGTTACTTTGAAAAGACGGAGCAATGATTATTCCTGCCCAACATTTCCTTCTGTATCCAGAAAAGGAAATGTTTTTGACGTAAATCGGAAATTGCCTGTCGTATGAAAGGATTTGAGTTTTGTTTTGCTATATTAAAACATAACTAAGCTAGGAGTAGGTACGGTCAGCATGAAAGTCGATCAATGTTCATTTCTGTTTTAGTTGATTTATAAACACAATTTCAATTCAAATTCAAAAACGTTCATCTATACATATACAAATAAATAAAATTGAAGTGTCTGTTTGTAATGTCAAAATACCAAGTTTTTACTAAATGGGTATGAATGTATATCGGCTACCAATAACAACAACACAATTGAAAAAAAAATGTCTGTCTGTCTGTTCCCGCTAATCTCCGGAACGGCTGGACCGATTTTGACGGGACTTTCACTAATATAGCTAATTATATAAGGTGTAATATAGGCTACTTTTTATGAAGATCGGTTCAGCCGAGAGAGATCACCTTAAGAAATAGGATCCGAGGATTTTCCGTACAAAATGTATGGGAAATGTTTTTGGCGATTTCTGTCGTATCTAGTACTCATACCTTAAATGGTCCCATAGAGTCTTTTGATACCTACATGAAATAGGATCGATAGGCATAAACATATTTTTTTTTGCTATCTCAGCATTTTTTTTTGTTGACTGTAACCTTTTTCCAAAATCTGTGAATGCAGATCAGAATATCTTAAAAAGTTATGGATGGTTGCCTAACAATGTTTTCTTCTAACTATAACGGTTAATGTACCTGCCCTTTAAATCCCATCTCAAAAATCCATCCTGTATATAATGTTTAAAAGTTGACTCTACATCTGATCGGGAATTGGAAGAGTCTTCTAAGGTAGACCGGGCAAGAAGCACGGAAGCACGTAGTTTCTACCTGTTTAAAATCACCTGACTTACGAGTATAACATAAAAACGGACATTTCCTCGTTAACAATCCGCGCGAATTTAATTTATTAATTCATATATTTTTTTATAATAGAAATAAGTTCTGATTTTGCGGTATTTACTTAACACGTTGTACCTAGATATTAGCTGTCTGTTGTTGTAACAGAATTAGAATTTTTAAAGTGAAGATGGGTGTTCGTTACTCTGCTTACGCAAAAAGTACTGAACGTAGTAAAAAGTAGTCGTAAGTCTTTATATAATAATTAATAATTTAAAATAGATCGAAATGAAAAGATTACATGAAAAGAGCACGGACCACGTGTCTGTGGAGTGTTAATTTAGTAAAAAAAAATAAAGCATTTAATGTGGCTCCTCAATCCTGACGTTTTGCATATAAATGATTGACTGTAGCTACACGAAATTACAATGAAATCAAAACAAGCTTTTGATTTCATTGTAATTTAGTAGAAATTTAAACATAGTTTAAGACCAGAATAAGCATAATATATTCAGTTTTTTGTCGGTTCTAAGAAAAATTGTTATTACGAAAGGAGAACCGAATTATCACTGAATTAAGGGAATTCGAGGTTGAGCTCATATAAGTCTCAGGTCTAAGGTCTAAGGTCTAAACAAAAACTGGTTGTTTTCGCGGTGGCTTATCTTAGATTTTGTATCGATTGTCATGCTTTGTGTCATTTGAGAGCTAACCAAAATTGATAGTTTTTTAGTGCGACTTTTCTTCAACATTTATTTTTAAAATGGTATCCAAATAAAAAAAAAACTGAGTATCGTAATTATTTTTCTTACTGGTTATAATTAATATTTCCCTTTTTGTTTTATTTTCCATATACGTATTAACCTTTGACGCCTATATGCAAATGAAATATTGATATTTGTTGTCATAAAATTCTTCCTAAGATTTTATGTAACATGTAGCAAAAAGCCATTTCGCCAGGCTGTTAAAAATAATGATTAATTTTTTAACTTGGATTAAACTTAAGTTTTGTAAAACCAGAGGAAAAAACGGTTTGCGTAATAAAGTAGAGACTGCAAGGTGGAGGTTCAACTTCGGACGTCTTAGGCTCGTATTAATAATTGTATCTGGAGAATAATAATGATCTTAAGATGCTGTTTTCACTGGATGCTCCATACATAAACGTCAAAACTGCGATCGATCGATCTCCGTTTTGAGATGCATTTATTAATACCAGCTTTAGTTCTGGTCTAAACCATGGTTTAACGATTTTTTCGTAACAAGACCGATTATTTCCCACTGCTGGGTGCGGGTCTCCTAACAAGGAGGAATTGTTCTACTACATACATCACACTGACTAGACGCATTGGTCAAGGTTTGGTTTCGAATTTTTCATCTCTCCGCAGAGGCGTGATTGTGGTTAACTCCCTTAGGTTACTCGCACATTACCTCGCACCACGTAGAGTAGTGCGGGAGTGCGTGATGTAATATTGCTCGTTGTTATCTCGGTTTGTATTGAAAACACGCGTAGTGCAGCACACTGAAAACGCATCCACGCGCGGCGTAGCCATGCAGATCTAGCGACTACACGCAGATAGACGCGAGACGCATAGCATGGCACACCGTGCTTCGCAGCAACGTGCGTCATTCCGCATTGATAACTATTTTTAGTATCAAGTCACGCTGCACAGTACTATTTCACTGGAGATCTGGTATGAAATGCATGGGGGCCACCGAAAACTGCAGCCTCGCACGTGGATGCGGAGCAAGCTGCACGGTGATGCAGATAAGCGGCTGCGTTTTTCTGCGCCGTAGCGTGGTGCGGGTCAGTGTTCAAATCACCTTATTCCCGGTTTCTATATTCAAAAATTTGATAGTTTTTGCTACAAATAGTTAAATTTAGACATTTATTCTATGGTAAATATGTCAAAATATAACTGTCCGTAGCAAAAACGAATCGTTTTTGAATATGGAAACCGGGCAATTGTTGGCTCTAACGATATCCGCGATGAGAAAGGGTCACCGCAGAGACAAGTAGCTTACAATAGAAGGAAATTTATTGTTCTATCAAATTTATGCGATGCAAGTAATTATGTTATCAATGGGTACATTTTAAATTATTAGTTGTAAATCAAAAAAAGTTAATGAACGGCTAATCTAATATTCATATTAGTAACATGTTAATAACCGAACATCGGCTGCTCTCAGCGAGTGCTAATTATGCAAATCTGGACTTGTATAATGTATTTTACGATGCCGCGTAATGCATTTAATCGGTCTCCTTTAATTTATAATGAATAAATTGAAAGTAATAAGTATCTATTATATTAATTAATTTCGATGATTTAGTAGTGGTATTTAGTACGTTTTTACTACTTATAAATAGACAAATAGACTACAAATGTTACATGTAGGTACAACATCTTGATCTTCCTAATGTAAAATTGATCAAGGTATAGTACATTCAAAAAAACATAGTCTATTAGTCTGTTTATAATAATCCTATTATATACTTTATTAACATATACGTTAAGTATATCTTTTCAAATATACCGTATTTAATATTAGATCATAAAACATAAAAAGGCCGTGTAGTGCCGTGGAACACCCGATAGGAACGAAGTTCTTTTTTATACAATTTCCAAAATATTTTATTAAATTTTATAAGTATTTAAAGAATACAATTTTTTCCTTTTTTAGAATCAATATGTCTTTCATTAAAAAATCTCAATCAATTCTTTAGAAAATTCTCTAAATCATACTCATCATGCCTCGATCTCTGCTACGTTGTTTTGAGATATTCAATAACGCTTTTTAACGTTAACGTTAAGCGATCTTCAATGCGTTTGTATTCGAGTTATTTAATAGCGTTTTTAGGGTTCCGTAGCCAAATGGCAAAAAACAGAACCCTTATAGATTCGTCATGTCTGTCTGTCTGTCTGTCCGTCCGTATGTCACAGCCAGGATTTTCACAAAAATTTTTTTTTTCATCATACCTGTGGGTTTGATGGTTAACAAAAATCATATTGAGGTTTCTAATATTTTTTTTTCTAAACTGAATAGTTTGCGCGAGAGACGCGTCCAAAGTGGTAAAATGTGTGTGTGTCCCCCCCCCCCTGTAACTTCTAAAATAAGAGAATGATAAAACTAAAAAAAATATATGATGTACATTACCATGCAAACTTCCACCGAAAATTAGTTTGAACGAGTTCTAGTAAGTAGTTTTTTTAATACGTCATAAATCCTACAGAACCCTTCATGGGCGAGTCCGACTCGCGCTTGGCCGGTTTTTATTTAACGTTAATATTTTTGTGACGTTTTTGCCGGCTAACCCCTGCGTTCACTACGTCCCATAAGGGGAATTTCGTTCTAATTATCAAAATTATAAATCCAAAATAGTGGTTATTTATTATTGTAGCAAAATTAAATAATAAAAAATGCATTAGCTTAAAATTTAGACTTCAGTGTGTAAATGGCTTATTCGAATGAAACAAATGAATATTGAAGTTAAGCGTAGTATTGTTTTTGCTCAAAACAAATTCATAGGCTCCGCTTTTATTGGACTTCATTGAATAAAGACCTTTGCAAACAGTATTTTTAAAACATTGCCCACTAAACAACACACGAATTTTGGTGTTTCAATTTCGCTGATTGTATGATTATGTGTTATCATAAACACATAATATTATTCTTATAGAGATTCTACAAACTCACACAATATTTGTGCCATTTATTTAAGCCATAAAAAGAGATGCATAAATTAGATTACTTTATCAATAACAAACAAACCATGGCTTGCTGTGTAGAGTAGAGAGAACATACGTAAAAAATAATAAAATAATTATAGAATAATCGTGAAAGGCATTTTCCTTAAAGAAACAATTTTGATTAATGACAAGCTTTTATAACAACGAATAAAGCCACGCATATGCAACCCTAAATAGGGCGGCTATGCATTTCCTTACGAACGTGTATTTTTGCTCGACACGCGATAGCACACACATCATTATTACAAAACAAAAAACTATCTACGATTCCACCACGGACCGTGTAAATGCACCTGAGATAAATAACCATCACGCTTATTACTTAACCTTTAAGGTTGCTAATGGAGCACTTTTTACTTCACCTGTACCGGTTGAGGTAACACGAGATTTGTGGCCATGAAAGCCAGTGTCGCTGAGCTTCGGGTGTTAGATTACTCTTGCGGTTAGTGGAAACGGCATGCGCACTGTGGTTAGAGAGCTTCTCACGGTGTTAGCAGTATTTCTAGTTTTGACGTGTCCGATCTAACCATTGACTATTGTTTCACAAGGAAAATATTATGCAGAAGTGGTTTTTGCAATATTAGCCGGAGCATTCGGCTGTCGCCAGTAGCTGGTTGATGAGCTTAAGTGTTGCTAGTTGTTTGATTTTAAATATGTATACTGGAAACTTTATCATTATCATTGTCAGATATTACTGATTACTGGATATAGACCTCTACAAGCGCACGCCACTGAGTACGATGAGCGGCGTCTCTGAGAGAATCTCCCATCCAACTTTTGCTAGCCACCTTACGAAGATTGCTGCTCCATCAAGTCTGAGAGCGTTCTACACTCCACTTGCTGACGTACTGTGTCCACTCTACAAGTAGTTTCCCTCAGCGTTTGTCGACTCGCGGTTGACGTGGCCAGCCTACTGCCACTTCAGCGTGTTAATCCGATAGGCTATGTCGATGATTTTTCTTCTCTGTCGGATCACCTTTAAACTTTATACTTAATTTATTGTTTTGCTCGAAATAAACACTGACATAATTAAAATATTATTTAATATAGATGAGACTCGACAATATCCTTGTTTCGCAAAAATTACTCGAGTTGCAGATGCAAGCCGCATCAACATCGATAAAACAATAGTGGCGTTTGCAAACCAACAGTTGTAAAATGCAAGTGTAACCAAAGGAGAAATGTTATGTTCGGTTTTATGTTTAGCCCGCCGCAATTTGTATCCATTTCCAGTAAACGTAGCTACACTATAATAAAATGTGGCTAGCGAGCTAAAACAATTTCACTATACACGGGGAGTAAAATGAACAACAAACGCGGGACCCGCGCAATATATTAGTCTACGTTGCTATACCGAATTAAATTCAAGAAACTACGTAGCGTATAGTTTCAGACCGTTCTGCTGGGTGTCCTAAAACAGCCGTAAAGATACCGTAGACTGTGCAGCTGTGAACCAACCAACTTGTAATTTATTCGTCCCCTAAAGCGGTGCATCACTGAAGACTTCTGCTGCGGAGTGGGCGGATCCCACCATTGTGACAAAATAATGTCTCCTCACTATACTGTCTAACTGCTTGGATACACAAAGAGACACTCTATGCGTATACACGTAGAACGGAAATTCGCTCAAGCGAACCGAACAGATGGTACGCCAAGATAACGCTGAATAATCAACGCTTAAAACGTCTGGAAAAGGAAGATACCGTAATGTAATATGAATAACAAAACGACAGAGATATATTCCTATTTAATTCTTATTGCGGCGACCAACAATGGTGTATAAATTGTATGAGTTGCTGGATGCTTTTGTAAATCAATGGACGTACTGTCGCTAATAACAGGTCGCAGTACAGCCTTTTATGTGCCTGCAATCGTGGTGATACAACCGCACTATCATTATGGAATGTCGTTGTAAATACAACTTAGTTGCGTGTCGTATGGTTTTAAACTAGGGTGACATGAAATGTGATTGTCTTGTAATGTTTACACTGAAAAATTATGATATTATAGTACTTGTGAACCATCACCTCACTCATTGTCACCATCCTTCTCTTATTCCACTCTTATGTAGGATCGGCGCAAAACACTTTCTTAATCCGTTTAATTCTATCAAACGTCATCTCAGCATTGACATTCGTCGCATGCATATCCTTTTTCAATAATTCCATCCATACTTTCTTGAGGTTCTTTACACTTATATCACTATAACATCATATTATCCATATACATTCATGGCCATAATTCTTCTAGTAATATGACTCTCATCTCTGCTCATCACGTGCCTATACCATGTTAACCTGTTACTTCTTACCTTCTCTGTCACTGGTGCTAAATTAAACTCCTCCCCTATATATTTATTCCTCTTAATATTCTCATCTCCGTCACGTGAATTCTGCTTTCTTCCGCCTCCTTTGAAGCCCAACATTTAGATCCATACAAAGTGACAGGTCTGATGATCGATATACAGATATTTTCCCTTTAACGTTACTGGCATTCGTTGATCACAAACACTTCCTGAGACCTGTCGCCATTTCATCCAACCTGTGCATATCTAGCTTTATTTATTAGTCGAAACTAAATCAAGCACGAGTTTGATAGTAAACTAAAATATATATGTTTTATTTTTTTTACTACTTATTCCTTTTTCAATTACACGCAACCTTGACAAATTTTAGCCGTTTTCAGAGCATATGGATGTATCTTTTTTTCTAGTTGATTTGTGCATCTTACAGCATCTGTCACGGAACATAAAAAAGTGAATATAGCACGTGCTACGTGTAGCGGAGTCTTGCGTGTCACAGGTATGCGAAGCTCCGCATAACTGAGCTTGTATTTTCTACACCGAATTAAAGTAAATTGTCTCTAACTGTATGACTAGATTTACAATACAATTAACACAATGAAGTACGACAAATCAGATGATACGTCTCTCAGTCACAGTAGTGGAATTAGTTTTTTTTTTGTATGAGAATTTGGTGATAGCGGTTTCCGTAGTAATGTTCTCTATCTTACTTCCACTGTATTTTCTGCAGTTTTGTTGAGGGTTCGGTAGCAAAACGTTTTCTTTCACAGAAAATTATATAACAAGAAATACTAACGTAAAAGGATAGAGGAGATAATGGTCACCCCAGCAAGATCGATCCAGCAAAAGCTACAAACGATCATATTGTGGTGATATCCTTAACTTATAACTCGCAATTTACTATTGAGAGAATAGATACGAGACATCGTACATTCAGAACTAGCCTTCGTCAAAGTTAAAATATAAATAACTAATTATTATTAAATAGATTTAAAATAAACATTAAAATATTTATCTTATATAGAATGTTTGATACTTATGTAGAATATTTAGAATGTTTGATAAGAAGCGTATTTACTCGCTATATTTCATAGCCAAATACTTAATTCAGACTTAATTCAATATAACATTTTTGTATATCGTTTGTTAAGTCTGCAACATATAGTATATGATGAAGTCCTAAGTTTTTAGCATTTCACTCGTTAGTACATTATTTCGTTCAATGCCGCGTTATTGTTACAAACAAAAACACTCTTGTTCGCGCCAGTAACGACGGTAATTCCACTACTCACCCCTCAAATACCTTTCCACATTTTCAGTGCCAATATAACTTCTTGTCATTCTCACAGCCCTAGTCCTCTCCGCACAGAGCTCACCTCAGAACGCGCGATTGTATTTCGCGGTCGACTCGCCATCGCAAGTTCAATTTTCCACGCGGTCGCGTCGCCCCACTGATGCGTTTTGACGCGATGACAGTCCGCAACTTGCGTTTGCGATTCGCGATTAATTACTTCGCCGAGTCGCCGCAGGGCTCGCGATAAGTTTCGCACGGTCAGCCACGGCGCAGCCTGCGTTCTTGCGGGCCAAACGCCGTGGGATGTCGATGCACGCGTACATGCAGAGGTGTATCGACATCGGGTTGCCGTTAGAGAACGGGGGGGACGATCCGCTCCCGAGGAAGTGGAGCGGGTTCGTACCCAAGCGCAGAGGGAGGCTCTGCGTCAATGGGGTGAGGCACTCGCCTTCCCAGCTGCTGGCCACCGGACGATCGAAGCGATACGTCCGGTGTTGGAGGAGTGGGTAGGGCGCCGGCAGGGCAGTCTCTCGTTCCGCAGGGTGCAGGTATTGACCGGACATGGCTGTTTCGGTCACTACTTGCACCGGGTCGCGCGTCGGGAGGAAACGCCGCAGTGTCATCACTGCGACGCTCCCGACGATACTGCCGAGCACACTCTGTTGGTGTGCCCGGCCTGGCGACGCCAGCGCAGCGAACTCAACGCTGCGCTGGGAGGCGGAGACCTCTCGCTGCCGAGCATGGTCGTGGCCATGCTCCGCGGCGAGGCGGAATGGGGGGCTGTCGCCTCCTTCTGCGAGAACGTCATCTCGCAGAAGGAGGCCGCGGAGAGGGAGCGGGAGAATGATCCTCAAGCCGCTCCCATCCGCCGCAGACGGACAGGCAGGCGAAGGCGGGCATTCGCGCAAGCAATGCCCGTCTAATGACCCTGCCGTGGGGGCCTGCGTGCACGGTTGGCCCCGTGTACGCCGCCGTAAGGCTCTCCGTCTGGGGATTGCCCTGGTGTTCTCGGGCAATCCCCCCTTGGCGATAGCCCGACCAGCTAGGTCGGGCTAGCCCGGACGCGTTGGTAGTGGTAGTCGCAGTGTGGACCCTACCACGCGCGTCCAAAAGGGCAGGAAGAACACCGAGGGGTTTAGTGGGTAGGCCTGGCACTCTGCCGGGAGAGCCCCACACACGCTCGTCGTCTAGCCAACGGCGAGTACGGTGCGGTCACGCATTCCCCTCGAAAAAAAAAAAAAAAAAAAAAAAAAAAAAAAGGGCTCGCGATAAGTTGTCCGACGTTTATTTCTATGATAGAGGTTGAATTGCGTGAATGAAATCTCTATTATTTGTTTTGGAATTAGATTCCGCGTCGTCTTCTCTATTTATAGCGCTGTTTGTTGATTTAACTTATTTGCGAAGTTTACTCAACTATTTAATATAAAAGTTCGGTTTTCTGTTTATAGGTAATTATTTTCTCACTCTTTGCCCTATCTATTGAACCTATCTCTGCTATAGTTACTACCCTTTGTTCTAGGTTGTATTTAACAAAAACAGATAATACCCCGGTGAACAAAATTACAAGCATTGTTAAGCCGATGAGTTTCAATATTTCATTACACAATTTATAACCTGCCTGAACAATTGGAGTGTCTATATCCTTTTGTTTCGCGCTAATAAACTTGTTTCTTATCCTAGATAACGAGTCATAATCTCGAGGTGGATTTCGAAAACAATTAATCTATAGGGATATTTTGGATGTCTCGCTGAATTGTATTCGATGTTAATGACATTAAATTTGAAGCTATTGTCTTTGCCAGTATAAATAATAAATTATTAAGTGTATTATAATGCTAAAATGATTTTGAAGCAATTAACTTACTCTTACTTTGTGTATCTCTCGCCAATTAACGAATCATCATATATTAACTTAAAGATAAATATTTGCAAAGTAAGTTTTCGGCCAGCTTTTATTATATTTAGAAGTTTTAATGCAAGTTAGTCGAGTTCAGTCGTGGAAAATTTAATGAAAACTCGTTTAGTTATGGGCAAAGTAAACTTGCAGCGGCAAATGAACATCTAGTAAGTCAATTTACAAGCGGTAAATTAACTTAACCAGCCTTCTGACGGTAGTTTCGCGACCCAACTTCGCATGGCGTGTCTGCTCTATTTACTGGCCAATCTATGACCGTTGCTTGATAATTCAACCGCGCTGGGGTGCGTGGCTCTTTGCCAAGCAAGCAGTTTTCACCCCGATGCTTTGGCTGCATACATCTTTGCCCGCACTGATTTACTGCGGTATAATACTGCGAGTCAAAGGCGCAGCGGAAGTTGTCTTGGGCCGGCTGAAATTAATTTGATTCGGTAAATGATAAACTGAAAATGACAATTGATAGTTACTTACCTACTCTTACTCTTATTTTATATGAGTATAGAACACTAGCAGCAACAATACAACTAGATTTTTATTATTTGAAAATTTATTTACAAGCTCATAACGGTGTAAAAGATTGACTTGGTGGAAGGAATATCATATATATTATATATTCTCAACAACTAGGGAACAAGCTCTATTTTCTCTAATTAACGAAACACAGACAAGAGGTGACAGAAATACGCAAGCAGATTTCAAGAAGTTTCTCAATCTATATAAACATAGAGTTCACGAGATGCCTCTTTATCCACATCTCTCTTCGTGTCCTTAATAATTCGAAAACTTGTAAATGGAGCTGCAGATTCTGTAATATGTACTGATCTTCTGATGTAGATTCAATACGTAGACGTAGGTTTTGTTATATAAGTCTCTTGACGTAGATTTAAAAAATAAATAGTTAATTTGCTTTTAACCGCCCCCGTAGTCTAGTGTTTGAGACTATTTGGTGTTGATCGGGAGGTCCTGGGTGCTATTCTTCATGGGGGCAGAAGCTTTTCTCATTGGTTTGGTTGGTGGTATAGAACTTCGGAACCCGTCTGGCTAGCTATCACCATCTTACCTAAGTTTGTTGCTCTAATAACAATGTTAATAGCATTGTTGTGTTCCGACAATAGAGATAAGATGGAGGAGTTGTGGAGTCCAGGTGAAGCTCACTTCCACGTCGCCTTATCGTCATCAGGTTAGATGCAGGACAAATAATAATAATAATAATATTTATATTGTAAAAAACTTAAATTTAAGATTTTACTTGAATAAATAGATAATAATAAAACACTTTATTGCACACAAAGAGATACAGACAGAAAATTTTCAAAAACAATACAGATTTACAACACAGGCGGCCTTATTGCTAATAAGAAATCTCTAAGGCAACCTAGGAACAGGGAAATACACAAAGGAAATTCAAATTGGGGATGGGTGCAGTAGTTTATAATTATGGACAATGAAGGAATGATTAAGCTAAGGATTTAAGGATAGGAAGTGATTTCGGACTTGATTCTTGAAGGACTCCAGCGTACGAGCTCTCTTAATACTCTCAGGGAGAGAGTTCCATAGCCGTACGGCATATGCAGGAAAAGAGTATGAAAGAAAACTAGGATCAGGACAAGATCTTGTATGTAAAAAAAAACTGCATTATAGCGAGTGCTTAGGCTCATTAGCACAACAATATCGGAACTGTCAAGGTGTAGTGTTTCAATGCCTGTGACGTTCAGTCGCCATAATGGAGGGCCAGGCGAACGCTTTGGTATGCTAATGTGATTGGCGCAAGCAACACGTGGGGCAGGCCACACGACCGCAACGATATGACCCTGATATTGGCGACGACAGTGTTGCCAAATTCAGAGGATTTCCCTAAATCCTAGGGGTTTTTGCAGGTCTTTGAGGTTTTTTGGAGGTTTTGATATCACGAAATTTATCTAGGGGATTTTCTGAAGGTTTTCTACTATTCTAACCAAATGGCAAATTCCTTTTTATATCAGACAAGACCGACAATTTATTCACCAAATAGAATGAATGGGACACTAAAACTTACGAGTATTAGCTGGCAACACATTATGTTACCATTGAACTGTCTTGTTTATCATAATTCCGGCTAAAATACTGTTTTCCACAGCCTCACACAGACATTTATAACGAAAAATCCGAATCGACAGACACACGGCTATGTATGTGAAATAAATTAAAATAGGTAATTTGAACAAAACTTCTAAGTTTTTTATTGTCAATATTAGAAAGCTTATGTATATGACATGGCCAAAATAGTCAGAGGTTTTTTATCAACCAAACTGGAGAAACTAGGGGTTTTTTAAATGTATTTGGGGGGGAAGGTGGAAAAAATCTGGCAACACTGGGCGACGACTACGTAACATGGTTTGAACTTAGGTATGAGTAGGTACTCCTTAAAAGCTTTTGGGCTCTTACAAATGAATATTTAGCAGTTTGTGTGCGCAATGATGAACATAGATCGGCGTAGGAGGAATGTTTTATTTAGTCGTATCAGAAGGTTGTTATATGTATAGTATGCAGGGTATTGTTTTCAAATGGGAGTAGACTACAAAATCTCAAACTGTAAGGAACGGCGATTGTCTTGGGCCGATTTTGGTAATAACTAAAACAGCTTGGATTTCTGAAATATCAGTATTCCTAGCCAGGTACCCAATCAGTTGATTTTGACAAATAGCACATGCTGTATTACTACACTACACACCACTCTATAGTGTCACTAATAAGAATAGTATGTATTTTGTAGTGCAATTTAAACGATTGGATGTCGACGGTATACTTTATGTTAAAAAAAAAATATTGGAATTAATTCCATAATAATAATGGAATTAATTCCATAAAGTGACAGCGGAACTGTCTTTTACTTACATCTAACATACTATGCTAATGCATCAACATCATCATCATCATCACAGCTCATATACGTCCCCACCGAGGGGTTCGAGCCTACCCTATGTTAGGGTGATTACGCCTTAGTTAACCACGCTGGCCCAGTGCGGATTGGTCGACTTCACATACACCATTGAATTTCTTCGCAAATGTATGCAGGTTGCCTCACGATGTTTTCCTTCACCGCAGGAGCGTCAGACAAATGTACATATGAAATTCGAAACGAAAAACACATTGGTACATGGCGGGTCTCGAACCCCGACCTCCCGATTGGAAGGCAAGTGCCGAGTCCACGGCGCCACCAATGCTAATGCATAAAAAGGTTTAATAGAGGTCATTCTAAATCATTTCAATGAAGCATTTTTCTTCATGCTGCCAAGTAGACCAATAACTAAAGTGAGCTCCTGATTCGCAAATAATTATGGTGGAAGTGCTCTTATGTCGCTGATAATAGCGACGACTTTCGTAATGCAAATCTAAAGCTTTATGTGTTGCTGACTGTACATACAGAGTCCCCCTTTTTTAAAGTTATAGGTAAGATAATAAAGGTAAAGGTAACGAATAAAGATATATTAAGAGAAGGACACTTAAAGGCCAGTAACGCATAAAGTGGCTCTCCTTATGTCTTAGTAGAGGGATATAGGCGGTGATCCGTGGGCTTTTTCCACCCTTGTTCACATGGAATAATCTCCTTGGATTTGCCAAGGAAATTAAAATAGATCAGCCTGATCTTATAGGTAAATAATCGATACTTAGCTCCTAACATGAATTTTTTAACGCAACATATTAAGTATAATGGGATATTATACACATTAAGTAGATAGTCACCTCAGTAGTTTGTAAAAACCCTTATACAATAGTTAACTAAATAGTTAACGCAGGCTTTGGTTTAACCGCGCGTATCTACTAGCGTACTAACTCAGTGTAACCGTTATTGCGTGATAGTGATAGTACTTAACATAAACATTTCAAAATAGAACTTTTCGTGTGCGTTTTTGATGCTCCTACAGGTAGGGTTAATCTATTTAATGCTTACTACCAAAACACATGCACCGGCTCTGTTTTGTTGTAAAAACAAAACCTCATGCGTTTCTTGCGTATATACGTCTTTCAAAACTAACAGTGTGAAAAGCTCGGCTATTGAGCAGTAGAATATTCTACTATTAGATTTGTTAGCTGTGCAACATGTGGCTGTCTTTGCAAGACTCTTTGCTTTGTTTTTGGTATCATAGTAAATCTTATTTGGATTCCAGTTTTCTTGTGTTGTTTTATAAAAGAAAAATACTTATTGTAACAAATAATTAACGATAAATTACTTGAAATCATACGCTCACTTTTGTTAAATCTATATATACTATTGAAATAAGTAATCTTTACGAATAAGCTGGTCAATAAATCGGCATATATGTCAGTTTTGCTTGTGTAGTTCTCGAAACTAACTTAAAAACATTTACGGTCTTATAAGTAATAAGACGGTCAATGTCGGACATCGGTGCACAGCAAACTAATGTTTATTTTTGGATTAGTGCTAGCCGCTGTACGTTATAAGGTTGCTCAGAAAATAAAACAACACCCTAGATTTTGATTCACAAAATGTGCATGCTGGAACGCTGCGTAAATCGTAAATAACTTTTTTAACAAACTCCGTAGATAATTTAAGGCGTTATTTTCGACGAGTTCAATTACGCGTTATACAACGCGTTAGCACCAACATTTACGCAAGTGAGGTCGTCGTTACAAAAACATAAGGCATTTTGACAATGACATCAACACTGAAATTCTTAAAATTATGAGTCCAACCATTAGTACTGTTTCTCCCCCAATTGATACGCCGACACTTTAAGCAATCAAACAAAATCGATTCAATTGATTTAGCCCCAGACAACAATTTAATCCATTGCAGTATGGGGTGAAAGTTGCCGTCTATTTAAACTTGTAAACAGCCCTTCTGAAGGCGTCACTCGAAAATTGACAGCTGGCGTTTCTTTGATATCATCGACAGGCTAATTCATTAGATGTAACTAGGGTTGCCAACTTTTTTTAATCATATATAGTATTTTAAAAACTCTAAAAATATAGTAGATGGCAAAAAAATTAAAACAAATATAGTATGATCAAAATTTAAACATATTTAATAAAATCATTACATTCCAATATTCAAATTGAAAAATACCATCAATTCTGCTCATATTTCATTTAAATTGGCACGATTATGCTCATCTCACCAATTATTTTTCAGTAGATGCACAAATTGCTGGTAATAGAAGAAGAAATGAAATAATAATCTT
Source organism: Schoenobius gigantellus (assembly GCA_963935595.1). Lineage (NCBI taxonomy): Eukaryota > Metazoa > Arthropoda > Insecta > Lepidoptera > Crambidae > Schoenobius > Schoenobius gigantellus. The sequence continues at coordinate 31,576,724 of OZ012548.1, forward strand.
TAAAACATTATGCAATTCTGACTCCATTCTCTTCTGACTCAATTTGAAATAGATAATTAGAAAATATAGTAGTTTCACCTACAATATATATTGCTTGGATATTTGACCAACAAATATAGTAGGATACTATATTATATAGTAGAGTTTGCAACCCTAGATGTAACTAGGGGTCGATATTTGGAGAGCTACGGCATCATTCTAAGCAACACTCAACTCTATTACTCTGATTTAAGCCTGCCACGGTTCGTGGTTGTTTTTTCGCACGAAGCGATATTTTTGAGTATTACGTGTTCTGGTCGCGTGTCACATCGTTTTCGTTATAAAGACTTTTTTATTTAAATTTTCTAGCTATGAAAATTCACAGCTGCATTAAACAAACACTCGTAAAGAGGCTACAAATAGGAAATTGATGTTATTAATGGTATATTTTGATCGTAACAATTGAGGTGACCCAAATCCTATGAATAAAAATGAATCTGTGCCACATGTCTAAGGCCCTTTGTTATGCATAAATAATCATATTTTATTATTATTCTCCGCAATAAAGTTGAATAGAATTACAGTTTAAACAATCCAGGGTCGCATACCCAATAATGTCTATTGATGTCATATATTTATAAATATCACCAATGTTATACATCCAATATATTGCCTAAGAAATGACAAACAAACTTTCTCTTGCTATAATTAGCCTGATCAATTTTATAGGAACAAAAATCATAATTATGTAAAGACAAACCACACCGGCGTCGGCGTCGATATGATATCAATACTGCATGTTCGTTAAAAGACGAACATAATGATAACAATGAAACCAGAACAAGCCATTCAAACACAAATCCGAAAAAAATGAATAGCGTCACCATGTCGGTGTATAACTCAGTCTCGCGCTTTCGGCACGACTTCCGATTAAAGCACCTTACACCCCCTTCTCTTTCATTGTGTCACCCTCGCCACGATTTTTCATAGACGCCATAGTAGACCCATCCGCTCTTGAACGCACTTGATTTGCGAAGCACGTATCGCTTCGCCAACGAATATCGGCGGCGACGGGCGAATCTCGACCCTACCAGTTTCCGAATAAAGTGCTCCTGAGTTGAAGATTGAAGTTGGCAGGTGCATTACAGGCGTTTGTAAGGGAGAGATGTTTTGCTTTGCACCTACCTCCATGTATGGTTCAAGCCTTAATGTCGCTGAGTACTTGTCTAGACTTGTCTACGTAGCGTGAGCCGATTGATTTAAATGTCCACTTAGCTTAGGTTATCTCGTGTAAGGTACACGAGTAATTTATAGCCAGTTATTTGTGTCTGTCATTTGTGTTGATATCGCGTTAACGTATGCGGCGGATGGGCACTAATTAAAATAATCTTCACGGTTATCGAATACAGCCACTGCGCATGGACAGGTGAGAGAAGTTAATAAGAACGAATGAAGTTTTGCTTATATTTACATGGTGCTCGATTAATATGTATAATCAGACATAGTGCACACAACAAATATTGAAAAAACAAGAAAGGATAATAAATATTTCGATCCTACTTTGTAGGTTTTTGTTGTGGTTAGACTTTAGATAAAAATAGACAAATGTGACTTATTTATTTCAGCGAAATGAAATGTCGATTGAGATTTTTCTGTATAGTTTGATGTTGTCTGTATAGTCAGCCGAAAACAATAGTTTTCGGCTGACTATACAGAATGGAATTCTCCTTAAATGAAAAATGGGAATTTAATTTCTTAAACAAACATTAGGTTTATGAAATTTATTTCTTGTAATTGAGCTTGTTGACTGGTGTATAAAAGTATGGTTTTAATAGAAGTATCGTTATTTTCTTTAGTATTGTAATGGCATTACTGAGTATTGTCAAGATACGAGTCATGGCAAAGTGTACCAGTCTATTTGTCAACTTAGTGATAGTTTATGACAATGTCAAACTTTTGACAGCGTCATTGTACGCTTTTGGCGCTTTTATATATTATAGTATGTCACGTATGTTGGCAGTGGCGAAATTTGGAACCTTATACATATGTGTTAAAGTTATAATATCTAATCTTTTGCTATAGTCGAAAGTAAAGTTTATATATAGAGTTTTATTTTATCCTTAAAAGCTTGTGCAAGCAAAAAATGCAATAATGGTTTGATCATTTCTATTGAAAATGTAATGAAAGAAGCCACCACTTTTTGCCAACTTATATTTGACAGATTATAGTTAATCAATTTAATGTTCACTACCAAAACACACCCCCATTTTATGTAAAAACAAAACATCATGCGTTGCTTGTGCGGACATAATTGGCGAATTTTCGAAACAATTAGCCTCGGTAAATATTTTCCAGAGGTGTACGTGATCAGTTTCAGATTGGCACTATCATTTATTTAGATTTTTATTCTTGTTTATGCTTAAACCATTTTTGTATTCGTTCCATGCTATTATTGTAAATGCTTGTTAGTTTTCTTACAAAGACATCGTGGGGGTCAATCGCTTACTTCAAAGGTTGAAAAGTTTTCAGACTACGGTTTGGCAAAAAAGAGTTTGGAGCGGTGACAGCTGGAACTAAAGTGATTCCCGTAGTCAAACTAGATTCACAGATAGATAGTGTATTAATGAGACTGTTGTTACTTTAGTTTCCAGTTGTTATTTTAAAATTGTATTCTCTTTGAAATTGTGCTTTTATTTTCGTGTTTCTAGTTCGTCTTCATTTTTATCAAACTCTTTTTTGTCAAGCTGTACCTCAATTTCTGCTAGATAACCGCTACCCACGAAGGTAAATTTGTCAGTATTATTGTATTTGTTATGTTTACGCCTTAAGAAAAATAAAAACTGAGCACACGAAAATACGTTATTTGTGTGAGACTATTTCCAATTTTTTATGAAGCCATAACTTTTATATCACTATACTAACATAGGTAGGTTTCGGCTTGATAGGGTATGTACCAAACACCTTGTACAGTAGGCTCCCATTCACACTACGAACGTTCCAAAGGTCAAACAGTATGACTTGATAAGCTTACTGTACGAGTATATGTGTACGCAGCTTCTGGAGGTAACTTCACACTTAGCCGAAGTGTGAGGTTCAGTGTTCGCTAAAGCGGGTTTGACCGCAGCCTTGAACTGTATTAATTAGAACAGACTAGTTCCTGTCAAAATTAATAAACAAGATATTTGTCACTGTCACCTTAGTAGGTCACGACGTATTTTACTAATACTTTGTACCGATAATTAGGAGGGCGCCGAGTATCTAATAAGAATAATTAGACAGCAAGATTTTAAGTTCAGGGATTATATTTTCGTCCTAGAATCGAACTAAATAATAATAAACTAGAAATATTACACCATAGATAATTGAAGAGGATTCCGAACGTTATGTTTTATGCAGTTTCTAAATGTAGACTTCATTTTGTTAAAAACATCGGTAACGGCACGATTACTTTTGGTATGAGGTTGCAAATAAAAGTATGTGATCATGTGAGAGCGTTGTTGGTGGCGCTGTGGAGTCGGCACCGACCTTTCAATTGGGAGGTCGGGGGTTCGATCCTGTCGTTTTACTAATCCCTGTACATTTATCCGACGCTCCTACAGTGAAGAAAAACATCGTGAGGCACCCTGCATACATCTGCGAAGAAATCCAAATGTGTATGTGAAGTCGACCAATCCGCACTCGGCCAACGTGGTTGACCAAGGCCATCCTAACTTTAGAGTAGGTTTGAGCCTCTCGGTCGGGAGGTGTATGAGATTTAATGACATTGACAAATACAAACAAGTCATCATCATCTCCTCAACCTTAGTTAGGTACTGGTTGCTTTTTAGACGTGGAGGTATTGATCTTCTGTAACACGTTGACCTGCCAGTTTGGTGTTAGGTTTTATCTCGACCATCGCCTTTGCAGAAGCGTAGTTAAGGAAAGTACATAAAAATATTTTACAAAAAATAAAAACCTGACTTCAAAAACACTGAAAAGTTAAAAATAAAATAAGAATAGGTACAGACAACATCACACTTCTATATTGAAGTCGGTGCCAAACGCTGATCTCCTAGAAAGTCTTAAAATTTGGCACCTATTCTTATATTATTTTTAACTTTTCAGTGTTTTTGAAGTCGGTTTTTATTTTTAGTAAAATATTTTTTTTAGTTTTACCTACGACTGGGATGCTCTTGGACTTCATCCTGCCTGATGGTCAGTGATGATAAGGCCGAAGGTGATAGCAAACATCAACCAAGGAACTGGCTATCTTACCTCTTATTATCGGAACACAACAATGCTTAACATTGGTATTATGGCGACAAACGTAGGTAAGATGGTGGTAGCTAGCGGCGGGATTAGAGTGTCTAACATCAACAAAACCGAGAAGAAAAACTTCTGTTCCATGGAGAACCGCTAGACTACGTACGTATGCGGTAATTAATTTTTCAAAAAATTCATTGGGAACATCCTTTCTTAATCTGCTCCCACGATATCCACGCTTAAAAAGAGAGTGGTGACAAAATGTATTCTAAATCCGTAATCGCACAGAGAACAAGGGACTTTTAAAGTAAAAGTGTAAAAGAGTGAAGCCATTAAACATATTAAACTATAAAACATGTCAACGGAGCTATTGTCTGGTTAGATAAGGGAGATGTCCATTATTGCGGACAAATAAATACACTCGCTGACAAAACACCGACTGGGCGCTTTCCGCTCCCAAAAAATATGGCTGCGACAATTTCGCCTTTTCAGTTTTTTTTTCATTTTCTTTACTCCTCATCTATAACTTTTACGAGCGCTTACAGTTTGGCCTTCTGTGATTGCTTTGTTTTCTAGTTTTTTAACGGAGCTTATTCTAGCGCAATAGAATACCTAATTAGATTCGGATTTTCTTTTTACTTTTCTTGGTTGATTCTTTTCTGTTTCGAAGTTTACGAAGAGTGACACTGTCCAAATTAGCATTGTTATCTCTGGACTGTTTAAAACAGACATCTCGACATTTAAGGTTGCTGTTCAGTATATAACTTTGAGTTGAATTCGTTTATACGAACATGTTACCTACATTAAAGTTTTAACGCATAAGAATACAATAGTTTTATATCTGTGCTGACAAGCATCCCGTTTGTTTCATTAAAATTAAATTTTTAGGTTATTAAATTTGCGTCAACGGTATATTTCGTCTTCTATCCCATTTCTTATTTTTATTTTATTTTAACCATTATCAATTTACTAAACTAGAAACTAGACACGCACTGTGGCTGACGCTTTATAAAGTAATGATCATATTTCATACCACATTGATTGGTTTACAACGGCTCACAATATTCCGATGGCTGCTTTCGGAATCAATTTGTTGTTCGTGGTCAAAGAAAAGTACACAGCGCAAATGTAAAAATCATCTGGAAGTGCCGCTGAAAATTGTTCTCGCGTTAAAAACGCTCCGCTGCGCCCAATATTGCACGCGAAATGTATCCGTTTTACTAAAGCTGACAGTTTTGTAGGTGCAAATTTGCTTTTACAATTATCTCGCATTGCTGGACTATATCGTCTGTGTAAAACGGGATTATTTTGTTTTGTTTACGTGTGTTTTAGTTGTCCATTGATTGATGCAGGCACACGCCAGGCTTTGATGTTTGTTATGTTGGGTGTTACATTTTGATTTAAATTTCATTTACATTATCAGCAAAATGTTTTCTTGAAAGAGAAAATATGGAGCCCTTTAAATTTTTGTAATCATTGGCTTAGGTATAATTTTTCAATGGGGGGTGGCCAGATTGAGGACTTCAATTTACCTAGTGTATACTGATAAATAGAAGCTCTCCTCGCACCAGGAATGGGGCTTTTCTTATTAGAAATAGTAAAGAAATAACAACACAGGTTTAATGAAGATACCTAGTTTAGTGACAAACAATTTCACTAAACACATTTAAATTATTGCTAAGTTACTAGCAATTTCTCACTAATTTGGTATTAAAATAAAATAACAGTAAACTAATAAAATAACAGTAAACTGTGGACTCGGCACTTGCCTTCTAATCGGGAGGTCCGGGTTCGAGGCCGCCATGTACCAATGTGTTTTTCGTTTTCGAATTTCATATGTACATTTGTCTGACGCTCCTACGGTGAAGGAAAACATCGTGAGGAAACCTGCATACATCTGCGAAGAAATTCAATGGTGTATGTGAAGTCGACCAATCCGCACTGGGCCAGCGTGGTTGACTAAGGCCTAATCACCCTAACATAGGATAGGCTCGAGCCCCTCGGTGGGGACGTGTATGAGCTGTGATGATGATGATGAAACTAATTAAGCCGTTTTCTCTTTGACTTTAATTTATTCCAATCCTTCAAATCTAAAACTCTATTCTATCTAGCAAACGTTGATTTTTCAATGGGGGTGTCTGGACCCCAGCCCCCCTCCCTTACCTATGCCAATGGTTGTACTACTATACACCTATTACGTATAGTAGTTGGTAACAAGTGAGTTTGCTTATCCGAGGTTCCGAATGCCATCCCCAGATCGGGCAAAAGTTTTTTGAATTTTTTTTTGGTTGCTTAGGTTATCAGAAGTACGTGTCCCTCCGTCTGGGGATTGCCCTGGTGTTCTAGGGCAATCCCCCCTTGGCGAGAGCCCGACCGGGTGGTCGGGCTTGCCCGGGCGCGTGGGTAGTGGAGTCGCAGTATGGACCTTACCTAGCGCGCCCATTAGGGCAGGAAGAACACCGAGGGGTTTTAGTGGGTAGGCCTGGCACTCTGCCGGGTGAGCCCACACACGCTCACCGTCTAGCCAACGGTGGGTACGGTGCGTTTGCGCATTTCCCCGCGAAAAAAAAGAAGGTTATCAGAAGTAACTAGGAGTCTGATATTAGTGGTCAGAATGTGGCAATAGACCCGTCCTCTTTGACATGGAAGTGTTTGTATTCGCACACCTCTACATAATTTTAAGGGGACTTTTATTTTTTAAGAACTCTAATATTGTTTTACTAAAAACGAAGAAATAACATATTATATATATTATAGTTGCAATATTTAATGAATTCCTATCAATGCCTAACACTGTAATTTAATAATGTTTACACATCAAAACTATGTAATTCAAATAAAAATCAAATTCACCAAAGGTAAATTTCATATTCATAATATGCTTGCTTAGTAAAATTTAATCCGTAAACTTTACCAAGCAAAGTATTTTTTACTATTTAGGCTTCTTTTATATAGGTTCTACAGAAATAAGTCGGAAATTTATTGTAACTCATTAAAAACATTAATGTGCGTGCTGGATAGTAATTAGCTGTGTCCTTTGCCGTTTGATTTATTAATTACAAACGTTAACCCATTACAAAACTTTTACAAATTGTCTCGTGATAGGGGTCACTATATTTAACATGATTATGTAAATTTTATTATTTCTTTTTGTTTTCTATAGTTCATTCCAAATATGTAAAATTTTAGACATTTTAGTTTTTTAATCAATCATAAGTGTTTTATACTCGGAGAACGGGTTAACTTTATAGTACCAGCCCTGCCAGCATAGAACTCTCGATAAACAAAATTTGACAGCTAAGATCGACATACTCGACAAAAATCGATAAATTTGACAGATATTACTAAGGAGTGAAAAGGACAGATGTTTTTGTCGATCGACAAGTCCATGCTCGCAGGGCTGTTATAATACAATTTTAATTTCAGATTGTAATATGAGAAATAGTAGCGCAGTATCATACAGTATCTACAGTATCTTAAAATTCCAATTAACAAAACGTTCCATTTATAAAATATAAAATAAAGATACAAACCCAACCCAATGCCAATTCCAGCCCTGCAACTTCCTTGGCAAATCCACTGACTTTAATTACTTGAAAGGCTTATCAATTGTTGGCTACCTTACAGGTCAACGGGTCAGACTGGGCGGAGAGAATGAACTCATTTTTTACCGTTGGTTACTCTGCTTTTTAGTCTTGGAGATTGATGTGATGTGTGTAAGAAATTACTTGTGGTATACGACAATATGGAAACAGTAGGTTTCAGACAACTTTTCTAAATTATTTTTTGGGTTTATTTCCTCATTAATTTACTTAAAACCATTAACGTCCCACTGCTGAGCACGCGTTTCTTTAAGAGGAAATACTAAGATCGGGAGAATTTAAAAATTTGCGTATGTCGCGCTGTGCCCCCGAAAAACAATAAGCTTAACGCGAAAGGGACAACTGCAGCTCGGACTGAAGATACCAATGAAAAGTATACAAAATTTCGTAGTCCCCTATTTTCTCCTCTAATATAAGACCTATTTTTACACTAAAAATTAAAGAAACTCTTTGGCTCTATTCCAATGTTTTGCTTTTTTCATATAATCTCGTCAAATTTGTTTGCTTGATGTTGGATTGAATACAGTGGCATGCTGAAATACAGAATAAAATCCGGCCAATTTTTTAGGTTTTTGAATTTTCTTCAATAATTAACTTTGTAAATAAGGGAAACATAGAAACGTGCTAATAGTGGACATAGATTTTATTGGAAAAGATAGAGCATCTATTGTTATTATTGGGGAAACTGAGGACTACGTTTGTATGGAAAAACGGCCTGTATGATTTCCTCTTGACGAGAAATTGGGCAGACGGGTTGATGAAGGGCTTTGTTATAAGTTTCTCATCTCGTCACAAAGGTATTATTGCAGTAAATTCCTTAAGTTGGCTCTGAAGATACACACCGGAAAAATGGAGGCGGCGGCACAAGCACAATATGTTCTCTAAATCCGTTAAGACATTCTCCGCAAATATTTTTTCTTATAAGTGCTTTCCGTCGGTTGGTTTCTTGATCAAAATTGATAACACTACTAATTCCTATAAATGGAAAACAGACCTAAAGAAAGATGCTTTCAGCATCTATAATATCGAATTGGAAACAGTTTGTGACTGCCGTGCACAATTGAAATATACTCATGTTCAAAGCGTATTGACGGTGCATTTGTATCACATTCACATCACAGCAGATCCAAGACAGGGTGCGTCTGTGGTACCTAAACAGAACGGGTAAGCTTAACCAAAGGACTCTCTGTGTCTATTCAACCGAATTCACATTGAAACGAACTGTATCCGTAGCTATTTGTAAGCTGTCTTGTTAAGGTGAATTTCTAGTCGATACAATGAGAATCTGGGTAATGTTTGTCTTGTCTTTAGTGTTAAACATAAGCTTTACTATAACAAACACAGAGATTTTGGTGTCAGTCATTCATAATTTGATAATGTCCCTTTGACGAAATATAAAGTAGTCATTAATCATCTTCCCTTTTCTTCTGCTATCTATTTTATGATTGGCTTTCTAATATGCAGTGAAAATATTATTTAAATCAATATTTCTTATATCTATTTCATTAAAAAGTTACGTTATCCTATTGCATAGATTTTCAGATTGTGTTAGACATTGACAAAAATTACTGAATTTAAATGTGAGTAGGCATCAGTATAACAAGACAACTTTTAAATTATTAAATCAAATACGACTTGTGCTGAATTATATTTGAGCCAATCCTATACATAGGTACTATACTATGTACTCAAGCATAGCCCATAGAATCATTGATACCGTGCAACAACAGAAATAATAATACTGCTTTGAGATAAAACCGCTTTCGCGTTACAGGTATAAATCATTTCACGATATCCGCCTACTTCAAACAGAAATTATGTCAACTGAACAGCCTCAGCTTAACGCTTGCGTGTGAGTAACATGACAAATATTTATACTCGCAGCATGAGGAGCGGTATTCTCACGGCTTAGCTCATTTTCGCAAAGTAAACGACAGGAAGACGGCGACCGTCGGCTCGGCCCATCCATCAACGCAAATCATCCACTGGCCTGTTATTTATTTGGCAGCCATCATCATCATTACCCGTGGTAGTGTGCTTTGGAGGAATATGGTACAAGTTACGAAATTTCGGTTCGATATCTTGAACGCTGTTATATTTTGCCGATTTGAATTTGAGCCGTATTCTGCCGAGCTCCACCATATACAAACATCAGGAAACATCATCATCAACAGTCAATGACACTAATTATTGTTATTGATATTGAAAGCATATTAAATTTAATAAAGTAGTTATTAGAATCCGAGAAGAGCTAATAACTAAAAACTGACGGCTTACAAACTCTAAATCAAACTGTTTTTTGAAAAGCCCTTGAAAGAAGTTAATTTTGCCCGTGTAATTTGTATGTTACGAAAGAGTATTATGGCCTTGTTTCTCTATGTTCTGTTTCCATAAAAAATCAAATTTAGCTTAATACAATTAAAAAATAAACCTTCACTATATAATTAAACTAGACAAATTAGAAATCTTTATTTTCAACAAATTTTCGAGAGTCGTTCTGTGAAAAGCAGTGGAACACAGTTAGTCAGTCAGTGTCACAAAAAATATGATTAATTTCTCCGCTTTGGGAATGCAATGGATTCTCTCAATCGATATTAGTGGACATCGAGAATTTTTCCAACTTTTCATTACAAATTCCTTCAACGAATAGTTAAATAGGCCCACCCCTTTATTAGTTTTGCGCAGCACTTGTATCAAATAGATTGAAATCATGATAGACATACCCCGGCTTATTACAAAACATGGACTAAATTTAGTCCTGGTTTAAACCAGGACTAAGTTGACGCTGTCTCTATCTATGTATATTGACATAAGTGAAAGCGCACTACATTTAAACCAAGACTAACTTTAGACCAGGTTTAAACCAGGTTTCGTAATAAGACCGACTAGGTCTGGATTACACGAGGAACTAGTGAGGATTTCAAATAAAGAACACATTGAAAATACAAGTAATTTAGATGTGTATGTTTGCACTTAACATTTTTAAAATTAAATTGGGATAAAGACTGAATTCTAATTTTTACGTCTCGTCATTAAATATTAAAATACCATGGAAAAAGATGCAGTCCTGTGATATTAGAATTAAAATCGGCCTAGAAATACATTAGATACAAGCATTTCAAGTTGTTAATTTGAAGGCGATTAGACAGAGAGATCATGAACTGTGACGTCATTGTTGAGTACGGCCATATAAACTCCTTGCAAATTGCCGTTTTGCTAGAAAGAGATGGAGAAAAATCTTTAATACCTTATATCTTGGTTGTTTTTATAGTTATTCGAAAACCGATTTTTTATTTCTGTTTATTATATGAATGAGCTTCTATTAAAGCAAAAAAGATTTTTTTGTCATCTAGCCTATTATAACAGGTAAAATTTTGTGTCTTCTCATCATTGGTGTTAGTGTTGTTTTTGTTGATTCCGGTGTAACCGCCTAAGCCTTGCGCCGTGGAGACTGTATCCAATTACATCGAAACGCGTTGTCCGCTGCTGCCATAATTTGACTGAGATCACTGTAATTTTGTGTTTGTACTATTTCATTATAAGTAGCGAGTGCGTGACTCATTTATTGTAATATAACACAAATTAGGCGAGACATTGGATTGATGTTCTCACTATTTCCTTAAGCTTCCATCTAATGAAATAAGATATTCCTATTGTGTAGTTCAGAATGATGATGGAGTATAGATGAACGGTTATATTTCAGAATTACATAGAAGAATGATAGAAAAAGAACTAAAACGAAATATTTTAACATGCCTGCATTGTTCTAAAACTAAATACACACGTAACATCAATATATTTAACTAAAATATATACATACAATAATATAACTAAACTCACTCGTAACGATACTAAATAATCTGGAAAAATTATAATATGAAATGTTTTGATAACAAGAAGGTGGAGATAAATTATAGTTGATACGTAATTATTTAGCAATAAACAGCTTTTTAAGCTTTTAATGTTCCATAATTTCCATAAAATACTCGTATTGGGCTGAAATACGTAACGTACAGTAAATTTTAGTAGTAATTAGGTCAGGTAATTCATTTTATTGACCATTGTTAATTTTAGTTACACATACTCAGAGTGATATAGTTCAAAGTTCTTCTACCATAAATTGCAATATATCAAGCTATAAACTCAAGAGAATAAAACAATTTATACAACAATACATCAAACTTGAGATATTAACACTGACGATACCGAGCGAGTTATGGATACGGCGAAAATTATTATTTCAGACTTTATCTCTAACAATATGGAACAGTTTGAAATGGCATGATTGATGGATTTATTGCCTTATCGCACTTAAGAATAGGAGTATATTTTTTAATGTATTAAACTTATTATTGTAAAAGTTATTAGACTTGTGAATTTCATGACTATTATTTTGAAAATTTGTTGATATTAGTTTTGTATATATAGTTTAGTTTAGAATATGTTTTTTCATTGTAATTCATTTTTAATGTTGTTTATTTAGTTATGTTGTTTTAATTCATTTACGTGACTGCTATTTATAGATACTTTGATAAATGCTGTATACAACCTATTATTATTATTAGAGATAAAATTAATTGTAATATTTAAAAGATAAAAAAATGTTTTAGAATAAACGGCACATATGACGGAGACTGAGGGAAGCTTACACGCAAAAGGTGGAAGGTAGCTAAAAAAATTAAATTATTAAATTTTGTCTGGCGTGACCTATCCCATGACTAGTTTTTAATGTAACATTAATTAAGTGTAAAATAACATGTCTCACCATACAAAGGGGTGAACGAAAGGCAATATAAAATAAAATTGAATAATGACAATGTCGCGGCATACGAAGTGAATTCAATTATGCAAATGCTCTGAAAGCTGTTGATAAACTTGTTTACTAATTAAAACGCTAACAAGATACATATCATAGTTGCTACGCACTTTTGAGGGCTTTTCAACCTTATAAATATTTAAATGGCAGTATTAATGCATCCGCGCAACCGTGAGTTTATGCGTGAATTATGGGCTCGACGGAGATGCAGTCTTGATAAAGTGTTTTGTTAAAGTTGTTTATATTGACGACATACGGTTTTATTCATGGACTTGTGCATTACATACCTGAAATAGGTTTATTGTTTTCATCTCTATTATTCCCTTTTATTTTTTCGCCTAGTAAAAAAGTAACGAAATCTACTCTAAGGCAAAATAATACATTTTTTCGCATTTTTTTTGTTGTAAGAACAATTATCCAGTTTGACATCATTATGTTAAAATGTGGAATGTTTCAAATTTTTTGTGTTAGTCGCACTGTTTTCTGCAGTACAAAAAACCTAACGATAACATATGTCATTCATAAAACTATATGAGAATTTCACATTATCAATATGACTAATGTACTGAATGTCTGCCTGTGGGTACGTGGTACAAAGAGTGAGCTAACCCCTCCCCTTTCACTATTTCACAGTATGAACATAGGGACGTCAATTATTAAACTCCGTACAACCTAACTCTGACATTCACGTGACGTCACACGTTCGTCCAACAACAGCATCGGCATCGTTTCTTTCTAACTCATAAAGAGGAAACGGGACAATAATACCGCAATTCGAGCGCGTGGGGCCAACATGTCAGAGGGCACGTCATAATCCTTTAGCCGCGCTTACGGATTAACATTTAGACAAGTTTTATGTAAATCACCGGAATCTGCTTCATTTTTGAGATCATCCGCTTAGAAAAGATTCTCTTTGGAGACGTTTTTTTCTGGAGTATCTATGAAAGTCTGTGTACTCTTAATAAGATTTCCACTTAAATTTCACTAGCTTTTAAGGCTTTGCATGCGCCAGCTTTACATATCCAACAGTTCGTTGGTCGACAAATTTTCAGATCTATATGTGTAAGTAATGCCCTTCATTCTATCTGTAGGTAATTGGCTAGATGACTAAAAAAAAATTTTTTGCTTTAATAGAAGCTCATTCATATATATAATAAACAGAAAGAAAAAATCGGTTTTCGAATAACTATAAAAACAACCAAGATATAAGGTATTAAAGATTTTTCTTCATCTCTCTCTAGCAAAACGGCAATTTACAAGGAGTTTATATGGCCGTACTCAACAATGACGTCACGGTTGATGTCGGATCTCTGTCTAATTGCCTTCAAATTAACAACTGAAAATACTTGTATCTAATGTATTTCTAAGCCGATTTTAATTTTAATTTCACAAACCCAAGGTATTTTAATATTTAATGACGAGACATTAAAATTAGAATTCAGTCATCATCCCAATTGTGGAAACGTTTATTATGTTTAATGCTCCTTTAAGTCTATTGTGTCTTGCACTATCAATATGTGAAAAAGTGATAGCTTCAACAAGAATGAAGCATTCAATTTATAAACCTTTTTGCAACTACCTGTTAGCCATTAAAGACAAGCTTTCGTATTTCACCAACTTCAATAGGAGGAAATTAACGTTAAAAATAGTTTTGTTAAGATTCAAGAAAAGTTTATCTAACTAGCGTATTTCTTTTTGTAGTGTTAATACGTACGTTTCATTGCTAACTGTATTGTTTCTGGAGCCAATTAGCTTTACGTGTAAAAATAGACTCCACCCCCTTTTAAGGAGCCCCACCTTGTTTAAAGCTGGAGAGTTTTATTATAGTGGGAATGGGCTATTGTTTCCACGAGATGTATAGCCCCAATCAAAATATTCAATAGAATTTCAACCCCTTTTTTATGATCACACATACCGAATCTTCTAGAAAAATATTCCACTTCGGTAGTCAAGATACTGCGCGTGGGTAAGCTAAAATATACTTACTCGCAAGTAGAATAATCTTTTAAGTAGACAAAATAAAGAATTTAGTTGATCCAATATAGCCTAATTATTTAACATATGGTAAAGTTTTGAATCTAAGAAGAGGTAATGAGCAAAATGTTTAATTCTCACTTTGATGACGTATTAATGCCCCACTATGTGGGTATGGTCTCTTATTAGATGAGAAGAAATCAACCTACCTACATCACTCTCACTGGGTTGGTATAAAGAATTGTGGTAAATTTTCATAGTCGGATCTAACGACATCCACGGGAAGAAGAGGAGCAGCAAAACCCGTAATTTAAATTTATCAATTATGACTAATTAAAAAGTTTAAACAAAGTGTTATAATTATCACATTCAGTATCATTGCCAAATACATGTGTTTTTTATTATAAATTTACACTGATCCGAGGTCACATTCTGATAAAAAAACCTCATCTACATATCCAATTTAGGTGTGCAAAGCAAAAAACGTGTTTTCTATTTCCTCCGAGCCATCTCTTAAGACGCGCATTTGCAATCGCAAAAGTAAATCCCCCGTATAAGGAGAATTGAAAATACAATTTTCCAGTTTGTCAGTACATTCGCTGATAGTGTAGTATATCGTCCTACCGCATCCGGCGGCTGACTGATTGGATCCCGTTGCTCCATCTCCTTTGCCGTCGTGTGAAATAACACGTCAGTCAAATACAACCGATAATAAATTCAATTTTCCCTCTCCGCGCCGTCGAAATGACGGCCGGACAGGATTAAACGCGTCCCATTCGCCTTTTGTTCACCACAATTCCACTCCGGTCGTGCTGTTTTTTACTCCGTCCGACCATTTCGGCCATTTTCCGTGAGCTCTAAAAAGCGGGCAATAAAACTATCGGCGGTGCTGCGAGATTTGCGACTTACAAATTCCAATCAA
Source organism: Schoenobius gigantellus (assembly GCA_963935595.1). Taxonomy (NCBI): domain Eukaryota; kingdom Metazoa; phylum Arthropoda; class Insecta; order Lepidoptera; family Crambidae; genus Schoenobius; species Schoenobius gigantellus. The sequence continues at coordinate 31,592,259 of OZ012548.1, forward strand.
TAAAGTTTTATGGCACGATAAAGGTAACCCGTTGATGTATCAACGTTAGACAAATTTGGCTGATGACTATTGTTAATAAAAAAGTAATTTTTACAATTTGGCGAATTATGATGCGCAATTAACAAACATTAATCAATTGTACAAATTTAAAGACATTATGTCAATAGTTTTAGAATGAAAAATTAAACTACTGTAAGAGACTCTTCGCTTTAATGGAAGGAAAGATGATAGTAATGCCATTTAATTCAGTGATTTAAAATACCTAAGTGATAATCAGTGGAAGATTTCAATGTAATTATGATAACATAATCCACACATAGGATGCAGCTAATTATCATCCGGAATAAAAACAGTACTAATGCAATACAGCACACGATTATCTCGATTGTTGAATAAAGCGCAATGTGTTTACAATGAGCACGCGGAGGCGTTTCTCGGAAGCCTGGCCCGTGTACTTTTGTACCTTCGCATCGTGTTGCCAATTAAATCGTGTTTTTAAGACTTCTTTATTTGCACACACGACACGGACCAGGTTGAGTCTAACTTATGTGCGTGTTGCGAGAGGCTAATGAAATAAAAAAGAACGATTTGTGTGTAGCAATAAAACGAATTCGAAAGAGTCCAAATGAGAATCGATGCGAATTTATAATCAGGATACTGGGGGACCCGTTCCGCTTATGATTCCAAGTTCGGTCTGAACTCGGGGCGTATGAAAATTTAATTTCGAAAATCGATATACTCCACCGATGTTCAAGATCGGCTGGTTCCTCAGCACACGGATATCAGGTTCTGTAATGGCGCAGAGGAATGTTTTATTGCCGATGTCGTTCTCTTCGGTTAGCAACAAAGCCTATTACGGAGATTGTAATCGAATATAAATACCTTTAATATTTCTTTGTGCTACTCACTGCATCGGTTCTATCGAGCTACGGTGAAATAGCGGATGCTATGTTTACGCAATAGCAGCCAAGTCGCATGTTAGGTATATAAAGACCTTTCAATATAAAAGATAAAAGGGTAATAGCTTTTTGTTTGCGTGCAAAACTCAGTTCGGAGAATAGATGCAATATGACTCGTAAGTATATTATTTACGAGTCAAATAGCATCTATTCTATCTATACTTTGAACACTATTCTTAAAATTATAACAACGGTTGACTTATTAATTTCTTCATACTGAAGAAGATTTTGCCAAATTGGACTTTGTAGAACGATAACATTTCAATAAAATAATGATTGGTCAAGTCATCGCAACGCAAAAACATGTCTAGACTTCCATATTAAGTTTCATCTGAAACTCAAATGAGTCCATATTTAATAACGCCAAGATTCCATTCTATTATTGTAACCTCAAAAAGGAATGCCGCGGCATCGTTTGAAATCTATCCGACCTTAACTCGCCTCACCATAGTCGGAGACATCTTGATACTTGACAACTCAATACTTATTCGTTCAGATAAGCTCCATTACAAATATCACCTGACAGTATGAAAGACACTCGACATAAAAATGTTCGTTGTTTATTGACTGCATGAATGTTAACTTTAACTTCGATCGTGTGAAACAGTTCCAGAAATATTTATGGAAAAATTTTATTACTTTCCTAACTTAACAGTTGCTTTCTAGGGAGACCTCCAACTAAGGCTCTTAGTTTTTTTTGTATAGAAGCTGCTGCCCACGACTTCGTTTGCGTCCCTAGGGAACTCATTAAAATCCGCCATAAAAAGTTATTCCTAAGGGCTTAAGCTATCTCTATACCAAATATCATCAGATCTAGTTCTGTGGCTTAGGCGTGAAAGAACAAACAAACAAAGTCACTTTCTTATTTATAATATTAATATGATGTCTAAACGACCATCAGAGTTGTTATGACTTTGCAATGTAACATTTCTAACGATAGTCAATAAAGTACTACGAATACTGGTTTAAAATTTAATGAGAGATTTATTTCGCATTATTCTTTTTATGTACCTAACATAAAAAATCTTTATTGACGACAAAGTGATATAGAAATAGAGTATGAATTAGCGTACCAGTAGTGCACGAATAATATTTCTGTGATTAAATTTTAAATCCTTGTTTCAGGTAAGTTCAGTGTACCGAGTACATCAAGTGACGGTAGTTCAAACTGCAATTTCCTTTGATGCAGAAAGTGAAATGCGTGAAAGTGCTGCTTTATTATAAATGGTATGTAACGAGACACAAAAACTGAATTCATACTGGATACGGCAGGAAAAAGTGCATTTACTGAAGAGAGCCCCATTAAGCGTCCCCGCAGACTGCAGAATTTTTATCGGGCGATAGTTTAGTTGGCTTCTAAATTTGTATGAAGATGTATGCAAGTGCGCACATTATAGCGATTAAGTATCGGTCGACAAAAAAGTTTGATGGGCTTCACAATTGCCTTCAAACTAAACCTTCGGCGAATTCAGCAAACTATCGGCCAACCGCTTGATCAGTATGGCCCTCATCTCCATCCGCACACTGCCCGATTGTTTTATCGGCCGACTCAGCCGATAGCTTCTGTTTACTTTGCTTTGGATGCGTGAAAGGTAGTGCGCTTGTCTTTTTGTACGTGATGAATTCAAAAATTATCTCGGGCTGCAATTGATGCCTTACAGCCCTTAGCTACTAATCTACTATTAAATAGAAAATTGGTCATTTTGAAATTACTGAGTTTATCCTTCTCGTTCTAACGATGTTTGTGCTTATACTTGTGTTTACTAATTAGAACCTAAATATCGTGTACTTACACGAATCAAGTTTTACAAAGTCAGCGGTAACATTATGGATATGTCAGAGCGCGTAACTAACAAAACATCATCAACGTTTCAAGATTTATAGCACCTTTGAATTTCGAGCATAGCAAGCGGAAACCGTGATATGACTTTGACAAATGACTTTATGACCCTTATAAAGCTCAGTAACCCTTCCAGCTATAGTATATCCACGTTTGTCACGATGATTATACACTACGCGTTAGGAGGGTAGGGGGGCGCTAGCTTTGAAGTCGCCGCCTTGGCCGGTGGTCTACCAGTTATAGTTTCTTCCTTTTATTCCGTCTCCCATATGGCTTCCGTCCCTTTCGTAGTCCATTAAGGGATCATACGCGAAGCATAATATGCTAAATAGTCTTATAGCTGCGTTTGCTTCAATCGCTTTATTATCCCTGGCCATTACATTTGTTTTAAGACAGCCTTTGCTCGAAAGTTTCAAACGCCCACTCTTATGCTTGTAGAATGAAATTTTACGACATCAAATAGAGTTTATTTTACGATTAGGCGGTGTGTGTAATTGCTTAATGAGCTGTAATTTACTGACTATTATTGACATTAGAGGACGCTAGATAGATGTGAAACTACACTGGGAATTGATTGTTACCGTTGTTCGAAGTCGGTTCTTAGACTCGTATTAAATTTATCCAGTGTTAATTAAACGTTTCCAAATTAATTAATTGCTTTAGTAGGGTATCACGTGGAAGATAATTAAAAAGTGTATCGTTTTTCACTCGATGCCAACAAGATGGATCTGTTAGTGCTATTTTTTTATTTACGTCTGCTTCCATTAATTGGGGAATAAAATTAATTGTTAAGATGTCTCTAGAAATATTTTGATGTAGGCAACCGACATTACAAAAAGATCTCAATGCAGAATTGTTATTCTATAAACAATTAAAACGGTAAAATATCGTTAAATTTAATTGCAACAAATTTGAACGATAAAAGATGAGCCAATCACCGTTCATCGTATGCTGGTGCTGTTTATTAGCCTTTTGTTATTTAATGTTCCCTTTAACAATTTCTATTTTGGTTGTTACTTCATAGGCACGCCGCTAAGAGGATTTCGCGGGAGTGAGACGTTTACAACAGCCATAACAATGGTATTCTTCGGCTTGACAAACCCAAGAACGGGAAGCGGGGTGATCAATCATAGCGAAGTGTTGCGATAATCGCGTAATGTATCGATTGTCGATTTGTCGAGGGTCACGATATCGATGAACGTGAAAAAACAATTGATGTTTGTCGAGTAATAAATTGTGATTTACGTTGAGTGCGTGTTGGCTGGAGATACGATTGAGTAGACTGAGCCAGTGATTTTATTACTATGAAGGGTCATTTGGGGTTTTATTACTTAAAGACCTTAATGGTTAGATAACGGTTTTGGAATTCTATTATGTCTATCTACAGTTGGTGATGTGTGGCTGAAACAATATCTAAATGTAAGAGGTTTAGGTAGTTAAACATTTTTAAAGTTAAGGTAACTTAATATTTAAATGTAATAAAACGCATCTTTAAGTGAATAATGTGGGTGAATTTATTGGAACTTAGCCAAGTTTTAATTATAAACTATCTCCTTTCACCGGTTCTCATCGTATTTATTGTTTTACTTTGATAACTGAATTGTGAAATTACATTCAAACATTTAATCTAAAGGATCTAATAACATACCTAGTATAACATTTTTCTTTATGCTCTTATATGATTATATATCATGAAATTACGTAACAAGTTATAAATTGATATTAAAATGTAATCACCGTAAGGGATGTTCTATAACATCACTACGTTAAAGCCCCTCTTCCGGGGGGATTTAATCGGGATAATACATGTGTCGCATCTTATTACCAATCTCAGATTGTGGTGAGAGCAAACAAGCTACAAGCCCTCGCAAGTCAACATGATATCACTTACGAAACATTTCTCTGAAAGTGTATTTGTATTGACGAATTCTTTTTCTACTTTTAGGGTATTAGTTTATTTTTAGGACGGATCTCGACAGATGAAATGAAGCGGTACATATGTTTTATTTATATCGATAATAATAGTCGACATCCCTACTGTATTTGATTGAATAACGAAAAGTCATGAATTGCATTGAAATAGTATTATACTATCATGTAACTCAAGTGTTCTAACTGTTCTGTTCGTTTATTGAAAGTTAATTTGTTTCTAGAATTCGTTTTAAGTTTGGATAGTTTTTAGATAGCTTCATAGTTGACATGAACGTTTTATGATATGCAGTTCGTTTAAACAGTTCTTTGCAACATTGCCATAAACTGTGAATTTTTGATCGTAATAAAATAACGTTTTGGAGTTTATGGATTCCGTTTAAAGTGAGCGACAAGGGCAATAAATTTCATACGGGGAACTCATAAAACCCTATTCGTATACAGTTGTCAACGTGGCGTGGCTTAATGTGACAGTGAATTAGTCCCTCTTAGCTTTCTAATAAATAAAACTCGGGTTTATGTTTCGAGTGCAACGCAAAGATGTGGGGTTCGATGTTTGATCATGACTTATGGCGACGACCGAACGGCCGCTGTTAATACTTATTCACATATTGTTTATTTAAACACGAATACAAACATATGGTAAAAAGTATGTATGTTTCTAGATTTAATCTGATGAAACGCAATGGCTTCTTAATTGAATAGGACTAAAGTATTATTTATGTCAAACCTTTTAAATGTATTAATGAGTATTTTATAGCAGGTTAGAAGTTTTGTTTATTATTGTTCATTCTCATTTAACATTATAAAATTTGCAATCCAGAATAATAACAATGCTATTCTGTTGTAAAGCAATATTTAAAAAAAAATACTGATAGTTTATGATGTCTATTTTACAAGCCAGTAGACGTTCTAAAACGTGTTTTTTTAACCCGGCGTGCATGAGGTGAGAAAATGTTACACCATCTATGAGGCGGGTAGGCGATACCCGACACGTTGACTACATTTTTGATGCTATGATGGTGTAATTAGTATTTTTTTACTTAAAATATATTAATATAACGATCCATTTAAGAAGACGAGTACATAAAATCATCATTTTGTACAAAAAGCGTTATTTTTTATTGAAATAACAAAGTATCTAAATTTTCTTCGAAAAGTTACAATTTTAGGTGGTTTTACTTTCTTTCGCATAAAAGTCAAGCGAAATCCCAAATTTTAGGTAAACCAACATATAGTATAGTATATTTTAATTATTGTGACTAAAAAGGAACTGAAAAGTCATGTAATAAATCACTGAGAAAGTTACACCTACAAATCATCACAATTTTCGCACATAAAACTTGCGTGTTTACTGGCATATATTATACTGGCTTCTCCCATTAAAAAAAACATGCACATGCACAACACAACAAACAAACACTAACAAACACATCTGTATTTTCAACATGGTTTAAAATTCACAAAACCAGCACAAGTTTATTTTTTGAAGGCAAATAGGACACCAAAGTATACATTAAATAATTTGCGTTCAAAAACTTCTCGGGTACGACATACTCGACCTTACTCACGCCGCCGGGTTAAGTCCAATGGAAAAGGATTCCATAAAAATACTCAGGTTATGAGTAAATATGTAAAAGTACCGATTTACTTGTCTCTGAGTAGTTTTTGTACTTGTGTGAATTTCCTTTTTTCCCATTATATATGTAGTTCACAACCCAGTTAATTTATATCGTAGGGACTACTACTCCAAACCATTTTATTTATTATAGCCTGCCTTTCCGAACTGTCTCCGCCACAAACCAAAGGAAGTGGTCTATATTAATTGTTATTTATCATATTACGCAATTAATAATCGCCAGTTGCCTATTCCCCAGTATATTATTTAACGATACCTAACGAACGTAATGGATTGCTGGATAGGACACTCGAGTATTGTGTTCACGCTAATTTCACCTCCGCGCCGCCTCCCAAATTTGAACTTTACGACCATCGTAATAGGATTAGTGCGGGCTATTTTTGTATGTGTGAAGAATTTCCTAATTGATACAATAAATTAAGTGGTACTACAGCGGCTCGAGTGATAACCTGTGAAGATTAAAAGGTTTATGGTCGATTTGAAGACGACTGTTAGTATTCGGTTTCACTTTGATTGCGGCGATAAACTTAAACATTATGTTATGTAGTTAAGACGGCAATATTGATAAAGCAATTTAAAAGAAACACTAAGGGAGAGAATTTGAAAATGGGTATTTGCGAAATGTATTTTCTCTATCGCGCTCTGCCCCTGTAGTATGACCACCAAAACATGATATGATAGATCGGTTTATCGCGTGAACTGTCAAAATACGATAAATGTGTTGTATTCAACTGCTGCAACTGCAACACCACCTTACAATCAATCTTTGCATTACCTTTTTATGAATTCTCAAATTTTTCGTTTTGCAAAGACACATTTTATTTGCAAAAGTGTCTGAAATAATGAAGAAGATCTACCGCGCTCTTTACAAGAACTTTTATCTCATGATTAATGTTTTGAAGCGATTTTTATATGTATATTATGTATGTATGTAACTTCAACATTTGGTGATCTGTAACATTTCAAAACAAGAGTGAAGTCGGAAAGAAATAATAAGTCTTTGATCAAGAATCAGAGAGAATAGATACAGACTAGGCTGTATGGCTGACTTTTGCATTTGCCTTCCCAAAATATGGGAAGAATTAATTAAAAATAAAAAACGTATTATATTTTGATACTATCGTATCGCGATTTGGTGGTCATGGTACGGGGGTTGCTCGGTTATTCAGGCACAGCGCTATAAAGACAACGACAGCTCAAAGCTGAACATAGATTCATATTCAAATTAGTTTTAAATATTTTAAAGGTAAGAAAGGAAAACATAGAAACGTGTTAATAGTTGCCATATTTTTTTTTTGAAAAATATTGCTCTTTCTGTTGCTGTTATTCAGGAAGGAAGCGCGGGACTACGTTTGTATAAAAAAAAACCGGTATCTACGATTTCCTCTTAAGGGATTAACAATTAAACTATGTAGTACGAAGTATGTATGTAAAGTATGTACTTACATGTATAGTTTTTATAGGTATAGCGGGCTAGTACAAACGGGCAAATGATTTATTTACCTGTATTCATATTGGTTGGTACACAATAAATTCACAAATCCATACATAATCCTTGTATAATCACGTTACCTAGAAAATATACAATAAGTAACTCAAAGCTGATTTTACTGAAAATGTTTTTCGCCGCATGATTGTATGCCATTAACGTCGTCTTTTGGTAATATTTATTATTATTAGGTGATTCACTGCGGCTAATTTAGTAACATTAATTGATTTTAAGCTTTCGTTATAAGTATGGTAATAAATAGTTAAGAAGTGATTTTTATTCCATGTAATTTTATTTTCACTTTGCGATTTATGTCTTTCAATTGCCGCAGTGATTTTTTTACTCTAATTCGCGTATTTGCCAAATACTTGGTGCAATAATTTATCATTAGAATTATTTGCTTGCAGAAATCCGAAATTTTACTTTTTGACATATTTTTCGATAAATATAAGGGTTATATTTCCCTACAGTTTTAAGATAATTTTATTTTATTTTTTATTTCAGCACATTTGGGAAATCGTTAAGATGATAACAAAATGAGGAGTATTATCCTTTTACTAATGTCAAAAAAAGATTATTTTTATATGTTGTTTTGATTTTTGTTGCAGTATTAAATGCGTATTTCGGTGTTCAAAAAATGTGAGATTTGATTTAGTAAGTAGGTCATAAGCAAAAATATGTATATCATCAAATAAATAAATAAATATACCAACAAAAGTTACGATACAAGGAGAAAATCAGTGTTTTGACACTGATTCCTTTGGAATTACCTGTTTACTTACAACAGAAAGCAATTTTTTTCTCTTAAAAAATGCAAGGTTAACAACGTACTGAGAATCGATAGGAACGATTCCCACGGGATCGAGGAGCTCGAGTGGCTCGACGATTGACCTGATACTTGCGTTGAAGTGTCTTTTGTTGTTCTTCCTACCTGTGACTGTTTTGTTGGCGTTGTGCTTAATATTGGTATCAAAAGCATTACTTCATCCATTTGACAAATATTATCCCAATATAATATAAGGGCTTAAAATTTAATAAGGGCTGCGATGATATAAATGCTTACTCAAGATTACCTTTAGAAGAAAATACATTTACAAAAGACGAATTTTATTTAATCCCTTCTAAAATCTGAAAGATGCAGAATTGAAAAAAAATACTGTAATTATGATGCTTATTGTTAGTAACTCCCTTTTAAATTGTTCTATTAGTCCAAACCTAAAAGGACTTCTGCGAAATAGGATATCCCATAAATATCAAAATTTTACGCAAAACGCTACGAGATATTTTTAGGTTGTATGACTTCTTATAAACACAATCAAGATTTTAAAAGATCGTAGAAACGACACAGGAATAATTTAATGACAATTAAAAAAGATGTAAACCATCGCTTCATCAATATGTTATAAACTTTATTAGAACGAACTTAAATGGACCTCGATAATTTAACCTTTTACGTAAAACAGAATTCACAATTCCCAACGGTCCGGTTGAAACCGGGATCGTAAACGAGTGATCATCCCTTAAGCCAATATTGGCCGGAATTACAAAACATGTTGTACCACAGCATTATCAAATTAGTACAGAAATCCTAATTTCATCGGCGGATCCACCGCGAGATTTGATTCACGTAGGTGGGCTCTTATCGATGAAATCCCAGCTCAGAGATAAAAGGAATAAATCACATGTCAGAAGAGACTTACGAGGAAGGAATGCCAAATCCGCGGCGAAATAAACCGCGATGCTGGAGGAAATTCTCCACGCGCTTTGTTTCACTTGAAGCAATAAAAGTGAATCAATATGCTTCTGCATCAACCAGTCGAGTTAACGTGAATATTTTGCTTTATTTACTAGAATCGAAGGAAATGTTTTCACTCAAGCGCCTAGACGTCCTAATTCACTCGAGAAGATTTTAATATATAAAATTCTCGTGTCACAGTGTTTGTTATCTAAGTCCTCCGAAACGGCTTAACCGATTTTTATGATTTTTTTTGCGTATATTCTAGGTCTGAGTCGAGGTCGTAGGCTATTTTTTATACCCTTAGGTGGTAAGGGTTGCCCTCTCCAGAATTTTTGGACAATTATTATGGCGAAACGTATTTCGCGGAACAGCTAGTAAATTTTCAAATCATCATCATTTTGTGATAAAATTATTTCAAGGTATTTTATCTTAATTCATTTCGTCCTAGTTACAGCAAGGAGAGATTCATGCCGTCTCTCACTACTTTCGCCCAAACTGGGTTTACATCACAGCTCATAAAATACGTCATCATCAAAGGGCTCGAGCCTACCCTAATTAAGTTAGGGTGTTTGGGTATTAGTCAACCACGCTAACCCAGTGTATGGATTTGTCAACGTCACGTACATCTTTGAGCTTCTTGCAGGTGTATGCAGGTTGCCTCACTATGTTTTGCTTCACTGTAGGAGCGTCGGACAAATGTACTTATGTACATATAAAATTAGAAACATGTTGGTACATAGTAGGATTGCACCCGGACCTCCGACTTGAAGACCAGTGCCGAGACCACAGGGCCATCGATGCTCTTACATTTAAATTTGAGACTTCTGAGTTGATTACACAAATAAGATTCTAAGAGCATTAGCGGTTTCATTTGGGACTTTGAGTCTCCGAGGACCAACAGACGTTTAATTAGTAGCAATGAAAGTTTATTCAGTGAAATGTTGAAATTATTATAATCTTTGATACTGAATAGTAAAAGCTTCACTGGAGCTTATTAATGGTAAAAACGTTGAAGGGTATACAAATTCCGTAACCTCGTGGGTGAACTGCTCCTTCTGAAGTGCTATCATAATCGTATCACTAAATTAGTTATCCTGCAATTATCTGATTGCACAATTTGGCAATAGTATATACCAGCCCTTTCGAGACCTCAAGGGATCGACAGTAAAACAAAAGCAGCAATATCCAATAATGAAGAATATCTATGACGAATACTGAGTCCCACTAAGATATCATACAAAATCAGGGATTAGACTGATTATAATACCGGTTGAAATATAAATAAGTACCTATATAGCTATATTTGTTTTAGGAGCGACTCGGTGCCAGTAACATAGCCGCATTTCTATTACCCACATTGAAAAAAATGTGCACTCTTCCACCTTTCTTCTGTTTTTCTTCCTTTTATTATCACTTTTCTATGGTAACCTGGGAGAGATTGCTGTGTAGCAATATGGCCGCAAATTGCTTTTGTTTCTATGGTAATAGCTATGTCATGTAATGAAGTGATGAGTATGTATATAATATGTATGCATGTATACATTGAAAAAAATGTGCACTCTTCCAGCTTTCTTTTGTTTTTCTTCCTTTAACTATCACTTTTCTATGGTAACCTGGAAGAGATTGCTGTGTAGCAATATGGCCGCCTATTGCTTTTGTTTCTATGTTATTAACTATGTCATGTAATGATGATGAGTATGTATATAATATGTATGCATGTATAGCCGTAAAAAAATACTTTTGCTTGTGTTTATTGTGAATGTAAACAACAATATTATTATCATTTTGTTGTGTTCTAACAATTAGAGGAAAGATTGCCAGTTTCTCAGTTGAGTAGGAGTTCGGGTGAAGCTCGTTTTCACTTTCGGCCTTATCGTCACTTACCATTCAAGTGTCATGAAGGCCAAGAGTTTACCTGTCGTTAGTAAAAATAAAACCAAACTAAATATAATTATGTAGTAATGGAATAAAACTCAATATAATGCACAAAAATAAGCTGGAAAAGCTGTCCCAATGGTATTCCAAAAAAATTACGAAAAAAAATGAAGTAGTCGTTAATGTATCTGATTTTGGCTCCTCACTTAATTTAACATTGTACAAGCCACTATACTTACATATAAGTAATGAACACAGATTGTTTTTCTATGGGTGCTAATAATCTTCTAAAAAAAAACAAAAAAATAATAATAATAAATTAAAATTTCATATGCATGCGAGATCACAGTTATTTTTATTCATTCCACTAATACTTAATTTATGCTTTTGCCAAACTCTTGTATGACAAACAGAGTAGAATTAACAAGTACCATGTCGTAACCTTCGCATTCGGCGGCATTGAGTGAAAGTGATGAACCTAATTCATTAATTAAGGAGTCGGCACCAAAACATTCATGTTTACGACTGAGTGAAACTATGTTTTATTGCCGCACAGCACAGTTCACAGTGACTCGCTCCACATAATGAAGTTGTTCAGAAGCAGGCGAGTGAGTCCAGGTCATTAGTGGCACAACACTCAGGCTCGATAAGATAAAACCTTTTCGGCCCTTTGTTCTTATCGTGCCGTCAAAATATTTTATGTCCCCACGATTATTCGGCCGTACAAAAACACTGCACTAAAATGCCGGTAATTATTATGATTGTTGTGTGGGAAGAGTTTTGACTTTTAAGTTTGAGGCGGCTTTTGAAGTTAATGCATTCGCTGTGTACAGTTGGATTCCAGCATTAAGAATTGTGTAAAAACTTTTTTACACACAACTGGGAAACAAGTGAGCGTCATCGTCGTGAGAATCGGGAGGTCCGGAGTTCGATCCAGCTATTTACTAATGTGTTTTTCGTTTTTTGAATTACATATGTAAATTTGGCGGACGCGCCTACGGTGAAAGAAAATATCGTGAGGCAACCTGCATACATTTGCGAAGTAATTCAAAGGCGTATGTGAAGTCGACCAATCCGCACTGGACCCGCGTCGTTGACTAAGGCCTAAACACCCTAACTTAGAGAAGGCTAGAAACCCTCAGTGGGAACGTATATGAGATGTGATGATGATAATAAACTGTCATTCTCTTGACCTTCGTCTCAATTAATAGTTAATCTATAAGGCCGAAGATGGAAGCGAGATATATCTGGATTCCTCAATAACTGAGAAGCTGGCTACTTACTACCTCTAATTATAGCAACACATCAATGTTATTATGGCGACAAGCTTAAGCAAGACGTAGGTTAGGTGGCCGACAGAAGCCAGAAAACACATGGAGAAACGAACCCCGGACCTAGAGGTTAATACCGAGAGGTCGGAACCACTAGGCGACGGATATGGTTAAACTAAGTATATATGACAAAGACATAATATTGCAAGAGCTAAGAATGCCTGCGTCGGTATTTTTAACAAATTTTTCTTTTGCGATTAGTCTTGAAATGCTTAGTTCGTAGATATCATAACTAATCGTATTTAAGAGTTCCCAGTCATGCTGGCTATTCTTATACTTTATTAAATTAACATGACATAAAAATGGAAATATAATTGCTAGCTTCCGACCTTTACGTAGCTATACCATGACCATTATGCCTGAACAGCTGTCCTTTGTTTCTTATGGATTGCCACCAATTTAAACGTCATTACTAAATAATCACCTTTTAATTTGGAGACACCTACGCAGTCGATGGGATTTGAATTTGGGACTAATGTAGAACACATAATAATATGGGATAGGTTGATCTTATCTGTCGTATTTTGTAGTTTTAAGTATTTTCTAATGGAAACATTCTCACTAATTATTTCTAACAAAATAGGTTTGTGTTTAATTATTTTGTACCTATCGAAAGGTAAATTATCTTTTTCTTGTATGAGCGTAAGCCTCAAGACACAAATACTAGCTTATTATTTAAATATAGAGGTAAAATATTTAAAAGGTTCAAAACACACAAATACATTAACAAGATACATTCGATATCAAGAAGATTGGAAAAAGAAATAAGAATTTAAAAAAACCTGTGGGTTGCGGTACCCAAAGGGCCAAGGCTCAGTGGGGATATTTCTTCAGCCATTACTCTGGTTGATGAAGAGGCTGAGAGCGTAGAGATGAAAAGTATCTGCAAGTTAATACTAAATGATAATTATAAATCGTTAATAATAAATGATGCTCATAAGATAAATTATTAAATAATCTTTGTTGAGGCAACTATGATAGACATACAGACGCAGTTGCTGTGGATATGTTATATTATTATGGTTTTAGTCGTCATTAAAAATGTGAGACCATGTGAGTACTGAGTTGATGTTACCAATCCATAGTTTATAATGGGAATGTATAAAAAATGACATTATCGTGACCTCTTATCAACACAAAAAATTAACATCTGTCAATGTCATCATATTAATGTTATCCTCATACATTATTTCCATTTCACATAGCCAAATGTTAACGATTTTTCCCGCTAAAACGAAATCAAACGATTAGAAAGCTATGTATGAAAAGAAATAGATTAGGTGCTATCGACGAGGTACCAAAATAACACATTGATTATTTAGCTTACCGGCAAGAGTACCCCTTCCAAACACACACACACACACATACACAAACACTCACACATACACACACACACAAACACATACACACACACAAACATACACACAGTCATTCACATACATGCAAAGCGCACCTAAGTTTCTTACATAAATGTAATAGAAAATAGTATTTTTATTGATCTATTGAACGAGCACATAACTGTTCAATATAGCCGATTATTGTTGCGGCAGTTATTTGAAAATAACAAAGTATATTCAGTTCCATTCGTCGCGACTAATAGAGTAATCCCACGCTCATTTCACTTGATACATTATTGAATAACTATCGTAATTCAAAATACGTTCTGATTGAAGCTTATTATATTGATTTCAATTTATCACTAGATTTTATTTAGCAGTCTAATCATTGCATCATCGTTTCGATGGGTTTTAGTAGTCTAATCACTGCATCATCATCATCGTTTTGATGAGTTGTATAGTAGTACTGTAGTGATTTCAGTTGCATTAGTGCGTAAGAGATTTTTTGATTACTTTTAAAAGTAAAAATTTGTTAGAGGTTATCAATACTTTCTTCAGAGAAAGACTAGGTACTAGGTATAGTACCTACTCTGCGTCGGTATCTCTGACATTCTTATTCCACCGCCAAGTAGCAGTGCTTACATTTCTGTTCATGTTTTTTTAAAGTATAATACTGGATACTGTGACTTGACATCTTATGTCACAAGTTGGCAACGTTAATTGCGGTCCTTGTAGAAATTGTAGGCTTATATATTTTAAACGGGAGCTACATGTATTATAGGCGACGACTATGCCTGCTTGTTTGCTAAGTTCGTGTTTTACAAGTTTTTTTATTTGATTGGATAGATCTATACTAAAAAATCTAATTTTGTAGGTTATTTTTGAGGCCATAAATTCCCCGCTTTATAATCATAACTGGTTATAACTAGTTTATGTGCAACAGTTCATAATAAGACATTTTATACCCATTTGAATGCAAAAGGTGATTTGTATTTTACTGTACACAGATGCGAGCAATACCATAATAAAAATCGAACCGATTATGAGAAACAGTAATTAAATAACCCAAATTTAATTCAATAAAACATTTCTTAAGTAAAATCAACAGTTAATTTTAATAATCAATATTTTAAGGACATCCCAATTAAGAATATGGGAATAGATCTCACGATATACTTTCCTAACTTTCTTTCATCAAAGGAGTTGTTAATCTTATTAGGTAGTATCTCCTAAAGTTCCATTTCTCAAAACAAGGAAGAGAATTAGGTCAAACCTGTTTTACAGGCGTGTCATTCGTCACGTCTGTTGAGATTGACAGTAAACATCTTCAGCCTTGACTTTTACGATCTACGTACTACGTGGGTTCGGTTTTGGTATTGTCAGCAACATGTCATGCTTTACATCTGCACTACAAAAACCGTTGCTATTACAAGCGTCATAAACGTGGTCTCAAGGTCAACGTGTATAGTCTGGCGTGCTGGCGCGTGTACCAAAAAATCAGTTTGATCCATATTTCAGTTTGAGCTTTTACGATTTTGATGACAATACTGGCAACGTTTCGTACGGCTCATTGATTAGTTCATTTCATATCTCATTCTCTTGTTATCAAAGACTAGTGGCCCGGCAGACGTTGTCCTGCCCGATTACAGCGCCACCTATCGGGTCCCACTGTACTTTTAAACCTTCCCTGTACCTATTGAAGTACACACAGAAAATTTCGTAAGAATCTGTCTAGCTATTTTAGAGTTTTTGCGAGACAAACACACAGCGTTTCATTTTATATATAAGAAGACTAGTGGGCCCGGCGGACGTTGTCCCGCCCGATTACAGCGCCACCTATCGGGTCCAACTGTACGTTTAAACCTTCCTTGGACCTATTCAAATACACACCAAAAATTTTGTAAGAATCTGTCGAGCCGTTTCAGAGTTTTTGCGAGACAAACACACAGCCAAATAGGGAATAACAAACCCAAAGAGACCAAAGAGGTTAAAACTAACCCAGGCAGGAGTGCTAAATGAGGTCTGCACAGCTTTCAGGTAATGTGTTTGTCCATTTTGTCAATTGAATTTCTTAACATTCGCAAATTTTGTTTTCTGCGGTCACACATCATAATGATAGCATGTAAAAACATAACGCACATAATTATATCGACAGAAAGAGATCATTCAAACCAACAGAGTTGCTAGTAATAGTACATTGCGATACAAGTGCGGAAAGTATGTATTTTCTTCACGAGTCCCAGTTTGTTGACCCAAGCTGAAGACGCGGGTCAACAAGAGTGAAGTGAATATGACGACTCCGCACGTGCATCGAACGGCGTTTTTAAAACATTTGCGAAAAAAATAGAATTCACCCTCACACCCTAGAACCAAAATGTTCCCGTACGGTACGGTTTCAGAGGAACTTCCTCGCGCGTACGCTCAGGGTGCGGAATGAACTCCCTGTCGAGGTTTTCTCAAGAGACTACAGCATTAAAAAAGGGTATTAAAAAGTTTTTAAAGGGTCGACAATGCGCAAGCGATACCCCCCAGTGTTGCAAGCGTCCATAGGCTACGGTAACCGCTTACCATCAGGTGGACCGTATGCTTGTTTGCCACCTAAATGGTATAAAAAAAATAAAACAACTGAAGGAAATCTATGAAAACCAGTTAAATCCTTGGACAAGTAATAATTAACATTACAGTTTGAACAATTGCTGATATATTAATAGTATTTACCTGTAAAATCATGTCATTTCATACAACATTCTTGTACAAAAAACTTTTGGATTAAAAAACTTCCTTCATGCGTATGGAGAGTATACGCAGAAGGAAAACAAAAAGCGTGGAAAAGAATAACTTTCCGCACGCTAAACACATATAGAAAGTCTACTTTTTGAGCAAATGTGTTAAAAAAATATTTATCTTCTTCTAAACCTATGATAAAACAATCAACAGGACACAATGTTGTTAGTATTATTTTACCATTATAGTACTACATCAACTTCCTTTCACTGCACCACCCAAAGGTTGACTGGTAGATAATGCCTTTGGCATTAAGTCCGCCCCTGTAAACAAATTGTATTGGAAGATTAAATAAAAAATGACATAACATGAGCAAAAACTTCTGTGTTAAACGTTATCTTCTAGTGTTCCAACTAAACTATCAACTTTACTTAATCGTTAAATAAAAAAATAACATCCAAAATCATTAGTAGAAGAGCAAACGATTCAAAGAAAGCGTCTATTAAGGCTAAAACAGCAAGCGAGCAACTCGGTCGGACTACGCACTTCGTTAGGCCACTAGCGAACCATTTATTGTCATTACTTTGATGCCATATTGATCCCAGGCTACGTCCGCGTCGCGCCTCAAGTAACAAACGGCCCGCTATATTCAGCCAAAATGCTAGTTGGGCCGCGAACATTATGTAACTAAGGTAATTTAGGAACTTTGTAAGTTGAAATGGTGACCATTTAACGGTACGCGCCTACCTTTAGTCCTGGGGCCTGATTTATCGCTGCTGTTATTCGAATTGTTAGTATTTAGTACTTTTGGCTTTCTTTTAAATTCAGAGGTATCTGTTATCATGGTGTTGATTTATTATAGATTCAATTTTCCTGTAAGCATAATGTCGAGTTTAGGCGTCGTCTTCGATTCCCAGTGCTCATTTATCATTCTAGCTAGTTCCGTTTTTAGCTAGTCGATATTTCTCTGCCAATTATAAAGTTTAGTCTCTTGTATATTTAATCGTATACCTACTCATTATGTAGCTCCAAGATAACTCAACTGTATGGAATGACAATCTTTTAACGATTGGGTGCCCTCATATCTGCAATTGACCTGGCTGTTAGATTAAAAGTTCCTGGAGTCAAATCTAATAAGAATTCAGACAACATCACATTTTTATATTGATATCGGTGCCAAGCGATGATCTAGAAAGTCTTAAAATTAAATACCGACTTTAAAATAAAAATGTGGTGTTGTATGTTTCTTATATTATTTTTAACTTTTAAGTGGTTTAGAAGTCGGTTTTATTTTCCGTGAAAATTATACATTTATTTTTAAAATTTTGTTAGTTGATGATACAATATTTTTTCTGTTAACACAACATCTTAACGGTGTATGTTAATTAGAAGAAAAATCAACGTTATTTTATCGCTTCTGCTCAAGATTCAGATCACACATTGCGATGTTGGCCGGGAAACACAGAACGCGCAGAACTATCCCTTTTATCGTCCGAGATCAAAGGAAATCATTATACTTAGGTCCTTAGTTGAGGGACAGAAATAATTGATGCTACCTTTGTACATTATAAAGTATCCTTTATTAGTTGTGATGAGCACTCTTACAGCGTAATTAATATACTTACCTATTTGGGTAGTAATTGCTTAAAAATGATGGAATTTATTGCCTAGGTTATGTAAGGATTTTTAAAAGCAAATAAAATTAACTAAATTTAAGATTTTAAGAACATCATAAGCAGATTTCACCAAAAACGGTAAACATATGTCGTTTTTTGGCAATAGAGTAGACAAAAATTTTAAATGTTCGCCATACTTATAGATTATAAAAATATTGGACACGTATTTCTTCCATTTTTAACTAAATTATAAACTTTCGATGCTATATTGATTTCATTATTCATATTACGTTCCATGATTGGGCTTGTTCGTCAACTGGCGAGTGTAAAACTCGCGAGAGTCGCGAGTGTACGCGAGTTACTACCTTAAATCGCTTTATCTCTGTAAATTTTTTGTTATATCGACATATAAAAAAATACGAGTCTCATTTTTTTATGAGTATAACTGACGGACTAATCAGATTTCGATTTTTTATAATCAGTCCGCATGCCTATTGTATTAAAGTATAATAATAATGCATATAATTATTTAGATAGGTAACTGTTTTGTTATTTATATGACGTTTTTATGTTGGTCAAACGTCAACATGACATATTGTATGGTCTAGTATAAGAGCATCGCAGGGGGTAAACAAACCCTAGGCGTTTTGCTTGCAGTCGATACCCAATCAGTCAGAGCGAGTGTATCAAAATCGTTTGGATCACATCACAGCCCTGACGCGTTCTTCATAAGATGTCCTCGTGAGATAAGGCGAGTTACACTTGTATTTATCAAAAAAGGAAACGCCCGGCTCAGGCAGTAGCGGACCCCCCTCGAAGCTGTCAATTCGCCACTTGTTCGCGTCCGCAGTTTCCTCCGCTTTGTGCACGAAACCATCACAATGGACTAATGAGTGTGCACTTAATTTTGTCGGTTGGCGCGATTTTTTTGCTGGGTTTTTGGATATACGTGTACCTATATACCTTCTTTGTGATATGCAGTTTCAAATAATTACCACGAAGAGCGGTTATTTGGTAAACAAAACTTACTATCGTTAAGTTAGTAAAGTTGTTATGGTATTACATTAGTTATAATAATCATTTTATTAATATTCTATGCTCATAAGGATAGCCAGGCAGTGTCTGTGATTTCATTAGTTGTCATAGTGTTGATACCTCTAAATATCTATACTTACTAATATTATAAAGCTGAAGCTGAAGAATAGACCTGCTGCTGCTCACACTTTACAGTTTGAATACCTTATACATGTTGCGGCGTTTTTTTACACAATAAAATTGGTAAACATGTGGCCTGCCATACATGTAGTTCCTATAAGATTTGCAAATAATAATAACTCGCACAAAGCTCCCACACTGCGTTGCCAAATTGTGACATAAGATGCCATATCACAGTATCCGTAATTTCATTGTCTGGCTGTATTACCCTGCAAACAGGATCACAGCGAAGCAAGCACCGCGACAAAAATAGGTAAATAGGTATCATAATGCAAGTGAAAAACTATCGACTGAACTTGTTACTATATGAGTTACAGTTCCTACTTACATTATAGCGGCGCATTTTGATGACTGTATTAGTAAAATATACTTACATCTTACTGGTATCTCTGTGGGTAGGTACATAGGTACATTGTTTCAAAATTTTTCCGAAATGAAATACCTGGAAGATAAAGTAGAATTTTTATCCTTAAAGTCTTGCCACATCTTAAAATGTTTTTAAATCCCGGACTTAGCTGCAAAATTGAAGAAAAATAGTTTTTTCACTTCTCATGCTCTGAAAGTGCTTATTTGTGCACATCTACACATAAATAAATGTATCTATATTAAGGCAAAGAAAAAAGACTACTTGGGAAAACATGGGGTCTATCGCCGAAGATTACACTATGGCTATATATATCCGTTATACGACCAATTGTGACATATGGTGCAATAGTATGGTGGCCCAGGACCGAACTTAACACCGTCTTTAGAAAATTGCAATCTTTCCAGAGGCTAGCCTGCTCGGCAGTTACTGGCTGTATGCAGACTACTCCAACCGCCGCAATAGAGGTGATACTGGGACTGCCCCCTCTTGATTTACACATTCAACAAGAGGCGTCTATGGCAGCTATCAGATTAAAACACTTAGGAATGTGGCACTACCAAAAGGGTCATCACACCATGTTATGGAACAGGATGATCGACTATCAGCCCCTCATAGCGGCACCATGTGATAGGATCCCCAAAAGACATGTATTTGACAGGAAGTACAATATACAGCTCTCAGAGCACAAACGAGATCAATCTGGAATTGATGAAGTCCGCATATACACGGACGGCTCAAAAACCGAAAGGGGTACAGGCGCAGGGGTATTCTCGATGGATCTCAACATTAACATATCATTAGCACTGGGTGATGGAAACTCAATATTTCAATGTGAGACTGTCGCCATCACCCATGCTGCCAACGCAGTCATGAGAAGAACCATTAAGAATTACAACATTCGAATTCTTACGGACAGCATGGCTGTACTACAAGCACTGGGAAGTAACACCATTACATCCCATCTTATAAACGAATGCCATGAAGCAATAGAGCATATGGCGTCACAAAACAGAGTTACGCTTCAATGGATTAAAGGACACAGTGGGTCATTGGGAAATGATGCTGCGGACCAGCTGGCTAAAAGGGGTTCAGAAAGCATAGTGGCTGGTCCTGTGCCACAGCTGCCGATCCCTTTTAGTCAGCTGAAAACCTGGACACGGCAATACACCCAAAACAAACATAATGCCCGTTGGGCAAATACCTCAAAATGTAGACAGTCTAAGGAAGCGATATCTGCACTAACACCGCGACTGACCTACAGACTGCTCTACCTAAACCGACCGGAACTAAGAATAGTGGTAGGCTCTCTAACAGGACACAACACACTGAACAAACATCTACACTTATTAGGCGCAACCGACAGTCCTCTGTGCAGAGGATGTCTGGGCGCTCAAGAATCAGCTGCCCATGTAATCCTGGAATGCATGGGAGTAGCCACACAACGGGCGGAAATCCTTGGTAACCCAAGGTCACTCCTTGAAGCCTGTGAAAGTCCCAGGAAACTTCTGTGCTTCTGGAAGGAGTTGGGCTGGTTAGAATAACTGGCCATCCCACACGCATAATGGACCAAATATGAGTTTAAATGCGGAAAAGGGAGCCCACTACAATACAATACAATACAATACAATACAATACAAGGCAAAGAAAATGAGCCATACAGCAAAACACAATAAGAAGTTCATATATAGAATTTGTTATTTTATTATATTAACTTTAATTTATTTGCCTTATGTGTTTTTAAGTCATAAATAAATGTTATGTTATACTACTGTTTTATTTCCTCGCAATCGAAGTGAAAAGCAGAGTTTATAACTCGTCCATAAAACCATTTTATCCTAGACATTACTATTAGCCCTCGCCTTCGGCTCGGGCTGCTCGGATAAAAATGATTCGTTTTGTGCACTTGTTGTAAAATCTACTATAACGGTACAAAAAGTCACGGATCGTAATTATTACCTATAGTGCGATATCACTTTCCTTAGTTCCCCTGTCTCTAGGCTTAAACTCAACATTTTTTCTGGGACACCAGTATACTTATTTTTATGCATCGTCTCTCAATTAAAACATTAGCAATCGACGCGTTAAAATCGATTCGCGCTATTCCGAATCGAGACGACGAATTGAAATTTAATTACCCACCTGCCTTTCGTTGACTTTGTTTCTCCTTCTAACCTGCAGCCGCTCTCTTTTCAACCTTTATGTCGAGGAAACGGCGTCGGGGCGTACATCCGCTGGTAAATTTGTCCTCGGCAGTCATTTACCGATTAAGCGACGTAAACAATTTGTGTGACGGTATTTTTGTAGGAGGAAAGGATAGGATGGTTAGCCTAGTGGCCTGTTACATTTCTATTGTTACTGTCTAATGATTTCCCGTAGCGATTAATCTTGCGTTAGATAATTATCTCGTTCAGTAAGCACGATATGTTCCCAATTTTAATTTATTGATCCTTGTATGTTGTATAGATTAGGATTGTTACATGGTTTATTGACAACAGTATTGTTGTGTTTGTTTACTGAAGTGTCATATGGGATTAAAATAATATTAATAACTTCAGCGTCGAATAATACAACGGTGTTTAAAAAGTCATAATGACTGGCATTGTTGATTGATACAACGAAGGAAATGTTGTACTCTTTAGATGTCAATGAAATGAAAGCACTTGTTTCCCTTTTGCCAAACAATTGATGTAAAAATAGTATTTATTTCCAGAAAAAATATGAATCAAACAATTGCATTGTAAAGGATTATATAGTTTTGATCTAAGTTGAATTCTTTATATGGTAAGACCAAATAGTTACAACAATAAATATTCACTGTGATCTAAACGTAATATGATATCATATATAATATAACATATTTTGCTGATAGACCTGATTTAAAATTTATTAGTTATTCAATTACATCCTTATAGTGATAGTGTATATTTTAAAATATAAACTACATTGTTGAAAAAGTTATAGCAAGCTATACTCCCAATGTAGAATTAAATATTGATTTTATTTTATCAATTAAAATGATTGTTATGTGTAGATTAAATGACTGTTATATACCAACAAATAGCGAAAAGGCTTCTGTTTACTAAGCACAGCATTATCCAAGGCAAACCAATGTTTCAGCTTGGTACACCCGTGCGGGTAAATGACGCGTACAAGACAATGCTGAGCAATTTGGCATCCATTCTACTGCAATAAGACAGCTATTGCGTGGAAATATCGCACTAGAGAATATTGGCCACGTTCAAATAGACGTCGGGTTCTCTAAGAGATTTTTCTAATCCAATTTTGATAATGCGTTCGTCCACAAGTCGTTATGGGTTCCGAAACCTGATGCCATAATAAAAAATTAAATGTGTTACAACTAATAAAATTTTAGTGTATTAAGTTTTTTTTTGTTTTTAATTTATTTTTATTTTTGTTGTTTCATTTTGTTGTTCCTGTTTTTAATTTAAAAACTGTACAACGTTTCTGAGAAATAATCATAAATTTATTTTGCAACGTGCAAATTAATTTACGGACAATTATAAGTAAACCTATAGATTTTCGATGATATCACCGAATTAGAATGAATGAACATTTTTACGCAAACGAGTATAAAGTTTTATAACAAAAGCATTCTATATTATATATGTACCTATTGAATTCCACGTAGATGCAGTTTCTGTAACACAAATTTAGTATTAAGCGACTCGTGCAAGGTGAAGTAATTTGGCAGCGAAGCTTGGAGTTGCTGCAAAATGCTGCAATATTACTGAGTATATTCTCCCCGATTCACGTCGAAAATTTATATATCAAATCTCGAATATTCGGAACCATAAGTTTACTATCTGCCCTTAGATTACCTGCATTTGTATCTCAATAAAATTTGACGGACGCGTAATCGTTGTTGTGACCACAGACACAAATCACGACAGACACAGATTATGACGTTCAGCATCAGAAATGTAAATTTAATGTAGAATTATTCTCTACCATCTATCAAATGGTAGAGATTTTCCATAGTTTTACCAAAATCTGTCGCCTCAAGTATTTTGTTAATATTGTTGTGATCCTATAGTTAAATATAGCAGTTTACCTGCAATGCTTGTTCCATTTGAATCTTATTGCCATTTACATAAGAGAAACGGTGTCCAAGAGTTGAGCCAATTTAAATATTTTATATCTTAATTGGCTAAAAACTCTTCGCTGTAATGATGGTAAGTCATACGTATAGACAATCATATTATTCTTGGCATGTATCTGCAAAAAAATTGATTATGCAAAGCTTTCCAATTTATAGGACTACAATAAGGTATTAAAAACAATTTTTATCATCCTGAAACTCCTTCAAAAGATATACCTTGCCTCTTTGTAATTCGTATCCACCGAACACTTACTTAATCTGAAAATCGTTTGCGGTCTTACGAATTTGCTCATAAATATTATCTTGGCAGCGCTCAATATTCGCCACTTCTAGTCGTGGACTCAGCGGAAGCTCTGCCAAATCTCTTTAACTTGTTTTGCAAGGAACACGTTAGGATTCGTTCGCTAAAGCTTGTTTGAGGAAAACAATCTGTCGATTTGTTCTGCGGAGCCGTTTTTTTATTGTTTCAATCAGGGGGTTATTTTAATTTTAACAATGGTAGGAATTTTTCTTGTATTATTGGCTTTTCCTGCTTGTTTTATGGGCATAAGATGGCTTGTTGATCACCAAAGATCCGAGACTGGCTTTCTGAGTTTGCCTAGCTTGTTGGTAATGCCACCTAAGTCTGTTGTTTTTAGTTAGTATATGTTAACTAGAGGTAAGATATTTTTTCCGTGGTTGAGGGAATCTTGGTTAAGCTCGTTTGCCGGTTCGTTTTATCTTTTGATTATTTCACTGTTGAGTGGAATAAAATCAAGCACTAGGTATTCGAAGTTTAAAGTTAAAATCAGTAAAATGTAAGTAAAATTTTTGGCGGTGTATGAGTTAAAGTGAAACAAAAACATGTTCATTTTTAAATACATTTTGGTTCAGTGGATGTTGGAGATTTGTATGGAACAGCTGATTTTTTTTCGCGACTTCGAGTTTGGTCCCATAATAAAAGTTGTTCATTATGATTGTCTAAAGAAGCATACAAAATTTGGCTCCTGATGAAAAAATTACCCGGTATATAACCAAAAATATATAAAAACAAAAAACATAAGCACAATAAATAGAATATAAAAGTATAAAAATATTGACGTATTATGATAAAATATATATAAGTAATGCTGATATTATGCTTGAATACTGTGTAGGCAGATTCATGAAATAAAGAGACTTTATGTTTGATTTCTAAGACTCTTCAGTACATTCTTATTTCACGAGGAAGTGTTTTCCAAGAAAGAATCTATTGCACAAAGAAAGAAAAAACTTCAGAGGGACAAGAACGGCACTTAATGAGAATAAGAAAGGCACTTGGGTAATCGATTGAAAGAATAACGAATGTTTCAACCATACTGTACATAGGAATGCAAAGATGAGGGGGGATGTGTGGAATAAAGCAGAAAAAGGTAGTGGCAAGCGCCCTCATCTTCCTCCGTTATCGAAAGAGCATCCATCACCAAAGACATGATTTTGCGAAATACTTTATTGTTGTGACATTTAATATTTTAGAAATTGCGCTTTACACTGCTTGTTAAATAAATACTCATTCAGAACTATCCCCAATCAACATAATGTCGGTGTTGGAAGCATCGATCAATAGCTTGGGTTAGGTGATTGCTGAACCAGTTCAACATATGTCGCACGTCCAGATTGGTGAAAGCGATAGCACGGGTAATTACTGTTCGCACATGTAATGTTTGTGGTCGGCACTGAATACATTTCGGAACGATTTTGATTCACTTTGCACCCGCAATGTAATTGAAATTTCAATTCTCTTACGGCATTTCGATGTTTATTGTTGAGTGAAGATACATTTGGAAATGGGTTCTGTTATTAAAGATGGCATCACTGTAAACTGTTATTTATGAGCTATTTGTATATGCGGAAGCGCACTCGAGTATATCTACTCGAAATGTTTTTAATAACTCAAGATTTACTAACACCTACCACTCATACTATGTCAAAATGTAAAAAGCACGCACAAAACATTATTAATATCAAGATAAGTTTTTGTTTTTTTTACAAGGATTAATAATCTTCACCTTAATTGTAATTATAATTGATGATGGATAACTAATGAGTGATGAATAACAATATTGTGCATTTTTACAAAAATCTTATTACTGTTGTTTTGGTTTATAATATTTAATGTAACGTTACAAAGAGCGGGGGGCCTCCTCGCACAGGCATTATTGTTTAAAAAAGGCTTCAACAATGATTGTCACATTATTAGAAACCAAATAAATTATTATTATTATGACTAATTATAAACTCTAGAACATTTAAAACAACAATATCAGCTACTTAATCCGACTAGAATTATTTTTATATGGGCATTTAACCAGACAATGAACATTGTAAGTATACTCACAGCATTGCTATACTTATCGAAAAAATTACAAGTTTTGAATGTTCTGTATTAAGTTACACCTGTTGCGAACACGGTACGTTCTATTTTTCACTGTCACATCAAAAATGTCAGTCTTATACGTGTCAATTTTATATTATCTTTCAAGTGTTTCCATGATGATCTATTTCTTCTCTAAGGTGCATAATATACCACAACATTATGCGTAGTAATGCTGTTTATTGTGCACACCTCAGGCAAATTTAAAAATATGTAGATGTATGTGTATGGTCTATATTGAAAGTTACAAATATGTTGATTGAAAAATGCTAATTGAATCAGCAATTAGTTGTGTATAACAGTATGGTACCTGTATTCACTTAAGTCAAGTAGTCAAAAAAGATGTAAGTAAGAGAAAGAGAGTGTAAAACTTCCGAGCAAATACATCACTGTTTGGTGGCTTTACACAAAAGCTAATGACGCGTATCGTATCGTCTGTTGATGATGTGGTTTCAAATTTTAATAGGACTCGGAAATGTAACGCTGCCGCGAAAAATACGAGTAAATAATGTGATTCTCGAAGCCGCCCGCTTTGAGCGACTCATATTTTCAGTTCACCGCGATGCGGGGTCACGGACGCCGTAATATGCCCGCGTAATATGCGTGAGCGTAATCGTAAATATCAAAAGCGGTGCGCGTAAATAGTGTAAGCGGCATGCGTAAATCTTTGAGCGATCGTAAAGCACGACCGCATTGTGTACGTCAATGTAGGTATTGATTGCATTACTCAGGTTCGTATACGAACCGCAGCGCTTCACGAATTCAATTATCCAATAACAAAAGCACCTAATGTATTTTTAATCAATTCTACCCTCCGAATTTGATATTAAAATGCCGACAGGAAAACACGGGGACGCCGCGCTAGAGCGGCGTGATCGGCGTGAAATTCGTCCACGAAAATAAGTTACGTTTGACATTTTTGTCCCAGCAGTTAAAACAGTAATTACGAAAGAACCCGTCTAACGTTTCCCCTGGGCGTTCTACTAAAACGTAATTTACGCCAGCCGAAATCCGAGGGGCATCTACAAAAAACGTATCTACATGTCGCTTGCATTCGACGACGCGGCTCATTTCTGGGAAGACAAATTACGGAATCCGTGGCAGTTGGGCGCGGAAAAAATGCAGCAATTAACTACAACTTCGAGCCGGAATAACATACACTATTTCGGTGAGCGATCATTTTGCTCGTTATCTTCGGTTGTTTACGCTTTTTTGTCAATAAACACTTTCCCAAGTACGGAAGGTTACAAATTCACAACAGTTACCCAAACCAAAGCATCAAAGAAAGCTTCGCTCTACGTATAATATCTGGAGCCATTTGTATTCGGAACTACTTCATTCATTATCCCAGTTTCATAAGCAAGAACTGCATATCCAAGTGCACGTAACAAACGATGTTGGGCAATATTAATGCGGTAGCTGGAGATTATACCGATGCTTGTTTTCGTTTAAGCCCTTGGAATTTATGGCCCCGAGACCGGTTGAAAAATGCACCGTAAAAACGAGAGGCAGTTTGCGTTCGCATTGCCAATAAAATAATAAAGCAATAAAAATAATGCTGACTCTACAGGGCGCACGTTCCCAATAGTAGTTTCTAATTGCATTTCCATTCCATACGAAATTAAAGTTAATGGCAGAAAGAGTTATAATGAAGCGAATGGTACTATCACAGTCGCTTGAGATTTTAACGCTGCAAAGATACAAAGCTGTCGTCAATTAATAATAAAGGTAAAATGCAGTGTAACATAATCAGTTATTTATCACCGATGTGACAGAAAGAGTCGTTTGTCACTGGTTTCGCCCACGGTGCAGTGTCTCGGTTATTCGTCACAACAAATGTAACCTATTTGGAAATGTCAACCTTATTCGCTCTGCCCTACGGAAGTAAATTGTTTAAGTGGCATTCATTAGCCGATGTGATGACAGTCAAAGATTGCCAGCTTATCTGATTTCATCTGCCGGGGAGAGCTATTTTTAAAATCGACTTAATCCGGCATTATCGCGTCTTTTAATCCGATAACGCAAGTAATTTACAATTTACATAAAAGATCAAACAGTAAAACGTTTAAAAATGAGTCAGCATTTTCCGTCGAAGTGCAATAGATTCTTAATTGTTTAACTGCAACCATTACGTTGTAAGTACCCTAACTGGTTATAATGACAGTAAATACAGCTGGGGAATGTAATGGACTCATTAAATTTACAACACATACAGCCCCCGGCGTTCTGTCGGTTAAATCAAAAAGCTGCGATCAATGCGGCTGTCTTCTTGTGCGACAGAATGCAGTATGCACGGCGGCTCCCACAATCAGGCCGTCCAAAGAAGAATTCGAACAACGGCTTTTTGAAGCCCTCCTCCATTCAAATTAGCTTAATGTGTTGAGTACAAAGCTTTGCGATAAGCCTGGAAAGCGGGAAGCTGCTCGTTCCGCTTTTTCGATTGATTGCCTCGCGTTTTAACCGCGTGAATGTTTTATTTAAATATTTGATTACTTCCTCGTCTCAAACACCCAAACACATATTCTTTCATTATTACATACTGCATACTTTTACCAATAATAGTATTAATTTAAATATCATTATTCAAAAATCATGACGCAAGGATGGTGTGCGACTACAGGGTCTCTTTGAAGATCATTTGTCAATAAAAGGAGTTGGTATAAGTTCCGGTGTAGACAATCATTTCGGAGACGAAACTCAAAATAGACGACAGATGTAGGTATCGTTCGCAACCATTCGTCGTCGCGCAACACGCGCGCTCAGCCGTTGACAGATTGGATGTTTTAAATTTAGAGCAACCATCCCTAATTTTGGTGTCTTAAATGAATTATTGTCTGCCAATGTTGATGTTTCACTATCGCGTTGGCTTGATAAATATTCCCAGTAAATGTTTTGTCCAAACGATGTAACATAGAAATTGCATTGAATATTGCGATTGAGGAAGCATAGAAATGTATAATTTATTTTAATAGGTATGATTTTTAAGTTGATGAACTGCTATTAATAAAAATCGCATGATGTATGTATGTATACGATTACAGAAATAACCAAAACAATGCAAGGTCACCAAAATACAAGAGTGATAGATTGAGTGTGAGTTAAATATGGTTGTATGGTGCCACAAATCTATTTAACATTATAACAATTTTGATGGACTGACACGCAATATTATTGGCTTATTATATCAGCCGATCCTTTCCCCCTCCGGTATCAAGATTTATTTTTGGCGTCAGATTCGCAATACAAATCTTAATATTTACGAGTTGCAAGACGCGTGTGTAGCACGCGTTCGCTGTCAGGCTGTCACTCGCCCACGTAAGATATTCAAATGCTTTTGTTTATATAGTCCCTGAAATAATGGTAACATAACGTGCCCAGCTGTGGTAACTCGAACTGTTTGGGGCAAATCACCATTTTGTTGTCATTGATACTATTTCCCTGGAAGATGTCAATGTATTCGTTAGAACGCGAAGAGAACTATAACTCAAGTTGTGTAAATACCAACAGTGGCATTCGAAGAATTCGGATCATTAAAGTTTTCATGACTTCGTTTATTTTCGAGCTATTTGTTATTCGTGGTTTAACATATTTTATGGAATGCTATAGTGTGTCTTAATAAGCGTGTAATTTGGACAGTTTTTTTATATTGTATATTCTCAGTAATTATAATAATCGTTTCGTAATAGCTCTAACAAACAAACACTTCGTCCGTGTTATAACAACGTAGGCAAGTCAAGCAAACTGTAGGTGTAACTGTACTTGATATATCCGTCATGCGATGTCGTCTGTGAATGACTCATTGCATACAAAACGTACAATCTGAAGCCATTTCCCAAGCGTGTTATTACACCTGGACGATACTGCGGATCGTGTCGGACACCCACGTCTGCATTATACGCAGCGTATTATAACAATGGAACTTTGACTATTTTAGGTAACAATTTGTCAATGCCTGCGTAAGTCTTTATAGTAACTAAATCATCGCCTTTATGAACATTATTCTTATTACTAACAATCCCCAACATCTATTGATCCCCACTTGTTTACAATATTCGATTGATATTAGCATTGGGTTACGTATACGTCAATGGCTATTAGGGTGTATTTTCGCGAAGATCCTTTAATTTCGAATGCTTTAAATGCTGAACGTGTTCATAAGGCGTCATACATAAAATGTTTTTGTGTGTCATTCATTCCCATTAGTTGTAGATGCTTTTGAATTTCAATATACTTCTCTAAGCTAGTTTTAAAGCATGTGATCGACTTATCTACAAATAAAATGGAATGACAAATTTTGAAATTATACTCTTGAACATGCTAAATATCATTGTTATCTATAATATAAGAACGTTATAACATTGAGATAATATTGCCTATGACATGAAAATTTAATATCCGTTCAATACGTTTGACTTCGCGTTTTCTCTCCCGGTAAGTGCCACGCCACGCAACACGATTTACTCGGATAACATTTCAAAATATATCCTTTCACGCGGCTCTTCAATATTTGTAGCGGCATAAAAGTTTATGCGTTCGTTAATCTTGTATTACATTAGTTATTGTTTGAGATGCACACTGTTTGTGGTGCTCTTAATTTGCTTTGGAAGGATTTTTATTTGTTTCGTGTCTTGAGTTTTATACCGTCGTTATAGTTTGTCTGCGGTTTCTAGCCCATAACATATTTATTACCTGTTTGAAATAAAATTCATCTTTAACCAATGCTTGACATAATACCCACCTCATAATCTATGAATATTACGTATCTATTAATATTTAATGTATTACAACAATTAAGTATCTCGAAGTAAATTTTACTAGTAGATCTAATTGCAATTTTTATTTTATATTTATATAGATATTGTTATCTATAAATATATAATTATTTATTATTTTCTTTGTATAAATGTAAAATAATAATACGAAATTGTACCTTAACACGGTGAGCATAGTAAAGCCTGATCTTACAAAGCTCTGGTGCTATAGCAAGGACGTGTAAAATATTCGAATACAAGCAATTCTCGAATCTATTCTTAGCAAGAATCACAAAGACAATAAAACAGTGCAATGAACCAAGCGGTTTGAATCGACCATTACCATTCAAGACAACGACATCTATTTTCACGTTATTCTAAGGAAACAATTTAAAGCCTTCCTTAGGCGTCCCAATGAAGAAGAGACGTTTTGGGAGATACTGTCGAGCATAAATCGTTCTAGTGCAAGCGCACACTAAATTGTCTCTACGGGAAAACAGAAACCGCCAGTTATTGATTAAGATAAATGGGCTTTACTCGCAAGCCGCAACGAATATAGTTTTTTCGCCTATTAATCAAGATCCTTGATAGTTGTTTGTCGGTGAAGTAATTGTGTGTTTGTTCTTGCCCTAGCCGGAAATACTCACTCGAATAATATTGTTTCATATTTATTTTATACATGAGGCAGATGTACAGAGAACATATACAGAGTAGATTCCAATAATCAACACTGTAACATTACAGTATAGTGTACCTTTTTTATTATTTAATACTGCAACACTTACTGAGTAATTTGCAACTTGCATAACGCAAGAAAGGTCTCAAGAAAAATTCCAAGCTTCAACAACATCATGAAGTCATTTATTTACTTCAAAGCGAACGAGCTAAAACAAAAGACGTTCGTTCATTAGAGAGATAGACACTAGAACGACCAACGCTCTCCGTTCAGCTCCTACTGAGCATGAATGAGAATCACTATCCGGCTTCGAATTCAAACGAAATAAGGGGGGCAGGTGATACTGTCGGCCATAAATCCTGTTCAGACGGTCGCGTCGCCTCCGCAGAGGCACGCGGAACCTCGTCTTATTGTGGTACCATTTGTTTTGCTCTACGCGGCTGGGTGCGTTATTTTCGATTTGCGATCGCTATGTAGCGGTGGCAGTCAGATTGCGATTTCGATATGACTAGTGGATCGCAAATTTAGAAAAAGACACTCCTTATAATATGAAAAGGAATATTCCTCAAAGGAAAATATAGCAGTTTTCACAGTACCTACTAATGTAAGAGGAAGGTGTTTTAGTTTGATTGACGATTAGTGGGCATAACTAGACATACCATACATATATTTAAATTTTCCTAAGCGCATGTCTGCTCTAGAATTTAAACATATATTTCTGCAAAGAAATTTGAACTTGCATATTTTTTGCATGGCGCCGTAAATAGCTTCTGCAAATAAAGGAACGGAGATGTGCTACTTAGGTGATCTATAAGCATTGAACTTCTGAATGCAGGCATCTAATGCAATTTAAATAGCGCCACATTATCCATTGTGCTCTTTGCTGTTCGTGTTGTGCTCATGTCCTGCTCTCTCGCTATTTTAGATTCGTGATCTCTTAATAGTATTTGCTATTCCAATTCGAGCTAGTCTTATATGTTCGAAGAATCAATGACCGTATGGAATTCTAGAATTGGTTTGTTTTGTCTTTGTCGCTGGTTTGCTGTGTTTGACTTTTAATTGTTGTAAGTATCCATCCATTTTCTTAAATGTTGTTTGAAATATATAGTTTCAGTGATCGTATTGTTTCAATTTCAAATACAATTTGCAGATTTGAAAATTCTGTATATGATTGACTGACTATACACTATAGGAGCAAATGTAATCCACATTTATTCAAAATCCTAAATTAAACACAATTGGTAGCCCCTTCCACGATGTTATCTCAGGCGTAACGTTCCAGCTACATAAAATGCACTTGAGATTATTTTTAACATTACAGTATATTATGAGTACCGAAAGCATCGGAAATAATTTATGGGTATTACCGCTTTAAGCATTAGAGGTAACGTGAATCATTTTTGTACATCAACTGCCTGCCGCTCCATCAACCGCGCATGTTTAATTGTTTTAATTAAGCGTGATACGTGAAATTTAGAACACCGCTGGCACTTTCAACATTTAGGAGGTTAATTGAGATGCTTGAAGCGTTTTATTTAGATTTAACAAATGATAGCTTTATTTTTCTTACAATTTGTTGTTTAAAAAATTCAATTATGGTTTGCATTCATATAGCAGGAATTACGATATCCCGTGAGTTGAGTGCGTATACCACTGTGTTCTTTTTTATCATCAGGTGGTTTTTGATGTCATGTAGGTACTGTTAATGAAATATGGTGCAACATTGCTACGTTAGGCTCCACTGCCCAATACTTTTTTATACCACTAAAGTGACAAGCAAGTGTACGACCTACCTGATGAGAAGAAGTTCCGTAGCCTATGGACGTTTCCAACACGTTTTTATACCCTTCACACACGCACACACACACATACACACTCATACGCAACACACATACACACACGTACACTGAATATACAGACTTGTGTCTCGAAAGAGTTAAATTGGACTAAGATTAATCGTCCTTAATCGGATACTCTTGTAGATTCCTCTCAATTCTAATGACGATGATAATTTTAATAAAATAGCCACGTGGTAGATCCCGTCGAATGCTTTCGCTATATCTAGACAACTAACGCCTCGTCTTTCAATGTATTAAGTGCCCAGTTGTGCGTCAGATTCACAAGAGCACGTATCAAGTAATGGTGGCGAAAGCTGTATTGACGGTCGCTAATGAAGTTATATCGTTCTCAAGGACTGCAGAATTAAGTGCTAATACATGCTGAATTACCTTAGAGAAAAGGAATGTTAATATAGCAGTTAATTTGACAGATCTGGTGGGTGATTTTGTAACTCATCGGCCATCGTATAGATTTGATAATTCTGTTTGATTAAAACTGATTTTTAATATGTTTAACACTCTGTAACATCGTCATCTGAATGATCTTGGTATATTTGTTGAATAATTCAACCAATACTTATAGCTAATGAACATAATTCCACATTTCTTCATTAAGTCACGCAGTTTGATATCCATTGCCGATCAATCGATAAGTTACAAAATCACCATTCTGATCTGTCGCCCTTTTCGGGCATTGATTGTTCATAAGTAGTCTACTACGAAGATAGGCCCCACCTAGTAGAGAATGAGAGAGTGAGGAGGCGCGTCAGTGCCAGACACAACTCAGGAGCACAACGCATTTTGACCACTGCCGGTATTCCGTCCAAGTCACTCGACTTATGACATACAGAGCTAACAAATCCTGTCGCACGTAGTGGTGGCAAGAACGACTAACTTAGCTTCTTTCGATGGCGTTGGCGAGTAACTAGAATGCGCGCTTGTGCGGGATTTGCAAAGAGTGTGCGTCGTGCTTCTACGATTACTAGTAATAGTTGTTTCATATTCAATATAATATTTAATATCAACGAGTAATTTTCAATCATCATCGTATTCATTTTGTTAGTCTAATAGACAAGATAGTACGTTCCTCTCTAATCGAAGAATCTAGGAAAAGCTTGCTTGAAATTTTAACCTTATCGCCGCGAAACATCATATGAAGTAGGTTTCCTGTTGTGAATAAAAAGTCATTCTATGGCCTTGGCTTATTTTACCGTTTAATTATAATCATTTTTACTGGGTAAGATTTTGCTTAGTAAGAGTTGTCTTTTAAGTGTCGAATGCTAACTACAAATTGTAGATATATCCACGACTTTCGCTTTTCCTGGCGATTATTCTAATCGGGTCAAGCTTCAAAGCCATCTAACGCCGCCCATTCTCATGCTCACGAATACAATATTCGTAGATGTCTATTTACATACAGCATCCCATTTGTAATTGTCAATTGTACATGTTGGATCAAATTAATGCGCCCGTGAGAGGTCTTTGAACCCCCGCACAATAGTACTGATCACGTCAAGCGAGCAGCCTTCACCGCGGCACTGTCACTCGGCCGGTTAACTAGTGGCTGTGATGTAAGTAGCTGGTAAGAGGCAATTTTGAAAGACTGAAAAAAAAATATCGTAGTCTAGGTTTGCGATTATTAGATTTATTTCGGAGAATAATTATCATCACTTTAATGTCTTACGAAGACCACCGCGAGACACGAGCCTACCAAGTTAGGGCGATTAAGCCTTAGTCAAAGCACGCTGGCCCAGTGCGGATTGGTTGACTTCACATACACCTTTGAATTACTTCGCAGCTGCATGCAGTTTCCTCTCGATGTTTTCCTTCACCGTAGGAGCGTCAGATAAAAGTATATATGAAATTCGTGAAACGAAAAACACATTGGCACATGGCAGGATCGATCGCGGGCCTCCCGATTCTACTCGGGGCACAGTCCAGTGCCGAGGCCACAGCGCCACCGACGCGCAATAATTTTTGTATAAATCACTTTAATGCCTTGCAAAGATAATATGTTTTTACAAAAGAAGAATATGCAAGGATGTATTCTATAAACACTTTAAAATGAAAATAAATAATAAGAGTGCTCTTTACTTGAACATATTTTCAAATTTGTTATGTTTGAACCAAAATGAGAGCAAAAGTGAAAAGTGAGACACTAAGAATTAGTTTGCATAAATTTATATCTTCCCGTACTCTCATATGACAAACTAATAAATGCATTTTTTAAGGTAATTAGTACTTACTATATGGGAGTGCAGTTGCATTCCAACGTCAATGTGTTTTTCGTTTCAAATTTCATATGTACATTTGTCTGACGCTCCTACGGTGAAGAAAAACAGGCAACCGGCATGCATCTGCGAAGAAATTCAATGGTGTATGTGTAGTCGACCAATCCGCACTGGGCCAAGTAAGGCCCAATCAACCTAACATTGGGTAGGCTCGAGCCCCTCGGTGGGGACGTATATGAGCTGCGATGATGATGAATATTGTGTATTACTGCATTTTATTTCATTGATTTCTAAACAGTTTTTATAAGTTGGTTTTTTACTTCTCAGTAACATGACATATCATAACATAACATAACATGATTTTTACCAGAGGGAGACTCTGTACCAGGGTCGTCTGCTTGGGTACCTCCCTCTTACCTATTTCTGCCGCAAAGCAGCAGTGCTTGCATTGCTGTGTTCCGGTTTGAAGGATAAGATATGGCAGTGAAGTTACTGGGTACCGCGACTTTACATCTGACGTCACAAGTTAGCAACGTACACTGTGGTTCTTGTGAGGGAGCAACATGTATTTTAGGTGACTGTTACCACTTACCATCAGGTAGGCAGTTTGCTTGTTTGCTAACTTAGTTGTATAAAAAGAAAAACATCCTAATTCACTCAGAGTGGTATTATTTTTATTTGAAAGTAGAAACTAATACGCGGTTCACCTGTAAATTGCATTTTTAGATCTTGTTTTTTAAATTGCAAGGGAAACAAAAAACCACTACGGTACTAAGCACTACTACGGTATACATATTAGGGATCGCTTATTATCCTTTTAGCTTTTACGATTTCGGACTAGTTTATGTTTTTAAAACTTGGCAGCATTTAAGATTCTAACAGCGTTGACGTAAAATGCAAATCGTGGCAATAGAGATTAGACTAACATGGAGTGGAGCAATAACGTGCGATTATTTTCGAATTAATTCCAGTGTTGGAGAGTCATTTCCTGCTGCATAAATGTGCCATATACATACTTTAAAGCGTCCGATACCAGTTTGACGATACAACCTTAATGGTAACTTCTAGCTTGTCAGCATCTGTTCTTCTGATGAACATAATTTACCGATTAAAGTAGTACCTACTTACTTACTTATATTTAAGTCATGTCTAAACTGCGAAAATAATACTTGATACTCTTACGAGTAAACCTATTAGCGTAGCATATATATATATATATATATATATATATATATATAGCAACAAAAACAAACCTAAAAAGATTATAATTAATTTGACGCAATATTAACAATTGTTTGTAAAAGTTACTACCAACATTGGAATTAAAATATGAAAATGAATTATTTTATACCAAAATATGGAATGAAAAATACCCAAAAAGATGAAGAAACACACAACCGAAAACATACCAAATATAGTGGCGTAGTTATCACTACGCTACACTATCAGGAAGGATTTTTTGTTTTCTGAAAACCAAGAAATATAAAACTGAGCTGAATTGAAATAAAGTCGAGAAAGCCTATAAAAACGTTGCAGATAAAACCTTTGTGGAGCGTATGTCTGTTCAGGCTGCATGCTTTGGAGGCTTCGAATAGCACGCAGCCGCAAAAGCACGTTAACACTCTTAATTTTATTTTATTAATGACTGAACAGTTTAAAGTGAACTAGAAACTCATTTACTAGCCATTACCTCCCGAACAAACTACTGTAAGCAGATTAAAATGCATGCCAAAAGTTTAAATTTATGCACCGGACGCGG
Organism: Schoenobius gigantellus; assembly: GCA_963935595.1. Classification (NCBI taxonomy): domain Eukaryota; kingdom Metazoa; phylum Arthropoda; class Insecta; order Lepidoptera; family Crambidae; genus Schoenobius; species Schoenobius gigantellus. The sequence continues at coordinate 31,630,085 of OZ012548.1, forward strand.
TCTTCAATTAAACTTGTTATAATGAAACTCTGGAAAAACGGAGTAAATTGCCATGGAGGAGACGCAAATAATTCCCAAGTTTTGCAATTTATACCCATTTTAAAGTAAGTTCGATGGCGCAGACGTTTTGGCAATGCCAGGATCGATTATTTCGGTTGGCGTGTTTTGGGCAACAGCTCGAAAGTGTTGTTTACTGTATATGTAATTAAAGTTATCTACAGCTGACTTGGCTGTAGCTTTTGATTTTAGTCATATGATCTCATTTAAAGTTATTACAACTAAGATTCTCACGAATGGGCATGCTAATTTTCCTTCGGAATTTTGATTCGGTAGAACTCCACTATTCTCTTAAATTGATAGTAACTTGTTAAGACAAAAACAAATGAAATTGGTAACAAATCGATTAGTTATGTATAAGTATTTACTTAGTTATTTAACAAATACGAGAAATCGTTCGTATTGGAAGAATATTTCGTAGTTTATATTATTCTATTGCTACTTGGGTCGTTTACCGCACACTTTTCAGTTAGTTGGGAAACAATCCAATGAACTCGTTTCTATTCTACAAGCAACTGAATGTGGTCAAAATGTACCATTTAAATTCAACAGCTATTGTTATTCCGTCAGCTCGGACATCTTAGGATATTTCTTCTTGACTTTATAGCTGTTGTTTGTTTCACTTTTTATTTCTGTTTACTTTATTATCAATAATTCAATTCTATGAAAAGTTAACTTGCGGCTCATGTTCTGTGTGTGGTCACACTTCAATCACTTCATGCATGCTCTGGTAGGTCTGTGTTAACTCGACGTACAATCTATACATAGGTTAATGAATTTCTTTCATTTTGTATTCACAAAGCGATGGTATTCCGGCAAAGCCTCGAACCTCGATCGAACAGGATTACCAGTGAAAATAAATAAACCGACGGCCGCATCAAATTGCGCTGAGTGAGTGCGAAGCAAGGTCCCGCGAGCACTTTCTCATGCAAAAGTCGAACGGTTACTTTAATTCTTAGCTGAAGCACTTGTCGGTTTTACGAGCGTGGAGCGATTTAATCCACTTAAAACGCAGAGCACAAACTCGGAGCCGACAAAGCTCTCAGCCGCTCTCATTTAAAAATGGAAATAAACCCTCGGCCATCTTTGACTCGAAGCGCAACCGCTGGTTGAATTCTAAGTGTGGAGCTCATTGATGAACTTCGGTTTCTGTTTTGACTTGACGCGGTCTCGTGTGGTGTCAGCGGCGCACTTTGTCGAGAACAAACTTCTGCTTTGCTTCGGTGTACTTCTAACTAACGGGGGAGTTACAACTGCAAACAGTATTTTCAAGGCCGCTTGTTGTGTAACTTTGTTTGTAGTTCTGAACGCTGGCGTGAGTCAAAGGATGCTTTATGATTTCCAACAAACTATTTGTATAAACTTGCACAATGAAATAGAATTATTCGAAGATCCAAAGCTTTCCCGAGTGTAATATTTGAGCCGAATTAAGATATGACACTATGTACATATTTAAGTGCTTAATTATTCCCAATGTCCATGTTTGTATGAATGAAACCTATTTTAATTAAGTTAATTTATAAAGTAATACAACATTTTCTAAGTAAAAAGGCTTATAATTATATACTTAGACAAAGTCTTTTTTGTTCAACCAGCATATTTTTCGTCATTAAACGGCGTCTATCCTCAGTCCCCGGGTATTAATGAAAGAGTTCGTTTACGCCGAGATTATTTGCCAGTGTTTATTCTGTTACTTCGGAGTTCTGCGGTTGGCTTAACTTTCTGTCTTTTGTATTAATTCAGATTTTGTACGGGCCACAGCCGTTTCTTGGGATGAGTGCTGTTCTTTATTCGGCAAAAGATAATTTTCTTTTATTTCTTTTTCATTATCAATTGTCTGTCTGCCCTTGAAATTTCTGTTGTAATTGTGTCTAAAGATTTGTCTCGGCGTCTTTGATTTGAAATTTATTAAGTACTAGCTGTGCCCGCGAACTACGTTTCGCCATCAAAATAATTAACATAGTGTTTAGTTTTTTCCTCCATTTTATTCCATATGATTCAACTTTATTCTGCCTTTCTTGAGCATCGGCCATTTCGAAATTAGGACAATTTTCGTAGGTTCGTAATGCTCTTTTTCTAACAGTCCACAAAATTAAATACATTACATATTACTATAAACACTAAGTATAATTATTGTTTTAGAGACATTATTGATATTAATAAATTCTTCTTCAGTAGAAAGCACTTACACAGTTGCAAGAATAATCTTTATCGTATTCATGTTTCGAATTAAAATAAACAATTGTTATTAAATTAAAACTGTATACGAATAAAGTTTAGATTTTATAATGGGTGTTGGTAACACCAACAAAATATATTTTTTGGATATGACAAATTGGCCAATTTTGACTGGTCGTACAGTAAGCTCCTTGTCAAGCTATACTGTTTGACCTTTGGACCGTTCTTATGTCGCTCGTAATACTGGCGGTTTTCGTAGAGTTAATGTATAGCATGAATGGGGGGGTTACTGTACAAATACGTTTTCCGTATTCGATATCCAATCACGGAATACAGACACGGAGTTTCGTGAACGTAGCACAGACGTTCGTTTCTTCTCATTCGGGATTTCTACCATTCTACCTAAACGTACGTACAGAACGTGTTCCGTTCGTAATAAAAACGAACGTGTGCGGCAGTCAATGAGTATTTTGTATAGATTTGGTGCATTCGGATGCCCGCATTCAGAAAACGAATGCGAAAAAACGTATTTATGCGGTTAGCCTTAAAATGTATTGAGACTTCCGTTTTTGTAACGTGTACTGTGCGATATAGTGTTGCTGGCATAGTTCGGTTAGCAAACTCGCCGTGATGACTAACATCCAACACACAAACTTGGAGTTATCGTTAGTTAGTTCACGATTGTTGCATTATCACGGTCTCGAAGGACACTAAACACAGGTAACATCTAACATCGAACATCCAATAGGCCCCGAAGCGGTTCTCAAACTTTTTTCGTGACGGAACCCTTTTGGAAAGCAAAAAAATACTTGACGGAACCCTAAAATAAAACAATAGTTTTTAAAAGTGTATTCTTTATTAATAAGCATAATAAAAGTACGACCAGAGAGGGTGTTTTGATTTTTCTAAATTATTGCGGAACCCTTATAGGGGTATTGTGGAGCCCTAGGGTTCCGCGGAACACACTTAGAGCATGGCTGCTCTAGGTACCCTTCAGGGCCTACTTTCATTTAATACTATACCCCTATTGCTGGGTTTGAAAAGCAACTGTTATCCGTCTTTTTTGAGCGGCGGCCATGTTGAATTTACGTCAATGTTGCTACGTTCATAGTGCTCTACTGATCAAGGCCTTTCATTTGATACCTTTATTGCTAGGTTTGGAAACGAACTTTTATCCACCTTTGAGCGGTGGCCATGTCGAATTAACGTCAATATTGCTAGGTCCATAGTGCTCTACACTTGAAGACCTTTCATTTGATACCAATATTGCTAGATTAGAAAACGAACTTTTATCCACCTTTATTGAGCGGCGGTCATGTTGAATTTATGTATGTGTTGCTAGGCTCATAGTGCTCTACTCATCAAGGCCTTTCATTTGAGACCCATATTGCTGGGTTTGGAAACGAACTATTATCCATTTTTTGAGCGGCGGCCATGTTGAATTTATAGCAATTTTCCTAAGTTCATAATGCTCTACTCTTTTAGGCTTTTCATTTGATACCCATATTGCTAGGTTTGGAAACGAACTTTTATCCTTTTTTTTTGAGCGGCGGCCATGTTGAATTTAGGTCGATTTTGCTAGGTTCCTAATGCTCTACTCTTCAAGGCCTTTCATTTGATACCCATATTGCTAGGTTTGGAAACGAACTTTTATCTATCTTTTTTGAGCGGCGGCCATGTTGAATTTATGTCAATGTTGCTAGGTTCATAGTGCTCTACTTATCAAAGCCTTTTATTTGATACCCATATTGCTGGGTTTGAAAACGAACTTTTATCAATTTTTTGAGCGGCGGCCATGTTTAATTTAGGGCAATTTTCCTTAGTTCATAATGCTCTACTCTTTTAGGCCTTTCAGTTGATACCCATATTGCTAGGTTTGGAAACGAACTATTATTCTTCTTTTTAGAGCGGCGGCTATGTTGAATTTATGTCAATGTTGCTAGGTTCATAGTGCTCTACACATCAGGGCCTTTCATTTGATACCCATATTGTTGGGTTTGAAAATGAACTTTTATCCTTTTTTTTTGAGCGGCGGCCATGTTGAATTTAGGTCGATTTTCCTAGGTACCTAATGCTCTACTCTTCAAGACCTTTCATTTGATACCCATATTGCTAGGCTTGGAAACTAACTTTTATCCACCTTTTTTGAGCGGCGGCCATGTTAAATTTATGTCAATGTTGCTAGGTTCATAGTGCTCTACTCTTCAAGGCCTTTCATTTGATACCCATATTGCTAGGTTTGGAAACTAACTTTATTCCACCTTTTTTGAGCGGCGGCCATGTTGAATTTATGTCAATGTTGCTAGGTTCATAGTGCTCTACTCATCAATGCCTTTCATTTGATACCCATATTGCTAGGTTTGGAAACTAACTTTTTTATCCACCTTTTTTGAGCGGCGGCCATGTTGAATTTATGTCAATGTTGCAATCAATGCCTTTCATTTGATACCCATATTGCTGGGTTTGGAAAAGAACTTTTATCCGTTTTATTTGAGCGGCGGCCATGTTGAATTTAGGGCGATTTTCCTATGTTCATAGTGCTCTACTCATCAAGGCCTTTCATTTGATATGCATATCGCTGGGTTTGGAAACGAACTTTATCGGCAGTCATGTCAAATTAAGTCAACGTGGCTAGGTTCAATCTGTTCTACTCTTTAGGTTCTTCGTTCGATATCTATGTTCCTTGGGAGGATCCAAAAAAATGTGATCCGTCATTTTAGACATTAGAATCAAGAGTCCCGTCCCGTCCCTCTACGCGTATCCCAGAACATTGCAGTCAGATATTTTTTTTAATTATCAATATTAATCTATTACTTTTAATAGTTTTAAATGGATGAAAGAGTTTGATTCCTTAGTCCTAATGTAAAAACATATAACACCTTTCAAAATACCTTGAAAAGAGTATCTTCATTTTTCAACATTTCAAATATTTCAAAAATTGTACCGATTTTGTGAAAATTAGTCAAGAATTAAACCAATCTACAAATTTTATGGTCACACGATAAGTATTATCATTAAAAATGCTTTATACATTGGTTGTATGGCTTGATCTTTTTGCCTTACCACCACGGTACGACATAAGAAAAAGACAATTTGGTTGGCGAAATCCAGTTGGGCACAGCCATTAACAGAAAATATTAAATTTTATTTGTACTATGTGAAACACTTCATTCCTGTCTTTCAATTTTCGAAATCCAATTACTTAAGATCAGGCTGTATGGCGTAGTTCCATTGCCTTTCCTTCGTGGAAGAAAATACCTGCTCTCTGTACTATGTGACAGACTTGTCAAAATAATTTCACGTGCGCCATGTTGTTTTTCTACCTAAAGTCAATTCGAAAATTTTATATGGTATTTTTTCACTAAAAATAAAAAGTGAATTTAAACAAACGAAATTATGCCTAAATGTTCTTCCGGAAAATTCTAAGCATTGTGGTGTAAGCCATATCAAATTCTGTCCAGTAGTTTCGGAGATCTTTCCAGACAAACAGACAAACAAACAAACAAACAAACAAACAAACCAACAAACAAACAATTTTTTTAAAAACTATTCTATCGTATTCTGCTGATGATTTTAAGGCGACCTGTGTATTTTTTTTCTTAATATTTCGCAATTACAGTTTTTGTACCCCTACGATTTTATTATATATAGTGATTACAGATTTTTGTACCCCTACGATTTTATTATTAGTGATTAGTGTTGTTTGCAGCTTGATATATTATGTATTTATGCAAATCTATAGCGCCTGTAAAATTCAATTAGAACTGAAATTAAAATTAATAAATACAAAAGTAGGTACGATAAAATAAAAAGATAAACGTTTGAGAACCAGCGCAGAAAAAATGAGCTCTGCAAATATATCTCGAAGATGTCAGATCTCAGATTTAATTTTGTTAGAAATATCGAACTGATACATATTATTTTGATTAACGTGGGTAATTGATACCTACCAATACTAGAATCTGATGCTATGTAAATATAAATGGAAATGGAAATATTAATATAAAGTCATAACACATTAACTCAGTATAACGCAAGGCCACTACATTTATACTGGGCAAAAGACTCATTTAATGGAAGTAACATGTTATATCAAGCCACCCTGCTGGTCCCATGTGGATGGACGTGTTTAAAAGTCGCATGAAATGGTCATAAAATGCTTTTGCCTTACCAAGTGCTATGATGTCACAACTCATATTTACCCGCCCCAACACTTTTGAGTAAATTATCCACTTTAACACCTACAATGTAGATAAGATGAAAATCATACGTGGAATACATTATTCGCCTTTTTGTCTATTCTGCCTTTTTTTTCGGGGGAAAATGCGTAACCGCACCGTACCCGCCGTTGGCTAGACGGCGAGCGTGAGTGGAGCTCTCCCGGCAGAGTGCCAGGCCTACCCACTAAAACCCTCCGGTGTTCTCCCTGCCCTTATGGGCGCGCTAGGTAAGGTCTACACTGCGACTCCACTACCCACGCGCAGTGGGTAGGCTGCCTGGTATGTGGCTACACTCGCCAATAATTGGGGGCGTGTGGTAGGGTCTACAATGCGATACCACTACTCACGCGTTCGGGCTAGCCATACCACTTGGTCGGACTATCTTTCGCCAAGGGGGGATTGTCCGAGAACACCAGGACAATTCCTAGATGGAGAAGCATTACGGCGGCGTGCACGAGAGCCGACCGTGCACGCAGGCCTCACGGCAGGGTCATCAGATAGGCATTGCTTGAGCAAATGCCCGTCTTCTCCTGCCTATCCATCTGCGACGGAGGGGGGTGGCCTGAGGATCTGTCTCCAGCTCTCTCTCGGCAGCCTCCTTCTGCGAGATTACATCTTCGCAGAGGGAGGTAACATCCCCATCCAACAGGCAGCCTGCTTGTTTGACAACTTAGTTGTATATTTTTTTTTTTAATTTGAGTAAAATGAACTTACAACTGCTTTTCGTCTCCAGGATGGCGACCGAGGTTACCTCGAGGGTCTTGCATCGCGGTACGCGGATCTCTTTTCCACGCACTACGGAGACGTGCTGGACCATCTAGAGGAGCTGAGGAGGCACGAGTGGGAGGAGATGTCGCCTCGGATGAGAGTGTTGGGCGGTCCTGGGACGCCGCAGACGCCACCTTCAGCGAGCCCCTGCTCCTTGGCACTAAACAACTTGACCACGTCACACTCTCAACCGATCTACGTACCTGGAAAATACTCGGTGAGAGCTTGTTGAAACTGATATCGGTTACCGTATATAAAGATTGCTCGCATTCAATATTATCTTAACTTATTGACCCACGCCTGGTCAATTAGCTTCTGAATGATATCCACTCAAGCTTTTGTTGTGCCTGCCTAATTAAGTGCAACTTATTTACTTAACACTAAGCACTGTCTTCCCAATTTCGTCACATCCACAAGTTTTGTTGTCAAATGTCATCACAAGTCTCTAACTTTTCCATTTTTAAATGAAGTTTGCGGTACACACATATTATTTTGACATTTGAATATTTTTTTTTCTATCAACTTTTTTTATACAAACTAAGTTGGCAAACAAGCAAATGGTACAGTCACCTATAGAATACAAGTGGATATTGTGAGCAAGAACCCACAAGAACCACAGTGTACATTGCCAACTTGTGACATGAGATGTTAAGTCACGGTGCTAAGTAATTTCACTGCCATATCTTACCATTTAAACTGAAACACATCAATGCAAACAGAAATAGGCAAGACGGAGGTAGTCAATCAGACGACCCTGGTACAGAGTCTCCCTCCGGTAAAACTGTACTAGTTAATCATAAAATACCGATTTACCTACTCCTGCCGCTGGGTAATTGGGTGATTGGAAGGCAAGTGAAAGTTCATTATCTATCGACAATGTAGTTTATTGTATATCCATATATATAAGTACTAGCTTCTGCCCTCGACTTCGTCTGCGTGGACTTCAGAATTGGGTCTAAAGCTTCGCTCGTTAACAATTTGAATCTTCCCACGGAAACTATTTGAGAGATCATTAAGGAATATATGTAAAGTATACCAAATTTCAAAGCTATCTGCCCGCGGCTTAGCTCGTAAACAATTTTCAATTTTCCCACGGAAACTACTTAAAGAATCGGGATAAGAGGTAGCCTATGTTCTTGTCCATATCAAAGGCTACATGCTTGCCAAATTTCATCTAAATCCGTTCAGTTGTTTTTGCGTGATTGAGTTACAAACATCCAAACATCCACATTTTCACATTTATAATATTACGAGTATAATTACTCGTATAATTGTATATTATTAAATTTATTAATTTTTAATTCATTAAAGTAGTCTTGTGTGATCTATTTAATCTTATTTTTTTTTGTTTTTGACTTGTTTGTTTGCTTACACACTGAACTACCATTTCGTAGCAATCTCTATTAGTGACAGGGCTGCTGGAAGACATTTCTATAAGAAATAAGCGGTACATTTGTACAGTGTCTCCTCTCCATATTCTATGTTTTTGTTGCTGTTTTTGTGTGTGTGTACATACATTGTAAAATAATAAATGAATAAATTTCCGCCCGTAGCTACTAAAGTTTAAAGTTTTCCTAAAATCCGTCTCTAGCTTACATGTCCTATCCATAAACTCCTTTATATTCAAAATCGGTCAATCTTTCTTTCGTACAAACTTATAACTAAAATTACGCCCTGTACAAGAACAATCTGATGTGAGTGCCAAGTCTTACATAACGTTTTCAAAGAAAACATACAGTCAATTGTCAATTTTCTTGCCCTGGCCAAAAAAAGTTTTATTCAAACTTTAAAATGCTGAAGCATCGTGTATAATTACTTAAAATAAAAATTAAAAATGAAATTTTTTTTTTTTAGAATTATCGACCACCTATGGTATTTTTTTATGACAATAGGTATCATTCCCTAATATTTTTTTTCTATGAATGTTCTGGTGACATCTGTCCTGGTGTCATAGTGGTCAGGCTTTCGCTGTGGTCTCGGCACTGGTCTGTGCCCCGAGTAGAATCGGGAGGCCCACAATCGATCCTGCCATGTACCTACCAATGTGTTTTTCGTTTCACGAATTTAATATGTACATTTATCTGACGCTTCTATGGTGAAGGAAAACATCGTGAAACCTGCATACACCTGCGAAGTAATTCAAAGTTTGTGAAGTCAACCAATACGCACTGGGTCAGCGTGGTTTGACTAAGGCCTTTTTTGGTCGGGCTATCGCCAAGGGGGGATTGCCCGAGAACACCAGGGCAATCCCCAGACGGAGGGCCTTACGGCGGCGTACACGGGGCCAACCGTGCACGCAGGCCTCCACGGCAGGGTCATTAGACGGGCATTGCTTGCGCGAATGCCCGCCTTCGCCTGCCTGTCCATCTGCGGCGGATGGGAGCGGCTTGAGGATCATTCTCCCGCTCCCTCTCCGCGGCCTCCTTCTGCGAGATGACGTCCTCGCAGAAGGAGGCGACAGCCCCCCATTCCGCCTCGCCGCGGAGCATGGCCACGACCATGCTCGGCAGCGGGAGGTCTCCGCCTCCCAGCGCAGCGTTGAGTTCGCTGCGCTGGCGTCGCCATGCCGAGCACACCAACAGAGTGTGCTCGGCAGTATCGTCGGGAGTGTCGCAGTGATGACACTGCGGCGTTTCCTCCCGACGCGCGACCCGATGCAGGTAGTGACCGAAACAACCATGTCCGGTCAATACCTGCACCATGCGGAACGAGAGACTGCCCTGCCGGCGCCCTACCCACTCCTCCAACACCGGACGTATCGCTTCAATCGTCCGGTGGCCGGCAGCTGGGAAGGCGAGTGCCTCACCCCATTGACGCAGAGCCTCCCTCTGCGCTTGGGTACGAACCCGCTCCACTTCCTCGGGAGCGGATCGTCCCCCCCGTTCTCTAGCGGCAACCCGATGTCGATACATCTCTGCATGTACGCGTGCATCGACATCCCACGGCGTTTGGCCCGCAAGAACGCGGTTTGACTAAGGCCTAATCGCCCTAACATAACTAGTTAGGGTAGGCTCGTGCCCCTCGGTAGGGACGTATATGAGCTGTGATGATGATGATATTTTTGTAATAATATTGATTTTTGATAATATAGATTTTTGATGACTCTTGTAGGCCCGAGAGGCGGCAAGTTATCGCCATTTTACCTAGTTCTGTCACCAAAAACAGTATCATTATACTATTTTTATATTATTTATTGGTTTATGTTTTGTTTATTTTGAGAAAATTTTCTTATTTTAAAATGATAAATTATATATAATAAAATTAGTTACAAATTGCATCATTAAACTTGATTAACTAATATTCATATATATTAATTAAACTAAATTACCAATGTAATGTAATGAGTCTCTCAAAACCTTCAATTCATCATTTTGGCGAAACCTTATTTAAAGTTTTTAAGGAAAAGTTAGTAAATCTTTTCATCTTGCATCGCATCAATCTTGCTGTACTGACACAACAGTATTTCAGCAGTGTTCAGTTGGAGAGAGATTATTTGTTTTTTTATGTTTTCAAGCGAATGTTCGACGACTGAAATTTTCTTGCAATGGTACCTACATTTTCAACGTTTACTCACTTAATGAATTTTGTACACTTTCAACATAAATCCAACGTTAGTTTTACCGAAGAATAACTAACATTAGATGGCTTTTCATGAGCTCGTCATAACTTTTACTGGCTATAGTGGTATTAGGTTTGATGTTAGTGCTTCTTAGTTTTTCTTGAATATTTATCGTAAGGTTTACTATATCATCATGTTAGAGGAGTTACTTGCTAAAAGCATGAAACTTTTTATTTGGGCTGATGACGCTAACATCCACTAAGAAAGGGTTATTTTTTTATTGATTAAATTACAATTACGTCCTCTGATATTTGTTCTCAGAGACTTTTTACATCTATTCTTATTTAACATTTCATTAACATTTTTTTGCCTTCTATTTTGTACATGATTAAACTTTTAACTTACATATTCTACTCTATACACTTACTTTCAATTTTAGTTTGTTCATTTATACACAGCACACAATCTCTCCACACACATATGTAAATGTGGCTGGTGTTGCTATACTATTGCTCACTTTTAATTACATTTAGTTGTGAATGGTATACATTATGGAGAAACAAATGGAGATATTAAAAGCTTGGTACTATCTACCATCTATATTAGAACCTTAATATAAAACGATAGATACGCTAGAGATCGTCTCTCGTCCTGTTTCTCCTAATAACTATTTTTGCAATTTTTTCACAGAACTTTAAAAGTCTGCTTCTTTGTCTGTTGTTTTGTATCATGTTCTGCAATGTGTGTATCGTCAATTTTTCATCTAAGAAAGGGTTATTGGGAATACAAGATTGAAGTTAAGGGTAGAAGTTTGTATGAAACATCGTTATTTTTGAAGCTCAAAGCGAATTTTGTATTTAGGCCAACGAATAGTTATAAGCAAACTCGTGTTTTAGCTTTTTCGGAAATGCACTCTCAAAGGGGTGAAATAGGAATTTAAAGTTTGCTCTATATCTGCATATCAACTTAAAGCTACTTAACCTATTCATCTCAACGGGTATTCCTTAAAAGATTATGCTTAATGGTTTATAGAACGGGAAATTCTCAGAGCAATAACGAAAATAACTTAATACTCGTAGTTGCGGGCGGAAAGCTGTCTTATATACAGATATATAACATATTCGACCCGACGAAGGTATCGTCTGTCGATTAAATGTGTTTACATGGGAAAATAATAAGGACTTTAAAAAAAACCTACCTAATTTCATCTTCTTCTTTAGGCTAACGACCAATTGCCACAAATTAAAAAAGAAGAAGAAGAAGTTAAGTAGGGCTTTTTAAAGTCCTTATTATTTTCCCATGTAACCACATTCAATCGACAGACTATACTTACTAAATCTTGCAGAACATTAAAATTTTCACTGATAGTTTAGTTTCAACATTTCCTTTTCTTCCGCAGCCTTCAAGCTGTCTCACGGACAAGGAGGAGGACGAGATATACGGCTTCGGCTACGGCGTGTTTGGCAAGCAGATGCTGCAGCGTCAGCAGCAGCAGAAGCAACTCCTCTTAGCGCAGCCCACGCAACCACTGATGCACAATCAACAGCACAACTATCAGAGGTGAGTTTCTGCTTCACTGACAATATTGTACATACTCATATTATTGATGCGAAAGTCTGTCTCTCTGTTACATCTTCACGCTTAAGCCGCTGGATTGATTTTGATGAAATTTGGTATAGATATAGTTTTAGTTCCAGGAAAGGATATAGTACAGTTTTTATCGCGGAAATCATCCTTTAAAGGGGTGCACAGGGCGGTGAAAGCATGCATGGGGAATCAAAGGAAGGATATAAGTAGATTTGATAAAAAATTTGTTACCCAAATTACAAATTCCACGCGGACGAAGTCACAGGCAAAAGCTAGTTTTTAATTTAACAATCCACAATAAGGAACTATAAATATCACATAGGGAATGCGTTTTTCGCAACACTATGTGTTTATGCAACACCATATCATCACCATCATCTTCAAGTTGGTGTATGGGAATGATATAGCAAGATAATGTAGTTTCTGTCATTATCTCGCATAATCATCTGTCGGTCTATCAGTCTATCAAATATATTTTAGTACTGCAACAATTTCCTGGACACTGTACTAGTATTAAAATTCGTTTGCATTTTTAAAGCATCTAAGTCTAAAAGGCTTTTCAGATCACAGAATCTAACCTCAAATCTAAATTGAGCATTGCACTTGTAACCATACATATCTATCAGCTAGAGTAAATCGTTTAGTTGTTAATCTATTTTGAAAATATCGTCCGAGTAAATTAGCAAACGTTTGAAAATTTAAAAACCAATGAACTAAGCCATTGGCTCCGTACGACATACCAGTAGGCTTGAACCAATTCCGATCGACCGACATTGGGATTGTGATTTTGCGTACGATCGTTTAGCAACAATAGCTCCAAATTGGATCCATATCTTGAGAAAATTAAGGCGCTATATCGAAAATATTGGTTATTTTTAATGTATATGTCATAGGTCACTGAGAGATCTTGCAGATCTGAAAGTCAGATATGTGTTTCTTTATATCTTTAGCTAGACACGAGAAGAACCGGCGATTTTAGCGATTTGAAGATTTTGCCTCGATACATTTTATTTTTTAAATTACCTCTTAAAAATAAGAAAATTCAGGATTACTAGTAAACGGTATTAGGTATTCATTAAAACGTTCCTTAAACAAGTGGACATCATCAGTATCGTAATCGTACAGGAGCATTTTTTGTAATCGTTACATATACTTATTTTTTAATAAAATAATTTGTATTTTGTCGCTTACGTCTATAATTTCTAAACGATCTGATTGCATGCGGGCGCAGCGCATTAACGACTTTGATAACTTAGATAAAAAGACTAGCTACTTAAGCACGCCTTCCATTGTTTGCTTTATTTCCGATATAGCGCCTTAATAAACACGAGTTTTACACAAAATCCACGCATTATGGGTCAATGTGGCAACATGAGCGTTCGAAAAATCACAATTGCAATATCGTTCGATAGGAATTTGTTCAAGAGTTACGGTCGGTTGCACCAAATTTTACGTTTTACGATTTCGTAAAAGTAACAGTAAAAATCAATATAAAATGTAAGAATCGCACCATAATGTCTCACCTCTAGTTTCAATTGTAGTTTTATTTTATCCTTTACGTTCAAAAAGGTTAAATGCATGGCGCGAATTATTTATATATTTAATAGTGAAACGAACCATTTTTATGTATTAAGTTGTTACTTTTTACTTGGTGCTACCGTCCACCGTATGCAAGTCATGGATTCTTCTTGAAAAGTATCTATTGAACATAGAAATATTTATTAGCTTTAAGGTATTTTTTATTTTGTATTTCAATAGTACTTCGAATAATGTTTCATGTGTATTTTTAGGCTACTTAATTAATGCTAACTAATAAATTATTTGTCGGTTTCATATAGAATTGGAAATGCGATTGTATAAATAACCGTTCTCTTGATATTTTTTTCGAGTCAACCTCAACTGCTGATCGTAACTTGTGTGTCTCGGACCATTATAACTTTTCAATCTACACTCACCGAATTTTCATTCCATCAGCCGCATTCGTAATATAGTAGGAGAGTTACTACGATTATTTGAACTTGTAACCTCTAGGAACGGTAGAGTGGCACTGACATTTACTACACGAGGCGGGTTTGATTAATATATCTGTAATTGCATTTATTAATTTTCTCAGACATTCGTAATATTGGTGTAGAATGACGGGCGCTTTTACGTAACACGATTACGTACGAATTATGTTTGCGTGACTGCGTGGAGATGGAAAAAAGTGTGAAGAACAAATTAAAACCATGATATATTTGTTGTTCATTTAGGTGATTAATCTTCTAGAAGATTAATCACCTAATGTCTACTGTAGTATTAAAGTTTTTACTTTAATAATACACAAGATAAATCAAATAAAAACAAATAACCTATTGACATTGATTGATATATGACCTATTGACCTTACTAAATAAATAAACTGGAAAAATTCAAGTTTCTATTACAATGACAAACACTAGAGAGTAGAGGCATATTAGTGTAAATGTTTATTTCTACAAATTTAATTATAATCAGCAATGTGATAATTATATAAATTCTTTCATTTCATATAAGAACTGTTATAAAAATTAATCAACACCATGCTGTAAGAAGAACTCACTGACCCTCGCATCGTCCGTCGAGAGATATCTCGCTACTGAAACCATAATAATATTACGTATCTTTCATTAGAGCGTAAAGAGTATAGTAAAATTAAAAGGAAAGTATGAAATTAAATTTACTTTATATATATGTTTTGAAGTACATAAATGGATGTTACAATTTCGGGATTAGATTCTTTTTCAAATTAGAAAAAAAAAATACAGGTTGCCAGGTTTATTTGTTTGTAATGTTGTATTTGATTCACATATTCGAGGAATCCATGGACACAAAAATTAATTTCTGTAAATTTACTGTTAATGTAACATAAGGAGTTCAGATATTTTAGATTCCAATCTAGTGCATGTACTTTTATCAATCATTCAGTCTGAAAATTTTATAATTTTTATAAAAAACTAGATAGTGAAAAATAAAATAGGCTTATTAATAACTGTATCCATTATTCATCTTGCTTCGTACGTAACGAAGCAGTCAACGAGATAGCAAAAAACAAAAATGAAGAGATTATGCCCGGGATTCAATATTATCCAGGACCTAGTAAAGAGCCCTGTTAAATATTTCTCGTTTGTCAGATACCTCGTAAATTTTCTAAAGGCTACGGCTATTGGATTAGGTTTGAAGACTATCTGGGGAATATATTTTATAAAGAGCCTACTTTATCATAATAAATTGCTTTGATTTCAGCCCTGATAGAATTATTAGGTAGAGTTCGGTATTCAATACAAATTTCTTCGTGCTCGAGTTTTGTTTCTGAATTTTGACGAATAATATTGATATTTGTTTGAAAAATGTATGCCGATATTGTGTTATTTCTCCAACTATGTTAAAGAACTCGAAATTTTGACATTTGAGCTCAAAATAAATAAATAAAAAACTTTTCAATTAAAACATGTATTATTTAGCCAAATATCAATTTTGAAAGTGAATTGTATGGTTTATTAAATAAAATGAAACTGTAAATAAAACTAAATATTTACCACATTGAATACTAAATATTTGATACCGTGTTAGCACAATCTACCGGCTAGTTAAAAAAAATATTTTGGAGTTTAACATGATATATTCAATATATGACTTGACACTAACGGCCGGTTGCACCAAATGTACGTTTTACGATTTCGTAAAAGTAACAATATAAATACGTAAGAATTGCACCATAATCTAGTTTTAATTGTTGTTTTATTTTATCCTTTACGTTTAAAAAGGTTAAATGTACGGCGCAAATCATATATTTAATAGTGAAACGACCCATTTTAAGGCATTAAATTGATACTTTTTACGAAATCGTATAACGTAAAACTTGGTGCAACCGGCTGTAAGAATGTTAATAGTTATTTTCACTACAAGTGCGGGAAGCCTGTCATTGCAACGAGTTCCGACAAATATCGTCCCGAGCCGATGGCGAGGGTTGACAGTAGGAACGAGTGGAAATGACAGTCCCGCGCGTGTATTGAACAACTATTTTTAATACAGTTGCGAAAAAATTAAACAATAAATACGTAATAACCATATGTAGCAATGTACCTGCTTTTGGACTTTACAGGTAAAATACTCACACTCGCATTTTCAGCAATTAAACATAATTCCGGTGGTGTTAAATCAATTAATATGTTATCAGAGTCACTCATTTTATAGAATTATTAAACTTTTAAGCAAATAACAACAAATTGATTGTTATTGTAACAACAGATCACGCAGATTTTTTTTTTAGAAAAATGGCGCCAAATATGTCGTCGTACGTACACAGCAGTAACAAAGCAAACGCGTGCTATGCTTTGCTTGAAGCAAGGTCCGGCCGTGCTTTTTGTTATGCTTTGCTTTTAAGCATGCTTTTACAATACAAAATCTGGTAGACCAGTCAGATTATTTAGCGCAATATTAACTTAGCATGCTAGAAAAAAGCAGGAAAAAAGCAAAATGTGTGTCAGATTCTAGACATTTGACATTTGGTAAAGAAAAAGCACTAGTGCGTAATGGTGGTCATCCCGCATGCTAAACAGCCCTGCAATATACTACTTTTTGAGCAACTGTATTAAAAAAGTATTTTTAATCTAAATAAATTTAATTCAACGTGTATGATAAGCCCAAAATAATGAGCCTTGAAAAAAGTAAGCGCTTACTGTCCTTTTGAAACAATGGAAATTGTTTTTAACCGACTTCAAAAAAGGAGGAGGTTATCAATTCGGTTGTATTTTTTTTATGTTTGTTACCTCATAACTCCGTCATTTTTAAACTGATTTCCAAAATTCTTTTTGTATTCGATAGAGTATACTGCAAGGGTAGTCCCATGGTCACCAAAGTCAGGATCTGATGATGGGATCCCATAGAAAATAGAGGAAAACACTATTTTTTTGAAAATAAATTAGGGTTTCTTTAACTGAAAAGATTTCATTCACTAAAAAGTTGAACAAATTTTTTTTTCACAAAAAATAAAACCAACTTCAAAAACACTAAAAACTTAAAAATAATATAAGAATAGGTACAGACAACATCACACTTCTATATTGAAGTCGGTGACAAATTTTAACACTTTCTAGGAGATCATCGTTTGGCGCCGACTTCAATATAAAAGTGTGATGTTGTCTGTACCCATTCTTATATTATTTTTAAGTTTTTAGTGTTTTTGAAGTCGGTTTTATTTTTTGCAAAAAAAAATTAAAATTATCTTTGATCGTTATTGTTGATTTAGGCTCGTATTAATAAACGCGTCTCAAAGTAGAGAGCGATCTTAAGTTGCAGTTTTGACGTTTAATGTATGGAACATCTGTCAAAAACAGTATCTTAAGATCGAACTCATACTTGAGATGCAATTATTAATACGAACCGTAATGTCATTTATCCCATTACTTGACCAATAGGTAAACACAAGCTTTTTAAAACGTTTGTTGTAACGTTGTGAAATGGTGACGATCTCTGGCAAATTGTGGCGTATGAACATCAAGCGTTTGTCCCATCTTCAACTGCAACAACTCTGCGCAGATGTGTATTATATTAGAGTCTGACACACGAAACAAGAACTTGACATTTTTTCAAGTAGCAACACTGATACAATGTCCCCGTGTAGTTTAGTTCAACATGGTGATTTTGATACTTTGTAATAAACAATTTCACAATATTTTTTTCTTAATTTCTGTCGAAATATTACAGATATTAAATAATTTTAACATTCATGAAATCCAAATACAGCGATTTTTTATAAAAGGTTCATTGTTGGAAGTTAATTGAAACTAAACATTACCTAATATTTAATTTAAAAAAAGTATAAACTCCTTATTTCCTAGTATATTCAAGGAAAAAAAGACAATCCTTTCACAAATTTAATATTCTAAATTACTACATAAATAAAAAAATATTAGAATATTTCAAGTATCAAAATGTATTTTACCTTCTGTAGACAGTATTACCAGAGCTAGAATTTTTGAATTTGCCGCTTTTTTCCAAGCTCATGTTTCGTGTGTCAGACTCTATGACTTTTATCATCCAGGCGCTTTCAAAACCAAACTGAAGGATTATCTTTTGGAGCACTGTTTTCATGACATTAGAGAATATTTAAATAAATGATTCAGAATTGTAACAGATTCTCATATTTAATGGAATATACATGGCTATTTTTAATTACCAAAAAAATGTTGTGTGCTTGTTCTGACAAGCAAACTGAAAAACTTTCACTATGGGACCAACTTTGAAATCGCTAAAAAAATCAGCTGTTCCATACATCTAGGTTCAGTGAATGTTGAAGATTTGTATGGAACAGCTGATTTTTTTTTGCGAATGCCAACCAAATTTATATGCAAATATAAATTCATTCATTCATCCTTCTTGCCCATTAAGATATTCGCATTCCGAACAGATTGGTATACATAATGGCGGTTTCCAACGATCGGGAGATAATCTCACCGTCGTGGAACAATAAACATCGCGGATTCAAATTACACGTGGTAGTGAGCGAAGATAAGTAACACTGGAAGGCGTCCCGTGGGAGGCAATGAAGAGGACATCCGCGGTTAGATTCGTTACTTTAACGACAGACCGAATGGCACGGGGC
This sequence comes from Schoenobius gigantellus, assembly GCA_963935595.1. Lineage (NCBI taxonomy): Eukaryota > Metazoa > Arthropoda > Insecta > Lepidoptera > Crambidae > Schoenobius > Schoenobius gigantellus. Next base: position 31,649,079 of record OZ012548.1, read on the forward strand.
GTATTCATAAATTATTTGGACTTAACAGGTGTACTCGTTGGATAAGCTTTTACGCGCATGTTCAACGTTAATCTAAATTGAAATCAGACGTTCGATCGGCGACAGAGGCGGCCTCCGCGAATAGTTTCTGAGACGGATCGCTCGGTGGGAACGTACTCTTTTATGCGAACCAGTTTGTCTGTTGCGAGATTTCTTGTTTTTGTCTATGAAACGAGCGGCAAGAAAAAACTTTCGTGTGTGATGTAGGTAGCTTATTTGGTTGTTCTTGCTTCGATTTTGAACACTAAACTTCGTGATGCCTAGAGTGGAGCGCATTTTTAAATAAATAGTCGTTATAGTTCCAACGGCAAGGTTAAGTTGTATTGCGTTATCTTTGTCGTTAACACGTCAACTTTAAATTTTTGGAGGGTTATATTTATTTGATTGACTATGAAACATACCGGGTTCCAGACCTAGGTACTGCGCTCGACTTTGCGTTTCGTTATCGACGATGATCATAATATTATTGACTTTCTTCGTAATATTCTGTTGGATTTCATCGAGAACAAAACCAATAGAAATCGAGACCACGCTCGATGAGTGCTCCTTGCCAAGCAAATTATTTAAAAATAGAGCCTCAGAAACGCGCAGATGAATTTTGGCCATGGTAATTACAAATTATGTTTGTCTATACTTATATTATGAGAGGAAAGATTTGATTGTTTGTTTGTTTGATGAAACTGATTTTGATCAAAGTTGGTATAGGGATAATTCGAGACCAGGGGAAAGACATAGAGTAATTTTCCTACGGGACAAAGTTCACGGTAAAAGTTTTCCTACGGGAAATTTAGTTATAATGTAAACAAAGTTTCATACTGTCAACTAGTAACGTATAAAATGGCGCAGTATGGCAACGACAATCGGATGAAGCTATCACAGCACATTGCATGGTTACTATTTAACTTTGTCTTTACTTATTTGGCCTTGAACTCTTTTTAGAAATTTAACTGATAAATCTATGTAGTCTACACGCTTGAAGAACTATAGGGCGATCGCACTCCTGGGGGCTTAGACAAGTGGCAATGGTTTCATAGCGAAACGATAACAAAATTCGTCATAGTCTCTGAAATAACGAAGACAAATTTCTAGCCAACGACGTAAGGAAATAAATTATTAAAATAATATTATCATTTTATTCTAATGAAACGTGAGTTGTCTTAAGTAGTATATGAAAGTTACGAAAGCAATTCGCTACTTCACCGAATCGTCGCGAATCAATTTGTCTACCAACTTACATATCATTGCATCTGTCAATTCCATACATTGTGTTCTTTTCGAACTTCGTTATCTTTTTAAATTTTGTTTAGGCCCCCTGTGCCATGTTTATATCACGGACCTGAAAAAAAGTCGGACGGAGCGGTGTTGAATCAAGAGTGAAGCATGCAAATGACAGCACATTTGTATGTGTGCGTGTCTTGTTCGTCGAAAAATGACAGCTGTTTGTTTTAGCTGGTACATCTGTGTGAGTGTAGGTCGTGTACAGTATGCTCCTATTCAAGCTTTACATTTACACTACGAAAACCACCACTATTGCGAATGACATAAGAATGGTCTAAAGGTCAAACAGTATAACTTGATACGTAGCGTACTGTACAAACATATGAAATTGTCTCACCTTGCATGCTTCACATTTGCTTAATGCCACACTAACGTCCGTATTTTTTGTAGGTCCATGGTTTATATGTTGTTTTCGAGAGTCATTACGAATCGACTCGCCCGCAGTTTCGAGACGACTTCCAACATCCTGAACAAGTCAGTTTCTAAAAAGCTATAGTAACATAGTTGTCACGTTATCATTTAAATAGATAACTTTTTATCATAGCATCCAATTTCCAATTCACGATGAAAGTTTTCAACAAAACAATTAGTTTTATGTTCACATCGTAAATTATCTCCACCCAAGCTGGTTTGCGAGCTTTATAATTGTACCGAGTCGGAACTAGAGTAGCAAAAGTCCTCCGGTGAGCAGTAAAATAAATTCAAATTAACAAGCTGATGGATATGTCCGGAGTATGCTCGCACGTTTCGCAGAAATGGCAACATTGTGAGAAATATTCCACCAAGAAATCCTTTCTCCAGCGCTGGCTAATTAGAATGAATCGCTCTGGTTTCGTCGAAAGCTAATCCGTTCGACTTATGATTGACGCGGTCTCGGGTACTTTTTTATTACTACTTTCTTCAGACACCTCCGGACTCAGCGGATTATTAAACTAACATATCTTTAACGGCAATATTTTTAGTCATTGCACGCAAGTTTAATAGCAAGTTACTTTGTTGTCTTTTGACGTCCAGCGGGACGATTCTCCAAAGTGACAGCCTTGAGTTCATTGCTGTAATAGCGCTGTATTAGTTGTTTCACTATGATAGGTAATACCTGGCAATACCTTACAGCGCTGTCATAGCGACGAACTGAAGGCTGCCACTTTAGAGAATCGCCCTGCAGATCATACATGATTGGTGGTTCCATATAGATTGCTTCCATAAGCTCTCTTTAACCGTAGTCGGTAACAAGGTCGTATAAAGTTCGGAATCTTTGATTAGTTTTAATTTAGTTAAAATAAATAATTTAAGTGATTTTCGGCACTGTTCAATAGAAGGAATCAATAGATTTTGAAATAATATTTATTTTGCCAATTTTCACAGAATCCCACGTCACTTAAAATTCTGGTTTAAAAATCGATGACGTTTATCTTTCCCTGGATTTTTTTAAATACCATCTAAGCTACTTGTATAATTCGGAATTCACTGGATATACTACGGTTAACTTTCATAAGATCAAACATGTTTTGACAGGATTTTACTCAGCAGAAAACTTTTCGACTATTTTCTTACGTCTTTTCTTACTTCGTCGAAAGTTGACCTATTATCAAGTCTTTTTTTTTGAGCAAGCACAACTTCGGTAGAAAGGTTTTCGACCAAATGAAACGTCCGAGTAACGAAAAAAAAGGAATTGATTATAGGATACAGTGGCAAACGAGATTTCGACGAAGTAAAAAAAGACGAAACGAAAATAGTCGAAAAGTTTTCTGTTAAATGAAATGCGGTCAAAAAATTTTCGATCTTATAATAGGTAACCCTGTTAACGTTTCTGTTGCCTTCCACCATTTTCATTACTATGCAAGCTACTAGTCTTGACCAAAAGCCAAGTGGACTAGTTGCCGTCTCTCATAAATTTGTCCCGAGGAAACCCAATGCCTCGTCACAGACGCCCACGCAGCTAATTTAGCATGTCGCTCCATGCCAATTAGATCTTTACGCTAAGATACTTGAAACTAATGAATTACGTCGTAAACGCCCGATCGCCGACTGGGATCTTTCGATTCGTAATTTACAATACAGCTTTGAATATTAACAGTGGTATTAGAAACTTGTTGCGACTCAGAGTAAGGTGTTAATGTTTTTACGGAGGAGTTGCAAACATCTTCGACATTAATGTTTCTTACAGTGAAATGAAAACCAAAGCTTCTCTGAAATGAAATAAGAAAAAATCTCATAGACAGAAAGACATTTTTTATTTTAGTTATCGATCAGAACAACAAAAGGCATCCTGTGTGGTTTGTTACATGAATATATCCTGAGAAGCATGTTGAGAATCCGAGACTAGTTGTTTTTGTATACAATCCTTATTATACGTACAGACGTTGAACCAACACTTACAAAATAAAATGGTTACTAGAATTTTCGACGATTTGCCTATTGTTGAAAATATTTATTTAACTGACAGGTAACTTTTTTCTTCAGCAAATAAATAAGCACAAATAGTATGTTTATTGTGTTATAAGACAGCTAGCTATATTATGGAAGTGTTGTATCTTTAATCATCACTGTAATTTTGCGTATATATGTATAACTAGCAAACTAACGATTTATCATTTGTATTTCTGATTGTGTGTGATAGCAATCTCGGCGGGTGGCAATTATTCTATCGCAGTTACTGTCATAATGACTATTAATTATGCCTTATGCTTGTACAGCCTGCTTATGAAAATTAATTGGTATTTAACAATATTTATTGATTCCATCATGATAAAAATAACCTTTTCCATGATGGAAACTGATTTCGAGTGATAAACTCGATGAAGATAAGTGGGGGATTAGAAGAAAACTATTCGAATTCGTCGAAAGTAATGTTTAGAGTATAACTTGACTCAGTTTAGAGACTTTTAAACTTTAGACTAAGGTTATATGACTGCGCGGCACATGATCAAACTAGTGTTCATCTCAGGAACTACTGATATGAATTGAAAAATTCCTTTAGTGTTGGATAGCTTTTTTATCGAGGAAGGCTATAGTCTATTTAACATAGCGACCAAGTTGAATTTCACGCAAGCAAAGCTGATGGCACAGCTAGTCGTTTATATTATAGAGCGCTACTGCAAGATCTTAAACCATTCCGGTCTTATTACATAACTAGGTCTAAACCTGGTCTTAAGTTAGTGCGCTCTCACGTGTGTTAATATACGAGACACACACAGAGACAGCGTCAATTTAGTCCGGGTTTAAACCAGGACTAAGTTTGGACCATATTTTGTAATAAGACTGTTCAAGATCAAATTATTGGGTCGTTACATATGAAATTGGCGTTTTGCCGTACTGGCCACTTTGATGTGATAATCGGAAGCGCTCATCGCAATGGCTGAACTCTGTCGAACTAGCCAAACCATGCCCCAAGCGAATATTGACTCCAAAAAATTTGAAAAAAAAACCAATTGATTGAAAAGTCCAAAACAATTGAAAAAAAACAAGTGAATTATAATTTTCGAAACACAAATACACGAGTAAATAGCTGTATAAATTTGAATTTGGAATTCCTAACCATAGAGGAGATATTTGAGATCAAAGTGGCCAGTACGGCAAAACGCCAATTATATGTAAGGACCTAATATTATCAGTGTATCATGCCCTGGAACAACTCATCACCAATAAAAATGCTACTAATTCAAATCGATTAAATTTTGTTGAAACTTCAAACTTTATCATTCTAATTGAAGATTAAGCTTATCTACTAACTATATCAAGTAACTGATCTTTCATTTTGTATCCAAAATATCATTTATATAAATGAATTCTCGAAACCACGTTAAATATACGCGCTATCTACAATCTTATCGCATACACCTACGAGATCAAATATCTCATAAAGTGGATATCATTATACTAATGGAAATAGTGTTTGAAATCGTTCAAATTAAACCTACAACTCCATTCAATCACCTCAGTATAAACATTTACTAAATGACTAACAAAGTGAATGCTATTTGCATATTATTTTGCTGTATAAACGAATTCCCTGACGAGAACATTCAATTTATTGCGCGAGTTAGATTTTATTCGAGAAGCGTGTATTCAATTTAGTAAATAAGCTTATTATGTAAATACAGAACTTAGTTTGCGTCGAGATAAAATTATAATGCGTTCAGGTGTTCGGGTTATCTGATCAATCGTTATTTATGTTATTAAAATCGTAATAGCCACAGTTTACCAACGGTTTACCAGAGAGAGACTGTACCGTCGTCTATATGGAAACCTCTATCTTACCTGGTGCTGCCGCCATGCAGCAGCGCTTGCATTGCTATGTTCCAGCAGCCTTCGCCACAAAATAGATAATAGTACTACGCACAGAAGTCGCACTCCTTTGGTTTTGAAAAAAGCCGACATTTTAAATACCTTCATTTTGATAATTAAGGCTGAATAACACTCTAACGCCACGCGTTAGCGTATATCTACGCTAGCGCGTGGCGTTATAGGGTCTGTGCGACTGAGGCCTGCCTCCGCCACTACGCGCTTAAGTAGCTACCGATCCGCGCACACTGAGAGTGCAAAAGCAGCGGGGCTGCTGCGCTCTTGGGATTAATGCATACAAAGTGTATAGCATCGTTTTGCGTGTTTTCTTGCGCGCGCTTGATTACTTACAATCAGCAGCAACCCTGTCGCTTGCGCTTGTAACGCGTGTCGTTAAGATCCCACCCAACGGTTGCTCAAAATATCAGTAATATCTCCAAAACAATTTCATCCTAGAAGATGCCTAGAAGATGACATTCAGTAGAATTTGAGTACAAGATATGAGATAAAAAAGCATTTGAATTTCTTTTTTACACTGAAAGGCTGAAGGGAACGCGAAATATTGTATAAAAAGTCGTTTTTTTGCATTTTTAACATCCAAATCATAATGAAGTCAAAGGATCTAGTTCCAAATAAAGCTCATAGAGATTAACAAGAACAGTTTAAATGCTGTACTATAATAATAAAGTTAATATCCACCTGTCTTTTTTGTCACAAAATCTAAGCTGCAACTGTTGAGGCACAGGTACTCATAGAGAAAGCACGATCCTATTTCTGTTACCCTCCCACCCCAGCGCATCGTATAATCGTATGTGAACTGAACTCGATACTACAAGATTGCTCTTAGAGGAGGCTCGTAACAAACAAGTTCTAATTCAAAGTAGAGTAATCCAGATAGTGAGGGAGTAACGAAGCAAAGCGCATTATGCAGACGCTTAGATAAATCCGGCCGAGTTAAACGACGTATCCCGCGCATACTATCTCGCTTTCTCGCCATATCTCGCCATTTCTCACCACCCCTGGTTCTGTTCGCCATCTCGTGAGCTTGTTAGTCGGATTCCAGTTGGCACATTGTGTTAATTGAGTAAGTAAAACGTGTGTCGATAGCGTGGGCCGCTCGCTAGCACGAACGCTATAAGATTTGTTTTAGTGTTATTTGGAATTTAATTTAATTGCAATCTGCTTTATTAGAAAATGGAGACATGATCCTCGTGTTCTATTACACATCAACTATATAAATGTTTTTATTGATTAGAATAAGGTTTATAATTCAAAAGACTCACTATCACTCATATAGTGATAGTGAGTCTTTTGAACGTAACGTAACGTATAAGTATAGTGTTTAGCTACAAAAGACATTAAAAAAATCTGTAAATATACATTTATGTGGATTGTATGCAAGGTAGGCAAACTTACTTCATAGGAGATGTATGTATACTACTACATGGCGACTGTATCGTTGCAAAAACATTATTTAAAAAGCTTACCGGCGAATGTGTATACAACGAGAGACAAGGAATGTGGCTTTTTTATACAACAAAGATGGCAAACGAGCAGGCTACCTACCTGACAGTTGTACCTACAATCGCCTATAGTGCATGAAGTTCCTGTAAGACTTGCAAATCTACAACCATTACTAGGACGCCAACGTAGGTACGTTGCCAACTTGTGACATAAGATGTCAAATCACATTAGGTAATTTCTGAGGTAATTTCACTGCCTGTCTTACCCTTCAAGTTGGAACCACTGAATAGATAAAAAGTACTATTTAGAAAAGTTCTAATAATAAATAGATAAATTAAAATGCGTTCAGATGTTCGGGTAAACTGATCAATAGTTATTTATGTTATTAAAATCGTAATAGCCACAATTTACCAAATGTTTACTAGAGGGAGACTGTACCATCGTCTGCATGGTTACCTCTATCTGACCTGGTTCTGCCGCCATGCAGCAGCGCTTGCATTGCTATATTCCGGCAGGCCACAGAATAGATAATAATACTACGTACAGAAGTTGCACTCCTTTGGACTTGAAAAAGCCGACACTTAGTTATATTAGCATTCAAGCTGAATCACATCTTAACGACACGCGTTACAAGCGCAAGCGACAGGGTTGCTGCTGATTGTAAGTAATCAAGCGCGCGCAAGAAAACACGCAAAACGATGCTATACACTTTGTATGCATTAATCCCAAGAGCGCAGCAGCCCCGCTGCTTTTGCACTCTCAGTGTGCGCGGATCGGTAGCTACTTAAGCGCGTAGTGGCGGAGGCAGACCTCAGTCGCACAGACCCTATAACGCCACGCGCTAGCGTAGATATACGCTATTTTTATCTGATATCTTGCACTCAAATTCTACTGAATTTCATCTTCTAGGCATCTTCTAGGATGAAATTGTTTTGGAGATATTACTGATATTTTGAGCAACCGTTGGGTGCGTGGAAATTATGTGAACATTTAAATTTTGTTTGAAATCAATTAAAACCGGTGAATGCAAACATAGAAGCAATCAAGAACGTCATTTTCTATGAGGAGGAGCTGAACAGAATATTAACTACCATAATATATTATACTGATTACATTGTCCTACGTGCGTTTAATTTGATTTACACAACTACACATACGGACTATGATATGATCTTGTATCTACCGTAAATAATGAATATGTTTCCGATTATAAGATACTGATGTGATCAAAATTTTTGCGATCGCAATTTAAATGTATTCCAATTATATTTCATAGTCCATTACGTCCCCACTGAGAGGCTCTAGCCAACGCTAAGTTAAGCCTATGCCTATGTCTATGCCTTAGTCAACCACACTGGCCCGTGGGGATTGGTCGACCTCACATACACTCAATTTTTTTGCAGATGTATTCAGGTCGCCTCAAGATATTTTCCTTTACCGTAGGAGCATCGAATAAATGTACATAAATGAAATGTAAAAAATGAAAAACAACCTTTTGCAGAGGTGATTCTGGTTAACTTCCATATGCTACTCGCACAATGCCACGTAGAGTAGTGCGGGAGTACCTTTTTTTTTTTCGAGTGGAATGCTTGACCGCACCATACTCGCCGTTGGCTAGACGACGAGCGTGTGTGGGGCTCTCCCGGCAGAGTGCTAGGCCTACCCACTAAACCCCCCCGGTGTTCTTCCTGCCCTTATGGACGCGCGTGGTAGGGTCCACACTGCGACTACCACTACCAACGCGCCCGGGCTAGCCCGACCTGGGTGGTCGGGCTATCGCCAAGGGGGGATTGCCCGAGAACACCAAGGCAATCCCCAGACGGAGGGTCTTACGGCGGCGTACACGCGGCCAACCGTGCACGCAGGCCTCAACGGCAGGGTCATTAGACGGGCATTGCTTGCGTAGTGCGGGAGTACCTACGTGATATAGCGTAATGTAAAATGACAAAAAACACAGAACAATTCCGACTAGACGGCCAGTGGCGTGTCCACAACGCCACTGCCGTTACCTAGTTTACAAAAGTTGCCTTGACTTTAAAGTAATGATAACAAACAAAATTTTACGCAAACATAAGAAAGCCTCAAAACTATTATCAGAGGTGGTAAAGCCGTTGGGAAAGGGGGGTTATTCATTAGATAATATGTCGATATGTGCATAAAATTAACTCATTAAATAGAATGTAAACATTTTAAAATATATCGAATCTACTGACAATTCTAGGAAGGAAATTCCAAAAATAAAAACTGGCAATCTTACCATTATTTAATAAATCAGAAGATTGTATTTCGCTGAAATTGCCTCTTTCGCCAACCACACCTCTAATTCCCATTAAAATTAAATTAAGCGATCGCCGAAGCGGCTTTAGGTAACTAACGAAATGAATTATAAGCGCAAAATTAAAACCATTGATCGGATCTTGTTAAGCTTCGCAGACAACAAAATGAACCCTTTACGGATTCATCCCCCATTAAACGCCACTCATTTCGTCCACAATCATCATTAGTGGAGGTATTGTTAATGCCGACATCGATTAATATCTCATTTGGCGAATTACAATTATCTGACAGCTTTTTCCGCGTGCTTCGCGGTGATCAAATATTTACATCGCAGAGATGGATCGTAATATTTTTTATCGTGAATATTTAGGTACGAGCTAGCTGTGCTATATTTTTTTCCCGTTTTTGCAACATTTCATCATTGATGCTCAGCTCCTATTTGTCGCAACGTGATGTTATATAGCCTATAGCTTTCCTCGATAAATGGACCATTCAACACAAAAATAATTTTTCAATTTGAATCAGTAGTTTCTGAGCCTAGCGCGTTCATCCAAACAAACAATCAAACAAACTTTTGATGATGAATGTTTTTATTTTGATATCAAAAGTAATGCATTCTAACACAGATAACATAATACTAGTATTCTAAGATATAAAAAATCTCAGTGTCACAGATCGATAACATATTATTCTATCGAACTGCTCCAAAACGGCTTGGCCGATTTTTATATATTTTTTGTGTATTTGTATTTGGTAGGTTTAAGAATAGGTCGTAGGCTATTTTTTATATCCCTAGGTGATTAGATAAAGGATTCACATACACATTACGTTATTTTGTTTGCGTGTTGCATAATCATAATCATAATCATAACTTTATTGCACAAAATATGGTTACAAATAGGTGGTTCATTAAATTTTAAGTTCTACACATATTTTACTGTTCTACAGCATGCAACATTTTGTGACCATTATATTCACATTACCATTATATTCATATTACACACCATTTATAAATTAATTTCAATGTCAAATACAAATACAAATTTAATAACTTCTGTCAAATAAAATTCAATACTGTTTCGATAAACAACCATTACGATTCGCATTATAGTAATTACTTTAAACAATCACTGAATTGCAGCAAGCAAGGGGTCAAGCGGTCAAGGTTTAGCGACGTTTATGTCACAGGACATAACGCTGATTTTCAGACATCAGCCTGTGGAGTTAGCCGGCGATCCGTTATATGTATAGAACCGCACAAAAAAAATGTGGCTGTCATCGTGTCAAAAATTCTTTCATCGTTCTGACGATGAAGGGTTCTTGAGCTTTAGGAGTTGGGGGCTAGTTCTTTTAATGTAACAGGCACGGGCACGTATCGGCTGTTATTTGTATTCGTTCAAGGTGTAGTGATATGGATGTGACGGGGCAGATATACTAAATGTACTTAGACTATCCAAATTCCAAAATAATACTCGTACCTATTAGTACGAGTATAAGGCTTGGCACCACTTTAAACGGATTAGATTAAGTTTTCTGCTTATTGTTTTTAAAACAATAATTTTTCCATTGAATCAAACGTCTAAGTTATTTGAACGCTTTTGAGTGCTTTTTTGAAGTATGATTTCCTTCCTTGCATAGAGGACTGTATCGACGATAATTATGAAAAATGCAATCTTTTTACTTATTACGCCACACCATTCATTTCCATTTACCGTGTCCTTAAAACAAGTTTGGCATAAGGATACTCTGTACCAGAGTCGTCTGCATGGGTACCTCTATCTTACCTATTTCTGGCGCCATTGCTGTGGTCCGGTTTAAAGGGTAAGACAGGCAGTGAAATTACTGGGTACTGTGACTTGACATCTTATGTCACACGTCGGCAACGTACATTGGTGTCCTTGTAGGGGTTGGAGATTTGCAAGTTTTGCAAGTTTTGCAGGAGGACAGTCTACATGTTTGCTAACTTACATAAGTTGTATAAGAAAATTCTACATGCTGTTTTATTAGTGAACACCCAAAAATACCAAAATATGTAATTCCGAACTTGAATGTTCCCACCTTCAAAATTCCGAATATTACAATAGCTAAGAAACAAAATTCCGACTGTTTAATAACACGATATTTATTTTACCGAATGTCATAACGAATTTTTAACTGTCGGAATTTTAAAAACCGTAGTGTTTGGTTCTAAAAAAAGATAAAATGCTAAAAATCACATGATCTCATTGGACTGAGCGAATCATTTAAAACCTATAGTAACAAATTACTCATAACATAATTTGTTTTGTTTCAGTTGTTTAAGTCCACGGTCAGCATATTTCTACGAATTCCCTCCAAGTGGTAAGTGATATGATTATATTGTAGAAACCTTGATAGAGATCTTCGATCATTCTAAAATTGCACGCACCCTTGATGCAACATCGACCTTTACATGCCTTTTTTAAATATAAATATTTGTAATTGTAATTTTTAAACACAATTAATTAAACATGTAAGTTGCACCAAGTTTAAGTGCAACTTTGTAGTGAAAGAAAGAACTCTACATTTCATTTATTTTAGATATTAAACAAAAACACATTTAACTTAATAATGCATTATTAATGGATTCAATGACTATCGTGAAACCAGCTAAAGTGTAAAGTATAAAGAAATGAAGGAATTTTCATTAAATACGAGTAAGCCAGACAACTAAAGGCTATAGAAGTAGAAGCTCGCTTAAGCTCACAGCATTATCTTAGCTCAAGTCCTTCTAAAGGCAAACTCGAAGCTCTTAATAAACTGTCTTAGTAAATTATATTAAATAATATTTTATACAATGTCGTAGACATAACTGAGTTAATAATTGTATCATCATGTAGTGTGATAAGAAGATAAACGTTGTTCAGAATCCTTTTCAAATTATTATGTATTTTTTATTTCATAAAGATATAAAATGTAAGTTTGAATAAGTTAAAATATCTGCATACTAAACACGCGATAAGCGGCTGAAATGTTTTTAGCAACTGAAATGATTTATTAACTTGACTTATTGAGTTAAGTTTAACACATAATACTTAACTCAACAAGTCAAGTACATGTTGCGTTGATGAAGGATTATCTTTATGGAATCCACTCAAACAACGCTGTGAGCTAATTTTTTAATGAAAGTGTTCATATTTTAAATGTCTGTTAGGTACACTGAATAAGACGTCAAGTTGTATAGTTGAAATACGAAAATCAGTGCTACTATGAGTTACATACGGACGATCTCAAGGTCAATAAGCAAAGTTTGACCCGTGGCCTTACCGCCTAACTCACTCACTATCGTTTTCACTCACTATCCCTCGCCTATGACGTCATCTTGTGATTTCGTATCGCTTATCATAGCAAACTTGTGAAATTAATACAATAGCGAGTGCCTATCCGTGCTAGTGCCATTGCCGTCGTTGCTTGGTGGCGCATTGGCGCGTGCGCTCAGCGAACGATTGCTAAGGTTAAGCAACGTTCATTGTGATCAGTCCTATGATGGGTGACCAAAATAAGAAACATCTCAAGCTCCTCCGTGCTTCGGAAGGCACGTTAAACAGTGGGTCCTGCGCCTGATCTCGCCCCGGTAATGTCGGCTTACCGTCCCATCGGACTGGGCGAGCGAAGGAACAGAGAGTGCACTTGCGTTTGCGCAGTCACTTGTGCACTATAATATCTCCTGCGCAGATGGCTAGTCTCTGTTGAGATTGGCCGCCGTGACCGAATATCGGTTATTAGGAGGACATTATGGCCGTCGCGCATCGCTATCTGTTGGGCGGTACGGCCGCCGTTGTCAGTTGTCGTGTGTAAACGATTATTTCCCACCATCATCCATGGCCATTCCAACCTCGCGATTATTATGACAATATGCTTATGGGAGAATTTCTTGACTCCCTACAATAGTCATAATCGCGTCACAAGGCTACGGTCTCTCTGTGAGCTCCGCGTCACATCCTACGCTCTTCCTTCCCGACTAGAGGTAATCTCGCTATTTACAACGTTTTTAATCAAACCAGCAACGTTTCCGTTCCCATACATTTTGACAACATCTTGACAGCTGTCAGATGTAAAATTGTTTGGGAACGGTAACGTTTTGGTTTTGGTTAAAACGTTCGTGAATAGTGCGATTGCCCCTCTGCTTCGCCTCTTCTGCCACTAGTGCGCGAACCCTGCAGCCCTCGGGAGTTAGCTTAACAGTTCCACGTAGTAAATACGTCCTTATCACAGCACATCCCAACTATCATTCTTCCACGCCGGTCCTCATACAGTGGACACTGCCGGAAAACAAACTCCTCAATACACTCTTATTGACCAGGTCAAAACGACTAAGTAGATTAAAATGGGTCTTTCATACAGATGTACAGTCGGTCAAAAAGTGGTTTAACACCTTTAAGTTGAAATTTAGTTTTATATAATAAAAAAAAAAAACAATACAATTGACTTTACTTTGCATTGCTGGTAACAAACCGGAAGGAGACTCTGTACCAGGGTAGCATGCTTGGTTACCTATGTCTTATCTATTTCTACCGCAAAGCAGCAGTGCTTGCATTGCTGTGTTCCGGTTTAAAGGGTAAGATATGGCAGTGAAATTACTGGGTGACTTTACATCTTACGTCTCAAGTTGGCAACGTACGCTAGGGTGGTTCATGTGGGGGTTGCAGATTTGCTGCGAATCTCTCATGAGCCACATGCACTATAGGTGACTGTTACCACTTACCATCAGGCGGGCAGTTTGCTTGTTTGCCAACTTTGTTGTATAAAAAAACACTGACAGCTACCAAGCTAATCAAAATGATATTTTGTATATATGCGATTTTTTTCAAAACTGATATAGTACAAGATTCACTTTCTTAGCCAACCGAACACATCTCATAGTTATAAAATTAATATAATAAACGAGATGGTGTTCACCTAATGACTTCCAAGGCGTGTGTGTAAAAAATCTGACAAATTCAAATTCAAAAACCGTTATTCAACATAGGCCTTTACAGGCACTTATTGACGTCAAAACAGAGCAAAACATACTAATTTAAAGAAAACATATTAACCTTGTATGTGCATACATTCTGAATATATTCAAGATGTCTGCAAATACAAGTAGGAATGAAAAAAAAAGACTCTACACCTGTTCGGAAACTAGGAGAGCCTTCTCGAGAAGAACAGGCAAGAAATTCGGAAGGTCTAATGTTTTTTTATCTCCTCTTTTAAATCGCCATTAACAATATTGGTTTTGTTACATAGACATTATAATTATTGCAATATAAAATACAATCGGTATGCTTACATACATTTTAATGTCAATAAAAATGTTATAAGCATATAAACTAAGCATTTACAATAAATTATGTTGTTACCAAACATAACTATTATTATGATAACTTAGTCTAGCTAGTTCCATATCGTGTGGTCACTTAAATAATCACTCACTTTATAACCTTTGCCTTTGAGAGTCTTTTTGACATGAACTTTGAATTTATGAATTGGTAAGCTGGCAACACTTTGTGGAAGCTTATTATAAAAAGCTACACACTTCCCCGGAAACGAGCCACTAGTTTTATGAAGACTGTAAGTTGGAACGGCAAACCTTACTTTTATTTCTTGTGTTTATATTATGGAAATTGCATTTTTTATTAAATGTGTCATAATGCTTGTGAACATAAACTAAATTGTCATAAATATACTGACCTGCTAAAGTTAAGATATTAATTTCTTTAAATAATTCTCTAAGTGAGGCTCTAGCCCGTAAATTATAAATAGCGCGAATTGCTCTCTTTTGTAACAGGAAAATACCCTCAATATGAGCTGCCGATCCCCATAACAATAATCCATATGACATAATACTGTGAAAATAACTGAAATAAATTATTCTCGCCGTTTCAACATCAGTTAAAAGCCTTATTTTCTTTACCCCATACGCCGCCGAACTAAGTTTGTTTGCTAAGGTTTCAAGATGTGGTTACAACCAAACCCAGTAGTTTAGTTACAAGACATTGGTTTTTATTATTAATATTTTCTACACGATGTATAACTTCCTGGGCTATCACCAACAACAGGTCATAGACCCCGGATCGATGTAAACAGGTGATTTGTGTGAGTTGGTATTGTTGGCTCCTAATGTTTACATCATTGGTGTCACTATCTAATACTATAACTTTGCAGTTCTTACCTTTCTGAACTCAGAAAAATTTTACAAATGGTGCTTATATTGTTCCCGTTTATTTGTTTTTTTTTTATCATTTGGATGTCAAGTTACTTTTGATCATTTCTCATTTCTACTAGGTACTATTAACTAATATTGGTAATTTTTTCAGTATTAGTTGTCGTATTTACGTCTCCACCGCTAACAGATTCTGTTGTACCAGATTCTGATAGATAAATGTAGAGCTAAAACATATTTGAGAAATTATCCAAGGGTAATTATTTAAAAAATCATTTGTAATTTTATTGTTAATCTAAATGTTATTTATAATGTGAACTAAGTGTTTTATTTTACATGAAAAATATTTTTTTTAATTAAGAAATTTCAACTCTACATTTTCCATCAGATTCTGGTACATCTATACAAAATTCACAATATTTTCTTCGACGATGGTCCTATTCTAAGCGTCCGCAAATCGCAGAATGTACTCATTAAGAAAATTATCAAAGTGAGTACTGAAATAAATGACGAATCAAAGCAATTGAATGTTACGGAAACGAACTATTGTACAACGCGGCCTTACCATGATCGCTTAAAACAACATTCAAACCGCAAATAGAACGAGACGACACTAACGCTACAAAGGGTGTTTTTATTTCAATCAAATTCAAATTCAATATAGTTTATTCAAATTGAATTATAACATATTCATTTTTGCATGTCAAAAAAGCTACGCCAATAATTAACAAATCTACGGCGGGAGGCCTTGTACTGGAAAGAACCAGCAAGGGCTATTTTTTTCTCTGTATTGTTACAGAGTCGTCAATTAAAAGCTGACCTCAAAGCAAAAGTTTGAACTCAACTTCCATTACAAGATTAGATGTGTCACAGCTCTTTTTACCAAATCAATCAACAAGTCGTTACCAAATACAACCATATTTGTTTACATTACAATACGATTATATACCACAATACGATTCTTTATCTTCACGATTATTTCACCTCAATTTTATTTTAACTCTGCTCTAAGCAGTCATGGTAAGGCTGGTCGAATAGCCGTGTGTCATTCAAGCGTTCCCTTAATTCCTTTGGATTAACGCATTAACTTATGCGTTCATACCCATGTATGTATATGTACACAGCCTTAGGCGCTGTTACTTAACGAGTACCTTACCTCTGCTCTCATACATAATTCCTTCATACATTATTTAGGCACTCGTTAGCGGGCTATCGCACTGATTCCGCTAGAAACGAACGCATGCTGACGGGCCAGTTTTTTGATACATAGTCAACTTTAACCATTAGCTAATGCCATTAAATTGACTAATGGTGAAACTTGACACAATTATGAAGTCAACAAATTGTAAACTTATCTGTCAAACTGAAAGAAATTTGAGATATTTTAAAGTAATTTTACAGATAAATTAGCCGCTCTATCGCTTCTTTTAAGCTATTTCTTAAAATTGACCATGTATCAAAAACTGGCCCAGATACAGTTTGTGGTCGTAATTGATCGTATGTCTGTCCTGTTAAAAATAGTTAATTGTGAGTCGTTGACAAAAACAGTGACGTGTGTTTTGAGAAGAGATTCTGTAGTTTGTCAATTGATAATGTGATAGGTAGGTACAAAAGTATGTCACGTTGTGCATTGTGCAGCTTCTTGTCTAGTGATAGTTTGTGGTACGGTGGGGTTAGCGTTTTAAAAAATACACCATGTATTTAAAATGAAATTGTCCATCCATTTCCACCTTCGAAAGCTCCATATTACAATCTATCCCAAACACATATGGATTTTTAAATACTACAAAAATTTATTTTACTCTCTCTTTAACGTATTATTTCCATGACTAGATGATATATAGACTACTGTCCGGAGGGAGACTCTATACCAGGGTCGTGTGCTTGGGTACCTCCGTCTTACCTATTTCTGCCGCAAAGCAGCAGTGCTTGCATTGCTGTGTTCCGGTTAGAAGGGTAAGATATGGCACTGAAATTACTGGGTAGGTACCGTGACTTTACATCTTAAGTCACAAGTTGGCAACGTACACTGTGGCCCTTGTGGGGGTTGCAGTTTTACTGCGAATCTCACAGGAGCCACATGTATTATAGGTGACTATTACCACTCACCATCAGGTGGGCAGTTTGCTTGTTTGCCAACTTAGTAGCAATAAAAAAAATAGAACTTATTTGTTTCAATGTATATTTTTAATAATACTCGTATATGTAGCTTCGTAATCTTATATATATGTTTGTATTTGTCTAATATTTTAATTATATGTATTTATTTTATTGTATGTATAGCCATAGAATTGCGCTCACCAGTGAATTAGTTCTTGTAGAGATTATAGTTTATTGTGACTAATATTTTTTATTTATAACTATAACAATACTATCGATTGTCGAGGCTCGTCGGCCACTGAAGATGTGGGAAAGTCATTGTCTATTAATAATTGCAATCGTATAAAACTACCAGCAGGGGGGGGGGGGGGGGATTATGACCTCTTATTTGCAAGAAGGATATCTGCCTTATTTATTTTTTTATTTTATTTTCATCCCCCCATCTCGGAAAGAGTATTTTTGCTATTCGATATCTGACCGCCAAAGCCGTTTTTATCCGCTTGAGGTTAAAGTAAATTTGAATTTAGAACATCGCGTGCACTAGGTATGTGATTTCAAAACATCATTAAACCTATTTACTTCCATCTCCATGGTGCTGAATTTATCATACAACTTTTTTTAAATTTGTTAAAAACTCAGACTCTGAACCTCCTTGGTTTGCTTTGTTTCATTTCCTCGCTGAGAGGGGATGAAAAGTTACGTGTTGCACTTGAGTGCAAAGATTTTTCACCTTGTGCTCTTTTGATTCCCTCGCTGACGCTCAGGATTCTAATTTTTAATCACTCGCTGCGCTCGTGATTCAACTTTAGAATCCTTCGCTTGCTCGGTCATCAAAGTTGAGCACGCGGTTAAAAAGCAACTTTGCACTCATGTATAACAAATAACTATTACCACGAACTGCATTCGCATTGAGCGTTCATTTTTAACCGACTTCAAAAAAGGAGGAGGTTCTCAATTCGATGCGTATGTTTTTTTTGTGTATATGTTACGCGATTACGCCCCCAATTGTGGACCGTATTGTGGATTGTATTTTTGTATTTGATAGAGTATACTCCTGGGGTGGTCCCAAGGTCACCAAAGTCAGGATCTGATGATGGGATCCCATGGAAATCGAGGATAACGCTAATTTAATATAACAGACAAATTTTAAGACTTTCTAGGAGATCATCGTTTGGCACCGACTTCAATATAGGAAGTGTGATGTTATTTGTACCTATTCTTATATTATTTTTAACTTTTCAGTGTTTTTAAAGTCCGTTTTTATTTATTGCGTGTTTGTTGCAAATAAAAACGAACGATCAATGCTCTACAAAGTTCATAACAAGAAGAAAACAAGGCAGATAAGCTGTTTGTAATCTAGGTCGGTCACTTAGTTTTTTTATTTAAAGTTCATAAAGCAATCAAAACAAGACATTATTCATTACGATAAAAATTATACGTTTCCTGCGTTCGAATGATGTCCCGATTCTGATGCCGAGAAAGAAAAGAAATGCCTTCTTAATATTAGACTTTTATTGTTCCATTGGGTTTTAAGGGTTTCTTACCTAAAAAGGAAAAAAATATAGTATTTATAACTTCGTTGTCCGTCTGTCTGTCTGTTAAGACTTATTTTATCGGGAACGCGTATATCAAACCGAAATTTATACCAAATACTCGGGTTTAGAATATAGCACCTCATTACACGGTCTCTTTCAGCTGTGGAAAAATCATACTTGTACATCAACGCGCTCAAAAGACAATGTCCGTTTGTCGCATATTTTAGCAAATTTTGCGATTTCACAGAGGAATGCAAACCTATATGGAACTTATATACTTTACTGAGTTTATATAAAACCCTCGATGCGCAAGTCCAACTCGCAATCAGACGGTTTTTTTGCTCTTTATTTTAAATCGTAAAATTCAAATTATTTTATTTATTGAATTTATATTTAATTAAATAACTGATTTAATTCAAAACTATTTCAATCTGCGATCGCCGCAGACTATCGCAGGATAGGTACCAGTTCAAGATACGTGAGCGCTTAAATAGCTTTTTCAGGCGGAAGTCAAAAATGACTCGTAACATCGTACCATTAGTAAACTCAATAATAGTCCAGCGAAAGTCGAGTAAGAGTAATAGGTTCGAAGCAATTACAGACCATTTAAAATATTAACTAACACGCGACGGTGCAAAAATAACATTCCCCCGCGTAATGCCCGTTTCGGTATGCGCTAAAGCATTTTAATCTGCTTTGCAAACAATGGAGGCGAATAGCCAACGAAAAAGCGATTTAAAAATGTATTTCAACGTTGTGCTGATGATATAGCGTTTTTTAAGTAGATTATCTATGTCAAACATTCACAATGCGCGTTTGCAGTTTTAACATAGATATCCGTACATTTGCCTTTTTTCTCTAAACAAAAGCTAAAATACTATTACAAACAAATAACTTTGTCCAGGCTCTGTTGGGCCAGTAGATATAAAGTCCGACAATTTCTTTCGAAAAAAAGGTTAAATGAAGAAAATAATTTTAAATTGCTAATTTAAATGAATTATTTATTTAATAGTCGGTATTTTTAAGTGCGTTATTTATTATTCTACCTTATTAGCGGACACACGCGACTTCGAAGAACCAACTAAAGCGATATACGAGTATAAATATATTTCAACATTGCGTTGATGATATAGTGTTTTTAAGTAGATTATTAAATGATCAAACGAACTTACCTGAAGTGAAGTTCGATCTTAATTATCCTGTCTTCGCCGAAGAGATTTATTCCTTAACCATGTAGTAGCCCTGCTACGCGCTAACCCTATCGCACAAGTTTTAAAGTCGGAGAAAGAAAACCACTATATCTTCCTCTGTCTAATCACACCTGACAAGCCTCCGCAGTACCGACCTCATTCTTTTTAGAGAAATAGAGCAACATTGATATATAGGGGGATAAGATTGAGGGAGGGAGGGACCTTAAATCTCTTCGGCGAAGACAGGATAATTAAGATCGAACTTCACTTCAGGTAAGTTCGTTTGATCATTTAATTATCCTGTCTTCGCCTCCGAGATTTATTCCTTAACCATGTAGATGTTCAGAGAGTATAAAATCAATGGTGCGACAATAAAAAATAAACAACATTACAGTAAAACATCAAAACATAATTATTACGTATTTCAAATTTTTTTGTTTTTTTTTTTTTTTTTTTTTGCGCCTCTAGCAAAAATTTCAAAACAACAAAATATTGTGAACAAAAAACTAATCAACCGACAGTATTGTTTTAAGTACTTAATAATAATTATAATTGTGACAAAGATTCAATAAAATTGGTTTCAGAACTAATATACCGGTCTGTTATAAAAATCAGCAAATACAGCTGATCTTTCCGAACATCCTGCGGTCTTTCTAATTACATCGACGTTGAGGCCAGCACGAGACGCCGCCTGATGTTGATGCGTGTCTCGCTCGCTCCGAATATTAAGATGTCAATGCCACTATCGCACATGATCTGCTTTATCCAGCGCCCAATGGGTTGAGATGAAGCAGGTCTACGTGGTTTCTTATGTGTGAGGATCAGGTTTGTTCTGAATCTGAGCGAATTGAAGATGATACAGCAATATATCTTAACTTAATACCACTGATGCTGGACAAATACCGGGATATTAAAGGGATAAAAAAAAGTAAGTTTAAAACCGGTTGAGCTTTGCCAATTGCTTATGTTTTAAATAAATTTGTAAGTGTTATAATTACTCGATCTTCATATGCTTTATTAATATTTCGTATTTTTGTTAGAGAAATTGTATGCGTCCTTGGTCCAGCTAATAACATGACTGACTTCTTACTCATTTTTTCAAGATTAATTGTATAATTCTCAAATCGTTTAATAGTCTAATACTATAATACCAGGGGGCTACTGCCTAACTAATAACGATCACTTGCTATCGTGACATTAGAACAATAGTTCTACCTAAACTTCAAAATTTCAAAACACATTAACAGAAATTCCAACAAAAATGTAGTATTTACATTTTAAAAAATCTGTTGTATTCTTTTTACAAAATTCTCACCATATCTTTAGTACTTTATACTAGAATTATATTATGACCCGGTGTTATGTGATATCGAAGATAACAACATCTAAGGCTGTTTCTGGCACGTCATGAAAGCTTTCCCGGAAAATACACACGCTGGCAGGGAAAGGTGACGGCGCAGATGGTGTACCATCCTGAAAGGAAGTAAGTAGATCTTTCTTGGAGGAAGTATCACAATCTCTGTGACACCCAGGGATATGAAAAGGGGATACCATGGTTAAGAGGGCTATAGTTGAACAACGATAATTCCGGTGGCTTAATCAGTAACTATTTTGTTTATAGTTTTAAAAATTAGTGCAAACGGTGTTAAAGCGTAAAAATAAAATTGCGACTAATCTACTGTTTAAACGCGTCAATATCATAGGCAAAGGGATCCCTTTTCCATGAAATATACGCGGGACATTTGCAATAAGTCAATAGATGGTTCACCAAAAAAATGTTTGCAAGACGAGATGCAAATAAGTCAATAGATGGTTCACCAAAAAAATGTTTTATTTTCAAAAGTTGTCTGATACCCAACTGCCACTCTGTGTCGAAGTTTATTTTTCTCGATTCACTGTTAGCTTCTATATTTAACGAGTAACGAATATAAGACGCGAAAATAAATATACCTACTTTTCTCACACCAGTCCCAAATCATTTTAGTAACTTGACTTAAGTGTTGGTATTACACTCTCCCCATTCTATTTATATAGAATATGGCAGTGGTGTTATCGACACTTAAAAGACTACCACAATTAGCGACATTTTTAGCAAATGAAATTAGCCCACAATATACAGCGAGTAGTTCCAGTCAGTTTATATGATTGGTTCGCTCGATGTTGGTCCAGAAACCACCAGTCTTTTCGTTGGCACAAGCTGCACCCTAGCCTGCTGTCGAAACGTCCGTAAAAATTCCGAAATTGTACCTATGACTTTTTATTCAATTGACTGCCAATGGAATATTGATCTGCCACCAATGGAGATCATCATATTATTATAAAATATCTGTAATTGTAATAAAAACGTCGTAATTGTTAGTATTTCTAAGAAGAGCACTTTTAGTGATTTTGTGTGTATATACTACCCATATACTACAGCCGACATGCTGCCGTAGAAAACGTTCAAAGAACCTTATTCGAATTCTGTTAGATTTAAATATATTTTTTATGTGTATAATAAATTTTTGTGGCTTGAATCTGGTAATTGTATGTTATTTTATTAGAGTTTAAAATAAAACCTAAAAATTTACAAAGCTTTTCTGGTATTAGACTAGTTTTTTTTTTTTTTTAATTAATAACTAACCCTAATCGTGTCAGACATTAAATAGTTCTTTTTGTGTTCTCTAGGTACTCTCCAGCAGAGTTTGCTAAACACAACATATCATAGATATCTCACTGATAGCAGACCATAAGATCTTAAATGAGTAAGAGCTGGCTGTAATATTTTGTGAAATATATCGCGCGGAACATAGGCTAAACGGGAGTGCTAGAAACTCGTACAAAATATCATGAAAATAAAAGCGTAAACATGTTTTCTTTTTTTTTTTTTTTTGATTTGTGAATCGGCAGCAAAAATTAAGCTTCCTAAATATCAATATTAATCACGTATCAGTCTTCGATCATAAATCGAGTAGCCGTTCTGACATCTTCCATTTTGAAATGAGATACCTACTTCGACTTCGAATTCAGATTTTTAGATTTAATATATATAGAGCACACGCTTTTAGGAATAACGAAGATATCATAAACGAATTGTTTTGCTGTCGGGTTACATCTCCTAATAGCTTTTATTTCTAATAAATGATTTAATTCGAGAGAAATTGCTATTCACTAACTTTTTGAAAAAGAACGCCGCGCACGGCTGTATGGTATTTGATAAGGTTCCTCAATAAATGAAATCCTGGACACATTGTCTAATATAAACCTATCGCTAGTGATAGTTCACCACTCATTGACTAAATTAATATTTTAAGCGGCCGGCATGTACTTGCGGCTGCGCGCTCAGGTAGCGCGATTGTTCGATGACCGTTGTGATGCGACGCGACTGGCTGGTGCCTCGGCGGTGCCAGCGGCAGCGGCGGCGGCGGCGGGGCTGGCTGGCGACAAGCTGGCAGCGGTGCGAACGCGGCTGCTCGCCGTCGATTCGCTTGTTAGTATGACGTCTTTGACTGTCCCGGCCCACCGGCTCGATGAGGGTAGGATTGGCCGCTGCTTTGCTGTCGCGTTCGGGACGATGAGCCTTTCAAGTTTAAATGACTCTTAGATGAAATTGGTGTCTGCATCGTTCAACGTATTCGACGTTGAACGATGCAACGTTCACGATTGTGCCCTTCCCAGTGCTGAAAGTGCTTTACCGAGTTGATTCTGTTGTCTACCAACATAGCACTTACTTCCGAATTAGAGTTCGGCCCTTCGCCATAGGTACTATAGTATACATTGTTTTTTTTTTTTTTTTTAATGCTCGTCTTTGGTCACTTTTGGAAACCGTTTTGCAATAGGACTTGAAACCTGGCCGCTACATCGGTTTGTAAGTCATCAGTTATCACCATATTGGTTTGTATGTGAAAGATACTAATAAATATTTAATGAGAATTTAGGCAGCACAAAAAATATTTTTAAATAATTCCGATGAATGCAACGGAAATTTTTAAAACAGCGGGGAAAAAAGGACAGCCCCTATATTTTCCATTAAGTACACTCGTTGAATGCAACGAGAACATAATAACAATATGATCCGAAGAATACAACGGACATAAAAGTGATTTCCGATGAATGCAACGGAAATTTTTAGGCAGCGGGGAAAAAAGGATACCCACATTTTCCATTACCAGTATTACTGCACGTGGTCGCGCCGCGCGCGTACTCGGCGACCCAGGCGAGCGGTGTCCACCCGCTTACTCGTTCAATACAACGAGAACATAATAAAATATTATCCGAAGAATACAACGGACATAAAAATGATTCCTCGTTCAATACAACGAGAACATAATAAAATATTATCCGAAGAATACAACGGACATAAAAATGATTCCCGATGAATGCAACGGGAATGTAAAAAAGTATTCTTCTGGTTGCACATCATTTTCGCCATCATCTGAGTACAAAATGTGCCTCCGGCTTGCCCCTACGTTTTTCCGAATTCAGTTTTTCTTCGTATCTCTTCATCTTCCTTAGCCATCTATCTTCTTCGGGTTCACTGTGTTTTCGTTTAGGCATACTTAACAAATAAGCAAATAACCGTAAATTTATACCTTTTTTTTTTACGTAGGTTACCTACACTCATGCACAAATTATATTACTGTTACACTCGTGCGAGCGCCGCGCGCGCACGGACAAGAATGAGGTCGGTACTGCGGAGGCTTGTCAGGTGTGATTAGACAGAGGAAGATATAGTGGTTTTCTTTCTCCGACTTTAAAACTTGTGCGATAGGGTTAGCGCGTAGCAGGGCTACTACATGGTTAAGGAATAAATCTCGGAGGCGAAGACAGGATAATCTATGTCAAATATTCACAAAGCACGTTTGCAGTTTTAACCTTGGTTTTCATACTTTTACCGCTTATTCTCTTACAATATAGTGCTATAAGTTAATATAGGCACTGTTGAACCCACTATATATAAGAAGTCTGTAAAGTAGCGTTGTTAATATTTTTTTATTTGTTAGAATATTTAAATAAATAAAAGAAACAATAAAAAAGTAAAATGAAGTGCAAAAGCAGGCATATATTATATATTTTGTTATTTAAGTGACTTCGTTCACATGAAAATAAAAACCTAATAAACTTAACATCTTTTACTACTGTGAGCTTTCATTGAAACTAATTTAGGTAGGTATTAGACTTTGCGTAAGAGAGCAACGAAAGTGATCATTGCATCCTTCAAGAAAAATTTTGCGCTTTTTTATTAAAGTGGAATAGTGAACTGTATAGAGATACAGCATCCTATATAAAAGACAAAGGCTACTTTTATTCCGAATTTTAAAGCATTCCTTAGGGATCTCATAATATAACCAAACTTGCGATATAATTGAATACAACGCAGACGAATTGGAGGGCAATAGCTAGTTTGTTATAAGTTAGTCCTCATTTTTAGGGTTCCATACCTCCCCGGTATGGGCGGAGTGCCTCTCCCCCCGAACGGTGGCCCTCTTGCGACGTCCGCAGAGGGTCATAGCAACCCGGGCCGTGCGAGCTTATCGCACGGTCAGCCACGGCGCGGCCTGCGTTCTTGCGGGCCAAACGCCGTGGGATGTCGATGCACGCGTCCATGCGGAGGTGTATCGACATCGGGTTGCCGTTAGAGAACGGGGGGGACGACCAGCTCCTGAGGAAGTGGAGCGGGTTCGTAACCAGGCGCAGAGGGAGGCTCTGCGTCGATGGGGCGAGGCACTCGCCTTCCCAGCTGCCGGCCACCGGACTATAGAAGCGATACGTCCGGTGTTGGAGGAGTGGGTAGGGCGCCGGCAGGGCGGTCTCTCGTTCCGCGTGGTGCAGGTGCTGACCGGACATGGTTGTTTTGGTCACTACCTGCACCGAGTCGCGCGTCGGGAGGAAACGCCGCAGTGTCATCACTGCGACGCTCCTGACGACACTGCCGAGCACACCCTGTTGGTGTGCTCGGCCTGGCGACGCCAGCGCAGTGAACTCAACGCTGCGCTGGGAGGCGGAGACCTCTCGCTGCCGAGCATGGTCGTGGCCATGCTCCGCGGCGAGGCGGAATGGGGGGCTGTCGCCTCCTGCCGGCCGCGGAGAGGGAGCGGGAGAATGATCCTCAAGCCGCTCCCATCCGCCGTAGACGGACAGGCAGGCGAAGGCGGGCATTCGCTCAAGCGATGCCCGTCTAATGACCCTGCCGTGGAGGCCTGCGTGCACGGTTGGCCCCGTGCACGCCGCCGTAAGGCCCTCCGTCTGGGGATTGCCCTGGTGTTCTCGGGCAATCCCCCCTTGGCGATAGCCCGACCGGTTGGTCGGGCTTGCCTGGGCGCGTGGGTAGTGGAGTCGCATTGTGGACCTTACCTAGCGCGCCCCTAAGGGCAGGGAGAACACCGGGGGGTTTTAGTGGGTAGGCCTGGCACGCTGCCGGGAGAGCCCCACACACGCTCGTCGTCTAGCCAACGGCGGGTACGGTGCGGTTACGCATTTCCCCCCGAGAAAAAAAAAAAAAAAAAAAAGGGTTCCATACCTCAAAATGAAAAAAAACGGAACCCTTTTAAGATCACTTCGTTGTTGGTCTCTCCAACTCTCTCTTGTTGGTCTGTCTGTCAAGATTCTTTTTCTTCGGAACGCGAACAAGTCTCAAATTGAAATTTATATCAAACTATCTGCGCCCGCGAACTACCTTTCGCCAGTAAAAGGAGGGTTTTTCGTAGAAGGGTGAAAAATTAGGGTTATACGTATTTTTTGATGTCATATATAAAACAAATTGTCTTCTAAGTAATTAAATAAATTCGTCAAAACAAGTCGGATTCTCTACGAAGTTCTTTATTGTTTAAACGTAATTTTTTATGGCAAAAGTTGTATGACGTTTGCTTAAACTGTTGTATTATTTTTATGTTTATAATTATATATTTTTTATGAACAAAATAAAACTGCCACATATTTTGCCGCGCTGGCGATGCCAGTTAGATGCGAATTTATTACCGAGCGACGATGACGCGGCTTTGTGATTTTTTCCTTAAGAGGACTTAAGGAAATAAATCTGAAAACCCTAAACATATACATAGTTAGGAACCTATATACCTACTTAGTTAATTTTGCACGGAATCCTCTGTGCACGAGTTCAACTCGTACCTGGGTGGTATTTTTTCAATCTTAATCCCTTCGCGCTTGTAGATAATAGTGATGAAAACATATAAAAGTCTTGCCGACAGATAACTGCCTCGGGACCGCCAAGAAGAAGGTGACGACGTTCTCTCGACTGCTCCGAGGGCTGAAGTCCCATAGGAAGGAGAAGCACGGCTCCTGTTCGCCGAAACACACGCACAGCCCGCGTCAGATCCTGCCGCCGCAGAGGGTGAGAAAGTTTAATTTGTCACGAGGAAAATTTCCGTCAATGTTACCTCTAGCCTTTTCGTAATATGAATATATTGATCGATATATTCATTATATCATTTGAGTTGAATTCAATGTGTTGATGAGTGATGTGTGATGTTTGAGGGCTTAATGTGGCATGTTATTTCTTGGTGTTATTTGACCTAGCTAATGTGCTTTGTACTTCCTAACAATTACCTTTGATGTAATCTACCGGTTTTGATGATAGTACATTTAAAAATATTTCAACCGTTAAACACATTGTACCAGTGTGTGGATGAGTGTATACACAAACAAAATTATTTTTTGTTCAATTAAGTTTCCAGGAAAATTTCCGTCAATGTTACCTCTAGCCTTTTCGTAATATGAATATATTGATCGATATATTCATTATATCATTTGAGTTGAATTCAATGACGTATTGATGAATGATGTGTGATGTTTGAGGGCTTAATGTGGCATGTTATTTCTTGGTGTTATTTGACCTGGCTATGTCCTTTGTACTTCCGAACTTTTGATGTTATCTACCTGTTTTGATGATAGTACATTTTATCTTTTTTCATTTAAAAATCTTTCAACCGTTAAACACATTGTACCAGTGTGTGGATGAGTGTATACACAAACAACATTATTTTTTGTTCAATTAAGCTTACAGGAGTTAACTGTTAAAAATAACTCAAGCTTTGCGTTACAAAGAAGTTCACGAGTAGATGCTCGGAACTTTGTAACCATAATGCATTGTACCTATTTTGCCATCTCGATTGCCAATGAACTCTAAAAATATTTTAAGCGCCTTCTGTTTCGGAAGATGTTGAAGAGAGCTGAGCTTTATCTCTGCAAGCGTATACAACACCATTTGGACTACATGATTCAGGAGACACATTAACATCTAGGTCTACGTGTACAGTATTCCACAAATGCTGACAAAGCGAGTACAGCAATCGTTATCGTTGTTTACTTCTGAGATAACCTACGTGTAACAATATTTTGTTGTAGTCTCTTTGAAAATGAGTATTAGAGTTCGGCGAGAATATGCTCTCGGTGTGCCATAGGGTTTAGGTTGACAATGCGCATGTAGCTTTTGACATGAACATAATGTGCGTATTTCCGGTCAGACAGAAGTTGCAGTGTCAATCAAAATCAAACGCAGTATGCTCTCATCAGAAGAGTTTGGTGCATGTCCGAACAGGGAGAGTCTGCAAATAAATGTTGCTTAAAATTGGGATGATGACTGAATTCTAATTTTTACATCTCGTCATTAAATATTAAAATACCGTGGAAAAAGATGCAGTCCTGTGAAATCAGAATTAAAATCGGCTTAAAAATACATTAGATACAAGCATTTTAAGTTGTTGATTTGAAGGCGATTAGACAAAGAGATCCGACATCAACCGTGACGTCATTGTTGAGTACGGCCATATGACATCCTATATGCGGTAGCTTATCAATAGCTTTAAGATATTATAAGCCAGTGTTAATTTCATTTTAAGAAGCTGTTAGCTATCCCAAAATGTAAAAAATAAAAATAAAAAAAATAAAATAAAATTGCCGTTTTGCTAGAAAGAGATGGAGAAAAATCTTTAATACCTTATACTTATATCTTGGTTGTTTTTATAGTTATTCGAAAACCGATTTTTTCTTTCTGTTTATTATATAAATGAGCTTCTATTAAAGCAAAAAAATTTGTTTTGACATCAAGCCTATTTTGGATTAGCAAATTATGCGGGTTGTACCTTAGGCTATGTTGTGTAGTGTGGAATTTATTATGTTGCAATTCTCTGTAATGATAAACAAGAAACTAAATCGAGACAAGTAATCAACAGCCTTATTGTCTCTTTAACGCCTAAATGCTTATAGAATGTGTGAGGTTTGGATAGGTCGATTAGAGGAATAAATCAAACGATTGTATGATAGTAGGATAAAGTTTAATAAATGAATTAGTACCTAGGATAAAGTTTAATACGAAATAACTAAGAATTCCTCCTTCTTACCAAAGTTAGTAATATTTTTTTTTTTATTTCTTTAAGTAGTGATTAATAAATTAAAAATACCAAGTAAATGCCATAAGCAGCAGTCACGGTGCAAAACAGACACGACTTGTTTATAAATATGCGAGCAAACTGTAATCTGTCTGTATTCATACGTAATTTGCATCGAAATATTCGCTATTTTAACGAGAACATCGTGATGCGGTAGGTGTCTGTAATAAAATACAGTCACAACAGATAAAGTCAACACAGAACATCCGGCAGGCCTACGAGTATTACCGATATTATGGTTTTCAAATGATATCATGATGAAATCATAGTGCAATACGAGAAATAAGGTTTTCAGTCAGATTTTTGACCATTCGTTTATTATATCATGATGACATCATTAAAAGTATGCCATAGTGATGATATCATTGAAGATCAGTAATAGCAAATGAAGCATTTCATAACTTCATTATTTCAAAATGTATACGTATGTATATGTCGTACGATGAATGATCCATAATAGGCCGACAGATTACGATACCGCTTGACGTCAGTTTAACCGTGAGCTTTTTGGGGTTCCGTAGCCAAATGGCACGAAATGGAACCCTTATAAATTCGTCATGTCTGTCTGTCTATCTGTCTGTCTGTCTGTCTGTCCATTCGTATGTCACAGCCACTTTTCTCCGAAACTATAAGAACTACACTGTTGAAACTTGGTAAGTAGATGTATTCTGTGAACCGCATTAAGATTTGCACACAAAAATAGAAAAAAGCAATAAATTTTGGGGGTTCCCCATACATAGAATTGAAACTCAAAATTTTTTTTCATCAAACCCTTACGTGTGGGGTATCTATGGATAGGTGTTCAAAAATCATATTGAGGTTTCGAATATCATTTTTTTCTAAACTGAATAGTTTGCGCGAGAGACACGTCCAAAGTGGTAAAATGTGTGTTCTCCCCCCCTGTAACTTCTAAAATAAGAGAATGATAAAACTAAAAAAAATATATGATGTACATTACCATGCAAACTTCCACCGAAAATTGGTTTGAACGAGATCTAGTAAGTAGTTTTTTTAATACGTCATAAATCCTACGGAACCCTTCATGGGCGAGTCCGACTTGCGCTTGGCCGGTTTTTACATACAACAGGGAAACTCTTAGGCTTCATCTCATCTGATGGTAAGTGACATAAGACATAAGATAGAAGCAAGCTTCATCTGGATTCATCAACATCTTACCACTAATTGTCGTACCACAAGAATGCTATAAAATTGTTATTATGGCGACAAACTTAGGTAAGGTAGTGGTAGCTTGCCAGACGGATTCAAAAGTATTACCGCTAACCAAACCAAGCAGAAAACTTTTTCCCCCATGGGGAATCGAACTGCGTGGTTTCAACCACTAGACGGTAAATTTAACTGTTCAAAAAGGATGCCTTTTTGGACGTATAAAGGCGGATAGTAAACCAATGCACTTTCTCTAATACGTATTCGACGTAACTAAAATAGCGTAGTACTTATCAGATTTGTCCGTCTGTGATCTGGTATGTTACTTTTTATTTAATTTGCTTACGCGTATGGAACTCAATATACAAACGCAATGTATTTTAGTTTTTTTGTTTTGCTCAAGCTTAACTTGTATGGTCTAGTCAAGCGTGAAATGAAATAGCTATATCAACTTCGGCTGCATACAGTCTGATGTTTTTATAATAGTCGATTAGCCTCAGTGTTTATTCAAATCGATTCATCTCTAGACTTTTTGCTGTTGTGAAGTGTTAAATAAAAACAATATTATAAGTTTAACTTGTGTGGTCTAGTCAAGCGTGAAATGAAATAGCTACATACAGGGTGTAGTGCAACCACTTTATATTATATGCAAAAAATAAATAATTTTCCATCACAATTTCCTTAGTTAAAATATCATTTTGTATGGATAATGCGAATTTTTTTCTTTTTTTTAGACATAATGTTCCTTTTGTTCCGTTTCAGTTTTACAAGTAGAATTGTATTCTCTTTTTTTGGAAGCGGTTGCATTACACCCTGTATAGTTCGATATTTTTATAATAGTTTCAATTATCGATTAGCCTCAGTGTTGGTTCAGATCAATTCATCTCCACTCTAGACATATTTCTCTTGTGAAGTTTAACACTTATATAAATAGTCACGTATTTTTCGAGCTCATGATTAATTGAATTCAACTCCGATTCGATCAAACCGGATTCCGTGACCGCATATTAACAATTCGGATAGCCCATAACGGTTGAAATATTTTCGTTTTTTTGTCTCGACGACGTCTCGAGTCTTCTGCAAGTACCATACTTGTAACTGCTCTCTGTGAGAGCCACCGCAATTCCCAAATTGTTTTACACCCCACTATCTCTCCTCACTAGAACAATAACGCCACATACATAACCGACACGTCCCGAAAAATTATTGCCGCCGCCAAACTTTGCGTAGCTTGAGAGCTGTGTTGGCGTCGTCTCGTTAAACAAAACAATTTGTAACCGAATCTTATGTCTGCACACGCCCGCGGCGCTTCCTCCTTTTTCCATACATTCGCTTTTGCTACCCCCATCCGCCATTATGTTGATCCGGCGTCGCCGGTCGCCTTTGCATGCACTCGTCGCAATTAGTATGACGCGTCGCTGTAGTGTGTGGCGTGCGAGCCCGCCTGTGCGTGTAATGAAACTTTGAGCTGCAGTCTGGTGCCCAATGTACAGTCGGCCAAAAGAGTGGTTTACCACCGTAATGTAGAAATTCAGTTTTATTTCATTATTCGACACATTTGTCTTTCCTTTGCAATAATAATAATAATAATAATAATCATTTATTCTCAGGCCACACAAACCCATAGTACATAACACGAAAACATAATCAAACATAAACATCATCAATATTGAAATTATAATTGATACATAAAATATTTATACATAATTAAATGCTATTAAAATCAATACATTATATTAAATTAAAATATTATCCACTACAATTTTTATCGTCATTAGGTATTATTATTAAAATTGTCACAGCACTTATTCATTATAAATAATCAAAATAAAATAAAGCTAAATTAAAATAAAAATCAAATCTAATAAAAAAAAATAAAAAATAACAGTACTAAATTAAAAATAGAAATTAACACATCAGATTTAAAATTTGTCAATAAATATCACGATTCGTTACAAATAATAATAATAGTGCCTATAAAATGACGTTTAAAACAACGTTTATTGCCTCTTAGTCCCCAGCCACAGGAACATGTCCGTTACAGTTACGGATATAGAAGCAATCGACTCTTCCCGCGATCATTCTCAAGACGGTGTTGGGGCTGGCCCAAACCCTGCGCACCAACGACGCGCGCCTCTTACGCATTTGCAATGACATACTGATAGCTACCAAGGCCGCCTGTGCGTGTAATGAAGCTTTGAGCTGCAGTCTGGTACCCAATGTACAGTCGGCCAAAAAAGTGGTTTACCACCTTTAGGTAGAAATTCAGTTTCTTGTCTTTATTCAACACATTGACTTTCCTTTGCAATAACATACCAAGGCAACCTTAACGATCCTTTGTTAATATGTGAGGTTTTGTCAAAACTGTTACACTTTCTAGGTCGACTGTACTACTCAAAATTTTTCTCGTATTCCTCATGCTAACATAGGTTACATAGAAAATGCTAGTGATTATATAATTAATGTAAATTGTAATATTGCCGGGTTTGTTAAAAGAATTGCTACATTACTATCTATATATAAATTTCTACAATAAAGTAAATTACTTTAAAGTAGTGACAGTAGATCATGATTGCTTCATTTTTATCTTTAATTATTTTACTGCTTTTAACTTCAGATCTGACAATGTGATCTTATAAAGGTTAATTGTTTGTAACAATTAAATTTCGCGGCACTGTTAATTTGAATCTGTCTTAAATTCCATAAATTGTACTTTTCTTAAAAGCTTAAAATTATACTTTACTTTATTTGAAAGCAATCGAAGCAAAGATACTGTTTTTTATTCAATCATTATTAGGCACTTCAAGAGATGTGAGTATGACTGATTTAAACAGACTTCTACCTTTATGATTCCCCTTTGGATTATACACGATTTCCTTATTAATTAAGGTAATGGGATTATTATTCATTGGTGACGTCGCATAAATAAGATGCTTACAAGTTATATCCCGAAGTTAAGATGAGGAATATCAAGTCGGCATGCTCACATCGCGCTCGACTTGTCTTGGTCGAATTAAGTGCTACATTTTTCCATGTCCATCTGTGTTTATTAATCTCTAGACGAAGGGCAGGGCGGGGGCACCGCATGCCTTTTGAGAAATGACGGCTGCCAAAGTTAAGTCGGTTGAGCCAGCGCGACGGCGCCTGAGTTATGGCTGCTTGTTGAGCTTCGGATAAGGCCATTAGGGCCCGGCGTAATCCTTATCGGGGAAGTTGCACTTAGGATTAGTACTGTCAGGAGTTGCTTTTTTCGAGTATTGGCGTGTCGTGTCCTGAAGTGATTAGATCAGCAGGCCGTTGGGGTAATGGATGGAGGAGCGATAAGATTACGTTGATGACTGTATACCTTAACGCTGTTTTGACGATTGCTCCGAATCAATTTTTTTATTCATAAAACGTAAGTTCTTTAACATCAGTTCAACTGATAAGGGACGATTAGGCTTATATCATTTCTCAACCATGGAAATACTATCGTGTAATAATCAACACAACAGTGTATTGAACGTTATGAATCTTGTGAATTGAGTCACCCAGATAGATCCCAGGTCACCCCACGATTGGACTGAACGGAACACTGAAAGTTTTTCAGCGGTCAACTTCGATTAGCGGGGAAGTCCCACATAACCACAAGAGATAGTCGCAATCTCTTTATGTAGATGTAAAATCTTTTTAACCGAGTCAAATAAGGTCAGTTTAGGATTGATTCGTCTTTCAGTTGATGAAAGATGCGTTACCTATGATAATGCAGAAATGTGATTTAGAATCGTGTAAGTTTTTGTGCAATACTTATTAATTTTATTAACTATCGATATATAAATTTCTAGTATTACAATAAAGTAAATTACTTTAAAGTAGTGACAGTAGAGCATGATTGCTTCATTGTTATCTTTGAAAATTATTTTACTGCTTTTAACTTCAGATCTTCAATGTGAAATAAAGGTTAATTGTTTGTAACAATTAATTCACGAAAACTATCTCGCGGCACTATTAATTTGAAGCTGTCTTTAATTCCATTAATTGTTCTTTTCTCTTTTTTCTGGTTCGTGGTGGGGCTTCAGAGCCCATTTGCCAAGCTACCACTGTCATACAAAGTTTGTCACCATAACAACAATATTAATCACATTCTGACATTTGGATATCCGACATTTTAGTGTTCTAACATTTGGATAGCCGGTTCTATCAGAGGTGAGATGGCCAGTTCCTCGATCGTTGAGGAGTTCCGGTAAATGTCGCTTCTATCATCGGTTTTATCGTCACTCACCATGAGGGCCAAGAGCTACAGCTTCCTTGTTATAATCTTCTTCTTCTTCTTATATATAAAAATGAAACGCTGTGTGTTAGTCTCGCTAAAACTCAAAAACTGCTCGACGGATTCTTACGAAATTTTCTCTGTGTGTTTGAATAGGTCCAGGGAAGGTTAAAACATAAAATTGGTGGCACTGCAATCGGGCAGGACGTCTTCCGGACCCACTAGTCTTCTTCTTATATATAAAAATGAAACGCTGTGTGTTAGTCTCGCAAAAACTCTTCAATGGCTTGACCAATTCTTAAGAAATTTTCTCTGTGTTTGAATAGGTTTAAAAGTATAGTTGGACCCAGTAGGTGGCGCTGTAATCGGGCAGGACAACGTCTGCCGGACCCACTAGTTAAAAATATATTTCCATTTTTCTGAGCAACGCAAATGGTTTCAAACGGTAATATCAACTACACTATTGCGTTATTTATCTTGTATTCCATTTCCGTCGGTGCTAAATTTAAAAACTTAACAGATTTCATTCGATGAACTCGTAAACAACCGCATAAACCGTATATAAGAACGAACTCAAAACGTGGAAAGAGCGTAGCGTTTGAATTATAGGTATCCCATATTGGCACGCCGCTAAACGGGTTCTTGCGGGCGGTATTATAGTGTCGATGCCATTGCTCGGTTATAGCTTAGCGACCTCTCGATAAAGGCAATAAAACCGGCAATAGTTGCGCACTATGATAGCGCTTGCTGTTTGCAACGTCGTGTCGTAAATAAACATGTTGTATCAATAAAGGGGCCATCTAGTTTGCGCATGCTTGTTTCGAAGACTGCATAAAGGAGCCGACGAAGGTAACGCGAACTTCAAAATTGAAACATGATATTGTTTTTATATTTTATTTAAAGCGAAATGTTAATAATACAATAAAATTGAACAGTTATAAAGCAATAGCTAATACGCACTCAAAAGGGTAAACTAAACTTAATTTTCTTAGGTTCGTGTTTTATATTTTCAAAGTGAGATCAATATTATGGTAAACATCACCCAGGACAGGCCCAAAACTTTCGAATTTTAAGATCGATCTCACTCAACTTTGAGATTTATTTGTTAATACGAGTCTTAGATATCTTTAACTCAAGGGACAAAAATAATAAGAATAACTTGATCTGACCTACGTCACGGTAATATTATATACTGTTACCGTGCCTGTGTGAATTCGGTGCCAAGCCATAATCTATTTTGGATATTATCATAGATATTTATTTGAGTAGGCTACATACGTCTGGTACGTCCGCCCACGCTACACGTACATATCTGGCGCATGCGATGCGACGTGTGAAGTGCAAAGTTACTTCAAACAGATCATCATCATCACACACAGCTCATATACGTCCCCATCGAGGGACTCGAGCGTACCCTATGTTACAGTGATTAGGCCTTGGTCAACCACGCTGGCCCAGTGCGGATTGGTCGTCGTCACATACACCATTGAATTTCTTCGCAGATGTATGCAGGTTGCCTCATGATGTTTTCCTTCACCGTAGGAGCGTCAGACAAATGTACCTACTCGTACATATGAAATTCGAAAGGAAAAACACATTGGTACATGGCGGTCTCGATCCTCGGACCTTCCGATTGTAAGGCAAATGCCGAGACTGCCGAGTCCACAGCGCCACCGACGCAGTCAAGTTTTCTGCTTGTTATTTTTGTTCTTAGAATTAAATGTGTAATTATGTTTATTATACCCTTTTGAGTTTGTTTTAGATTACTCGGTGTAAGCTAAAACGCGTAATTAGTGAATATACATAAAAAATGGATACAGTCGAACACATAATCTTCTCCTTTTTTTAAGTCTGGTAAAAACTTTATTTTGACATTTCAACATGTGCCATAGTTCGTTCTGGATTAAATGCATCATACGGGTCGGTAGACATTAACGACGAATCACAAGTGAGTACCTACTGAAAAATTTACGTTGGAGAACTTAGAAACGTATCAGTGGATAAATAGATTGTTAGTAAAAACTTTTAAACAGAATTCTAACATCGAGCTAATAATGTTTCAAATGTCAGTGTGTAGGCACACTTTTTAAAGTTTATGAAAAGATATTTTATTTATTAATTTTGTATTAAAAAATATGGCGATGTTAAAGTTTGTAGCGACCGAAGTTGTGCCTCGGGGCGCATTCATCATGTTTACAGTGGTAATATTTTCATAGCCATGTTTTTGACACAAATTACTTTCTTTGTGTGTTCGCTACAAGAAAGTTTTCGGGAGTTTGCCCAATCGGGAGTATTATTCATTTTTATGGTTAAGTTCTTAGTAGATATTCCTTAAGCCTATTTTATGTTTTGATTAAGATTTATGGTTAATGGATTGTGTGAGTATTCCTAATTACGCATTTCTGTAATTTCATTTTAATATTACCAATAAAATAATACAATAACAATGAAGTAAACGCTTAAATGGACAAAAAATATTATATTGTTCTTTGAATCATAATATTAAAATATCATTTAAGTCTTTTATGAAGTTTCATTTATGAACACAATTTAGAACACTTCTAATATTAAATATTTAGTAACCTAAACATTTACAAATAATTTTATATTTACGAATCATTTAAATATTAAAAAATACTTATAATACTTTTAATGATGTTAAGGTATAGATTTCTAAAAGGCTTATTTATGCCTGTAGAGTCTGACAAACAAGATACGACAAAGATTTCAACTCAAACGAAGCTCACATCACATGTCCTGGGTAAATGAACTCATACCATTCTACGCTAAACTGAGATTTTAATGAACTATTGATTGTCTGCCTCTCGCTGTTCATTGCCAATTACCAAGTGTCTACTGCATTTGGCACATCGGATATTGACGTTTCAGCTACCCGTATTCAATCAAAATTAGATCTTGATACGCCGACTGCATAACACAATTTAACTTGATACGCCGACTGCATAACACAATTTAACTTGATACTCGGCCCAGACTCTCGGGGGAGAAACGGTTAACTCGCATATCGGAAATCGCGTTTACGTCACGTTCAACTGCTATTGTTTTGTGTGGAGCGAGAACATCCGTTTTTTACTGTTTTTTTTTGATAGACAACGTAATATTTTACTGTACGACGTGTCCTTGTTTCTTTCAAGCTTGCAATTCACTAGTTTATTGGGGTTATCGATAGTTATCCGGCAATATCTTAGCATGCTCGACATGCTCGTATCCCACTCAGAGTAACACGTATTTTTTGCTACTTCACTCAGCACTTGCATTTATTGCACGCCCCTTTTAATAAAATCCATCCATTCTTTCTTGGGTTTACCCTATTTTAAAAAATGGTAGGTACTTAATTTTGGAGATACACAGTTCTAAATATTGTAATATGTCTTGCTGGTCCAGACATCTAGACGAAAAAAATCAGCTGTTCGATACATTTAGGTTCAGTAAATGTTGAACATTTGTATGGAATATCTAAATTTTTTTGGGTCCCATTCCATTCCCAAAATTCCCAAAATTGGTCCCATAGTAAAAATTGTGTATTTTGCTTGTCTGAACAACCATATAAAGTTTGGCTCCTGTTTCAAAAGTAACCTTGTATATCTGTAAAAGTTATATGACTCCAGAAATAATGTCATTCGTAACATTATCTTGTTATCCAAGATACACTTCTATTATTTAACCGCCTAAAACACTTTTCGCCGCACCCTTTCTCAAAGCCAAATTTAATTGTGACCAAATGCAAAAGTGTGGTTTGGGCTTCGTAATTACTCCGCAACATACATAATTGAAGTAACCGTTCTCCTTTCATAACAAAGAATTCGGGGCAATTAAATTAAGGATTCCTTCGAGCATACGTCCACCTCAATTATTGTCATAGAATATAAAATACGTGTGAATTTGATAGTCGGCCAATAAATTTAGAACAACCAGCCTTGCGGGGTTGTCATATTATAGGAACGGCTATTGTCGGCTATTCGCATTATTCCCTCATCAAGTGCGAAGTTAATGGGCGAGCTTTGTGCCTCTTATGATTAATTGATTCGTACGTACATAGGCTCATTGTGATGCAGATATCCTCAGCTTTTTCCCTCCTTAAGTGAAAATGATAAATGGCAACTTTTTGTCTATCCCACTCGAAGTATTGCCAGTTTAAAAGTTAGTGGAGTAAAGCAATTAACTTCGAGTGCCCTTATGTGTGCATTGTTTGTTTTGCGAGCTAGTTTATTGTGCTTTTTTGACTTGTTAACCTTTTCATAGAATATGGTTCGCTTTGATTCAATCATCTTTGTTCGATTCTCAGTAATTCTTAAAGCCCTTGTTGCAGCATTTTGACATGATATGAATTATTTAAATAATAGTACATTGCGATATTAGTGCGTTAAGATGTTATAACCAATA
Organism: Schoenobius gigantellus; assembly: GCA_963935595.1. Taxonomy (NCBI): domain Eukaryota; kingdom Metazoa; phylum Arthropoda; class Insecta; order Lepidoptera; family Crambidae; genus Schoenobius; species Schoenobius gigantellus. Next base: position 31,688,612 of record OZ012548.1, read on the forward strand.
CGCACGTATATCGTACGACGTTTTTTAACTCATTTGCGAGGAAACAGAAAAAAAAACATTTAAATAAACTCAATCTGTGAATGTACACTATTGCTTTCCCGCCATTTTAACAGCGCGCTAGCGCTGCCTATGCTTACTGACTGGCGCCGCGCGGCGATTAGTTCGAAATTTGAATAGCAACGACGCGCTGCTCACTAGCCGGAGTCGTGCGGCGGCGATCATTCCCATTTTTGAAATGGCAAATAATACTGTTATGGAATTTGTATGGACTATAACTTAACTATTTGCTTTGGTAACAAACGCGTTTTTTATGACCCGCTTTACATATTTAAAACCGGTGGAATTACATCAGCTTTACGAGCAAGGGTGTTAAAAATATTGTTCTTATACAAATAAGAAAATTTCGATTTCAATTCAATTCACTGTTGTTTTTCAAAATGCAAAGAGTACGGAAACTGTGAAGTAGGTACTTAATAACATTTTCAAAGCGTATTTTCAGATGCGATACAACGCGTTTGAAAATCTCCGAGTTTTGGACCCCCGTCCTCATTCGGTATTTTGTATGCAATGAGTCAATTTTCAACGCAAACTATCTCTGGCCTTTTTCTAAAATTGCATTTAGAGAAAGATTATTTCATTTTTGATTTGATTATTACTACAATTTCACGACTCTTGGGCCTCGGCACTGGACTGTGCTTCGAGTAGAATCGGGTGGTCCGCGATCGATCCTGCCATGTACCAATGTGTTTTTCGTTTCACAAATTTTATATGTACATCTGACTCTCCTACGGTAAAGAAAAACATCGTGAGGAAACCTGCATACACTTGCGAAGTAATTCAAATGTGTATGTGAAGCTAACCAATCCGCACTGGGCCAGCGTGATTTGACCAAAGCCTAATCGCCCTAACTAGTTAGGGTAGGCTCGTGCCCCTCGGTGGGGACGTATATGAGTTGTGATGATGATGTTTTAAATCTATTAAGGCTAGGTTGAACTTTAAGGAATTTGTTTTAGAGTCACATTGGCATTGGATTAGTCTTTCAAATAACCTATAACTTTTAATCTGAATTTTATCGTAGTATATAATTCATCACGCTTTTATTACAAAGCTGCCGTGATTCGAGAAAAAGTTTTAACTTTTATAGAAACACCAGTGTATTTAAGTAGCGTCTTCATGAAGGATGACTAGTCAATTGATATGATAAATGATCCAAACTTGGTTCAAGAGAGGAATATGGTTCAGCGATAAAGTTATTCATTTTTATCTTTATTATGCATTTTGAGCGAGTCCGGCAAATTTATAAGCTATATTTGGATTCATTCGAAAAATTAAAGGATTAGTTTGTGTAAGTATAAAATAGCTAATTTTCTAGATAAAAACAATATAATAAACTCGAATCAATTAGGCTTCCAAAAAAATAAAAACACTATTCAACTTCTATCTAAATTTACAAACGACATAAACAGGCTTCTCAATGAAAAAAAACACATAATAGCGATATTTATAGACTTCAGTAAGGCTTTTGAAACACTCAGTCACAAAACATTATTTTTTAATTACAGGAAAATGGAAAAAGGTGGGCCCCTCTTAGAGTAGTTTAAAGATTATCACAGCAATAGGTATACAACGGCAAATTGCTAACCAATTCAGTGAGCTCATACCCAGCGATGTGGGTACGTGTCAAGGATCAATTTTGGCGCCTACAGAATACCTACTCTACTCTAATGATATGCCGAATATCATTGAAAATAGACACGTATACCAATTTTCAGATGACACCTGTCTTATTACGGCTCATAAAAGTGTTGAAGTGGCGGAAGAGCAAATGCAGTCTTGTTTTGACAACCTGTGCTCGTGGGCACACGATCTCGGTTTAGTTATCAACTACGAAAAAACAAAAATGATGCACATACATTCATCACAAAACATATCTGTACACGAACCGAAAATCGTTGCACATGGGCACAGTTGTCAACACAAGCAATATAGAAATTGTAAATGTAATAGCCTAGACAGAGTAAGCACGCACACATACCTAGGACTCATAATTGATAACAGATTCAATTGGAAAGCACATAAGTATATTAAAAGTGTGTGATAAACTGAGAGCAGTCATTTGCAAAATGTCAATTTTAAAATTTAAATTACCTTATAACATAAGGCGAACATTATATACAACACTTGCTGATTCTATAATTAATTATGGAGTAAGCTGTTACGGCTTAACGTATAAAACATATTTAGAAAATATATACAATTCACAATTAAAGCTCCTTAAAACGATAGAACCGAAAAAAAAACAACATAAAGTTAACAATTACAAAAGCTTATTCTCATATTGCAAGGTAATTGACGTATTTAATAAAGTGAAATTGAATATTATAAAAGAAAACACAAATCTAATAAATAACCTAAAATATAACAAGAGAACAGACAGATTAAGAGAATTATCTTATTTAAGAAAATTTGTAATACCAAAAGCAAATAACACGTACGGAGAAAGGATGTTAGAATATATTTTTCCAGATACATTTAAATCAATTACATAGAGATATATTAGAATATTATATAATTAGAAAAAAATACTTCCAAAAAGATAAAGAGCATTTTAACATAAGCGAAGATTTTGTAAGGAAATCTTAAGTAGGTTCACTGTCTCCAGACACTACTAAAGGGTTATATTTGTTACACCGTCAATGTACGTACATTAACTGTTAAGCTATATATTAATTAATAATATAATAGCAAACGCTCTATACCTATTATAGCACATACAACTCGCTGTTACATTAAGCAAACTAGCTTAAGTAACTGCTAAATAGATAAAAAATTATAATACACATTGTGATGTTGGATAATTAATGAAAAAAAAAGTATATGTTACTGTAAAAGTCCGTATATTGGTAAATCTTAGGTTTTGATGGTAAATCTTAGGATTTTAAGAAAGAAAGAAAAGTTATTGATTCGGTAGTTACAGTTATAACAACAGTTAGTTACAGTTACGGTTAACATGAGTTGGTAAATGTAAGGATTTTATAGAGAATAGACGATATTTCGGACTTTTACCATTTGAGTTTGGGATATGCTAGGATTTACAAATGACGGTTGGTAAGTGTTGGTTTTGGAAATGTCTTAAGAGTTTCATGCTTCGCTCGCTCCGCTGTGTGTAGTCACAATACCTAACCTAACCTGACCTACAGTTTTCAGTTTGATCCTAAAACTTTTATCGATAATAATTCACTATTCGGACCTGGGCGAGAAAAAATGGAGACGAGGTGGATCTTACTTAATTATTGATTTTTGCGAGCGGAGCATGAAAGATGCAGTTTCATGTTCCGATCGCTTGGCTCGCTCCGCTGTATGTGGTCACAATATCTCAACTTATCTAAGCTACAGTTTTTAGCTTTGTCCTATGTATAATTATCATATTTTCAACATTTACTACGTCTTGGTGGTAAGTTCTAAGATTTACCGAGTATATGATGGTAAAAGTCCGAAATGGACAATGATCACACAACAGTTCGAACTCTTACCATTAACAGTTGGTAAATCTTAAGTTTTACCGGTAAATCTTAAGATTTACCGTAGTTCAGGCTTTTACAGTACCTAACATATACATTTTTAAAGAGAATTTGAAGCAACAATCTTTATTCGTTTGTATTTTATATTATTGCGCTTGCTTTTGTTTTATTCGCATTGTTTTATCTCCAACAAGATTGTGGAATTCATATAAATAGCATACTTATTTATAATGAAGTTTCATTTATATACTTACCTATATTTCATACTTGATATTTGGCTTATACGTGTCGTGTGTAATCGCTTAATATTTTTATTCATTTGCTTTTGCGTGTATTTATAATAATTTGAAATTGTATTTAGTACTTTGTATAATGATTAACGTTTCTTGAACATTTATGTTATGTTATTCTAATAATATGTCTTTTTGTGTTTTACTACACCTAAGTAGTGTATTCTACGTAAATTATCGTAACCCATGTTGCTAGCATTACCGTCATTATCACAAATATGTATATATCTATTATAATAAACATTAATAAAGTATTAGTTATTTGTGATATAAATACAAACACACTTTAGTGGAAAATGTATACGACCCTCGATTCCGTTCCTAACACAACACCTGCACTGTCAGTGACCACTTGACAAATTATATATGAAACTTTCCATCCAGGTGGACACACCGGACAGCGTGCTCCAAAGTGGCCTGGGGCTCGGTCCCGGGCCCGACACGGCATTGAGGTCCATGGTCGACCCCCGGGACTATGACCGCCTCCGCTTCTTACAAATGAATGCCGCCCAACCAAACACCTTCGAAGAAACTATTCATAGGGTGAGCGCCTAGGGCGGCCTGTTTTCATGTTTGACAGCCCCGTTAACAGTTTTATTTCCTTCGACGTTTTACAATTAGATTGTATCAGCGATAGTATTTCTATTGGAATATATGTTAAGGTCTCTTTAGAATTCAACTAAAGAACGACCTTCAAAGCCTGTCATCGACAACTTTCCTACCCTTGTGGCACTTTACAACTTATGTTAATCGAAGAACCTTAACCATCTTAACATCACAAATTATACATACTGTACTCATGATTTTTGACAAATTATATATACTGAACTCATGATTTTTTGACAAATTATATATAATGTACTCATGATTTTTTGACAAATTATATATACTGTAGTCATGTATGACCGCGAAACTGCAATTTCTTTCAGAAAAATTGGATAATTAATCTTTATGTAGAAAAAGCTATTTTTTTTTAATTCTAAATGACAAAATTTTTTAGTTTTTCGATTAATACAGGTTTAACAGTGCTATATAAGTGAGGACGGTGTTCATACATTTTCGAGGGCTGTTCTTAAAATTACGTAAAATAGTTGAAATATTTACTTTACTTACCAACTTGTTCAGTATTGTCTAGAAGTAAATGAATGTCAAACATGCATCAGGCTTAGCCATTTTCTGTTATGCTCTGGCTGGCAAATACTCTTTGTGATATACCTTGTTCGAATCTTAACTATTTTAGAAATTTATACTATAGAATATGAGTTATTCACGTGAATGTTCAGTTTCATTTTTACATATAAATTTAATTACTACTTTTAATACTACTTAAAATTTATACCTGCTGAAGTAAGATTTAGATTTAAAGTTTGTTCCATCATAAATGATTACCGAGAGATTAGTTTTCTCATAGAATTCTCAAGATTAAAATCCGATTCGTTATAGGTAGTATGTTGTATCTAGTTGCAAGATTAAATGTAATGTTTATTGATGCTTTTCAATATCATAATATATTATGTGAATATAACCATATAACTGAGAGTATTTTTTCATTTGCCAACAGAGTCGTAACCGATTGTCAAAATTCAAAATTTCATCAATGTTTTGGCTTTAATTTTTTAAAACGGCATGCTCAAAGAATTGGAGGTGGATCTACATTTTTTTTATTCACGTTTTCCATCTATATTGTTTCTATACCTCGATTTGGTTTCATGCACCGCTCGGTAGTTCATTTTTATGCACGTATGTATACGTTTCGTTTGCACGTAAAAGACACCAATTTTGCATGGTAGCGTTATTTGATTACAACACTGCACTCTTTTAGGATATTTACATTATATTATATTTATGTATTACCTGAATCACTTCCTTTATGTAGGTATATATGAAATTATTGGTTAATATTGCCTATATATTGGTATTTATCTATGTATTTTTTACCTATGGTGACTTGATAAACTTTAAAGATCAAAAGTAAGGGCTGTGTAAAAGAAAAAATAAAAACAAAACATATGTCGATTCATTACTAGCTAACCTATTTTTATCCTATTGTTTCAGTTGAAAGTACAGGAAGCTATGAAGAAAAAGGATAAATTAGCCAGAGAACAAGAGGAGGTAAATAGAGTGATTTATAACTGCTCTCTCAAATCCTAAACTTACACATCCCGGTAACAAATCCTTGCACCATTACGACTACACAAAAAAGTTCCAAATAACCCCTCCACACGCACACGTGGAAACTAATCTGATGGAAATGCCACTGTACAGTGAAAGTAGATTAGTATATTATTTCCAATTGTTGTCATTTTATTTCGTAAAAAATGTTTTCGTTTTTTGTTTTTTGGTTTCTGTAGTGTAGATTCATAACGTTAAAATGTATTTTTTCCCTTTCCTGGTGAACCTGCATAAAACCCGCTATGCGCACTTTGTATCCATGCGGAGTCGGCGCGGTTAATAATTTTCATTTCCATTATGCTGTGTCTGTATCATCAATATATTAACTAATACTGCTTTGACACATCTCTTGATCTATATCCGTCTCTACTATTGCATTTAGAGTCACTAAAAATATGTGGACTTTTGTTATGCATCCGATATTATTTAATGCTCCTAAAGTGAGTTCTGAATGCACGCCAGCATTTGTTCCATGTGAAGGATCTATAATACCACCCTGAGCAATGACTGCTTCATTTTAGAATAGAAAGATGAAAGTAGTGTTACTGCTATTCGAATACTATGGTCACAGTTACTTGTAATCTGCCGACTGGCTCGAGCATTCGACAGGCGAGCCGTGGGCTAATCGTGCCCTAATCTCAAGCTAAGCCTATTAAGGCAGTTGTATCGCTTCCCTACGAAACTTCGGAAGCCCTTGCCCAGCACATTTTGAACGCTCGTAAAACTGCGAGCCCACGGTACTTTGAATATTGAACATTGAAATTTTACTACCAATAAACCGACGACGGTGACATTGCACAATCTGATTTCGTCGGCAAAAACATCGGGAAAACGGATTATGTTGCGGACTGTAGAAGTTCATTTGATTACTATACAGCATGCAAGCTAATCAAACAACATTGTTATTTGTGAGTCAATTTCACTAATGCTAAGTTTGTTTGTCTAGTAAAAATAGGGATAGCTCGTAAAGGTACGGTCAACTCAAAATGCGTATCATTTTTTTCTTTGTCGCAGTACTTACAGTGTTTAACTGTACTCGATATAGAGCTACCCACCTTTGACACTAAAACTGCATACGACCTAACAAAGAATGTTTTAAATGGTTTTATTTGGCTTGCCCTGTTTGTTTTTATTACTAAATGTGACCAACCTAGTAGTTGAAATTTTACCCCCTAGAAAATAGAATCGTAGGGCGCTTGAAATTTCTATTAACAGTCAACCGCTTCTAACATTATCAAAATGCATAACATATTTTCTTAGGCTACGCTACGTCCCACGATATTTTTTTTTGTCTGATCAATGACCTAGATTGATGAACCTAGGACCTCCTGAATTATTTTTAGCTTTCAGTACATTATCTACATCATTCTTATCTTTATTTTCATTGTATCCATTTAACTTTAAAAAATACTTAATTTTATATAAAAGAGGCAGTTGAAAATTAATCAGATAATGTTATAAAATCCAATTGAGTAGATTGGTAAACTCCGTCTGCGTTTGTATTTGCGAATTTCGCAATTCGTTCCAGGAGTCGGTCCGATCGTTAAAGATCTGAATAACAGGTATTATGCCCTGACTAGCTACGTCTAAGTCTACGCCAGCATAAAATCTCATTTACTTGTACAAAACGACACGCAAATCCCTTTCGTGTAGTCAACGCGCCGGCTCCGTAACAAAGTGTGCATAAATTAAGTTAATGTTCAATACTTTTCTACTTACGAGAAAGTGGCCGCTTTATTACCCCCCTGAATATTTATTGCTGTGTTCACGCATTTTAAGATATATTTCCATTAATATTTTCTGAAACTTGCGCCGCAGTTGATCCTAATTCATCTGGATGTGATTGCCTATAATAAAAAAGCATTTAATTTTTCTTACTATCGATCCATTTTGATTACGTAAAAAGAAAAAAGTCACAAAATTATCTTAAACTATAGCTAGTAGTGCAATGGTTCAAGGTTCAAAGAGATTTTCATAGATCGAATTACATTAGTTAATTCTTTATGGGTATGTAAATTTTTCTTATGCAAAGATTATATTATGATATCAAAACATTGTTTCAGATTTTAAGAGACATAAGACATGGCCTAATGAATATGGGTCGTGATGGTGTTCGAGGTCCTTTCGGAGGTATGTCCTAATTTAACACTTATTGTGATCATCCAAACATGTTATTTAAAAAAGCTATACACAACTTTATTAATTAAATTAATAAGTTTACACTATAGGTACATTTATGAATGTGTTCGCATTTATAATAATAGTGTAAAATACAAAAAATGTGTTTGACTTTTTAAAAGATCACATATGTACACAGATAATTTTAAAAAATACTCATATTAGTTTAGGGTTGTTACGGATGTAAAAATTTTACAGTCGCGGATGCGGATGCGGATGCGGGTTTCAGTTTTTTTAAAGATATAACAATTTTAAGTATACAAACACATGAAAATCTATTCAATTTTAATATCTTTTTTAATCATATTTTGAGAACAACATTAAAATAATGAAAATAAATATAATACTTATAAGAATTTTTGAAGCAAAATGCAAAGTCACAAATATAAAACATTAAAATAGTTTTTACAACAGCAAACACGCGCAAGGCACGTGCCACTCTGCTCCCGACCAATTTACTTACATGCCGTTACATGTTACAGCTATGAATCCGTATCCGTAGAAGCTCCACATTAATTAATGCGAATGCGGATGCGAATGCGGCTGCAGATATCTGAATTAATGCGAATTTTCCGCATTTGCGGATGCGGATGTGAATATCCGTAACACCCCTGGTATAAACAAACAATATCGACTAACTCTGGAATCGTTGGCTACCTCTGACAGATATGCTAATAAATTGTTTAAATAATACTGTCCTCTCTATAAAGCACAAAATTTGACTAATAAGCCATTACTATTACGTAGATAAATTTATTACACATAAAAGTCAATAATCGAAATAAATATTTTAGAATGTATACAATACATTGCAGTTGGCTCATGAAAAAAAGCATTACTGATTCTTACAATAGAAACGATATTGTTTGCTTAGTCACCATGTTCAATTTGAGATACCACCTACTGAATATTTAGATTAAGGGTTTATGTATTGATATTTTGATTGATGAAAGAAAAAAATATATATCAGATTTTTAAGGATTTTCATAGTTTTGATAATTGAAACCCATTTTTATGATGTACACCTGATTTTGCTATCGTGCTAGAATGATCTGCTTTCGACTATTTCAAATTTGCGAACCACCACTGCTTTGGAGTGGCGGTAAAACTTCTTTAGTGTAACAGTTTCAAAGAAAGATAACGGCATGTGTTAAATCTCTAATATTAGTAAGTAAAACATTCATGTCAATCAAAAACTAAAATTGTCGATGATAGATCATTGGAAAAGAATATAGCAGAATTGGACGTCGGGTTTCAAAATCATAAATTAAAATATCAATTCTATTTCAAGGATTCTAATTTTTTTATCTTTTTATCCAATGTGCCGCATGTAGCCTGCACGATATGTTTCAAATTTTGTTTATTTTATTACATTGCGGAATGCTTATTGTTATAGTGATTGATTTCGCGTTCGGCATTATATTTTGTCTAATGAAGCTTTCGATGTGCAAGTGCATTTAAATCATCCATGTCATCAAATTATGTTTAATTTTATAAGGATTCATAAAAAATATCAACGATGATTTAAAATAAAACCACAAAATATTGACCTGTTTCCTAGCTAAACTAATGAAGCTCACGATGTGCAAGTGTATTTAAATCATTCATGTCATCAAGTTTTGTTTTATTTTAAAAGGATTCATAAAAAATATGAATGATTGTCCTGGATTCCAGCTGACATCCTTATGGTCACTGCGATTTTTACTAATAAATCATTACATAAAATTATGTTGCGTCAATATGCCAAATGCATGTGTTTTCTCTGGGAGCCATTTTGCATCAACCTCGCACGGCTTAACAATGTTCGTACACAGCTTATTCTGCAGTGTTGTCAGTGAATTCGCCATTTTGAGGAAGGCATTTTACGGTAATATTTTTTGCAATTTTGGCACAATTTTTTATTTGCATTATCATTGGACGTAACGCCAGAAGTTTAATCGAGAACCCCTTTACAGACGACACGTATATGTACGACGATGAAGCGAGAGGTCTGACAGGAAGAGGTCACTGGTACGACGAACCGCCTTACGAAAGTGACCCTGAGGATTTTCTAATGGGTGGTGGAGCACCTGCGGCTACATTTCAGAACGGTCGAGTTTGCTTCACGCTCAATCTCCGCAACGAACCAAGAGGTGAAGGCGTAATATCACTTAGGAGTGCCGGTGATATAAGTTTAGCAAGAGCTCCTAGAAGAGGATTAATTATACCGCAAAGTGGCCCGTACCCTACGACTGTTATTCCCTTGCGAACTGCCAGAGATAGGGAAAGCGGAGATTACGCTGCATCTGATATCCAATCAATAGGCTCTAGGTTATCAGGGATTTCGCTAGAATCAAGTCGCTCGGAGCGGGACTCTCGAAGGGGCTACAGGCAAATGTCAGGATATCGGATAGGCGCCGATCCATTATCACCGGCCTCTTCAGACTATGAAGATCAAGAAAGTGAAACGGATTCACAACATATAGCAACAGTTCATAAGGTAATTCGATATTATGAAGCAGTTTAAACAACAAAAACTGTTTGTCGTTTACATGTAAGATTGACTGGCTAATTTGTTCTTAATAAATTTGCTCTGACTTTAAAATGTATTTAGTTTGCTTTTAACTATAGTATCCCTTTCCCGAATAAAACATTGCTTTCTTGATTGCAGTCAGCTGAAGAATGTGAAGGAGTGTCGAATTTAGCTGGCAAAGTTCGAGGCCTCAGGCAAGACGTCCAAAGAAAAATATCAAGATTACGACAAGAGCGAGGTCCAGAAAGTGGCGACAGGCGGACTAGTGGAGACCAAGCGTTTCCGTGCTCTAATAGTTCATTCGAAAGTCTTCCCAGCGGATCAGGCAGTAGTGAGTGGATTTATTAAGTTATTTTGTTTGTGTTAATATAAACGTTGTTTGTAAATATGTTTGTCTTTCCTTTCTGTGTACCATAACGACCCATGTACTACTTACATTTATACAATCTTGTGAACATTTCAGTGATACAAATCGTTCCTGATCCTACTAATCTTACATGTACTGTACATCCTTATGCATACTAGATTAACCAAATCCTACCTATTCACAGTCATGCAAAGACGTATCCAGGTATTAATTAATTTTAAATGTGGTGGTCATTAGATAGGAAACATATTGAGATGTATAAAATCTAAAAATATTTATGTACAGGCACACAAGCATTGGTTCGCGCTGGTAGTAATCACTCATCTCTCTCGGCAGAAGAAAACATAGAATTAAGTCCAGCCGGGCGAAGCTTACTCGTGCCGCAAATGCTGTGTCGAGCTCGAGCACTCGTCGATTACATACCCAATATTTATGAGAAAGATGCTCTGAGATACAAGGTAAGACACTGTAATTACAAAGCATACAACATGGAATGATGACAGCTCAATGAATACGTGCTTAATGTGTTTATTTTTTTCTCGACAGAAAGGAGACATCATCGAAGTAGTAAATATGAATGCGTCTGGAATTTGGCGAGGCGTGCTCAATAATAAAGTTGGCAATTTTAAGTTTGCGAATGTGGAGGTGTTCTCGGATAGAGATACGTCGAGATCTCGCTCATCGAAATGGTGCAAGAGTCGGGAAAGACTTTGGGAAACTAGACCTAGGACTGTTGAAGAATTATTAAGAAGAATAGACTTGCCGGAATATACTGTGGCCTTTGCTAGAAATGGTTATGAAGATATAGAACTTTTTAAAGAAATTGAACCGTCTGATCTAGATTATTTGGGAATAATGACTCCAGAGCATCGCACTCGTATTTTGGCTGCAGTACAACTGTTACACAAACTTGAATGTAAGTTCTGGTACCTAAATTTTGAAAAATCGTAGCTCTTCCTTTTTTACACTAAAGCACGTTATCGATTGTGTGATAAACTAAAATACCAACATGTCTATGAGCTATTCTTATTTACCTTTCTATGTTATCCTCGGTTAAGCACAAACCTACTCTGAAAAAAAAAGAAGCTTAACATTTATTTTATTATTATTGCACAGGTAGTTTATATTTAAATAGAGATTTGAAAATCTGTAATATAGCACGCACCACTGATCTGGTCTAGTTTGATGATTATGTTAGTCTATCTTCATATTCGCTAATTAATTTTAATTTGTATTCTGTACCATTAACTCCTTTGTATTTTCTATTCTTAGGTGGAGAAGCTGACGGCGAGGGTGAAGGTGGGGGCTCTAGTTCTGAAGGCGGTGAGTCGCCCTTTGGAAGACGCCAGTTTCCAAGAGATTCGGGGTGCTACGAAGCTGGCGTTGGCGTTGGAGGAGTCCGAGTGAGGACTTCGCCGCTAGTTCACAGAGCGGACGAACCAACGCATAGGCCCCCAGACCCGGCGCCGCAAGCTAAGCGAATAGTGCGGCGACGGCAGCCCGACGACGTTGAATGTGATAGAATCGAACGTTATCCGGGAACAGTCGGTGAAAGAACGGTAGCTCGAGCCGGCGGTTTGCCGGGAGGTGCTAGAGACGACACGTGCGAGTCTGATCATAGGTTGAATGTGGTTAAATTTGTGGCTGGGGGTGAGCCTTGCGCTTCGGAGAAGAGTAGCGATTCCGGTGTGAGTAGTTCCTCGTTGAGTTCGGCTCACCCCCACCGCCCCTGAGCGCGGGCCACCGCGCCCGCGCTCGCCTAGACGCTGGCGCGGGCGCGTGCGCACATCGCGCGGCCCGCTCCCCCCTCTGCCACCGAGCCCTCTGCGCCGCCCGAATGCGATTTGGACAATAATAGCGAGGACACTGGCCACTGAACGCATCTATAGACTCATTTCCAATAAGCTCCGAATTAACATGTTTACATGTATTATTGAAGGATGTTTAATAGTTAATTCACCTTAAATTATTTTGTTGTGATAATCGTCGGTATATAAAACATTTATTTGTTTTTCTACATGTTCTAATCGAATCCCAGTATTTTTGCTGATAACTCACTTTACTAAAATAATATTTTGTATTAGTTGGTGCACGTATTATAAGGACTACCCACTTCTTTCTTTTTTCATGTGTTATAGTTATTATATCATGTCGAAGCGTACTGGAGATTGTGGATCTGTGATCAAATCACAACTATTTATCGTTAGACAATAGAGCGACAAGTTACTTGTTTAATGAGACTTCTTTAGAAATAAAGACTGAATTATAATAATTTGTCCAAATTAATTTTTCATTGTTTACGCGTACGGGCGGCGTTTAATTACTTGTGATGTAAAGGTGTCTGGCATGAAAGGAAAAAATGTTTTAGCGTAATTTTCAAAGTAATTCTATTTCCAATGTAGCTTTTTAGTACAGCAAAAAATTGGCCTAAATATCAAGAAATAGTGAATTGTATGGTATGTACTACAGATTAATACTTATGTTTTCTGTGTCGTAGGAATTACATGTTTGGATTATTGTTACTTAGAGCATTCTATATACCTAAATGTTGTTAATATAATGAAATGAAAATGAAATAATGATTATTTCTTAAAAAGGAAATGCATCAAAGCACCCTTAATATTAACTGTTTCTTATTAGATTATTTTTAATGATTTTGGATGTGTTATAAAATTGAGATCGCTATCATTCCGTTTTAAATCAATTAGCATATCAATGAAGGCGCCAGTAGTTAAGGTTGCTTCTGTCTTTGTGCTCTGTTGAAAATAGCGATAATAGAATTATGTACTTATTATTTTCTATTACTTCGATCTATCGTGTATTACCTACTACTTTGGTGTTTTCAATAGAGTATGAGACTAGAGCGACGATTGTGTAATTATTTTGTAGCGAAGGCAATAAACCAGTTGATGAAACTAACTGGGGCGTTAAAAGCGCAACTCTCGATAGCAATAACTGTAAATACTTAAATTAGATAGGTTAATTATTATATTATTACGTTGACCTTTTGTAATTTTTTTAAGAGAGCTTTATGCGGCTCGCCGCATGTATATACTGTAGTTATAGACATTATTGTGTGAAATTTAAAATTTCGCTCAGATCTTCCTTGTATCGACTTCGCCATAATCTAGTGACGATTCCTAGTATTTGAGACTGTTTCTATGATTTTAGACCGCCTTCAACTTTTTGATTGACATTCGTCTATTTATCTGTCACAGCATTATCAAGCCAGTCTCATAATAAATGTGATTAATAGCATTCATCACCTCTCAGTAGTGTTGCAATGTGAATTTGTACAGATGCCTCACTTAAATTTGTTAAGAAATTCCAAGCCGTGTTCTTAATTTAATGTAAATTTTGTAAATTCACTTCTTTAAAATTTCATCTACGATCGCGAACTAGTCCGAACTATTAAATGTACATAGATAAATGTTTGTTACTTGTATATTGTAGATAGAACATTATATTTCTTTTGAGAATTATTGTATATTATTCCGATAATTGATACTTTATTAAAATTTAATGTTATCTAAAGTAATTTATTAAAAAATAAAATAAAATTATGTTACGAACGCTCACGTAGTTGGATATAGCATTTTGCGGTTGATAGTATTGTTTTAACTTTTAAGATTTGTGATTATCAATTTAACTGTACATTTCGATTTCATTGTCTACGTTTGCCATAAACTGCTGGAGTTTTTTTAGCAATATTTATATTTTTTTAAACAAACCCTACTTGTAAGTTTACAGACCTGTTTACAGACATGGATTCTAAATAATAAAATCCAAAATAAACATTTCGTTGTTTTTTTAATTATTCCTTTAGTTCTTGAGTGTAAATTTGTTGTGGTTTAATGGTCATTAAATCGCCAGATAAAGGTAAAATACTGCTATCTGAATGTTGATTATGCTATCTGAAGTATTTAGAGGTAAAAAAATAACAACAGGTGCAATTGAGTATTAGGTATATCCTTTCGGACAACTACGGTTGGTAACTAGAACTATCGTTTTTAAAGAAACTATATCCATTACTAGTTTAATGATTATATGTGTTACGGCGGCTTTCATAATAGAAGTAATGGATATTAGGATTCAAAAATGTAAGTTTTTCAGTTAGAAAATAGCCCCGCTGGTCTGATGGTAAGTGCTTCGACCTTGGCCGATGGTTAATTCTAATTTTGAATAAAAGTTTAATTTTTGTGTTCCCGATCGCAGCTCCAATGTATTTACAAGAGTTTGTAAACGCAGCGTTATATAGGTGACGTCACTTGTCTGTAGTTTTTTTTACACAGCTCTCTGGACTTTTGTATAAATCAGCGTAATAGTGTTCTGTGGTAGAATCTGAATTAAACAGAATAGAGAAGGTATCATATAAATTGTCTTTTTATCCACACAAACAGTTTGAGGCAAAAATGATAAAAGAAAATTCAATAGGGGTCAGTTAAGAAGAAATTATAAGGGCAGTTGTTCCATACAAACGTAGGCCCCCGCTTCCTTCCTGGATTATAGAAATAGAGCAATTTTTTTTACAAAAAATCTATGACCACTATAAGCATGCTCCTATGTTTTCCTTTTTTCTTGAGTTGATTATTTAAAGAGTTTTAAAACTTCAAAAACCCAAATAAATTACCGCTGCATTTATGCTATTATGCAAAATGCCTGCAGGAGCAGACGCGTCTTTCCAATCTATACAAGGCCAAAACGCAGCCCTAGGAAACTGGTCGCGTATATATTGAAATTGTTATTTTTAAATCTATGATTACAATGTATATGTTGCAGTCCAAACTCTTAACCAGTCAAAACCACTTTTGACTGCAAAAATCAGGCAAAAGTTGTTTTGACCGATGCCCTTAGTTAAAAACAATTTTGACTGATTTTCGCAGTCGAAAGTTGTTTTAACTAAGGACGTTGGGTAAAACTACTTTTAACTGCAAAATATTGGGTAATAGTGTTTGTGACCAAATTATATCGGTCAAAAGTGGTTCGAGCTTATAAAAAGCGGGTTATGAATAATCGATTTTGGATATTAAAATTATAAACGTGCGACTAAATAACTATGTAAGCGATTAGAAATATAGATATCTATATCTTTTTGTATAAAAGACTAAGGAGCAGGGGACTGGGGGGGCTCGGGGGGCGAAGCCCCCCGCCATCACAAAAGAAAATAGGGGACAAATTGCCTACTGTATAGGTTAGGTTAGGTTCAGAACATGTCCACCCCGTAGAGGTAAGTCCTGGCGCTTGCGCCAGGCAACCCTACAGGGGGCGCAATCGGGGAATGGCTAACGCCGATCCCGATATCCCGTCTCTACGGAGGTAGAAGTATCTGGAGGGGTTTTAGCCGAGTATGGGGTCTTCTACCCGAGTCCGGCATATCCTTGGGGTGGCCTTGTCAGTCGGCTCCTTGTCGAATCCGTAAAAAGGATTTCCCGTTTAAAAAAAATGATTCAGAACATGCTTAGCGGAGGGAGCGGAGCGAGCGCAGCGTCATACTATTCTATGGGAACCCATACCACCCAAATCTTAAATCAACACCACTTTTGACTGGTTTTTGAAGTCAAAACTGTTTTTGACTAAGGGCATCGGTCAAAACCACTTTTGACTACGAAAAACAGTCAAAACTGTTTTTAACTGAAGGCATTGGTCAAAACCACTTTCCTGATTATTGCAGTCAAAAGTGGTTTTGACCGGTTATGAGTTTTGACTGTAACATATACACGAATTTTGCGTACTGCTCGTGTACAGGTAACGCGAATACGTGCATCCTGGTTCCAGACTATACAACATCACTTACCTACGCCTGGCAAGAGTTTATAAGATATTGTTTAGAGAAAAAAGTGATAATATATGAAATGATATTTGATCTTTATTAGTGTAGGATTACATATATAAAAATGGCTGTTTATTTAAAAGTAATAGTATAAATTAACAAGTATATTTTTTGCGAAATGTTAAATACAAGGCCGCGTTTCCTTTTTTGTAGTTTTTTACTTATAGGAAAACACACAATAAAGCAAAAAAAGTTATGAGATAAAACTCGAAGCTGTAGGTAAGGTAAGGTTAGGTATTGTGACCATTACTGGAGGGTGGTTTAGGCAGGTAGGGGTTTTATATCCGAGTCCAATGGTATATCCAAGGGGCGGCCTTGTCAGCTTTTCAGTCCCTTGTCGAATCGTAAAGAGATTCTCCCGCCCAAAAATAAAAGGTATTGTGACCATAAATAGCGGAGCGAACGAAGCTGTATGTTGCATGCTTGCTTGCATTGTGCATGCTGCATACAAATCGCTAGATCACTTGAGAAACGATAATTAATTATTCAGTAAAATCCACCTCAGCATACTACTTAATTCCGATCTATACACGTTAGTTAGTTAGGTCCCTACGAAGTAGGATACGCGAGTATTTGCGTACTAGTCAAGTGATTCCAATATATACGCGATTAGTTTCACACCCAAGCGTTCTGGCCTTATACAGAATGGAAAGACGCGGTGCAGACTTACCGCTGCGTTCAAACATCACGCAAACAAATTTGACGAGATTAAATGAAAAAAGCAAACCATAGAAACAACCAAAAAAGATCACATCCTTCAACAAGGAGACCACGACACGTCAATTTTCAGTTCCGAGCTCCAGTTGCCTCTATGGCACTCAGCTTGGTTGTCCGGACAGATAATACAATAATGCCTATAACGAGTATATCATTGGGGCATACTAATTTCATGGCCAACTGGTCTTCAGATAATATCTTCATGTCTCTGCAATGTGTCTTAACGGCATGGTTATTTAGAGATTTGACAAATAGACGTAAATGAACTTGATTAGAACAGATTAAATATAATTTTTCACAAGTCCACAGTGTATTTTCATCAAACATTAGACAATCTTTTAGATTATTAAACATAGGAACGTAGGTATTAGTAACAACAAAAGGCTTTAAAGTAGAAATCTTTATATCATTATCACCATCAAGCAATATAAATAATGATTTATTTATTATGTTTATATACCTAAACGACGAGTAATAAATTGCATACGCTGGCGGAGCGGCCCGAGTTTAAAACACAATATCCACAACCAATATGAATATGTTGGTACGATGAACATCATATCAAGCTATGCAAAAATGTGAAATCGATTATTATTTATGGCTTTTGAGACGCCAAAGCTTAATCGAGTGTAAAAAGAGTCACCTTTAGTCGCCCACAGTGCTAGTTTACAACTCGATTCATCAGCAAAAAACTTGAAAAAAGTTCAAAAAAGTGATTCTTCGGCAGTCAAATCACTGCAGAAATACCTACGTTATGAAACGCCAACATTTTGCGGTACTACTACAATAATTTTTGTTAATATGTTAGAAATCTGTAATCGGCCTATGTTCTGCATATTGTAATTACTTTTTAAATATTCTATGTTTGTGCTGTTACCATTTCCCTTGTCTTCTCACAATGGTTGTCAAGCTTCAATGCTAAAAGCGCACGCCTGTGCTTCTTCACTTAGGCATAGAACATACCTACTATCTATGATCAAAAGAAATTGCCGCACACTGCAGAAAGAATAGTATCAACGCTTTGTATAACTTTAGGAATACCAGCAATTAACGTTGCAAATACCGGCAAGAATCCGTTAACATGGCGTTAAAATACTCAATTTAACGTTATAATGTCAATAAATTGATTAAATAACGCTACCAAATGTAGCTGTCGCGAGTATATCTAGAAAAAAGCCGTTAATTACCGGTATTTTTAATATGAGTTAGTAACTTTATGAAACCCTGTTTGCCGTTGTGAGCGACCGCTGAACAACGGTAAAAAAGGCCACGGTCTTACTACATTTTTCTTAACGCTGTCTATAGTTAAACACTGTTTAGACAGGATACTGTCTCTATCTATATTTTTAAAACAAATGAAACGGCATTATTTATTTATTTTTATCTATTTATTTACTGAAATCAACAGCACAAACATAGAATATTTTAAAAAGTAATTACAATAGGCAGAACATAGGCCAATTACAGATTTCTAATATATTAACAAAACTTATTGTAGTAGTACCGCAAAATGTTTGGCGTTTCATAACGTATTTCTGCAGTGATTTGACTGCCGAAGCATCACTTTTTTGAATTTTATTCAAGTTCTTTGCTGATCAATCGAGTTACAAACTAGCACTTTAGCAACCGGCTGCACCAAATGTACGTTTTATGATTTCGTGAAAGTAACAATATAAATACTTAATAATTGCACTATAATCTAATTTCAATTGTAGATTTATTTTATCCTTTACATTTAATAATATTAAATGTACCTACGGCGCGAATCATATATTTAATAGTGAAACGACCCATTTTAGGTATTAAGTTGTTACTTTTTACGAAATCGTATAACGTAAAAACTTGGTGCAACCGGCTCCAGATGTGGCGTCGATTGTACTATAATTATTATACACGCGATGAGTTATAACAGCGGCTGGGCTCTCTTCATCATGCACCTCCGTCCATTTTTCAGTTCGCACGATTATAAATCTCGCAGATTGGACAGCGTCGGCGCCTATGGGAATGCCTTCGCAACCTGTATGCTGCGTTGTAAAATTTTCTATTGGCTTCCTGCAGTCTGTTTAATGAGGCCGGTGGCTATTCGCGCGTGTGTAACTCACCTTTGTATGCTATACGAGTCTTGTCTTATAAGATTGACGGAAACATTAATTGGGGCGTTAATATACGAAATAACTTTGGAGTTTTATAGCTCTACACGTTTCTACACTATACTAAAACACGGCGACTACTACTTTGAGCGTATTATTATTCGCTATTAAGAAACCGCTAACGTTTACTTAGTACTTTTACTATCAACACTTACAAAGTCAATTAAGTAATATATTAGCCATCGAATGAATATGATGACACAATAATATAGAAGACTGTTATTTATATGTTAGGTATTTATATTTAAGAACTCGAATAATAAATTTCATAGAAGATATTGATATGACATCAACCAATTTAAATTAAATTAAGTAACTGAATTTAATTAATATTGCAATGATTTAATGTTTCCATTTTTATTAACTTTATATTATTATTATTATTAAAAAAATATGACATCACCACATACCTAATTATACCGTGCGTGTATGAGTGCATTGGCTAAATGTTAATTTGGTAATAATTTAATTTGTTGGTAATTTGCATTCATTGACATAATTTTATATAATTTTAGTTTGATTTATCTGTATTGAAGTGAGGAATTATACATTAAATGAAATAGTAAAACATAAATTGTAGATAAGGAGCCCTCACCAACATTGCTATACCTGAAAAGGGTGACTAGGTAATCAAGAACTCTAATTATAACAACATCTGTATCACACCTTAGTCAGCAATAAAGATTTGATTTGACAAATTTTTGTAGTTATTGGTGTAATGAAGTTGCTCTATTGCTACAAAACTTTATCGTAAAGAATCTTAAGTTATGTAGGTACATTTAATATCACATTATCTTACAGTATCTTAATTGGAGCGGATTTGGTATCAGCGTTACCTTTGGTTGGTGAACTGTGAAGGACTATCCTCATCGTGAGAACAATATCGTAACTCTGGGGGACCTGTTGGGGCTTACTATATACATACTAGCTGTGCCCGCGAACTACGTTTCGCTGTAATAATTGTCAAAAAAACCCTCATTACCTAGGGGTATAAAAATAGTTTCAGACCTACCGAATATACACAAAAAATCATAAAAATCGGTCAAGCCGTTTCGGAGGAGTTTGGTTACAAACACTGTGACACGAGAATTTTATATACTAAAGATGTTGGGGTATCAAAATTGGGGCTGAAATAATATTAGTATTAAAGGTGATGACATTACTGACCTTTTGATTGGCAAACTATGAACTGAACTTTGGTTGGTATATCTCATCGTAGAGATCGTCGCTCTGGAAGACCTGTTGGGGCTTAAAGCGAACATGAGTAGGTAATTCATTTTTAATACTCATATTTTGCTCCACTCTGTGTTTGTTGGAAGCTTTGAACTCCGAATCGTTGAAAGATTTATATTTATCTCGGTTGACTCGGTAGAGCAAGAAGGCCAAGAGTAACATGGTGCGTATGAAGAGAGCTATGTTTGGAGCAGGGTTGTTGTTAATTTTTTTGTTATTTTTTCTTTATCAGTGAATGCTGATATTAATAAAAATTATTGGCAACTGTATTTATTATTATATAGTACTAGATAGATGCGCCCGCGAACAAAATTTCGCCATAATAATTGACAAAGAAAAATCTGGAGAGGGCCACCCCTACCACCGAGGAATATAAAAAATTGGTAGGTCTGAGAAAAGCTTGAAAAGACCTACCAAATATAATATACACAAAAAGTTCATAAAAATCGGCCAAGTCGTTTTTAAGGCGTTCGATAACAAACACTGTGACACAAGATTTTTAAATATACAGGGCTACCTATTTATCACCCCCGAAAATTTAAGGGACGCTTCAGGACACAGTAGTAGAATGATTTAAATAATAATAAAAAAATAACTCACACATTTAATTTTATTTTAATTTTCTAAAATATCCAAAAAATACTGCACTGGTTTAGTGCAGTAGGATATTCTGAGATTTTTTTATTTTTCTATTTTTTTTTTTTTTTTTAACTCTTTTTTTTAAGTTTTGTATAATAATATAGAAGTGTCCCGAAGTGTCCCTTAAATTTTCCTTGGTGATAAAAAAGGAATTCTGTATAAGGAGCTGAATAAAATACAATTTATACTTTTGGCTTTTGAGTTGAGTGATAGCTTTTTGGTTCACCTCTGTCTATGATAGGAAACGTGCCCTAGGTTGACTACAACTTTCAAGTCGACATTTATATGAGCATCAAAAATCAGCGTCAAATGTTGCTGATGTTGGTATTAAAACAACACCGATAATCCGCGGATACTGATGCGAATATTCATAGCAACCCTGGAGTTTTACTGCGTGATCTTGAGGGCGATTTTGTAACTCATCGGCAACGTTTAGTCGCACAATGCAAAATGCAATCGGCCATCGTATAAGTAGATTTGAAAATTCTGTTTGGCCGAAACTGACTTTTAAAACGTTTTAAAAATTTGTAACGTCATAGTTGGAGCGGTCTTGACACATTTGTCGAATGAATCAACCGAACTTATTGTCAACTAGCTGTGCCCGCGACTTCGTCCGCATGGAATAGTAACTTTTGGCAGCATTTTAATTTTTGTAAGCATTTTTTTTTTAAGATCTTGATAAAAAGTAGCCTATGTTACACCTTATACATTTAGCTATCTATTAGTGAAAGTCCCGTCAAAATCGGTCCAGCCGTTCCGGAGATTAGCGGGAACAAACAGACAGACAGACAAAAAATTTTTAAATTGTGTTTTTGTTATTGGTACCCGATATACATTCATACCCATTTGGTCAAAACTTGTTATTATGACATTACAAACAGACACTTCAATTTTATTTATTTGTATGTATGTATGTATAGATGAATTGAATTCCGC
The DNA here is from genome assembly GCA_963935595.1 of Schoenobius gigantellus. Classification (NCBI taxonomy): domain Eukaryota; kingdom Metazoa; phylum Arthropoda; class Insecta; order Lepidoptera; family Crambidae; genus Schoenobius; species Schoenobius gigantellus. The sequence continues at coordinate 31,711,157 of OZ012548.1, forward strand.
TTTTCTTCATTAAATCATCCAGTTTGATAACGATCGCCGATCAATCGATGAGTTACAAAATCACCGCCCTAATATAGAACGACGAGATCCGTAGAAGAACCGGACTTACCGACAAAGTTCAACGCGTAGTGCAGCTGAAGTGGCAGTGCTGTGGGCGACATAACTTGTGCAGCCATTGAGATCAGAAGTTACTTCGATAGTGGAAAGTGCAGTCAGCAGACCCCAACAAAGCTAAAAAATAAATTCAAAAAAGTCGCCTGCATAAAAAGTAAACATTGAATTAAAACTGAAAAAAAAACAAGCTCAGTAGTATAAAATGCTCTGGTCTTTTCGGCCTATGATGTTCGGCCCGCGGGCCCAATGGCATATTCGAACCTATCCTATTGCATATTTCTAACCTGTCGATTGATCCTACTGAGATGATTTTGCAATTTCAAAATACAGTCACTGAGAAAAGTGTTATTGAAATTTAAGTCACAAATTTAAGTTAATATTCACTCGTCATATGGTATGCCGGCGATAGTAGAGCGGTTGAGGAAATTGTAGCAGTTAATAACCCAAATAATGGGTATATTTTTTATTTACATACCTCTTTTATTTATTTATTATAATAAATATACAACTAGTATTAAATCGCTTTTACTAGACATTTATAGACGCTTGCGACCATGCTCGCTCGCGCGTTCTTACTTGGATTTAACGACATTACATCGTTTTATTTCTTGAATGATTAATCAAAATGAGAAATGGTCACACAAACCCAACAATAATTCTCAAACCTTTAATACCAATTTAATGATGATGTCATTTTCTTCAGTGTCTCTCGCAAGATTAAAACGAGTCGATTAACGTGAGGATCATCAAAATCGGTCCACACTCCTGGCCAATACAATGTCACAAAGGAACAAACATACATACATACTCGTAGACTGATAAACACATTACCCTGCTTTGCGTTGCGTAGTCGGACAAAAATTCACAGACAGTCACTGGCTGCAAACTATAGATGAAACGGATATCCGGTAACTATCCGGTATCTGTCCTATCCGGTCAAAAATTACTATCCGCCGGATACCAGATATTAATAAAAACAGACATACATATATTCTCGGCCACCCACGACTTCGTCCGCCCCATACTAAAGGCACCCACTATAGGTAAAAAAATATGTAAACGAGACTGACGCTGCTACAGAAGAAATGCGCATACACATAACACCACCGGCGACCGACAGCTGTTTATTGTAAAACAGTGCCTCTTGCTTTGTTATACAAATTAGTATGTATAGCCATCGTATGCATAAGAGTTGTTGCTTCTGTTTCGCCGAAAAGCAGTTCAGTAGGGTTACTCTTGAACCAAATCCAATCGATTGGCATTGAGATTGTGATTTTTCGTACGCGTACTTAGCAACACTAGCGACAAAGTGGATTCGTATTTTGAGAAAATTAGATAGCACCAAGTTTGGTTCACTCAAAATCACCACAATAATGGTTCTAATTTTGTGCCAATGTGGAAACTAAGCATACAAAAAATCACAATCTCAATGTCGATCGATTGGAAATGGTTCAAGAGTAAGGCCACAGTTCATGAGAAAGTTGACAGAAGACCAACACTGTTTCGAAGCATGGAAGATTCACATGAAGCGTTACAGGAATAGAGGAGAGGTATAATTGAAAGTTATTATTAGTACTTAAATATGTATGAAATAAATGTTTTTTTAGCGTTAACCTTGTTATTTAAATCCACACCTCATTAAAAACACTTTAAATAACAAAAGCACGTATTTTAATAACTTTACACAATCATATTTGCAATCATTTCAACAAGTTAATGAAACAATTGCTAACTTTGCCCATGAACGAAAAGACCCAATTTCGACCGACTTCACCCGATCGTTCGTGGCGCCACCACAACTCGCTTCCCGCATTGCAGCAAACAGCAATGTTCGACCGGACATTCGGCGGCTGGATATCTGGCTATCCAGCTGCAAGTTTGGCCGGTTAACAGCTATCCGTTTTATCTCTACTGCAAACACCGCGTAGGTATTCACCGTGAGTGGCACTATAAGCAATACGTTTATGTCTAACAGCGGACGTTCAACGGCAGATGATATCAGATCTCGATCAGTGGAACTATCCACTTATTCCAGTATTTTAACGAGTCTGATTGTTACATTATTTCGCTAACAGTTTTTTTATACAACTAAATTTGCCCATCCCATGGTTAGTGGCTACAGTCGCCTATAGTACACATGGATAAGTAAGACTTGCAAATCTACAAGCCTAACAAGGACGCCAATGTACGTTACCAACTTTTGACATAAATGTCAAGCCACAGTACCCAGTAGTAAATCAATGCAGTAATTTCACTGCGTGTCTTAATCCTTGGCACCGCTGCTTGACGGCAGAAATAGGTAAGATAGAGGTGCCCCCATGCAGACGACTCAAATTGCAAAAACAATCACACACACACACACACATACTGCACACATACACACCGAATATAATCTCATAATTCAATGGAATAATATCCATTTTTTCTTACCTGTTAATACATGTTAATAAGGTAGATATTATTATTAATAATGTTTAATGATATGGAGGAGCTCCGCTTACTAAGGCTTTTTCTACCTTAAGAGGAAGCTCCTAGATACTAAGCTATATTTGTAAAGTATGCTGATAAAATTTAAAATTTTAATTGTTTGCAATCTGAATCGTATGTTAGTTAATCGTATATTAACTAATTAAATCTGAAAATATAAAGATTATTCCTTTTTACCTGTTTTCATTGAAAATGTCCATTCTGAAAACAGCTGAATTTTTTAACTTAATTAAGATCAGTTAGAACTAATATCGTTCCAAAGAAGGAATTATAATTCATCGTAAAATAGTTATAATGAAATTCAATATTTGATTTTATGTTGTCATGTTCGCATTGTCGACCAATCATACTGAAAACAAATATGCCTATAAGCATACACGCACCAATGACACCCTCAAAGGCGAATGAAATGTCACATTAATTAATTATGTGAACCATATAAGTTGGCATTTTAAATACACAAAACGGCATTCCGCGATAAGCGGACAGAACGTAAAAATTCGCATGGCTACCTGTCCCAAACCCAAACGCGACTGTAAAATTTTTATGCCCTTGCCAAACAAAGGAGTTATTCCGTTTTATGTCACAAGGGTGGCAAATAAGCGGAGCGCACCTATAAAGCCTTTATGTACCTAATTATAACACTATAGCTAAGCGTTTATTGCCCAAGGGGTTTCTTTAACTCTTACCTGCTTTAATCATTCTTTAAAACGATAAGTCTTACGTGCTTAAATAAAAACCTCAAGGTGTCATTCTTATTTTACAGCTTGATAGAGTTCAATCTGTTTTAACCCCGTGCAATAGAAGAAAAATCAAGCACTTTAAAATCCACTTTTCACATAATATTAGGTCATTCTTATTTGGAAAGGAATAACCGTCATTTGCATTATAGAATGCGTGCGACTACTGAGAAGAAATCTACTAGCATGAGGATCGTAACAAATATCTAGTTGCACATGATCGCATGACTAATGAAGAAAAAACCGGCCAAATGCGAGTCGGACTCGCCCACGAAGGGTTCCGTACCATTGACTAGGTAAACAACAGTAGGTACACAAATTTCATATGTATTATTAAAGTGAATATATAATTAAGTATTTTGTGAATGTTTCAAGTGCTCACCTGTTACCATTTATTGATATCGAGCAAAAAAGGGCAAAAAATCGCGTTTGTTGTCCCCCCCCTGTAGCCCTCCTTAAATATTTATTTTATTTTGTTTTTAGTATTTGTTGTTATAGCGGCAACAGAAATACATAATTTGTGAAAATTTCAGCTGTCTAGCTATCGCGGTTCTTGCATGAGATACAGCCTGGTGACAGATAGAAGGACGGACGGACGGACGGACAGACAGCGAAGTCTTAGTAATAGAGTCCCGTTTTTACCCTATTTGTCCCTTTGGGTACGGAACCCTAAAAACAACGAGTGGATTTAACATTGTATTTTTCAAATACCATACATTATAGAGTTTCAAGTTTTTGTGTATCCTTAATCGGCTAAACCTGCATGCATTTAACACTGGTGTATAACCAGTACTCTGTATTTTAATCTCTCAAATTATGGTAACCACACAGTATACAAGTCCAGGGTCAATTTTGCAAATGCATACCAACCAACGGCAACGCTCCCCTAACGGCTCACGTATGTTTCGCAACCGGGCATTTTAGTGCAGCAATACTGCGCAGACTTTACGAGATGGCTTTAAAGGCTATTTTGGCTTGGCTCTGCTACGTCTGACTTGCTGTGCATTCATACCTTATTAAGGTAAAGCATCCTACGTGAGTCTTAATACTGTTTTATATAATTTGTAAACTCGAGACCGTGTTGCTTTAATTCGGAGCGGCTTATGTCCACTGTAGCTGCATTTCATTCCTGATAATTAGCTGGCCATCTTGGATTACGCGATGCATAAATTGGTCTTATCTGTGGCTTAGTGGCTTTAACAGCCTTGTCTGAATCTAGAGTACCGGGATATTACCTAAGTTTGTCGACATAACACAACAAACAACGAAGAGTATTGGTTTTTATCAAACACTAAAGTGGACAGACAATTTTCATCTTTGGAATTTTAATTACGAGTACTTTTAGTATCAGTTACGAAGAATGAAGGTCACAAATAGCAAGTTCACTACAAATATTACTGTAACAGACGTGTTCCGTATTCATCTATATGGATACGTATATAATCCGGCTCGAAGGACCAAAAATGTTGATGATTATGTAATATGCAAATAAAACACCGTATGTCTCACTGGTTCTTCATTGTATTAAAACAATATTGTGTTTTACAAAGTCTTGTACAAAATCATAAAAAATAACAATAATTTCAGTCATTTTGATTGCCAAATTCCAAACGCAAAACGTAATTTAAAAATGCGGCTGATAGCCAGCAAACATAATTAAAGAATCCGAATACGGAACAAGACGTATAATGATAGTATTCTAATCGAGCAATTGAAATAGTTGAAGTTGACTATCAGCACACCCCGGACACTCCATACAACGTTCGCAAATCAATTACCTATTACTACTACTTAAGCAAATGACGTTTGTACACGCGCAAATGTGTGCGTGGAATCAAGTAGGGCTGAGTGCGCGGTTATCAATCGAAATGACGCGAGATGTGCAGCGACTGCCTTCTCTTTTACCCGCATAGCGCTATCTCTGTTATCGGTCGGCCCCGATGAAGCGAACGCGCTCGCCCTTGTTTAAGTGTCAGTGATGTCTACAACGAAGTGCGTGGTGGGGTGAGGTATTTGAAATGAGTGCGGGGAGGTGAGTGGCCGTTCTGTACGTAGTACTATTATATCTTCTGTGCTATCAGTCAACTATCTATCAATCAGTATATGCTTATAGGCTATGCTTTGTACAACGGGATGCTTGAGCTTAAAATCGATCAATGTCAGTGAGAAAAAAATAGCTGAAAAGTGCTATAGTGAAGTGAATGATGTAGTGTATAACATAGAGGTGTTATGGAGGGACGTAGATCGTAGGGGAGGGCGAGGATAGAGGTGCTGGCTGACTAAATACAAAGAAGATACTAAGGTGGTATGCCATCACCGCTAATTCCTCTTATCGGGCGAGTGGTAGACTATGCTGCATCAGTTTGTTTGGCAACAAAAAAAGCGTATCTTAGACTCTACGATATGAAACGTCTGTAAAAGACGCAGAGGCCAATGATGATGAGTGAATACTCATAATGTTAAAATTATTTGCGGTTAAAAAATTAATTAATAAAAAGAAAGATTTAGATAGAATAATTTTTATCAAGTAGTCTGTGATTATAGCATAATCTTACTTTATTATATCTGATCGTAATTCATGCTCTCTCATACTTTTGCTGGGCCTGAAAGAGTTTATAACCTAATGAACAGGATTTATAATCTAACACCTTAGACTACTAATAGTGGATGGCAAATTAAATGAAATGAAGCATAATTATGTTTCGGAATCAAACAAAAAAAAGTAATTAATTCATAACTTGTATTTATAAACTGCTGAGTTAATTATTTTCTCGTGAATCATCATAACATATGGGACATTGATTTAGTTCCACGCTGGCCTACTTACATCACAATGAGGTGTAAATCATGTCCACTGTCTAGTTAATTGCATCCGATTTGCATCCAATAAATCCTTTGTACAACATAAGTAAGCTTTCACTGTAGTACCGCTCTACCGAAAATGAGGTAATTATGAAAATCTATTGATTAGTCAAAAAAAAAGAAGCTAACTGTGAAAAAAAAATAACAGTAGAATTAATTTACTTTAAGATCGACTACATTGAATAATTTATCACCAAAGAAAAAAACGTTATTGCACCTACTCTGTTATACAAATTCTAGCGATGCCTATGAACTACGTTTCGCCAGTATAAACACTTATAATGCTATTAAAAATGGGCGTTGGTGGTAGAAAAGTGAAAATTTTGGTATATAAATATTTTTTGATGCCAATCATAAATAATAATTCTCTAAAAGAATTTAAAATTTTCTGATTCTGATTCTGATTGAAAGAATTTTCTGATTTTCCAAGACAAACTGTTTGATTTAAAAAAAATTTAAAACGATAGTTTTCAAAGGGTATAATAAAATTTAAAACGCGAATCTTAATTTTTAGTATTTGAAGTAAATAATTACGAAAGTAATTACAGTTATTGAAACTCGGTACAGCTCTTGAACCGTAATTAAGACTAAAGGCTATTTGTGTTTAGAGCCTGAAAATAAGAAAACATACACAGAGCTTGCGTGACTCATTGCCAGGGAGTATGGTTAACTATATAGCCATACTGCCTACCATGATTTTGACAGTAAATATTCGAAATACTTATGCAACTATCTCTGTGTTACACAATTCGTTGACTGTACCAGGGTCGTCTGTATGGGTACCTCCGTCTTGCCTATTTCTGCCGCAAAGCAGCAGTGCTTGCATCGCTGTGTTCCGGTTTGAAGGGTAAGATATGGCAGTGAAATTACTAGGTACCGCGACTACATCTGATGTCACAAGTTGGCAACGTACAATGTGGTTCTTGTGGGAGTTGCAGTTTTGCTGCGAATCTCACAGGAGCCGCATGTATTATAGGTGACTGTTACCACTTACCGTTAGTTAGCTTGTTTGCACAACTTAGTAACAATAAAAAAAATTCTTAAAATCACCTCTTAAAAATTCTATACCCATGTAAAACCATTATTTCTGGGTTTTGGTAGTTATATATCAGCTATAGAAAATGGAATTAATACATTTATTTTTTTAATATACTACATCAAAAGCTTTATTTCACCCGATTTCTCAATAACTGAAGAACTAATACCAATTAGGAATACGATTTCTTTATCTATTTAAAATCATGAGACCTTTTTTAGCTAAAAGAGATCAGTCCTTCCTCCAATACCATGGAGTATAAGCTGCCGCAATGCTTGTTGTTTGTGGTATATGAGAAAGCCTTCGAAAAAAATACATTTTCTACAGAGAACCTTTACATGGCTGAGCGTCAGTGGCGCTGTGGACTCGGCACTTGCCTTCCAATCGGGGGGTCGGGGTTCGAGACCCGCCATGTACCAATGTGTTTTTCGTTTCAAATTCCATATGTATATTTGTCTGACGCTCCTACGGTGAAGGAAAACATCGTGAGGCAACCTGCATACATCTGCGAAGAAATTCAATGATGTATGTGAAGTCGACCAATCCGCACTGGGCCAGCGTGGTTGACTAAGGCCTAATCACCCTAATACATAGGGTAGGCTCGAACCCCTCGGTGGGGACGTATATGAGCTGTGATGACTCCATACAGAACGGCCACTTACCTCCCCGCACTCATTTCAAATACCTCACCCCACCCCGCACTTCGTAGTACACGTCACCGACACATAAACAAGGGCGCGCGCTAAATAGACGCAAGCGCCGGCCGATAACAGAGACAGCGCTATGCGGGTGAAAGAGAAGGCAGTCGCTGCACTTCTCGCGTCGTTTCGATTGATAACCGCGCACTCAGCCCTACTAGATTTCACGCACATATTTTTGCGTGTACAAACGTCATTTGCCTAAGTAGTAGTAGTAGGTAATTGATTTGCGAACGTTGTATGGAGTGTCCGGGTGTGACCTTGCCTTATAATGCGGATATACAGTTCAAAACAATATAGCTTAAGTACCTATAACTAAGACCAAAGTTGGATCCAAGCAATTTATGGTCAATTTCATTTACCTTGTCTTAACTAAGATAATCCTAAGAAGAGTGCTGTCACTTCTTGTCTTCAATTAAATGAATATGACAGCATGCCACGTAAGATCGTCCGTTTTTTTGGAAGGGGGGAAAATGCGTTGACTCGTGGTCGAGCCAAACCACGAGAATATGTGGGACTCCCCAGACCGTACTTGGCCCAGGCCTACCCACTAAAAACAGCTAAGGTATCAATTTCTACCAGGCAACCCTGGTGTCGATTAAAGTTCTGGTGATAGGTTAAAGAAGGATAGTGCTATATAGCTTCCAAGTACAAAAAAGATATTTCAATACCTATAAAAAAACAAAATTAATTTTTTATACTTTTGACTTGAACGAATCCTCTGTTGGCGCTCATCTGATCATTTCTGGCAGTAAGTTCTATAGAAGAATAGCAGATGTTTGTCGAACGCATCGACCGTGTGCCTCCAAGTCATTGGCAAAGCTCAGGTAATTGCAGATCGGTGCTCGAGTTCCCCGCAGGTGGTCTTAAAGGAATGTTAATGTACCCCGAGTACCATAATTTGTACCCAACCCTGTGCTTTTAATAATCAATGTTTAAACAGACTCGGTAAACACTGGTGTACCGTCTTTCCTCTATCTTAGCGTAAATGTAAGCTTCATTTAGAGCGATAACTCAATCCAGTTCACGGATTCCTGTGTGGGTGTACACAGTATATTACTGAAGGTGTCTGCTGTTGAGTTAATAGAATATTCCTAGAATTAACGAAATTTGGAATAATATGTAAGGGTATATTATACTAGCTTCCGCCCGCGACTTCGTCCGCGTGGAATAGTTACTTTGGGCTAACGCTAACTTTAACCCGCGACTTTGTTTATATAGGTGAGTAAGTACCGGGTCTTATAATCTTATATCATGTAGATTGTAGGTTATTCTCAAAAAAACTAAACTTCTAGTGTTATTTTAAAGTACTTCTGCGTACACTATATTTTTAGTTTTGTTTTCTTCCGGCAGAAGTAGATAGCTAACTGGGGCCACCGCCCTTCCCCCTCATGACGCGTGCCCGCCGGCTTTACACATTGTGCGCGCAGTACTCGATCATTATTTTGCTGTGATGTTATTTTAAAACTGCGATATCTCCTATGATATTCATTTAAATCAAATGATGTAAAGGGCAATTTTGTTTAAAATAAATACTTGTGATGAATAACGTATTTATTTGGATAAGGATTAATATCATGTTTATAAAAACACCTTCGCAAATAATGCATTATATTAGAACAAATTTGGTTAGCATAAAAAAGGTTATAGTGAGCTAACCTTAAAAGATAGACATATGCTGTCGCAGACTTTTTTTTAGAACTTTTAAAGGGGAACAATTATGTCATACATAATTTTTGCGATACTCTAACCGTTTATGCAGCGCACGCAGCGGAAGCTCTCAATCGGAAAAAAAATCCCCCGATTTTGAAACATTCTTCATTGGTGCTCCGCTCCAATTGAACTTAGCGTGATGATATATAGCCTATAGCCTTTCACGATAAATGGGCTATCTAACACTGAAAGAATTTTTCAAATCGGACCAGTAGTTCTTGAGATTAGCGCGTTCAAGCAAACAAACAAACAAACTCTTCAGCTTTATAATATATTATTATATTATTAATATTATTATTGGTTTTATTACACGACTTTTGTCGGGTTTATAATAAATACCCCGTCCCAATCCCTTTGGGAAAAAAGGTAAATATTCCCACTGAACATTAAAATGCAATTTTGTATCTAACTATTAATTTTATGAATGTGGTGTTTGTGGCGTGGTTGTGGATGTCTGCGTGTTTGGTGTATGATCGTCTTGTGTGTTATGAACAAAAACGGTATCTCCGAGTACTTTACTGAGGATGATGGATGTGTGTATTGCTGCTTGTTTCTGTAGTATGGTAATGTCTATGAATGAGTCTAATTTATCTATATATCTATGAAGGCTTTTGGCAACTACTCCTGTAGCGCCAATAACAATTGGGATGATAGTCGCTTGTGTATTCCACAGGCGATTTACTTCAGATTTTAAAAGGTGGTACTTGCTTAGTTTTTCTATTTCTTTTGCTCCTATATTGTAGTCTGATGGTACTGTTACGTCTATTAAGTATGTTTTATTACTAGCTTTATCTATGTAAATTAAATCTGGTCTATTGTGAGTGACAGTGATATCGGTGTGTACGGGCATTTCCCATAGTATTTTTGCCGTGTCATTTTCTTTTACGCACGGTTGGGTAAGGGTTTCCTTCCACCAGAGTTTGGAGACTTCTATTTTGTGTTTTCTGGCCAGACACCAGTAGATGTACTGAACAAGGTTATTATGTCTTTTGACATAATAAGTTCCCGCCAGTTTTTCACAGCCCGATATTATGTGTTGCGTTGTTTCGTCTTTACTGGCACAGATACGGCATTTCCCATCTACAGGCTCTTTGAGTATGTCTCGTTGATGTTGACGGGTCATGATGGCTTGGTCTTGTATAGCAAATATAGATGATTCTGTACTTGGAGATAACTGCTGCTTATTGATCCATTTAAATGATAATTCTGTATCTACGTTAGCTTGATCTAATACTTTATTTGGAAATTGTCCATGTAGCTGCTTACCTCGCCATATGCCTTTGTTGCGTCTTATTATTGCTTCCTTTATTTCTTTATCTGTATATGTATTACCCTGCCTCAAATGTAGCTGATTTTCTATTTCTTGTGCTTCTTTTATTAATGAATACTTATCCCTTTTTATATCATGCTCACATATTGCTTTTATTAGATGATCGGATTCTTCTTTTAGGTATTGTTTATATTTAACTATCTGCGCGTTATATGTGTATTCTATATTTAATAATCCCCTTCCTCCTTCTGTTGTTGGTAAGTATAATCTTTCAACATCTGCTTTTTGTTGGTGTGCTTTTTTTATTGCTAATAGTTTTCTTGTCTTTGTATCTATTTTCTTCAAATCACTGTTTTTATAGTTTATTATACCAAATGAGTATAGAAGTACCGGAACTGCATACGTATTAATACCCCTAATGAGATATCTCGAGTTAAGATGACTGTTGAGTAATTTCTTTACACGTTTAAAATATTCTTTATTTACTTGATCTCTTATTATACTGTGTTCTATTTTCCCCGATTCGTGTACTCCTAAATATTTATACGTTCTTCCTATGGCTAACTGTTTGATCGTCTCCCCGCTTAATAGTACATGTCCTTCCCCTGTTACATTACTCCTATGTCCTGAACTTAAGTGAATTGTGTTACATTTATCTAAACCAAAACTCATTCCTATATCTTTAGTGAAAATTTCAATGCTATCTAGTAATACTTTTAAATTGTGCTTATTATTAGCGTAAATTTTAAGGTCGTCCATATATAACAAGTGGTTGATCCAGAAACTATCTTTAAGTTTGTAGCCCTTTAATTCGTACTTATTTAATATAACTGAAATGGGATTTATTGCTAAGCAAAATAATAATGGTGAGAGGGAGTCGCCCTGAAATATACCGCGCCTAACTGAGATTGGTTTAGTAGTAAGTGAGTTTTGGGATCCACGGGCTGTCATGACCACTCTCCATGATGGCATAACGCGCTGCAAGAATCCTTTGATCATGGGTGGACATTTGTAGACATCGAGAACTTTTAGTATCCAGTCATGTGACACACTATCAAATGCCTTCTGGTAGTCAATCCACGCCATGCTCAAATTCTTCTGGGACTGGTGTGCGTCCTCTAATATTGCCTTGTTCACCATGAGGTGATCCTTACAGCCCCTAGAACCCCTGCGACATCCACGTTGTTCTACTGCTATTATATTGTTGTATGAGCAATGGTCATACAGTATATTGGTTAATACAGAGGTGAGTAACTTATACATAGTAGGTAAGCATGATATAGGTCTCCAACTTCTGGGGTCTTCCGTATTTTCACTTTTTGGGATTAATATAACCTGACTAGTAGTGAACCATTCCTCCAAAACTTCTGTATTTTTGAGTATTCTTGTAAATAAAACGCCCAAGTACCTATGCACAGAAGTCAAATATTTCAAATAGTAATTTTGTATCTTATCTAAACCAGGTGACTTCCAGTTAAGTAATTTCTTTACAGCTAATTTTATTTGTTCCGTAGTAATTTCTTCTACGTCTGTCGTATTGAATTCATGTGTTGTCAACTCTATCTCTTTTATCCAATTTGCTTGTTTGTTGTATTGTATGGGATTAGAAAATATTTGCTCCCAAAATTCTTCTACTCTCTCCTTTTCAGGTAATTTAATATCTCCTATACTATTGTTTCCTAAACTCCTATATAATTTATGTTGATTTTCCTTGAATAATTTATTTTGCTCTTTTTTACTATTGATGTTTTCATACCTTTTTATTCTAGCAGCTAATGCTTTCACCTTTTGTTTTATTATTTCTATTAAATTTCTATGATCATTTTCAGATTGAATATTATACTTCCTATATAGTTTATCTTTAATTTTTATCATTCTACGTGTATGAGCTCCTCTCTCTATCTCAATTAATTGCCCTAATTCTTTTCTAAGAAGTTCTATCCTACCTTGAATTCTTTTCTTCCACGGTGGGTCAGATTTCGGTTTAATAGTATTGTTAGGTGTGTACGGTGTCTGGTTATTGTTTAATATAAGAGTTTTAGCAGCTGCATAAATTATATCATTTACGTCTCGTAGTGAATTATTGACAATTAAAATATTAGGTAAGTACTTGTTTAGTGTATTAAGGTTTTCAATGAAGTGTTTATTGATTTTGGCTTTAGGTAGAAAAGCTCGTTCTGAAATTGAAAGTTCTTTTGTTTCAGCTAGTGTCTGTAAAAAGTGCAATATTAATGGATCCTAATCTTCATTAACTTCTATATTCTGTGTCACCTGGTCTATGGCTTCTAACTGTTCTGTTGTCTGTTCTATGTGTTGAGTTATTTCCTGGTTTGTATCGGTGTCATGTGCTGGTAATGTGCTTAGTTGTATTTCTTGAGCTTGATTTTGAGTAGGGTTAATATTGTTTCCTATTTCTAGAATACCCTCTGCCTGTTTCTGTATTTGATTAAGCAGTTCCTGAGATATGACATTTTGTTTTAGAATTCTACGTGCTTGATTTGATAAGGTGTTACCGTTAAATTTGCTAATTTTTGGGTTATTAGGATTTCTTTCTGAGAAAAGTTTATATAGTCTACTTATATATCCGGGTCCGTCTAATCTAGCTTTAAAATAACAAAACATTAACTCCTTCATTTCTTCAGTTGACCACTTTCTTCTCCTATCATCGCTTATTGTATTATGTGTGGTCGATGACACAGATGAGCCGAAAGAGTCTGTGGGCGAAGCCCTACCCCGCAAAGCATCATCCGTTACCCCCCAACCCCGTTCGGCTGTGATATCTTCGGGTTCCCCGACTCCTGCCCGCCTGTTCAGCAAGGAGCCACTGGCGGTTTGCATACTGCCACGTCCAGCACCAGCTCCAGACGTGCCCCAGCGATCCCCGGGCAGCGGTCCTATACGTTCATTACTTAATTGCCTCTCCATATTGAAGGTTTGCTATTGCTCCGTTGGCCATCATTAAGTTTTCGCCTATGGCTGTGATGTTCCACCCCTCACGTGGCATAGATGTTATTGCCGGACGTGGAGTTAGGCTTGTGAGGGGCATATTATTAATATTATTATTATTATAATATATATTATAAATATTATAATATTATATTTTAAACGCTAGCTTTCCGCTCGAAGCTTCGCCCGCGTAATTTTTGTTTTACCGTGTGAATTTTACATTCTCCCGGAGGATAAATAATTTTGTTCATCCGGGATAATGTAGCCTTCTAATGGTGAAAGAATTTTTGAAATCATTCCAGTAGTTTTTGAGTTTATTTGTTATTTACATACAAACAAATCTTACCTCCTTATAATAATAGTGTAGGTATTAAGGAAGCTTCACCTTACTTGAGGACTTGAGGATACGGCTGATGTCAGACTGATTCAGTCCGATTTGACAAGCAATCGGACTGGTTTTCTACGTATGCGACGATAGCTACATTTTATATTGCATTCTAGAACTCCCATTCAAATTCTGTTGCTCTAGGTAGAATATAACAGACACTACCTAAAACAGAACAGATTTGGTTTATCTGTTGTCAACTAAATAATGATATGGTCACAAAAGTGAAGCGAGCTAACTAATACATTCGTCGATAGGGATATCAGTTATTTTTACGTTGCTTTCACTCGCAAGAGCGGACTACCCAAGAGATAGAGGGAGGGTGCCTGCTGGACATCTATTAGAAATAGATATAATATATTTAAATATTTTTTTTTAAATAAGAAATAAACTGTTTTATATTAAATAACAAAAATATATATTTAAAATCTGTTACACATCAGCAAAAATTATGCTTAGCAAAATTACACCAATAAATTGATGTAAACAAAAACTCGAGGTGCCTTCTGATTCAAGCTACTGTCATAACTAAGAAATGCAAAGAAGTAAAAATCGTGAGCGTGAAATGAGGAGTTTGACCCTTTTTAAATATGGCCGGTGCGACGACTAATTAGCATGTAAAGTGTCCCGGCAGGTGGTCTGCCGTGCGCGGGCGCAGTTAAGTGGAGGACTACCCTCATAATCGATATAATCGATGTTTCGTACCTGACGTTCGATGGAAGCGCACATTACTTTTAGAAACTATTTTTATAGAATAAGTCTCTGTAATAATTCAGGACTTTGCCCCTTTCAAATTTTTATCATCGTTTCAAAATCATCAAAATTAAACTATCGTTTAATTGTGCCTTTTACATTAAATTTTCTCTCGCAAAGAGTATGCGCAGCAGGTTCCTTAAAAACCTATTAGAAAATCACTTATTTTGAAACACAATTTCATAAGTTTGAATTTTTCATCCAACTTACGAAGGTGTGTGAGAGAAGGCGTGCGTGCAATAGTGCTAGAAAATTATGCAAATGTAGCCGCAATATCTGGCGCATAAAATTGCGTATGATGGCTTTAAACGGATGGATTGGACGCTTGCGATTGAAGAATCGATGATAACTGCGACTGTGGGAGCTCATGCGGCTTGAATGAAATACTTTTAGATTTATATTAGCCGCGTCGCCTTTGCTACCTCTGCGCCAGTCGCAAGTGTCTTATTAGCAGCGTAAAGATGGCGGTTCACACTGTAACAAAGATAGGACGATGCGACCGAGGAGAGAGATGGGAAACCGATATTTCACTTGACAGTATGATTTTGTATGTGAGCGGGACCAAGACAGAAAACCGCGACGCCAGACAGAAAACCGCGACGCCAGCCAGAAGACCGTCACCGCCTTAGCCCAGTAGTGTCGCAATCGAAAAGCATGTGTGTTTATTGTAAAAAATGACTGCTTTTTCTGGCAAAGAGTGTGGTCAGCTGATTGAACTGATTAGAAAGCACCCTGCTCTACAATACATAACTAGAATCATACAAAGACGAAAGTTTAAAAAGTCGCCGATTCTTCACTAATAGCGAAAATGATCCTGCATGGTCTCTTGTTGAATATGATTCATTAATGGGTAATCTTTTCTTAGATTTCTAATATTGATAAAGACCAAATCATCGTCTTCTTCTTCATCTAATTGTAACTTTACTTGGCCACAGAAGATATACTTGGCTTCCTATTGCAATGTAAATTTATGATACAGTACAACCCAACTGGCTTCATCTACAGACTTTACGATACTATACGATACCATATTAATTAACATTACTACTATATTCTAGGTCGCGATCTAGAATATAATAGTAATGTTAATTAATTTTGTCTCTGTCGCGGCGCGAACCTATGACACAAGCAGCAATGGATGACAATCCACGAGCTCAAAACATCGACATCGAATTGTAGACTATAATACCCCCTTTGAGCGCTGCAATCTCGCTAATCGATGTTTACATCGATAAGTCACGGTATGGTGGATTTTGTGCGACGGCGCTGAATTGTTAGCGGCAACTGCTTATTAGTTTTACAAGGCTGCGGAATGAAATTACTGAGGAGTATAGTTTAATCATGGCCCTTAATGTGGTATAAGAATATTTTGTTGAGTTTATACCGTGGGAAAAAATGGACTGCAAAGTAGCTAATTAAACGATAGTGAATGCCATACGACTAAAATCAAACGCACTGTAATTAAAGGTATAGTGGCGGCTTTCGTATTGCAAATGTGAAGCTTGATGTGGCGCCCACTGTACCGTAACATCATCATCACACCTCATACACGTCCCCACCGAGGGGTTCGAGCCTACCTGAACGTTGGTAATATGTTACGCAGGCTTAATAAAAATCTAGTAATGCAACCTGCGCATCTCTTGGATGCGAATAATTACAATTTTATATCATCACCATAACACATCATATACCTCCCCACCGAGGGGCTAGAGCCTACTCTAAGTTGGGGTGTTAAGGCCTTAGTTTATGCTGGCCCAGTGCGGATTGATCGACTTCACATACACCTTTGAATTTCTTCACAGATGTATGCAAGTTGCCTCACGATATTTTCTTTCGCCGTAGGAGTATCGGATAAATGTACATATGATATAAAAAAAATGAAAAACACTTTAGTACATTGCAGGATCGAAGCTCGGATCTCCCGAATAGAGGGCCAGTGCCAAGTCCACAGCACCACCGATGCTCGACCTCTAATATGCAAAAAACCGGCCAAGTGCGTGTCGGGCCACGCGCAGTGTAGGGTTCCATAGTTGCAAATGCCAACTTTGAGTTCAAACTCACACCTCACAACACATTCCTATTAAATTAGGCATTATTATTATTAAAGCTGCAATGATTTTATATTTCCTTAACTTCACGTGGTTCGTAAATTTATATTCAGTACTCATTTTCAATGAAATTTTACTTTTCCGAGTACATTTTATAAGTTGGTCGTCTATAACTTTTTAGTTTGTACTTAGTACTCAACTCCGATAGCTTTCCTTTTAATTTCGTTATATGTACTACTGTTATATTTTTTTTCACGTGTCCATATATAACCGCTTAGCAGGTAGAGGGGGACACTTACCTCTAACAAAAATTTGCAAATATTTCAGAAACGGATCCCTAAATCGAAAAATGGTGCTGTGAACCTTATATTATTTTTTAAAGACCTATTTAACAATACCCCACAAGATGGATTAGTCAAGAAAAAAAAATTACTCCCACTTTAGGTACCTACCTACCTAAGTAATTGTATGGGAGCTACCCTAAAAAAAATTTTTTTCAATATTTTTTTTCCACTTTTTTGGCATTATTAATATACATACCCATACCAAATTACAGCTTTCTAGTACTAATAGTCTCTGAGTAAAACCGCGGACAGACAGACAGACAGACATGGCGAAACAATAAGGATTCCTTGTTTACTACGGAACCCTAAAAATGAGTAAGATGGCTAAAGAATTTGGGAGGTAGTTAGTTTGATTGTTCTTGATAGCGCAAGGTTTAGGAGAAAACTTGCGCTACTGTAAGGAATAAAGTTTCTTTTTTGTTTTATCGAACCAACAAAATGAAGATGATTCTCAGATTTAGTTTGGACATCTCCATAGAAAACCTCTTATGAAGATTCTGGTCATTCTGAAACATATCTCCTAAATATTATAAATCAATAAGACTCTAAACGAAATTTGTACCTCTTGCATTAATTAATTCACATCGCTTCTAACTACTCAGCTCAATCATGTTTCCGGCTATTATAACGTTATATTTTACCATTTTATAGAATATATTTCACACATTTATGCATGTATTATAAATCTTTCTCATTCAACGTATCTTAGTGTTGGATTAGTTATTCAATGGCTCCAAGCTATCCAACACCACGTTAATTGTGTTCCATTAAAATTTTCTCGCAAACAAGACTTTTTCAATTGAATAAATTTTATACACACAGACGAGCGCTTTAAAACCTGTTTAAGTGACATAAAAATAAATCATCAATAAAAGGTTGATTTGGAACTTTTAAGTAATATTTTAATAAACCAAAGATGAAAGACTAAAGTTCCACTTTTCATTGGCATCATCATCCCAGTTACACGTTGAGCATGGATCCCGCTAAAAAAGGAAATTTGGGCATTATGCACCATGCATTTCACTAAATTATTTAATTAGTAATCCTGTTTAAAATACCGAAGTTATTAAGTAATTTTGACATATTTGTGACTTCTAATTTTCATTCAAAATGCTAAATATTGTTAAATAAATCAAAATATTGAAGACGCAGAGTCGAATCTTGCCAAGTCGAAACTTTTCTTGTGATATGTTTTTAATATACAAAACTAGATGGCAATCAAGCATTTAGCTTACACCGTGTTAAGCAGTTTCTGCAGCCTATGGAAGCCAGCAACAGGAATTACGTGTGCCACGCTGCCCGTCGTGGTTAGAGCTATGTTCACCGAGCAGGCGGCTTCAGATGCCGCTCCCACTTCTGCAAAGAAGTGATGGAAGCCAAGGAGCGTCGCGAGTGAGAGCGTGAACTCGACCGCCTAGCTAGCGCAAGGAGGCGTCGGAGGGCAGGCCGGCGACGGAGGGCTTAAAATGCCCTAATTCCGCCGTCCTATTGGGGTCGACAAGCGACGCGGTCGGGTACGTGTTGCCTACATTGCACTCGACCCATGCGGTGGTGAGGGCAGCTAGGGGACACTTGCTGTACGCATGCCTCTGGTGGAGAGGGAGGCCCGTACTGTTCCAAATTACTGGCATTACGGGCCAGGCCGAGCGACTTACGCGTGCCCAGCGGCCTGCTCATGCACGTAGTCGCCTATCTATGGCCGGAGTGCTGTTACCGAGGGGTCACGGTTCAATTCCATGGAATCCCACACACACACTTGGACTTCGACGGTACGCAATCGCATTTCCCGTCAAAAAAGGAAATACTTGTGCATTGCCGAATCGGAACCATGGTGCCAGTACAAAGACATTACGTGCCTATCTCCCCTCCACTGAAGTGTATCGACCCCCCTAACTTTCAAGAACGACAATTAATGTCTGTTTTAGCTGCGACCTCATTTGAAGTGCTCTAATGAATAGTCATTAGAGTGATTAGATTCTGCGCCCTTAGCATCGAAATCTATATAGGATTTCGATGCTAAGGGCTCACTTATTTATTTGGAAACTACTCGTAATACTAAAATCTAACTAACGAACAAGAGCTAAAACCCGTTCTATAAAAAAACAAGCGTAGTGTATCGTGTTCTTTACACGTGAAATTTAATCTCACATATCGAATATTACTGATAAAATTTTATCCTCATCTTCCATTTCCTTTAAACAATCTCCTCTGACCGCGAGTGCATTTTCCAGATCAATGATTCATTTGTAAGTGCGCCGTAAAATCCTGTTCAGACTTTAAGCATCGAGATTCAATCTCGCCGTCGATAGCCCTTAGTTTCAATAAAGACCATGTTCACGTACCGGTTGGCTTCTTACAGTAACGGGTCTCAAAGCGGCTACTCTCTTAGTCTATGATGAAAGTTTCAAAAACGCAGTTCGCTGTTCAATGCGGCTTCTAGTAGTGCGACTAGTGGCTGGAACTCCGCCATGCAGCTGTCAAGCGCATCCACTTGTGGCTGAAGTCCAGCCGCAGACAACCTCATGGGCCGCAGCTTATTTCTTTGGACCACCTGGACGATTTCATCTAAAATCTTGTGTGGCCCAGTTTACTGCCCAATCGCTCTTAGGACCATATTGAGCACCAGTATGAGACAGTATATGTATAGAACAAAGGTGAAGCAGGTCAGAGAGAACAAGCCGAGTCAGAGACGGAACTCGCACCCGAGACAAATTTGTAAGCGTCGCTTCAGTCTGGAGAGCGTATAACTTGCACTATAGTGTAATCGCAAGTCCCAAGCGATTTGGCAATTTTTATTATAACCTAAAGGACGGTATGCCTGGTGAAGTAGATTTTGGTTAAATCGAAATTCAAAAAACTGTATTCAACATAAACCTTTACTTATTGACGACACACAACTGAAACAATTTGACTCTACCCAGGTGGTAGAGTTTGGGATAGCCTGCTCGAGAAGAACAGGCAAGAAACTCGGAAGGTCCAATTTTTTATCGCCTCATATAAATGACCAATATTACAGTGATCGCTTTTCTACATAATGTTAAGCGGAAAATCATCATCTGTGGTTTGGGACTATGTGTCCGTGCCTATGATTTCTTTTTAGTCTGTGACGTGAGATCATACGGCGCGCACTCGCGCAGTGACTGTGGACAGAGTTACGAGTATCGAATACATACTGTGTTCTGTGATCAAATACTATTTTTTTATAACAAAGATTTATAAGTGTCTCTAATATCTGACTTTCATTAAAGTTTATCATTAAATATGTGTTTTTAATAGTTCAGAAGTGGGATATAACATTGAACTTACAATCACAAACTATTGTATGTGGCGAGTTAACTAATTTGAAAATTTTAGAATATGAACACTGAACCGTTGGCGCCGTGCGTTTTAATATTATATGAGTGAAAATAAGAACTGGTCATGTCGTTATATGTTATTTTTTTAAGTGACGCAAGTTTTTTTACGGTCAAATGTCTTGGTTGTAGTCGAGGTCGTAGATTTTGATTTTGATCCTAAGTGATAAGCCCTGGAATGCGTTATGTAAACATCACAGGCGTTGTGTAAACATTCGCATGCGTAGTGCAACTTGAAACCTACAGTGTGTTCCGTTCCAGAAACTTGGTGAGCTCAGTCCATATTATTTTTCCTATTGACTTTTGTTTGAAAGTGCTATACATGATGGAAAAGAACACTAATCTTACTTAAATTGCACTTACATTTTAAAGTGGGTATGGTAAAGCTTGTAGTTATTTTCGTTGTGGTATCATACATTGTGAATTTGTGATAATTCAATTTGATTATAAGACTGATATTTTAATTTGAACTTTAATGGTTTTAATTTGGTTGTGAAAGTGAAAGGACACTTTTTTATATTATAACTCAACCCTGGGTGGTTCACTTGTGGTGTCGTTCAAATAAACATACTTTCAAATAAAATAACTTAATATGGGGCGTTATAAGAGGAGACATAGATCAGAAAGTAGCAGTAGTTCAAGTTCTGGGAGTGAACGGAAGGTAGACTTGAAAAAGAAGTATAAGAAAAAGTTAAAAAGAAATAATGATCGTATTGAAGCATTGGAAGGTTTAGTCCGAGAGCTGCGGAAGAAAAATAATTATCACCGGGAAAGCTCTGAAGTTGTAGAAGTTCCTGTACCAGTTGTTCGTTATGTCGGTCGAAATGATTTTATTCCGGAGTTTGATCCTCAAACATCTACAGTTTCTATAGAGCACTGGATTCATAATTTAGAAGGCATTTCAAAGATGCATGGCTGGGACGAACGAACATTAATTTGTAATTGCACCTCAAAGTTGTGTGGCTACGCCAAAGGCTGGTATGAACGGCAGACAGTATATGAGATGAGCTGGAGTGAATGGAAAGATAAACTAATCAAGGCATTTCCATTTACAAAGAACAAGTTGTCTCAAATAAGAGAACTTGTTAACAAAATACGGCTACCTTTGGAGAACCCAATTGAATTCTACTACAACAAACTTAGTATCGGCATGTCATGTCAGCTCAGTGATGATGTAATTACTCAGGCTATTATTGGTACATTGGGTGATAAACTCCTAGAAGTGGGAGCTCTGTCAGCAGGTTGTCAAGATACCACCTCATTGCTGAAATACTTAGCTAGTTTTATGAATTCAGATAACAGCAGTACTGATATAAAGACACACATTAGCAAGAGTAGCACAAATAGGGTTGTCAAATGTTTTACATGTGGAAAAGATGGGCATAAGGCCTTTGTTTGCCCTCGCTCAAAGAAACAAAGAGATGACAGAAAAAAATGTTCATTTTGTGACAAGCTGGGGCATGTCGAAGCAAATTGCTATAAAAAGAAAAATTTGGAGAAATATTGTTCTTTTTGCAAAATTAAAGGGCACATAAAAGAAGAGTGTCGAAGACGTCTTGTGAGGTTACAGGAAACTGTTAAAAAGGTTCAAACAATCAGTTCTGATTTATCAAATGAAAAATATTTATAAGAGAGTGCTAATTAATGAGACACCAACAAGTGCTTTTATTGACTTTGACAGTTCGTGTAACATTCTAAAGCAGAGTGTTTGTAATAAATTAAATTTAAAGATTACTGGTAATGAAAATGTTGTGATTAAAGGATATGGTGATGCATTGACCGTGCCAAAAGGCGTTGCTATTGCACATTTAATAGTGGATGGTGTTAAGAAGGAGACAGAATTTTTTATTGTGGCTGATGATTTACAAGATTTTGATATTTTAGTAGGGCAATCATATACGGAAGCACCAGAAATTGTAGTAGTCAAGACGTCTACACACTTAAACATTTTTGATAAAGGGATGGTTCTAGGAATTGCAGAATTATGTGAAAATTTAGAGAAAATACGCCTGATTCCTGATACTGATATAAGTCTAAATCCTGGGGTTAACAAGGTTATGGTGCGAACTGAGCCAATGACCAGCGGTGTTTTAAAAATTAGACAAAGTGAGCAAAGCCAGCCTAGGTGTGAGAAGATCATTTTGGGTGAAGAAGTAGAAAGTGAATATGGCCTGGCGGTTATAAAACTGGTTAATATGACGAGTGAAGTCATTCAACTGCAAGGTGAAAAATGTATTGCTCGTGCTAATTTAATGGACCTGTCGAAGAGTGTTGACAAGCCTATAACAGGCGAAGAATTATCAAATGAGCAAAGACTGGCATTGGGATCTCTACTTGGAAAATATAAATGTTGTTTTTCAGGTGAAGGCATGGAGCTTGGGGACTGCAAAATTGAAATGACGATTAAACTAACTCAAGATAAAGTCATAAATTATAAGCCATATAGGATATCGTTCCATGAAAGAGAGATTGTTAAACAAATTGTTGATGATTTGTTAAAAGCTGGAATAATTGAAAAATCTTCTTCACCATATGCAAGTCCTGTGCTATTAGTTAAGAAAAAAAAAGGTGGTCATCGTATGTGTGTCGATTATAGAGGCTTGAATAAAATAACCGAAAAAGAGAGATACCCATTACCTGTTATTCAGGATTTATTGGACAGACTTATTGATAAGTCTGTGTTTTGTTGCTTAGATCTGGCAAATGGGTACCATCAAATAAAAATTGCAGAATGCTCCAGACCATGCACAGGGTTTGTCACACCCGATGGTCATTATCAATACTGCATGATGAGCTTTGGACTATGTAATGCACCAGCCGTTTTCCAAAGGGCCATGAATGAGATACTGGCTCCTGTCATTCACGAATGTGCAGAAGTGTGTATCGATGACGTCATCGTGTGGGGTGATGATACTGATGAATGCCTAGCAAATTTAGGTAAGGTGCTTAAATTAATTGATGCAGCAGGTGTAAAGTTAAAGCGTAATAAATGCTCCTTTCTAACTAAGACTGTTGAATATCTTGGTCACATGATACCTGGGGGGGAAATTCGCCCAGCTCCGCGTAAATTAAGTGCTGTAGCAGACTTCAATACTCCACGGAATGTCCATGAACTCAGACAGTTCCTAGGCTTGGCAAGCTATTTTCGCAAATTTATAAATGGTTTTGCGACCATAGCTAGACCCTTAACCTTGTTGACCAAGAAAGGTATTGTCTGGTGTTGGGGACCAGATCAAAGTGAGGCTATTACACATTTAAAGAGCTTGTTAACTTCTGATCCTGTCCTAACAATATATAGCCCAAAACGTGCAATACAAATTCATACAGACGCTTCTAAAGTAGGTCTTGGTGGAATACTTCTTCAAAGGCAAGATAGCGGTGAGTGGAAAGTCGTAGCATACGCAAGCAGGCAAACATCAGCGACTGAAGCTAAGTACCACAGTTTTGAGCTTGGGGCATTGGCGGTTGTGTTTAGCATAGAAAAGTTTAAGGTGTACATATCAGGGGTCAAGTTTAGTGTAGTTACAGATTGTTCTGCGTTACGGCTCGCATGGTCTTAACGAGACTTGTCTCCTCGAATAGCTAGATGGTGGCTTGATCTCCAAGAGTTTGACTTCGACGTAGAACATAGACCTGGGACGTCAATGACGCATGTAGATGCGCTAAGTCGAAATCCACTACTAGTTAATCATATTGAAGAGATGGATTTCATTAATGCTCTCCAAGATGGTGATGAAGGGATTCAAGAGTTAATTGAGAATTTAAAGTTAGAAGTTAATGCTAATAAAAATAAGAAAAATGGACTGGCTAAGATTTTCAAGGTGGTAAATGGTGTACTTTGCCGAATTACTGAGGATGGAACAAGGCCAGTATTACCTAAGGAAGCTAGATGCCCATTGTTATCATGAAAATTTATTATGATGACAATGGGCATTTGGGGCTTGAAAAGTGTGTAGAAGCCATACGGGCTAAATATTGGTTTCCAAAATTGAGGAAAACTGTTGGTAAGTATGTGAACAGCTGTATTGGGTGCCAGTTTACAAAAAAACCCACTGGAAAGCAACCAGGGTTAATGCATCCTATTCCTAGGGTCTCTGTTCCGTTTGACACGCTACATGTTGACCATCTGGGACCCTTTTTTAAAAGCAATGGCAAGACTTATGTTTTCGCCATTATTGACGGGTTCACAAAATTTGTCTGGCTGGAGGCGGTGGCAAAGGCGAATTCTAAGGGCGTTATTACGGCTCTCAATAAGTTAAGTCAAGTGTTCGGTTATCCGGTGCGAGTGGTGAGTGACAGAGGCACTGCTTTCACTGGAAAAGAATTTAAAGAGTATTGCGAAAAACACGGCATCAAGCATGTGAATGCGGTAGCTTCCCCAAGAGCGAATGGGCAAGTTGAGCGCCTAAATCGCACCACCTTAAGTTCGCTTACCGCCTGCATGGGTAACGATCAAAAAGGATGGGATGTGTTTCTTCCCAGAATACAGTTGGGGGTTAATTCAACTATTAGTCAAGGTACTGGCAAATCGCCATTAGAACTGCTGTGTGGTATGAGACCTCGACTGTCTGGAGAATTTCAGGGTGCAGTTCATACCACTGAGTTAGAAAAATTGACAGCAAAGAAAATTGAAGTTAATGCATCTCAGATGAAGGGCCGATTTGATAAGGGTCGACGGGTATCTAAGCCGATTGCGCTTGGGTCATTAGTTATGATGGAGAGAAGGATTTTGAGACCTGGTTTGACCAGTGGTAAGTTGGTGCCTCGATTTGCAGGCCCTTACAAAGTTACGGCTGTATTGCCTAATGAACGTTATGAAGTCACTTCGGCCGAGAGAGGCAAAAGGGCTTATAGAAACATTGTCGCCCGTGATAAATTAAAGTTGTGGCACGCCCGATGTGTAAGTTCGTCTGATGAAGGTAGTATTGGTAAGGAGTGATTGTGTCTTGATAGGGCATTTACTTACAATGGCCGTGAGGGGCTCATGCTTATGATAACTGCCGTTAGGGGCAAATAGTTGTCTCTAGCTACCAGAAGGGACTGCTAGTTATACTTGCCGTGAGGGGCTCATGTAATTACTGCCGTCAGGGGCTTATAAAATATCTGCCTGTCGGGGGCTAAACGGTGTACTTGCCGTCAGGGTCTTACAAAATAACTGCCTGTCGAGGGCTGAAAGTGTACTTGCCGCCAGGGGCTAAAGTGTACGCCGTGTGGGGCCTGTCCTGTAATTTGGGGGCTACTCTTCTTATATCTCATACAGGGTTGTCAATGTTCTCATTGTCAACATTGCCGCTAGGGGCCGTGAAAACTACAGCTGCTGCTCGGGTACGGGTCGTCATTTGGAAGGACTATAGAAGATTTGTGAGAGATCCTTCGGGGACGAAGGATGGCAGGATGGCCGAACTGTTAAGCGGAAAATCATCATCTGTGGTTTGGGACTATGTGTCCGTGCCTATGATTTCTTTTTAGTCTGTGACGTGAGATCATACGGCGCGCACTCGCGCAGTGACTGTGGACAGAGTTACGAGTATCGAATACATACTGTGTTCTGTGATCAAATACTATTTTTTTATAACAAAGATTTATAAGTGTCTCTAATATCTGACTTTCATTAAAGTTTATCATTAAATATGTGTTTTTAATAATAAATAATATTAAATTGCTAAAACTATACATAAAAATGCCCGTCGGAGTTGCTGGACAGTTATTATTATATAAGGTACAAGATATAATTAAGAACATCGAAATTTTCATAATATATTTCTCAAAACCAAATTGTTTTGATTGTCGTTTACTTGTTTTAAGTGTCTGATACACTTTATATTATTTTTTAAGTACATCTTTGACTGTCATTTTAAATAGTATGTTGTTTTTACATATACTACAGGGAAGCTCTTGGCCTTCAATTCACCTGATGGTAATTAGGCCGAAAGTGGAAGTGAGCTTCACCCCCTAACGACTGAGAGGAACTGGCCATCCTACCTCTAATCATTATCGGAGCCCAACAATGCTATTAACATTGTTATTATGGTGATAAACTTAGGTAAGACGATGGTAGCTAGCCGGGCGGGCTCTGTAGCCCTACCACCAACCAAACCAAGCAGAAAAATTTCTGCCTGTAGAAACTTAGTTTGTTTATTTCATGAGGCTACGAGACTTCGCGCATCGGTGGCATAAGATCAGGAGTGGGCTAGAAAGGTGAACAGCGAAGAGTGCAACGGCCCGAAGAAAGGAGAGGAGATGTAAGGCAGACAGAGCCAGCGGTACCACGAACAGTGGGCACACGGTGACCTGGTGGCCGACACCGAAGGCGTAACGTGTGTTTGCCCGCCCTGAAGGGGAGAAGGACACAGGGATAGACAGAGAAAGTTTTAAATAATTTGCAGGGAGTCAAGAAGTGCGCACGGCTAAAAGTGGCAGCATTCGCAGGTTCCGCGCGCATCTCCCGATGATTTGACCCGAATAACCAGGATTGGTTGAGTATTGCCATGGGTGGTTGGAGGGGTTTGTTTAAAACTTAGTTCTTTGATATTAAAAACTGCTAGGTAACTCTTGTTATTTCTAGATATTTTACAGAAATATGACCGCGAAATAACGCACGGCGATCAATGTACGACGAACGATGTCCAGTAATAACATTTGCGGTCTTGGAGAGTAGGCCCTCAGTAATAACAGCGTTATGACCAGCCACGGATGAGTTCGATCAATACCTTTTGTGGCTCGCCGTCCAACAGTATCTTTTTATAGTTCCCTCGATTAAACTGATTTGTAGTCTATTTAACTGTTCCAACAATGTAACGCTTGAATCTGTACACGACAAAGAAAAGTCACACAAACACGAATAAGTTACAAATTAATGTTAACACAGTGGTGACAGATTAGAGTTATCATGGCACGGCAATTTTTTTCTGTGAGTGCTTTAAAAATAAAACGGTATTCATATTTATGTGCCTGCTTCCCACTTTCTGCTATTTAATATTTGACCATAGTGTATTGTTATACATAGTACTTATGGTTAAGTTTAAGCTTAGTAAAATTGAGTATCAAATTAATAATATCAAGATTTACATGCTTCAAAATTACCAACAATAAATCACGCATGCAATATTTGCATCCACTCAAATCTTACAAAATACTCAGCCGAAAAGAACGCAGTCTAGTGTCTACGCCAGGAACGCGATAAAAGTATCTAACCGAACGAAAAAAGCTCTTTTAACAAACAGTTTGAGGCTTTGCAACGCTAAGCCGCGAGTTAAAATCCTCGTCCATCCACCTTAACACTAAAAAGCCTCCATCTGTGTCCACGAGAACGTTCAATTTGTCCGCTTACGTTCGAAACCGACATTTATTCCCGAGCAATAAGATCACAACGGAATAACCAGTGTTCCTGTGTGAAACGTTAACAATGAAACCATTTTTTTACTTTTCAGTCCCGGTGCCGAGGAGTTGCGAAAAAAGTAAAAACAATAAAAGACCAGGATACCGTGGGCGAATTTCGCGCTGCACTCGGAACCTTTAACTAGGCAAAAGCTTTTTTATCAGCATGACCACGTAGGTTGTATGGCATGTGAAAAAACATACTTGCACGAATACTTACAACGATAAACTGGTAAACAGTTAAACTAATATGTGGTTCACTGGAAAAGGGCAGGTGTACAAGTTATTGTGGACGAGTTTTTAGTCATTGATGCAAAGGGATCGTGATATGAATTTATATTTTGCATTTAATTCTAAGTGTATTGAAGCTTAATGATGCCTTTAGAAGACCTGCTACATAACAGTGACAGAACATTACATTTGCTGTTATCATTCCAATGTTGGTTCTATGGGCAAATGATTGACATCGTTTGAACAATTCCTTGTTAATGTTTCTCCTCATTGGTTTTCAAGTAAAACCAATATCTAAAAGCTTACACATTTTGACGTGGGAATTAATGACTCCTCAAATTTCCAATATTTTAGATTCAAATAATGATGAATGAAACATTTTATTTTTTAAGTCTAAGAAAATAACATTAATGATCTTGTAAAACATAAAACATCGCGTGTATGTTGTCCGATGCCACTTCAAAAAGCTTGTAATCGCGTAAAGAATTTCGATTAAAAATGAATCCTTCAGCAGTTCGGGTGCCCGGTGCCCGGCGTCCACATATTGCGTAATCGATTCGGCTGTGACATCGAGTGGGGCCCAATCGTGACAACGGCACCGATATTAACCACTCGATAGCTAATTGTTCCCAGTTCAATTATCGAACAACTGTCAATGGTATGCAGGGTGTCGTATCCCTGAAACAAATTCGAGGAAAACGACATTTTGACAGACAGATATTCGTATATATTTCATCGAGTTTGATTACCAAAGGATTATACGAATGTCAAGGATACATTTTTTGGTCACATATTTTAATAGTAAGTAAAGAACGTGTCATATACACTATTGCACACCTTCCAGACATCGGACAGTCAACTTTTGCATTTACTATGTAACCATGAAATACTTAAATTGGAGTAAGTAATGATACTTATATACTCGTAGAAAGGTCAATAAAAAATCTTTTTATTTCGCTTTTTATTTGTCTTTAATCTACGTTTCGTGTCTGCGCAGTTACGGATTAAGAATATTATATCCAAGAATGATGTGAAAGCCTACAAAGGGACTACAAATGGAAAGGTAGTAAAACAGTCAAATATAATTGCATGTAAACCTTTAAAAAATCTATGTTTTGGCATGTAAACTTTTTGTTGATTTCTAGTTATATAGTTTTAAAAAAATATTTCAATCATTCGTTTTATCAGATCACAGATATAATAATAATATCTAAGTATACAGCAAAAGGAGACTCTACCTGAGGTACTGTGACAAGACGAAGTTGTTATTTTGCCTCCATTTAGGGATCACAAATTGGATAACAGGTGGAGATCCGATATTAGCAATGACCTAGTGTTGGCTGGGCTTATTCCAGAAGAAGCTATTCGATGAATTGGCTCTTCTTTACTCGAATTGCCCCTTCACCAGAGCGGATGATTATTCCAAACCAACACCAGTGGATTAGCTACTTGTGGTGGTCTCGTCTACCCTTCTACACAAATGATATAACCAGGTTATGAGTATAACCAACATGCCATTTTGGTTGAGAGATAATCTCCCGACCCAAAAACGTGGTCTTATATTATTCGGGTAATCAATTGGCAAGCAAAAAGAGCGTCCTGAACAGAGCGAAGCGGTTCTTCACTCCTAGCCAGTGGCTAATGCTTTATAAAGCACAAATTCGGCCGCATATGGAGTACTGCTCGCATCACTGGGCAGGAGCTCCCAAATATCTGCTCGATCCTCTTGACTCCCTGCAAAGGTATGCATTCCGCATTATCTGTGATCCCAATAACACGGCCTCAGTGGAGACGCTGGAGCAAAGGAGAGGCTTTGGTTCTCTCTGCATGCTCTATCGGCTCTTTAACGGGAAGTGCTCCGACGAGCTGTTTGCAATGGTGCCTTCGTTATGTTTTTAATCTGTAAAAAAATTGTAATCAATCAAAATCTTTCACAGTTCTAACAACAATGTAAATTCATCATTAGTGGCCGAATTACCCACCTATTTGGATAACACTACCATATTCAACAAATGTTGTGATTGCCCATTCTTTTAACATAGACACTAATGCCGTAAGTGAATAACAATCGGCAATCGAGCTGCGTTAATGGCTTAACGTAATTTACTAACTGCGAAGAAGTTTCAGATAGCTATTAGGGTGCGTTACTCATTAGAGGCTAATGCGAATCGGCTACTACATCAGCATTTTCTTTTGTTGGTAACTAACTATACACTTATGTTCCTCGCAATTTATTTATGTACTTACCCACATTTCTTAGGTTTACTTTCTTTGGGTTGGGAATCATTTATGTTATGGGAATCATAACGTTTTAGGTGCACATTAATGTAGTTTGTATGCAATTAATTTCGCCGTTTTTCCCATATTCACAGTCACATTTTTTATTAAATAATAATAAAAAATCGTTCAATTTACCAATATGTGGTTTGAATAGATGGTAAACATAACTTATTCTAACATATTCTGTCGTTTGTCGACGTGCAAATATTTTATGCAAATTAGTTGTAATAATTTTAAAAGATTGATTTTCAATAATGTTGTAACTCGCTCATCTATTGTCAATATTAAATTGAAATCAAATTAAGAAATTTTATTAAAGCCTAATAAGTAAATAAACTTCTGATAGACAGTATTATAATACAGTATTCGCAACAAAAATGTTAATTCAATATTTAGTCAAATACCTACTATCTTTGATTAGAAAAATTCGTCTGTTAATAAAATTGTTGACTTAATTTATTTACTTATATACATAAATAGGAGCCTTTTATTTTTCTTAATAAATACAAACTATGACAGTACACATACACACACAGTAAAACTGACGGCCTTATCGGCTTTAGGCGATCTCTACCAAACAACCGTTTAACTTAGTTAATTGTCAATAAGATTTTCCAGGTTGTTATTATTATATAACTATTAGGAAATTATTATTGTTGCCAATGTTATGAAATTCGATATTGAGATATTGAATACTATACCTACGAGGGCGGGTCAAAAAGTTCGCGGAATGAGGTGCATGGAGGGGGGAAAGGTGACTTTTTACTACCTGCACTAGTTGTGAAACTCATTAAGAGTATAAATATTAAGTTTCAAAAAAAATAGGTCAATTACCTGAGCTACACTTCAATCAACAAGTCAATCCGGAAGAAAATATGCAACATGGAGAAAATTGAGTTTCGCGCAGTCATCAAGTTCCTTACCAAACAAGGAAACCTCCCCAGACTATTTTCGAAGAGATGTCTTCTGTTTACGGGGACTCTTGCCCTGGTAAAACCATAGTTTACAAGTGGCACAGCCTGTTTAAGCAAGGCAGGGATTCGATTGAAGATGATCCGAGGCCAGGGCGGCCTGTCGAGGCAACCACGGCAGAAAACGTCGAAAAACTTGAAAAAATTATATTGGAAGATGCCCGTTTAAAGAAGAAACAGCTTGCAGAAATGATTGGAGTATCAGCTACAACCATTTTGAACATCCTACACGACCATCTTGGCATGTCAAAGGTGTGTGCAAGATGGGTGCCGAGAATGCTCACGCCACACCAGAAGCAGCGGCGAGTTGAGTGTTGTCGCGAGTTTTTAGCGCTCTGTGGTGAACAAAAGGATGAAGTTTTGAATGGAATTGTGACTGGAGATGAAACTTGTGTTCATCATTATGAGCCTGAGTCCAAACAAGACTCCATGCAGTGGCACGAAAAGGGCACACCACTTCCGAAGAAATTCAAAGTGTCTCCGTCGGCTGGAAACTCATGGCTACTGTTTTCTGGGATTCAGAGGGAATCCTCAATATTGATTATAAAGAAAAGGGTGTCTCTATCACTGGAGAGTACTACGCTGCACTATTAGGATGTCTGCGAGATGCTGTGAGAGAAAAAAGACGGGGAAAATTGACTAAAGGTGTGCTCCTTTTGCACGACAATGCACCCGTGCACAAGGCGCAAGTTGCGATGGCTGCTGTTCAAAGAGTGGGCTTCGAAATCTTGGAACATCTTCCCTATAGCCCAGATTTAGCCCCAAGTGATTATTATTTGTTACCAAAAATGAAAAAAAAGCTTCGAGGGAAGAAATTTTCCAGCGATGAAGAAGTGAGGAGCGCAATTTCGGCCTATTTTGACGACAAAGAGAAATCATTTTTTTTCGAAGGTATTAATAAATTAATTGATAGGTCTAATAAATGTATTAGAGTTAAGGGGGAATACATTGAGAAGGAAAAATAATTTTGTGTTTTATTTCTTACTTTTTACCCTCCATTCCGCGAACTTTTTGACCCACCATCGTATATCTGGACGGCGGACAGTGGATTCGGCACTTGCCTTCCAATCGGGAGGTCCGGGGCTCAAGACCGCCATGTACCAATGTATTTTTCGTTTTTAAATGTCATATGTACATTTGTCTGACGCTCCTATGCTGAAGGGCAACATCATGAGGCAATCTGCATACATCTGCGAAGAAATTCAAAGGTGTATGTGAGTGAAGTCGACCAATCCGCACTGGGCCAGCGTGGTTGACTTAGGCCTAAACACCCTAACTTAGGGTAGGCTTGAGGCCCTCGGTGGGGACATAATATGAACTGTTGTGATGATGATCTCAATATCAAATCTATACTAATATTAGGTCCTTACATATGAAATTGGCGTTTTGCCGTACTGGCCACTTTGATCTCAAATATTTCCACTATGGTTAGGAATTCCAAATTCAAATTTATACAGCTATTTACTTTTATTATACTTGTATTTGTGTTTCGAAAATTATAATTCACTTGTTTTTTCCTCAATTGTTTTTTTTCTTTGCGTCACTCAGTTTACATAATGGAAAACTTGAAATATCGCGTTATTTACGAGTACGAGTTCCACCGTGGTACCAGTGCTGCAGAAACGGCTCGAAGGATTAATGATGTGTATGGCGACGGTGCCGCAAAAGAAAACACAGTGCGTTTTTGGTTCCAGCGTTTTCGTTTTGAAAATTTCGACCTGCAGAACAAGCCCCGTGGACGGCCGGAGACCAAAGTTGATAATGAAGAATTGAAGGCTTTTGTGGAAGCGGATCCATCGCAAACCACGTCCGAGTTAGCTGCAGGCTGCGGTGTTAGTGATAAAACTGTTTTAATCCACTTGAAGCAAATTGGGAAGGTGAAAAAGCTTGAAAGATGGGTACCTCACGAATTGAGTGAAGCAAATCAACAAACGCGCGTTGACTGCTGCGTTGCATTACTCAACCGGCACAATAATGAAGGGATTTTAAATCGAATCTTTACTTGTGATGAAAAGTGGGTCCTGTGCTATAATCAGAAGCGCTCATCGCAATGGATGAACTCTGCCGAACCAGCCAAACCATGCCCCAAGCGAAAATTGACTCCAAAAAAGTTGAAAACAAAACAATTGATTGGAAAGTTCAAAACAATTGAGGGAAAAACAAGTGAATTATAATTTTCGAAACACAAATACATTAGTAAATAGCTGTATAAATTTGAATTTGGAATTCCTAACCATAGAGGAGATATTTGGGATCAAAATGGCCAGTACGGCGAAACGCCAATTTCATATGTAAGGACCTAATATTATAAAGAGGAAAGATTTGTTTGTTTGTTTGTATTGAATAGGCTTCGAAACTACTAAACCGATTTTGATGAAAGTTGGTATAAGGATAGTTCGAGACCAGGGGAAGGATATAGGGTAATTTTCCTATGGGAAAATATAACATTCCTATGGGAAAACAAAAATAACGCGGACGAAGTCGCGAGCGGAAAGCTAGTTTCATATAAAGATAAAATAGGTTTAAATACGGCAATAATTCATTTATAAAATTATATAATATAACAACTATGTTACTTGTGAGAATGATTTATATTCACGATTCCATGCTGTATTTAGTTCATATTTCACTATTGATAAAAGCAACAGAGTTTTATTATTATTTTACGATTATACGAGTAGTTTTAATTACTTTACTCTAATTATGTATTTAGTTATTCATTTTTTGAATACTTATATTTATCAATTTTGTTATGACCAACTTAACCCTAAGGGTTGTATGGCAAATAAAGA
Source organism: Schoenobius gigantellus (assembly GCA_963935595.1). Lineage (NCBI taxonomy): Eukaryota > Metazoa > Arthropoda > Insecta > Lepidoptera > Crambidae > Schoenobius > Schoenobius gigantellus. The sequence continues at coordinate 31,745,557 of OZ012548.1, forward strand.
TTTAAAGATAACTTCGAAAAATATAATAAATGTATGACATAATACAGTGTCAGCAAGAAGTACGCGTCCAGAAGTTGACTCCTTAACAACTTCACTTTATATGTTAACTAGGTGTTTTAGTATTCAAAACGGATGGCGTAGCATGCACTGTGGATTAAAAGCGACAAATTCTGCCAGGACCCACCGTTTGAATATGAAAAACCTGGACAATTTGTTGGTAAGGTAATGAATAGCTATGTATTTTTTAATCTAGTTGTATTATCTATTGACTAACTTCATTTTCCTATTAGTAGGTGCGTCGCTGGCGCTGTGGTCTCGTGAGGCAACTTGGATATATCTGCGAAGAAATTCAAAGGTTTATATGTAGACAACAAATCCGCACTGGGCCAGCGTGGTTGACTAAGGTCTAACCAAACACGTATAATATGAGCTGTTATGATGATCAGTAGGTATCTATCCTAATTTGTTGATTTATTTTACTTTTACAATTTTTATGATGCTTGAATCACCAAAGTGTCCAATACCTACTTGTTTAAATGTAAAGTTGTGTATGTGGTATTTACACGCTGTGTTTACTTATGTGATAAGTAATGTATATTATTGTCTATGGCAGGGGTAGGCAAGTAATTTAGAATGGGGTCCGGATAGTGTTGAAAAATTTTATCGAGGTCCAGAATAAAAAAAAGATCATGAAACTGATCACGGCTTTCAAAGCTATTACATTATATAAGTATTATTTATAGTCAGAGAATTTACACACAAACTAAGAAATATTTAAAATAGCAATAACACTGTTAACAGCTCGGGTGAGCTGTAGATTCATAACACGATATTATCTGGTCAAAGACAAGCATAGACTCTATGCTGTACTTACCTTTAATTGGTTATACATTATGATATTCCTACATCTAAATGTTATAACGTTATAACTAATCAATTTGATTGTTACTGGAGAACTTGCAATCAAACACATAAAAACAGGTATTTCAATAGAAAAAGAAAACAAAAATAAAATGTTTTTACCTCTTTGTTAATCACACTAAGTAGTACTACAATTTAAACGTCAAAGGTTAAGTACAGGATATTTCAGGAGCCAGGAATGCCAAACCAACTGAAAATACGATTAGAAGTATCCGTTCCATGTGACGTAAAGTTTCTAAATATTTGTATTATATTACACTTTGAGTATCATAAGTTCAAGTTTTGTCAAAAAGATTAAAGTTGAAATGAAAACTGTCGAAGAAAATTGATAATACCTACTATAAAAGACTCATTATCATCATCACAGCTCATATACGTCCCCACCGAGGGCCTACCCTAACCAGTTATGGTAGGGCGATTAGGCCTTAGTCAATAACTCTTTAACTAACTATCGATAAAATGACTATCGATACCAAAAGGATTGATTAGAAATGTAGAATCTTTTCTAAAGGACGTAACCTCAGCGTCAAAGACTTTGAAAAACGATATATATATTTTTAAAAAGATCAATTAAAATCTTTTACAATACTGAAACACTTTCAAGTTGGCTGTGAGCCAACCAACCGTCTGCATTTCATCTTATCATGAACGAATTCAAATTTTGCAATGGTTAATGATAATATAAAACCAGTACAACATAATTAACCTTATTTTAGCCGCCTCCGTGGTCTAGTGCTTGAGACCACGTAGTATTAATCTTTAGGCCCGGGGTTTGATTCCCCATGGAGGTATAGTTTTTCTGCTAGATTTGGTTGGTGATAGGGCTTTTTAGCCCTCATGGTTAGTAACCACCGTGCTATCTTAGATTTTTCGCCATAATAACAATGTTCTATGACATCGTTATGTTTCTCAACTACTAAGGAACTAGCTATCTTGCATAGAACTAGCCTCTATGCAAGATAGCTAGTTCCTTAGTAGTTGAGAAGTCTAGGTGAAAGCGCGCTTTCAGTTTATCCTTATTCATATCGAGGTGCCCACACACGATTTTAGTATGGAGGCTTTCTCTGCCTAAGAAGCAATAATTGATAATTAGTTCCAGGTACCGATTTTCACATTCAAAAATCACAATTTAAACTTAAATTAAAAAATATTTATTCAATATAGACCTCTACAGGCACTTATTGACGTCAAATAAAACAAATTTGGCTTTAAGGATGTAATAAATTAAAATGTACAATTCATTATTTAAACCATGTAAGTATGTACCCATAGTAAAGATGTATATGCAAATACAAGTAAAATGAAAAAAAGTTGTTTACACCCGTTCGCAAAATTGGGAGAGTCTTCTCGAGAACAGCCAAATTCTCGGAAGGTCTAGATTTTTGTCTACTCCTTTAAATTACCAATGTTACTATAATAGCATTTCACAAACATTTCGATTTGCTGAAAATATTATAGAAAATATGCTTGTCGGAGTAATTGGATAGATACTCAAATACAGTATTTATACAACTTATACACAACACAAATGAACACAGACTTTAACAACGTATTTATTACAGGGGCACAAACGGCGTGGCGTACGCTTCTGAGAACAATTAACATAGTCATATGATTCGTGACCCTTTTATGTTAAATGATATACTGTCTTTCTGGAGAAATTAATGTTTATTTATTCCATTTCAACTGATCAAGTTCTTTGAAACATTCAATCTACTAACGGAGTTAAAGTCCCGTGTTTCTTAATCGAGTAGTGTTTCTGAAGGCGTTTTTGGTTATGACAAAACGTCATTAGCATAAAAATTATGAACATTATGAATGCAGTGGATTAACAAATTGGTACAACCAATTTGTTGTAAAGATGTATGTTTGGTGTGTAAAGGTGCCACCCACTTAAATGTAGGCTTCAGACAATGTTAAAATATAATTGGAGTGTTGTAAATTTAAATAAAAGGTCTTGCTAAGAATAACTTATAAATTAAGTGATGTCACTATTAATCCAATATGGCGTACTTCTAAAGCCAAAAAATCTATTTTGAAGTAGATATCGTTAACCGATTGAGCTGAAATTCTCTATAGACGTTCCGGCAAACGACCTTGCAATAATGATGCGTTGAATGAGATGAACAGACTGAGAAACGTGTCCAGTGATATCTAAAAAGTAAAAATAAATTAAATGTAAAAAAACCCTTTTAAAAACAAGCTTTTATTTAAATGCGCTAAAAAGAAAAAATAAACTTTTACACTAAAACTTTTACTTAGAACGTTAATTCACATTTGACACAATTTATATGACATAAAAGCTTGTCGCGGGATTTACTTTTGTAGATAAACAAGTAAATTAAATAATTTATACATTACAATTTTCAAACTAAATAAATACGAGCAGGTACTAAAAAGTACTCTTTTAAGTACTTATTACACACAAGTAAATCTCGCGACAAGCTTTTATGTCATATAAATTGTGTCAAATGTGAATTAACGTTATAAGTAAGTTTTAGTGTAAAAGTATATTTTTTTCTTTTTAGCGCATTTAAATAAAAGCTTGTTTTTAAAAAGGTTTTATTACATTTTTATGATTTTTTTTCTATATATTTGGTGCATCTGAGAATAGGTTGTAGGATATTTTTATACCCTTACGTGATAAGGGTGGCCCTCTCTAGAATTTTTTTACAACTTATATGGCGAAACGTAATTCGCTGGTACAGCTAGTAAGTTTTAAAAAATGTAGATACCTAAACAATGAGCAGAAACCTAAACTTGAACTTGGGTGTTCATAAAAAAATAATGGGAATGAAAAGGCAGTGAGATAACTCTCACATTAATTTGAAAGGCTTTTTTGCCAATACATTATTATTTTCTTAATAGGTCTATGCTTGAACTATAAGCATCAGATGGTTAGTGAGATTGTATGATGTATTGATTGCACAAGTATGATGAACTCAGTAACGCCCAGTTTCTCCAGTTCCAGCTCAGAGCGTCGGTGACTTAATGGTGTCGGTACCCGCCTTCCAATCGGGAGGTTCCTGGTTCGATCCTAAGCCATGTACTAAATTGTTTTTCGATTTTAGAATTTCATATATACGTACATTTATCCGACCCTTTTACGGTGATAGAAAACATCGTGAGGAAACCTGCATACATCGGCGAAAAACAAATTTAACGATATATGTGAAGTCGACCTACCCGCACTGGGCCAGCCTGGTTGATTAAGGCCTACAACACCATAATTTAGTTAGGGTGGGTTCGTGCTCCAGGGTGAGGAGGGGACGTTAATTATAAAATGTGTCTCTGTCTTCGTAGTATGCGAATGAAAAATCAGACTGCGTTTGCATATGTCTAATTAAATGTACTAGAAATAGCATCTTACGCACATTTAATAAGTCTCTGATTAAGACTCTCATAACTTTCGGTATGGAGAGATCTTTCTAACTGATTCATCTACTTTAAATCATTCAGTCATATTATCAAACAACACTTTTATAACAATGTTCTTATGCAAAATATATTCACATGCTGTAAACATTCCATTCCCACATGTTTCAGCCTTAACTCCACATTGATGATTCTCTGGAAAGTTAGCAGCCTCTAACAAGACGCATTATGGTACAGTACGTCAAATAGTTGTACTAGATGTGTAGCAGTTAGTTCACTTTGAAACATAAATCAATTGTAAGCTCGAAGTACATTGTCATAGGCGACAATCTGAAGCAACGAACAAGGAACGGCACTCAGTAACTCATTACCGCTTGAAGGCATTATTTAGCTTGGTGTTATTAAATTTCAGACAAACTTTAAAGAAATGAACGGTGAAAATTCACGGCGCACGCTCGCAACATATTTTTGTAGCAAGTTAAATTTATTAAAGTTCCTGAAGTAAGAGTTGAATACAAGGTAACGTGAAAGTTCCAGATTTGAATGTGTACATTCTTAAATTAATAAACACAGTATAGGTAGTGAACGCTAAGATTCTTTTTTCTCTTAATCATTAGGCATATCTATGGGATGCCATCTACGACAAGAAAGGGAGTGGCGACAGTGTATTATTCTAAATCGTTATAATAATATGAACGTTAATATATTAAAAAATCTTGACACGCTGTTTAATCCCATTCTTATCTATTAGTATTATCTATTTTTGTCAGTATCACCCATCTTTCCTTTAAATAAACATAATAAATTAACATATTCTTCTTTATTTTTCTTATATACAGGGAAGGAAAAATCTATGGCCCTAGAGGGAGACTTGCTTAAATCCTTAAGATTGCTCAGTTTACTAAAATAAACATTCTTTTATTTTTAAAAAGGAACATACCTTCAAAGATTTTCTAAAATTTGCTTGCTTCACAAAACCGGGACTCGAACCAGCTAAAAATAAAAATAAACTAAACACTCGCTATTTTAATCTATCTTAAGGATATAATGTACTTCAGTCCAGGGAACATAGATATTTTCCAACCTGTATAAATATGTATCGCCATTCGCTAGTCTCGGTAAAACTCAAAAACGGCTCGAACGATTTTTACGGGATTTAATGTGTGTATTTAAATAGGTCCAGGGAAGCTTTATACCTACTAGTAGACCCGGTAGGTGGCGCTGTATTCAGACAAGGAAACGTCTGCCGGGCCCACTAGTGTTTTTATATTTAAAAAAACTAGCTGTGCCTGCAAACTACGTTTTGCTTTAATAATTGTTTAAAAAATTCTGGAGGGCCTACAGACCTACCAAATATACACAAAAAATATAAATATAAAAATCATTTATGCCGTTTCGGAGGAGTTTGATAACAAACACTGTGACACGAAATTTTTATATATCAGATGAATCGCCGTTCGTTAATCTCGCTTAAACTAAAAAAGCAGTTTGACCGATTCGAATATTTTTTTCTTTTATTTTTTTATAGTGGGTCTAGCAAATGACTCCATTCCACCTGATGGTAAGTGGAAGTGGGGTCCAAATGCGAAGATAGCTAGTGCAGCAGAGAGAATACACGCTGCACTAGCCACCCTCACCTTGCCGACTTGCAAGGTGCTTCTTCACGCCTCTTTTAAAGGACCCGGGATTGTAAGAGGGAGGGATCACGTGTGCTGGCAGTGAATTCCAATTTTTGATTGAGCGACAAAGAAATGAGTTACCAAATTTCTTTGTACGCGTAAGAATGGTAGTCACTGTAAGACAGTGGTAAACAGCCGTGGTAAAGACGGTAGAAAGCGCTTAGCGAAGCAACGTCGCGACGCAATTGCAGGGGTTCGATGCTATTATTTAGATCTGTTATCACGATTGTTTATTTAGATCTGTTATCTGTCAATTCGATACGAAGTTCACTGTTAAGTAACTTAACTGTTAACTTCGTGATTAAAGCTTAAAAATGTACGGACCATCAATAAGGTAACCGAACTACATGGCTCTCCACCCCGCATACGAATAAATCAACATAATCTGCAGAGCGGTTCAGTGTGCGAAATTAACGCGATTTAAAATTTAATTTCATACATTTAAACGGCGTCTATTTTTTCGAGCTCACGTGATATACATTATGCAGCGGATACCTGCGTTAAATGGTAATTATTTAAGAATAATGGCTCCGCTGGTAAATATTTCCAATTAATAATTCCACACGTGCTGCGTCGTGCGGCTCGTGAAACATGACCATATTTTAATATCGAATTTACAATTCACAAGATCACACGGCTTAGCTCAATATGGTGGACCGATTTATGCATTAATTTTACGTTGTAGACACAGATACATACCAAACTTTCCATGTTGACTAAGGACCGCTATTATATCACTTGCAGTATTTATATGTTGATTTGATATTATCGCTTGTTATAGCGATGACTTTCGTGATGGAAACGTAAAGCTTGACGTCTTGCTGACTGTACTCACTAGCTATTCCAATTTTTTTTATACGAGGTACACTGCTGCTTTGCCGCAGAAATAGAGTCTCCCTCCGGTAAGACTTTAGACTTTTTTCCGAATGCACTGACTATACGATACAAAAAGTATTAAAATACTTAACCAAATAACATTCACGCAATGTTAATTAGTTATTTTAATACCGTTGTAATTTTAATACGAAAAGCACGAACAGTTATTATGTACCATTTTTTTCGTAAGTTTCGTAACGTGACACCGTCCGTGACATTTATGTTTCTGACACATCCGACACTTTGGAAAGTGTTTGCTTTCGAATTGCCGGATTCTTATCCGACGCCGTGTAAATCATCTTTCCAAGCTATTTGTCAGCTTGAGGTAAATGAATGTGACAGTAAACAGGTGTCATTTTCGTTAATCAGATAAAGTTTTTGTTAAAATTGATAATTTAATTTTTTTGTTGGGTTCTATTTGTATACACAGAATAGGTTTTAGTTTTCGAATGAATAGTCATGGTAACATGACGCTTGTGAATTTTTTCATACAACTAAGATGGCAAACGAGCAAACTGCCCACGGTAATGGTAAGTGGTAACCTATAGTACATGTTGTTCTTTTGAGATTCGCAGCAAATCTGCAACGCACATAAGAACCACAGTACGTTGCCGACTTGTGACATGAGATGTAAAGTCACGGTACCTAGTAATTTTACGGCCATATCTTACCCTTCAAACCGGAACACAGCATTGAAAGCACTGCTGCTTTGTGGCAGAAATAGGTAAGACGGAGGTGCTTAAGCAGTCGACCCTGGTACAGAGTCTCCCTCCGGTATTTGTGCGATTGTATGAAATTCAATTGAAAGTGTGCCTGTTTAGTTGTAGAACATGAAACTATTATCATCACCACAACTCATATACGTCCCCACCGAAGGGCTCGAGCCTACCCTATGTTAGGGTGATTAGGCCTTAGTTAACCACGCTGGCCCAGTGCGGATTGGTGGAAACTATTAAAAGTTGCCACTTAAAACTATTAAGTAGCCTAAGATGCCCGAGTAGAAAAAATAAATAATTAAAAACTTCAAAAGAACTTTAGTAGTTTTACAAGAAATGTTAAAATTCATTTCAGTAACAAACCTTAATACACTCGTACGTTATAAGAATAAAAATGAAATTGTTCAAGGTTGCTCAGTGTATTGTTTGTGGTAAACAACTAAGTGCGTCCTGCCAACAAACCTAGTAGCCTGCACTAGACAAAGGTCGCCGGGGCGTAACCTCTTTACATCCCTGACTGATTTACGACAACCGTAAATCTATTGGCTCAAATGTTTCCAATTATATAAGAGACACTTTATCTAACGTGGGTTTGGGGTAAATAACTGTCAACTTACTTTCTTTGTTATTACCACGTTTCTTATTGTTCAAATTTAAAATGAATTCATAATAAAATACGTTTAATGGAAATTTTATTGACTTTATTACATGTACATGTACCGAATGTACCGACCGATATACTGCGCTATTTGCGTTTTTTTGCACGTTTTTGTTACTTACAGGTATTTTTTTTACATACAAGCCAAATTTTGTGTGCTTGAGCAGAGATGCAAAATCAATGGACTAAAGTATACCGGGTGTAACTGAACACCCCAATAACATTTAAGAGGCATATAGGTTAGATACTAAATGGACCTTCGGTGCTTGTCTAAGACCTAGAATCCCAATACTTTCAGAGTTATTTGATTTTAAACTGAAAGCAAAAACTTTCAAGTGACAACCATAATCAGCTCTTAACACAAAAGAAATTTAAACACAAAATGACACGTGACAGACGAGAGTATAGTATTCCTCGTACTCTTACGTAGGGCTTTATGCACTTAATACCAAAAAATAATTTATTTAGTTTGTATGGGAAAAAAGTAGGTTTGTTAGCCCTAATATTTTCACTACAGAATCTCTACTTCTGATGGATACATACCCTTAAATGTTATTGGGGTGTTCAGTTACATCCTGTATACAGACTAAAGTATATACAGGTTAACAGTACACACAAAATTTGACCCTTGTTTAAAAGTAACCTGTATAAATATACTTTAGTTAGTATTTATTGTTAGGTAGCTTTATACGTATATTAAAATGTTTATTTACATGCCCATAAATTGGATGCAATTAGAGATATAACATTATTTATCGACGTCTATTCGGACCCAGGTCCATTGCTATTGGGACCCAACAGCAGCGAATCGAAAAATAACTTATAGGATAAAACTTAATACTGTAGGTTAAATTAGGTTAGATATTGTGACCACACACAGCGGAACGAACGAAGCGGAAACTGCATGTTTTCATACTCCGGGTCCGAATAGCAATCGACTCCTATTGGGACCCGTGTCCGAATAGACACAGCCTTTCATCTATTTTTGACACCAAGCAGTGGGTGCTTGCATTAATGTGTTACGACAGGCAGTGAAATTGATGTGCATTGTGACTTGATATTTTATGTAACATGTTGGTAGTCTACATTGGGGTTCCCTGTGGAGATTGTATAATATTCACAACTCTTACTATAATATACTAATATTCACAGGCGACTATAGCAACACCGTGAGGTGCACAGCCTGGTTGTATGCTATCGGAATACTTTGAAATAAGTGCTATATAAATACAACACAATCTGTTGTGAATCAACCTTATTTACATAACATCATATGAAGCATTACCTAGTCTTACCTGAAAAATTCGAAATTCATGATTTTGAAAGGACAAGTTTAACGTGTTTTCGTTATTAAATTATTTTATTCTGGTACATACTTACTTAGTTTTCTCTTACATTTTCAACGCCATCTTGTCTGTACTTAGTTTAGAATCCGAAGTATTTTCTTGTCACATAACATTATTTGTGAACACCTATAGATACTCGTAGCTATTAGGGTAATTCTACCAAACTAATGGCAACAAAAACAATTCTTATCATCCATCGGATCGCGGGTGGACTATAGGTGGGAGGTAGGTCGTGCAAATTGGAGATTTACGCGTGCCATAAATCAGTCAGGGATGTAAGTAAGCCCGCCAATACGTTACGCTCAGGACGACCTCTGTCACCCACTGCATTCACCTTTAGAACTATACGGAGGGCTGCTTTTGTCACTACTAATGCATGATCTCCTTGTCAAACCCAAAGCAAACTTTAAGTTTTCTGTGTAAGGCCCAAATTTATGAGCTCTTGGGCTGATTTATGCGATCCCGTTATAAGAGTATACTTTTTAAATTTGCAGTAAATTCGGTCACTATGACTTCAAATAATAATAAATTGTTATTGTGACATTTCGAATTACACAAAAAAATTGCAACAAGCGCATCTATTAGTCGCACATTTAAATTTGCAGTCACGTTTCCACAAGCCCTAGCTTAGCTATGACCTCATGATTGCTTTGTTGCAGTTTCACGTAAGAAATTTTCGATATCAGCCACTGTAGTATGACCATCAAAACAGTATATGATAAAGCGGCTTATCTCGGTAAACTGTCAAAATACAAAACATTTTTATCGTATTTTGACAGTTCACAGCAATAAAACGCTTTATCATATCGTGATTTGGTGGTGAAAGATGATGTCATGCTACGGGGGTGTCCGCGATCGCAAAAACGTTTCGTTCACTGTCTTCCGCGACTTTACGATGTGCCGTCTGTTAATATGCAGAATAACTAGGTAAAGTGCATAATTAAGCAAAATTCTACAATTTAACGGATCGTACCAAGAAAACTGCAGATTACCAAGCTGATACACACATTAATGTATCCTGCAATATTATGGTAACATTTTTAAAGTATTGTATCGTATATACGGGCTTGTATATGTATAGATTGGCACAATGTGTCATTGCAACACGGTTACTTTTTTATCACCCTGGAAAATTTTAGGGACGCTTCAGGACACATCCATTAATATATTAAAAAAAAAAAAAATCTCTAAAAATGCTGCTCTCAACTAGTGCAGCATTTTTTTGATTTTTTTAAATGTAATATAAAATTAAGTAAGTGAGTTATTTTTTTTTTTTATATAAGTACACAAAAAATTCATGAAAATCGGTCAAGCCGTTTCAGAGGATTTCTATAATAAACACTGTGACACGAGATTTTTATATATTAGATAACAAAAAAAATAGTACCATGAAAAGCACACACAAACTAAATTTCGAAACAACTACAATTTGCAAATATAATGTATCTATACTATTCCATAAACAATTTATACAAAAACGCTTCTTAAAATTTTTCACTTCAACCAGTAGGTATGCGTACTCACTCGTATTGTTTATTCAGCTTATGCCGTCCCTACTAATCCTTATCGACCAGTCTACTGCGGCTCAATGTTGAATGTCACAGACTAAGCCCATGTTAGATGCATAACTTAGAAAAGTATAAAATTTCTTCATAAACTTTTTTCTCTTGTTTACTAATTAAATTATTTATTTACAATCTTTTTTATTTATTTAAAAGTTTTTCAAAACCTTACCCTTATTCTCTAGATCCAAATCTATGAGTCATTGCTGGTTCTAACAACGACCACGGAACACTATTAAGTGAACTTTGATTTTCATCGGACTTGGCATCACAATTACAAAATTTTGTATGAGCTTGTGCGCCTGTACAGTTAATGTATGTAGCGATATTCAAAGATGGCAGCACAGAGACACAGTCTTTAAGTCAAGACGATTTTATATCTGTCCATCATTATACTAAAAACAAAAATTATAACATGACTCAAATTGGAACTAACGCCGCAGTCTTTCAGAAAACACTAGTAACAGTTAATTTTTAATTGACGCATTTATCACGGAATAGTAGGTATCATCATTATAGATAGAAGTTAACTTTTTTATTCTTTTTGGTCATAAATATTCCTGCATTAATTGGGTATAATTTATTCAGTCTGCTATTTGCTTTTATTTACAAAGAAGACTTAAATAAAGCCAACGTTGATTCTACAATATCCAATCACTGTGACGCTTATGATTACGGAATACAGAATACCCTCAGATTCCTCTCCACGCTTTACTGATTGTGTAACCGACGACCACTCGACCGTGAGCTGGCCCTCCTCCTCCCCTTCTTTGGATTTGAATGACTGAAGGGTGACTGAAGGGATAATCGCGTCTCTAGCGTCACTGGACATGTTCACCTGAAATGCTAGTAAAACACCCTTAGATCACAGATATGAAGTCGCAAAAAGCGGCAAGTAATAATAAGCCTTTATTCAGACATTTGACACATTCATAATTCAATTGTTGCAATTCATCATAGTATTAAATATTAAATTTTCTACTCATTAAAATTAATTACAAATACATTACAATAATATTTTAATAAAATTCTTGATGTCAACTTTTTTTCCTAATATACCGGGTACACGTCTGATTGCCCTCCAGCAAAGGCCTCCTCCAAACTTTTCCATTTTGCCCTATCCCTTGTTTTTCTGGACCATACTTTGCCTGCTATTTTTTCAATTTCATCTGACCATCTCTTAAGCTGTCCTCCTCTTTTTCTGGATCCTGTCATTGGGTACCATTGGGTTACTATTTTGCTCCATTTGCCTGGTCCTCTCAATAAATGGCCTGTCCATTTCCATTTTAGTTTTCTAATTTTATTTTTGACATCCCGCACCCTACTTTCCTAATTTCATCTCTTCTTTTCCTTTCCTACTTCTTTATTTCTGTCATACTCCTTTCCATGGCGTGCTGGCATGCTTGTAACTTTATGGTTTGTTATTTTGTAAGTGCCCATGTTTAACTTCCATATATCAGAATAGGTAGTATGCATATGTCAAAGGTTTTGCCTTTAACCTTATTGCTCAGGTGTTTATCTTTCATAATTTCTTTGAGAGCCCAGTACCTTTTTCATGCGTTCGCAATCCTTCGTTCTATTTCTTTGCCATAAAGATTTGTATGTGATATTACTTGCCCTAGGTATATGTATTCATCTACATATTCTATAATAGCAGGTCCGAGATTGATTAACTCTGGAGTGTGGTTAGTCATTATTTTTGTTTTCTCTAGATTCATCTCCAGCCCGACTCTGCGGCTTTCTTCTTCTAAGTCATGTAACATTGCTTTTATTTCTGAGGCTGAGGTAGAAAACAACACAATGTCGTAGGCAAAACGGTGATGCGTTAAACGTCTTTCATTTATACTTAATCCATAATTGTCCCAGTTCAGTTTCCTAAATACCTTTTCCAATACAGCAGTAAACAATTTGGGCGAGCGTGGATCTCCCTATCTTACACCTCTCTGAATTTTTTAAAATACTCTCCCTTTTTTCCATCTTTATGCACGCTGTGCTGTTTTTATACACATTTCTGATGTAAAAAAAAGAATTCACATTTTTGATGTAAATGAAAAAGCGCCAAGTAATCTTTGCTGTATTCGAATGTTATTGTGTAATGTATTGAGATATTTAATGGTTATATCAAATACGCATAATTATTACAAATGAGATTATAATTTGTTAGGGCACAGTGTTTTACAGGATTAATGAGAAATTGTTAATTAAGGATTTCGAGTGTAATTTTCAATTTAAAGGAGCTCTATTGTATCGACCTTATCTCTATTCTTATCATTCAGGGAATAAAATCTGTTTTTCAAAACATTAAAAAAACTAACTATAAGAACGGGTACGCCAGGACACCCATACCTATGTCTATTACGAAAAATATGCATGCTATCTGAGTACCCAAATTTTAACCATCCTTCCCAATGAAATCATAATGAGTGTGCTATTTTTATATACATATTCACGCTGACGGCGACTCTATTTTATTTATGCCTATTTATAAATTTAATTTATAAATTCACAAATTCAAGTTTTTCTGAGTGATGCCGATTCACACAGTTAAGTTAATATTGAAATAGCTTACTAATATTTCAGAGCTTCATTGAATTATCCCATTATTTATAAACCTACAAAAAATCTTAAGTAGCTATATCACTGTTTGAAATGTTTTAACTGTATCACTTAGTGACAGTGACAGAAGCAAAACACTTTATGACGAAGAAAATCAAAATCAATTTCATTGTAGTTCCTATAAATTGTGCCTTGACTGTACAATATTGCCGCTGCAGTTGCAAACTCCTTCCAGCGTCTCTAGTTCAATGCGATATTTGCATTCGAGAGACGGGAGCTGTCATCGAGCATGGTTTATGCGGGACTGACCCATGTTTATAATAACTATGCAAATTATTCCGATATCGCCCTCAATCGGCCGCGTCTGCGCCAAATTCAATTTGTAACTCTGATTAAAACCTCTTTTGATATGCCAATTTCGGTGAAAACAGCACCGTTGGCGGTTCATTATTTTTATCATGTGTTTTTGGTCTGCATACGTTTTTTTATTAACGCATTTTGAGTTCTACGCGATGATATAACTCCAACATTATGTCACCATGTCGACAAAGTAAATAGACAACCAAAGTTGTACATGTTTTTTATTATTTCCTACGTAGTCAATATTTCTTACAAATATAATAATTTACACGCATAAAGAAAATAAATTAAAAAATAATAAATATTATGTTCATTACAAATCATTATTACTTAGATCAGGATACAGATACGATGGTTTCCTATTTTTGAATAATGAACATTAGAATTCATAAAATTTCTTTCCTTTTACCAGAATGCATCTCTGGCAACAGCACAGAGTGGTAACCGCAAAATTCCGCTCTCCTTGTGCAATCGTGCAAGTACCTACATTGAAGACTTTCTTTGTATAGCATTCCATTTTATTAATGATTTGAAATGCTATATGGCGGTATATATCTAAGTTTGTGGCCATAATATCAATACTAATAGCATTGTTGTGCTCCGACAATTATGGTAAGATAGCCTGTTCCTCAGTTGTTGAGAAATCCAGGTTAAAAGCTCATCTTATCTATCTATCAATCAAACAATGATAAAATGTGGAATTGTGTAGAATTTTTAATATTTCACCTAAACTTTTTGCTATTCAATAAAATAGCTAAAGACCAAATGTAAACATTTCGACAATGGCGAGGGCCCAAAATTGTAAGTAAAAGCACAAATAAAATATCATTTCATTAATTTCTTCAATATTAAATCTATGAGCTTACAACCCCTGCATCGTCAATATGATAGGACCGCCGTTACCCCTCATGTATCATGACTACACACTGTTCTCAAGCGTGGAGCAGACTAGGTCAAAGTGAGTTTAACATTTAGATTGAAAATCTTTTCTTCCCTTTTTCAATCTAAATGTTAAACTCAATTCCGAGTAGTCTTACCAAGTAGTCTTACCAGTAGTACTACTGGGAATTTCCTTCCCAATAGACTTACTAGTAAGATTACTGGAAGTTTCCTTCCCAATAGACTTAAAGGGTAAATTTTTATTTAAGTGTGTCATTATGCTCAATCTCCCAGTTGTATTAGTAAATATGAGAAGAGTATCAAATGAAGGATTCGCACGTGTATATTAAAAGGATGTTTTTTTTAATATAGTTGCAAAAGATTTTCAACGGAAATGTGTACTTGCTGTATTAAAATAATTCCAATTGAAATTCAATAAATATAATATACTTTATGTATATTTATATAATTTTATATACTTTATGTAAAATTATAATTCATAACAACCTTACATTTGAAATGAGCGTTTTATACGAAAAAAACAAAACGAAAACAAATAATACGAAATGTTAGTCCCTTAATAATCAATCGAACCATGTACCATTATTATCCAAGCACTTTCGCTATGTTATAGGTTGTTCATTGATTCCATTACTGACAAACATGTGAGAGCAAAAATCTAATCTTCTGAGATTGACTAGTCTCAATTGTTTAATGGCTTACTTTTCCATCATTGTTTATAATTTTCGACAATATAAACCTGCCCTAATCGTCTGGCTTTAGGAAGGGTCTATGATACCAGCAATGAATCACTAAATATTCACCAGTACCTTTTTCTGAATGAACTTTCGCTTGGGACAGGATTTGGCCGGTCCTCGTGAGTTCAACCTTAATGTCATGCTAATACCAAAAATTACAGAGCGGTAATAA
Organism: Schoenobius gigantellus; assembly: GCA_963935595.1. Lineage (NCBI taxonomy): Eukaryota > Metazoa > Arthropoda > Insecta > Lepidoptera > Crambidae > Schoenobius > Schoenobius gigantellus. The sequence continues at coordinate 31,761,415 of OZ012548.1, forward strand.
ACTATTTTCTAAATCTGTGAAGTTTTGTTTTAATCTAATTCGCAATGCGCGGGTAAATAAAAGTATTTATTATGTAAATAGATACTAGATATTTTCACGCCGATTTTCATAGCTGTGTGTCAGGCGCGTAACGCACATTCCTAGGCGATTACGCTAATGCCATTTTGATTAAAATGCATTGCGTTTTTCAATATTGAATTTTACGCTTTACCCATTTCACAGTCCGCGCTGGAAAACAAATGGTTTCATTACTAATGTACAAGTTGAGACTGCAAGGAAACTAAGCAATTATTCGAGTGACTTCACAAGAAACCCCAAGTTAGGCGTGTTCAGTTTTCTTAAGTATTTTACTTCCCTTTGTAGCCGTGTAGTTGAGTTTAAATGTGATTATGTACACAGGGCGCCGAAGGATAAACCACAGGCGTAATCGAACGAGTTATGAACTTCATATTGACTTAATAAAATAGCATCAACTGTTAAATAATAACCGAGGAGTCTTATGTCTATGTGACCGTGTCGTTTTGTTATATTACTACAAAAAAGAGCAAATAAAATTAATCGCACTGAAACTGTCAAAATTCATTCTGAGAATGTAGAGATGAGACAAAAAGAGTATAAGTTTCAAATTGCTTAAACATTTATTTTAATGAGAAATTATAAATGTTAACCGACATTATTAAAATAGTTGTCAAGTTGAAGGGTCGAAAACCTTGTGAATTATTAATTTTAATATTGTAAAATATGACACTATAGCTTAAGTATAGCTTAGATAGCGCGATTCTTACCAGCCAGTGCTAGGAACGGCTTATTAGCGGATCAACACGCCAATCCATGTTGCATAAGATAACTGTTATTTCAGAAATGTATGTAATAGGCTAGTTGACCCTTTTTTAAACTAGGGCTTAAATTGTTCATAATTGTTGTATTAGCCCATAGCACATGAATACAATTTTTTTCGAAGGCTGAAAAGTACAAAAAAAACTATTTTAAAATTAGATTTTCAATTTCGGACCGAAAACGCGGTCAGCCATGATAGTCTGTTGATTATCTTTGGCATACATCAAATGACGTCGCTCTTATCGTAAACAAAGCACCGAGGCGTTGTTGAATCAAATCTGACGTTTCTTTGTTTACAATATGAGTGACGTCACGGACGACCACAGGATATTATTACGTTTACGGCGTGAGCTAAAAAAAAATATTTATAACATCTTCAAATTAAAATTTTACAGTAATCATTCATTGTTATTTATTAAAATCGGTATATTTTGGAACCTTATGCCAAATACTGTTAGAAATAAACAATATTTTAATAAATTTTGTTATAAGTCAACTAGCCTATTGTACTTTGTCATTTACTGGTATATATTACACGTCTACATAGGTCACACTAATGTTTCATTGTAAAATTAAAAATTGTTTTACACACAAAGTTTCCGGAATTGGCCACTTGCATAAACAATACCTATTTAAAAAGTTTTGCTTTATCTGACTGTCAATTATTTTCACATTGTGGCGTCATTTTAAAAATTGCATGATTGCGATAAAATGGATTTAACTCGGGAAAATTTTCGTTGCATGATAGCTGGTTTGCAGAATTCAAACGCGGTCATGTCAATCTCCATGATGAAATTCGTGAAGGTCGCCCGTGCACCGCTGTGAACAACAAAAACATTGATACTGTGCGCCGTATGATCGAAACAGACAGGCATGTGACCTACCATGAAATGCGGCCATCTTTGGGCATAGGCATGAGTCAAATACAGTCAATCCTACACAAACATTTGGATGTGAGGAAGCTGTGTTTTCTATGGATCCCACACAGTTTGACTGATGCTCAAAAAACGGACCGCATCACTTGGTGTAGAATTTTTAATATTTCACCTAAACTTTTCGCTATTCAATAAAACAGCTAAAGACCAAAAGTAAACATTTCGACAATGGCCAGGATCCAAAATTGTAAGTAAAAGCACAAATAAAATATCATTTCATTAATTTCTTCAATATTAAATCTATGAGCTTACAACCCCTGCATTGTCAATGTTATGCTCGCCAGATTTTTTTTTTTTTTTTTTTTTTATGTAAGGCCCGGCAAATGACCTCCTCCCGCCTGATGTAAAGCGGTGAAAGAGGCCCAAATGAGTTGACAGATAGAGTAGGGACGACATCCACTATCCTACCTGCCAGCCCCTTGCCGGCCTAAAAGATGCTTTTTCACACCTCTTTTGAAGGAACCCATGTTGTAGGATGGAGGAAACACGTGCGCAGGTAGAGAATTCCAAGTGTGGGATGAACGACAGAAGAAGGAATCTTGGAATTTCTTGGTACGGTGTGAAAAGGAGGACACAGTGTACGGATGACTCCGAAGGCCCTTACGCGTGTTTCTGTTAAGGAATGGAGAGGGAGGGATAAGGTTAAAGAGCTCCTCAGAGCATTCCCCATGGAACATTCGGTAAAAGGCGCTAAGAGAGGCGATGTCACGACGAAGTTGCAGAGGCTCGAGGGTGTTAGTTGCCTCTACATCGCCAATTATTCGAATAGCGCGACGCTGCAATCTGTCCAGAGCATCGAGGAGGTACTGAGCGGAGCCGTCCCAAAGGTGCGAGCAATATTCCACGCAAGACCTAACCTGAGTTTTATACAACAGGCATAGTTGGTCCGGCGCAAAATACCTACGCACCTTGTTTAGGACACCGAGTTTCCGTGAGGCAGCAGTTATAACGGATTCGATGTAGTCTCTGGGGTTCAGATCGCAGCGAATGTTCATTCCGAGCAAGGTGATGTTACTCTGTGTGTGAAGGGTTGTGCCCTGAAGAGAAGGAGGGGGGAGGAAAGGTGACCTTTTCGCCGAGAACGCGCACACCTGTGTTTTCTTAGCATTGAACTCGACAAGATTGTTGGAACCCCATTCGGAGATGAGGTCCAGCGTCCTGTTGAGCTCAATGATAAGATTCTGCCTCTCCCTATCAATATTGCCACGAGCAGCCCCTGAGCTTCCGTGATATCCCCCATGCACTGTACTGTCGTCTGCATAGCAATGTATACTTCCCAAGGAAAGCATGTCATTGATATGCAGAAGAAACAATGTTGGGGATAGAACGGAGCCTTGTGGAACACCAGCATTCACTGCCACGAACCGCGAAGCGCAGCCGTCAACGACAACGCGAATTCTACGCTCGTGGAGGAAGCTGGCAATCCACGTACAGAACTGAGCGGGCAATCCGTATGCCGGAAGCTTGGAAAGGAGAGCCTTGTGCCAGACTCTATCAAAAGCTTTGGCGATGTCGAGACTAATAGCCACAGACTCGCCGCGCTTATCGATAGATTCACCCCATTTGTGCAAAAGGAACGCTAGAAGGTCACCTGTTGACCGTTTAGGACGAAACCCATACTGACGGTCATTAAGCAACGAGTGACCTTCCAGGTAACGGATCAGCTGGGTGTTAAGGATCCTCTCCATGATTTTACACAAAATGGAAGTGACGGCTATAGGGCGATAGTTAGCCGGATCAGAACGATCTCCCTTTTTGGGAACCGGCTGGACATTGGCCTCTTTCCAAGATTTCGGCACACAACCAGCAGAGAACGACAGACGGTATAGACGCGTCAGGACCGGAGTCAACTCCGCTGCACACTTCTTAAGTACAATCGCAGGAATGCCGTCTGGTCCACTTGCTTTTCGAATATCAATCGACTGTAGCTCCGCCCGCACATCTCGCTGTCTGATGCGGATATCGGGCATAGTGCTGCCACAATGGGACAGTGTCGGAGGTTGTGCACCACAGTCATCGATACGGGAATGGGCCGCGAAGAGTTTTGCCAGGAGGTCGGCTTTCTCCTGCGGCTGATGAGCAAGTGAGCCATCGGCATGTCTCAGCGGTGGCAGCGAGGGTTGGCAGAAGTTTGATTGCACAGCTTTGGCCAGGCGCCAGAAAGAACGGCTACCCGTAGGGTGCGCTAGCAGTTCCTGACCCACTTGTGCAATGCGCTGAGCATCCGCTCTAATGTAAGCCCTCTTACACAACTTGGTGGCATTATTATAGGCTGTTTTCAGTAGGTTAGTATTGGGATCCCTAGAAGCTCGACCTCTGATCCAAGCGCGGTAAGCTAGCTGTTTGTTTTCAACAGCAGAGGCACACTCGCGATTGAACCAGAGGTTACGTCTCCCCCTACTGACGAGATTGGAATGTGGAATATAATATTCCATTCCTAATCTGATCTCGTCAGCAACAGAGGTAGCGCAGGAGTTCGGATCCATCCCACTGAAACAGCGCTGCCACCAAGGGACAGACGCGTAATAATCCCGCATACCGTCCCAATCTGCTGACGCATAGTGCCACAGACGGCGTGCTGCAACCACAGGCGACGGTCGCGACGCCTGAGGCACTGAGACGGATACCAGGCAGTGATCTGAAGATCCTAGTGGAGCTCGAATCACCACCTGATATCCGTCGGGGCGATTTGTCAGCAGAAGGTCCAACAAAGAGGGCGCTTGACCGATAATATCTGGTACCCTGGTGTGCTGGGTAACCAATTGTGTCAGGTCGTGCGTGAGAGCGAATGCGTGGGCAGTCCTACCCGCATGGTCAGTTTTAGAGGAACTTAACCACAACTCGTGGTGAGCATTGAAGTCCCCTAAAAACACCAGCTCGGCGGAAGGAAATTGCTCCTGCGCGTCATCTGCCACCCGACTTAGGTGTTCAAAAAGTCGAGTTGTCTCCAAGTCACCACGGTGGGAACGATAGACGCACACGTAGACACTGCAATGAGTGCCAAAATCGACGTGTACCACAAGGAGGGAAAAGGAAGGTTCCTCCAAACAGCGCAGGCGACGACAACAAACGTCCGCCCGGACGAACAAGCAAACACCTGCCTTTGCCTTGAAGGACTCCTCAAGAGCGTAGCCGGGGTAATTAAGGTAGCTTGTATCGGCCGGGCAGATAATTTGCGTCTCTGTCAAAAACAGCATTGCTGGACGGGCTGTCTCGAGATGGTGGTGGACAGCCAAGAGGTTAGAATGGAGCCCGCGGATGTTAGCGAGCCCCACCTCGAATAGTGGTGTTTTGGTGGGATAGTGCACCGCTGTACGACCAGTCCTAATATTGTGCGCTAACATGTTTGTTGGAGTGAGAGGTGTGAAATTGAGGTGTCGTTGCAGCGATTAGCATAGTTAACGTGTGTAGGCCTGTTTCGCCAGGGAACAGCCGACAGCTGATTTGCGCTGACTCTCCGCACGAAAGGGCCCCCGAACCCCCCCGGAAGTGGTCGCCGGAACCCACCGTCCGGTCACCAACCGGCACGACGGACCACCCCGAGATTATGCGTGGCATGGTGGGGCAGCCTCACGGACTGGTTAGGTTCGCTTGGGCCCCTGTACTGTACCACGGGCGGCCAGCGGAACAGCCGTTTCTTCGGGTCTTCCTGGGCGGAGGGTCAACGCAGTCAACCTGGCACTGGGTCGACGGAAGCCCACACAAACCACACGAATCGCAGCAACGACCAAAGATACAACGAAGATACAACGAAGGGGCTTTACCGTACCGTAGATACAACGAAGGGGCTTTAAATTTGGTGTCGAACATAGTTACAGGTGACGAAACATGAATTTATAGCTACGATCCCAAAACGAAGCAGCAATCAAGCATAAGGGTCTTTTGAGATGAGCCGAAACCAACCAAAATGGTGCCTCGAAGCGGATGATTGCTTCTTTTTTCTTTTTTTAATAAAACTGGACACGTGGCTACAATTGCTTTAGAAAATCGTCGTACCGCGAATAGTGACTGATAAATGACCATTTGCTTACCGGAAATTATTGACAAACTCTGTGAAAATAACGCTACACATCGTATCATCTTGCACCACGTCAATGCAAGTTTCCACATGGCCAGACAGACAAATGAGTTTTTGAAAGCGAAAAATGTACAACTTATGAGTCATCCTGCATATAGTCCTGACCTGGCACCGTGTGACTTTTTTCTGTTCCCAAAAGATTAAAAACCAATTGCGCGATCAACGACTTTCATCACCAGAAGAGGCTGTCGAAGAGTATGAAAAACATGTATCTGACGTCACCACAGAGGAGTCGCACAAATGTTTTCAAAATTGGTTCAATCGTATGAAAAAGTGCATTGACCAATCCGCACTGGACCAGCATGGTTGACAAAAACCTAAACGTCCTAACTTAGGTCACTTAGGATAGGCTCGAGCCCCTCGGTGGGGACGTATATGAGTTGTGGTGGTGGTGGTGTGCTTTTCATATTACGAATACAAGGAAAGTAAAAATTTGTTGTTCGAATTTGTTCTTGTTTTTTTTTTTTGTAGTGTGTATCATACCTATGTGTTAGTATTAGAATAAGTATGTTTACGTCACATACACCCAAGGCCTTACCATAATACCAGCGCTTCTGTGACTACCTTAGGTGTCGCAGAAGCTTTTTGCTGAGGTATGGTCCTTGTTGACTACACTAACTACCTATTACTGTTAATTTAAATATGTACAAAAGAGTTGTGTTGTGTGTATGTCAATAAAATTCTTTCTTTCTTTCTTTCTTTCTTTCTTTAAAAATAAAAACATGAATTAGCTAAAACTTCTCTGCTTTAGCCTCTTCTCTTATGAAATCAGGTGTTAAATCCATATCTGAATGAGATGAACTCATTGTGTTATAATACAAATCTCTGCTATACGAAAGTATAAACAAAACTCTACAACTCGAAAAAAACAAATGAAGATCGGATTGCCGCTTTTCTGCTTAAATATTTGTTTTCTGTGCCGGCCAGCTATTCTGCAGCCATTAATTTTCATTTTCATCATTTAAAAAATGGTTAATGTTTCAATCAAATCTATGTTATTTTGAAAAAATAATTGAAAGTAAATTAAAATAAAGAAATTTAATAATAGTAGATTGCTTTATAAGGGTGGAAAGGAATCAATCCCTACGAGGTTGTTAGATGCCCGAGCGCAGCGAGGGCGGCTATAGTCCGAGTAGGGTTTGATTCCTTTTACCCGTGTGTAGCACTCTACTTTTCATTTCGAATGCAAGGAAAATAAAAAATAGCTTTCCTTAGAAATTTTTGGCAAAAGATTTTCGAGTATTGTATTTGCTTCGTTCGTGACTGAATCTGGAGCCGAAATTTCAGAATCGCTTGAATTCATTGTTTTTCTTAAATACCTAAATCACACAATCAGGATTTCGGTACAGCGTAACAGATTCCCCTCCCGCCAAAATTATCTTTTTCACAGGTATTTTTAAATTTGGAACACATCGCGTTACATGTTACTGGCCATTCAGCCAAATACTTTTATTATCATTGTACCAAAGATTGTATGTACGTAACCTAATTCAGTTCTATTTTTAAAATTTTACTTTCCGCCCTAAGGAGGGAAGTAAATAGTATGAGAATTTCCCGCCCGCTGGTGGGAACTAGCGTTTTCCTCCCAATACTCAGATCAAGGAAACGCTCCTTTCCGAGCATGAGGAATGAAAAATATATTCTTTAATTAATACTTAACTTTATTTAAGAATATATTTTATTAAATTACATTACTTTATGTTATTTAAATTTTATACCGTGCTGTCATTGACTGGCTGTATATAGAAAGTTGGAACATGGTTCAATAGATATGTGAAAATAGAACTACATAGTTTCTTTTTTATAATTTGACATGTGTATTATTTAAAATAAAATTGGAAATAAAATCCTTGAGCTGGAGTATAGCTAATTAACATTATTTACCATCCTTGACATACTCTTTTTGTTATATGTTGTATACTGTATTTACTATAAATTGTATAATATGTATATAATTGTATGTTTATTAGTTTATAATTATGTATATAGGAGTCTATATATTAATTGTCAGTATGTATTATTTTATGCAGTTCCCGCTTTCTTATATACTTTCTCTCTTTACTTAGCCCTAAGGTTACCTGGCAGAAATTGCTATTTAGCAATAAGGCCGGCTTTTGTGTTTGTATTTCTATTTTTTTTAAGTTGTTCTTTGTGCAATAAAGTATATATATATTCATTCTATCAGTTGAAAACGATTCTCCCTAGGGTTGAAAAGTATTACTTTCAATCCGCTCTTCAGGTAACTTCACAACTACTTTCCGAGTATGAATAATAGTATTTTTTGATGATTGATTCTGGAAACTTTTAGTGCGACCCACGTAGAATACGTATCTAATCGCCCCTTTTCTTCCCGCGGATGTTCTGAGAGTCGATTAAGAGATTTAACCGCAATATACCTGTGTGGAGAGATGGTAAACAATTTTAAGTGGCATGCTGTCACATTCGTTTCATTTCAGACAAGAAGTAACAGAATACTAATTAGGATTCTCCTAAGCTAAGACAACATCGGTGGAGAAAAACATCGTGAGGCAACCTGCATACATCTGTAAAGATATTCAATGGTGTATGTGAAGTCGACCAATCCGCACTGGGCCAGCGTGGTTTGACTAAAGCCTAAACACCCTAACATAGCGTAGGCTCGAGTCCCTCGGTGGGGACGTGTATGAGCTGTGATGATGATGATGATGATGAAGCTAAGACAAGGTTGGTGAAATTGGCCGTGAGTGATAGAAAATGAATGAAAAAGAGGTGTGGATATAAGAGTATGCCATTTACGTATACATCATAAGACAGTAAGCACACAAAATCTCGCGTCCATATTTCAAGCAAAACTACAGCCGCTTTACATATCCCATTTAATCCGAAAAAGTAATGCACGGAATTGAAATATGAATAACAGAACGTGTAAAGACATCTGCTTACTTATATACGGAGGCGGGAAAGAGCAAAATTTAATATTAAATTAAGGTGTTACGTGAAAATCGAGAAAGGGGCGAAGGTGGAAATAAATCCCTGTGATATATGAGAGCCGGATCGGCCGCGTTGACAATTTTGAGGTATGTTCTTGGATTTCGCGAACTCACTTCTAAGTGTCGTGTATTGTCTTATTCGGTGTTATTTATATTTTATTGCTCTTAACAACTCATCACTTCACTCATCATCATCATCGTTTTAGCCAAGAGACGCCCACTGTTAAACATAGGCCTCCCCTCGGCCTCCCGCACCCAGCGGCTTCCCGCGACCTTCACATCGCTTCTTCTCCAGATCGTCGGTCCACCTTGTGGAGGGCCTACCAACGCTGCGTCTCCCGGTACGCGGCCGCTACTCGAGGACCTTTCGGCCCAGACAACAGTCCGTCCTGCGAGCGATATGTCCTGCCCAATGCCACTTGAAGTTTCCAATTCATTTGACTATGTGGGTGACTCTAGTTCTCCTACGGATCTTATCATTTCTGATGCTATCGTGTAGAAAAACCCCGAGCCTTTTTATGAGACCTTTTGTAAGCAGCCACGTCTCAGTTCTGTACATCATCACTTCTCTCCTAAGAAGTAATTGGCCCACTAATAACGTTGGCATCACGGGTCTGTTGTATAGTTTTTGGTTTGACATTTTTTTGGAAAGATTTATTGCGGTAAAATTCCGAAGTCGGCTTTTACAATATGCGAAAGAAAATGAGCAGTGATGTGAGTATCCTAAATCTGTCACCGAACCAACGATGTAATTGCAAGATGTAACCTATTTACGCACTTATGTTAAGGTTGTTTGTGGTAAAAATCGACAAAGCCTGACGCAATAATTAGTAAATGTCTTTTTCATTACTCATACTCTGAAAGTAGGTCTGAAGTTGCCTGAGGAGCGGGTTGAAAGTAATACTTTTCAGCCTAGGGAGAATCACTTTCAACTGACAGTTGCTGTCAATTTTTAAAAAAGAAACTAGTTCTATTTTCACATTTCTATTAAACCATGTTCTGACGTTCTATTACAGCCACTCAATTACAGCGTAAAATTTAAATAACATAATGTTAAGTGTTAAAAGAATATCTTTTTTTTTATATGACTAATATAATTTACTTTCAACTATTTCTTTGAAATAACATGACTTGGGCAAAATATTTACCATTTTTTCAATGATGAAAATGAAAAATAATGGCTGAATAGCTGGCTGGCCACAGAAAAAAAAAATAAGCGGGAAAGCGGCAATCCGATCTTTATTTGTTTTTCGAGTTTTGTTTATTCTTCCGAATAGCAGAGATTTCATACACAAGAGAAGAGGCAAAAGCAGAAGTTGTTGATTTATTAAAATAAAATTCACTAATTTATGTTCTTAGCTGATTCATGTTTTTATTTTACTTTCCTTGTATTCGTAATGAAAAGCACAGTGTTTACCTCGGGTTAAAGACTTATTTAGTCCCTCGAACTATAGGCGCCCTCTCTACGCTCGGGCGCCAAACCCCGTCTCGGGACTAAATAAGTTACTTTCACCCCTAGGGTAACAATGTACTATTACGTATTTCATCACTTACGTCATCACGGCAAAGGCATTATAGGCACTTATCACATATAATATAAGATAAAAATGGTTGTTAACTACTCTGAATATTGAAGCTTACAAGCCTTCTGTACAACAGTACGTTCTGGATGAAGAAATATAAGTACTGTACCTAATAATGGATTCGTATACGAGTCGATCCGAATAGATATTAAACATCAATCCGTGAGAATGGTTCTTAGTCACCTTGAAGAAAAAAATAGTTTTTAAATGAAACATATTACATTAGTAGATATGGATGAAAGCTTAAATAATTTGGTAGACAGATATAGCAGCGCCGATGAGAACTGGTGGAAAATTGAACAGTGCACTGTATGCTTTATTCATGACATTGGCACGGAACCATTGCGCGCGTGCAATTGTGTTTTGCTAGACTTTGTAAAGTAGAATTGGAATTTTGATGCTGAATTTACTTGACAGTTTGAATATTGAATGAGTGCGGTTTGCGGTTTTCGCGGCAGAATTTACGGGTACCGAAAATCCGACGCGTATTAGGGCTGATTTATAACGGGAAAGGTGGCCCGAGAAAAGTTTGTGGTATTTTATGTGGTAGTGTTACGAATTTAGACGTTAAAATAAAATTTTGATGGTCGCCGGTATCCTAAATATTGCTCTTGTTACAAATACGAGAATTGATTTATATGGACGAATTCCAGCATGCAATACACAAGGAATTTTCAAAAAAACCTTCGCCTTATTCTGCTAGCGTTAACGCACTTGTGGCGTGTCAATAACGCTTCAATAGCATCGCTTTTTTAAGACATTTATTGATGGTTAACCGATTACTAATTAAACATTTCTCACAACTTTGAAATTGTAGTACGAAAAATTGCACTAGGTAATGCGTATAAAGCGACAAAAGCAGTATTATTGAAACCCTATCGAGTCATGATAACCACGCTAAGATTAGAGGAATTAGGCCCCTGATCTTGATAAGTTCTCCGATTTACAACGATGACAGAGAACAAATTTATTAGGTACTATTATTTTCTTATTATCGCTTGTGATAACTATAAGTGATCTCACTCGATATTTTCTAAACTATATAAGGTATCCAAAATTAAACTGATAACTGGTCCTGAAAGTGCTTCACAAGTTCTATCAAATGTTATCAATAATGTACTGAAAAAAAAATGATAATATGTATCAAGAATGTGTTACCTTCATTCATGCAACTTGTTTATATACGAGCGCACAAAGGTGCATGATTACAGTAATAAAGTATAGTTGGTTGGCCGTAGTAAGATTACTTTTTAATGTCACTATGATGTTTGTGGATTTTATTAAGAACTTGATAACTTTTTTGGCAAGTCACAAAGCTTGATGTGATTAATCATTTTATCTTATTAGAATTAACAATTATAAATGTTTACAAAGGTGACGTCACCAAAATTAAATAAGAAAGTTTATGGTTTTGAATATGTTTTTCTTATTAAGCGTTCAATCATTTCAAATTGATTGTCATAATCATTTGTGGTTTGTAGTTTTAAAAATGTTGATGATTTATTTTATTATATTTTACCCAAACAAGCAAAATTTGAACTTGATAAGCTACCATTTTTTTCAGTGTGGTTTATAAAATTAACTGGACCTATGTGAAAAACGATGTGTCCAGCTTCCTTTATTACGGGATCGCGATATTATATTGATCGTTTCTAAGTAGTCGGAACAGCACTTAGAACAATATTAAAAAGCACTGTTGTAAAAATAATCAAATAAATTATAAAGTATTGAATTGCGTTTTTATTTAAAATTATTTACAGGAAATATTTAACTTGCTATGGTTTTTTTCATGCGGTGAGTCACCATTATTAATTGTATTGAAACTGTTTTTTGGGATAGATCCAGTTTATTTTAAAAAGCATTATTTACCATTTGACAGTAAAGCACTATCAGGATCAGTTATTACTTATTAGTTTTGTGATATCGTATATAGTTTAGAAATAATCGAGTGAGATCAATTAATCGTTTCCATCTGTATATTGAAACATTGAAATTCAATTCGCTTATAAAACAAGTGGAGTACTAATTACTTCGAGTAATATTATTTCTTTAGGCTAAAAACATAATGTAGAAAAAGTACTTCACACCCAGGCACTTTTATTTTTCAATTTCGAAAAATCATGGTGTAATCTGTCAATCCATGAATTTTAGTCAATCAATCAATCATCATAGCTCATATACGTCCCCACCGAGGGGCACGAGCCTACCCTCAGTCAGTCAGAGTTTCTTCCGCCATGGGCGGGTGCGGGCTTCGGGCATTTGTCGCCTATTGCCCGGGCATCTTCTCGGCGAGCGGTAGCTCGCCGGTGTTGGGCACGTCACGTAGTGACGGGCCCCTCTTCGCCACCCCCCTGTGCTACCACTCCGGGATCGAGGCGCGGACCTCCGCGCTCAAGCACACCAGGTTAGAGGGGCTTGTCCCAACCCCAGCGAGCGCCGGCGAGCAGGCCGCGGCTTACTCTGCGCCCGGAGGAGCGGTGGGGGGAGGAGGGGGCCATTGGTCTGATTGGGTGATGGTGTCAATTCCGGTGGTGGTGTCGCTTAGGCGAGTCACGCGCGCGAGCAGTGGGGTCCCGCGGCAGACTGCAAGCCGTAAGCGACACGAGGTCTGGTCAGGTGGTGGCGTCGTCAGCGAAGTCGCTGACGAAGCGGAGTCTATGCCGGGGTGGGTCGCCTCGTCGTGGGGATGCAGCTGGTGATGGTGGTGGTGACGCTGGTAGGTCTTGGTCTCTCTCCGCCCTGGGCGACAACAAGTCGCGGGGCAGCGCTCGTCCGGAAGAGTCTGGAGGCCTGGGGACATAAGGAGCAATGTTGTGGAGGTGGAGGTGGGGCCCGTTGTCAGCGCTGTCGAACATTCGACGCGCCAGACGGGCGACGAACTCCTCCACCGTCGGCATCCGAACGTCAAGCCTACCCTAACTAGTTAGGGCGATAAGGCCTTATTCAAACCACGCTGGCCCAGTGCGGATTGGGTGACTTCACATACACCTTTGAATTACTTCGCAGGTGAATTCAGGTTTCCTCACGATGTTTCTACTCGAAGGACAGTCCAGTGCCGAGGCCACAACGCCACCGGCGCTCCACCACCTTTAGTCACCACATATTTATCATTCATTATGTAAAAAATAAAACTGACTTCAAAAACTTAAAAAATCATAAATAATACAGGAAAACATACTAGATCGCAGCTTTATATTGAATTTGGTGACAAATTTTAACTACCTAGATTAATTGGTCTAACACTTTTAAGAGCTTGGCACCGACTTCAATATAAAAACTGTGATGTTGTATGTATTCCTATATTTTTGAATTTGGTTTTATTTTTTGGAAAAATGTTTATTGCAATCTTTTTTGTTAATTTAATACATGCGTATTAGAATTTGAGTCAAGGCAAACACCAGAATAACTTAAATTCAAATGTCTTTAATAAATATATTAAATGAAATACTTAGCTATTTTGATTTGACGTTTCCACGTTTTTTTTATTGCTACTAAGTTGGCAAACAAGCAAACTGCCCACCTGATGGTAAGTAGTAACAGTCACCTATTATAATACATGTAGCACCTGTGAGATTCGCAGTAAAACTGCAACCCCCCACAAGGGCCACAGTGTACGTTGCCAACTTGTGACTTAAGATGTAAAGTCACGGTACCCAGTAATTTCAGTGCCATATCTTACCCTTCAAACCGGAACACAGCAATGCAAGCACTGCTGCTTTGCAGCAGACATAGGTAAGAGGGAGGTACCCAAGCACACGACCCTGATACAGAGTCTCCTTCCGGTAAAACGTAAAAAAGTTATCATCCATCCATCAAATACAAAACAATCTTTTTATTTTATATTCATTTTATATCTATTTGAGATACATAGAATATTAAAACACAACTATCATGACCATAATATACTTAGATATTTGTGGTGTTGCTCCCACTACTAGATTACTTACTACTAGAGTACTTACATAAGAATGTCGTTACTAAAATAAAAACAAAATACTAGAAAAACCAATACACCGTTTTATATATTATTAACATTTTTTTAAATTTTATATCTATAACAAAAGAACATTTTTCTTTCATGAAATATAGTTTAGAAATGATAATTATGTGGAAATGAATACAAAAAATGTTGATTAATGTAATTACTTTTTAAACGACGTCTGACGTCCTATGCTGTAGACGTCTGTGGGACCTATGCACATTGCGTTTATTTGCTTCGTCGCGTAGGTGTAATTTTCAACCACTTGTCACTAATAAGCAGTCAGGTAATGTTAGAAAAAGCCGCGCGAATATTTAATAGGTTACGAGGATTTTTGCATCACTGGGGTGTGTAAGACCCCACGCGGTTCACAGAAGTTTAAGGACCTAACGAACGGCAAAACATTTAACTGGACAAAATGAAAATCCAATGTTCAGTTTTATCTCTTGAATCCTAACAGGAATGAGATTACGTAAATTCTTTTGACTGAAAAAGAGGAGACGGTATTTAAGTCCACATAGCATTAGGATTTTTCTGTGTCAGCAGTAGACGAAAAAAGGACAGCCAACAATAGGATAAAGGAAATATCGCATTTACTTTTCCTTTACATACGACGACGTAGAATGAGCGAAACTTAAATCGAATAATGTATCTATAAATTTGTTCTTGTGCGATTTTTATCGCCCACCCATTAGCCTGTACAATATTATTCTCTAAGACGAATAACCGCTTTCCATTATTTCAAATATTTATTGCTGCCAATAAAAACTTTTTTCTGAGGGACTAGGTAAATTGTCCGTGCAATTTTCAGCTTTGTATACAGTTGATAAGTCTTCCGTGTCTATCTGAGCTTTTCGACAAGCACAATAGAATGATTTACGACACACGTCAAAACAACATAGTGGTCAAGCGATGCAAAACCCTTATTTTTACTCTCTACTCATCAAGTTCATATTTCTGCATACTCGTCAAATGTGCATACTGGTCGAGCGATGCTTAATTTTTAACTGTTTATTCGTTAAGTTCATATTTCTGCCTACTCGTCAAAACTGCATAATGATACGGTTGCTATAACACAATTATTTGAATCAGTAAATTAATAAGCCAATTATTTGACATATATTTCTCTGTTATAATTTATATCAATGAAAATGGAATGCTAAAAATAAAATTTTAAAACGCTTGGACAGATTTGACGCATTATTTTATTAAGTATTGAAAAAAAAGGAGAAAATTTGGTGAAAATGACCAGAAAATTAAAATTTATCATATTTTTCAAACTGATTTTGTAACAATTCCAACACATATTAATTGACGATATTACAAATCTAAAACAGGAGCTTTTGACAGAATGAAGTCTCTCGGGGCAACTAGTGTGAAATTAAATCGAAAAGATGACGTATTAATTTTTATTTTATCATCGACTTTTGTCATTATTAACCTGAGTATTCTGAGGAGTCATTATTAACCTATTAACGTTGCTACCGCATGAGTGGTAAAAATGAAACAATTACTGTAGCGTAGGGAAAAGAGATTCTATAATTAAAGTGTGCCGCTGCTTCTGTAATGACTCGATCCTGTTTTCTATCCGGTATCTCCTAAGTGCGCATTTATTTACCTACATTTTTCATAATTTAAATATGGAAATTTACTTTTCATTACTCATACTCTGAAAGTAGGTCTGAAGTTGCCTGAGGAGCGGGTTTAAAGTAATACTTTTCAGCCCTAGGGAGAATCACTTTCAACTGACAGCTGCTGTCAAATTTTAAAAAGGAAAGTACTTCTTTTTTCACATTTTTATTGAACCATGTTCCGTCTTTCTATACAGCCACTCAATTACAGCGCCGTTTGAAAATTGAAATAACATAATGTTAAGTACCTATTTAAAGAATATAAATTTTTAAATGACTTATTTATAATTTATTTTCAACTATTTCTTTAAAATAACATAGATTTGGTAAAAATATTTTACCATTTTTTAGATTATGAAAATGAAAAATAATCGCAGAATAGCTGGCCGGCCACAGAAAAAAAAAACAATATAAGCGGTAAAGGTGCGGGAAAGCGGCAATGCGATCTTCATTTGTTTTTTCCATTTGTAGAGTTTTGTTAATACTTCCGTATAGCAGAGTTTTGTATTAACTGTTAATTATATGATTCAGGTATGGAGTTAACGCCTGTTTTAATAAGAGAAAACGAGCTAAAGCAGAAGTTGTTGATTTATGTAAAATAAATTTTACACGTTTATTCTTCAGCTAATTCATTGTTTTGTTTCTACTTTCCTTGTATTCGTAATGAAAAGCACAGTGTTTACCTCGGGTTAAAGACTTATTTAGTTCCTCGAACTATTGGTGCCCTCGCTAGCTCGGGCGCCAAACACCGCCTCGGGACTAAATAAGTAACTTTCACCCCTAGGGTAACAATGTACTATTAAACTTACTTTGCCCATCTACATCTACCCTCTACAGCATGCTACATATAAAAGAAAGAGTGAAAACACTATTTTTTTCACCTTTTTTCTTAAATTCTTAGTATGACACGATGCCCAATTTCTTCTTTATCTACGTATAAAAATGTTTTTTCTTCTAATTACATAAAGTACGAAAATATCTGCAAATGTAAATAATAATAAGCTGGATACTAAATTGGAAATTTGTTTACTAGGCAAATCTAACAAAGTGGTAAAACGTGTTCTAACATGTAAGTACTAAAATTGCAATTTTGTACAGGTATCTCCTCCCCAGTTCCCAAAGTTTGGCCGTTCCCAACCGATTGTGTAATTTCACAAAACTATCGAAATTCCAGTCAACTTGCCCGAGCTGTGATTAAAGTTTGCTAAATTTAATTCGTCGATACTACGTACCTGTGACCCAAGTATCAATATCATGTTCCAATGTGTTTTATTCTATTCTTAGCTTCCACGTTAATTATTTGTCTGATAGTCCAGTTCAGTGTTCATAATCGAGAATTCAGAATATGTCAGTTATCAATTTCTGCTAATGGATTATGATAAATCTTCCTAAAGTATTCAAGATTTGTATACCCATCAAAATCTATTCATTATTGCAGGAGATTCTCACAAAATACATCAAGTTTTGTTTCTAATGGAATTATGTTAGTTTGAGCTGTTTATGTTCAATAGGTAACTCTTTAACTAAGATATTGGAAATTAACTTTACAAAGACACGGCATTTCTGCATCCTACAGAAATACTATGTTCCTTTGCTCGATCCTACAAAAACCAATGGGTTTAGATTATTTGTTCCAGGCTATGATATAAAAAATAATGTTGTTACTAGGAAAACATCCTTTTGAATTAATTTATGGTTAATTTAACAAAATTCTTGTGAATGTAATACCTACTCGTATATCATCCAAAACATGAAGAAAAATAACAATATAATCTTTTGATTTACAAAATTAGTACGATGAAGTACAATGTGGTATCATCGTACACAGAAATTCCCAGAAATGCCTAATTTTCTCGTTCCATGTAAAATAAACGGAAACCAAATAATTATAGAAAATATATTATGACGACAGAGAATATGCCATGAATTATTGTTTGTGTATGAAATAAAAGCTGTGTTGTTTAATCGCTATTTCTATATGCGGTCGCTACATATTTTGAAATAAAACATTTCCGTGTTTAGTACTTTGCTAAAGAAAATACGCGTAGGTATTTATAATTCAAGATGAGCTTTTTAAAAATAAACTGTGCGGCTTCGTGTGTGGTTTCTTTGTCGGGGAAAATATAAAGTAAAAAGTTTAGGTGCTTTCATATATATCATTTATATGTCCCTATTCAAGTGATGTGCAAATTTCAGCCTATGTTAATTTAGGGAATTTAACGATTTGATAATAATTTCATGAATAGCTCCAGCATCGTACAAGGTGCACCAATTAGACCAAATTTTCTCTTTACCTTGACTTTGTTAAGAAACAGTAAAACGATCTATGCTAATCTGTCAACTGTATAATATTTGAAAAATTAATAAATGAATAAAAAAAATCGTCTCGGCGGTGGCCAAAGTGGTCAAGGCGTCAACACGATATATGGAAGACGCAGGTTCAAATCCCGCCCGAGACGATTTTTTTTCTTTATTCGATTTCGCCCGCGTTTTTTTTGTTTTCCCGTGGGATTTTTCCCCATAGGAAAATTAGGTACCCTATGTCCTTCCCCTGGTCTCGAACTATCTCTATACCAACTTTCATCAAAATCGGTTCAGTAGTTTCGAAGCCTATTCAAACAAACAAACAAACAATCAAATCTTTCCTCTTTATAATATTAAGTATAGATTCGAAAAATGAAAAACACATCAGTACATGGCGGTCTTGAATCCCGGGTCTCTCGATTGGAAGGCAAGTGCCGAGTCCACAGCGCCACTACACTCGCTACACTCGGTATGGTAAAACTACGGATCAATACAGTACAGTAGAACAATAGAGACACCATTAACAACAATAAATACCTTTTAATCGTCAATTTACTGTTATTATATTACTGTGCCTTATTGAATACGCGTAGGGAGACGCGTATTCAATAAGGCACAGTAATATGATAACAGTAAGTTGACGATTTAAAGGTATTTTGCGTGTAGTTTTACAATTACAGGAGTATACAGGGAGTATACATGTAAAAAGACCGGTACCGAAGCCGAAACCCACGTATTGCTCCCATCATCACTATAGTTTTTGTCTTCTAGACCATGGTTGTGAAACTAATAGTTACCGAGATATTCAAGGTTAAAGTTACAATTTTTTTTCGAAATCTTTATACAAAACTGTTCGAAATGTA
This sequence comes from Schoenobius gigantellus, assembly GCA_963935595.1. NCBI lineage: Eukaryota > Metazoa > Arthropoda > Insecta > Lepidoptera > Crambidae > Schoenobius > Schoenobius gigantellus. Next base: position 31,780,594 of record OZ012548.1, read on the forward strand.
TTTTGATAATTTTTGTCCAAAGAAACATCTACGAAAAAATCAGTATTTCTTATCAAAATTAATGACTGAAAAGAAATCTCTTGCGCGCGAAACTCGGCTTGCTTTACACGCACTCACACTGACTCACTAACACCGACGCGATATCCGGACGCGCAAGCCAGGCGCGGGCACGTGTCACATTGCGTAGTATTTATTGTCGTTGTTTTTTTAAGCCATTATATTGCTTTATTTAATGGTCTGAATGCATAGACGCGAGCTTCGGTGTACGTCTTTTTACACCCTGTATATAAAATTATTGTGGTTCTTGTACATCGCATTGTCATAGGAATCCAAATATTCCGTCAAACCAGTTTACGCAGTAAGTGGTACCTACTTTGTTAATAAATTGTGCAGCAGTAATATGTTCGTATTTTGCATCACGATTAGACTTACCAAACAATCTCAATTATTTGATATAGATTTTGTAATAAAAACATAGTAAGCGGCTAGTAAACAATCAAGAAGATAAACTAGAAAAAGACAAATTCAATCACTCGAAATTTATTAATTTTCTCGAGCCGTAAGACATACTATGTTCGTTTAATAATCGCTTAAGCGCCTCAGCTATTATTTTATGAAAGTTTTAATTAAAATGTTCAAGTAAGTGGCGATATTTAAAACGGTTGATAATTTCCAAGAACTTAAGTGAAATTTAAATCAATATTCCTTAAATTTTAAGTACGTCTGCTTAAAGAACGATTAAACGTCGAGGGTTAATAGGTGATGGGCATTAAGGCGTTCATTAACTTTGAATCAGTGTTCGACTTAAGGAGTACCTAATACTTACGAGTTAATGAATTACCAAAATTTTTGAATAATACCCAGTGTATGCGATTTTTGTTAATGTTTATTTTATTTTATTTATTTGATACACATAACAGAATATAATCAAACATTGAATAATTAAAGCACGTACAAAATAGCGGACTAGACTATATCCCTAAACATGTGTATACAGCATTATTCAAAGTAGAGCGGTACTGTTTTAACAGTGTAGGAATTCTAAAGTTGACAGTAGTTGTTATATCAAAAAAGGCCAAATGATTAACCATGAAATAATTACAACACTTACAACTAAATTTAAGCATAAGCGAGAGCTTTCTTGAAACACTAGGCTCATCTAAATTTTAATTAATCTAGCATACAGTCCCTTTTAGGACCCAACATTTTAAAGCTCTACTGATGTTTAAGTAATAGTTAAATTTATACGACCCTTAAGAGAAAAAATAATAAAGCCCTTTTTAATAATTAAACGACTGCGTTTTCTAAATTATAATACTCATATATTATATTTATGAATTTCAGTCTTATAGATAATGCATTTTAAAGACAAAAAACAATATTTGTTGATAAACTATCTGTAAATAAACATCTCATAAGTATTATGTGTTATATGTTTCTAACGCCTTTTTCAACACCAAGCAATAATATTTTTTAACTACATTTACCTACTTTAAAAATTTGGCAACCTGTTTCTTGCGATGTAAAACTACCAAGACACACTCACGACAACTTGCTCCCTAAAATTACTTCTTTAACAGGCAATCGACTAACATCGAGGCAAGCATTCCCTTAAAAAGTTCGGCACAGTTGAAGAGCCTTTTCCTCTATGTTAGCTAGCACTACAGGAAAACGATCCAATAAAATATTATTATCCTGTGGTATTACTACAAATTTATTTCGAGTTTACGAGACGTAGTCAGGCGCTTCTACACAATTAAATTTAATTAATTCGAATAGTTCGCGAGTCGTGAGCGTTAATGGGTTGAATACGTCTGCGCTTACAAAGGGGTTATAAATAAAGTGACTGTCTGTAATGCGCTTTGAGGTTATTAGCTTCGTGAAACCATACGGATGGAGCCCTAAAATTCTGATTGACTGAAAACACCAGTTAACAAGAAACCAAACATTGTGCAACTCTTGTGAAGATTTACAAATGTTGATGAAGCGAGCTAAATGGGATTCTTTCTACGAGCAAGTATGTGTGATGGTAAATTTACTGCTTAGTTACCGTAAATCACCGCTCCAGCTTTTCAAAGTTTGACCAGCCTGCAAAGTTTTTGTTTAAGACAAAATTCATGCTGTTCTAACCCGTGCTATAATTTTATCGTTACAGAAATTTCCTAATTAACAGCGATATATTTCAAATTCAACGGTGGACTTAAAACATTTGTTAAACCATCAAGTGAAAAAGGAACATGAAAATAAAACACGAGATTTACAGTAAAGGCTTAATTTTTACGTGAGAAAAAAGATTATGAAAAATCAAAAATATTATTGAAACACTACGTAACTTACATAATTTTGAATGGCATTTGTCATCATCATCATCACTTCAGCCAAGAAACGCCCACTGTTGAACATAGGCCTCCTCCGGGGATCTCCAAACTGATCGGTCCTGCGCCTCCCGCATCCAGCGGCGTCCCGCGACCTTCACCAGATCGTCGGTCCACCTTGTGGGGGGCCTACCAACGCTACGTCTCCCGGTACGCGGCCGCCACTCGAGGACCTTTCCGCCCCAACGGCCGTCAGTCCTGCGTGCTATGTGTTCTGCCCACTGCCACTTAAGGTTTGCAATTCTTTGGGCTATGTCGTTCACTCTAGTTCTTCTACGGATCTCTTCATTTCTGATGCGATCACCCAAGCATAAGTTACTGACAAGTAAATTGTATCAAGTATACGCGAGAAAAACTGCTTGACTATGTGGTGAAGATTCATTTTGTTATATTAATATTACTTTCATATTTTATTTAGGTATAAGTGGCCACCCTCCCCCCTTGGCGATAGCCCGACCAATATGGTCGGGCCTGCCCGGACGCGCTGGTAGTGGTAGTCGCAGTGTGGACCTTATCATGCGCGCCCACAAGGGCAGGGAGAACACAGGGGGGTTTTAGTGGGTCGGCCTGGCACTCTGCCGGGCCAACCCCACACACGCTCGCTATCTCGCCAACGGTGGGTACGGTGCGGTTGCGCATTTCCTCCCAAAGAAAAAAAAAAGAACGGTATAAGTGGCCACCAGCTTCTATGTGGTATGAAGCTGGTGGCCACTTACACATACTAATAATTAGCATACTAATAATTAAAACTGACCGGTATAATAGAAAAAACCGGCCAACCACGAGTCGGACTCACCCATGAAGGGTTCCGTAGGATCTATGACGTATTAACAAACTACTTACTAGATCTCGTTCAAAGCAATTTTCGGTGGAAGTTTGCATGGTAATGTACATCATATATTTTTTTTAGTTTTATCACTGTAACTTCTAAAGTAAGAGAATTTTACCACTTTTGACATTTTACCACTTTGGACGTGCCTTTCGCGCAAACTATTCAGTTTAGAAAAAAATGATATTAGAAACCTCAATATGATTTTTGAAGACCTATCCATAGATACGTATGGGTTTGATGAAAAAAAAATGTGAGTTTCAGTTGTAATTTATTGCTTTTTTCTATTTTTGTGTGAAAATCTTAATGCGGTTCACAGAATACATCTACATACCAAGTTTCAACAGTGTAGTTCTTATAGTTTCGGAGAAAAGTGGCTGTGACAAACGGACGGACAGATAGACAGACAGACATGACGAATCTATAAGGGTTCCGTTTTTTTCCATTTGGCTACGGAACTCTAAAAAGGGCCTGAAAATGCCAAATTATCATAAATATGTTTTATCTGTCTTAACATACTATTTATAAAAATGTCCCCCGATTTCAGATTGGGGCTATTGCAGAAATAACCTGCAAAATGTAATTATTTCTTATCAAAAAACATACTTTTATATAGAATACATACGACTACAACAAAATAATACACTTTTCCTCTCTTCGCATTTATATTTCTCAAACAAACTCTTAGCAATCTCCTTATATTCCTAGTGGATTATCTGGAGTCAACCGTAAAAGTATGTATTTTACCACCCACTTGCACACTACTTCGAAATCAGTATATTACGCTCCAGCCCAGTTCCAATCTCTGCGGAGTTAATGGTAAAGTTCATACTTCATAATTTCCATGAACTAATGAACTTTGTGGAACTTGCCTTTTGGCGGAGAAAACTTATAGTTTTCGGGAATAAAATCTTATTGGACGATTTGTTTTATTAAGGCGAGGATTTCCCAAATTTGCCGATCTTAGAACGTCTAGATCTGGATAATATTAGAACCCACAATTCTGAAATTCACACACCTTAAACTTGAAGATATAATCTAGTGAACTGTGAAAGCAGAAACACGATTTACTCTATTTCACTCGATAGAAAAAAAATCCAAACATAGGTCTAAATCAAAAACTAAAACCACGATTTGAAATCGAAATATACATAAAACAGTATGAAAGTTATACCAAAACACGTAGTTCGTTATTATCTAGTGAACTGTGAAGACAGATTTTTTGATGTCATATAAAATATTTAGGAAAATGACGAAAATTCTATAATTTCGCTTGGTTGCAATCGCTCTCCATATAAGACAGTACTCGCCAAGTCGTCTCAGGGTATGGTCATGTCGCTTCGTGTCGCGGGCGCAAAAAAATATATTACGTGTTTCTTTACGATCGAATTTTAATTTTGCAGTTTGCGTTTATTTTGTTAACTTTCATTATTATTATAGATTAGTGTAGTAATATGGTGAATAGTGTAAATAATGGATTAGGTATTATAAAGGAGAAAACTATTTTAATCCTTCTTCCTAAATTATTTTATGTGTGAAAAAATATGTTTTTCGTTCTTTTTTTCTATAAGTTATTTTATGTGTAAAAATCGCTAATAAAAGAAGTCAAAGACGAAATGTTAAATCAAATGCATACAAAAAATGCTGAAAGACAAGTGGTAAATATTTATTTCCCAAATGTTTATATTTTATTGCCGCGGCCATATAGCACAGTGCAGTGTTAATAAACCAGTATGATAATTTCTTCAAGTAAATATGCAACGATTTATAGGTTCAAAATAATGTTTCCTATAAAACTTTATTGCTGAATTCCTTTAAATACTTAATGTTACCCCCTTTATTCACAACGCCTTGCATCAAAGCTTTAGAAGGTAGAATCAACAGCACATTATACATGTAGCTAAATAATAGAGTTTTATTCGAGCCTATGTATTATATATGATTATGAACAGTAAAATAGTATTTAAGGAATCTTTTAAATTTCGTAACATTTATGGTCAAGCGTGAGTTGATTATAAAAAAGTAAAAAATAATTAACATAAATTTCCGTTCGATTTATGTAAAGATCACTTCATTGTATTAAAAGAAAATATCTGATCAGCGGAATTTTGTGAAACTTTATAAAATATTTGCTTTTGCCCGCTGCTTCGCACGCATAAATGTCATAGAGGTTCCATACAAACTATTATTTTTTAGTTTTACCCCCTTAGATGGCGAATTTCCAACATACATGTCAAATTTCCGCTTTTTGTGCCTTTTAATTACGGCTGTGCGTAATCTGTCAGTCACTCAGTAATGAAAGTGTTTTTATATAAATACGTCGGCCCACACTAGATTTTTCAACTGTGTCGTAGGTGCAGTTTTTTTCTTTTTGAAAACGTCGCCCCACACTAAGATTTTCTCCTGTGTTGTGGGTGCAGTTACGAACATAAAACATGTACATACGCCCAGACCGGAAAAAAAATCTGTAGGCCATACAAAATATTTGTCCCGTACGGGAATCGAACCCGCGACCCGTTGCGCAGTAGGCGATCATTCGACCTCTGCGCTAACCGTGTCATCAAAGTTACAAACATAAAATATATTACATATCACATGCACTTACGCCCAGACCGGAACATATTTCTATATTCCATACATAATATTTGTCCCGTAACTACAAAAAAATATTTTACAAAAAATAAAAACCGACTTCAAAAACACTGAAAACTTAAAAATAATATAAGAATAGGTACAGACAACATCACACTTCTGTATTGAAGTCGGCGCCAAACGATAATCTCCTATAAAGTGTTAAAATTTGTCACCGACTTCAATATAGAAGTGTGATGTTGTCTGTACCTATTCTTATATTATTTTTAAGCTTTCAGTGTTTTTGAAGTCGTTTTTTATTTTTTGGAAAATATTTTTTATTTTTAACTTTTCAGTGAATGAAATCTTTTTCACTAAAAAGTGTGTTTGTTTTTAGTGCTTTCCTCGATTTTCTATGGGATCCCATCATCAGATCCTGACTTTGGTGACCATGAGACCACCCTTGCTCTATACTCTATCGAATACAAAAATAATTTTGGACATCGGTTTAAAATGACGGAGTTATGAGGTAACAAACATAAAAAATACAACCGAATTGATAACCTCCTCCTTTTTTGAAGTCGGTTAAAAATATTTGGGAATCGAACCCGCGACCAGTTGCGTAGTAGGCGATCACTCGAACTCTGTGCGCTAACCGTGTCGTCAAATATAAAGTCATCATGGTAAAGAACGCTAGCTGTGTAGTACTTCCCGAGTTTTCTTACAGGCCTAAGGTGGTAGAATATTAATTAATATTTTAAAACCAGTTTGCTTAGAGACTAATACGGTTGCCTGATATTCATAGCGATTTGTGGCTTTCTTCTTGATAATCTTGTTTAGTACATGCACGCCCCTGTCACTCACGCAATGCAGCGTTATAAATACCTACCACTAAGTAGCGCGCCGGCACGCCGACCGCTGCCCACACGTGTAAAGAAATTCTTAGGTTGTGTGTGAAGTCGACCAACCCGCACTTGGCCAGCGTTGATGATGGTAGCACATCAAAAACAGGTTTGAGCTTGTTTCGAATTCATCTAATAATAATATGATGGATGACATACCTGCCAGAGATACATGTCACAAAAATTGGGATATCATTAAAATCAAAAATACTATCGTTTTTGATACTTGCTAAGGCAAGGATAAAAATACCTCCGTCTTACCTATTTCTGCCGCAAATCAGCAGTGCTTGCATTGCTGTGTTCCGGTGTGAAGGGTAAGATATGGCACTGAAATTACTGGGTACCGTGACTTTACATCTGATGTCACAAGTTGGCAACGTACACTGTGGTTCTTGTGGGGCTTGCAGTTTTACTGCGAATCGCACAGGAACCACTAGTATTATAGGTGACTGTTACCACTTACCATCAGGTGGGCAGTTTGCTTGTTTGCCAACTTAGTAGCAATAAAATAAAACACACAACATTACATTTTTATTTTGAAGGAGTTTTTGTTTTGAAGTGGTGTCGGTATTTTTGTAAAAAAAAATGTTTTTATTTTTTTCGTGAAATTAGTAATAGCTCTCTAAGTCAACTTGAAAGAATATACCTAACTGAGAGTCAATACGTACCTTTTATATCTAAAGACTAACCCCCTAAGTCCTTAAAGTTAAGGATCCATCGTAAGCTCAGCATAGTGGAAGAATCCTTGAGATGATGTCTTTCAGACACAAATACCTGAATAGCTTCAGAAAAAAAACAGGGTAGACGTTGGACGTGCCTATTCTCTCGATTTTCTTGGGATTCTAATACTAGATCCTGACTTGATGGCATGGAACCACTTCGGGGGTATACTTTACTGAATACAAAAATAATTTTGAAAATCAGTTAATAAATGACGAAGCTATGAGGTATGTGTTACCTCATAACTTCGTGAAGTCAGTGAAGTCGGTAAACAAATCAAATCGAAATAAGTTATAGTACTTATTTATTCAGTAATGTATTAAAATACCTACATATATCTATTAAAATATTTTTCTTCAAACTACTCATTAATTTTACTCTAATCATTGGAAAAGGCAACACTAAGTAATACATTACTACCCTGGAAAACGGCAGTAGTATTGTATGAAATTTCATTAATGACCCGTTCAACATAATTGCCCTGTTGTTTTTTGTTCTAATTTAAAAAGAAATTACAATTTTACCATCTTACCAATTACCATCTTTACAATAAAATATATAACACTTCCAAAAACATTATAGACTTAACTCGAGCAGGTTGCAGACTGACTGTATTTAAATGGTTAGAAGATCTGAGCTATAATGAAACGGAAAGCCTTCTACAAATACAGAAATAAATCAATTTAAATTTGAATTAACATTTACTAGACTACTTTTATGTATAAATTCAACTCATGCTGTACTTATTTGTAATGTTAACAATAAAGGAGAAAGATATAATATAAAACAGACATTTCCAGATAAAAATATACCTACATAACACACGACGCACACACATCACACACAAATACGCACAAACACACACACACACACACACACACACACATACACACACACACATACACACCTCACACATACACGCAAACGCTTTTTCGTATGCATATGTATATGTAACATAAATGGGAAGACTGGTCTTCACGACACAGGGAATCCTAGTGTGAAGTCCAGAGTGCTTAATTTCTAATCATATGTACAAGAAGTAAATAAACAATTTTGATTTTGATTTTTGATTTTGAATAAAAAAAAATTAATGTACTTAATGTAATTCATATTCATACAATTCATACAAAATGTAGGCATTTTTCCAAAGAGATTTGGGTGGTTGTATAACATGTCACAAAAAATACACATGCGCAAAACAAGTTAGATAGGTCCCTACAAAGCCAATTTTATTTAAAAAAGAGAGGCAATTGGCTTTAATGGCGAAGGTTAGCTTTTATTTTAATAAATTAAAAATTGTATTCGAGTGAATATTGTGCAGTGAAAGTGGTGTTTTTTGGTGCACATTCATGTTGACGGCAAGAAATAAGGGTTTTGTGGTGTACATGACAGTGAGTTTTTTTTTGTGGATTTTCCACTTCCGTCACCACCGTCAAGATAAGGTTTGGTTTTTTAATAAGAACAATTTGTATTTTTTTTGTCATAAATAAATAAATTTTTCTACAGTCAACTTCAGTTTTTTATTATTTTTTAATAAGTTGAAGGAAAAGCAGATTACACACCTCGTAAGTGAGCTATTAAATCCCACGGGTTATTAGTGCCCTCGAGCAAGTGCTCGTGCACCAAACATCCGCGGGCATTAATAAGTCACTTAGCGCTCGGTGTAACAATCTACTATGTCTAAATCAAATCGAATAGCCGTCGAAAAAAATTTAACAGTGCTTTATATATGCCGCCGCGTCAGTCATATTCTTAGCTTTTGTTTTAAATACTACTTCTAGCTAATCGAGCATTTCTTGTATTCTAGTGATGCATTCTATACTGCACAAAAGAAATATGCATAAAAATTGAATTTACATTTTATTAATAACACATCATAGAAACATTTAAAACCTTTGAAATTGTGAAGAAACGGTCTAATTATGATGAATCTTGAAAAAGTCTAATTATTGATAATTGCTTTACGTCTCTCTCTTATAAAATATATGTTTGTATCGGTATTATAATGGTGGACGAGTACAATGACGTCACTAGCAAATAAAAGCTTTTTAAACTTTGTTATTTTTTAAGTTATTAAAAAAATCACGTGGTTGTTTGTCAAATAAAAATACTATGTAATGTAACAATTAAAAAGTGTCCATATTTACACACAAGTAAAGATACAATAAAAAATAGCAATGAAGTCATAAAGCTGTATCTTTATTGGTTGTATTACTGTAGGTACTTACCTCAGTTTATAAATCAATACTTATTTGTAACCTAGCAAAAAGTATATTGCATACGATATAAAACGCCCTTGTTGTACTGTTATATTTTTACTGTGCGGCACATGATGTTGGCGCCTGTTCAGTGGCCGCGTCCGCGCTAACGTCATGTACAAATGAACGGTGTGAAGTGCGGAACATATGGGTTTGCACGTGGAAATTCCTCGCCTTAAGATCATGAGTTGTGCGTTTTTACGATTTCACCGAGCTCCTTTTGCCCGTTTCATCCAACCTTTGCTTTGCAGCGACCGATATTGGGAGCTATTGAATCAAAATAAGTTTTAGAAATATTTCACTACCGTTACCCCTACTAATATGTATAAATGCGTAAATAACTTTGTCTGTGTGTATGGCTGTCGCTTTCACGCCCAAAATGTTGATGAAATTTGGTATAGAGATAGTTTGATTCCTAAAGAGAAAGGCTAATTCCGAATTTTAATTTAGAGGGAACGCATGATATAACCGATATCGCGATATACGAGTAACTCAATTCCACGCAGACAAAGTCGCGGGCAACAGCTTGTATGTTTTAGAAATAGTTCAGTGGAATTACGAGTAGGTAATAAGTAACCAACCCGCACTTGCCCAGCGTGGTTGACTAAGGCCTAATCGCCCTAGTATATGGTAGGCTCAAACCTCTCGGTGGAGACTTATATGAGCTGTTGATGATGACGAGTAGGTACTTAATACAAAAATTTTGTCCGTCTAACATACACAACTCTTCATGTGTTAAGTCAATCAGGTTCAACGCAATAGAATCGATTCTTAAACGGCTTTATTAGTTTGCCCTGTTCGTTTGTTTTGATCAAATTTGGAAATTGAAATTTGACCTCCTTCCTGTTGACAGATTGGTCTGATATATTTGGTTCACACCTTTAGTTCATGTCAAAACAAATAATATAATCAGTATCATTGTTAATCCAAGATGACCGCCGTTAGAAAATGGCGGATTACATATTTTTCTCACAACCCCGTCGATATGAGTATCAAATGACTTGTAGAATAGTGTACTATTACAAAAATGAAATCCATGAAAATAAAATCAGTCAAAAATGTCTCACTTCAACAGGTTGGCCAATATCGTTGTAAATGTTATGGTTAATAGACGTAATTATAACATTGGATTATAATAAGTAATTCTTATGTAGCATTTTCATATTATTATAATTAATTTAAAAAACGCTATACCTATTTGCACAATTTTCATAATACGTATCTTTAAATTTATAGCGCGCAGGAATCACTTTATTTTCATTAATTTATAATCTATTTTATAATCTATATCTATATATACACGGAGTTTAAAAATAACCAATAAATAATCAATTTTTTATCGAAATGTTATTATTAAAATATCCCATTTCTAGCTGTTTATACGTAACGTAATGTCATTCAACCTAAAATCGACATGTAAATCATAGTCAATTTTGGGTTGAATGATTTAATTCAAAATGCGGACGCCCACTAAGAAGGGATATTTTTGAAAAAAAAAATTTATCCTTAAGGCATGAAATAGGGGCTGCAAATTTGTATGGAAAAATCTTTAAATTAGCAACGATTTTGATAAAACGTGAGATTCATGCTCTTAAAAACATTTCATTGAACACGTGTTTCATGGTTTATTGGAATTCACCCCCTTAGGGTGCAAAATAGGGGTTCAAAGTTTCTATGGAAAATATTTAAAATCTGCTCCAATTTCTATTAAAATTTGTTGTCCATTTGCTCCTAAACATAAATAACAGTACATTTTCTACGGGAAAATATAAAATTCCCACGGGAAAACAATAATAACGCGGGCGAAGCCGCGAGCGGAAAGCTAATTACAAATAATACAACTAAAATTACGGAGTAGCATCTTGGCCGAGCGTCGATGGCGCTGTGGCCTCGGCACTGGACTGTGCCCCGCGGGAGGCCCGCGATCGATCCTGCCATGTACCAATGTGTTTTTCGTTTCACGAATTTCATATGTACATTTATCTGACGCTCCTACGGTGAAGGAAAACATCGCGAGGAAACCTGCATACACCTGCGAAGTAATTCAAACGTGTATGTGAAGTTAACCAATCCGCACTGGGCCAGCGTGGTTTGATTAAGGCCTAATCGCCCTAAAATAACTAGTTAGGGTAGGCTCGTGCCCCTCAGTGGGGACGTATATGAGCTGTGATGATGATGATGATAAGGATCTTGGCCGAGGTTGAATTTTTGTTATATTGTTTTCATAATTTGTAAAAGTGTTGAAATTGATTTAAATAACATCAAATATAACTTGTTATGGCCGCTACTGATAATAATCTGAACAAAGTGTAATCATTCAATAGTAAAATTTTTGTCATTCTCAACCAAAAAAATTTGATTGTAATTGTTTCCTTTCACTTCCTAAAATAAATTAGGCTATGTATTTGCTATCATAGAAGTTACATGTCTTACGAGTATAACAGAGAAATTCTTTAGTACGTAACAAATATACATTATATAGTATATAGAAAGTGACAAATATATAACTCTACAATTAGATTAAAAATCTCAAACAGCTTCCTTCATTAGTGAACAATACTGATTTGTAAAAAAACAGTATTCGATCTCTTTCTTATACTTCAGTTAATCCAGTACAGGGACTTACGAGAATTTCTAGACACCCTCGCGCAGAGGGCGAGCCTGATTCTTGTTAAGTCTGATTTGGGACCGCCTGCGGTTCATTTGCTCTAAGCTTCTTTCAAGGTTTTCACTTTATGCAGCTTTGTGCTACACTTACAGACTTCACCTAATCCTTTTATGTGTACGTGGTTGTAAAACACGGCATTAAAATATTTTAAATCTCTCTGCCATTGCTTTTCAATCTGTTAATATTCCCAGAGCGAAAAAGTTCCGCAAACAGTGATTTGAATATTTTCATTTTAAGTATTACTCGTATATTAAACGATAACAGGATTGCCTCGTTGGTCGAGTAAGTCACAAGTGCGTCTGCTCATCCTAGGCCTCGGATTTGAATCCTGGTTTTGGGTTAAATGTTAATTAGTTTTCTGCTTGAAAATTCGCCCTAAGCAGCTGCTCGTAATCTGGAAATAGGCCTTTATGTCAGTAGTACCATTGACTAGTACCATTGATGATACAAGTGATACAAGTTTGAGTCTTTAGGACCCTTTCAATGTGGCCAGTATGCATTGCTTGCCTGTTCTTTAAAGAAGGTTCTCTTAATTTGCGAACAGGTGTAGAGTCAACTATTTTTTTTTCATTTAATTAATGAAATATTTAATATCTTAGACATTATAATCTTGGTTAGTTAGATATTTGACGGACTTCATAAAAGAAGGAGGTTGTATGTTCGACTGTATCTATTTTTATGTATTTAGGTTGGGGAAAAAGTCTTTTCGCATTATAGTATGTATAAACTTGTAATAAAATCTCTTTGGCTATACTATTTGTATCTGGCTGGTTTTGGTATCATTGAAAGTTTAAATTTTAAAGAACATAATTCCAAATTCAAATTAGGAAAATGTGTGATTTTCATTTGTTTTTCGTACCGCCAAGATGAGTGAATCTAATGAAGAAATTCGATACATTTTAAAATTTTACTACAAAAAAGGTAAAAATGCAACGCAAGCCGCGAAAAAAATTTGCGATGTTTATGGACCTAGTGCAGTGTCTGTGAGAGTAGCACAAATTTGGTTTAAGCGTTTTCAATCCGGAAATTTTGATGTCAAAGATGCACGTCGCTCTGGTCGCCCTATTACAGATAAAATGGATGCCATTTTTGAAAAAGTGGAGCAAGATCGGCATGTCAGTAGTTACGACGTAGCTGAAGAACTGGGAATTGACCACAAAACAGTTTTGGCGCATTTGAAAAAAACTGGGTACACAAAAAAGCTCGACATTTGGGTACCTCACGAGCTCACTGAAAGAAACCTAATGAACCGTGTACTCATTTGTGATTCTTTATTACGACGTAATGAAACCGAACCATTTTTGAAGAAGCTGATAACTGGTGATGAAAAGTGGATCACGTACGACAAGAACGTGCGAAAAAGGTCTTGGTCAAAGGCCGGTCAGGCTTCACAGACTGTGGCGAAACCCGGGTTAACTCGCAACAAGGTGATGCTGTGTGTGTGGTGGGATTGGAAGGGCATTATTCATTATGAGCTGTTACCACCAGGCAGGACCATCGATTCTGAACTCTACTGCGAACAACTGATGAGATTAAAGCAAGAAGTTGAGAGAAAGCGGCCGGAATTAATCAACAGAAGGGGTGTGGTTTTTCATCATGATAACGCTAGACCTCACACATCTTTAGCCACTCAGCAAAAATTAAGAGAGTTTGGCTGGGAGGTGTTAATGCATCCGCCGTATAGTCCTGACCTTGCACCTTCAGATTTCTACCTGTTTCGGTCTCTTCAGAATTCTTTAGGCAGTGTCAGGTTAACATCACGAGAGGACTGCCAAAACCACTTGTCGCGGTATTTTGACCAGAAGTCCCAAAATTTCTATAGCAATGGGATCATGTCCCTACCTACAAGATGGCAAAAAGTTATCGAACAAAATGGTACCTACATACTTTAGTTAAATGTAAATAAACTATATTAAAAAATGTTTTGAATTTTCTTAAAAAATACGAAGAAACTTTTTCCCCAACCTATTATGTTCACCGCTTACTCGGCCATTTTCAAATTTTTTATCGAAAGTGTATACTCCCGAGGTGGTTCCATTGGCACCAATTCATGACATGATGATGGGATCTCGGGAAAATCGAGTGAAACCCATAAATTTCATAGGCACTTTCAACGTGTTTCATGTTTTTTCTGAAGATCTGATGATGGATGATTAGGAGTTCGGAAATCATTCTTTTTTAATACTGTTTAAATCGAAAGACGTTTTATTTTAAATTATTCTGGTTGCCTTGGCTCAAATTCTAATACGCATGTATTACATTTACTAAAAAGATTGAAACATTTTTTTTTACAAATAATAAAATTTATTTGAAGAACACCAAACAGTTATAAATAATATAAGAATACATGCACCATCCCAGTTTGATATTGAATTCGGTGCCAAGCTATGATCACCTTGAGAGTATTAAAAAATATCATCATCACATCTCAGACTCATATACGTCCCCACTGAGCGGCTGTATCCTACTCTATGTTAGGGTGATTAGACCTTAGTCAACCACGCTGGCCCAGTTCGGATTTTTTTTTATGGGATAGGGGGCAAGCGAGCAGACGTATCACCTGATGGTAAATAATTACCGTCGCCCATGGACACCCGCACCCCAGAGGAGTTACAAGTGCGTTGCCGGCCTTTGAGGTGGGAATACGCTCTTTTTTTGAAAGTTTGAAGGTCGTATCGGTCCGGAAATACCGCAGGCGACAATTCGTTCCAAAGTTTGACTGTGCGAGGCAGGAAACTTCGAGAGAAACGCACAGTTGTGGACTGCCAACCATCTAAGTGATGGGCATGGATTTTTTGCCGCGTGGAACGATGGCGGAAAGAGGCGGCAGGTATAAGTCCGAACAATTCCTCGGAGCATTCCCCTTAATAAATACGATAGAAGATGCATAGTGAAGCGACATCTCTACGCAGCGCCAAGGTATCAAGCCGATTTGAAATTTCCTGGCAGTCGACGATTCGAGTCGCTCTCCGTTCTACATTGGATGACTTCAAGTCATACACCTTTGAATTTAATCGCAGATGTATGCAAGTTACCTTACGATATTTTCGTTCACCAGAGCGTCGGCAAATGTAGAAATGAAATTCGAAGAACACATTGAAACATGGCAGGATTGAACCATGGACCTCCCGATTAGAATGCTAGTGCCGAGTCCACAGCGCCACCGACGTATTAATAAAAATTATTAAAAAAATAAAATAACAATTAATGTAGTAACATCACATTTTACTATATTAATTGTTATTATATTAATAACAATTAATATAGTAAAATGTGATGTTGCATATATTTTTGTTATTTATGACTTTTTGATATTTTTGAAGTTGATTTTACGTTTTCGAAAAAAGAAATTGCGTTTTTGTTTGAAGACAATAAGGGCATGTAAAGAAGGTAAAAGAATTAAATTTGAATTTAATCGAAGAATGATATTGTCCATAGTATCATAGATACTTCCTTCGATATTTTTCTGGAAATAATTCGAAACTTTATAGGCGAGATAGATAGATAGATAAACAGTTTGGATCTGTCAAAAATAATCATCTTCGGTAGCTTGGAGTTGTTGATTGACAACGGACAACTGGAACGCGATTTCGATACAGATTTCATTTCCGATTTCATTTCATAAGTCATCCTAAGTGAAAACTGTTCGGTAATATGGGTGCTGATTCTCGGTGAATTCGTAAAAAGTTCAAATCCCAGCTTTTTCTTGAGCGTTAGGTAATTACAGTCCAGCCAATCAGAACACAGGACATGTCGCACTTCGCCATTTCGTTTGTCTAACTAAATAGACACTGTAAAATATTATTTACTCAAATTGAAATAATAAAATAATTTTCCTGGAGGTTTCTTTATCTAAAATCGAATTCGATCTTTATTTGGGATTCATGAGAATAAGCTCCCTAGAATGAAAAAGGGAATGTTGTCTGCTATTTGCTACTTGACAGGCGAGAAGACAGCTTGTGTATTTAAGATTCAAATAATGTTTGTGGCGGCAAGTTTGTGTCCTATGTTAATTTATTATTATTATTATTTTCTTTGTAAGTATGTGTAGATATTATATTATTTTGGAGTAAGCATTTCATCTATATATTTGTTCATCATCGTTGTTTTCATCTATATCTATCTTACTTATTTGAAGACAAAGAAGTATACTCGTATACGCATTATCTTACATCTAGTTTAAGTGCTTTAACACTTGCGTTGAGTCGTCATAAATTCTTTCAAATTCATCACTGCGGCTTACCGGAAAAAAAAATAAAATAAAAAGTAATAAAATAAATAATTTAAAGATAAAGTGAAATAATTTTGTGATATTTATTAACGGTAACATAAATTTTGAAATAATGAAAGTCTTACTTACGGTTTGATATTACTCGTATCATCCACTCTACACTATATTCGACAGATGAGATTTGAGGTGATTACCGGTGATGAAGATTCAGAAACCGAAAATTTCACTCAAGTTTAGTTCGGTTTTAGAACGATCTCACTTTGCAGCGCTAGGTAGGCAATTCGCCTTATTAACCCGAGTTACCGTATCCCAAATAAGAGTTTTCACTGCGTGTAGAGCATAACATTCCGTGTAGAGCATAACAAAGGCATGCGTGTAGAGCATAACATTGCTGACTTGTCGCAAGCGTTCATACGAGTAGGTTACCTACGATAAACGTGCACCTATCTATTGTTGATTGATGTAACAACGACGAATCTGAATGACCTTTTAAATTAACATAGAATAGAAATAAAGATAACGCAGTGCAGAATTGTAAAGATACCGCAACAATTTCTTGGTCAAAATCTGAGCAACGCCGAATTTCCCCTGAATCCAGACATGCCAGTAACAATCCATACTTTGTCTTCTGGCTACGTGTGCAATTTGAACCGTCTTTCATACCTATAAAGGCTAGTACACATTGCCCTGTAAAAAGAAAATGTCAATATAGTTAATCGTCGCCATAACCGATATTCGATTATGGCGACTAATCTCAACAGAGACTATTGTCATGTTCGAGGTAGATAATATTTAAAATCAAAAATCGATTCAAATTGTGAATCCATAATAAGTGGAAAGAAAATGTATTTAAAATAGCTTTATATAGTATAGATACAGTACATACTCGCAATTTGTACTTGATACTAGCAACAAAGATTCATTTTAATACCTACTATAATAGAAAATTTTAGACTATGTCAGTATGTCTCTGTGTGTGTGTCGACTCACTATCTACCCATTATGCCGCCTGGCCGCATGACGCCGTTCGGCCGTCGTCGCCAACGTTGCTTAATTAGTCAATCGTATTTATTGCTATCGCAGTGAAGGTATGTTCGAATTTTGTTTAATTTATTTTAAATTAATATGCTCAAATAACTAGAAATAAAGGCAATTGTTAGCTTATAATTATTGAGTATAAAATGTACAAAAACATTACATGACATTATTGTCATTCTAGCTCAATAAAGATATTTCTCTGACGCAATGGGCTGTATTGTAAAACATTAATGAAGTTAAAAAAAACAGATAGAGGCAAATATAAATAATCTATACGTTAAATAAGGTATAAAAGTAGGTGATTTATCTAACGTCGACCAGTGAATAGTCGGCCTTACGCATCAATTTGTAGCCAAACGAATTTGGGCGCATGCT
Source organism: Schoenobius gigantellus (assembly GCA_963935595.1). Classification (NCBI taxonomy): domain Eukaryota; kingdom Metazoa; phylum Arthropoda; class Insecta; order Lepidoptera; family Crambidae; genus Schoenobius; species Schoenobius gigantellus. The sequence goes on from OZ012548.1 coordinate 31,798,561, forward strand.
GCGCACGTCCACACGTCCGACTTCTACCAAGTTTCGCGCTAGACTGTGGTGGTGTCTGGCTCGTGTGAAGATTTCAGTGACTGCATTCAACCTTTTCAAACGGGTTGATATCTCATGTATCCCATTATAATTTCCATGTTCTATTTTTATTTATGTTAAGATGATTTCTAATTAAAATATGGTTTCTTGTTAAATTTTGTCTAACAAGGTAATCACGTCGACGTCATCGGTTTCAAAAATTTATGTTATTAAGCAATTTGTCGAAAATATCACACGTGTGGATTGATTGCTAGAGAACATTTAATTTCCTTTAAAAAGGCGATAAATGAGCGGCCATCGCAATATTTGTACAATCATCATCATCATCATCATCATCATCGACCTACACTCGTCCACTGCTGGATATATACAATACATACAATACAACGCACATTTGTACAACCATTTGTACAATATAACGCACAAATTCAAAACTCAGCATAATTTCAGGAAACATTTTAATGTTCCTTCATCTAATTATTCCAAGTATAATAGCACTATCTTACGCCATACAAAATTTACTCAAAATATAAATGACGGCTATGTTTTGTTGGACTATTAGTATGAAAGCTAGACTTAACTATTAACCGCTACAAGAGTGCGTGACCTACGCTAACGAGAATGAGTGGGAAATTTTAATTTCGTTAAAACTAATCCCTCCTAGTACCCTGGCCGTACTTTTCAAATACTTTTAAAACTGTAAGCACAGCAGAACTCATTAACCCTCACAATATAAGCAGAAAAGTGTGTTTTTATTTGCGAATTTCACACATTCTAAGCAAAGTATACAAGTAACACATACATTCAAAGTTAGAAAATGACATCACCTTTTACTATTCGGATAAAGCCGCAGGAACCGTGTATTTAAAGAGAAGATAGTAACAAATTAACAGTTTTACTGAATATTATTAAGAGGTAGATTTTGTGAGTTTTTCTGTAGATTGTACTCTCCGGAACAACTGAAACAATTTTAAAAATTCTTTCACAATTAGAAAGCATTATTATTATTATTCCTGAGTGACATAGGTTACACCTGACTGTGTTTAACTAGCAACTCGTCCCGGATTCGCACGGGTATTAAGATTTATAAGAAAATAAGGCTATAATTTTTATACACCTTATTCCGGACCGGAGGGAGACTTTTTACCGGAGGGAGACTTTGTACCAGGGTCGTGTGCTTGGGTACCTCCGTCTTACCTATTTCTGCCGCAAAGCAGCATTGCTTGCATTGCTGTGTTCCGGTTTGAAGGGTAAGATATGGCACTGAAATTACTGGGTACCGTGACTTTACATCTTAAGTCACAAGTTGGCAACGTACACTGTGGCCCTTGTGGGGAATGCAGTTTTACTGCGAATCTCACAGGAGCCACATGTATTATAGGTGACTGTTACCACTTACCATCAGGTGGGCAGTTTGCTTGTTTCCCAACTTAGTAGCAATAAAAAAAAACCCCGGCTCATAAAATAATAGTTATAATATTGTTATAGTATACAGTAAGTACTTACTTTATATTATAACTATACGTATCACGTGTGATGAAATGGCAACAGAGAGTGGCGAAGTGTACAAAATATCCATTTTTTTTATTTATTTTCATAGCACATGCGGTAATGTTATTACTTTTATTAAAATGTAGGTATATTTTGATCTCATGTTAACACCATTCCGTGGTGTGCAAATTACTCTAAATGCTACAATTTCATAGATAATATTCAATCTATGAAATTGTAGCATTTAGAGAAATTTGATGCACACCACGGAATGGTATAAACATGAGATCAAAATAAACCTACATTGTAATAATTCAATACCAGCTACCTTCGGTGAACTTGTATTAAATTGAGGTACATGGTCAGGTCAGGTCAGGTGAAATCCAAAAGTTAAGGATCCTTCCATCATCAGCTTGGTTGAGGACTACTAGACGCAAATACGCGAATAACTCGGAAGAACCATAAAACACGTTAGACGTACCTATAAAATTTAAGGGTTTCCTTCGATTTTCATGGCATTCCTTCTTTAGATCCTGACTTTGGTGACTTTGGAACCACCTTAGAAATATACTTTATTAAATATAAAAAGAATTATGAAAATCGGTCTACAAATGGCGGAGTAATGGCGCATCACATACACAACACGTTGAAAATACCTATAAAATTTAAGGGTTTCCCTCGATTTTTATGAGATTCCATCATCAGATCCTGTCTTTGGTGATCTTGGAACCACCCCAGAAGTATACTCTATCGAATACAAAAATAATTTTGAAAATCGGTCCACAACTGGCAGCGTAATCGCGTCACATACACACAAAAAAACAACATACGCATCAATTCGATGCCTCCTCCTTTTTTGAAATCGGTTAAAAAGGGGATTCGGTTATTGCGCTGGTTCTAGCAAAGTGGTGTTTCGAGTAATCATATTAGGTAGGTTAAATTTGAAAGAGGAGCTGAAGCCAAATCATACCTAAATATACTGAGTCATCAGTATCGATAACACGTCCATTCAAATTCAATAATTTCTTTACTCTTATAATCTTACTATTCAAAAAATATATATTGTAAAACGGTAAAAAATATTTTATAAAAAATAAAAACAGACTTCAAAAACGCTGAAAAGTTAAAAATAATATAAGAATAGGTACAGACAATATCACACTTCTATATTGAAGTCGCTGCCAAACGATGATCTCCTAGAAAGTCTTAAAATTTGTCACCGACTTCAATATAGAAGTGTGATGTTGTCTGTACCTATTCTTATATTATTTTTAACTTTTCAGTGTTTTTGAAGTCTGTTTTTATTTTTTGTAAAATATTTTTTATTTTTAACTTTTTAGTGAATGAAATCTTTTTAGTGAAAGAAACCCTAATTAAATACCAGCTTACAGTATTTCCCTCGATTTGTCATGGGATCCCATTATCAGCTCCTGACTTTGGTGGCCTTGGGACCAGCCTAGGAGTATACTCTATCGAATACAAAAATAATTTTTATAATCGGTCCACAATTGGCGGCGTAATCGCGTAACATACACACAAAAAAAAACATACGCATCGATTTGAGAACCTCCTCCTTTTTTGAAGTCGGTTAAAAACAGCAAACGCAATGCAGTAGAAAAATACTTAATTAAGCGCTCAAAAATAATAGGAATTTTTTATTGTAAAAAATTCATTTCAGATATTATATTTCAAATTTCGATCCTGATTTAAATCAAACTCTTCATTGCCGCAATCAACTTAAAACCAGGTGCCAGGTGGGGCGAATGAACGCACATTCGCTATCTATTTGTTTTTATCTTAGGGTTTTAAAAGTAGAGACGCTCTTGAGTAAAATACGATTTTACAAATCAGCACTATTTTTGTCTCTCCCCCAACTCTTTGGCTGCTAATACCTACACACAGGTACAACCGCAAAGGGCTTGTCGCCCTCAGAAACTTATCGCCGCCGCCGCCCAAGCTCGCCTGTCACTCTGCCCTCCGGAATGAAATTAAAACTTTTCAAGTTGTTACTTTTAAATAAAGAATCGACGACATCTCGATTGTAGAGTTTGCTTGAAACAAATGAATGTCATTTGGTCAGAGTATTATAATGTTAGAGTCAGGTTTTTGAATATCGAATTAGGTTTGACTACAGCAACAGAATCAGATAATGTGATACATCTATACCTACTGATGACTAATATTATAAAGCTGAAGAGTTTGTTTGTTTGTTTGGAAGAGCGCGCTAATCAATTCTATTCAATTAATTTATTTGTGATACACAGGAAGAATGAGGTCTTTACTTATAAAATAGTACATACTGCGATCAGCCTTGTAGGCGTACAAATTAAATTTTAAAAAATCTCTGGAACTACTGGTCTAAATTGAAACAATTGTTTTGTGTTACATAGTCCATTTATCGAGAAAAGCTTTGGGCTGTGTAATATCACGCTACAACCAATAGGAGAGGAAAATCAATAAAAATGTTGCTGAAACGGGAACAATAGAGAAGATACAAAACTAAGAACGCGTTGAAGTCTTTTAAGGTGAAACGTAGTTCGCGGGCACAGCTAGTACTTATATAATATACAGCTTAGTAAAAAAGAGTTTGGAAAAAATGAGGGCGCCACTAGTAAGTACAGTTTCGCAAATGAAACACGAAAATAAAGGCACAATTTCCAAAAAAGTTCAGTAATTAGGGTTCAGTAGCCAAATGGCAAAAAACAGAACCATTATAGATTCGTCATGTCTGTCTGTCTGTCGGTCTGTCCGTATGTCACAGCCACTTTTCTCCGAAACTATAAGAACTACACTGTTGAAACTTGGTAAGTAGATGTATTCTGTGAACAGCATTAAGATTTTCACACAAAAATAGAAAAAAAGGATTAAATTTTGGGAGATCCCCATACATAGAACTGAAACTCAATTTTTTTTTCATCAAACCCATACGTGTGGGTTATCTATGGATAGGCCTTCAAAAATCATATTGAGGTTTCTAATATCATTTTGTTCTAAACTGAACAGTTTGCGCGAGAGACACGTCCAAAGTGGTAAAATGTGTCTGTCCCCCCCCTATAACTTCTAAAATAAGATAATGATAAAGCTAAAAAATATATATGATGTACATCATATATATTTTTTAGCTTTATCATAGCTATATTACCATGCAAACTTCCACCGAAAATTGGTTCGAACGACATCTAGTTAGTAGTTTTTTAATACGTCATAAATCCTACGGAACCCTTCATGGGGGAGTCCGACTCGCGCTTGGCCAGTTTTTTTAAATAACATTTGGAGGATTAAGTAACGCCAGTCTCATTAATACACTATTTAGTGGTGAAACTAGTTTTATTACGGGAATCGCTTTTTAGCTCCAGCTGTCACCGCTCCGAACTCTTCTTTGCCAAGCTGTATATGGATCACATTACCTAATTCTGTTCAGTTCTTCGTTGCTGAGGAGTCCAGTGAAACTAGTTTCCACCTTCAGCTTTATCGTCACTTACCATCATGTCATCATTTCACCTCCGTAAGTGGCGATAAGGCCGAAGGTGCAAGCGAGTTTCACGTGGACTCCTCAGCAGCTGAGGAACTGGCTATCTTACCTCTAATTGTCGGGACACAACAATGCTATAAACATTGTTATTATGGCGACGAACTTAGGTAAAACGGTCGTAGTTAGCCAGGCGGGCTCAAAAGCCCTTCCATCCAAACCAAGCAGAAAATCTCCTGCTTCCATGGAGAATCGAACTCTGGACCTACCGATCAACACCCGGTGGTCTCAACCACTAGACAAAGGCGGTTTTATTTTTTCATGATTAACATCATCAAAATCATATTTTTTTTGTAATTCACTTTTGGATGAATTTTGTTAATAAAGTCACATATCACGAAAGGAACTCTTCTTTTCTGTGTGCTGTGGTTATTTACCACTATTCTTTTTTTGTATATTATTATGTGGGTTTCATGAAATTCAAAGTTGCAATCTGCATACAACTTTTTTTCAATTTTGGAAGTAATGTTGTTATGTTCACAAATAAAAATTTCATTTTTATTGAAAATTTTAACGTTTACTGCGTTGCAAATATTATCACCGTAGTACTCGTAACTCACTTAGTTGTAAGGTTTACAAGTAACAAAGTTACAAGTTGGGCGCGTGTGCGGGTTCTGTCTCGCCTTGTTTTGTTCTGATTTAAAATTGCGCCAGTGCATGTATAAGGTTAATGCACCTTGTCTTACCTCTGCAGTATTATAAAACTCTTAATTTAGGTACCTTTAGGTACGTTTAGCCCGCTAGTAGCTTGAACATATTGGGCAGGTGGTTTTCGTTGAATGCTTATATATACCGCGGCAAACCCTCTGGATATCCATAAGCAGCGTAGTGTGTACTTTAAAGAATTTAATTTACGTTGATAAATTTATAAGTTAGTTTTTTACTTTATAAACATTGATCTACCGGTGCAAATTTATTTGTAGATAGGGTTTACCCGAGATTTTCAATACATTATATAGCTTGAAATTTTGTATAGAACTTCATTATTTTTAAATCTTAGCATGAACTTTAGTGAAAACTTACGTTAAAACAGGAGAAAGTTTGACTTTCTTTTAATATTGCTTCTTGTTTAACGTGTATTAACTGGAATTTTCCAAAGCTTCTTTTTTAATTAAAAATTGTTTTAACTGCCGAAAAACATAAAAATAATTTCCAAGGGAAAATCGGAAAAAATGAGAACGAGGTCGCGCGAAAAGCTAATTTACAGATATGTTTGATATAATCTATCCCCTAAAATTGTTGATCAGTTTATTTATTAAACTTTAGTTAGAGTAACCGTTACCATCGAGAATATTATTGCTACAGAGCCGACTTATGAAAGATTACTCGCAGCTATCAAACTTTCTGGTTCAATAACTTTTAGATATTTAAATGAAACAACCTTTTTGAGCCTTATTCAAGTATTAGTACTTAAATCTGACATTTTAAATTATTATGCCCAGTATTTGAATATTTTCAACATTCTTGCTCAAAGTTTTCCAGTGTATAAGTGGTGACGAGGTTAATGTTGGGTGTTATAAAATAAAGATAAATTTACAATTAAAGATTAAGATAATCACGCAAAAATCTAAGGAATTGAATATATTTCCATTATCAGGTCAGTACATTTATGATAATTTAATTTATGTTTGTAAGAATAATAGGACTATATCAAATTTTCAAGTTCATCTATCAAACGCGAGAAATAAAAAGAAACTTGCTAACCTTTCCAACATTCAGGCTTTAAAAACTGGCTTGTTCGTCAACTGGCGATTGTGAAACTCGCGAGTGCGCGTAAGTTGACATCTTCCTTGATTTTACCTGTTTCTTTTTTGTCGTCAACTCGCGCGCACATAAGAATTACTTGTGAGTACAGTCAAACGAAAATGGATTGAAACCAAAAACTCATACTAGAGGCTTTTAAATGGAGAAACGGTTTTCTACAAAAAGTTCCACATACAGTTGCCGATTTGCCGTGTCATAAGCTCATGTAATAAAGTCTTCTTTTATATGAAAAGATGATTATATATGATAAATGATTATTTAAATGATACCAATGCAACAGTTTAACAAATGCCGAGAGTAAGTCTGTATCGCAGTAATATTTGTGAATAGTAGTAATATTCCTCATTGTGAGGAAGAACTTATCTTAAGATTGTGAGGAACTTATCTTAAACTATTGAATCTTATTTTACCACTTTTAAAGCAAATAAAAATATTCTATTCCCTTAAAAAACAATAACAGTGTAAACTAATATTATTGTATATGGTAACGACATAACTTATTGTAAATCTTCTGGTAAAGGTAAGAAGTAGAACAGGCATTCTTCTTATCAGATAAAAGACATCCAGAATGGGTGGTAGGTAAAAAATTTACAATTCAGTTTTTAATCTACTCATACTCGTATTTCAGTATAGAATAATTTTAATTGGATTTCATTCAATCAAAATGTAAAATATATTAAAATGTTTAGATTCGATATTGTTTTCATCTGCGATGCAATTTACACCCAGAATGTGTATCTAAAAACAACAAATTTAAGAAATCAGCAAATTTTGAGGAATTTAAAAACACACTCCCGCCAATATTAGAAAACTGAAAACATTTAACCGCAAAATGAAGTTTGAAGAACGTCGTTTCCAAAGAATTTCTATCACCTTTCAACACGGCATCGTTTTAGAAATTCCCTTGGCCGGCAGCTATTCATTTTCTGCAATTCCACAGCCGTGCAAAATGTAAAACGATATTCTCGATTTTAATGCTTCATTAACAAAAAAATAGTTTCGCGATTAAATTTTATAATGAAGCTAGCAAAAGGTTTATGGGAAAATTGAATCAGAAGTCGAATCCCTTTTTTTTCAATTATGAAACGGAATTAAATATGACGAAAATTGAATTAATGCTCGTTGTAATTTGGATTGAAAAGTGACGGGGAACCAACATTTTTCAATATTACTTTATCGTTTATACTCTCCACCTAGAAGACAACAACCAAATAAAATCATGGTATGTCCCCCGCATATATTATTGTGGATTTGCTCTTGAGCTATCTTGGCTATGCTATTTTATAATAATAGGTATTTTTTTAACATATAACTATAGAGTGATTGGATGGGTATGTCGTAGAAGCAGAAGTAGTCTATTCTTGCATGATTTCACCAATCGTGGTTTATATAATTTTGGACATAGCGAATTCAATTTCTTAGCGGTACGTATCAGAAATAAAGATGCAAACTCTTCCCATTCATCAATATATAGACTTTAAAAAGCTAGAATTTTAAAGCGCATGTAAAATGTTTTTAGCAAAAAGGAAGGTAATGAGATCAATTTATTAACTGTCTGATGCCAATGCCTGGAGTTAATTTGTGGATATCACTATAGTTAGTCTAATTACAATTGAACACCCCAATAACATTTAAGGGTATGTATCTATCAGATATAGAGATTCTGTAGGAAAAATATTAGGGCTAACAAACCTACTGTTTTTTCCCATACAAACTAAATAAATTATTTTTTTTGTATTATGTGCCGACAGCCCTACGTAAACGTACGAGGAATACTACGCTCACGTCTGTCACGTGTCATTTTGTGTTATTTCTTTTGTGTTAAGAGTTGATTATGGTTGTCATTTGAAAGTTTTTTCTAAAGTTTAATATCAAATAACTCTGAAAGTATTGGGGTTGCAAGTCTCAGACAAACACCGAAGGTCCATTTAGTATCTAACTTTTATGCCCCTTAAATGTTATTGGAGTCTTCAGTTACATCCGGTATAAACAAATGGTTCACGTTAAAGTACTAAAAACGGTATAATTTATTGTCTGAAAAAGCTGACTAGTTTTTTGCGCTCATTCTCCTGATTTAGCTGACAAACTAAGTACTGTATGAGTAGCAGTAGGTAAACCCTTTTTATTAAGTCGTATTTGAATAAAGCAAATTTTTTAAAATATTTTTATGTCAATCTTAAAGTACCCGAACTCTTCGAATCTGCTCTATACTTCAATGATCGAAACACAATTACAGCCGCAAAACGAATTTTGAAATTTGGAGTACGTAGATTTCGGGATCAGAGTAAATCTCGGCCATAAATAACGTTTAGTGAAGTCATCAAAAGGGTAGCTTTCGCTCAGGCGAGCGGTGTCATGTGAACCCGCCATCAATCTTGGAGCAAGCCGCGGCACGCACTGCGCCCGGCTCGGGATGAGCGCGCTGTGGCTTGTTGCGAGCGATTTGTACTTCGATTTTTATTTGTACAATGCACTGCACTGTAGCGTATCGATATTTTTATTTTTATCATTTTGTAAATTAGGATCTACAATTAAAAAACCTCTTAAAAACTCTTGTAAACTAGGATTCCACTGTCTCTTCCGATAGTAGAATAGCTTTTATACTACATATTAAGAAAGTTGCTAGTTTTGAAATCATCTTTTGTTATTTTTAAATTAGATAATTTTTTTATTTAAAAAGTTTGTGCTCTAAAACAAAACGAATAAACGTACTTTAAAATAACAAACACAAATACGGCTTCTCTATTTACTAAATTTAAATTGACCAGAAATTATTAACCACTATTGTATTAGTTATAATAATTATTAGTTAGAGCGAAAAGGTCCTTGAAGTTTAGCTACAAAACTATTTTGCATTTTTTTTGGTACGTTAGCTTAAATATTCTTTTTGTAAAATGATTGTAAAATTTACCACATAAAATTATATTATATACGAATAGCAAATTGTTAGAACATTATTTTCAACACTGTTTTAATAAAAATAATTTAATTAAACGATGTGATGATCAATTTATATACTTCAACCTACGGTTAAGGAAATCATCGTGAGGAAACCTGAGAAGTAATTCAAAGGTGTATGTGAAGTCGACAAACAATCCGCGGGCCAACGTGGTTTGACTAAGGCTTAATCGCCCTAACTAGTTAGGGTAGGCTCGTGCCCCTCGGTGGGAACGTATTTGAGCTATGACGATGATGATGAATCGAATCATTAATCATCAAAATCATCACTTCATCTCATATGCTTCACCGCGGATCTCTGCTTAAGCGAGATGGAATTGGCCAGCATATATTATATTGATTTACTACCAAACGTTTGGTAGTAAATCAATGAGCATATATTACGCTCAGCGACGGGTTTGTGTAAGATCTTGATTTGAGTTTTCCTTCTCTTCATAAAGGTGTCAGGGCGATTAGCTCCTTTAGTCGACTCTAACTACATACTCGGGAAAAAAGGGGGCCTTTACCGCACAGTCGAAAGCCTGAAGACGAATTCATATAACAATATTCTCTCACAACTCTATTCAGTCGACCCCGCTCCTTCGAAAAGCCCGAACGCCTCTGTCTCCCGTCTAGACTCGTAATCCATTATCACGGACGCCCGTGGCACCCGGGAAGCAATTCCACACTGAACTTAGCATATTTACGCAACTGATAAATGCGTACGATTTTTCATTCCGTATCAATTGAGGCGAGAGTAGGAACTAAGTTTTCTTTTTTTCTTTCGCTGCGCAGTATAATGGGGAGGGTAACAACGAGTTGGATTTTAAAGTGGCTGTCTGACTTTGGCAAATTGACAATATAAACCGCCTCCGTGGTATAGTGGTTGAGAAAACCAGGTGTTGATCGGGAGGTCCAGGGTTCGGTTTCCTATGGGATCAGAAGGCCGTCTGGCTAGCTACCACCGAGAATTCATTTTTTTTATGTATTGTAACTGTCTAAAGAACACCATTATCTTCATCGCCATTCTATACGAAGTCAATTATGAACGAGCTGTCTTGAAAGTTTAATTGTAACGAGTAATTAAGAAAACGGATTGTCTACTCCTTACACTCTAACCGTTAACCATGCATATGAAATCCCTACATCTCTCCATATTCCCTTCCCCAAATTATTATCTCGAAATACCTTTCAGGCTAATTTATTTTCGTTGCATACGCACAGCTTCAAAGCGCTCGGAAACCCTCGTTATCCCGAATATGACTCGGAATTGTTTTCGAGCCGTCCAAATCACTTTTACAATGGTAAAATTTAAAATAATCGAAGGGGTGTGCTCAGTATGGGGTCGCATTTCAATAGGCCTTTTTATGGCGAAATTGTGGGAGTTTACAGCGCACAAGCTGCCATTAGCTCCGTTAATAACAAAAGCGGGCCACGAACAGTCCCTTGCACTATCACCTGATCAAATTATCATACGTAACTCGCATGATTACTATTACAAAGTAATGTAGTTTGTTTAAGCATAGAGTTGGTAGCCGTACAGTTTTTTAGTGCAGGGGCTCAGTAATTTATTAGTCGTTGTGATAAATTTCCCTAATGGATATTGTGCACGGCATAGAGTAGTCTATTACGCACGGAGGCTTGTTAAGGTTTTGGGGAACAGTGAAAAATTACTCATTCGATGGCGTTTTGGTTTTATAATTACCAATTCTTGTAATACTAAGGAGGCGTAAAATTGTAATAAGTAGGTACACAATATTGTTGCCATCAAAAGAAATTGTAATTACCAGAACATCTTTCAGTGTTAATTGCGTACCCACACTATAATTATAGTTATGAATTATATTTCATTTACCCTGATTTTAAAAATTATTTTTGTATTCGATAAAGTATACTCCAAGGGTGGTCGCATGGTCACCAAAGTCAGGATCTGATGATGGGATCCCATGAAAATCGAGGAAACCCTTAAATTTTAAGGTGTTTCCAACGTGTTTTGTGTGTATGTTACGCGATTACTCCGCCAGTTGTGGACCGTTTTTAAAAATTCTTTTTGTATTCGATAGAGTATACTCCTAGGGTGGTCCCAAGGTCACCAAGGTCCGGATATGATGATGGGATCCCATGAAAATCGAGGGAAACGCTAATTTAATACCAGTATTAAAATTTAGGGTTTCTTTCACTAAAAAGATTTCATTCACTAAAAAGTTAAAAATAAAAAATATTTTACAAAAAATAAAAACCGACGTCAAAAACAATGAAAAGTTAAAAATAATATAAGAATAGGTACAGACAACATCACACTTCTATATTGAAGTCGGTGCCAAATTTTAAGACTTTCTAGGAGATCATCGTTTGGCACCGACTTCAATATAGAAGTGTGATGTTGTCTGTACCTATTCTTATATTATTTTTAACTTTTCAGTGTTTTTGAAGTCGGTTTTTATTTTATTTGTTCATTAAAGGTTGACTGACAAAATCTATACGATTATTTAAAAGTAATTCTGTCGAATTACAAAGCTGTTACAAAGTATTCAAAGGAATTAATACCTTATCTATCTATATAAATAAAAATCAATGTATTACTATGTTTGTTTGTCATCTATGCGTTCCGAAACCATTCATCAGATTGTAATGAAACTTTGGTAGGGTGTTATGGGGACACACCCGTGAGGGTTGCTAGCAAAAAAAAGGCATTTACGTGGCATTGCAACGCATGTTGGGTACAGCTAGCACCTTATAAAAAAAATAGATTACAATAGCAACTGTCGTGTTCTTTTACACATTCGCTTATCGCTTTCTTATTGTAATAAGTGCAAAGTTAAAGGTTAAAGCAATGTTCACTAGCACGGGTTAAATTCACCGCTCGTCCCTTTCGCGCCTCTGATAATGAACAGCGTTTCACCTCTGGGGTGATTCTTGAGTCTGGACACGTTTACGAGGGAAAAGACAGTGGAGTCACCCTTCAAGTGAGAGCCTGTAAAATTGCGCTTCTATATTAACACATCAGCACATAGATGCATCAAGACTTTTAATTACAAACAAGTCTTTTTGTGTGTATAATAATTTGCTACATGGCTTGCAATTGTTCAAACACTAGTCCCGGCTAGTAATGTTTGGTTAAATGTTATAAAAAATACAAATAATACAATATTAATGTACAACATACGCTTCTTATTTTATTTTCTATTGATGCTATGTATTCAATATACAATTATATGCTATTCACTACTGAGTTTCATAATTTATCAACTGCAATGTTTATTCAAATATTTTTATTTGAGTCGTTTTTCATTATCTCCATAAAGAATTGTATCCTCTTACTGTATATGTATCGATACAGCTGTATTAATGTTTCACTTTCATATATTTAACTTCTAACATTATAATTGTTGCGTATTTTTTACTATGTTTAGTAAACTTTGGGTTTTAAATAGGTCTGCAAACATTCCACTAGCTTCCGTAACATTTTAGGCGCCCATAGCCCCGGTACAATTAACCATAAGTATTAATACTGTTTCCCCCAATGTTTCCGCGCTATTTCGCCTCCGCTTATTACGTGGGGCGCCGGCCGTGCTGTTTTATTGGCACCGATTGTATGTCCGCTTGTGTACTTTGCGACACTTTCCCTTTATGAATGTTATGGTTTATTGCAGTTTACCCTCGCGGTTGTCTCGGCGCTGCAAGTAGTTTAACATTCCTACTGCAGGGGCGACTGGTGACACTCCAGGAGCCCATTGAATCTAAAAATGAAGTTGCTTTCGTCAATTCACTCGCTTTTGATACACGTTAGATGTTTCCCAAAAGCGATTCAATTGAGTCAGTGTATATGGAACATGGGAAAGCATCTTTATCACGTCATTCAACGTTACAAACAGTATGTTTATTGATCCAAAGTTATAGTTAATCGTTAGCTAATGTGTCCTTAGAGTGTCATTTTCTGTAAGAACATCAATTAAAACAGTAATGTAGCCATACGTTGAATCATTGAAGCAACATTATTTGTACTTGATAGTTGAAAATCATTTCGCTGATGCATATTTAATTTTCTTGAACTTGCATTTTATAAGCGCAATTCAGTAAAAATAATTAATCAAGGACCTAAAGTTTCTAAGGTAACAATATCAATTGATTTAACGAATATATAAACCTCCTTTTAATCGTCCTAAGTTACCTGTACTACTTATTGAAACCAATACTATTTTTTCACTATACTTTAATTGTAAATCATCATCATCATTTCCCAGCCCTTATGTACTATTTATGTGGAGTCGGGTGATCACGTTTTCTTCTTCCATTCACCCCTATCATACTCATTTCAGCACTGACATTCTTCGCACGTATATCACTTTAATTGCAAATCAATGACGTGAAAAATGTCGTTGGATACAAACCGTGCAGGGCCAGCTCTTTGGAGAAGACTTACGATATTGACGTCAAATATACCTAACGTAATTTCACAAATCATTACTTTGAATAGACAGCACTAGCCAAGACAGACGCTTAAGTGTAAATTTTCATATTCTCCTAAAGCTTTTACCGTCTTTTGTTTTCGCGCACCAGATCCGTCGAGACTGAAGTGCTACCAAAGTGCTACTCTCTAACCATAATTAAAGCTTTGAGTATCAAAATTATCGTTCGTCTCTGCGTGCTGTCGTCAACGTCACCAAAGCATGCGCGCTGTCGCTGCGTTGTACAGCTAATTTGACTTTGAATACGGACTTAGAGGGTAGTCCCGCAGACCGACTCGATCCATCGACCAACCTCGACACCTCGGCACCTTCGCAGCAATTTGATGCCGTTAATCGCCGCTTGAGTGTTTCTTGATTAATCTCGCGGTGTAATTGCCGACTCAGGCATTTGTTCGCTGTCTTCGGGGTGTTTTGTTTCCGGCGTATAATAAGTTAGCTCACACATGATTAGATCGGTAATAGTATCGAAGCCGTTTAATTAAAAAGTAGGTGTTGGTTAAGGTTTGGTCGTTGATTGGAATGGTTTTTGTCTAGGTGCTTATTTCAATATGTCAGTCATACATAATATACGTGCTATTTTCACAAGGATTGATCAATTCTAAAATTTAAACTTCATGTTTTAATTGACAATGAAGTTTGTAAATAAGAAAAATATTCTTTCATCAAACTAAAATGTTTGAAACATGCTCAACCTTTCCTCAGAGAATGTACACTATGAAACAATTATAATGCTTAGGTATATAGGAGTATGCAGATTTCGCTAAAACACGACTATTCCAATAGTTACAAACTTTTAGAGTCCTACGATTACGTGTAACTAAATCCAATAAAACTCGCTCAGAGGTGAACAAACTTCACCATGTAACAGACAGCGGTCAAACAAAAGTGTTAGGCTTGACACTGGGTTCACACACTCATAAATTCGTTTGACCCGAAAACAAATCAACATGCGACATGCGATCTCCGCAGTTGGATCAATTTATCCCGAAGCAGTAATTATCGCGCGCACCCATCTCGGTCGTTAAATGGTATCACAATGGTACACATCCGACAGAAGTTGATAGCTCATATTAAGAGCACCAGTATCTATAGTTAGACGAGTGATATAATATTCAACGTATGGGGCTCTAGAATGTGACTGAATTACAAATTGAATAGACAAACAGTGTTAACAGAAACTCAGCTCCTGTAAGTTTTGCATTAAGTTTTGTAAAATGATGTGAAGCCTAATTCTCCGGTCTAGAAGCATTAAGCTAAGCTATAGCTTTTTCTAACTAAAGTTCATTTATTCTCCGGTCTAGAAGCATTAAGCTAAGCTATAGCTTTTTCTAACTAAAGTTCATTTATTCTCCTGTAGATTAGCGTACCGGGGTGGAATTAAAAAAAAGGGATTCTCTGTAATTCCTATACATATATGTATTATAATATCGTTTTTGATATCGCACGGCGATTTACTTGTATTTGTCCTATGTTTTTAATGTTATTTTTGTTACCTATGTGTTATTTAATGTGTGATGTCGTGTGATGTTAAAATAAATGGTTTCTTTCTTATTTCTTTCTACACTACTTGTACGAGTACATAGAAATTATACCGACATTATAACCGACTTCAAAAAATGATTATTATATGTTTGGCTATATCTATCTTTTATACCCATATACAATTTGTTCATCGTTTTCTCCGTTAATTGAGGACCGATTTTAGAAGTTTTCTTTTTTATTTCATTTTTTTCTTGTGATCCTTATAGACTATGTTTTTAATAACTTGCTGTTGGCGAAATTAACAAGTGAGTGGTTCACCCATTGATTTATAAGTATTACCTACAAAGATGGAAATGGGAGATTCAGTATTGAGAAACGCTTGCTATTTACATGTTTTAGAATAATATCGAGTTTAAGTTTAATCTCAATAGTAAAATTATTGATTAAAGATGTATCATCTTATCAGTTATACATATATTAAAAACTTTATATACTGATGTAACTAATACGCTGTGACAGCTAATTCGATTTACACTGTTTGTAAATTAGCGATAGTTTCAGAACGAAAATGTCCCAATTCTATAATAGCCCGAGGTTAGTTAGGCCGTTTGCGAAGTAAGTTTGTGGCTGTTATTCGGCGCGCCTACGAAGGGTTAAATTTACTACAGATAATGGCCATCTATTGTTTATGCTTGCACATTAAATGGTATATTAAGGTCGCATATAAAGGTTCCATTAATATAATGATTCAAGAAAATGGGATCACAGTCGTTTGAAAGCTAATTAAAAAGACTATTCATATACCG
Source organism: Schoenobius gigantellus (assembly GCA_963935595.1). Lineage (NCBI taxonomy): Eukaryota > Metazoa > Arthropoda > Insecta > Lepidoptera > Crambidae > Schoenobius > Schoenobius gigantellus. Next base: position 31,815,078 of record OZ012548.1, read on the forward strand.
GAATATTCACTTCCTTAATATCCCACTAATTTTATTAGTATGAACAGTGAAGGTGTATAATAAATTACTCGTGGTATAATTTGAGATCGGGGGAGAAAGAGTTTGAAGAGGGGAGAAAGAGTTAGGGGGATAGTTCTTTTATAATAGAAATGTTTTGATGCGTAGTTGTATTATGTTCTTTCCAATTGCATCGGTGAGCTAGTATTAAATGTACTTAAAGCTTAGGATAAATAACCTTAAAAGTTTGAAATTGTTTATTTTACAAAAATCAAAACTGACTTTAGAAACACCAAAAAGTTCTAAACTATGATATCTGCTAAGATAATATTCATTGAAATCAAATAGGTACCTAATGTTAAGGGAAATTTTCTTGAAAACTTAATCATCACCACGAGGCACGAGCCTACCCTAACTACACTCAGGGGCAAATTTAGAGGAACGATAAAAATTCACTCCTAGTTTTGATAACGCTGTGTATTTCAGCATACGAAACCATATTTAGTTTTACCAGCTTTCTAGCCATCGGATTCGCTACAAAAAAAAAACATTCGACGCGGAAACCAGTTGTACGATTGTGATAAAAAGACCACCATTAAAAGTTGCCGTTCTTCTCCAGGTCACAAATAGGGGAATTTTGTCATTATCCGTTATGGCGTTGGTCATAATCCTGAATAACAATCAAACAAACGCAATAAAGGTCAATCACACATCGATATGATGTTGTAAAAGTAGCTTGAATCTATGTAAAAAGTGTAGTGTTCCTCTAAATTTGCCGCTGAGTGTAGTTAGGGCGATTAGGCCTTAGTCAAACCACGCTGGCCCAGTGCGGATTGGTTGACTTTACATACACCTTTGAATTACTTCTCAGGTGAATGCAGGTTTCCTCACGATGTTTTCCTTCACCATAGGAGCGTCAGATAAATGTAAGTACAAATGAAATTCGTGAAATGAAAAACATATTGGTACATGGCAGGATCGACCGCGGGCCTCCCGATTCTACTCGGGGCACAGTACAGTGCCGAGGCCACAGCGCCACCGATGAGCAAATTTGTTCTAAATTATGACATTATTTGCATAGGTGTTTTTATAAATATGACATTAATCCTTATCCATATAAATAAAGAAAATTGCCCTTGACATCATTTGATTTCAATGAATATCCTAAGAGATATCATAGTTTAGAAATAACTTCGCAACAAAATAATGATCAAGTACTACCAGGCGTCATTTATGAATTGCAAGGTCATGAGGAGGGAGGGCGGTAATGGAATATATCTTAGTGGATTTTAGTTTTTCTTTAAATTATTGCAAGTAAAACCGCGCGGCCCAGCTAGTACTTAATATAATAGTTGAGCGCTGCGCACTTTCCGCCCTCTATCGCAAAAACGGTTAAGCGCATGACAAAGTTGTTTGAGATAAAAACTGTCGCAAATGTTTTTATAAAAAAATAAACATCAAAGAAGCTATAGAAACCGAGATAATAGCAAAATGCCGATTTTTATGACCTTCGACCTCCAACAACTTACGACGCAGACACGACATTTTATAAACTTTTGACACAACTTTTATAACGTCAAAATGAAGGTGTATACCAATTTCCAGCTTATTATCTCTCTTTCCTAGATACAGGACTCAGTATTTAAATAAGCGTTTAATATTCCTTAGACTTTAAAAGAAAACATTTTTTTATAGCGTCAAATAATTTCGACTTCTAAATCGTGACAATGTCAATAACATACTATTGAGAGCATACTCAATAAATAAGATTAAAATATTATTATTTCTTGAATAGTGTATTGTTGATACAACGAAAGTATCGTTTTCATAACGAACTAAATTTCAATATCCGTTATTCTTGAAGGAAAATGTGCCATACCATCTACTTTAATGGAGCCGATGCTGGAGCAGTGGAGTCTGGCTGCAGAGTAAATAGTGCAAATAAAAGGAAAATTATGTGCAACGGAGTCTCTGAAAATGGACCAATAACACTGAACTTACGGTCTTAAAACTTTATTGGAAACAGCATCTGCCATCGAAATGAAGCGTGTGATTTTGATAAAACATTTTCCAGCGATGGTTTGTATCCAATGCAATGTTTATACTGAAACAAAATCTTTTCCGCTCGCAAATTCACTTGATGTACACTACAGATGCTTGATGCTTGATGGATACTAAAATGTGAATTAAATGATTTCATCGGCATGTTTCGACCAATAAAATTGATAAAGGCTGCTTAGTTATCACACGTTATCATTAACTAGGCCAATCTGATCACGCCATTTCTAACCTGTACCTACAGCGCTACAACAACAACTACAAAAAAACCGTCTCGCTTTGACAATACAAATTGACGTCCAAACTTTGAACTACATTTTCAGCATTCCATACCAACAACGCAAGCCTGGACTCCTATGCAAGGGGAATAACAAAACACACCGGAATCGGAACTATAACAACTATAACAGCCCAATAAAAATTGCATCCCATCGGTTCCGGCTGGTTTCAATCCGATTTTATTTTCGCGTCCGAGCTTTTGAATTTTAACCAACGAACACGTCAATCACCTTCGGCATCCTGTTGTGGACATCGATGTTAACAGACTCCTATTGCTGACTGTACCAGAGATGGTGAACGAACATTTACACATGTCATATTCGTGCCATTTTTTTACAAATAAATGTAAAGGAACTCTTGATGTGCCAACACATTCTAGTAAACGAACATAAACTCAATTATTTAAGCAAGTTAGATTTTGTCGATGTAACTAAGATGCTCAATTGAACCCGTGGTCAAAATTTATAAGTTATATATATATATATATATATATATATATATATATATATATATATGTTACTTAATTACGTGTGACCAATGGCAAGCGTGCCATTTAGTTCGTCGTCTCTACTCTGGACTCTACTGTACTTAGATTAAAATCTTAAGAGGTAGGTTACACCATCAGTATATCATCACTTTGATCCATCAGTCTGGAATCACTATTTCATCAGTCTCCGGTGGACTGACGAAAATTATGACAAATATTACAATTTTCATCAGTATTTCGTCAGTCACTGGGTTACACGATCAGTCTGGCGTCAATCATACATACCAGAGTCAGAGTAATGGATCAAACTGATGAAATACTGATAGTGTAACCTTAGTCTTACATAATCCGAGCCATCTTCTTCAAAATAAAAATCTTAATTAAGTACGTCATCCTTTATTAAGCTTCGTCTAACTAGCTTCGAACTTTGGATATCAGTTCTTGTTAGACTATAATATCATAATAACTTAGATCCGATTTATGATTAAAATTTATTTTTAATAAAAATAGCTCAAACCGTTTCGGAGGAGTTTGATAACAAACACTGTGACACGAGATTTTATATATTAGACTAGCGACCCGCCCCGGCTTCACACGAGTGCAAATGGTGCAATGCTGATACTAAATATACTACAGAATGTCTTTATAATATACAACGTTCACAGATTTTTTGTCCTGCTAATCATAAAGTGCTCTAAGGCGAAACAAGGCCTTCGACGCGCTATTTATAGGCTATGTCCCTGCATTTTAAATCTGTAATATCTTCGAAAATATTCATTTAAATTACATGCTGCACACCATATTGATGTTTATTAAATGCACGATGTATTTAAGATACTTAATTGAATAAGGATTAATGCTGTATTGCTTAAAATCGCTTCGTAAGTAAGCCATTATTTCACATAAAAGATAAAGAATAAAAAATGGTTATTGTGGGTTATACCTAAGAGATAGACATTATACCATTGCGGACTTTTTGTAGACCTTTTTAAGGTGTACAATACTGTAGTACATTATTTTGAACTATTTTGATTTATTTACGACATCACATTAAAAACCTCAAAAATTATCAGTGTTTCTCTACTATATTATGCATGTATTATACATATAAACCTACCTCTTGAATCCACTCTATCTACTTAAAAAAACCGCATCAAAATTTTTATAAGAAAAATTGTGTCGTGTCCCAAAAAAGAATTAGCAAACGCATGCTCTGAAAATACTAAAGGCGTACAATTTTCACAATTTGCATTTTACATTGCAGTATTTATTCGCAAAATCGTGTCAGCACACCAATTTACATTTCAAGTTAGCATCAAGCTTTATTTGCATGTACGTGTAAATTTTCGATCCATTTTAGGTTAAAACATCGCGAAAATTGTTTGCATATCAAACGAGGAGTATCGCGGCACTGAACAAAATTTGTTAATGGCCGAAGCCAATCTATGAATAATAAAAAGTTAAGTATCAGCAACGGTTTAGTTTCTGTCACGACTTGAGGAGTGGGCTATTTACGGGGTTATAATTTATCGATTTTTTTAACAAATTAAAAAATTATATGTTCAAGTGATGTAATAATAGCCTACGGGAAACTACCCAAGGTGGCTACACCTGCACGTGCTGCCGACCAACGGACAAAGCTCTGGCGATGCCTATAAAGACACTGCCCAAATCCTCAGGGAGTCCAATGCCCAGAAGTATGTATTTTTTTTAACTGCTACTAAATTGGCAATCATGCAAACTGTCCACCTGATCTTACCATAGCATTAAACCAACAGTCACCTATAATACATGTGGCCCCTGTGAGATTCGCAGCGAAACTGCAACCCCCACAAGAACCACAGTGTATACGTTGCCAACTTGTGACATAAAATGTAAAGTCACGGTACCCAGTAATTTCACTGCCATATCTTACCTTTCAAACCGGAACACAGCAATGCAAGCACTGCTGCTTTGCGGCAGGAATAAGTAATAGGTACGTAATTGTAAGTGGGATGATAATGATGTTCTAATATTATACTAATCCGTTAAACCATTTTCCGACATATTGCTCGTAAAATAATAGGATACACAAGTAGGTATAGGCACACTGTTGTCCCACTATGTTAGAAAAATATAAGATCACCATACGAATGTTTTACGCTTGTTCATCCATGTTCATAAATCAAAAGATGAAAGTCACGGTAGACGTAACCGAAGAGAAACCTTTGGGACAATTATATTATTTGCACCAAGCTATACCCAGTCCGGTCGGTCCCAATTTTCCCCAAAAACTCTTAAGCGCAAACCGAATTTTATCCGGCGCCAACATCAGCTGAATTATTATTTACGAGAGGTAAACAACCATATTGTGGGATATTCGAGTTTTGTACAAATACAGAGATAAGCCGCTCTGGTGGCCTGTGACCCTACTCTAAATCTGTGCCTGTGACCTACTAAAGCGACGTTTCCTTTACATAGTAGGTATTTGGATATTCACGGTTGAAAAAAGCACGGTCATTTTGGCAATTCAATATCAAGTTTTTGAGATTTTAACGTTGGAGGTGTGACGCAGCTTATCTATTTCTGTGTCGTTTCAAGACAGTACAGTATCAATTCTGACCTTAACAGTTTAATTGTATACACGTGTGTAAGATATTTGTAAACAAGCAAACTTTATTTGTGAAAATTCGTTTATGAGAATGTTTTGATCACTTTCTGAAATTTGAATAAGGTAGGTACACATTTATTTGATGTCATTAACTTAACAAGACGCTTAGAATCTTCGGCAACACATTCAATCAGTTTTTTTTTATTAGTTAAAAGAACATAGATACAGTAATGAAGAAAAGTCTGTTCCAAATACCTATATTTCCTCTCTTGAACATCTTGAACTTTCAAGAAATGATGATTCAGAAAATTAATTTACAAGGATTACATAGACAAGTACAAGTATTTGGACTATTACAACGACGAAAGTTACAATGTTGTGTCGGTGGAGCGAGCGATTGAAGTGGTCGTAAAACGCGGGTAACTGTCGAGTGGACGCGTGACCTCATTACTATTTTACTGGTTTGTGGAAATGATTTCAATATTTCTGTTTGCACTCTCCGTGCGACGGCATAATGCTGGTGCGTTCAAACAATATTGTGTGGTGTCGACTGCGTGTTCGCTCATTTCGATAAACTACAAAGCGTTAGTCCAATTGAACGGGAACTTTTGACCAATTTCGCAGGTCCGATTCACTTGGTTTATAAATAGATTTTGAAATCGTGTCAGTCAGTGCGGGGGGCCTAGATATAGTGACGACTCCAGAACGATAACGAAGTTCGATAATAACAAAATGTATGTGATCGACATACTCGTATATGCTGTCGCTAAATAACGTGGCGAATCAATCAAAATCATCGATGTGTAAGTTGGTAGACAAATTTAATCGCAACGAACCGATGAAGTAGCGAACTGTTATTTCGTAACTTTCCTATACTCGTCAAAACAACTCATTTTTAGGGTTCCGTAGTAAACAAGGAACCCTTATAGTTTCGCCATGTCTGTCTGTCTGTCTGTCCGCGCTTTTACTCAGAGACTATTAGTACTAGAAAGCTGTAATTTGGTATGGGTATGTATATTAATCATGCCAAAAAAGTGGTGGAAAAAAACATTGAAAAAAATTTTTTTTTAGTGTAGCTCTCATACAAGTAAATTGGGAGTAATTTTTTTTTCTCAACTAACTCATCGTGTGGGGTCTTGTTGAATAGGTCTTTAAAAAATAATGTAAGGTTTAGAACACCATTCTTCGATTTAGGAATCCGTTTCTGAAATATTAGGTTTTAAAGTGCAAATTTTTGTTAGTGGTAAGTGTCCCCCCCCCCCCCCCTCTATCTGGTAAACGGTTATATATGGACACGTGAAAAAAATTACAACAGTAGTATATATAACGAAGTTTAGAGGAAAACTATCAGAGTTGAGTACCTACTAAGTACAAACTAAAAAGTTATAGACGACTAACTTATAAAATGTACTCGGAAAAGTAAAATTTCATTGAAAATTAGTACTGAATATAAATTTACGAACCCGTGAAGTTAATTAAATATAAAATATTGAAGCTTTAATAATAATAATAATGCCTAATTTAATAGCAACGTATTTAGTAATCTGTGGCAACGTGTTGTGAGGTGTGAGTGTGAATTCAAAGTTGGCATTTGCAACTACGGAACCTTACACTGCGCGTGGCCCGACACGCACTTGGTTTTTTCATTAAAATGAAATTAAAATAATTATTTATTAATTATTTATTTTACCGTTTCCTTTCCATTTCTCTGTTTTGAGTACTGAGATAACAAATATGTTTTTTTTTCATACAGAAAGAACAATTAGACACAGCGATCGCTAATCCTTACGTTGACTAATCATTTGTTTTCGTTATCTCAGAGGCGATATCGAATTTAGTTATCGTTTCGCTAAAAACGATTGCCACTTGTCTAGGCTCCCAGATCCCCGACATTTTAAAGATAGCTTAAGGCATTAATCGTATATCGAAAAAATATATTATTCCGTACAGTACAGCACATCAAATAAGTGGGACCATATTCACTAAAACTTCATTTTATTTAATATTCTGAATAAACTGTTACTTGAAATTATTACATTGGTATAAAATTCGTATGTTATTTTATCGAGATTATAATCCAAAGATGTGACAACTTTCGGCAATTTTATTTACCAACTGGAAAAACCTTAGTGTCAATAAAATTCAACGCGAGTATCGGAATACTTTGATAACTACATACATGCACCGTTCGCTTAACTTAAACATTTTGCAACAAAAATGACAATATCTCTAGATCCATATCGACACACAATAAAACCCGCGCGACTTCAATTGAAATTCCCACACGAATTTCCAATAAGCATACAGAGCTTGATGCGTCCCTTTTTAGGGTTCCGTAGTAAACAAGGAACTCCTTATAGTTTCGCCATGTCTAGTACTAAGTACTGAGTACAAACTAAAAAGTTATAGACGACCAACTTATAAAATGTACTCGGAAAAGTAAAATTTAATTGAAAATTTGTACTGTAGCAACAGACACTCAATACTGTAAGTTGATGGTCTGAACGTGCTGACAGAGATGGCGCCACTGCATACAATTGTATTGGTGCGTATATGACCACAGAGATGGCGCTGTTGTAAATTATAACGCAATTACGTTATGTGTTATGAATATCCTTCCTTGGAGCTTATCCTGTGCTGACGGCTTCCCGGCTTACTTAATAAACTACCTGCGATATAGTATATCTGGCTGATGCGAATGGTTCCCGATCCATCAGCAACGTGTTGTGAAGTATGCGTGAACTCAAAGTTGGCATTTACAACTAAACTACGGAACCCTACACTGCGCGTGGCCCGACACGCACTTGGCCTGTTTTTTTATTTTTACGACACATCAAAAGAAAGTGATATCGTGTAATTTTATGATAATGGTGGTCTGGCCTATAACCCGCAAAGTAAAGGCTTTCAAATTTACGACTAAGCCGTGTAATGAAAAAAAAATACTTATAAAGTGGCATCGTGTTGCTCACTTGGATATGTGTAATTGTGTATTTAGAGAGTCAGGTAAGATTTTTGAAGATTTCAATTTAAATTTTTAAAGTCTATTTAGTCTTTAGTTAAATTGAGTCTCAGTTATGTTTCCAAGCCTATGCGTTAAAATAAATAAATGCAACTGAATTTATAGAAAAAATCATTAATTCATAATTGTCAATTATTTAATTGAAATAAAACCACTTTTATTCAACTATACAGTAATTCTATCACATTCACACTACATACTCGTACAAAACACAAAGTGATTAATTTTTGCTGAATCACAAAAAAAAATATTAAAATTATTTTGAATCATTATTGACGTTTGCATGTGTAAGAATAAGCCTTGTTCCTACTTGAAAGACAAGGACTATAAATATAGAAAAAGAGGCTTAAAATATAGTCACGAAGACGATTGGTATATAGAGAATCTAAGCATTGTCCCGAAGCTTATCTGAAATTCTATTAAATCAATGATGGCCCTTTGACTGTGACGAACCGCCCGCGCGCCCGCCCGATTGATCTTGATGCGACAGCCCTACAGCGATAAGCGTTATCCGCCAGCGACGAGGGAACTTCTATCTTTATAATTAACTGAGATTCAACCAATCAACGTATTCATTGCATTGCGCGTTGATGGATACAATATAAATAAATAAAATTTAAAAAGCGCATTAAGAACAAAAAAGTCATTATTGTGATTAAATTTTAAATCGAAGCTAAAATTACGATTCAAAAAAGATTTTCTTGATATTTCAAGCCAAAAATAATATAGGGTCATAAAAAAATTAAACATATAATATAGATCCAAAAATTTGAAAATACTGGTGTAAACGAATGTCGGTAAATTAATAAAAAATAGAAAAAAAAAATAACTGTCGGATTTTATTAGGAGTTTTGATAAGCAAAATGTAGCCAGTAAAAGGTATGAAATTAACATTTGGTACAGGTACAGTACATACAGGTACGGTTAGATACACGACTGTGCAAGTAAATATATTGAAAATTCTTCGTGTATAGAATTTACATTACAGGCATCATTTAATACAATACTTACTATTTATTAAAGAATAATGATTTCCATTTATGACTGCAAAATGAAAATCTTAGAAATACACAGATAATAACAAAAAAAAACTTTTAATGTGATAGTTTTGTCCTGCCTAATCACGTGGTAGGGTATAATGCTAATATCTTTTTTAATAAAACATGCGGCTTGTCAGCTGAAGGATCAAAGCAAGGGTACCATGAAAAGGCAGAACCTTCGTCAAGAAGGGCCCCCTCTTGACGCAGTAAGGAATCTTTTCAATTGATCACCGGTCGATCACCATACTGAGTCCTCCAGTGCCCTGATTTGCATGGAACTTATTAAAAATGTGGCCGGTGGCGACGATGGAGATCGGCCGAGATATGAAAACGCCATAAATTTAAAATGCCAATTAAGTATTCCAATAAAATTCACCCGCCAGATTGAATCTTAAACATCAATTTGATGATTGGATAACGACTCCCTTTTTATGATATTTCGGTGAAGTAATATGGTGTTATAAAAAATTTAAGCATGTTTCGTGTAAACATTTAGAGTTTTTGGAATGTTTCACATTAAAAATGTTATAAAGTTTTGTAATACATGGCAGCGACAGAAATCAAATTCTTGATTCTTTTGTCTTCATAAACTTTTTACGGAAATTTTATGAACCTCATGAATATATTAAATATTTGCATTATATAAAAGAGAAAGGAAATGGTCCTAAATAAAATAAAAACTGATTTAAGCTATTCGGCTCTGAAATATATGCAGTTAGATAAATCTGAAAAACATTTAAATACGGACCGGTTGCTCCACTGATTTGTTGCCAATATAGAACGTTTCATGAGTATATTTAGATGGTCACAGTAATACATTTTATATTCGTATGAAACTGAGTGCCACTTCAACATGACGAATCGTTATAAAGAATACAAGAGCAGAATAATGCCTGAATGAAATGTTTAGCATCCACAAACACCATTTTGCTTTAAATGATTTATAATTTTAAAAAAACGTGATTAAGCCTGGAAAAAAGTTACATTTTTATTTAGGTGACCTACAACAAATGCCTAAAAGTACCTTTGATAATCAACTCGGTCCAATGTTATGTTCCCATTATTTGTCAATGTCGGTTCGAATAATTACTGCGTTGAGAATATATAATGTCACAGTACCATGTCAGCGCAAATACAGCGATTTCGCGTTTCAACAACATCACTGCACATGGAAAATTATTAAGTATACGACGGCGATTACGTTACGAATCGCGCTATCATTGTGATTAGAGACGAGACGCGTAATATCAATTCGGACCACAAGGTCTATTTGACAATGACATGACATCGTCCTCGCTCGTTCTGCCCACATACGTATAAAGGGAAGTTTATACGTCTGTGGTTCTGCCCCATGGACTTAGAACACCCGGAAGGTAATAGAGCAAACCCAGCTAATGGTTCTGGTTCTGATTGATTTCTCCAACGCCTTCAATGCCGTAGATAGACCATGACGATCTTTTATCCGTGTGGTGATAGATTGTGTAGTGTGCACGTAATAAAATATGTATCGCCGTTCCCTTTCTTTTCTTACATACGACAAACTAACTCTTATGGCCTTCATCTCAACTCAACAACAACAATAACAAATATTAAGTAATGATAAGGCCGAAGGTGGAATACTTCCCCTAGACTCCTTAAAGCGCTTGTTAAGCGCTCTACACACAGAGGCGGCAGGCGGGACGGCAGCGGAGCGGAATTTTTTATAATGTTCGTGTTGGTATGGACGAGGCCACACAGAAACCGTCCGCGGAAACGGCGCGGTGCAAGTAGGTAAATCGCTTACCAATTTTCGGAACACAAAATGCTATATTAGTATATATTATGTGAATATATCAATACAAGAAAGAAATTTGTCTCGGACGGGAATTGAACCCGCGACTTCAACATAATAATATCGTGTTGCTCGACGGCCCAGTGTTTAAGGCGTCAACACGGAATGTTGAAGATGCGAGCTCGGTTCCCGCCCTAAAAAGATTTTTTTTTTATTTATATTGATTAATTCCCTTCAGCCATATTGATAGCTGTTTGTTTGATAACTGGTTACTTAAAAAGAAAATTTCTTACTGTTTCGTAACTAGTTATTAAAGGAGAAAATTTTTCCACATTCTTAACTAATGTAAAATTTCGAAAAGAGACATCGTCGAAAAGAGACATTTTTTTCATTGTTTCATAACTTCAACATTATCGTGTTGCTCGACGGCCCAGTGGGCATCAACACGGTATGTTGAAGATACGAGTTCGGTTTCCCCCCGAAATGTTTTTATTTATTTATATTGATAAATTCATAATTTTAATTAGCATTTTTAAATAAAATTCAAAGTCAAAAATAAACATTTTATTGTAAATTTTTGCGCATTTCTATCTTAATTAACTGTTCTCGCATTTAGAATATCCAATATAATGCTATGATGTAAAGGTTACTACGAATCCTTATTTTAGTAATGATCTTCTAGCAATTTTAAAGAAGCCTATCCATGTTACCCACCATAGGTATTCACGATCCTACAACAGGTTGTTGATGTTTCCTCTTACTTCTTATTTGCACAAACTTGCTCGTCCTCACTTATCTAGTCAACAGTAAACTGTGAAATTTTCAACCGTTTGTTATCTCCGGACAAACATTGACTTTGATCGAATCACTCCAATTGTGGTACAGTTAGCCTGTGACTCACAGTCGTGGAGCCATCTTTCGAATATAATTTCGAGTGTTCCACTCTAAATTAAACACATTTGAGTGTTATGAGATTTTTTATTTAATATTAAATCATACAGTATAACGATTCTAAACGCTAGAAATAAGATTTTTTTTTATGAACTTAATTTTATTCAAAGTAACATAAACTATCGATACGTTCCAGTTGATCAAATTATACCAATTTAATATACACTTTTTAAACAAATCACAAATAAATATAAAATTTTAAAATACTCTTGAATGAACATAAAATGAAAATAAACGAATTGTTAAGAACTAACCAATCACTTAATTTTGGATTTTTTCAAATACTAATCAAAACAACAAGCATTATATTCCGATTTTTGAAGTTAAAATATATATATTTAAATCATACAGGTTTTAATTGGTCAGAAAAATCAAATCCAAAACATGTAATAATTTTTCTTTGCGTTTCCAGAAGCAGTATGTACGGTGCGGTACAAGTAGCCTGGCCCCCGGGGCGTCGCAAAAAGCTCGCTATTTTCAAAATATTATTTATTCACTCCCCATTGCAGTAAAGGTGTAGTTAATGCCGGTAGCCATTTTGTAATAATTTTACGTTTTGACATTGTTTTATAGCCCGTGTTGAATGGTTGAGAGCCGATTGCTATCAGGCCAAATAGCTAAGCCTCTTGGACGGTTCATATTGTTACTTTATTTTCTTAGTTAATAGCACTGTAACATCTTAACTGCAGACGCTTTATATTCGCCGTAGATCGCGCCCTTTTAATTAAGAGTCTCATTAGTTATTCCGTTAGGTTAAGACGAATTGCCTCGTTGCCGTCTTTCATTTACAATTTTTAGATTTTTCATTTTATCTCCGCAGTAAAAGAGCTTTAAGAGATCATATCTGTAGAATCACGTGCTAAAATTGGATTGTGTTAACTTACGCTGTGAACCGTTTTACTATTCTAATAAAATTTGATTCTAAAAGGAGACTTATAAAATTCTTTTTAACCGAATAAAGATCGAGGAACAAACGTTTAATTATTATTTTTTAAAGGGAGAAGCAAGTAAGAACGAAAATCATTTACTTTGTCTTTGTATAACGCATGTATTTCCTTGCTTTAAATTTTGATCATGCATTATTTTTATCCACGTAACAATGCCGTATTAACACCCGTGGTTTGACCGTTCCAGACATAATCCCGTTTTGCGATAATGGAGAAAAATAACAGTCCCGGCATCATTAGTCGGACCTGTCGCCCTCGACCCGGCTCTCCTGTGGGACGCGCGTGATAACGTCCCTCACCCCGTGTGGAATACCCGTTATTTCACACCCGTGGCCATAAGATGAGCGACATTGTAAAAGAGGGTAGTGTATTACTAATTTCATTTTCACCAAACTCATTTTAACCCTTAATTAGGCGCGTGGGGTATCATACATCCCAAAGCAAGTTTCCAGGCTTATAACTTTTTAAAATAAGAGTTCATGGCGCTGCTGTTCTATGTAGCTTCATAAACAAGAGTTACGTTTAGAATTTAATCGTGATATTTATTCAGTTGTGAAGGGTTTGAGCACCAATAACAGAAAAACCAAGACTGAATGCTTTTAACCACCGCGATAATGTACGCAGTGAACGTATTATTGTAGTCTATCAAAATTATAGCGTAGATAGCATAATATTTACGATCATTTTGGTTTCTTGTTTAAAATTTATCAATTATTTGAAAAACAAAAAAAATGATTAATATTCATGTTCAAATGTGTTCATCAATAAAATTGAAAATTGAGTTTATTTTGTATTTTATTTCATTAACTGACTGTGGGGTGCTAAACACCCCACGCGACCATATACGCAACTTTTTAGGCGCGCCTAATTAAGGGTTAATTTATAATAAGCAAATGCGCACATCTACGCACTAGTAGTATAGTATATGTAGTGTACATTTTTAAGAATCGAGTTTCCTTTTTGCTTAGGAGCACGTACACCACTTTGCTCCTTTTAAACCTTTGTTAGATTTCAGAGACTCGCTTCATTTCTTATTAGAATAAGGAGAGAATAACGAAATTCGTTTAAAAGCACTTGGATCACTTTCTGGTCGCGACGGTTATCTTTTCGCACTAGTCAACTATTTATTGCACACATTGTAGTACATATACAGAAAATCGCGTATAGTCCATCTAGTAACGGAAGGTGGAAGGTGGTGGTGAACGAGAAAAACTTGAGAGAAAACATGGTCAATTTTCGTTCCCCTCATCAATTCAATTCTCTTTGGAAGGGATACCCATGCTCAGTTGCGGTACGCATTCCTATGGGTTATGGCCTGTGACTTCGGCAGCATAAGTCTTTACAACATTAATATAGTTTGAGTATTTTATAAGGGATTCGTAATATTGCATTATTTTATTATTTATGTTCATTGCAATTTTCTACAAGAGGTTGTTGGTTTTTTTAGCAGTGCTGCTTCAGTTGCTATTTTACTTGTGAAGTGACTACATAAATATATATTTTTTAATATACAATAAATGTTATGCTTGCTTTATGACCCACACTCTATACATCGATTAACTGGAGACCGACAGGTCGCGGATAGTTCAATAGGACGTTTTATTAATGCGATATTGTGAGATATTATTAGACTTAATGATTTATAAATTCTAGACGTACTATAGCTTTTGCAGTGATATTATATTTAGATGGAATACCGGCCAAGCTGCGCGTTTTAAATAAATGTTTGTTATTTACAAATAAAGATACTTTTGAAAAAATACCAATACTACTTGCCCTGGCCCCTGATTGCCTTTGATTTTTTGATTACTTGATTGCCATGAAAACACATGGAGCCTTATTATACGCTCTTTCTGGAAATGTAATTTTTACCGAATGAATTTTACTTTCTTTTTTTACCAAATTGGCAATTAACGCATTGATGATGGATACGTTACGAAGGAAATTTTTTAAGAAACTATATGTCGTGTTACTTTTATTTCGCACGATTTTTTTGTATATTGGCCTTAATAATAATAAGAAATATAATTCTGTTCTAAAGAAACCCAAGTGTATTTAACTAATTGTGCCAGTAGTTTTTCTTATTAAAGCACCAAAAAATAGTATTTTTAGAGAAGTGATTAGAAAGAAAACTGAAATACAGAAAAATGTAGAAATGAAAAAAAAAACGATTAGTAGTTAAGTTTTAATGTTCTCGGTGAATGCTTGAAACCCTAAATAACAATGAAATGTCTACAGTCCAATCGTATTCTGTCACAAAAAAGCTTTCACTTCACGAAATTTATAACAAGCCGGCAAGTCCGCTCCTTCCTATCAAAATAATAGTAAATTACAATCAAAACCCAAGTTTATGAGGCTCCCTACAAAATACACGAAAAACATCTCCCGCCTGCCGTTGTATAGAAAGAAGACACATTTATGTAGCCGGACCCTTCATACTGACAATATGTCCTGAAGAGAATATAGCTTTATTCCCCACCTCAATTTACTCACCTGCTCTACGGGCATATTCGGGAAATGCGATATTAAAACACAGTTCCCTCCTTACGAAGATAATCGTAACATTTTCATATCTTTTAGTTTGGTTCCCTTTTCCGTGAATTTCATAATACAAACTTAATGCATTATTCTCCAATATATTTTTATACAATGTACTTAAGGTTTGCTTGTAGTTTTGGTAAAATGATGATGAAGTAATATTTGAAACCTGAGTTGACATTTTATTAGATTGTAGGTACAATAATGTGATGATAGCCTGCACATTTTTGTTGAATGTGTAACTTAAGTGGCTCAATTTCTACATTATACAATTAAAATTTCAATTTATATATTATTATGGTGTTATAAATCATATTATAATACTTAATATGCCAATTTACAGAATTACGTCCACATATATTCACATAGTATAATGTCTTTAGGATCGAATAACTCAATTTCTATATTACTTACGACAAATCTTATACCAACAATAATTTGCTGATAAAAGACTATCAATCTGTAATAATTATATCAAAGATCGCTTAAAATCCTTTAGCTCAGACTTCATGTACATTATCACTTATCTGTGTGTTTTAATTTAAAGTTGGGATTGTTGATTAGTTATTAACAGTGAGTAATATCTACTTTAACTTAACAAGAAAAAATACAATAAAAATGTATTTTATTCTGAGAGTTCATCACCATAAACCACTTTATCATATCATGTTTAGGTGGTCATGCTACGGGGGTAAGTCAGTTGAAATTTCGTTCGGGTTGGATAAATCCTCGATAGTGTAGTGGTCATACGTCCAAATGATATGTCAAAGACGCAGTTTCGAACTCTGGCCGAAGTATTTTTTCCTATTGTATTAATTTATTTGTTATTCAAAATACCTGTGTAGTTATGATTCTGGTAAAGGTTCAAATGAAATCGTAGAATGAGACTAGTCTCCTTACTTAAGTTTGTCAATGATTATTGTTATATAGGTATTGTGTATTATTTATGTATTTAACTTAATTCTGTTTACAAAACTAATAAATCTATCTCAAGCTAAGTGGACTGAGTGTCACCTCCGAAAGGGATAAATTTCGTAAACCCTTCTGTGAATCCAAACGTATTACTATCAATCTTTCTGACATCAGATCCTCTGGCCTGCGACCTTTGACCGACCGAACCAATCTTGGTAAACCGCGATATATTGTTTGATACGCCGACGCCACCGCTGCGTAACAGATTATTGTGTAAACAAAGTGAATTGAAAACAATAGTGTTATTTATAAATGTGTACAATATTCCTTTAAAAAATATCATAAAACCAAAAAATATGACGAAAAATACATTATTGACTATATGGGTCAGAGATAGCGAACCTTTATACAAACTCGCGCCATTTTTTACAAACAAGCCTTAGTAGTCTTGATGTGTCATCACATCATACAACATTCGACAGTCTCCACGTTTTAGAAAGCTCGTTTTGACAGCTGTCATCCCCATAATTTAGCCGTCACTTTTGTCAGATAAACTAGAATATAATCTGTATTGTATTATATCTTAATTGTACGAATACAAACATACAGAACTTGTTCGTTATTTCTGACATATGTAGGTAGTGCATTTTAACTCTTTTTTAACGAGGTGAAATGCTGGTGCGCACCGTCCCTGTCAATTGCTAGTCGACAGGCAGGCATGTGGGACTCCCCCTACTGAGTGCGTGGCATACCCACTAAACCAACCTCAATCTCCGTCTTGTCCGTAGTTAGGGCGATCCAGGGACGGTTCAACCCCAATAGGCTAGATGACAAAAAAATTTTTTTTGCTTTAATATAAGCTCATTCATATAATAAACAGATAGAAAAAATTGGTTTTCGAATAACTATAAAAATAACCAAGATATAAGGTATTAAAGATTTTTCTCCATCTCTTTCTAGCAAAACGGCAATTTACAAGGAGTTTATATGACCGAACTCAACTATGACGTCACGGTTGATGTCGGATCTCTCTGTCTAATCGCCTTCAAAGTAACAACTTAAAATGCTTGTATCTAATGTATTTTGTAGCCGATTTTAATTCTAATTTCACAGGACTGCATCTTTTTCTACGGTATTTTAATATTTAAGGACGAGACGTCAAAATACGAATTCAGTCATCATCCCAATTCTCCAGTGCTTTTTAACCCTACGCTTTCAATCGTAAGCGCCCATTGCATTTTGGGTCTTGCGCCCACTATTTCACATCACCCCAAATCAAGTCAGCTGCTCGAAATTCAGCATCAATGGTGCGATGCCACTGGTCATACCGATCTTCCTGTTCCACTTGGCCGCCACATAAGAACCAGCTTTGCGGTGCTGCTCTCAGACTATCGCGAAGTGTTCCCAATTCATCTCCACATGATTACGCGATTCCTTGTCTCATGGGCACCTGGGAGTATCGGTTCAAAAGTCTTACATTGCTGATAATGTATGCCAGTAGCTTCGGGGTATACCTACCTTAGAAGTGCTACTCTTTAAGTCACCAATCAAAGTTGAGTGCCAAAATCGCCGCTTAATTCTGTATGCTATCATCAACGTCACCAAAGCATACGCGGTCTCCTGCGTTTTACAGCTGATTTCGAGATCTAAACTTTGATTCCGGACGTAGAGAGTAGCTTTTCTGCCACTTGGTGATGAAAACTTGAAGTTTAATCGTCAAATTTACGTACTTTTGATAATTTATCATTTTCATCACTTAACTTGTGAAACATGCTACATAGATAGTTTATTAAGAGGCTGACAACGCTGAGCTGCGCTCATCGAGCTCCACTTAAAACTTTTTTTTAGCACAACCTGTTTGATACACCGCAGTAAAAAAAATATATGTTACTCTTGAAAGTATTTTTGAGAATATCCATGTCTTCAAAATAAATTTGAAATAAAATTTCTCTTTAATAAAAATGCCAAAGACACCCATCAAAAACAGCTTCCAGAAGAAAATCCGAGTTATTTAACAAAGGTTTTTTAATGATTTTCAGGGAATCAACTCGTTACACTTAATTTTATAATATTGATGTTTCATATCTTCAAATAAGTTACTAGTTTTTTTAAATATATATATTTTAATTTTTTCGCTCAATTTCAATAACGCACCGCGCCCGTTTTCCAGTACAAATCATGTCTCAAGGTCGTTGGCGTTACTCAGCCTCTTAACAACTGTAAGCTAGCTTTAGCTAGCATTCAAACTGTTAGTTAACATACATGTCAGTTATTCATCGATCGGAAGCTAAGGTACTTTCGACCACTTGCGTGGTGACATTTTTTTTCCAACACAAATCACTTACAAGAGCTGTTTTTCTAATACCTACAAGATACTTCACGAATGTTAGCGATTGTTAAAAATGAGCAATTTGTTAGTATTGACAATAAATTATAAAATCTGATTTCTGTCAAATAAAAGATATGAAGATTTAGATATTTACAACAAAAAAATATAAAGTAAAAGGAATGCTACAGACAAGAATAATTTTGTATTAATTTAGACTGCTTAGAATTTTTTGCGTTGTCTCCGAAAATTAGTCTTCTACTTTACTGACAGCGTAGGTAAATCACTATGCTGTGAGATAATGAGATATACGACTATTTATTGGTAGTCGTTGCATTCCGGTCACATACTGCATCTCGGGGGACTAGGGGAGGCCTACGAGGGGTCGAGAAATTCTGCGTCGTCACGCCGCCTGCAATTATCACCGACATTGTTATTATATTACTCATGTTTGCCTTTGCCTTTCCATATAGAAGAATGTGTATACAAGGAACAACAATAATATAATAAATGTGTGCGGAACATGGATTCGCTTCTCCTCCAATGATTTTTCGATGTCGAAGACGAAATCCCAACTAGCGTAATGTTATTGCATCCGAGGAAAAACGTGAAACTGTGAACGTTGGTAATATGTTACACAGGCTTAATAAAAATCTAGTAATGCAACCTGCGCATCTCTTGGATGCGAATAATTACAATTTTATATCATCACCATAACACATCATATACCTCCCCACCGAGGGGCTAGAGCCTACTCTAAGTTAGGGTGTTTGGCCTTAGTGAATCACGCTGGCTCAGTGCGGATTGGTAAACTTCACGTACACCTTTGAATTTCTTCGCAGATGTACGCAGGTTGCCTTACGATGTTTTCCTTCGACTTAGGAGCGTCAGACAAATGTAGATAATTATGAAATTTGAAAAACGAAAAACACATCGGTACATGGCGGTCTCTAACCCTGGCATCCCGATCGAAAGGCAAGTGGCGAGTCCACAGCGCCACTGACAATTAATGCGTGGATATTTTACAATTACGTCTCAAGTGTTTTATGTATCAGATAAATGCATCGGCGATTATCTTCTCAGGTCAATAAACCCCGATTCGAGACATAATTAAGGCTCGGCTCCATTGTATTGACTTAAGGCGTGCCTTAAATCATTGCACTCCAGGCGCAAAGAATCAGTTTGCTTTAATATTTACCGATTGTTTTCATCTCCACTGAATTATGGCTCGGATGCCACCACCTTACTTTGAACTTTGATATCCTTGAAGCGTATCGGTAATCGATATTAACACTTAGCTCTGGTTAAAATGGTCCTTGAAACATTAGTAGCCCTGTTAACATTATATCGTGCCGGTTCATTAGAAGCCGCTCCGGGCTATTGGAAAGTAATTACGACTAAGGGCGCACGCTAAGATATTTTTATCCATTGATAATTCCGTTTGATTTCGTTTAATGATTTTCGTTTTGTTTTACGAGTCAATTTATGATATGATTAGGTATGTAGCATATAAAAGAAATTGGTTTTTCTATAAAGGAGACTATATATATAGTCTGTACCTAATATTTAAAATAATATATTACGAATGACTGATTTTAAGCATTACTTACGCCACGCAGTTTTTTTTTTGTTTTATTGTGAATTCAAATACTTAATCAATATTGTTTTCCATAGACTATTAAAATCCACTCTAATCGCTATCTAAATAGTAATAAGTGAGTCGGAAATTTTATTTTAAATTCCATCTTCCAGAATATAATAAAATAAAACATCAACAACGTAAATAGAGAGTGTTATCTATATCGGTAATTTTCTTAAACTATACTCTAGTTATTTGAATAAGAAAGCGCCAGTGGCCGTACGGAGCTGCGCCGATTCCGTATGCAAAGGCATTAAAATATCAAATTCCTCTGCCTGAACGAATTCGTATACGAATTTCAAACAGCGCAGATTTAAAATTCTATTAAAGCTTTTTGAAACTCTTATGAAAAGCAAATTTGGCGATAGTGACTCCAGTAAGAAGTTATGTCTTGGTTCTATTGAAAAACCGGTGGTCTCGAGACTTAAATAGAATATTCAACTGCAATTTCTCTTTAAGGCCAGGCCGGTTTAAGAAATATAGTGTTTCACGAAGGTTGCTTAGTGTATTGCTTTTTGATTGATTATTATTCTTCTTCTTGGAGTGTTGGCAATCATTACGGCGATTTCCACTTTTGACACTGCAGCTTGAAACAGTAATCTTGTGTTTCGCCCAAACAGGCTTTCATTAATAATTATCACTTGATATTTTTTATTGACGAGAGTTATAATTCAAAATAATATGTTAATACTCGTATATCCCACACGATATAAAAGCTCTACACTGGAAGTTGTTGACGGATATGTTTACCTGGGGCAAATAGTCCAGCACGGTAAGTCCAACTTCCAGAAAGGTAAATTGACGAATCCAATTCGGCTGGGCAGCATATTCTCGGCCCATGTACTGCAGTATCTATGTAAAAGTCTTCAATTCGTACGTGTTGCCAGTGATGACATACGTACTGCGACATGGCCGATTACAATGGGTCTCATAACAAGGCCAGTGAAAGGGCAGTGGAGAAGGCTATGCTCGGGGTTTCTCTACGTGATCTCATCAGATATGAAGAGATCCTAAAAATAACTAGAGTCATCGACATAGCTCAAAGAATTGCAAACGTTAAGCGGTAGTAGGCAGGAGCCTATTGCCACTTATAGTTTACAATTCTTCGGGCTATATTCTGACACATCCCTCACAGAACTGACGGCCGTTGGGGCGGAAGGGTCGTCGAATAATGGCCGCGTACCGGGAGACGCAGCTTTGGTGCCCTCAATAAGGTGAGCCGACGATCTGGTGAAGGTCACGGAAAGCCGCTAGATGCGAGAGGCGCAGGACCGATTGGTTTGAAATCCCTGGGAGAGGTCTATGTCCAGCAGTGAGCGTCTCTTGGCTGAATGATGAATAATTATGTTAATGTCAATGAGATTAAAACTATCATAATAACTAATATATTATTATTAATAATACTAATATATATTATTTTCTAAATTAATAATTAAATATAAAAAATTAACATTATCATACATAACAGTTCCAATCACAAAAAGCAAACGTATACCCCGTATACACAGAGTTCCCCGAGTCTCACCTCTACAATTTCATACAATACTTATAAATTTTAACTATGTGAACGCTGAATATATAGAACCCACGTTGTAGCACCGCTCAGAGCGTGGCTCACGTTTCTCTTTATACTTTTAAACCTCTAAAATATTGTTTCTGGCGAACGCGATACTGCCGAGTCAGCGCGACGCAACGTAGAAACGAAATACACTTAATCTGGAAGGAATATTATTGGCATGACTAACTCCTGGTATTATATTTAACAATTGTTACTTCATCCGCTATGAATAATGATATAAGTAGACGTACAGCACCACAAACGTATTTTATCCGGCGGTCAAAATTGGAACTTTTGTGAAATTTAACTCTAATGGAGTAGATGCATGGGTAAGTGGAACTGATCCGTGCACCAACCAGTGCCCTGGGTACACGGGTCATCGCCAGTCGTTTAAATTATAAACTGCAGGAATTCTATTTTGGAGAGCACTAATACAAAATAATCACAACAGAATTAACAAATTTTAATTTAAAGACTGCTTCATCAATACTAATATTTGAGGTTATATTAGAGATTAAGTTTGTTTGTAGGACCAGGAGAAGTTTGCCTTATCATCAGATACCATCAGGTGAAATTAATGTAAAGATTTCCTTAATCAAAAGATTTGTGTGAAAAAAAGAATTTACGTTAAAAGAGCGCTTTTGCATGTTTAAAAAATGCATGCTAAGTATATCGTCATATCCAGGCTTGCTTTACCTCTACTCCACAAGCCGTATTCCCCCACGCGCTAGGTACATACCTACCTAATCCAACGTGTGTATTGGACTAGCCAATATCTAGTTAGCGCCGCTAAACCGCCAACCCGCAATCCTCAATAACGCTGGAGCCTTCGATTTTTGGTTCCACTTTCATAGTGAATTGCGATTACCTTTTCTTATATCGGTGGTTGTATCGGGAATTCTTATTGCAAGGGTAAATGCCACAGCGTAAACATTTTGATAGCGAAAGCTCTATTATATACTAGAGAACAAATGTTATTCGGCAGTGGGAAGATTTCATCAAAGAGAAAGCTCTCGAATAAATCAAAAGACTATACAGATGAACCAATTTAATGAAATGAAACATTTTTCCTTTTTGTTAAATTAATGTTTTTTTTATGATTGAGATATTAGTCTTTGACAGAATGATACACTTTATTTTTCACAATAAATTACAGTTACTAGTAGGTATACAATGTACACGAATATTTTTGAGCCCCCCGCCAAAATTGAATATAATATAAAGAAAGTAATATAAAAGTCTGGTTTGGAAAAAATGTTTAAATCTGCATGATATGACCACTTTTTAAATCCTAAATTTCTCGGCGCGTGCGCTTATCATCACCCTGCGTATCCAAGAAGGCTGACTCTCGCACAATTCGTAAAAAGTTCGAATTCGAGATTTTTTCGAACGCTAATCAGAGTTGAACCAATCAGAACATAGGACATGTCGAGCTCCGCCATTTCTTTATGGAAAGTCGCTTGTATTGTTTCGAGTGCTCGGGAGTAGTCGAGACGTCAATTGCAAATGTATGGTATGGTCACAGTTTTACAATGCATAGTTAAACTGTGGTAAGGTGTTTATTCTTTTTTTCTTGTTTGATTATCTTATTGTAAATTTTTTAAGTTATTTTCAATTACATTATATATTTATTGTAGAATTTAGCTTGGCATTTTGTTTGTCTAAATAAACACTTAAAACCTTATTTAAGTATGCCAATAAAAATAATTTCATTTAAGGTTTATTTATCTAAAATAAATAATTATTTATTAGAATGATAAAAAAGTGAAAAATCGATCTTACTCGAGATAAGCCAAGCAACGTTCCCTCAATAGATCGCGGAGTTTGACATGTCTAGTGTTCTCAGGTGTTGTGGCTACCGCTCGAGAAAAAATTAGAATTCGTATTTTTTCGAATCCGTGAGAATCAACCCTCTGAACTGGTGAAAAATCTCTAGCGTGTACGAATACCTAGATCATTGATAATGTAGCGACCTTGCGTTGAGCGCGGTGCGCAATAAACAAATAAAAGACCATCATTTCAGTTTACATTCGGAAAAGTTAATCCAAAATTTTTCGATTCTATAAATTGATTGTATTACCGCTAAAGAAAAGCAGAACAAAAATTGGTGAGGAGTTGAAAAATAACCCTGTCATACAAGCGCAAGATAAATAGTCTTAAATATTGCCGTAGGTGATTTCCGCCAAGCAACTTTAGATAAGACAAGCTATACGTAACAGTTTGGTGGTCAGAAAATTAATAATCAATATCACAAACAATATTCACCTAATACGAATGACAAAAAATAAACACATAAGATTTGTTTTTTTTAAGAAACACATAGGAAGCTTAGCTTATTAATCAAAAAGAAAAATGAGATCAAAAATATAAATGAATAGACAAGAATTCACAAGGATTGCTTTCGAACATTCACAGTCATTAAAATCCTGGTCACTATTATCTGAAGAAAAAGTTCACATTTGAGCTTCCAATGTGAAATTATGTATAATTCTACTTCTTCTATGGTCACTATTATCTGAAGAAAAAATTCACATTTGAGCTTCCAATGTGAAATTATGTATAATTCTACTTCTTCTTCTATTACACAAATTCTACTACGTACCTACTACACAAAAAATAAAAAAAAATCTTTTGTAGTCATTTTTTGTGAATTAAATACCAACTCAACGAAGCAACTTGAAAGAATACAACTTAGGGTCAATGCGTGCCTTGTATTAAAAAAAAACTAACTTCTAACTCCAAAAGTTGAGGATCCATCATCAGCCGAGTATTGTAGAAGAATCCTTGAGATGATGAATAGTAAACGCAAATATCTGAACAGCTTCAAAAAAAAACGTAAAAGACGTTTTCCTCGATTTTCCTGCAGACCCATCACCAGATCCTGACTTCGTGACAATGTGATCATCTTGGGAGTATACTCTTTCGAATACTAAACAATTTTAAAAGTAGGTTAATAAATAACGATGTTGTGAATAAACATACACACAAAAAACAATCCCCACCTTTTTCGCATTTCGCATAAAGACTAACAATAGACTGAAAAGAAACATGATACGTAATAAATAAATAGAATATCAAGAATTGAAGATGAACAAGTGAAGAGTGTTGAGAGAGTTGCGACCGTACGTTGATGATAACTTTTGAATTACTCTAATACAATAATAATCGGTTAGATTTTTAATAAATGATCCAGTGCTCTGAATCCTGTTTTTATGTGTGAACCTCTAATAGAAATGTAAGAACCTATGTGATAATTATTATTTATAA
The DNA here is from genome assembly GCA_963935595.1 of Schoenobius gigantellus. Lineage (NCBI taxonomy): Eukaryota > Metazoa > Arthropoda > Insecta > Lepidoptera > Crambidae > Schoenobius > Schoenobius gigantellus. The sequence continues at coordinate 31,840,457 of OZ012548.1, forward strand.
GGAGTTGAAAAAAAAGAAATTGTAAATAAAATAAAATAATGTGAACAAGGGCACGGACTAAGAGTCTGTGGAGTAAACATAATAATAAAAAAAGAACCTCTAATAGAAGTGAGAATTGAACCTAAGCATTATAAATTATCCTATAAATAATCTTACGGTGAAGGAAAACATTGTGAGGGAACCTGCATACACCTGCGAAGTAATTCAAAGGTGTATGTGAAGTCAACCAATCTGCACTGGGCCAGCGTGGTTTGACTAAAGCCTAATCGCCCTATCTAGTTAGGGTAGGCTTGTGCCCCTCGGTGGGGACGTATATGAGCTGTGATGATGATGATAATAAATTATATTATATTGCAATACATTTGCAGCCCTCATGAAAGAGTATTTTTTGAACTGGCCTGGATGTTAAGATGATGAATATTCTACAAAATAAAATAGTTAGAAGAATGAAATTCACTTTAAAATGTAACTATATTTTATTTTTGTTTTTTTTTAAATACTTAATTATAAATAGATGTATAATTTTTTTAAATCTTTTGGCCCTGTAGTATTAATAAACACCACAGCGTAACGTATAGGTATATCAAAAATGAATTGTAAATGCATTGATGTCATTAATTAATAGGTTCTAAGCCAAACCCAAAACCTCACGGATCATATAACTTTCACGGTATCTATTACCATCAACAAGAGTATAACACTTTCAAATGCACAGACACATCAATAAAGAGGTGATTGGACAAATTACCCAATTTTCATACGGCTCGTCAATTCATCATTTCGGACACTACACGGGTGGACTAATATGACACGGGCTAAGTTCATAATTGTATTCCTAGCTCGGACACCCCTTGATTGATTACGGCTTCGCCACACTGCGGTGAACTAGGTCGAAACCTGTAGATTGCATTGCCGGCACCTGGCTTAGTTTGATAATATTGCCCCGTGTATGATGCAATTTGGAGTATGGAACGGTAACACGGATAACGATAAACCTACCTAAGCATTGATTTGCGTAGATAGAGATAAATTTGTAGATATGTAAATATATTCATCATCACAGCTCATATACGTCCCCACCTAGAAGTTCGAGCCTAACCTAAGTTAGGGTGTTCAGGCCTTCCCGGGCGCGTGGGTAGTGGAGTCGCAGTGTGGACCTTACCTAGCGCGCCCATAAGGGCAGGGAGAACACCGGGGGGTTTTAGTGGGTAGGCCTGGCACCCTGCCGGGAGAGCCCCACACACGCTCGCTGTCTAGCCAACGGCGGGTACGGTGCGGTTACGCATTTCACCCCGAGAAAAAAAAAAAAAAAAAAGGGTGTTCAGGCCTTAGTCAACCACGTTAGCCCAGTGCGGATTGGTCGACTTCACATACAACTTTCAATTTCTTCCTAGATGTATGCAGGTTGCCTCACGATGTTTTCCTTCACCGTAAGAGCGTCGCATATAAATGTACATATTCAAGAAATTCGAAAAACGAAAAGACACATTGGTACATAGCAGGATCGAGCCGCAGACCTCCCGATTAGATTGCCAGTGACAAGTTCACAGCGTCACCGACGCTCTCTGTAGATATATTATGTAGACACAAATACTTTGTTACCTAGAAGAGAACTAGCTTTTGCCCGTGGCTTCGTCCGCGTGGAAATCCTTTTTTATTGACTTCCTTTATAAATCCCCCCCCCCCCCATTTTACACCCTTGAGGAATGATTTCGGGGATAAAAACTATTCTTTATCCTTCCCCACAACTCAAACTATCTACAAACCAAATATCATCTAAATCGGTTCAGCGGTTATTGATTCCCCATACAAACTTCCACCCCCCTTAAGGGGTGATTTCTGCGATAAAAGCTATACTATATCCTTATGACAGGCAGACAGAGTTACTTTCGCATTTATAATAATATTAGTATGGATAGCTAATATGCGATCAAATGAAGCAGATATGGATAAAACTTTTTCGTTGTAAAGGGGATTGGTGATATTATCGGTTTTGATTTTATTAGGAGTCCGTACCTCAATCGGAAAAATAGAACATTCATGCGTATTCCGTTTTAGATCGTTTATTTTATACGATCTCTTCGTTGTCCGTCTGTTCGCTTGCCTATGAAGACCCCTTTTCCTCGGGAACGCTTAAGATATCAAACTGAAATTTATATCAAATACGTGACTCTATGGTTTCTTTCAGCTGTGAAAAAAGAACATTTATTTAGCATTTGTAAGAAAATGTAGAGTCACAAATATAACTTTATTTGTATTATTATATCAAAATGTACACTAACGATATTATGAATATACTAACATAAATAACAAATATACATACACATACATACACACAAATTTATAGGAACATAAATGATGATGATGATGAATTAATTGCAAAAAATTAAATTTATCAACTCGTACAATAAAAAAATATATATATACCACTTTAACTCAGAACTGGTACAAATCCAATAACAACTACACTGCGGTCAATTAGAACATTTGCATTATTCAACTTTTAAGTAGCGCTCCCAGTTCAGGCCTTCTCATTAAGAGTCTCAGTAACATCGCGCACTGGCACCTTCTAGTGATAGAATAAATAACATTCACAATAATTATTAATTGCTAAAGGTCCCTTAGCAATTATTGAATTAATTATAGTTGCTAAAATTAATGATTGCTAATTACATCGATCGCACGAAATCATTTACGTTCAAGTCCTGTGGCTTTCATATGAAATTCATGACCGCGCTCAATCCCGTCACGGCGCTAACTGCTTACGAGCTAATGCTATTTTTCGTTCGATACAAATGCGAATGAATTTGATACGGGCCGAGCGGACAGTTCATGATAATTCACATAATAATAATATTCAATCAATAGCATGTAGCATGCTAAGACGTGAAAATGAGCGTGCTAAAGAAATTAATTAAAATAACCATTAATTTCCATCACTAGTACCTTCACTCGCTCCCACGGCATCACAATAAATAACCATAAAGAAACAATATAATGGAATGTATTTTATAATTTACATATTGACATTTTCTTCGCAATGTAACGTAAAACATGTCGTAAAATATGCTTATGTCGAACTTTGGACCTGGACGAAAACATCGTGTGTTTTGATAATTTATTGACAGAAACACTAAATTTATTGCTGACGCTGCACGGCGTAGTGTCGTAAAAATGCAATTAGCACTCACTGGGTCTTAATAAATTACACTCGGGACATTAAATACAAAGTATAGCATCGAATGTGTATGTTACAATATAATTATCTAAACTATTATAATATTTCAATTTTAAATTTAGAATAGAGTCTGACACACGAAACATGAACCTGACATTTTTTCATGTAGCAACACTGATACTATGTCCCCATGTAGTTTAGTACAACATGGTGATTTTGATACTTTGTAATAAACAATTTCATAATATTTTTTTCTTAATTTCTGTCGAAATATTACAGATATTAAGTAATTTTAACATTCATGAAATCCAAATACAGCGATTTCTTATAAAAGTTTCATTGTTGGAAGTTCATTGAAACTAAACATTACCTAATATTTAATTTAAAAAAAAGTATAAACTCCTTATTTCCTAGTATATTCAAGGAAAAAAAGACAAACCTTTCACAAATTTAACATTCTAAATTACTACATAAATAAAAAAATATTAGAATATTTCAAGTATCAAAATGTATTTTACCTTCTGTACACAGTATTACCAGAGCTAGAATTTTTGAATTTGCCGCTTTTTTCCAAGCTCATGTTTCGTGTGTCAGACTCTACATATCTCGCCGCTCTCCTTCTTCCTTCCCATGGATGTTGTCAAGCCGATTTAAGACGTAACTGTATTTACTCCTTTCTTTGATTGAAGTACTGTTACGAGCATTATTAATATCACTATACAGGCGGCATTGTACAGCTGTAATATTGTATATTATGAAATTTATTAAAAGGCATAACGTGCACAGAAACACTTCTTGCCTAGAAGCAGTAAAGAGGAAGTTGTGCTAAGAATTGACATAAAATATCTTCTGCATTTTTCATTTTCGATCCGAATTCATGTTGCACAAATCTTGGCACTGTATTAGATTCAGCAAAATTTATCGCGCCAACGAATGCTAAAGGCGGATCTTCTGTGACAGACGGCACGGCTAGCTTTCCTACCAGGTTTGGCTTCGAATAAACACGTTTTTGATATTACATCTTATTTTGAAGCAGACGTTGTATTGTCTGCATCTTTTGTGGCAGTTAAATTAAAAATGTTTAATGCGCTTAATCCTGAAAATAACTGAACTCTACACAACCATATCTAAATTAGCCCCGCTTAACCAGTGATATAAAATATGTAAATCCATGTCATAGGTGATTCTGGATGACAATAGTGACATGCGTGGTCCCAAATACGGCCAGATATGGAGTAACGCTGTCATTTAGGAGGAGTCATCAAAGTATATCTGTTTATATCCTTTGAGATAGTCTAGAGACGTGCAATGCGGATAGTCCACGTTAAAAGGTTTAAAAGTCTGAGAAGAAACTTTGCCTCATTATTCGTGTGCTATCATCCATGCAACTGTATTTGTGTTCTTAAGAATTTAAAGAATTGGTTAGATGGTCTATTTTGTAGCGGTTGCTAAAACAACTATATACAGATATAATTTAATTCAGATGGAGGCAGAGAATAGTAGTATAATGAAATTATTTACAAATAATAAAATTCGTATAACACCAATAACATGGACCTAAAAATGCGGACGTAGTGTGGCATTAAACAAATGTGAAGCATGCAAGGTGAGACAATTTCATGTGTTTATACACGACCTTCACTCACACAGATGTACCAGCAGGCCTATTCTGTAACTTCGGTTGCTTACTAGAACTGTCATTTTTGAAAGGAACTTAACATCCATTACTGCTATCATGAACGCTGCCGTAACACATAAGATCACTAAACCAGTAATGGATATAAAGTGTCTTTCAAGAATGACAGTTCTAGTTACCAACCGTTTAGTTAGCGAATAGGCCTGCAGGTAAGACAAATAGCTGTCATTTTTCGATGAACAAGACACGCACACATACAAATTTTCATGCTTCACTCTTGTTTCAACAACGCTCCGTCCATCTTTTTTTCAGGTCCGTAACCAATAATCATCTGTATAAAACTTCTCAACCGTCAGATGTTATTTGTTTTTCTTTATCTCAAATAAGGTTGGTTCCCTCATGATATGTAGAATAATATGACCGTAGGTTACGTACTTAATACTTTTCTACAATACCTACATCATGTCCACGTTTTACCACTGCACCACTAGAAGACGGTTTTCGAGACATTTCCTCCCGCGTAAGCTCAAGTTGGAATGAGCTTCCTTCTGAGATTTTCTACAAGGAGTACCTCATGGGCTCCTTTTTAAAAAAAGTCGTGAAGAGGTTGTTATGGTCGGCAACCCCAAAGCGTGGTATTGTAAGCGTCCATATATAGAACATATATTTTTACATTATAACAAATCTGCATGGTTTTAAATTATTAGGTTAAGCATCTGTCCCACTAATGTAGCACATAAAATCAAATCGACGAAACATGCAAAACAAGCTCCATACTTGTTTACGACCGGAACACAGGTATTTATGAACACAAACCAAACTACATATTTACGATCCCAATCGTCAACTATTACTCACGCACAGGAAAATGCTATCCTTACGATTTCATTACAATAAATCTTCGGCTGAGTTATAAACTTTTGCGTTGAACGAGACTAAACTAAGGAGATAATGTACTTCGTTCTGCCCATTCTTCAATCCCACCATCAATGAATCGACAAACTTCAACTCTATGGAACTGTGATAGGGTTCAAAATATTTCGCACCTCATTTTTGCCTTGCGATTCAGAGTATTTGATAAATACAGCCTGATAGGCCGAGAGCGATAATTGATCCATTATTTAAAGGGAAATGATGAGTTTAAATCTTAGCCGAGTATCTAGGAATGCGATTGGATGCTTTCATCAAATAAATTGTAACAGATAGAGTGAGTAAGGCTTTGATTTTCACTATTTGGATGGCCACTTTCGACTCTGTAATCACATAACAAGCCTTTGTTGGGAAGATATTTCTAAGAATTTTGCGCTCAGTAACATGCTTTTCATTTTCATATATATATATATATCTTATAGATGTTCTGAAGAACAGAAAACATATGTTCTGAAGGCAAGAAATTATATAATGGATTTGTAATTATTATGATTTTTTAATTATAGAATGTCTACTATAAATAGTAGACAGTTTATCTGTCATATAGCTGAAATACTCGTTTCGTTTTCTTGTATAAGGTGTCTCAGCTTATTACATTCTGACTCGATTGAGATGTAATGTTAATGATTTTATTTAGAATATTAATGACGCCTCAAATGCTTTTAAATTCCTGATTTAAAAGAATTCGGAAATTTTTCGTTTCTGACGAAACAAATTATCCCTTATCCCTTTTTTATACTTTGCAAAATAAGATTGAAGTCACTGATTTACGATGTTTTTATTAATGCAGAACGACATTTTTTCTTTTAGGGCCACTGAAAGGAAGGTTCGATACTTGCGTTGCGTATTTATAGAATCGTAAAATCGTTTACGACTCGAAGTATAATCTGAACGTAAAATTATAAGTGTTCCGTATTCTAGAAACAAAACGTAATATCGCTGGTTTTCGAGAATATCTTTTTAACTCAAAATTCTGTCAATTTGAACTAAGTATACCAAAAGATCATATAACTCATTGATATTGTGAACAGAGATGAAACGCCGATTTCCTTTTTTTGGAAACGTCGGCTAAGAACTCCTTAAACATTAACTATTTTTTAAAATGTATTTATTTATTTATTCATGAACAAATAGTTATATATTATTATATTCTTATAATCTCGAAATTAATAACAAAAAGACCTATCAAATTAAAATTGAAATTCAAAAATCTTTATTCAACATAGGCCTTTACATACACTTATTGACGTCAAAACAAAGCAAAACAATCTAATTTAATGAAATCATATTAACCTTGTATTTGCATACATCCTGAATATACTCAAGATGTCTGCGAATACAAGTAGGAATGAAAAAAAAAAGTTGACTCTACACCTGTTCGGAAATTGGGAGAGCCTTCTCGAGAAGAACAGGCAAGAAACTCGAAAGGTCAAAATTTTTTATCTCCTCCTTTAAACAAAATTCTAACTTAAAATTTGTCCAACCCAACAAGAGGGACACAACAAAACAATATAATACTGTACTAAAACTATGTACTAAAACTAACAGAATGTATAAAAAACAGAAAATAAATTTTACCACTAATTATTATTACTATATATGCGGATACTAACTATTTTTTTAAAAACATTTGTAGAGACAAATAAGATATCGATATCTTCCAAACATTTATTGTAGTATTTACAGGAACGTCTAATAAACTAATTTCCAGCATAATTACTTCGAGAAGGTAATGTGTGAAATATCCGTTTAGAACGGGAGGATAGTCTTGGGATATTCAAGTTAATCAGGTCCAGCAGGGTGCAGAGTCGATTTCATTGTTAACAATTTTATATAAGAAAATCTGATCTAAGTAAATATATACGTTTCAAAATGGTTTCAAAGAATGTATTTCATATCTGACTGATGCAGAAAAGTAATCGATAAAATTATTCCCAGTGCGATATTCTAATGATTTTAATAACTTTTCTGAACTTTTTCAATGCGATCTACTTTTATATTATATATATAAAGGGTTCCAAATAATACTTCCAAACAGGGCCGGAATTTTGTCACACAGGCTTGCCTAGTACAAGTTCCGCTCTTACTCTGGCTTGTCATTTAAATGAAACATAGTTGTTAGATAAGATGTCTATAATGTCATTGTGAAGCCATTGTGAAGATATAAATAAAGATGATTATTATTATTTAAAGGCATAGAGGCATGGACGGCATGGACCTACAAAAAAATACGGACGTAGTGTGGCATTTAACTAATGTGAAGCATGCAAGGTAAGACAATTTCATGTGTTTGTATACTACCTATACACTCACACAAATGTACCAGGTAAGACAAAAGCTGTCATTTTTCATCGAACAAGACACGCACACATACAAATGTGCTGTCATTTTCATGCTTCACTCGTGATTCAATAACGCTCCGTCCGGGTCCGTTGTTAGAGGACGCCTAAATGAAAAAAAGTAAATCGCTTGTGTAAAAATTATAAATATTCGTATGTTTAAAGAGGTAATACACCGAGCACTTTAGCCGCTGTGCCACTGATGTCCTTTTCACCGATCTTCTCCTTTCTTCGAGTTTTTCGCAAAACAAGAAAAGACTTGAGAGAGGTCTATGTCTAAAATGAAAGTCTTCAATTTGTGCGTGTTGCCAGTGATGAAGCACGGAACTGAAACGTAACCGCTTACAAATGGATAAGAAGGCTCAAGGTCACTCAAATGGGCAAAGGAGAGGGCTATGCTCAGGATTTTTTACGAGATCGCATCAGAAATGATGAGGTCCGTTTTTCAGGTTTTGCGCAATTTAATTACTACGTTGCATAGATTTCCCGCGGGAAAAACGGAAATAACGCGGACGAAGCTGCGGGCGGGAAGCTAGCTATCTATATGTTTTGGATGCGAATGGATAGCAAGCAACCGACCAAGTAAAACAATGCTCATTATATTGTCCGCTTTAAAAAATAACATACGCATTGAATTAAGAATATACGCCTTTTTGAAATCGGTTAAAAAGGAAAGTGGTTCTATATGTTCGACTGAATCTATTTTTAGGGTTCCGTAGCCAAATGGCAAAAAACGGAACCCTTATTGATTCGTCATGTCTGTCTGTCTGTTTGTCTGTCCGTCCGTATGTCACAGCCACTTTAAGTACTATAAGAACTACTCTCACAGCCACTTTAAGTACTATAAGAAGTACTCCGAAACTATAAGAACTACACTGTTGAAACTTGTTAAGTAGATGTATTCTGTAAACCGTATTAAGATTTTCACACAAAAATAGAAAAGAAGCAATAAATTTTGGGGGTTCTATACATAGAACTGACACTCAATTTTTTTTTCATCAAACCCATACGTGTGGGGTATCTATGGATAGGTCTTCAAAAATCATATTGAGGTTTCTAATATCATTTTTCTCTAAACTGAATAGTTTGCGCGAGAGATACGTCCAAAAATAAAAATAAATAAATTCAAATTCAAAATTCAAATTCAAAAAACCTTTATTCAACTTAGGCCTTTACAGGCACTTATTGACGTCAAAACAAAGCAAAACATTCTAATTTAAAGGAAACATATTTACCCTGTATGTGCATACTATACCTACTCAAGATGTCTGCAAATACAAGTAGCAATGAAAAAAAAAAGTTGAATCTACACCTGTTCTGAAATTTGGAGAGCTTTCTCGAAAAGAACAGGCAAGAAACTCGAAAGGTCAAATTTTTTATCTCCTCTTTCAAATCGCCATTTACAATTTTGGTTTTGTTACATAGTCATTGAATGTTAAAAAAAAATACAATCGGTATGATTAAAATGTCAAAAAAATACAATCGGTATGCTTAAAATGTCAAAAAAATAAGTTATAGACTTATATACTAATCATAATACAATAAATTATGTTGTTACCAAACAATATGATAACTTGGTCTGATTCAAAATCAGTGTCAGTTCTTTTCCTGACAACAATATTTGTTAACATCAGTAGCTATACACAACACCACGATTATTGACATTATAACGAATAATAACTTCATATTAACTCCAGGCATTGGCATCATTTAAATAATCGTTAACTTTATAATATCCTTTACTCATTAGTCTTTTTTACATGTGCTTTAAACTTATGAAAGGGAAGTCGGTTACACTATGTGGAACTTTGTTGTAAAAAGTTATACATTTCCCCATAAATGAGCCTCTAGTTTTTTGGAGTCTGTACGTTGGAACGGCAAGTTTATTTTTATTTCTTGTGTTTAACCGGTGAACGTGGAAATTGGTTTCAAATGTATTATAATTCTTATAGACATAAATCAAATTTTCATAAATGTATTGTCCTGCTAAGGTCAATATATTAATTTCTCTAAATAAATCTCTTAGAGAATCCCTTGTTCGTAAATTATAAATAGCGCGAACTGCTCTTTTTTGAAGTACGAAAATACTGTCTATACAAGCAGCCGATCCCCACAGTAGTAGTCCATACGACATAACACTGTGAAAATAACTAAAGTAAATCAATCTTGCCGTTTCAACATTAGTAAGTTGTCTTATTTTTTTAACTGCATATGCCGCAGAACTAAGTCTGTTTGCCAAGGACTTAATATGTGGGTCCCAATGCAAACGTGAGTCTAATGTAATGCCCAAAAATTTGGTACAATCAATGAATTCAATAATTTGATTATTCATTTCCACAATAGTACCCACTTTTCTTACATTTGGCAATGAAAATTTTATACATTTAGTTTTATTTGAGTTTAATTATAAGTTATTAATTGTGAACCAATGCAATAGTTTAGAAAGAGTACTATTTACAACGTCAGTATTTTCATTTCCTCTGTCAACCTTAAATATTAAAGAAGTATCATCTGCAAATAGTACTGTATCGCACAGATTGTTAGTGAAGTGTGGGAGATCATTAATGTAAATTAAAAAAAGCAAAAGTCCCAATATCGATCCCTGAGGCACACCCATAGTTATACATGCACCAACAGACTCAGTTTTGTTAATAACAACTTTCTGGACCCTATTGGACAAATAAGACTCCATAAGGCTAATTGCTTTTTCGGCGACACCATAATGTTTGAGTTTATTTAAAAGAGTCTGGTGACTAACGCAGTCGAAAGCCTTCGACAGGTCACAAAATATACCAATCACATCTTGTTTACACTCCCAAGCGGCAAAAATGTGTTTGAGAAGTGCAACTCCAGCATCTGTCGTGGAACGACCTTTGGTAAAACCAAATTGGTTCATATAAAAAATGTTATTACATGTGAAATGATCTATTAACTGCTGAGATACAATTTTTTCGAATAATTTACTAAGTGCTGGTAAAATAGAAATTGGTCTGTAATTTGAAGGATCATTTTTATTCCCAGATTTAAATAATGGTATTAGCTTGCTATTCTTCATGAGGTCGAGGAAGACACCTTCATCAATACATTTATTGAATATCAACGCGAGTTGCGGGGCAAGTTCCACTATAACCGATTTGATTATGTGGGTCGAAATACCCCAAAGATCTTCAGTTTTTTTCGTACTAATTGTGCGAAATGTTTTAAGCACAGTGTCAGCGTCAATGTGACAAAATTTGAAAACCTTGTTGCACCTCTCTACACTTTGCCCTAGGAGAGCTACAGCTTTATCGGGACACGAGTTGAGACTACTTGTAGTTTCTATGGGTATGCGAGAGAAGAAGTCTTCGAACGCATTGGCAACTGCCTTGTCTGATTTGATTGTTTCATTATTGATTTCTAATGAGAACGAATTTACAGTACTTTTAAGTTTACCTGTTTCCTGATTAATGATATTCCAGGTGGTTTTTACTTTATTTTTAGATGAACTGATTTTGTTACTTATGTACATAGCTTTTGCGGACATGCACACTTTCTTTAATGTTTGAGAATAATTCCTAACATAATTTATGAAAGTGGGGTCACTAGAGCTTGCTTTTAAGGCGTAAAGGTCAAACAGTTTCCTTCGACTTTTGTATATACCAGGAGTAGCCCAGTCACTGAATTTTTTACTCCCGTTTTTGACTTTAATGACCTTTTCCTTGAATATATCATTACATTAATTTTTTACTACATGGAATAAATTATTATAGAGATTATTGGCGTTCGTCCCTTCGATCGACAAATTTGCAGTTTGATTAATAAGATTTTTTTTAAATTTCTCTATCTCGCGTTTGGTTATAGGTCTACAGGTAATCTCACGTATAGAACAAACATGATGGTGCTCGAACGAAGCTAGTTGACCGCTGTGGTCAGAATTAATTCAGTTAATAATTAACTTATCTTGTACATTACAGTTACAAAAGATGTTGTTTAAGCAAGTAGCAGATGTAGCTGTAATTCGGGTTGGTTCTTGAAAAACATAATTCAAGTTAAATGACTTAAATAAATTAATAAATCTACTAGATAATTGCGATTCCTCTAAAATATTTATATTAAAATCACCGCATACAATGATTTTTTTAGTTTTGTTAGATACTATTCTTAATACATCTTCCATACTCGATTCAAACTCTGAGTAATTCCCAGAGGGGGGTCTGTATACACATATTATAATACAATTATCAAGTTCCACACATGACAGCTCAATGATTCGTTCAATAGAAAGAGAAACTATGTCTTTTCGTTCTTTAAACTGTAAGTCATTATGTAAAATGATTAGGGATCCACCTCTAATAGCTATTTTTCTAGTGAATGAACTCACAATTCTATAATTATTTAAACTTATTAACAACTCATAATTTTATAGCCAATGCTCAGTAATATAAAGTATATCTATGTTTTCATAGTCTAGAAATAAATTTATTTCTAAGTCTTTTCCAGAAAAGCCTTGAATATTTTGATGAAATATCCGTAAATAAATAAAATGTGTGTCCCCCCCTGTAACTTCTTTGGTTTAAACGAGTTTTTTAATACGTCATAAATCCTACGGAACCCTTCATGGGCGAGTCCGACTCGCGCTTGGCCGATTTTTTTAAATGTATGTTCACTGGTTTTTTCACCATTTGTAGGCCGATTTTCAAAATTCTTCTTGTAATCAAAAGAGTATTATACTATTGCGGTGGTCCCATTGTCACCAAGTAGCTATGTCGCGTTACTAAACCGATGATGAGAGATTTCTTATGAATAAGGGGTTAGGGAATAGCTATTTTCAATATAATGGGTATTCATTGAGGCGTAGTTCTTTTCTTTCAAGTGGCATAAGAACCTATAGGATTTGATTTCCTTGTGAAGTCGCAAAATATGCGACATAAGCGGTCAACCTTTGATGACGTCGACGTATAAGTTTGATTTTTTTCACAGCTGAAAGAGACCGCATATCCGAGTATTTAATATAAATGCCAGTCTGATATCTCTACGCGTTCCCGAGATAAGGAGTTTTGACTAGTGTTGCCCAAAATCGGTCTTGGTCTTGCAGTCTCGCGAGACTCTTGCTGCAAGACCGAGATTTAGACCAACACCAGTAGGCTTACTCTCGAACCAATTCCGATGGATGACTTTGAGATTTTATTTTACGCTTAAGTAGCAACACTAGCGCCAAATTTTATTAGAATTTTGAGAAAATCATATAACACTGAGTATGATTCACACAAATTATCGCAATAGGGTCCAATTTGGCATCAATGCGCGGCAAAATAAGCTTACGAAAAATCTCAATTCCAATGTCGATCGATCGGAATTGGTTCAAGAGTAAGCTTACAGGACTGACCCATGCAATATTTGAGCAAGATTCTTGCTCAAATCTTGTATGGGTCTTGGCCTTGCTACATTGGGCCAATCTTGGTCTCCGTTTTGCAGCAAGAGTCTCGCAAGACTGCAAGACCAAGACCGATTTTGGGCAACACTTGTTTTGATAAACATACAGATGGACAGACATACAACAAAGGGAACCTATATGGTTTCCCTTTTAACATTTTGAGGTTGGTACCTACGTATCCCTAAAAGTGATAGTATTGAAATTCACAAAGAATATTCGTAGAGTCGCCGACACAACCCAAAAAATTGCAAACCTTGAGTGGCAGTGGACTCGTTCGGACATAGCTCGCAGGATGGATGGCCGTTGGGGCGGAAAGATCTTCGAGTGGCGCCCGGGTCGCGTACCGGGAGACGCAGCGTAGGCCCCCATAAGGTGGACCGACGAACCGATGAAGGTCGTGAAAAGCCACTGGATGCGGGAGGTGCAGGACCGATTGGTTTGGAGATCTCTGGGGGAGACCTATGTCCAACGGTGGGCGTCTCTTGGCTAATATCATAAATAATATGTCTCCAACTGGGCCAAAAGTGGCTAATGATGATAGTCACGATACTGGAGGTTTAACAGATCGCAACGATATTTAAATTTAATTTTCACTTAAATTTCCGACAGCGCTTTGAAAGAAATCATTTAGATTTAGCTCGTGTAAAAATAATAAAATTAACTAGAAAAGGTGGCGAACCTTCTGCTAGTGTCATTTGTCTGACTAATAGGCAGTTGCAATAGATGTTGAGTATTCTATTTCTTTTGCGTGTTTAATATTAATATATTTATCAGCTGTATTCAATTTTATTCGAGAAACGTGCCTCGCCTGATCATTGCGGTGTTAAAGCCGATTATCAACAATAGAATTCGCCATTGTTGACGTCACGTGCTCATCTGTCAGATTTGACATAATACCCAGACTATGGTAAGAATGATGCATTTTTGCTCATAAAGTCAAGTACGTTCCATTGAATACTACTTGACATCGCCATTATCCTGCTTAATTTATTATACTTTATTCTATTATAAGTTTTGCAATACTGCAATTTGTCAGTGCAGATGAAATATTTTATGTTATTGATGTGGAGTTTGCACGTTTCTGCTGGTTTTGGATACGTATATAATATTTAAATAGGAAAAAATACGAGTAGTATAATAATTGAAAGTTTTAGTATATTTACAAGGTTGAATGTTATAATTAGGTAGCGATGTTATAAATCTAAGAAAAATACGACACATTTAAGAGCACACGTCTGTGTTTCACATAATAGGCACGGTAATATACACCGAGTTTGGTCATTACCCTATCAAGCCGAAACCTCTACCCTTACTAACATAGTCAATTAAAAGTTATGGCATCATTGAAAATTTGAAATTGTAAAATTAATTTTGGAATTCCCCATATACCTCAATACTAGTTGGGTCTTTGAAATACATGTATCGGAAATTAGAAACTTAAATTTAACATTTTCATTGACGCCATATCTTTTATATTACGTCGTTAATATGGGTAGGTTTCGGCATGATAGGGTATTGACCAAACACCTTGTATACTATTACCGTTGAATAGGTATGACGATTACAATAAACATTACCATCAGTAGATTGTAACATTGAATATTAATTTATTAGAAAATAACTAAATGGTTGTGGCATTAACACGGTACTATCAAATCTCCGGTTGGAATCCCACCCGGAGTGACTTTTTTGTATTGATTCATTCTTTTTCTAATTTTTTGCATTTTTTAAGAAAATGCAAAAATATAATACTCGTATTATTTTTATTTAATTAAAGATACACCAGAAGAATTTATTTAGCTATATGTATAGTATGTTCATGATATCCAGGACGTGTTCACAAAAATGTCCCATTATAAAGTACACAGTCACTTTGCCTTATTCTACTTAACCAATATTTACGAAATCTGTCATTTCATAATTGGATGTAGTTATCTATCTCAAGTTGTCTAGATAGCATTAAGACTACCTTACACTAACGACTATATCATAAAATGCCTGGATGTAATTTCGCCTAGGTATTTAATTGAGTACATTCGTTCAATTACTAGATCGCAAAATGACTACATGGCATGTTTGACCACATCTTATAATGCTAGTACAGTCAAGTGAAATAGTGAGTAAAGTCCCTTTTGGAGTAACAAAGCAAAATGAGATCAATAAGTGCAAATTCCGTTCAGCAGGCCTATTATGGATCATTCATCGTATGACATGTATAAATTTTGAGATAAGAAAGTCATGCAATGCTTCATTACCGATCTACAATGATATCATCGCTATGGCATAATTTCAATAATGTAATCATGATATAATGAACGAATGATCTAAAATCTGACCGAAAATGTGGTGGTGGTTTTCAAATGATATCGGTAATAGGTCTACAGGCTGGATGAGTCCTCATCCGAAGTAAGATTTATCATGAAAATTCCAAATCTGAAATTGATTTATTTATATCTGAATTTGAAAGAAAATTTAAAGTCGCAAAATCAAACTTCATTAAATAGGTTTATCACTCGAACAATATGACAACCTGCCTTTAATAAGATAATTAATGATCGCAAGATAATAAAAACACGAGAAAGCACGTTCACGTTCGTCAGTGTCGACAAAACTGTGACAATACTATATTACTCATACCTACTCTACGATAGTACGCTCAATAATACATTGAGTCATCATATCACTATAACAACGTATCCACAGTGGAGCTTAAATTCATACAAATTTTGTTTTAGAAGATTTCGTTTAATTGCCTCAAATTAATGTATTCATTAATCCGTATCATTAGAATCTTAGTTTGTATTTATGATAAAACAAAAATGTTTCACACTGCATTCTCAACACGAACTCGCCTACTATACTGCATAGATACATCAGTAGGCTTACTCTTGAAAGCAATTCCGATCGATTAAAATCAATAACGTGATCTTCCTTCCTCTTGAGTTACAACACAAGCGACATATTGGACCAGTATTATGCCGACATAGACTTAAAAATCTCAGTAATATTATTGAGTTTACGCAAGATCACGAATTCAGCGATACAATACAGCGAGGTTTTGCAGCTAAAATCTACAAAAGAAAACAATGTCAATTGATTTCGAGAGTAAGTCTACAGTAGTATTTTCAATGATAGATTTGGAATACATGTATTTTCGCTCTTTTTTTCCCGTGGATGTCGTAAGGTCGACTAACAAGCAATTTTAATATCCTATCTATCTCTAGATTTGTCCACTGGAGATAAAATTTTAAAGTATTTTGTATGGAGTTACACTTATAAAGAAATAAGAGGCTCGTTTTGACAGGTATAACACCTCTCATAGTTGATCCGTCAGTTTTGACAGATAAACTATGGGATGACATCTGTCAAAACGGGCTTCATATTTCTCTATAACTGTAATGTCAAATACCTATCGCTTGTAACCAAATCCACAGATAGAATATTAAACCTGGTTCTTATAAGAGAGTAAGTAGCAATCCTACTTCTGCGATGAGATGAAAAACTCAAAATAAAACCCTATATCAACCCATTTGGTCATGTATAAGGTTCATTCTTCCACGTCTGAGGAGAACCCAACAGTGGGTCATTGGGTTGAAGTCTTAGGAACACGCTGAGGGATGTCGATTACCAAAGATACTGAAGCTTTTGTGAACGACATCCCTAAGCATTAGTTGGTTATAAATCATTGAGATCTTGTTCGTCATCATACGAACGACAATGAGTAAGATGTAAGCAAGCTTCACCTAGACTGTACAACCTGAGAGGAACTGCAGAACTAACTGCTTCTGGTGGTCAGCACAAGAATATTATTATAGTATAGCTGTTAGATAACTAAGTGAGAAATTTTCCGTAGTACCATTGATGATACCATCTAATGGTACCACGGTAAAGTAATGTCCTCCTAACCGATATTCGGTCACGGCGGCAAATCTCAACAGAGACGACACGGTTAGCGCAGAGGTCGAGTGATCGCCTACTGCGCAACGGGTTGCGGGTTCGATTCCCGCACGGGACAGATGTTTTGTATGGCCTACAGAAGTTTGTTCCGGTCTGGGCGTATGTGCATGTGATATTCTATGTTTGTAACTGCACCCACGATACAGGAGAAAATCCTAGTGTGGGGCGACGTTTTTTTTAAAAAAAAAAAAAAAAAAAAAAAAAGACTAGCCATCTGCGCAGGAGATATTATAGTGCACAAGTGACTGCGCAAACGCAAGTGCACTCTCTGTTTCTTCACTCGCCTAGTCCGATGAGACGGTTATCCGAAACTATCAGGGCGAGATCATGCGCAGGACCAACTGTTTAACGTGGCTTCCGAAGCGTGGAGTAGCTCGAGATATTTCGTATTTTGGTTACCCATCATAGGACTGACCACAGCCAACGTTGGTTGACCTTAGCAATCGTTCGCTGAGCGCACGCGCCAATGCGCCACCAAGCTCCAATGCAATGAAGTAAGTGTTTTAAAACTACATTGTAAATTAAGACCGGGCTGGTAACCATGATCGCTCAAAACAATAATAAAACCGCGCTGAGAGCGGGATGGCGCTATACGCAGCAAGCGCGGTGTCTCTGTTTCAATATTGTTTTAACCTTGCTATAAGCGATCATGGTAGGGGTCCAGTTCGGTACATGTACATGGTAGGGGGCCAGCATTGACATATGTTACATATGTCAATTAATGCCAGTCGAAAATCTGACATCGGCTTTCAACTATCACAAAAAAATGTAAACTGACAAAATGTGTTCTACGTACATACAAAAATAGTTATTTGTTATACATGAGTGCAAAGTTGCTTTTTAACCGCGTGCTCAACTTTGATGACCTGGCAAGCGAAGGATTCTCAAATTGAAAAAATTAGAATCCTGAGCGTTAGCGAGGGAATCAAAAGAGCACAAGGTGAAAAATCTTTGCACTCGAGTGCAACACGTAACTTTTTATCCCCCCTCGGCAAGGAAATGAAACAAAGCAAATTAAAAACAAAAGTACACCAAGGAGGTTCAGAGTCTGAGTTTTTAACAAATTTAACAAAAGTTGTATGATAAATTCGGCACCATGGAGATGGAAGTAAATAGGTTTAATGATGTTTGAAATCACATACCTAGTGCACGCGATGTTCTAAATTCAAATTTACTTTAACCTCAAGCGGATAAAAACGGCTTTGGCAGTCAGATATCGAATAGCAAAAATACTCTTTCCGAGATGGGGGGATGAAAAAATATTTTTACAGCTTGTCTGAGCCTTAATACCCTCTTCATCGTAATATCTTTATTCATCGAAATTGAAAGTAATTTTATTTGTACAGCTCTTAATGTTGTTTTAGCAACAATATCTTTTAAAAGTGACATTAAAAAGGATTATTATCGATATACGAGTAGTTTAACTTTTGAGCACTTTTTTAACTAATTTCACTTAAGGCACTATTTGTCTCTGATACGTGTTATGCAGTGAGAGAACGCGCATTAAATGAAAATAAAATATTCGCTCGACTGGACACATCCCTTTATTGACGTATTACTGGTGCATTTTAGCTAAGTACCTAATAAGTAGAGTGGATGCATGCCATCGCTAATTCTTCACTCTCCTGTAAATACTATCAGACAAAATCTTGGCGGAAACAATTAAAAGTTAAATGGTATAAATTATGACCCACGTTAAGAGAAAGGCTAACTAGCTACAACATTATCACATTCATATATCCTCATTACGGCGTTCACGCCAACACAAGTGCCAAAACAGCGCTGGATAGCTGCAATTCACAATTTTAATAGAGAGACGCTTTAAAAGATTACAGAATATTTGCTTGCGCTGCATTTGTACAGCGATATTGTATGCAAACCGTAAAACTGCTTGTAGCGCCGTAAGATAAAGTTTTATTGCTGAAAACCTACAACAAGCAGATGGGCTTATACTGTTTTAAAGATTTATTGGCTTACAAGGATTATAAAGTATCCATTGCAGCAATCTTTGCGAAATTCTCTTAAGTTTGTGTGCGATGGAGTATTATTGATGTTGTCGAACGAAAAACTGGAAGCAAAGAAACCATAGTAATGTGTACCAAGCGAGACATTAAATCTCATTATTTGATTGGGCAGTGTTAAGAATAGTACGCTTATCTGCACAATAATTTTGTATTATGTATATGTAATAAGGTTTATTAGATTATCCATTAATATATTTCGTTTCGTAACTATTTTGTAATTGTTTTGTCAGAAGTTGAAACAAATTACATTACTGTTTTACAGATTAAATTACAATGAAATACGCAACTTATATGAAATGAATATCAAGATTACAATATACTTAATGAAAGTTGAAAAGAATGTCAACTTAACAAAAAAAAAATACAAATTAAAAAAGATATTATTTCTAGGCATCAAGTAGAACAATAACTTATGTTAAAGTAATCCGTGAACGTATTTGGTATACATACTCGTAAATAAGCCTTCACCTATTTAATTATCATTATATAATTAAAATCATAGCTCAGTGGCTGCAAAATTCTATCCATTTATAAAATGCGTAATGCTGTGTAAGCTTTGCCTGATAGATTTAATTGTATTAGGTAAATAAATTAATTTTAATCGCCTTTTGTTTGTAAAATGATAACTGAATAATATTTTTACTTGAATAATAAAATTGTAAATAAACCACCCGATGGCGTTAAACAGGCGTCTTTCGTTAAAAAATCAAAATATTTTTTTGTTCTATACTGATTTGCTTAAACTAGTTCTCTAAAATCCCTTCTCAGCTATGGTTTTCTACACGTAATAGCCATTAACACCGCAAAACCAGAATAATGCAAAAGAAAATAATGCAAAACATCCTTTCGGCTTCTTTAGAATATTGTTTACACCCAATATGTCTAATTTCATCTTCACTATAACTATTAAGTTGGTAATTTTTGAAAAAAATATTATATATCAAGGAACGAGTGACCTTTTGCTTTGTTATAAGATATAACAATACCTATAACAAATCAAAAGTGTACCATCAAATATGTTGAAATGTGAATAGCAAGAATTATTGGCGTCGTGTATTCTAGTCGACAGATTTACAGCCACCAATATTATTAGAGCAGACGACGTTATATCTCGGGGACTTTAAAAAAATACTCTTTGTTTTACCCGAGAAATACCTCACACGGGCGCCACGCCACAGATTTAGATCTAAATAGAAGCCGCAATTACGTTCAATTGTTTACCTAGTGACCGCTTTTGTTCCACCTACGAGTAGGTTAACAAAAATAACTTTTGTTAACCTACTAGTAGGTGGAACTCTTCGCAGATTATTCTTTAACCCCATCTAGTAATGAAGTACTACATAACCTTTTAATAAAATGAATTGAAACCGTTACGTTATTTAATTATAAACATTTTTCGGAGTTAAGGAATATTTTTTACGGACAGAACAAAACAAAAGAAGACCATTGCTATACATTTTGCACTCTTTTGACATGCAATAGTAGATTAAGAGAAGAGTCTGTGCATAAATAGGAATATCGCGGAAATCGAATATTGCTGCTCTACTCAATACGCAATCTTCTGTTCTCTTTGCAGGCATCAAATTAGTGCACACATTATCACGTGAATGTCTTGAATTTACTATTCACATATTGCAAGATAGTATTGAAAGAATGGAGAAAGCGTCACTATATTAAAATCAATATATATAAAAGGAGCAGTTCACATCTATAGACGCACGCACAGCCGTATCCGCTAATAGTAGTGTTGGTGAATGCCATAAGGTTTGATTTCTCATGTGTGACATTTTTCATTTTTCATATTTATTGTCAAATAAATTGTTCACTCGGACGATAGCGTATTTTTGGATTCCATTTATTTTCACGTCTATTTCACATTATATACAGCACAATTGTATTATATCTGGCGACCGTGACAGGACTTGAACCTGCAATCTTCGGATACTGCGCCCAGAACGGAATCCAATGCTTGATGTCTCCATCAAATTTTACCAATTCGAGTGATGGAAGCTGGAATTGACGGTTATGTTGAAGAGCGTCAGATTTGCCCGCATTCAACTGGTACTCCTTATAGACTCTTTCATATTTTAACTTTATCAATCTATATTCATTCTGGTACTTATCGGATATTTCGGTTTCCTCCTCAATATCAATCTCTTGATCGAGATACCAGTCCTTTATTTTTTGGTCCAGCGAATCCAAATGCTCTGCCTTCCGTTGGAAATTTTCGTACTCCACACTCTGATCTCATTCCTGACTTAGACGAAATCGATGACAAATATCTTACAGCACGGTCACGCTATTTAAATAAATTAAGAGCAGATTTTCGCCATCGATTTAAGACTGAATATCTAAACCATTTAATTCAGCGAGGCAAAGAGAGATCGACAGCCTTAGGCTTAGGTGACTTGGTGTTGATAGAGACACCAGAGAAACGTGTCAAATGGCTTTTGGATGTTATCGTTGAGGTTCTCCCGGGGAGAGATGGCATGCCACGAACAGCCATCCTAAAAACAGCATCTGGTAAGAAAGCGCGTCCCTATCAGAGGCTGTATCCTTTGGAGGCGACGGCAAGAGATTACGTAAGGGACTAATAAATTTTTTGGTTCCGTTTTATTATTATTTTATATTGTTATGTTTTCCGCGTTTGGGAGGATGTTGGCGAATGCCATAAGGTTTGATTTGTCATGTGTGACAGTTTTCATGTTTCATATTTATTGTCAAATAAATTGTTCACTCGGACGATAGCGTATTTTTGGATTCCATTTATTTTCACGTCTATTTCACATTATATACAGCACAATTGTATTATACCTAGAAACGTGAAATTTGCACAGTTATTTTAATTCAAAATGCGGACGCACACTAAGAAGGGATTTAAAACATTTTAACCCTTAAGGGATGAAATAGGGGTTGCAAGTTTGAATGGAAAAATCTTTAAATTAGCAACGATTTTGATAAAACTTGAGATTCATGCTCTTAAAAACATTTCATTGAAGACGTGTTTCATGGTTAATTGGAATTCATCCCCTTAGGGTGCAAAATAGGGATGGAAAGTTTCTATGGAAAATATTTAAAATCTGCTTCAATTTCTATGATATTAATTACCCGAGCTCCTAAATATAAATAACAGTCATCTATATTATAGGCTGCAAAATTATTTTTCCTACGGGAAAATATAAAATTCCCACGGGAAAACAATCATAACGCGGGCGAAGCCGCGCGCGGAAAGCTAGTAGTATATAGAGATAAAGGAATTTGATGTAAAAACGTAACGTAAACTTAGTTCACTTTTTACCAGGACGACGCGCATCGATTCTCTTTTCGCACAATCTACTACCACGTAACTTTTGCGGCATCTATCTGATTTATGTCTGTGCGCCCGTCAAAGTCTCTATAAATCTCGGGGAGCGGGAGAGGCTCAAACGAATTCGCCGTTCAATCTCACGCTACATTCTCTTTTAATCTCTTTAAACGACGACAAATTTACTGCAACAGATTTTCATTTAATGTGCAGATTGGCCACGCTCCTTTTTTTATAAATCATAAAGCGCCGGCGTATTTGTTTCATCGGCTAACCCGTGCCGTTTATCTGACAGCAAAGATGGCTATTTGAAAGCAGTTCTCGCTTCCCCTGTGAAGTCTTTTTGGGGAATAACCTAATTGGTTATGTGATGAGATTTAAGTTTAATTTTTGACGTCGTTTACGACCATTTTAGTGAAATGTTGGTGTTAAAACTCATGTGATACAGAAAAAAATTGCTTGTGATTTTTTATACTCTAATTTATTGATTGCAATAATTATTTCACAAACAACGTGACTTCTACGTTTTTAAAAAAAATACATTTTCTTTCAAATCCATGAGAGAAGAATAATCGTTAATACAATAAGAGTTGAATTTGATGAGTATTTTTCCCTCTCTTTTTTATGAGCAGTAATTAAACCACATTACATTACACTGAGCAGTGTCAGGTTATATTTAAAAACGCATACAAATTTTATCAAAAATACAAAAATCAATAAGAAATCTTTGTATTTAAAAATAACAAATACAGAAATGAATTTACAAAATTTTCATGTTTTGTTCCTATAAAAAATATTTTTAACTGAATGTAATAATTGTCTTCAACATATTGTGAAAGTCAAGCAGCCATTGGAACAATATTTGCTTTCCCACGGCCAACTGTGACTAAGTTTGATGGCTATGTTGAAGCTAGTAATTCACAGCTCGCGTTTTAATGAACGGCGGCAATGGTACCTGCCCAATTAAGGTCAGCTCGTCACACGATATTTTGTTTGCCGTGTAAGCTGTTACTTGCCTCAGTAAGCCCGACATAGTAAATGATTAATGTTTGTTCATAATGACAGTTGTCTCCATATGTTATATACAGGGTGGACAATAAAAACGGTCACTGGAGCCCTCTCCCTATAGGAGGAAATTTTAATATTGATAACAGTTCGTTTGACCTAATTAAGATATTATTTAATTTTGAAAAATAACCATAGCGGCATCAATGATTTATAATTTTGCCTGAATATGTATTAAACCACTTGAAATAAAAAAGAGTAAATTTTATTCTTAACAGTTACAATCGATAGCTTAATTTATAAATATTTATTTATTTCTAATAACATAGCATTAACATTAAACACAAAGCGAAATCTTTATTGTTTTCTTTTTGGCAAAAAGTTATTATTTACCTATATACCGCACAGTACAGCATTATTTACAATTAATCTATTAAACTCCCTCTACATTTTTTTTGTGAATGTGACGTAAAAACAAATTAGTAATAATGTCCTCCTCATCTAACCTATATCCCGTCACGACGGCCAATCTCAACAGAGAATAGCCATCTGCGCAGGAGATATTATAGTGCACAAGTAATTCCGCAAACGCAAGTGCACTCTCTGTTCCTTCACCCGCATAGTCCGATGGGACAGTTAGCTGACACGACCGGGGTGAGATCAGGCGCAGGACCTACTATTTAACGTGCCTTCTTTCCGAAACACGGAGGACCTAGAGATGTTTCGTATTTTGATCACCCATCATATTGGACTGACCGCAGCCAACGTTGCTTAACCATAGCTATCGTTTGCTGAGCGCATACGCGCCAATGCGCCACCAAGCTCCTCAAAACGTTGACACTTTAAAACGCATACTGTTTGTCATAATTTCGATTGGTATACATCATATGGCATAAAAATCAAAAAGCATAATAATATTTGGCATAACATATCAAAAGGCATAAACATTATAATGCAGTATTGTCGAAAGGCATAATATTAAAATTATAATCTTTGAAAGGTATAATTTGGTTTGCCATAATTTTATTAAGCATACTTTAAAACGTATAATTTTACTACGCATAACTGTTACTATCCATAATTTTGTTTGACATAATTTAAATATGCTTAACTAACTAAAGACATAGTTTTATAAATTATAATAACTGTAAATAGGTGTCCATAAATCTTCTTTGACATAAACCGGAATGTATTTTTCTTCATACGAGGATTACTAATTATTTAAAAAAACTAGCGCTATTTAAAACCGACTCAGTCAACCCCGACTCTACGTAGTCTTGTCTGCCCTACCCCTAGAGTGTTATTGAGAATCGCGAAGGCACGGAGGGGTGAGGCGGCCCGAAAGCTGAGGAGCAGGTGGCTATGAGCGAGCCGCCGCGGCTGATAGGCGAAGCCGGCCATCAAGCCGAGGCTGCGGTGGTGAGCGAAAGCCATCTGCGTCGATTAGCATGCGTGGAACCGCCAGAACCCCGTAGTGCCGGAGCTATGGCAGAAGTCTTGCATGCTGCATGCCTGCTTGCATGTTAGCTTGCGTGCCTGCATGCATTCTGCATGTCTGCATGCATGCTGCATACCTGCTGCATGACTGCATACTTGCATGCATGCTGCATGCCGGCTGCATGCATGCTGCATGTTTGCATGTATACAAAATGATATAAAATCATTATAAAATATTTATATTATTACGTGATTTCTTAACATTAATCGTAAATTAGAGCTTTTTTATTTAGTATTTTTAAACTTAATAAATAAAGTTAAAAAAACAATAGTAAATAATTTTAAACTAAGACAATAAATTTAATCTGTTATGTATAGCAAGCGTTTGCTTTTTGAAACAGTGCATTACTAAATGATTTGTTAGTAAGATTTTTTAAAGTATTTCTCTGGTTAAAGAATCTGCGTTTTATTTAAAATATTACGATACTTGAAGGAAATTTATTAATAATTATTATTCCTTTCGATTAGTACCTTAACACTACAGATATTATCAAATTTCGACAAATTATACATCTAGTTAAAAAAAATGAAGAATAAATCAAAAGGTTTCACTTATTTTTGAAAATAAAAAATGTTTCCTTGAAGTAACATTTAATTTTATATTTTGTGTACCATCCATCGACCAACTTTAATTTCCACCCTGTATATAGCAACGAACCATCACTATATTTGTTCAGACAGAATATGGAAATAGGTTTCTTTCGAGTACCTACCTATCCTATCTCATCTCCAAATCGATCGATCCTGAGCTGTCCGTATCCAGTTTTTACCAGCGATTTTCACCAGATCATCGATCCATTTTGCAGAGGACTGCCAACTCTGCGTCTCCCAGTACAAGTACTGACCGACCAAGGCTGCCACTCGAAAAACTTCATGCCCCAATGGCCGTCGATCCTGGCGATTTGTAGAGCTCATATATTTGCTTATTTTTTTTTAATTAACAAAAAAATACAAAAAGAAAACCATTAAAAATTATCTATATATGAAAAATATTTTTTCTGTTAAATTGCTTTCCAACACATGTATCCTTATCATGACTAACATTTTTTTTTATTACACTTATGCTAAACGCTTAATGCCTGAATATTATAATGAAGTCAACAACGCAGAAGGAGGTAAGTAAGAGTAAGATGTGTTGCTTTTATAAACTTGTTTTTTTTTGTTGTTGTTTTTAAAAATTTGAAGCATGAAGTAGTTTGGAGTTCTACTATGGTGCATTCAAATAGGAGGTAGGTAGGTACAACTACAAAATGACCGATACGTTAAGAGTCAGTAATACTCAGTATATTATGTCGTGTTTACATATTTTTGTAACTTTGGCCGTATCGAGCTTTTTGACTTTACATGGTATTTAATAAACCAGTTTTTACAAAATACCAAACGTGCAACGAATTTATTATATTATAGACCATACGAAGTTTGAATTAGGTTTTTCGATTGTCGAAAATAAATAAGTTAATTGGAATTGAATATATTATATAATATACATTAGTTTGAATTAAGGTAGATAGTATTTTTGTCGGATACGTCAGTTACGCTTAAACTCGTTGGGGAGTGTGAATATAATATTTGTGTTAAATGATTAAAAATCACAAACTTAACTACATTTGACAAAAGTTGTTAAGGTCATGACGCCCGTATCGTCTGTTCATTGTAGCAATAAATTTCTTAGCGCATTCAACTTTTCAATAGACAATATTGATTTGAGGTATGATTGACGAGCCCGCATTTTAGAGTATTAACAACATAGTTAAAATTGATTGTGTTGTGTTTGTGTTGGTCAGTCAAAATTATTGTTCTTAGGTTTGTGGGAAAGTCAAACAAGTACCCTTTTAACCCTATTATGGTTGATGACTGAGTATGAAAAAGAAAAATCTAATTATTTCGTAGCAATAAAAGAACACAGAGATAAAGCGATTTCAACTTAAGGTAATGACTACGACACTATTTGATACGAAATGTACACAGGTGTAGCATCATTCGATATTTCGAAACTTATACCTCTTTGAAATAGAAAATAGTTGTCGAAAAGTTTTTAATAATCTACATTAATAGTCACTTATGGCTCCTGTTTTCTAAACATAATGAAGGCTTAGTCTAAGCATATAATTTATGCTTTGATATTGAATTTGATGATTCCGCTAGTAAGCTACTTATGGCTCATTTACCTTAATATGGAAGTACATATAAAGAATAGACTTAGGCTATGCTTGCACTATGTTTAAAGATGAAGTGGTTTAGTTAGAAGTGGCTTAGTTTGCTTCGGATGATTCCGCGAATAAGCCACAAGTGGCTTACAGGGTGAATCTTCCAATTCAATATCAAAGTGTAAAATATACTCTTAAGCTGTGCTTACACTATGTTTAGGGAACAGAGCCCTTACCATGATTGCAGAAGCCATAATTGAAACAGAGACACTGCTATTTGTAGCATATAACGCACTGCGGTTTTAATACTGTTTCATACTCTGGAAGAGAACTGATGTATAGTTACCAGTATTATGTGATCTGTGGTATAGTGAACTTTTTCTCATCTACTTGTATTACTAGACAGACCTGTAGGCTTACTCCCGAACCAATTCAAATCGATCGCCATTGAGATTGTGATTCTTGTACGCATGAATTTCCATATTGACGCCAAATTGGACCCGTATTGCGCAGATTTTGAGTGAAAGAAACTCAGTGCTGTTTAATTTTTTCAAGATGCGGATCCAACTTATCGCTGGTGTTGCTAAATAAGCGTACAAAAATCACAATCGATCGGAATTGATTTGAGAGTAGGCGTACTGATGTCAGTGGCTACAGTGGCTTGTAGAATCTAGTTCCTGGAAGTATCTAAAACGACTACAGGTACCCAATGTATAAAAATAATAATATTGATTTAGAAACTGTAGAACAAATGTACAAAGTAAAACACAGTGCGATGATGACCACTTTAGTTTAAAACTGTGTCGCAGCCATTAAAGTATGTTGCCAACTTGGGATATAATCCTACGAATCGGATTTTGGATGAAATTTGGCATGCATGTAGCCTTTGACATGGAAAAGAACATAGGCTACCTTTTATCCCGATTCCTTAAGTAGTTTCCGAGGGAAAATTGAAAATTATTTACGAGCTATGCCGCGGGCAGACAGCTTTGTTTGGAATGCATATCACCAATGCTAAAAGGACATGTACTTTATATTCCTTAATGATCTCTCAAATAGTTCCCGTGGGAAGATTAAAAATTGTTAACGAGCGAAGCTTTAGACCCAATTATTTTAGACCCAATTAGTTTGTACATAAATCAATAATTTCGCTGCCTTTCTTACTCATTAAACCGGAACAGCCCCCTGACCATGATCACCCAAAACAATATTAAAATCGCACTGGGAGAGAGATGGTGCAAGAGCGGTATCTCTACAAGTGATCATTGTAAAGCCCTAGAGCGATGCAAGCACTGCTACTTGGCGGCAGAAATAGGTAAGATAGAGGTACCCATGCAGATGACTCTGGTACCTATTGAGTTTTCGTCTGGACTTATTAGGCTTGATACCGCCCTTATGTTTCTTTTTTATTGCAATTAAGTTGGCAAACAAGCAAACTGCCCACTTGATGGTATGTGGTAACAGTCACCTATAATACATGTGGCTCCTGTGAGATTTGCAGCAAAACTGCAACCCCCACAAGAACTACAGTGTACCTTGTCAACTTGTGACTTCAGATGTAAAGTCATGGTACCCAGTAATTTCAGTGCCATATCTTACCCTTCAAACTGGAACGCAGCAATGCAAGCACTGCTGCTTTGCGGCAGAAATAGGTAAGACGGAGGTACCCATGCACACGACCCTGGTACAGAGTCTCCTTCCGGTAGAATGTCGCAGTAAGCCTCTGTATTTAATTTTTATTTTTATTCACAAGAAAATATCATATACATATATCATGATATAACAATATGTAAAAACATATTTCGAAATATATTTATTTCACTTAATTAATTATCCGAGTTTTTCAATTTAATGCTGAATGGAACTTAATCTATTTCTATAAAAGCGAAAGGTCAGTCATAAAGAAGTCTCGAAAACCGCTTGATGTACAATTTGGCATTATTTTACAGTTTGTAGACGTCCGCTAAAAACGAAGTTTGCGACAGAGCCAGATAAAGGAGGTCTAAGAAATCTCGCAAATTTGCACTTAATTGTTTGTGCTACAAACATTATATTTGGTATGATATTTGGTTGGTATGGAGGTAGGTAGTTAATAGTTAGTAAACTATCGCTAAGAACGGATTTTGTGTCAGGGCCGGATTAAAAAGGTGTAAACACTCTCCACAAATTTTGCGTTTATGGGTAGTAAGATGAAATTTCGCAGGAAGGTAGTTTATAGTTAGGAGATGTCCGCTAAGAACGGATTTTGCGACAGGGTCGGATTAAAGACCTCAAAGAGCTCTCGTAAGTTTGCATAAAAGTCCTTATATTTTTTGCTACAAATTTGATATTTGGCAGAGAGGTAGTTAGTAGACGTTCGCTAAGAACGGATTTTGTGTCAGGGCGGATTAAGGAGTTCTAATGGCTCTCGCAAGTTTGTATGAAAGTTCTTAATTATTTGTGCTTCAAACTTAAAATTTGGCAGGGAGGTAGCTAATAGTTAGTAAACGTTCGTTAAGAAGGAATTTTGTGACAGGGCTGAACTAAGGGCCCTTGTGTATCTGAAAATTGGGAGAGAAATAGAATATAGTTAAGACATGTCAAGTAGGACAGCTTTTATTACAGGGCGGGTTTAAAGGAATATAACAGCTTTCGCAACCCTATGTTTGAAATTGCTTTGTGTGATAGGAATTTTTCGTTGACTGAAATATGAAACATCATTAAACTTCATATTAGGTACTTTATATCTTCACTAGCTGGCCGTATGCAACGTTGTTTGCATTATAAGTAACTTTTCCCGAAGGAAAATTACCCTATGTACTTTCCCTGGTCTCGAACTATCCCTATACCAACCTTCATCAAAATCGGTTCAGTAGTTTCGAAGCCTATTCAATACAAACAAACAATCATATCTTTCCGCTTTATAATATTAGTATAGATTACTACGCGGACGAAGCCGCGGGCAACAGCTAGTCATATTATAAAACAACAGTATCTCTCATTAAAATGCTTTAAATAAATACTTAATATAAACTCAACAATTTCCTGTTCACATTTGCTCGCGTCATGTCAATTAAAAGGTCCATTCATCTTGACACGACGATGATCTGTATTGTCAAACGAAAATGAAGGGGTCATGTTAGATACTCAATTTGTGCACAAAAATATGAAAATACGAATGCAGGTTGGTGCTGTCATCAATCATTTCCGGACAAAATTAAACGTCATACGCGCGTTGGCTCGCAGTGGATGCTCGCAGGTTAGTCACCACTGAAACTGTGGACGCGAACAAAATAAGTTGACGTATTGCGACTAAGATAAGCCGACAAAGTGGCAAAGCCGTTAAATAGTTTTTGAAAATATATAATATGTTTGTGGACATAAGTGCAATAAGAAAGGTGGTTATGGGACAATTTCATAAGAAGTACCTTTTAGTAATGTAATATTATTTTTACTGTTAGACATAATATGACACAATCGATATAAAATATCGATATAAATTGCAAGCTTTCTGCCTGCAGCTCCACCCAAAATAAATTCGATTTTTCCGTGGGGATTCTATATTTTCCCGTATCAAAAACGATTCAAACTATAAAGCAAAAGCTTTGAAAAAAGATTCTATTGTTATACGTTTAGCAGCTTGTTAGTATGATACTCAAAAAACAAAATTTCAACTCCGTAACTTAAACAATTCGAAACTAGAATAATTTGTGGGCATTTGTTTTTGGATACGAAACAAATATATTCAATATAATAATTCTTTAAATATAAAATATTTATTGCTTTTTAATATATAAAAATTGAGATGACATACTTAGTTTCATTTCTTTGTACAATGACTGTGATTTAATATTCAAAATTAATTTCATTCTCACTGCGTCAAATTAAAGAATTAAACGCAATATGAAACGCAGTCAACTTATTAGTTTTCTCAATGCATTTTTTTCTTGTGTGAAACAAGCTCTGTTTTTGGATAATTTATTTTCGCCCGCAGACGACGCACTCATTAATATAACATTTGTCCCGACAAGAGACAGGACGCCTTCCTCATTCACCGTTATTAATATTATATGAACATAGTGTTAGAGAGTCAGTAGTATCAAGAGAAACCGATCGAAATGCTTGCTCAATGAAGCCTATGTACGTAAGCACGCCTACAGTTCGCCACATTACCTTTCCTTGAACTTGATTGTCTGTTATTTAATTATGCTAAACAGATATTGGAGGGTTTTATTTTATTTATGCTCTGTTAATTTTCTTATCCTCAATTAAGCATCGAGAGATATTTGAAACAAGAACTTTAAATCATTTAAGGAAAGATGAATGAGTTGTTTTATACTGCTGGAGCGTTATTGTACTGTGGATCGATAATTATTTCCATCCTTTTCTCGATCATCCGTCGCGGGATCGTAATTAGATTTATTATGTGGAAGCAAATTTTTCATATTATTACTTAGTGTCCGTTCATGGATTTAATAATAGTTACAACGATTTATGTCTCAGTCAGTGATTAATGTATGAAGTAATTTGTTGAATGAATTGTTTGGTAGAAAAATTCTTTAGTAATTAATACACTTTGAAGCTCGTTTTCGATGTTAAATGTTTGTGGTATGCCTACTATTTCACTATAATATATCTACAGAGACAAAGGCAAACATATCTCTAATCTGAGCAGATTTCTTCCATTATTAACTACGTTTTCAATTGACTCCTTCATAAAGACTGTATACAATAAATATTTACTGTAATCTACACTATTATTATAAAGAGGAAAGATTTGATTGTTTGTTTGTTTATTTGTTTCTTTGTATTGAATAGGCTTCGAAACTACTGAACCGATTTTGATGAAAGTTGGTATAGGGATAGTAACTTTATATTTGTAAAGATAAAATAGTTGTAGCTACAAATTCTAAAACTCTGTGTTTTATTGCATTTGTCTGTCTCAATAATGTCTCAATTTAAGGTTTTCAGAAAAAAATGATGAACTATAAAGAGATCGATAATAATTCAATTATTCAGCTTCCAGTTTTTAACCAACTCTACAAAAACCAATTGTTTTATACAAAAGTCCAAGACCTACTCGACCGTATGGAGCAGAGGATTTATTTCACAATTTCACAGTTGATACATAGGTACTATTGTGAAAGTTTTTCAGTTTTGTTGTATTAACAATAAAGTTCATTATAGTCACAACTTTTTGGAATACTATCTACCGGGTGTAACTGAACACCGCAATAACATTTAAGGGGCATATAAGTTAGATACTAAATGGACCTTCGGTGCTTGTCTGAGACCTGGAACCCCAATACTTTCAGAGTTATTTGATTTTAAACTGAAAGCAAAAACTTTCAAGTGATAACCATAATCAGCTCTTAACACAAAAGAAATTTAAACACAAAATGACACGTGACAGACGTGAGCGTAGTATTCCTTGTACGCTTACGTAGGGCTGTCGGCACTTAATACCAAAAAATAATTTATTTAGTTTCTATGACGTGAGCGAAGTATTCCTCGTACGTTTACGTAGGGCTGTCGGCACTTAATACCAAAAAATAATTTATTTAGTTTGTATGGGAAAAAAAGTAGGTTTGTTAGCCCTAATATTTTCCCTACAGAATCTCTACTTCTGATGGATACATACCCTTAAATGTTATTGGGGTGTTCAGTTACACCCTGTATATAGACTAATTTATATGGACTGCCTCAATACCACTGGCGTTAAGTCCGCTGTTGTAAAATACATTGCACATCAAAAACGAATAAATACATTTAGATTTACAGTTTTTAAAAGTGATCATCTCTCTTCTCTCGAATTTTTATAACATATATCTTTCTAAAGCCGCTTTAAGCGGGCAGGTATCAGCAGCAATGTTATAAATTACGAGGAACGCTAAAAATATTTTGTTCCAGAGAGTTGCATAAAACAAATATAATTTCGAACCGCGAACACAAACAGCATTATAAAAATGAATGTTGGATAACCGAAAAGACAAAATACGAGCCGAAGCGACACCGGTGTTAATACACATGGAAAACATAAATAATTTGAGATATTCTGCTTAAGCCGCGATAATGGCTCGCCGTATAAAATAATGCAGGTTAAAATTATAACAGTCGAGCCCATAAACGGGGATTAAGCGAACGACCGCTGACATACTGTTATAACAAGCTGAATTATATCTACTCCGCGCTATAGATGAGACAACGGTTCGTACCAAATATTTTGGAGTGCCGCTGGAAGTAATAATAAAGGGTTATTTTATTGTTATTTTCGGTTGTAATTACAAGTCGTTGCGAAGATAAACTGTGCTTACTCCCAACTATGTGGGGTGTTTCGTTTAGAGTTAAGGGCGGAAACTCCCAACTTTATTGGTATCGTAGTTCACTGAACCTGGCTAGCTTGATATTTTGTTTATATTAAATATACTTAGTACTACTAATTATATTAAGTATACATTATTATTATTTTTATTGGAGGGTCGGTGGCGCTATGGGCTCGCGCCATGTACCAATTTGTTTTTTGTTGTACGAATTTCATATGTACATTTATCTGACGCTCCTACGGTGAAGAAAAACATCGTGAGGGAACCCGCGTACACCTGCGAAGTAATTTAAAGGTGTATGTGAAGTCAACCAATCCGCACTGGGCCAGCGTGGTTTGACTAAGGCCTAATTGCCCTAACTAGTTAGGGTAGGCTCGTGCCCCTCGGTGGGGACATATATGAGCTGTCATCATGACTCAGATCCACAGTCCCTTGAAGCTGTGTGCTGTGAAAAAATCAAACTTCTAAGTTAACGTAAAAAAAGATACGGCCGTTTATGCCGCAAAAAAAAGTATATTTCGACACTCTTAAGGAAATCAAAATGTATAGGGTACTTGCCGTTGATCTAGAATTGTGAAATTTGGTAAGAAGCAAGGTTTTATAGCACATATTGCGGAAAAAATTTGGAAAGCGGAAATATGTAGTTAGTAAGTTATAAAAAGAACACTCAGTACGCGAGTCCAACCTGGTCAGTTTTTTTTCGGTATGTAATTCCAGTAGTAATGAACATGGCTGTGCTGGGTGTGATGGTTTAAGATTATAATTATTGTTTACGCTGTTTAGACATTGTATACAAAGCTTTATGCAGACAGTTCAGTTTCATTGTTTTTCATGTACTAAATCAATCAAGCCAATAATTAATGTTTTAAAGAGAAGGTTCATTAGCAGAAACAAATGAACTGGAATTAAAAGATTTGATAACTAATAACGTACGGGACCATCAAAACGACGACGAAATATTTGTAGACTGCGCGTGCGACTGAATGGGGCTAAATAAATCAACGTGATGTCAAAGAGTATAGTTTGTCTTTGTTGTGTTATTAAATGCCTTTTCGCATGTTTCGACGAGGTATTTATTAATTTAAAAAAAAAATGAAAAATCTTTATTCAGTATCTTATTTACAGTCATTTTGAGTGGCAGGGATCTCCTTTTAAGCGTAATGCCTGTGTTAGGATACCCCGCTTTCCAAAGTTCCAAGATACAGTTCTGCAATTATACGGTTAAAACTTATTAAATTAAATTAAAGGTCACAAATACAGACTCATAGGCATATACATTTGGCAACAATTCCATATGAAAACTAGATACAAACCCTATGGACAATCAATCACAAAGAGTAGTGGCGGCTTTCACAATGTAAATGTAAAGCTTGGGTGGGAGCTGCACATGAGCATTAGTAACAAGACATTGAAAACAAAAAAAACACCCACACCAAGATTTATGAATGTATCCCTTAATATACAGTATAAGGCAGTTAGAATACAATGTTTTTGTTATTTTACTGACATACAGATATAATTAGATATTGTGAATCAATGATATTAGCAGATTTAAGATTTTACACTTTCATGTATGTAGGATATAGAATAATGAGTTTACCCTACAATTAAGAATGTTGACAGCAGATTGAGTAACATATAGCATTATAGTTTTGCACTTTTACAATGTAAATAGAGATATAAATATTTGACCAATTACATCAAGATTTGTGAATTTACCCTTTAATTACAAATATTTAAGGCAAATTTTAATAAATATTAGTATTGAAATTTAACACTGTGTTTTACTATTTTACTGTCATACGTTTGTAGTACTAAACTAGGAATAAGAGATTATCAAACAAGGACATTAATAGGTTAAAATTTAACACTTTCACTTGTCAAGATTTATAAGTTTACCCTATTATTAGTTACAATTTAAAACTAAATTAAGTAGGTATTGTAATTTAGCACTTGTAGCCAGAGATTAATGAAAGTATTAATACCCAATTCAGTTGCAAAAAATAACAACAATAAAAAATTCTACTGAATACCCATCCCTTGTGTTACAATTAATTTTTCCTTAGTTATTTGTGTTGTTTACCTTTTAATTAGTTACTGTGCGATGAGGTTTTCCACTTCATTGTAATTTTTACCTCGAAGCCAGTTGTGGACTGTACTCTTACATTTGCGTGTTGTTGTGGGGTGAATGTTAAGAATTTTATTTATTTTATTATAGATATGACCTGATTGACTTTGAAATTGTCTCCTGGCATAGGCAGTTTTAACGTGGGTTACAGGGGCAACATTTAGTTTTCTTCTTTTATTCTGTAAAATAGGATAGTAAGGGAGTTTTTTATGCAGTTTTAAAATCAGCTGTAGTATGTAAAGTTTCCTTACAGATAAAAGGCCACTTTGAGAGTATAGACTGGCCGTTGAGTACCTATATGGTTTAAAATAAATTACTTTAAGCAAGGATCTGTGTGCTCGTTCCAATTCTAGAAATTTGATTTTGGTGGCTCCACCCCAAATTATGATGCAGTAGTTAAGGATAGATTGTGCTAATGATAGGTATATTTGTTTTAATAACTCTGCATTGGCAACATATCTTAGGGTCTTAAAAATCCATGAAAGTTTACGAGTTCTGCCAATTAAAAAGTCAATGTGGGCGTGCCAAGTAAGACGCTGGTCAACCATTACACCAAGATATTTAATTTTAGATATTTTATTTATGGTGTAACATGAACAATTATGACTGGTAAAGTTATTGCATGAGTGAATTTTTATGTTGTAATCTAAATTTGGTTGGGAACTGTTATAATTTGTGAAGCATATATAGTTTGTTTTAGAGGAATTTAAAGTCAATAGACTGTTATCTAACCAGCTAGCAATAAGGGCTAGACCTTTTTGAGTAAGGCTATGAGCTTCATCCCATGTCGAGCCAGAGAAGACTACTGCAGTGTCATCTGCATATGAAAAGATTTTACCATTTGGAATATCCAAGTTACAGAGGCTATTAATATAAATTAGGAAGAGTGTTGGTCCCAGTACACTTCCTTGGGGTACACCGTACGTTATATCTGCAAGTACACTGACACAGTCACAAACTCTAACACTCTGTTTACGATTTTGCAAATAGTCACAGAACAGAGCCAGAGGAGTACCCCTGATACCCACCGATTCTAGTCTGCTCATAAGGATGGGAACAGAGACGCTGTCGAAAGCCTTTTGAAGATCTAGAAAGACTGTAATACACTTTTTGTTTTTGTCAACACATCCAGACATATGAGATGTTAAAGCAATTATAGCATCTTCCGTAGAAATCCCACGCCTAAAACCAAATTGGCATTTGGATATTAGTTGATATTTGCTTAGAAAACTGGTTAATCTACTGTTTATGATTTTTTCCAATATTTTTGAAAGTGCTGGAAGAACTGAGATTGGTCTGTAGTTGCTGGCTTCACCTTTGTCTCCACTCTTATGGACAGGAGTAACAATGGCATGTTTGAGTGGGGTAGGAAAAATACCCTCTTTTATGCATAGGTTAGCTAAGTGAGCAATAACTGGGGCTATTTCTTTGCCAACATGCTTCAGAAATTCGATCTGTATTCCATCCCAGCCCGCAGCACTATTTGATTTTAGTCCCATTATTATTTTATAGACTTCGTCTGGGTCGGTCTCTAATAAGACAAAGGAGGAGGCCAGCTGCGGAACGGGGGAGTTATCAGAGAAAGTGTCCCGATTTGATTGGCGCGATGAGATATTATCAGCTAAGGATTTACCAATATTTGCAAAGTATGAGTTTACATGATCTACAGATGCTTTAGGGGGTGATTTAGTGTTTAATAGTTCTATATTATTTGATTTATTTACTTTACGGTGTGTGATGTTATCGATAGCTCTCCAAAGTAACTTGGGATTCTTCTTATTTTTATTTAGTTGGTCTCTATTATAATTTTGTTTTAAAGTTTTAATGAGAGAATTACAGTGGTTGCGGTAGCGTCTATATGTTATAATCAAAATTTCGTTTTTTGGGTCACGTTTCAGTTTTCTCTGCATGTTATTTCTATTTCTAATACAACGGAGAATGCCTATGGTCATCCATGGTTTTATCATCCGATTTTTACAAGGAATCATTGTGGTTATTGTATTTGTAATTATACAATTCCTCAGATTATCAATTAACAGGTCAGTAAGAGTAGTAGGATCAGTATGTGACAACATGTTCGGAAGATCCAGGCTTTTAAATAATTCCAGAGCTTTTATTAGATCAATAGATTTCTTAAATTTGGGAGAGTTATTTTGATATTTTAATTTAGTTACTTTCAGAAAAATCATGTTGTGGTCAGTAACAGTTGTATTCAGTATATATATAGACGCAGAACTTTGAATTTTGTTTAATTTTAAGATGAAGTGATCCAAACAATTTTTGTTTCTAGTGGGTAGGGTATGCCCAGGTAACATCCCATGTGTTGCCAACATGTTTAAATAGCTCATTTTGTTTTTCTGTTCATTTGTCGATATGAAGTCTTTATTTACAATATTTATATTAATATCTCCTGTAACAATGATTGTTTTAAATGTTTTTAAATTATTCAGGTGATTATCAAGAGAATGAATGAAGTTTTCTCCATTAGAGTTTGATGGTGAGCGATAAATCCCTAGGATACATATGTCATTCATGGTAATCTGTAGGCATGAGGCATTCGAAAGTATAATCTCTACAACTTTAACTTCGTGTTCCATTTTTATGTAAACTACAACACCATCACTTCTATTTAAATGATTTGTTGTTACAAAAGATACATAATTATTTAGTTGTGGTATAGTTTTTTTTGGATCAATTCGACATTCAGTTAAGACGATCACATCTACTAAGAAGTTGAGCTGTGAACGTGTGATGCAAAGGTCATCAAAATTGCTGTAGATACTTCTTACATTTTGTGATATAATAGTGAGATCAGTGTTAAGTATTTCACCTACTATGAGTGAGAGATTTTTAACATCACACAGAGAAGAGGATGCAATTTCTGTCCTGTCAATCTCTTTCATAGTGTTCAATGAGCTTTCCATGTTAGAAACCAAGAGACAAGTATTGAGGTTGCACACAATTACTATATGAAAAAAGAGGGTTTTTTGTCAATTGTAACAGTTTTGGCAGGGTAGAATTTCCAGTTTGATTATCAATGATGCAAGTGAAAGGTGTATGATAAGTTATATGTGTAATTTGAGTAGACTTCAGGATGTACTGTTTATATGTAAGCAAATGAGTAAGTTTATAAACATAAATAAAAAAGGGAAAACTCATCATTAGGACTAAAATAACTTCAAACTTTAGGGGATAGTTTTTGTAAGACTTTACCTTTGAGGAACATACCAAAGTGTGTAGTATACAGAAAGACAAATGTTCGTCATCATAGCCCACTGAGATATATTCCGCCGTGAACACAAGGGATAAGGTATGTAAAAATAACAATTGGGCCTGCAAACTAAAATCACAGCACAGTCAGGTATTTTGTATTAGGTTAAGTACTTGGGCTTCGTTGCTTATGTAAATAATAGGGGAGTCAGTTGTCTTCCTTACATAGACACGCCCAAACGAAGTCCAACAAAATTTATATGAATTCGTTTTAGCGAGGTCGCGGGCTAAGTAAAAAAGTCTAGCCCCTTTAGGCGTTAGTTGTTCCGAGACATATATTGGAGTCGCTTCCCTCGTTCTGAGACCAAGGTGTTTGGCTCGGAGCTTTTCTTGGTTTTTGATGTTGTACTCCTTACATTTTAGCAAGACTGTAGATTTTAGAATGGTCGGGTTTGTTTCTACAACAATTGGGGTATTCTTGGTATTTTCCTTCTTTGCCCGTATTCTATATATGTCACTTATGTCCTCTTTAGCTATGGGGCAGTCTATTGTTTTGGATAAACATAAGACCATTTTTATTAATTCATCTTTATTTTCTCTGGACTCAATCTGTGGCATATTTTTAATCTCAAAGTTTCCTTTTTGGGTTTCTCTTTTAATATCCTCTAATTTTTCTTCTAGTAACGATATGTACTCCCTGTCTTTTCTATTGTCGGTCTCCAATTTTTCGATTCTTTTTTTGTAATCTTCGTTTTGTGCCACCAAGAATGATATTGAATTTTCTATATTTTCATTTGTCTTTTTGATGTCCTGAAGGACTGGGTTAATTTTCTTAAATTCACTTTGTATCATTGTTTGCATGGCTCTCGTCACTTCTTGTTTAAACTTCTCTAAATCTTCCTCTTCCAAGTCACCTCTGCTTCTTTTCATACGGAAGGCGGCATAATTAGGTGGCGTAATGTCCTGCCCAGTAGCATGGTAAATATTTGATTCTGATAGCGCTTTATTTAGATCACCCTCCTCCATGACAACGGCAGAGGCTTTTATTGTTACGATCTCACCAAAGAAAAAGTTGATTGATCAAACAATTCACACCTTTTAATTCAATAAAATTTATAATATATGCACACATGCACAGACTACTAAGTTAGTTTTTATGGATTAAGGACCACAGACGACAGATCAGTATATATCTTAACTTTTTTTTTTCTTTTTTTTTTCGCCAATAAATCGGAACGTAGAGTTTACGAGTTTGTGAATGCTACCTTGATACGTAGTATCTCTCCTAGTCTGTGGCCTTGAGGCCAAAATTATTAATAACCTCAAATTCTCAAAATTGGTTGGTCACTTCACTTATATGT
Organism: Schoenobius gigantellus; assembly: GCA_963935595.1. NCBI lineage: Eukaryota > Metazoa > Arthropoda > Insecta > Lepidoptera > Crambidae > Schoenobius > Schoenobius gigantellus. Next base: position 31,880,888 of record OZ012548.1, read on the forward strand.
TCACTCAATTCAAGCAGGTTCCATTGAGATTGGTTGTTATTTGCTTAGGCCTTGATGTTAATTATTTACTATACACACTATTTTCCCCTATCACTGAGGTTTGTAACGAATTAGAATTTATTAAACGGGAGCACAAATTATACGTAGTGATCTTTCAAACACCGGAACCGGAAGGCTTAATTATATTGTAATATAAAAAAAACGTTTAATATGAGATAATTTTTCTGTTTTTTAAGTATACATTTTTTGGGTAAATAAGATATTGTTTTTTATAGTTAAAAAAGTCATCATAAAAGCTCATATTCGTCCCCACCGGAGGGGCTAGAGCCTTCCCTAAGTTAGAGTGTTTAGGCCTTAGTCAACCACGCTGGCCCAGTGCGGATTGGTCGACTTCACGCTTTCACATACACCGTTGAATTTCTTCACAGATGTATGTAGGTTGCCTCACGATGTTTCCCTTCACTGTAGAAGCGAAATAATGTACACATGAAATTTGAAAAACGGAAAACACATTGGTACATGGTGGTTTCGAACCACGAATCTCCCGATTGGAAGGCAAGTGCCGAGTCCACAACGCCACCGGCGCTAAACTAAGTATGTAAACATTTCATGAAATTATCATGTGCGAGTATTAGTATATATTATTATATTATATATTCAAGCCAATTGAAAACTAATAAAAACAATCACGATGTCTAAAAGAAAAGCGCATTATTATCTTCATATTATCTTTGGGGGAGTTCTATGTTTTCTGTTCAGCAGAGAACAGATGAAAATAATTAGGCGATAGTCTAACAAGCGATTCTTGTGCTTAATTTCATCATACGACGACTAGGATGACGCCTAACTTACTAAAATTGTTTGTTTATTATTAATTTCATAATTCCATGTGCAAAAATCAGATTACGAATACAGTTACAATTTTATATTATATTATAAATTATTATAAGTTATATTATAAATAAAATCAATATACTCCAATTAATAATGATTAAATAATAGAAACTCTAAACAAGTGTAAGTATACATAAATACATATCTTGCTCAAATTATTGAAACATATTTAGCGTTGAACGTTTAGTAAATCCTAAGAATATACAATTCTCGCAGAATGCATCTGAAAATTTAAAAAAAATTGCAATTAAGTTAATTGCTCTACGTTCATACATTGTTATCCAACAGCAGGGGAAAAAATACTTTTTGTTTTATTAGGCACTAATGATTACTATCCATCCATGTCTAGGGACACGCTTCGAAATCGAATTATAAATGAAAATTAACCAGATATTGAAGTTAGTCGAAGTAAGACTTAATTCGACGAAACAACACATAGCCCACACATATACTTATACTCGTAATTATTAAAAATAATAATTATTAAAATTGATCAGAGTACGTTAAGATAGCTAAGTAGTAAAAAACAATAAATCTTAAAATTATAAATCAAAAAAGTCAAATACACCAAAAAGCGAAAGCGCATGAGTAGTCAATATACGCGGTGTTTCATAATAACCAATAAATAATCAATTCTTTATCGAAAACTAATTATTAAATTGTGTTTACCCGTAATGTCATTCAACCCAAAATTTTTATGTAAATCATAGTGTCTATGATATACATGAAAATTTTGGGTTGAATGACATTACGTGTAAACACATTTTAATAATTAGTTTTAAATAAGGAATTGATTATTTATTGGTTATTATGAAACACCGTGTATAAGAATGTACAGATTATGTTAATAAAAATGATAATATCAAAAATTGATAATAGCAAGAATCGATATTTAATAATAAAGTATTATAACAATACTATTTTAAGCTTTCGAACGACTAGCTTGTTTTATGAATTGTAAAGGAAGTTACATAAAAACACAGATATCTTTCATTTGGATTTAGTTCTTAAAGTAATTTAAAAAAAAATTCCTCATTTTGATATGGATATCGGATAAATATATATCTTTTAAGTGTTATAAAAGATACATATATTATTATGACAAAAATCAAATTTTTGTTGGTCATGGGGCGATATTCGACGCATACATTCTGTAAACATTGATCTATGGCATCTGGCGCGAACGACTCCACGTTTGCGTGCGCGTGCGCCGTACGTCAGGGGGCTGGCGCGCACGATTTTGATTTACAAACTGTGGCGTGACGCACAATTAATGTGTGTCATTTATACAGCACACACACTTTAGCTATCCATTATTTCCTGCCACAAAATGGGTACAATGGCTCAAAATAAAAGTTGAAGAAACTAAGCATATAATCATATGTGTGTACCTACATATACACAGATTTTTTCACATAGTAAACCATAATTTACAAACAAACTGAAGCACACTTAGCTGTAGAAATAGGCGCCATCTTTTCTTTAAGGACCAAAAATTAAATCAAACTTTTTCTTTTTATCTGCGACATGCGATAGTTATATTAACGTTATGCCATAAAAACAAGAATAATAAGTTTTTTTTTTACTTAAACGGTTTTATTGAAAGTGAAGATATTAATAATTATTATACATAGTTGCATTGTCATTGGAACTCAAGGTGTATACCAAATTTCAGCTCAATCGGACACTGGCAAGTGGGTCAAATACTTGCAAGATTTGACCCAAACAAAAAGGGCAAGCTTAATAAAACCGTTTAATTAAAAGTAGGTAGTACATGCAATATTGAACCGCTGCCTAACTTATGAAAAAGTTTCATAAGACTTCTCATAATATTATTTCGATTTAATAATTGATTAATTTTAAAAAGCAATTAATGTGTGTATTTCTTCAGTAAGATATCAAGCAACACACCAAATACTGGTGTGAATATGTATACTTGATACATTTGCAACAAAATTAGACGTTCAACCCCAATGTCTACTTAAATTAGCTCGGGCTGCAGGCGCACACGCCTGACAAATTCGTTGAAAAGCAGATAAATCTCGAGGGGACTGATATCGCCATTTAAATGGGGATATTAGCTTTTGTCGCGATCGACATTTCACAGCTGGCATCGCATGGAACTAATTGTTCCGTTCAGATGAGGTGGTGATGGTTTAAATATATTGAGCGAGAATAAATTGTATAGCTGACGAAAAATGTAAGCGGTTTAGGACACTGTAAATAAATTGCAAAAAACCTTTTGTTTAATGCGATGCAATGCATTATTAAAATTTGGTAATTTCGCGTACTGGTCAACATCCGTTTTTAGATTTAAAATTATTGGTCATTATGTGTGTCTGGCAACATTTGGGTACTGTGAAATATCGCATGGTATAAATGGCGCTTCGCATAAAATGGTGACATATTTAAACTACTCTTAGTTTCAAATATTTGTTGTTAGTTTTTTAAATAAATAATTGATAGATTAGATTATTGCCTACAAAAAAACTTAGACCATTAACCCTAGTAACCTTATTGTATGTTTTGTTTCACGTTATTTTCTTTATTATATGGGAGATACACGTCAAGGTACATAATGGCGCTGCCATCCTTGTCATCCAAAACAAATGACGGCGTCGGCGCACTTCAAATAAAAAAACCGGCCAAGTGCGAGTCGGACTCGCCCATGAAGGGTTTCGTAGGATTTATGATGTATTAAAAAAACTACTTACTAGATCTCCTTCAAATGTACATCATATCTTTTTTTTAGTTTTATCATTCTCTTATTTTAGCAGTTACGGGAGGGGTGTACACATTTTACTTATACCCCACACGTATGGGTTTGATGAAAAAAAAATTTTGAGTTTCAGTTCCATGTATGGGGAACCCCCAAAATTTATTGCTTTTTTCTATTTTTGTGTGAAAATCTTAATGCGGTTCACAGAATACATCTACTTACCAAGTTTTAACAGTGTAGTTCTTATAGTTTCGGAGAAAAGTGGTTGTGACATACGGACGGACAGACAGACAGACAGACATGACGAATCTATAAGGGTTCCGTTTTTTGCCATTTGGCTACGGAACCCTAAAAATGGTATTCGAAACATGAAATATTACTACTTTAGTTGTCACCTCGAGAGCGTCGGTGGCGCTGTGGACTCGGCACTTGCCTTCCAATCGGGAGGTCGGGGTTCGAGACCCGCCATGTACCAATGTGTTTTTCGTTTCGAATTTCATATGTACATTCGTCTGACGCTCCTACGGTGAAGGAAAACATCGTGAGGCAACCTGCATACATCTGCGAAGAAATTCAATGGTGTATGTGAAGTCGACCAATCCGCACTGGGCCAGCGTGGTTGACTAAGGCCTAATCACCCTAACATAGGGTAGGCTCGTGCCCCTCGGTGGGGACGTATATGAGCTGTGGTGATGATGAGTTGTCACCTATTCTGTGACATTACTGCATGATGAGTGACACAGAATAAATATAGTACTAAAGGTGATGACCACAGTCATCTGAGAAAGGGATTCGCCACGGTTCTTTTGAATTACTTCAATGTAAGGATTTAGATATACATGGTTATTTTTTTATCACCCTGAAAAATTTTGGGGACGCTTCAGGACACATCCAATATCATATAAAAAAAAAATCACAAATTGCTGCTCTCAGCGAGTGCAGCATTTTTTGTATTTTTTGAAAATTAATATAAAATTAAGTAAGCGAGTTATTTTTTTTATTCATATTTAAACCATTCTAATACCATGTCGTGAAGCCTCCCTTAAATTTTCCAGGGTGATAAAAAAATAACCGTGTATGTTATTATTCTGATTTAACATTAAAAAATCAAATATTTACGCGCAACCGCTGTCGTTTAAATACATTATTTTGATAGGTCTGGTACCTTAGCACGAGCACAAAGGAAGGTACATACAAAAATAAAAAATTGTACAATGGGAATTAACGAAGATGTTGTTTTAATCGTGTTTTACTTAGCTCACTTTCGTTATGTTTGCCTTTTTGTCCAGACAAATCAGTAATCGAATTTTCGACCACTTCGCGACTAGCTTCAGAGCTGACATTTTCGGAGAAGCTGATTACAATACAATATTTAATTCTTAGCTGCCTGCTATGCGCGGTATTTATTGTAATTTTCGGAAATATTGCTATTACTACGTTTTACTTACCTCGCTTTCATCTCTTTCTTTCTGTCCAATTTTGCAATCGATTTTTCTAACATATTGCGACTAGTTGCTATAGTGTTGAAATTTTTAGGAGAGTTCAGAACTCGATGACAATGCATGATTTAATCATTAGTTTATCTTTTGCTGTGTAAATTTAAATGACATTATTATTATACTAGCGCGTCGGTGTCTTAAGAGCGTCGGTGGGCTGTGGACTCGGCCTTGCCTTCCAATCGGGAGGTTCGGGGTTCGAGACTGCCATGGAACAATGTGTTTTTCGTTTCGAATTTGATATGTACATTTGTCTGACGCTCCTACGGTGAAGGTAAACATCGTGAGGCAACCTGCATACTTCTGAGATTTTCAATGGTGTATGTGAAGTCAACCAATCCGTATTGGGCCAGCGTTGTTGAATAAGGCCTAATGACCCTTTTTTTTTCTCGAGGGGAAATGCGTAACCGCACCGTACCTGCCGTTGGCTAAACAGCGAGCTCTCCCGACAGGGTGCCAGGCCTACCCACTAAAACCCCCCGGTGTTCTCCCTGCCCTTAGGGGCGCGCTAGGTAAGGTCCACACTGCGACTCCACTACCCAAGGCCTAATCACCCTAGTATAGGGTAGACTGGAGCCCCTCGGTGGGGACGTATATGAGCTGTGATGATGATGATTATTATACTAGCTTTACTTTACGCAGATTCACCCGCGTTGTTTTTGTTTTCCCGTGGGATTATAATATTTATTTTGTAGCTTATATTAATCAGGGATAATGTAGTATTCTAATAGTGAAAGAATTTTTGAAATCAGTCCAGTAGTTTTGGGTTTATTCCTTACATACATACAAATTTTTCCTTTTTATAATAATAGTAGATATTATGTACATTCGTATTGTCACTTAAAACGTGGTTTTTAAATATAAAAACAAATTTCATTTTCGTTCCTTTTCAACCTGTTGTATGTATACGTTATAGTAAATAGCTGGCTGGTTTTGTTCTCTTCAAAATTAATTTTTTTACAAAATTAAATGATGTTTAATGTTTGTTTAATACATTAAATGCTTATTCCAAAAATGAACGATGACAAGCCGCTGCTATGAGAAATTAAAACCAAATGTTTGTGATGCACAGAATTTATTTATCCTTCGAAGATATGTTGAAATCAAACGCGCTAAGCGGCACAAACAGGGCAACCGCAACCGCAATTGCCGAGAAGGATCACTGAGCCAGCGGCTGGTAGCTTGCCGCCAAAGGCTACGGTGCCGGTGGCCGGGAGCGCGCCGCCGACCAGCGCGGAGCCCGCCGCGGTGACCGCGCCGGCGGCCGTCAGCTGGCCCTCGCCCACGGCGGTGAGCCCGGGGACTGCGGGCGCGGCGGCAGCGCCGGCAGCAGCACTGGCCGCGGCACTGGCGGCGGCGCTGGCGGAGGCGGCCCCTCCGCCCACACCGGCCGCGGCCAGCGCTTGGGCGAGCACGTCGATGTCGATCTGGATAGGTCTAGCCGGCGCGACTGCGACGGGATGCAACGGGAGGTGGCTCGCACCCACTAGTGCCACCTGCATTCAGATAACAATCTTAGTTTTATTTTAAATCATTTACGTTTATAAATGAAACAAAATCACATTCATAAATAATCAAACTTATTTTTATTATTTTAGAAGAATTTATCGCTAACTACTTATCATTTTTATACGAAGATATAAAATTCAAACCTGGATCAGGCACGCCTGGATGCAAAGCAACAAGAGTCCGTAGGATGACATGATGGAGTTCCACTTGAGTACGTCGATTCAACAAAACTAATAATTTTGGTTCATGTTTCCCGTGGTTTTATATACGGAATGTAGTAATTTATTATCTAGTGTGTAATATGCCACCTGTTCAATACGTGCTTAAAGTAACAAGTTCTTATCCTTGACAGGTGGAATAAGTAGATTACTACATAGATAAACTAATAATATAAAATGGCACTTTTAATAACCGTCACAGTAACTCATTTGAACACTAACTGAGCAACATCAACAATGGCAGCTAAATTCATCATTCTCTATTCTGCAGCCATCTTAGTCCAGGTAGAGACTTAAACATGATTCGTAGTGAAGCTCGATCGAGAGCAGTGTACCGTGAGGATCAATAAAACTCGGTGTTCTGTGGTGAGGATGATGTGAAGATTTCAATTTTGATAATTTGCACTTGCAGAGCGTGCTGGGCAGTCTGATCGTGCCGCCGCCACCTCCGTACCACGGGCTGTCCGCGGCGAGCGCCGCCGCCGCCGCCGCGGCCGCGGCCAGCGGGGGCGCGGCGGCGTCGAGCGCGGCCGCCGCTGCCGCTGCCTCGGCGGCGGCTGCAGCGAGCGCCCCGCTCGTCGTGGTGCCCGACCTCAGCAAAGTCGTGATCAGCGGCCCCTTGCTAGTCACCTCCATCTCATCGATCGCGCCCACCGGCCTCTCCGTCACCTCGGAGAACAAGCTCGAGGCCCTGCTGGAAGTGACCGGTATACTGCCGTTCGCGAGTGCAGTAGCGTTCGAAGGAAAGCTGGACACTGCCGGCTCTGGCGCTGCTAGCTGTGGCTGTGGCTCTGGGACCATTGGCATCACTGAGATTAATTGTATATAGGCTTAAATAGTCTCTTTATTTTTTAATTTCTTGATTGTTTTGTCTCAATAATAGTTTAGGTATTTGGATAAATGCCCAATAATAATTTCCACAAAGATCTACTAACTCGATGAGTATCAACTATATTAAATTACGAGAAACAGAAACTTTCAGTACAAATTTTCCGCACACTGCCGAGTCATGCGCAATATTTAAGTGATTTCAAAATTTTGAAATTCAATGATCTAGCTAGGATATTGGACACTGTTGTTCATTGTTGATCTTGAAAAGTGTCTTAATGATTAAACTTTTACAGAACAACAACATTTTCATTTCAAATACATACTCCTCTCCAACTCCTTTCTATGTTGTATATCGCTGCTATATTTTTCAACTTACAAGAATATGTTGCATTGACGTAAATATATATTTTTTAAACATTAAAATAGCTGCACCCGATTTTGAAGATTACTTGCTTTTGACTGTTTTGTTTATCGTTTTTTCACTGGGAAATCGCAAGTTTTGTAAAAAATACCAAACAAAAAGGTGGTTACACTCCCCCCCCCCATATGCTATATAGCATATAACTATACCTACTTAGGTGATTTATTTCTTTTTAATGAGATATGCCACAGACAATTGCGTTTCACAAAATGTTATTAACATGAAAATTTGTTTAAGAAAGGATTTATTTTTTAAATGTATGTTTCAACGCCACAATGATTTTATATATTTATTTGTATGTTAAAGACAATTCTTCATAATACAAATGAAAAAAAAGTCGTAAGTCTACATTTCAAGTCTGTACTTCTAAGTCCAAAAAAGTCGTTAAATACGATAGAAAACTCATTATTTTTGTACTCCCCTCCGGCGCAGATGGTTGTACTAGTATTATGTTATCTGTGGTTGAGCGGTGGAAGGCCTATGCAGCCCGTTATCCATGACTGCCCTAGGTGTTGCCTTTCTTCTTCCCGTCTGGGGATTGCCTCTATGTACGGGGCGGTAAGACCCGGCCCGAAGCTGGCCAGGTCTTAACGTCTTCCCGGGGTGATTTCTCCTATTGGATTCCTCACTCCCCGGATAGCCTCGACTAAGGACATAATGGACTTCGAGGTGGTTTAGTGGGTATACCCCGTTCTATATAACCAGGGTATAACCAGCAGAGAACGACAGATGGTATAGACGCGTAAGGACCGGAGTCAACTCCGCTGCACACTTCTTAAGAACAATCGCAGGAATGCCGTCTGGTCCACTTGCTTTTCGAGTATCGATCGACTGGAGCTCCGCCCGCACATCACGCTGTCTGATACGGATATCGGGCATGGTGCTGCCACAATGGGACAGTTTCGGAGGTTGTGCACCACAGTCATCGACACGGGAATGAGCCGTGAAGAGTTTTTCCAGGAGGTCGGCTTTCTCCTGCGGCTGATGAGCAAGTGAGCCATCGGCATGTCTCAGCGGTGGCAGCGAGGATTGGCAGAAGTTTGATTGCATAGCTTTGGTCAGGCGCCAGAAAGAACGGCTACCCGTAGGGTGCGCAAGCAGTTCCTGACCCACTTGTGCAATGCGCTGATCCGCATCCGCTCTAATGTAAGCCCTCTTACACAACTTGGTGGCATTATTGTAGGCTGTTTTCAGTAGGCTAGTATTGGGATCCCTAGAAGCTCGACCTCTGATCCAAGCGCGGTAGGCCAGCTGTTTGTTTTCAACAGCAGAGCACTCGCGATTGAACCAGAGGTTACGTCTGCCTCTACTGACGAGATTGGAATGCGGAATATAATATTCCATTCCTAGTATGATCTTGTCAGCAACAGAGGTAGCGCAGGAGTCCGGATCCATCCTATTGAAACAGCGCTGCCACCAAGGGACAGATGCGTAATAATCCCGCATACCGTCCCAATCTGCTGACGCATAGTGCCACAGACGGCGTGCTGCAACCACAGGCGACGGTCGCGACGCCTGAGGCACTGAGACGGATACCAGGCAGTGATTCGAAGATCCTAGTGGAGCTAGAATCACCACCTGATATCCGTCAGGCCGATTTGTCAGCAGAAGGTCCAATAAAGAGGGCGCTTGACCGATAATATCTGGTACCCTGGTGTGCTGGGTGGCCAATTGTGTCAGGTCGTGCGTAAGAGCGAATGCGTGGGCAGTCCTACCCGCATGGTCAGTTTTAGAGGAACTTAACCACAACTCGTGGTGAGCATTGAAGTCCCCTAAAAACACCAGCTCGGCGTAAGGAAATCGCTCCTGCGCGTCATCTGCCACCCGACTTAGATGTTCAAAAAGTCTAGTTGTCTCCAGGTCACCACGATGGGAATGGTAGATGCAGACGTAGATACGGCAATGAGTGCCAAAATCGACGTGTACCGCAAGGATGGAAAAGGAAGGTTCCTCCAAACAGCGCAGGCGACGACAGCAAACGTCCGCCCGGACGAACAAGCAAACACCAGCCTTCGCCTTGAAGGACTCCTCAAGAGCGTAGCCGGGGTAATTAAGGTAGCCTGTATCGGCCGGGCAGATAATTTGCGTCTCCGTCAAAAACAAGCATTGCTGGACGGGCTGCCTCGAGATGGTGATGGACAGCTAATAAGTTAGAATGGAGCCCGCGGATCTTAGCGAGCCCCACCTCGAATAATGGTGTTTGGTGGGATAATGCACCGCTGTACGACCAGTTCTTATATTTTGCGCTGTCATGATTGTTGGAGTGAGAGGCGTGAAATTGAGGTGTCGTTGCCGCGTTTCGCATAGTTAATATGTGTAGGCCTGTTTCGCCAGGAAACAGCCGACAGCTGATTTGCGCTGACCCTACGCGCACGGAAGGGCCCCCGAACCCCCCCGGAAGTGGCCGCCGGGACCCACCGTCCGGTCACCAACCGGCACGCTTGGGCCCCTGTACCACGGGCCACTTGGGCCACGGGCAGCCAGCGGAACAGCCGTTTCTTCGGGTCTTCCTGGGCGGAGCGTTAACGCAGTCAACCTGGCACTGGGTCGACGGAAGCCCACACAAACCACACAAATCGCAGCAACGACCCCTCAAGCTCTGGCTGTGAGCTAGCTGATCCCGAAACGCGGACAAAAAATGGCCACTTGACGGGTTTTACGTCATGCGCACGGTAGTCGCTAGCCAGTCGGATTTTTCAAGCCCTACCACCAGAAGTTGGTCACTCGATTAGCACCACCCGGGGATCACGTGTAGGGTCTCGAGGGTAAAACCTACGGACGTGAGCGACTCCAATCCCAAAAAAAATGAAATGTGTTTGAAAAATGTTACAACTTAGAGCTATGAAAATATAGAGTGGTTATATTTAGGTATATTTAGTGGTTATATTTAGGATGGGGAGTACGGACTAAACAGTTATCCGACCCTATTGTCAACCTCACCTGCACGCGCTGGCAATCCTTCAGATAGTTAGCGGCGACGTCCCCACGTCGCGGTGCTCCCTGCTAGATAACGGACGGGGCTCTGACGACCGAGCAATGGCGGGATATCCATACACCCAGATGGGCAACCATCTGGAGGAGGCTTCAGCAGCCTAGGGGCTTAAATTACCTCTAAAAGGTCTGGTGCAGAAGGCAACGGGAAACCACTGCACTATTTTCTGGATACACTGATGTGACTCATCAGACACAGTGCGGATCTAATGCTACTGGTGACACTACTAAACATCGACCATCACTTAGGAAGGAGATAAGGCTGGGTACATGGAACTTTCGGGGCATGATTCAGGATGGCAAGAAGGAAATACTGGACTAGGAACAACAAGTATACAATTTGGATATTTTAGGACTCAGTGAAACACATATGAGGGGGTCCGGCTTCTATAGAACACCTAAGGGGCACACAATCTATTACTCAGGTCCAGAAAAGGAAAGCAACAAGGGCGTGGCTGTTTCGTTTTCTCCTTAGGTTAATAGCGCTGTGCTTGAATATGATCCGGTGAGTGAGCGGATAATAACACTAAAGCTTAACACCAAACCATGTCGGATGAATGTCATACAAGTTTATGCACCAACCTCAACCGCGACAGATGAAGATATCGAAGCATTCTATAACAAACTCGAAGACACTCTTAACTCATTACCAAGAAGGGAAATTACTATGATCATCGGTGATATGAATGCCAAAGTTGGATGCACAAAACACGACAATCATCTGAGGGGCGTGGTTGGGCGATTTGGTCTGGGAACCCGAAATGACAGAGGTGATAGATGGATACAGTTCTATGCAGCGAACTCACTTTCGATAATGAATACACGCTTCGAACAACATCCCCGAAAGCTGTATACATGGGTATCACCAGGGGGTCAAACAAAAAACCAGATTGACTACATCACCATCTCTAGTAGGTGGAAGTCTTGCATTACCAACACCAAGACCTACCCGGGTGCTGATTGTGGCAGCGACCATATGCTGCTAATAGCGAACATGGTGATAAAACTAAAGAGATGTCAGCGAACTACACATAATCCCCAAAGACGACTCGCTCCTGGAGAGTACAAGGCGTTTCAATCACAATTTCAGCAAAGAGCACCTGCGGAGATACGGTTGGTTGATAACGGAGATGTCAACGAGAACTGGAGACAGTTTAAAGATACTTTAAATAAACTCTTTGAGATTTATTTATTTATATTTATTGCCTACACCGCTCTTTAGGAGAGTAAAATATATTAAAAATATCGGATTAATAAATCATACGCGAGACATGTTTTTGGTCATATTCATTTACAATTGGAATATTAGCGCAAATACGCGGTTGACAGATAGCCTGCATGACACAAGAAAAAGTATTGTTTACATTTTTGACATTAATGTCATACGTGCTATATTCCTGAGAGTTAGTAGTAACGCCACCAAAAAGTCCGTGAGTCAAAAGTTCTATTCCCGTTGATGGAATTTTCAAAGTGTTAATAATTTCTTGTTTGATGTAAGTTCTTTGTGACCCCGAATCTAGTAGAGCGCGGACGGAAATCTCCTTGTTATTGTGTTCAATCTTTACCATTAAAGTCTGCAACAAGGTTTCGTTTCTGGTATTCATCGAGGACAGAGAGGATGAAGTGGATGGTTTCTCTTGTACAGTGTCGGTCGGCATATCACTTTTTTGCCTTTCGCATAATATCGTAGAGTGTCGTTTGTGGCATAATAAGCATTTCACGCTCGACCGACATATTTTTGAGTGGTGCTATTTCCTTAGACAAATAGTGCATGCCCTTTTATTTTTTAAATACTGTCTTTGGTGGTGCCCCAAGTAGACTCCACCACGTCGGCGTTTCACCGACTTGTATTGCTGAATTTTATTCACCGAATACCAGCTCTTAGAAAATTGGTATTACTTACCTTGGTTCCAATTGTCTCCGTCCGTCTCCTCCGTAGCCGGTGGACTTCCTGAGCTAGCTCGAAGGAAGTCGCGGCTCCTGAAGTTCTGCAGTGGATCCACCGGTGGAGACCGGAGCACTACAAATGCCTATTAGGCCACCACGACTCACACACGCGATTTTGACACAAAGCGGGCACTCTTTTGCACAACACAAAGCGGGCTTTCGCACCCCGATATTAGGTGCGCCGCGCAAAACACGATTTGTTATTTAACTTAAATTACATTTTATTCCGGCCCGCACATAACCTCTAAGCATGTCATGACATTTCGACTCGATTCAACTGACATGTCACATGCGGCCGGCCGCCAAAAAAGCTGTCACTGCACAGACCACAATGCAGTATTGCTACTCGCTCTTCCTCGAGCGTGAACATCCCCCCGCTCCGGACAGTCCCGGACTGTCCGCCAAATCAGTCTAAGGGGAGGCGAGAAAGAGTAGCGACCGCGCGCTTCAAAACAGAATCCCCAACTAGGACCTCGGCAAACCTGGGCACACCATCAGACCCTAGAGTAAGTTGGACAATGCGTCCGCGACGCCAACGTAAGGGTGGCAGGTTTGGGTCCTTCACTAACACGAGGTCTCCAACCCTCGGTGGGTTTGTCTTATCTGACCACTTAACGCGCTGTTGCAAAATGTGTAAATATTCAAGGTGCCAGCGGCGCCAGAAACTCTGGGTAAGCTGCTGGAGCAACTCAAACCGCGAAAGGCGTCCGGGATTGATATCTCTATAAGGATACTCGGGCAGGGCGTTAAGTGGTCTGCCTATCAAGAAATGGCCCGGCGTGAGGGCCTGCAAATCGTTCGCGTCGGTAGATAACGGACATAACGGACGCGAGTTGAGAACCGCCTCAATCTTATGAAACACCGTCGCGAGTTCCTCAAACGTGAGAATAGTCTCCCCAATAACGCGGCGAAGGTGAGTCTTGGCGGCCTTTACAACAGATTCAAAAATCCCTCCCCAGTGAGGGCAAGACGGCGGGGAGTATCGCCATGTTACCCCCCTACGGGAGAGTGTGGATCCGATCTCAATATTATTTTTATCTAAAAATTCACAAACTTCTCTTATATGTCTATCAGTGCCCTTGAAGTTCGTCCCACAATCGGACCGAATTAGAGAAGGCAGTCCCCGGCGGGAGACAAATCTGCCTAACGCTGCTAAGAAAGCGTCCATGGTGAGTGCACTCACCACCTCCAAATGAACGGCTTTAGTGGCCAAACAAACAAACACACACAAATAAGCCTTTTCAGTCTTAGCATTACGGAGTCGCGACGTTTTTATAGTGAACGGTCCCGCGAAATCAGTTCCAACTCCTAAGAAGGTCATCGATTCATTCACACGATCAGCAGGCAAATCACCCATTTGGGGCTGCATCGTCTCGGGGCGTAAACGATAGCAGGGCAGACATCGAAAGATAACAGATCGGATTATTCTTCGCGCTGACAAAATCCAAAACTCCCGTTGGAGGAGCGCGGTCAATGCATTACATCCGGCATGAGCATTCTTCACATGGCGATCAATGATCAACAATCGCACCAATGGTCCGTCCTTGGGGAGCAACAGGGGATGACGTGATCTATAAGGCAAGTTAGCGTGCCTCAATCGGCCTCCTACACGCAACAATCCTTTATCATCCAGAAAGGGAGTCAAACGCGCCAAGGGTCCCTTCAATTTGGACGTCCCGGTACGGAAAATCTTAAGTTCCGGTTCAAACGCTCTAGACTGGGTCATACGCACCCAATGCAGAAGAGCATCTTGGCGCTCCTGCGGTGAGAGGACCGGACACAAATCTTTGTCCTGAGGCCGTCGACAATTTCGAATAAATCTTCTTATCCAAGCGGTCACGCCGAGCAACTTGTCCAGAGAACTGTAGCGGTCTAATAAAAATTCCCGCTCTGGAGCCGCCATAGTCTCGACAGCGTGAACACGCAAGCCCGGATTTGGTACCTTCACCACAGCTGGTGTGGAAGGCCAAGACGGCTGTAACAACCATTCGGGACCCCACCACAGAGTGTGGTCAATAAGCTGAGGGGCTTCGCTGCCACGTGATGCACAGTCAGCAGGGTTTATTTCACCTGGCACGTGACGCCAAATCAACGTGGCCTTCGAGGCCTGTATCTGGGATACCCGATTGGCCACAAATACTTCCAGGGAGTGGACGGAGTTCTTAATCCAACACAAGACAACCTGACTGTCGGACCAAGCAAATAGCGACTCAAAGTCCACACTACGTCCCAGGGTGTCAACAACGTGGTTCATCAAACGAACCAGAAGAGTAGCTCCAGACAATTCTAACTTCGGAATCGTTAATCGAGTCCGAAGTGGAGCAACCTTACTCTTAGCAATTAGCAAGTGGAGCTTAACAGCTCCTCTATCATCGACCGTCCGGATATATACGACGGCTGCGTATCCACTCTCAGACGCGTCACAAAAGCCATGAAGGCTGGCCGTAAACCGTCCCTTAGGCAGTATATGTCTAGGGATACTAACACGGTTAATGTCGGGGAGAGACAACATGAAGGACTCCCAATCTCGCAGCAAACGGCCCGAGAGGGGCTCATCCCACGACACTTCGGCTGACCAAAGTTCCTGTAGGAAGCATTTCATCCAAAACACTATGGGACTAATCCAGCCATTTGGGTCAAAGGTACGAGCTACTGTAGACAAAACCAACCGTTTCGTCCAGACCTTGGGGCTTGGCAGCTCCAATCGATAGGTGAACGTGTCCTGGACAGGTCTGTATTGCACTCCCAAAACAGACAGTAAATCTGGAGTGTTGGCATTCTCAAAAATATGAGGCTCCTGCTGGTGGTCGTCTGGCAAGTCACACAAAAGCTGAGGTGAGTTGGACATCCACTTCCTCAGTTCATAACCACCAGCCCCGAGAAGAGCAATTAGTTCATCTCGCAAAATCAAGGCTTCCTCGACACTAGAGGAGCCCGTACAAATATCATCAACAAATGCATCCTCCTTGAGAACCAAGGATGCGCGAGGGTATCGTAATCGTTCACGTTCAGCGAGTTCCACAAGTGAGCGAATTGCCACAAAGGGGCTCGAACGCAAACCGTATGTATTGGT
Source organism: Schoenobius gigantellus (assembly GCA_963935595.1). Taxonomy (NCBI): domain Eukaryota; kingdom Metazoa; phylum Arthropoda; class Insecta; order Lepidoptera; family Crambidae; genus Schoenobius; species Schoenobius gigantellus. The sequence continues at coordinate 31,896,987 of OZ012548.1, forward strand.
GTTCAGCTCGTAGACCAGCATGGGATCCCTGGGATCCTCCCTCCATAATATGAGCTGATATCGTCTATCGTCCGGGTGAATCACAGTCTGCCGAAACATCATCCGGATATCGGTCACAAAGACGACGGCATGGCGACGGAAGTTGGTCAATACATCACCCACCTCGTGGTGCAACTTCGGTCCAGCATGCAGACATTGATTCAGCGAAACTCCGGTAGACGTAGGAGCTGACCCATCAAAAACAACGCGTATCTTCCCGGTGGAAGGTTTCAAAACCGCGTGGTGAGGAAGAAAATTATGTTCCTCGTTTCGCCAGTCCAGTCGCGAGACCGACATGTGCCCCAGTTGCTCATATTCTCGCATGAAGTCGACATACTTCTGTTTGAGGTCGGAGTTCCTACTCATACGACGCTCCATGGACAGCAGCCGCTTCTCGGCCAACGGCCGGGAGCTGCCAAGTGAGGGGCGAACTGACAAAAAGGGCAAACGAGTGATCAGCCGTCCCGAGTGAAGGCGACCTGTATTGTTCTGGTAGAACAACTCACACTCCTCGTCCAAGGGGTTCACTCGCTTCACGGTAGGTGGCTCTTCCACCTCCCAAAACCGTTGAAGGACATCCGATAAGGTGGAGCTAACAGTTATGTAACTGTCCACCGATGGAGATGGTGGGTTATGCCTAACTGGTCCCATCACTACAAACCCAAGCGATGTGGATAAGGCTACCAGCCCACCCTTCTGTAACTCTCTCCTCTTCCCACAATACACGCGGCCTAGAACATCGGCACCGAGCAATAAGTGAATCGGACCGGTTCGGTGGAAGGAAGGGTCAGCCAAGGTCAATCCTGATGTCGCATCAACGACAGCGCGCGAAACGTGCTGTTGCGGAAGCTGACCAACAACCTTCTCATAAACAATCGCGGTAGCGCCAATTTTGGGCGCTGAAGAGAAGTGGGGGGAGAAGGAGAACAAAACCTGACCGATCGGATCCGGGATCCGCAGGTCTCCGATTCCTCGTACCGATTCAAGGTATGGAGATGTGTTCAAACTCAACTGCCGGACCAGCCAGCTGGAGGCAATGCAACCCTGAGCTCCCGTATCCAAAAGGGCGCGAACTAAAACAAAGGTGCCCCTCGGGCCCCACACCTGTACGGAGGCTGTTGGTAACAGCACCTGCTCCTGTGGCAGCCGACAGTTGGTTTAGTGAAAATCCTCCCGCATTCCCCGCAACGGGGGGGAAGGGGGGTCCGAAGAAAAATGCGTGCGCGGCGGAGGAATAGGGCGCTCAAGGCGCTCGAGCGGGTCCCAATCCGGCACGTACACACCCCGACCAAAGCTGCATCGGGGGGCCGGGCGGTGCCCATGATGGGCGAAAGTTGGGGGAGCCCGCGATAAACGAGGTCTCTCCATCAGAGGGGGAGAGAAGCGTATCGGCTCCCGGCGTGGCTCCCTAATTACCGCGGCCCAATCCCGCGGTGGCGCCTCATAAGCGGCGCGTCGATCCCCCCCGCCCGTAGGGGGGGTGGGGCGCCCAATCCTCTCACTGGAGGGGATTCGCCTGTCCAATCTCCGCGGAGGGGTGGCACGCCCCTCCGATCTCCTCGGAGAGGTGGGTGACCTAGGAGGGCCCCCGCCCGTGTGCGAGTCCCTCTCTCTCACCACCTCACGAGTGTCTCTATTGTTGAAGCACAAAAGGGGGTGATGGGCCCCTCCACAACAGTGGCAATCTCGTGGGTGGGGGCAAGCCGATGCCATATGGGCCCCCAGGCAGCGGTAGCACCAATTCCGCTGCTTGGCCATATTCCTACGCCCCTCGGTGCGTAGGCCAACAAATTTGGGACAGGCCGGCAAACGATGGCCATCCCGCTTGCAACACTTGCAAGGCATCGGCCTCTCCCTGTGTGGAGAGTTCTGCCGCACTGCAGTATACTGCTTGTACGGGCGGCGCTCTCTCCGTGGCGCTGCCCGGGTCGCCTCATAGCGACCTGTACTCGGTCCCGGTATAGGAGCCAGATCCAAGTGGTCGGTCATCCGACACTCATCCTCCAAAAATCTGAGGAGATCCGAGAAGGGGGGGAGGTACGAGGCACTATTGCCCCCGTACCTTTGTTCGAAGCGTCCCTTCATCTCCATGGGAAGCTTATCGAGGATGAGGTGGAGCAAAATAAAGGACCACTGGTCCACCGGTAGATCAAGTCGTTTGAGCGCGTTAATAGCGCTCAGCAGCGGGTTCAAAATCTCCTTCCTCAATGAGGAGACCCGCGATACTCGTGGAAGCCCTAAAATGGCAGCCACATGTGTGTCCGCTAGCAAGCGAACATTCTGATACCGGGCGGTCAACAACGCCCTTGCAATATCATAACTGTCATCATTGACAGGTAGATGCTGGACAAGTACACCAGCCTCTCCACGTAAGGCAGAGAGCAAATAGGCCAATTTCTGGCTAGGGAACAGGTCGTCCCTCGAGTGAACCAGGCTATCAAAGAGGTTAATGAACCCCATCCAAGAAGCCAGGTTCCCATCAAAGGTTGGGATGTCCAAAGTGGGCAGTCTGCCCAGCAAGCCGGCCGGGGTAGGCTTGACCTCCCCGGGCGTGCACGACTCACCCCTCCGGGCGGATAGGATTGCCTGAGCCTTGTTTATAATCACATCCGCCTGTTCAAAACACTGATCATAATCGGCATTAAATTGGTCGACTGCCCGCAACTCAGCGGCACCCTCGGCTGGGTGGTCGAGCAAATATTGTTGATGAAGAACGAAAAGCTGCTCCAATTCCTTCAAGCGAGCAGGTACTCCCTCATGCCGAATTAACAAAGCCTGTTCTCGGTCTGGTCGGTCTACCAAAGCGACGGCACTAGCAAACCATCTCAAAATCTTTTGTGCACCCGCGCGGGCACCACTAAGCGGGCTGACTGGCGGGACCATTTTGCACCAAAATTAATAAACACTATAATAATACACGGACAAACAGACCGACAACCGCAGACAATAAAACAGATCGGGAGGAACTTCAAAGGCAGAACAAAATATATAAACAAACCAAAATCAAGTATAAATGCTAGAACTTAACTAGAACAACAAGGCATTTAACAACAGAATTTTTCAAACAAATTAAATTCAAGTATTAAGTCAATAACTTAACAAACATAATATTCAAGGGCAAACAAAACAAAATCAAATGTAAATGCTAAAACTTAACACAGCAAAATAGTGTATTACAACAACAGCAAAGTCATTTAGCAGCAAAGTTTTTTAAACAAATCAAATTCAAGTATAAGTTTACAACTTAACAAACAAAATAGTCAAGGGCAGAACAAAGATATGAAAAAACAAACCAAAATCAAATATAGGTAAATGCTAGAACTTAACTAGAACAACAAAAGACATTTAACCCCAATTTTTCATATACAATGACAATTAGTTAAGGAGATCGGTCCACAAATGAGCTGGTAGTCGGTTTAAAATCAGCAATCAAAACCAATTAATATGTATTGCCCGTTTGGACAACCAACAAGATTACAATATTAATTGTACAATACTAATCAAATACTCAAATCTAAGAACCACTCAAATCTAAAAACCACGCTCTGCTACCAAGAGATGGTGGTGCCCCAAGTAGACTCCACCACGTCGGCGTTTCACCGACTTGTATTGCTGAATTTTATTCACCGAATACCAGCTCTTAGAAAATTGGTATTACTTACCTTGGTTCCAATTGTCTCCGTCCGTCTCCTCCGTAGCCGGTGGACTTCCTGAGCTAGCTCGAAGGAAGTCGCGGCTCCTGAAGTTCTGCAGTGGATCCACCGGTGGAGACCGGAGCACTACAAATGCCTATTAGGCCACCACGACTCACACACGCGATTTTGACACAAAGCGGGCTTTCGCACCCCGATATTAGGTGCGCCGCGCAAAACACGATTTGTTATTTAACTTAAATTACATTTTATTCCGGCCCGCACATAACCTCTAAGCATGTCATGACATTTCGACTCGACTCAACTGACATGTCACATGCGGCCGGCCGCCAAAAAAGCTGTCACTGCACAGACCACAATGCAGTATTGCTACTCGCTCTTCCTCGAGCGTGAACAGTCTTCTTTGTTCAATATCCATCTTGTAGATTTTGTAACACTTAAGACTCGCATGACTTTCTTTGTCACACCACACGCAAGTTGCTACCCCTTGTTCCTTCTTCTTGTTATTAGTGAAGAGGCATTCAGCAGTCTGTGTTTTGGAAAAGGACTGGACGTTAAAAGGAGTGTTACCTGAACCGAACGTTCTCATTGCCATCTCCATGCGCTGTTCGCTCTCCACTTCTTTTTTCAGAAACAGAAGTAATTTTGCCATCTCCTCCGAAACATCTTGGCTGACTTCTTTGCAGCGCTCCCATGCCTTTATGGTATCTTCCGGCAGAGATGACTCCACTATGGGTAAAAGGAATGCTGCGTACTTGTCCTTAGTGATTCCCAGTGTCTCGAGGGCTCTTAACTGTGCGGTTAACTTGTCATACAACTGTGTTCGTTCTGATATGAGTCTTTGAACAATACTAAGTTTAAAAGTTCACGCACGTACACTTGGATTAGCAAGTCTTCTCGTGCATATCTTGCCTTCAACTGCTCTATGCACTCTTTGTAGGTAGAAGGTGGAAAACTCTCAACAAGTGTTCTAACTTCTGTATTGCTTTGCATGCTGTGAACGAGATATTGATGTTTGTCTATGTCATCTAGCTGACTATCTTCGTCCACCTTTCTAAACTGGCCCCAGAAAACTAACCAGTTGCGAAGCTCACCATCAAAGCATTGCAACTGCAGTTTGGGTAACGTGAAGCTACTGCATTGCGAAGTTACCTTTGGTTTGTCGCTTCTTGCGACAACTTCTGCATATTTCGCTTCAATTTGGAACCAGTTTGTTTGATACGAGATCGAATCCTCTATCTCCTTTTCTAAGCTTTCTTCTGAAATTGTATCGATAACCAATTCTTTGAATTTGGCATCTAACACCTCGAGGAAAGAAAATTGTTGCCTTTGGCGTTGGAATAGGGTAACTAACTCGCTGGTTACATGGACATTCTTTTTATCAAATTTAGTAGCTAATTAATTAGCGTACCTGGTGAATATCCATTTTGCGACTGATTTCTTCTATTTTACATCTTCGGCGGAAGACATCGTCCTGTCACGGTCGCCACAATTTAAATAAATTCTTTGAGATTTATTTATTTATATTTATTGCCTACACCGCTCTTTACGAGAGTAAAATATATTAAAAATATCGGATTAATAAATCATATGCGAGACATGTTTTTGGTAAACTTCTATTTTTAAAAAGGGAAATATAAAAAATACAATCTGTCACAAACAACGTATAAAAACATAAACTAAAAAATAAGGTTTTACAACAGATATAGTGTTGTATGTCCGAAGAGAGAGCGTTACTTTGACACCTTTGCCACGAAGTCTATGGTTGACGGCCGAGACGTGGGACGTTATCAACAAGCGAAAGAATACACTGAAAAACCTCTCGAATGATGTTGATCGTAGACTCTACAAAACTCTATCTAGCGACGTACAGCGATTATGCAGAAGAGATAAAGACAACTATTTCAACAAAATATGCGCTGAAATTGAAGACCATGCGCTCAACCTGCATACAAAAGACATCTTTATGAAAATAAAGAGCATCACTAGAGAGTTTGAAGCTAATACGTGGGCCGTCGAAGACGAGAATGGAGTTTTGCTTACGGAGATAGACAGAGTTACTGATAGGTGGAGAAAATATTGCGAGAATCTATACGCAGATCCATCTGGTTTACCCCTCAACACAGAGTACAGCATGAAAGACATCTCTCTGGAGCCTGATATCATGAGGTCAGAAGTAGAGCACTCTCTCAAAAAACTGAAACACAACAAATCGGCCGGTAGTGACTACATTTTTGCCGAGGAGCTGATGCTCACAGGAGAGGTTGGCATAAGTTTACTGCATACTCTTTGCAACCAGATATGGAGATCAGGTAATTGGATTGAAGACTGGCAAGAGTCTGTTCTGATTTCTCTACATAAGAAAGGCTCTACAAAGACATGCGGTAATTACAGGACAGTAGCTCTTATTTCTCATGCCAGCAAGATTTTACTATACATTATTAATGACAGACTCCGATCCTACCTTGAGTGGCAAATTCCGGTAGAGCAGGCGGGTTTTGTCCGAGGCCGAGGAACCAGGGAGCAAATTGTGAATGTTAGGCAGATCATAGAAAAGTGCCGCGAGTTCAATGTACCAATGCTCATGTGTTTCGTTGACTACTCGAAGGCATTCGATTGCGTTAAATGGGGAAGCCTCTGGAGTATCTTATCGGAAATGGGGGTGCCTCAACATCTTATAATTCTAATAACGAACCTGTATCTCAAGGGTAATACTGTTGTGAGGGTAAATAATGTGATGTCCCACCCGTTCAAGCCACAGAAAGGCGTCAGGCAGGGATGCATACTGTCTCCAATCCTTTTCAATATTTATGGGGAGTACATTATGAGAAGAGCCCTAGAGGGGTGGAAAGGTGGTATATCTGTAGGGGGGAAAAGGATAAGCAACCTGCGATACGCTGACGACACATTGGTCGCGTCCTCTGAAGAAGAACTCGCTGTCCTGCTATCTAAAGTGGAGATGGAAAGCGAACGAGTCGGTCTTAGCATAAACAAGGCCAAAATCAAGATCCTGGCGATAGACCGGCAAGGTACTCTCATGCGGTCAAACCAACTTCACGACCTAGAATTTGTGGACCAATTTCAATACCTGGGCTCGCTTATCACTAATGACAATATTTTTTTCTCGTTGCTCCAGTGAGAAAGAAATTAGGAGACACATACAGATGTCCAAAACTCACTCAGATATGGAGAGATCGCGACATATCTTGTAAAACAAAGTTGAGACTGGTTCGAACACTGGTATTCTCCATCTTCTCCTACGGTGCGGAATCTTGGACCATTAAGACAGGGGACAGAAAAAGAATTGACGCGTTTGAGATGTGGTGTTGGCGGCGAATGCTGCGTATTCCATGGACAGCCCGGAGAACCAACGTCTCTATTCTCTCCCAGCTACACATCACCAAGAGACTCTCTACTCTGTGTTTCCAGCGAATTCTCAGCTATTTCGGACATATTGCTCGCAGAGACCCAGATAACCTGGAGGAATTGATGGTAGTCGGTAAGGTTGATGGAAAAAGATCACGCGGTCGGTCACCAACGCGTTGGACCGACCAAATTAGATCCCTTACCGGCTTGCCAGTTGCAGAGGCCATGAGATCGGCAACGGATAGAATTACCTGGCAAAGTCTCATACGAAGAGTGGTGGCAGACCCGTCGGACTAGACGTGACCTTCACCAAGTGAAGAACACGACTTAGAAGAGATATTTAGGTAATATTATTAGGTAATAATTTACGACACTTTATTTGCCAGCGAGAAACGCGTTAAGAGTGATTTGTCAAAAATGTGTTCTCCATGTTATTACCGTGGTATTTTTTCAATCGTTAATATTAACTAAATATCCAAAGTTTTTACGAATTTTAATAATATTTAAAAATTTGACAGGTAACAGAACTATACTTTTGCCAAAAAAGTACACAAAATTTAGGAACCATTGAAGTTTCTATAAATAGCACAGAAATTACTCAGTAGAGAAAATTTTGTCAGATGCTACGTCAGATATGGAATTAAGTCCAAATAAAAGTTAGGGTAATATTAAAAACGCATTGCTTTTCAAACGATATATTTAACAAATACAATATATCTAGAAGTAACTTTATTTAATACCTAATCATAAAAACGAACGAAAAGAAGGACAAGGAAAATGTTCTCCTCTCTACTCAACCTATGGTTTTGGCATATTGTTACTGAAAAAAAAACCTAATACAGCCACCACCTAGATGCATTTAGAAACTTTAAATGAAACTTGTACTCAAGTTAGGAGTTTGAATATATCTAGAACTAATGAAAATGCTCAAAAAGTCAACGAAACCAAACTCCTAAACTTTTGTCCTATTTTTCATTGAAAGTTGCTTTAAATAGTTTGGATTGTAATTTAAAACCAAAAAAAAAACTGATTTGTTATTTTTTTAGATTTGTTGACTTTACCTTTATCCTTGACAAATTTTTACGAAATATGTAAAGATTTCTAAATTAGACGTTAATTAGACGTTTCTGAATAAAACGACGGGAAATATTTTATTTGTGTCTGTACCCGTTACTGACCACATACAAATTTCGGCTGTCAGAATGATGAGCGAGACTAAAATTATTCCGATTCCTTGAGAAGGGACCTGCTTTGCGCTTTGGTAGCGTTGAACATTACCAAATAATAGCATCGCCGCACCGTGAACTCTCGAAAGCTACGAATAAATCCTGTACGATGGAAGTAACTTAATATTCTGTCATGCTAAGCTCCATCGAAGGCAGTTGAAATTTCCATAGACTCAACCAGAGCCTCTGCATAGTTCTAATTAGCTTCGCTCCTCTGCGTATGTATCCTGTTTTTTAATTGTCAAGGGCTCTATTTTTTAAACATTCGTCTGGCGTCGAGCGCTCGTCAAACGTAGTTATCGCTCGAACTTTACTTATTTTTATTTTGTTTTTGATTAAAATTTGAATGATATTGATATTGGTTGTACATAATATTATATCATATTTCCGTCGAAAACGAAACGAAACTCACGAGAAATCGAGCGCAGATGACTATCGAAGAACCCTCGATGATTTTGAATCATTCGTCCGGTATTGAGAGCTTTTCAAGCGTCATCTGTGCTCGATTCCTATTGAATTTCGTTACTCTTGTGTTGAAAATCAATAGAACATTACGACAAAATCGATATTAATAATATGGTAATTGCAGTAATAATAACTTAATTGGATTTTTATTTTTTTAATGGATGCGTTCGAAGACACACTTTCAATAGTAAATACGTTGACGCCAGCCACTTTTATTTAAAAAAAACAGTTAACTTATATGTGGCTTATATTTTATAAACTTACTCATAGGAATGCATGGATTTGATAAATTCTTATAACATCCATAGATCATAGACTCTAGTACAATCACGTAAGGTTTATATTTTATTATTGTTGTTAGTCATATAACTGGCATATTACAATGGAAGTAGTAATAAATTAAAAATGTAAGCACTATGTTTACGCTCGAGGAAGAGCGAGTGGCAACACTGCTAGTAGTCTGTGCATGTGCTGGTCTGTGGTGGCCGGCCGCTGTGACATGTCAGTCGAGTCGAATTTGTAATGTCATTGAACTACCATGTGTCATGTTACCACGCGGCGCGCTATCTCGAGTAAAATTATTATTGTCGCGAATGAGGCTAGATGACTAAAAAAATTTTTTTGCTATAATAGAAGTTCATTCATACAATAAACAGAAAGAAAAAATCGTTTTTCGAATAACTATAAAAACAACCAAGATATAAGGTATTAAAGATTTTTCTCCATCTCTTTCTAGCAAAACGGCAATTTACAAGGAGTTAATATGGCCGTACTCAACAATGACGTCACGGTTGATGTCGGATCTCTCTGTCTAATCGCCTTCAAATTAACAACTTAAAATGCTTGTATCTAATGTATTTCTAAGCCGATTTTAATTCTAATTTCACAGGACTGCATCTTTTTTCACGGTATTTTAATATTTAAAGTCGAGACGTAAAAATTAGAATTCAGTCATCATCCCAAATTGTGAGTGTTGGTGACTTATTAGGAAAATGTATTAGTGGTCCGGTTTTGGTCGGTGGATTGACAGCAGCCCTTCAGGAGCCGCGACTTCCTTCGAGCTAACTCAGGAAGTCCACCGGCTATACATACGGAGACCCGACCGGTTTAGGGGTAAGCAATAATATATTGTTTTCCAGGAGATTGTAGTTATTCACAAAATCAGCAATAAATTAATCGGCGAAACGCCGAATTGGTTGCGTCGACTTTAGGCGCCATCACAATATGTAGTTTATAAAACTTGCAATGCGATATCCTAGTGAAAAAGTCAAAATCGAGTAATCATCAAAATCGGGTGCTAGCTGCAAACGTAATAAAATAATAGAATTAACGTTGATGCAACATATTCTTGTAAGTTAAACATATACTAAACATAATAATATAGAACATAGAAAGGAGTTATTATATATGAATAAATATAAAAACGCTGTGTTTTGTAAATGTTTAATTATGAAGACACTTTCCAAGGTAACAACAATGTATCAAATGTCCGAAATCATTGACCTACAAAAATTTGGAAATCACTTAAATATTCTATATTGTGTATGCAACAGCAGTGTGCGAAAAAATAGTAGGTACTGACAGTTTTTGTTTCTCATAATTAAATAAATGATAGATTTAGTAGATATTATTGTGCGTTTATCCAAATTCCTACTAACTATTATTGAGACAAAACAATCAAGCAATTAAAAAATAAAGAGACTATTTAAGCCTATTTACAATTAATCTCAGTGATGCCGACGGTCCCAGTGCCACAGCCACAGCTAGCAGCGCCAGAGCCGGCGGTGTCCAGCGTTCCCTCGAACGCCACTGCGCTCGCAAATGGCAGTATACCGGTCACTTCCAGCAGGGCCTCGAGCTTGTTCTCCGAGGTGACGGAGAGGCCGGTGGGCGCGATCGGCGAGATGGAGGTGACTAGCAAGGGGCCGCTGATCACGACTTTGCTGAGGTCGGGCACCACGACGAGCGGGGCGCTCGCTGCAGCCGACGCCGAGGCAGCGGCAGCGGCGGCGGCGGCGCTTGCCGCGGACAGCCCGTGGTACAGAGGTGGCGGCGGCACGATCAGACTGCCCAGCACGCTCTGCAAGTGCAAATATCAATGCTGAAATCATCACATTATCCTCACCACAGAACACCGAGCTTTGTGGTCCTGACATTGTGCTCGATCGAGCTTCACTACTCATACCTGGACTAAGAGGGCTGAAGCGCAGAGAATGATGAATTTAGCTGCCATTGTTGACGTTGCTCAGTAAGTGTTCAAATGAGTTACTGTGACGGTTGTTAGAAGTGCCATTTTATATTATTAATTTATCTATGTAGTAATCTACTAATTCCACCTGTGAAGGATAAGAACTTGTTACTTTAAGCACGTATTGAACAGGTGACATATTACACACTAGATAATAAATTACAACATTCCGTGTATAAAAGCACGGGAAACATGAACTAAAATTATTAGTTTTGTTGAATCGACGTGTTTACTCAAGTCAAACTCCATCATGTCATCCTACGGAGTCTTGTTGCTTTGCATCCAGGCGTGCCTGATCCAGGTTTTGAATTTTATATTTTCACTAGCTGACCCAGCAAATGTTGTTTTGACATATTCATATTCAATATAAAAGTAGATATACTAATATCGCTATTAAAAATGTGGGTTGGTGTTAGAAATGTAAGAATCTTGGGTTAACTTATAAGTATTATTTGATGCTACATAAAAAAAATACCAATAAAATAATGGAGAGGGCCTCCCCTCATCACCTGTAGGTATAAAAAAAAGTCTACGACCTACTCTCTACGACCTATCAAATGAACACAAAAAAAATATGAAAAATGGGACAAGCTGTTTCGGGGAAGTTCCATAACAAACACGACACGAGATACGAGATATTTATATAGGTATTAGACATAATAATATTGATAAGTTATAAATTCCTATAGGTACCTATAAACAATAACAATTTTAAGAAGATTAAGCTATCTTTACTTTTAAAATAAATTTGTTCATTTATGAAGAAAATGGTTATAATGTTTTTTCTCTTATTTATAAACGTAAATTTGACTGCAAATAAAACTTAGATTGTTATCTGATGGCAGGTGGCACTAGTGGGTGCAAGCCACCTCCCGCTACCTCCCGCCCCCATCGTGCACGCGCCGGCCGCGCCGCTCAAGATCGACATCGACGTGCTCGCCCAAGCGCTGGCCGCGGCCGGTGTGGGCGGAGGGGCCGCCTCCGCCAGCGCCGCCGCCAGTGCCGCGGCCAGTGCTGCTGCCGGCGCTGCCGCCGCGCCCGCAGTCCCCGGGCTCACCGCCGTGGGCGAGGGCCAGCTGACGGCCGCCGGCGCGGTCACCGCGGCGGGCTCCGCGCTGGTCGGCGGCGCGCTCCCGGCCACCGGCACCGTAGCCTTTGGCGGTAAGCTACCAGCCGCTGGCTCAGTGATTCTCGTAGGTAACTGCGGCTGCGGCTGCCCTGTTTGTGCCGCTTAAAGCGGTGGATTTCAACATATCTTCAAGGAATACTCGTAAATAAATTATGTGAACCAGAAATATTGGTTTTTATTTTTCGGCTTTTGAACTAATTTATTATTTTAATAACTTTTCATTTCTTGGTCTTGTTTTGTATCGGTATAATATATCTAGTGTAACGGTTCGTTGCCAAGAAAGATGATTCTCTAGAATCATCTTTCTTGACGTAAAATATTTTTAGGTCTTTCAATTTTATTTAAGAGTTCGGTTCGGAGTATCGGTTGATGAAATAATTATACTAGAGGGAGACTATCTGTACTACACCCGTTTGCAGGGTACCCATACAAACAAATAGTCTATTTTACCACTATTTCTGTCGCCAAGCAGCGGTCTTTGCATTGCTGTATTCCGGTTTAGGGTAAGACGTGACTTGACATCTTATGTCTATGTCACAAGCTGGCAAAGTACATTGGCGTCCTTGTAGGGGTTGTAGATTTGCAAATATTACAAGAACCTCTACTTTAGGCGACTACTAATTCTAGGAATTTACAATAAGCGACTGTAGCCACTTACCATTAGGTGGGCAGCCTGCTTGTTTGCCAACTTCGGTATGTATTAAAGGTTTTAGTGAATGATTAACTGAAGTATCAACATACAGTACAAAAACTACAAGAGCGAGAAGCATGAAATTCGGTATAGGTTCTTTGGCTTATGTAGGCGTGCAAAAGGGAAGGATTTTTCAAAATTCTTACATGAAAGTTGAGAAAGCTCCACCAAAAAAAAATAAGGAAACTACAGTGTTGAGCTTTATCAAAGCGAAACATAGTTCATGGGCACAGCTAGTTGTATAAATAGTTACTTATATAATATTACTAATCTTGTCATAAATAGTTTTAATATCTTTGAAAATATCAAACAATAATAAAAAAATATATTATTAGTATTGTGAACTGTAAATAGGACCAGATTTCACTGATCTCTTTGTGCGTCTTTCTATTGCAGAATGACAGGTATTACCCTCCATTTGTGTAACCCTTCCTAAGGGACTGATGAAATATTTCCGGTTTGTATTTTTGTAGAGCATTAAAGTTCTTTTACTGTCCACAGCAGTTAACTGAAAAGAATGCGAATTTTAATTAATCTGAATTCGTCTATTTCCTCAACCTCTCCCTGACCTTCATACCATACATAGCAATTAGTCAATCCCGTCACCAGGTCAGACACTGTCAAATTATTATGTAGCTGATGTTGTATGATTCTGTAAGGGTCTCGTCTACTTATAGTTTTGACAGGTTTTGACGATCAATATAATATTAAGGGTATTAATATTGTGAACAATGTTTTTGTGAAATTCGCAATCATTAAACGTATCTGAATATTTTCGAAAGAATCCCAACATAGAAAACTGCTTGCCAGTATAAGACGAAAATACGAAGAGTTTGATGAACAGGAATGATGACGGTGCTGCATATTATTTTCGGGGTCATAATTTTAATTTGGATCTCCAATAACATCTTAATCATCAAACGGGTCGTTATTTTCGTCGATTGAATTGTTTTTGGGTGTACTTCGGTGATTAGATATTATCTTTTCTGTCCTCGGATTCGCTTCCAACTTTTTGATTATGCTATAATTTAAGAAATATTAGAAAAAAGTAGCAGGCAGAAAGGTAGTATATTATTTACTACTCGCAATAAGTCGACAAAAATAACAAAGAATATGGTATTATCTCAAAGAAATTTATATTTTTTTATTTATATAAATCACAACTCAATTATATTTCACTAGCAATAGGGTATTATTTCAAAACGAAACACTAAAATCGTATCTAAGTTAAAAGGCAATATGGTAGTAATACAAAATAATACTATATAGATTGCTCACATTTTTGGATTTTTCTCGGAAACGAACAGTGAACAGGGTCGTAATTCAACATAAACACGTACAACTCGTACTCACGCCGATCACCAACTGAGTCAATGTAAATGCGACCATCTAGATTAAGTTGGCATCAGCGCGAGTGAACAGTCAAGAAAGCATTGTGACTTAATATTTCAGAAAATATTCATGCTAAAACTACCATTGTTTTATTAATTTGTAGTGAAAAAAATCTACTTTCTCATAGAGTAATAACATTTATTTTCACATTTTTCGACTAAACACCGTTTTATTTGTGACGTGATGTTACAAGTTATATATTTGATATACACTTGCATCACAGTGTATATCATAGAACTTGTAACATATGAAAATAGCCTTTTTAACAAAAGCGGACTGACTCACCATACTACTCCGCCCTCGACACCCTCGAGACCGCCGCTCCAGCCCGATAAGGAAGATGATGAGCACCCAGATGTAGTATCAACGACGGAGACACAAAACTGGATGATCAGCATCGAACAATGTCTAATATCAGCTCACCAAATTAATTCAAAAGAATACAATTGAGAGTAAATTCGCGCCTATTGTATTTAAAAAAACTAACATCTAACTCCTAAAAGTCAAGGTACCCTGCATCATCAGTTCATCTCATGACTACCAGTCGCAAATACCTAAATAGTTTCAGAAAAAAACATGAAACATGTTGGACGTGCCTATATAGTTTATAGGTTTCACTCGATTTTCGTGGGATCCCTTCACCAGATCCTGATTTTGAGAAAAATGGGAACAATCGGTAAATATACCCTCTCAAACAAAAATATATTTTTTCAAATCGGTTAAATAAATGACAGAGTCATGACGAGGCAAGAAACATAAAAAAAGAACATACAATCGAATTGATAACCTTCTCCTTTTTATTTACCAATCTTTGCCATAAAATTGGTCACGGGATATCGCAATTAGCCATTTGTTTGTAACACTTTTGTCTTAATTAATACCATAAATTGAATAAGCTTAAGCAATCCTAGGGTCCTATGATAGAATTTGCTCAGGCCCAATGCTGACTTAATTACTGCACTGGCACTGGGTTATATCTTAATTATACTTACAACATACTACTCTGCCAATACCGCGGCAAGATCAAGAATACACAAAATTCATCCAAATTTACTTTATCGCCTCCAAAGTATGCTTCTTTAGAAACGATACACTTACACCAACATATAATCCAATCATCAAAACATTTTTAAACGCATTTTGCGGAACTGAGTTCAGTTCCCACCGCGAATTCTCTTTTATGTCATTTACCGAACGACAACGGGTGCCACGAAGTGGTAATTTAAGTTTAGGAAAAGAAAAAAATCCCCTGGAGCCATACCAGTGAATAATATGGTTGCTCGGTTGTATTTGTTGAGTTTTTTGGACTTTGTGCGAAGGCGCATCATCGTGGTGCAAAATCCAAGAATTTTCTTTCCACAAATCTGGCCTTTTCGACGAATTTTCTCCGAAAATTCAACATGCGTACAAATAAAGCAATAAACTATTTTTTCATATTGGCGAGTCTGTTGAGAGATTGAGCCATTGCTGCAGAATTTGATTAAGAATGTTTCACTGTGACACGTGACACTTGTTAAATATGAACTATGAATTACCTACCAAAAGATATCTTGATCTTTAGACTGTTTACTAAACTACTATGTTTTACTAAATGTATAATACTTATACAGGGTTATTTGTAAAACACTTGCAACCTCGCAGGATTAGATAGCAAACATCATAAACAACAACGTTTGTTCTACAACTTTTGATAATTCGTTAGACTTTACTTTGATACAAAAATAAATATTTATTTAATATATCTCTAGAATGTTTATAACTCTTCGTGCACAGCGTGCGAGCGTCGTCGTCGTCTTCCGTCGTCGTTATAAATGAAACATAGACTTATCAATGTCACGACAGTACGATAAAAAATTGAAATTGATTTTTGTTCAATTTATTGAGTTATCTTAAAACTCGTAAAACACGTAAAACACGTTGTAGATAATGATGTTAGGTATTTAATCCTGCAAGGTTGCAGGTGTTTTACAATTAACCCTGTATATACTTTATTGCGCACAATTACACCAAAATATAAATTGAGTTATAAAATTGTGTTTACAAAGGTGGAATTGTCTCTATAGGAGATTACTTCCAGCCAACCTGTGAGTGTATTGAAAATAAACCTGTGAGTAAACGGAAACATCAAAGCACACTAGAGAAATTGAAAACGCAGATAAACACAAGATTGCACTAATACTTAAAATACAATAAACACAATACAACATACACTTACAAATAAACTTACATATGTACATAAATAAAAACCAGAATACTGATTTTTTAATTATAATTATAAAAATAAGAAAGGAAACGACAAAAATATTGAAGAAACCATACTTTTTATTTAAGAAATTTGAAACACAATATTTATCATATTAGTGTTTACAGCTGGTTTCAATGATACCAATAGAGCCAGAGCCGCAGCCGCAGCTAGCAGCGCCAGAGCCGGCAGTTTCCAGCGCGCCTTCAAAGGCAACCGCACTCGCAAACGGCAGTATACCCTTCACCTCCAGGAGGCCTTCGAGGATGTTCTCCGAGGTGACGGAGAGGCCGGTGGGCGCGATTGGCGAGATGGAGGTGACTAGCAAGGGGCCGCTGAGCACGACTTTGCTGAGGTCAGGCACCAAGAGCGGGGCGCCCGCCGCGGCCGACGCCGAGGCAGCGGCAGCGGCGGCTGCGCTCGACGCCGCCGCGCCCCCGCTGGCCGCGGCCGCGGCGGCGGCGGCGGCGCTCGCCGCGGACAGCCCGTGGTACGGAGGTGGCGGCGGCACGATCAGACTGCCCAGCGCACTCTGGAATAATAACATAAATAAAATAAAATAATGATACCTACTGAATTATTAGATATAGTTAGAGTGGCTTTCATTGCTTATAATACAATAGAATCTAATTTATACTTATAGGTACGAGATGAAGAGACCACATTAACAACTCACAACAGACTCGACGATCTAAATACTTCTGCATAGCTATCAATGTCTTCTCGTCTTTGAGGCCTATTATTGTTGTTAATACGTTTACTGTTGAACCTCACACCGTCCAAGAAAGGACCATTTCTCGCCACGCTAACCCCTAGTAGTGTAAATCAGCTGGGGCCAGGGTCCTCAAAGGTGTTATTCAGAGAACTCTCACACTTGCAGAGTCCCGGTCCAAGCCGAAGAATAGATAGCGTACTTACATACCTGGGCAAATAGTGCGCAAGCAAAAACAACAGTGAATTTGGTTGCCATTGTTGAAAATACTTTAGGTACTTCTTATGCGAGATATAGTGTTCTAAGTCTGACCTATGGTTTTATACTGCCTGATAACTCATTTTATCTAGTATGTGCCAATTTAGCTACGCCGCCTTTCTCTCATCATAACTATCGCAACATTAAATACATTTCGACAGCGATATATGAAAATGCATTGTCACACGTAAACTACCACCGCAACTCATTACGAAATTAATTGATTACGTTTCCCATAAGTAATATAAAAGCGAGCTGGTTCTTTACTGATTTATGTTGGTTCCTAGATCCCACTGAACTACATTAGCAAATATGGCTTCATACGCATTCTTGGTGTTTTGCGCTCTGGCGTGTCTGACCCAGGTCGGTATTATGTTTATTTTATTTCGTAGTTTGCTTTTCGTTTCCATATTTTAATTCGATATGAGCGAAGAAAGCTTTTACTTCTAAAAAGTAAAAGCTTTCTTCGCTCATTTTGATACCTACATGTCATAGATATATGAACATAAAATAAACACATAATTATGTATTACTAACTAAACAATAATTTATCACAATGAAATGAAAAGCTTTTACCGTGCGTATAACAACAATTGCTCGTTAAAACGTTACGCACGGTAAAAGCTATAAAAATTTTAATGTGATATTGAGGATTGAGGTGATGTACTGTCGCAGGGCGCGCTGTCCTCGCTTCCGCCGTCGCCTCACCCGCTGGCGCCCAACGAGAAGCACGTGCTCGGGCTGAAGTCCGGCAACGTGGAGCTGGACATCGACGTGCTGGCGCAGGCGCTGGCCGCGGCGGGAGTGGGCGCCGGCGCGTCCGCCAGCGCGGCCGCCGCCGCCGCTGCCAGCGCCGCCGCCGCGCCCGCCGTACCCGCCGCACCCGCCGCACCCGCCGGCCTCACCGCCGTGGGCCAGGGCGAGCTCACGGCCGCCGGCCTCGTGCAAGCGGCGGGCTCCGCCCAGGTCAGCGGCCAGCTGCCGGCCACCGGCACCGTGGCCTTCGCCGGCGCCCTGCCCGCCGCTGGTTCCGTCGTGCTGGTTGGCAAGTGCGGATGCGGCTGCCCAGTCTGCCTCAATTAAGCGTTCAAACATGAAAACATTTGCTTCATTAAAACTTGCTACTCCAATTCAGCGTTGTTATTTAGTGTCTGCTTATTTACCCGTAAGAGCTATCTGTCTTTTTCTTCGGTTTTCTCGTATGTTAAGGTCTTAGATCATTTAGCCTCTCAGGTTAAGGTCAAGAAATAAAATCCCTCCCACCATTCAAAACTATTATTTGTTAATATTTAATAAGGTTTATCTCGCATTGTGCTCTAGTAACGAGTGTATACTTCCAGTTTCTATAGACTGCACAGATTGTAACAGATGTTGGATTTTGGATCACGTTTGGACGTTTCGAAGTTTCGCGTTTTTGGACTAAAAACATGTTTACAGTTCCACCTTTATGGATCGACGATCTGCAGGTAGCGGGAAGCCGCTGAATGCGGGAGACGCAATTCTAAAATCTCAGCATGGAGATTCCTGGGGGAGGCCTATGTCCTGCAGTAGGCGTCTCTTGGCTGAAATAATGATGATGATGATAATTCCACCTTTCTTCTCTTTTTTTTGTTTTATTATCCCTTTTCTATGGTTGCCTGGAAGAGATGACTGAGTAGCAATAAAGCCACCTATTGCTTTTGTTTCTATATTATTCGCTGTGTTGTGTAATTAGTAATTCTGTGTCATGCATGCAATAAAGTGATGTGTATGTAGGTACTATGTATGTAGGTATATAAAAATATGTCATTTTTTTCATTTTGTCCATTTAAAGCCCCATTCACCCAATAATAGTCACAACTTAGTCACAACGGGAGCTTGTTGTACTGCTTGTAATTTAGGCTCCATGATTTCACTTTAAGGCGCATAGTAACGTCAATCATAAAAAAAATCCCTGAAGAAAAAACCGGTTCTCTTCAAAAATATTGAATGAAAAAATCTTTAAAAAAGATATGTTATTACTCAACGCATACTTTAGAGGATGGTCTTTTTAATTTTTTGATAAATTAACTAAAACTTGGTTAAAATGTGACCCAAACATGCCTCGATTTTAAAACTTTAAACCTAATCGCGTCGTAAATATTAATTTCGATTTTAATAAATAAAGTGAACAATACTCTAGCGGATGGTTTTTATAGATTTTTCTTATTCGCCTTTGTTGATTTTTAATTGAAATAATTCATCTTACGCGTAAAGGTTTGCTTAAATATTCCCCTCACTCTCACTCACTCACTCCTATGTTATCAGTGCGGGACGATCGACGCAAGGTCATTGGGACCACTATGCGCCTTAAGGGGCTGGTGGTGCCCAAAGTAGACACCACCACGTCGGTGTTTCGCCGATTATTTGATTGCTGATGTCGACCAAATACAATTAAAGAATTTGCTACTTACCTTGTCTCCGTTCGGTCTCCGTATGTAGCCGGTGGACTTCCTGAGCTAGCTCGAAGGAAGTCGCGGCTCCTGAAGAGCTACTGTTAACCGATGGAGACCGGAGCACTACATAGGCCTATTAGGCCACCACGGCTCACACACGCGACGATAAAAGATTTGGTGAATTTACACTTTCACCGACACTAAAACTTTGGCGGACCCTCGCACCAACAATCACTTGGTGCGCCGCGCAATACTATTAGTTAGATGCTTATATATTTTATATTATATTTTATTGCTGCCCGGTTCTAACCTAGTTCAATGTCATTCCGTATTCGACTCGACTGACATGTTACATGCGGTCCGCTCCGGACAGTCCCGGACTGTCCGCCAAATCAGTCTAAGGGGAGGCGAGAAAGAGTAGCGACCGCGCGCTTCAAAACAGAATCCCCAACTAGGACCTCGGCAAACCTGGGCACACCATCAGACCCTAGAGTAAGTTGGACAATGCGTCCGCGACGCCAACGTAAGGGTGGCAGGTTTGGGTCCTTCACTAACACGAGGTCTCCAACCCTCGGTGGGTTTGTCTTATCTGACCACTTAACGCGCTGTTGCAAAATGTGTAAGTATTCAAGGTGCCAGCGGCGCCAGAAGCTCTGGGTAAGCTGCTGGAGCAACTCAAACCGCGAAAGGCGTCCTGGATTGACATCTCTATAAGGATACTCGGGCAGGGCGTTAAGTGGTCTGCCTATCAAGAAATGGCCCGGCGTGAGGGCCTGCAAATCGTTCGCGTCGGTAGACAACGGACATAACGGACGCGAGTTGAGAACCGCCTCAATCTTATGAAACACCGTCGCGAGTTCCTCGAACGTGAGAATAGTCTCCCCAATAACGCGGCGAAGGTGAGTCTTGGCGGCCTTTACAACAGATTCAAAAATCCCTCCCCAGTGAGGGTAAGACGGCGGGGAGTATCGCCATGTTACCCCCCTACGGGAGAGTGTGGATCCGATCTCAATATTATTTTTATCTAAAAATTCACAAACTTCTCTTATATGTCTGTCAGTGCCCTTGAAGTTCGTCCCACAATCGGACCGAATAGATAGAGAAGGCAGTCCCCGGCGGGAGACAAATCCGCCTAACGCTGCTAAGAAAGCGTCCATGGTGAGTGCACTCACCACCTCTAAATGAACGGCTTTAGTGGCCAAACAAACAAACACACACAAGTAAGCCTTTTCAGTCTTAGCATTACGGAGTCGCGACGTTTTTATAGTGAATGGTCCCGCAAAATCAGTTCCAACTCCTAAGAAGGTCATCGATTCATTCACACGATCAGCAGGCAAATCACCCATTTGGGGCTGCATCGTCTCGGGGCGTAAACGATAGCAGGGCAGACATCGAAAGATAACAGATCGGATGATTCTTCGCGCTGACAAAATCCAAAACTCCCGTTGGAGGAGCGCGGTCAATGCATTACATCCGGCATGAGCATTCTTCACATGGCGATCAATGATCAACAATCGCACCAATGGTCCGTCCTTGGGGAACAACAGGGGATGACGTGATCTATAAGGCAAGTTAGCGTGCCTCAATCGGCCTCCTACACGCAACAATCCCTTATCATCCAGAAAGGGAGTCAAACGCACCAAGGGTCCCTTCAATTTGGACGTCCCGGTACGGAAGAAAATCTTAAGTTCCGGTTCAAACGCTCTAGACTGGGTCATACGCACCCAATGCAAGAGAGCATCTTGGCGCTCCTGCGGTGAGAGGACCGGACACAAATCTTTGTCCTGAGGCCGGCGACAATTTCGTATAAATCTTCTTATCCAAGCGGTCACGCCGAGCAACTTGTCCAGAGAACTGTAGCGGTCTAATAAAAATTCCCGCTCTGGAGCCGCCATAGTCTCGACAGCGTGAACACGCAAGCCCGGATTTGGTACCTTCACCACAGCTGGTGTGGAAGGCCAAGACGGCTGTAACAACCATTCGGGACCCCACCACAGAGTGTGGTCAATAAGCTGAGGGGCTTCGCTGCCACGTGATGCACAGTCAGCAGGGTTTATTTCACCTGGCACGTGACGCCAAATCAACGTGGCCTTCGAGGCCTGTATCTGGGATACCCGATTGGCCACAAATACTTCCAGGGAGTGGACGGAGTTCTTAATCCAACACAAGACAACCTGACTGTCGGACCAAGCAAATAGCGACTCAAAGTCCACACTACGTCCCAGGGTGTCAACAACGTGGTTCATCAAACGAACCAGAAGAGTAGCTCCAGACAATTCTAACTTCGGAATCGTTAATCGAGTCCGAAGTGGAGCAACCTTACTCTTAGCAATTAGCAAGTGGAGCTTAACAGCTCCTCTATCATCGACCGTCCGGATATATACGACGGCTGCGTATCCACTCTCAGACGCGTCACAAAAGCCATGAAGGCTGGCCGTAAACCGTCCCTTAGGCAGTATATGTCTAGGGATACTAACACGGTTAATGTCGGGGAGAGACGACATGAAGGGCTCCCAATCTCGCAGCAAACGGCCCGAGATGGGCTCATCCCACGACACTTCGGCTGACCAAAGTTCCTGTAGGAAGCACTTCATCCAAAACACTACGGGACTAATCCAGCCGTTTGGGTCAAAGGTACGAGCTACTGTAGATAAAACCAACCGTTTCGTCCAGACCTTGGGGCTTGGCAGCTCCAATCGATAGGTGAACGTGTCCTGGACAGGTCTGTATTGCACTCCCAAAACAGATAGTAAATCTGGAGTGTTGGCATTCTCAAAAATATGAGGCTCCTGTTGGTGGTCGTCTGGCAAGTCACACAAAAGCTGAGGTGAGTTGGACATCCACTTCCTCAGTTCATAACCACCAGCCCCGAGAAGGGCAATTAGTTTATCTCGCAAAATCAAGGCTTCCTCGACACTAGAGGAGCCCGTACGAATATCATCCACAAATGCATCCTCCTTGAGAACCAAGGATGCGCGAGGGTATCGTAACCGCTCACGTTCAGCGAGTTCCACAAGTGAGCGAATTGCCACAAAGGGGCTCGAACGCAAACCGTATGTATTGGTGTTCAGCTCGTAGACTAGCATGGGATCTCTGGGATCCTCCCTCCATAATATGAGCTGATATCGTCTATCGTCCAGGTGAATCACAGTCTGCCGAAACATCATCCGGATATCGGTCACAAAGACGACGGCATGGCGACGGAAGTTGGTCAATACATCACCCACCTCGTGGTGCAACTTCGGTCCAGCATGCAGACATTGATTCAGCGAAACTCCGGTAGACGTGGGAGCTGACCCATCAAAAACAACGCGTATCTTCCCAGTGGAAGGTTTCAAAACCGCGTGGTGAGGAAGAAAATTATGTTCCTCGTTTCGCCAGTCCAGTCGCGAGACCGACATGTGCCCCAGTTGCTCATATTCTCGCATGAAGTCGACATACTTCTGTTTGAGGTCGGAGTTCCTACTCATACGACGCTCCATGAACAGCAGCCGCTTCTCGGCCAACGACCGAGAGCTGCCAAGTGAGGGGCGAACTGACAAAAAGGGCAAACGAGTGATCAGCCGTCCCGAGCAAAGGCGACCTGTATTGTTCTGGTAGAACAACTCACACTCCTCGTCTAAGGGGTTCACTCGCTTCACGGTAGGTGGCTCTTCCACCTCCCAAAACCGTTGAAGGACATCCGATAAGGTGGAGCTAACCAGCCCACCCTTCTGTAACTCTCTCCTCTTCCCACAATACACGCGGCCTAGAACATCGGCACCGAGCAATAAGTGAATCGGACCGGTTCGGTGGAAGGAAGGGTCAGCCAAGGTCAATCCTGATGTCGCATCAACGACAGCGCGCGAAACGTGCTGTTGCGGAAGCTGACCAACAACCTTCTCAAAAACAATCGCGGTAGCGCCAATTTTAGGCGCTGAGGAGAAGTGGGGGGAAAAAGAGAACAAAACCTGACCGATCGGATCCGGGATCCGCAGGTCTCCGATTCCCCGTACCGATTCAAGGTATGGAGATGTGTTCAAACTCAACTGCCGGACCAGCCAGCTGGAGGCAATGCAACCCTGAGCTCCCGTATCCAAAAGGGCGCGAACTAAAACAAAGGTGCCCCTCGGGCCCCACACCTGTACGGAGGCTGTTGGTAACAGCACCTGCTCCTGTGGGGGGGTTGCAGCCGACAGTTGGTTTAATGAAAATCCTCCCGCATTCCCCGCAACGGGGGGGGGAAGGGGGGTCCAAAGAAAAATGCGTGCGCGGCGGCGGAGTAGGGCGCTCAAGGCGCTCGAGCGGGTCCCAATCCGGCACGTACTGGCCCCGATCAAAGCGGCATCGGGGGGCCGGGCGGTGCCCATGATGGGCGAAAGTTGGGGGAACCCGTGATAAACGGGGTCTCTCCATCAGAGGGGGAGAGAAGCGTATCGGCTCCCGGCGTGGCTCCCTAATAACCGCGGCCCAATCCCGCGGTGGCGCCTCAGAAGCGGCGCGTCGATCCCCCGCGCCCGTAGGGGGGGTGGAGCGCCCAATCCTCTCACGGGAAGGGGGGCGCCTGTCCAATCTCCGCGGAGGGGTGGCACGCCCCTCCGATCTCCTCGGAGATGTGGCTGACCTACGAGGGCCCCCGCCCGTGTGCGAGGCCCTCTCTCTCACCACCTCACGAGTGTCTTTATTATTAAAGCACAAGAGGGGGTGATGGGCCCCTCCACAACAGTGACAATCTCGTGGGTGGGGGCAAGCCGATGCCATATGAGCCCCCAGGCAGCGGTAGCACCAATTCCGCTGCTTGGCCATATTCCTACGCCCCTCGGTGCGTAGGACAACAAATTTGGGACAGGCCGGCAAACGATGGCCATCCCGCTTGCAACACTTGCAAGGCATCGGCCTCTCCCCGTGTGGAGAGTTGTGCCGCACTGCAGTATACTGCTTGTGCGGGCGGCGCTCTCTCCGTGGCGCTGCCCGGGTTGCCTCATAGCGGCCTGTACTCGGTCCCGGTATAGGAGCCATATCCAAGTGGTCGGTCATCCGACACTCATCCTCCAAAATCTGAGGAGATCCGAGAAGGGGGGGGAGGTACGAGGCACTATTGCCCCCGTATCTTTGTTCAAAGCGCCCCTTCACCTCCATGGGAAGCTTATTGAGGATGAGGTGGAGCAATATGAAGGACCACTGGTCCACCGGTAGGTCAAGTCGTTTGAGCGCATTAATAGCGCTTAGCAGCGGGTTCACAATCTCCTTCCTCAATGAGGAGACCCGCGATACTCGTGGCAGCCCTAAAATGGCAGCCACATGTGTGTCCGCTAGCAAGCGAACATTCTGATACCGGGCGGTCAACAACGCCCTTGCAATCTCATAACTGTCATCGTTGACAGGTAGATGCTGGACAAGCACACCGGCCTCTCCACGTAAGGCAGAGAGCAAATAGGCCAATTTCTGGCTAGGGAACAGGTCGTCCCTCGAGTGAACCAGGCTATCAAAGAGGTTAATGAACCCCATCCAAGAAGCCAGGTTCCCATCAAAGGTTGGGATGTCTAAAGTGGGCAGTCTGCCCAGCAAGCCGGCCGGGGTAGGCTTGACCTCCCCGGGCGTGCACGACTCACCCCTCCGGGCGGATAGGATTGCCTGAGCCTTGTTTATAATCACATCCGCCTGTTCAAAACATTGATCATAATCGGCATTAAATTGGTCGACTGCCCGCAACTCAGCGGCACCCTCGGCTGGGTGGTCGAGCAGATATTGTTGATGAGCAACGAAAAGCTGCTCCAATTCCTTCAAGCGAGCAGGTACTCCCTCATGCCGAATTAACAAGGCCTGTTCTCGGTCTGGTCGGTCTACCAAAGCGACGGCATTAGCAAACCATCTCAAAATCTTTTATGCACTCGCGCGGGCACCACTAAGCGGGCTGACTGGCGGGACCATTTTGCACCAAAATTAAGATACACTAAAATAATACACAGACAAACAGACCGACAACCGCAGACAACAAAACAGATCGGGAGGAACTTCAAAGGCAGAACAAAATATATAAACAAACCAAAATCAAGTGTAAATGTTAGAACTTAACTAGAACAACAAAGGCATTTAACAACAGAATTTTTCAAACAAATTAAATTCAAGTATTAAGTCAATAACTTAACAAACATAATATTCAAAGGCAAACAAAACAAAATCAAATGTAAATGCTAAAACTTAACACAGCAAAATAGTGTATTACAAACAACAGCAAAGTCATTTAGCAGCAAAATTTTTTAAACAAATTAAATTCAAGTATAAGTTTACAACTTAACAAACAAAATATTCAAGGGCAAAACAAAGATATGAAAAAACAAACCAAAATCAAATATAGGTAAATGCTAGAACTTAACTAGAACAACAAAAGGCATTTAACCCCAATTTTTCATATACAATGACAATGACAATGACAACTAGTTAGGGAGATCGGTCCACAAATGAGATTGTAGTCGGTTTAAAATCAGCAATCAAAACCAATTAATATGTATTGCCCGTTTGGACAACCAACAAGATTACAATATTAATTGTACAATACTAATCAATCAATCAAATCTAACAACAACCACGCTCTGCTACGAAAAGATGGTGGTGCCCAAAGTAGACACCACCACGTCGGCGTTTCGCCGATTATTTGATTGCTGATGTCGACCAAATACAATTAAAGAATTTGCTACTTACCTTGTCTCCGTTCGGTCTCCGTATGTAGCCGGTGGACTTCCTGAGCTAGCTCGAAGGAAGTCGCGGCTCCTGAAGAGCTACTGTTAACCGATGGAGACCGGAGCACTACATAGGCCTATTAGGCCACCACGGCTCACACACGCGACGATAAAAGATTTGGTGAATTTACACTTTCACCGACACTAAAACTTTGGCGGACCCTCGCACCAACAATCACTTGGTGCGCCGCGCAATACTATTAGTTAGATGCTTATATATTTTATATTATATTTTATTGCTGCCCGGTTCTAACCTAGTTCAATGTCATTCCGTATTCGACTCGACTGACATGTTACATGCGGCCGGCCGCCACAGGCTGTCACTGCACAGACTATAATGCAGTGTTGCCACTCGCTCTTCCTCGAGCGTAAACACTGTTTCTTTTGTACTACCACTATACATATGTCATTAGATTCTTAATATTTTTACTGTTCATTTGAAGTATATTATGTTTTCTTTTTTCTTTTCTTTTTTTTATTGTATATTATGTTTAATTATTTTTTGTTAGAATTAATAACCTAGATTTTAAGCTAATTTTTTGCACTACCCTTAACATTTTGTACTGTTTCTTATTTCTGTCATTCAATGGTTGCCTGTAAGAGATTGCTTATCGCCAGCTGTACATTCTCTTATTAGTATGTGTTCCCGACTACTTACAATGTTTCGCGCTCTTAAACCGCGCCTAACTCGTTTTTTGTATTAATTCCTTCATTTTGCATGTTAATTTATTATTGATTTATTTCTAACGCCTCAATTTCATCCGAAAACATCCTTGCTACAAGCTTCATGTAGAACGAAGAATTATTCCAATTTGAGCTCCTGTGGAATATTAGACCTCACTGAACATATTACTGGGAGGCTGTAGTTCCGACCATTTTTCGCGGGAGCCGGGGACAACCCTGGTCGGCCCAATCGTCGGAGCTACCAACCCGAAGACACTGCGCCAAATCGAGCTACGAAGCAAGGGCTGGAGGACCTGGTGACGTCACTGCGGTGTTTCATCCAGGCTGGTAGGCCAAATGAGATCCCTTGAAACAACTCACTCACTCAATCACACACACACAATGTATCAAATCGCATTCTTGCTTCCTCTCCACTCCCTTCAGCGTTTGCACACCACACGTCAGTGTGAAACAACTAGGAATGAAAAAAAAACTAAATTCCCAAGGGATAAATTTTGCTGTCACCTTTGGCCGTTTGCATCGGGGCTTTCGCATGAGTTTCGCAATCAAAAATGCTGCTGGTGCAGAAACAATGATGACAGCTTCATATTATTCAGAAAACAGTCCTAAGATTTTCCCAAGATTTTCCCAAGACATGCCATTGTTGTATCTGCTAAATGGAAAGAAGCAGGTTATAATGTCATATTCTTATACTAAACAGTTTCTTGAACTTATTAAACTACAGTCTATTAAATTATAATAGTGTGAATAATAGAATCGAATAAATAAGAAAAGACGGCTAGCCTATTTGCCAGAAAATTGAGGAACCCAATTTATTGTTGGCAATATAATTTTAAAAGGCAGGATTTTGTTCTAATATGGCAGTTGTAGGTGCAGCATGTGATAATTCATTGATTTTTGTTTTCAAATCACTTTTATTTAAAAAATAAATATGAAAAATTTTTACTGGTTAATGACAAAATTGACAAGACCTTATGATCAATTTGTGAGATCTTGTTGAATAGACAGTATTGTTGATTACGTAGACATTATTTGTTATGGTCTTAAGAATTATCCGCATATTAAACTTAAACCTAAAGGGATAATATAGGGGTTAATATTTACTACAGTCTAGGGTGTAGTCACTTCCTATCCATAAATCCTTAGTTTGCTATCGTTATCCAATTGCCTTTGTCAAAGTTGCCGGGAAGATATTGCTTTTTAGCAATAAGGCCCTCTATTTGAACATATCTTCGTTTTCAAAGTTGGTTCTCTTTGTTTTACCTAATATGTTATTTATGCAATAAAGGGTTGATAACTTTATATTATTATTAACCATTTGAGGTGAAAAGTTCGCGAGCACAGCTAGGAAATAAAGAAATGATATAAATGAAATTATTTATTCATCAGAATCATAAGAAAATCTTATCTTATTTACAATTGATCTCAGTGATGCCAATAGAACCAGAGCCACAGCCGCAGCTAGCAGCGCCAGAGCCGGCGGTGTCCAGCGTTCCTTCGAATGCCACTGCGCTCGCAAATGGCAGTATACCGGTCACTTCCAGCAGGGCCTCGAGCTTGTTCTCCGAGGTAACGGAGAGACCGGTGGGCGCGATCGGGGAGATGGAGGTGACTAGCAAGGGGCCGCTGATCACGATTTTACTGAGGTCGGGCACCAAGAGTGGGGCGCCCGCCGCGGCCGACGCCGAGGCAGCGGCCGCGGCGGCGGCGGCGGCGCTCGCTGCGGACAGCCCGTGGTGTGGAGGTGGCGGCAAGATTAAACTGCCCAGAACGCTCTGCAAGTATTAATAAGTCATTTCATCACATTATCCTCACGACACACTGCTCTACCTCTACTACTTGGCTTTTTCCCGCCATCACACTGCTCTGCAGTTTGGCAGGATAAAAACTATGTATGTGTTTTAGATTTTCTTGAATAAAGATGTTTTATTGTAATTATTAAGTTGCAACTCTAGCCAACAAATTATTAACGGAACTCATACCTGGAATAGGAGTGCTGAGGCGCACAGAATGACGAATTTAACTGCCATTGTTGACTTTGCTTGTAGTATTCAAACGGGTTACTATGAATGTTACTACACATGTTTCATTTTTATATTATTCTGTTATCTTTAAGGTATGCAGTCATTTCACCTGTAGAGGATAAGAACTCGTAGCTTCACGCACGCACTGAACAGTTGGCATATTACACGTGACCTTCCTAGATAACAAATGACAACATGACCATATATAAAAGCGGCTGAAAAGCAAGACAAAAACATTCCCTTGGTTTGACTTGCTTACTCAAGTTATCGAAACTCACATCATGATGTCTTCCTACGGACTCTTGCTTCTTTGCATCCAAGCGTGTCTGATACAGGTTTGTATTTAAATTTAACCTTATAAAAAATTATAGAATTATATGATTTAATTACTTTGTAAATAATTTTTCTATGATTTACTTTTATTTTGCGAATGAAGACGAAAACTAGTGTTTGTTCTTAAATTTCTGAAGCGTTAAATTCCATTTATGTATAATTAATGTTGACGGTATCTGAAACAAAAACTGCAATCTATTGGCAGGTGGCACTTGTGGGTGCGAGCCACCTCCCTCCACCTCTCGCCCCCATCGTGCACGCGCCGGCCGCGCCGCTCAAGATCGACATCGACGTGCTCGCCCAAGCGCTGGCCGCGGCCGGTGTGGGCGGGGGGGCCGCCTCCACCAGCGCCGCCGCCAGTGCCGCGGCCAGTGCTGCTGCCGGCGCTGCCGCCGCGCCCGCAGTTCCCGGGCTCACCGCCGTGGGCGAGGGCCAGCTGACGGCCGCCGGCGCGGTCACCGCGGCGGGCTCCGCGCTGGTCGGCGGCGCGCTCCCGGCCACCGGCACCGTGGCCTTTGGCGGCAAGCTACCAGCCGCTGGCTCAGTGATCCTTGCCGGCAAGTGTGGATGCGGCTGCCCTGTCTGTGTTTAAAATAGTAGATGCTTTGAATCAATAAATAAACGCTGTACATCAAACATATCGTTTTCTATACTATATTGTGCTCGGAAAGTACTTTCTTTTTAGAAATTAAGCATCGATTTGGATGTCATTATAAATGATTATGCGTGCGCAAAAAATGTTTGAAAATCCTTAGTAACATAAATGCTAGCCGAGGCTAGCTGCCGGAAAATGTAATTCTTTGCCACGGTGCTGTCTGTACCAACTTGGCGTCGTCGGACGGTTTTGGCAGCGCAGCGGACCGAGATGCTCTCACTCGCAGGGATGCGAGTGAGAGCGAACTCTACGAGCAACACAACGTGCGCCGACGCCGAGACGTAACTACTTGGGCTTCGCATCAATATCAATCTTCTTCTAATTCTCGTGTCACAGTATTTGTAACCGAACTTCTCCGAAACGGCTTGACAGATTTTTAAGATTTTTTTTTATGTACATACATTCGGTAGGTCTGATCTGAGAATAGGTGGTAAACTAATTTTTATACCCCTAGGTGATAAGGGTTTTTATTGAAAATATGTGGATACACCAATATTAATGTTGGTACTACTGATCCATGGTACTAAGGATACAAAGTTGTATCACTTGTACCATCAATGGTACTAATGGCATAAAGGCGGCGAAACGTAGTTCGCGGCCACAGCTAGTGTATCAAGCACGCTGTGCCGGCCGGCGCAGCGACCGAATTCCGTGACGCTACCTTTACCTAATTGCTATATTTATTTGCGATGGACCGTTAAACACTGTACAAGAATAATCCACATCTTTCTGGAATTTTCCAGAACATATTCACTGGACTGTATCATCCTGTCTGTGTTTGGGTACCTCCATCTTACCTATTTCTGCGGCAAAGCAACACTGCTTGCATTGCTGTGAAGTTGGAAGGATAAGATTTATGGCAGTAAAATTACTGGGTACCGTGACTTTACATCTTATGTCACAAGTTGGCAACGTACACTGTGGTTCTTGTGGGGGTTGCAGATTTGCTGCGATTCTCACAAGAACCACATGTGCTTTAAGTGACTGTTACAACCACAGACATATAAATAAAAGCAGACTTAACGTATTGCTCAAAAATGTGTGCAACTTTACCACATGTAAACATTACTCACACACAAACAAAAGTCAGGGCCGCATCAGGGTACGCCGGGGTCACACTCTGCACTATAAGGACTTTGTACTCATTTTTACAGGGATTTTTTATTGAGTAAAATATGAAATTTTAAAGTGATAGAGTAGAGTTGGATTGTCGTCATTGAAATTTGAAGTTTAAAAAGATAATTTAGAACAAAAATTTTGAGGATAAAGCAATAGCTTTTTTTTACTGAGTCTTGAGTGCATCACACACAACATGAATGTAGTCATTAAGCTGAATTAAGACGGTTCATTTTTGCTGTCGTCTAAATAAGACAATTTATCGTTTATTAGTGATGCGCCTTTGCCTATGAAAGTCACTATAGTTATAGTTCCCTATAGTTATTTTACCCCCTTGAGGGTAAAATTTTTACAAACTCTGAATGTCATATTTATTTATAGATATAACAGCCTAAAAGATGTTTCAAGCTTCTAGCTTTAAAAATGACAATACTTCCATACAACCTTTCATCCCTTTTTTCGCATTAAAAAGTTCCTTCTCAGGCTTTAGACTATCTGTGTACCAAATTTAATTTAAATCGGTTCAGTAGTTTTAGCGTGAAAGCGCGACAGACAGAGTTACTTCCACATTTATAATATTATGGTATGGATGTAGGAGTTGCGAGGGAATTAAAAAAACAACTTATATGTATGTATGCTTGCTTATTTAATATTAAAAAGGAAAATTTTCTTGAAATAATTTCGTTCGGAAATTTGGTCAGTACGAGCGTAATGATGACATCTTATGTCTAAATAATTTCACAATGGTTTTTAATAAAATATATACATGTTGTGCATCATGTTCCAAGTCGTGGGTCCGTCTCTCTACTGTCGTCTTCTTTGAATGCTGCAAATTAAAAATATTTTTACAATATGGATATTATTATCAAAGTTAACATAATCATAGTACCTACTTCAATTTTACAAAAAGAAAAGCATGAATTTGGAAGGCAAAGGTTCACAGTGCCCTACTCTTGGTATTCATTGAAATTAAAAACATTTCTTTAATTTAGTTTTATAGACAAATTTATATAATATCATATAGTTTCATTCTACATAAGTTAATAGTTAGTAGCACAATACCGACAACAAACTACCAGGATGTTCATAAATATAAGCTAGATTTTCTATTCTAGATTTTCTATTGAAATTAAAAACATTTCTTTAATGTAGTTTTATAGACAAATTTATATAATATCATATATTTTGATTCTACATAAGTTAATAGTTAGTAGCACAATACCGACAACTAACTACCAGGATGTTCATAAATATAAGCTAGATTTTCTATTCTAACCCTGAGTTCGACACCTTTGAACTGCCTAGTACAAGAAATGTCAAATTAAGTCAATGAAACATATTGAATTGAAAAATTCACAACTATTTAAAAATAAAACCAAGTAAAAACAGATTTTTGTGCAAGGCAGTTAAGATAGCTCACAATCTTAGAGAATTACAATCATGAGACGCGATATACATATTGTAAGCTTAACCAAAAAATATGTACGAGAATTACTTACCGATGGAAGGTAATTTCTGAAGTTTTATTATAAGATAGTATGCGTAAGAACACTTCGGGGCATAGCACTTTACCATTTTTCTTGTTCGATTAGCAGTTATTTTTATATAAAATCACAAAACAAAATAATAGGTTGGGGAAAAAGTTTCTTCGCATTTTTTAAGAAAATTCAAAACATTTTTTAATATAGTTTATTTACATTTAACTAAAGTATGTAGGTACCATTTTGTTCGATAACTTTTTGCCATCTTGTAGGTAGGGACATGATCCCATTGCTATAGAAATTTTGGGACTTCTGGTCAAAATACCGCGACAAGTGGTTTTGGCAGTCCTCTCGTGATGTTAACCTGACACTGCCTAAAGAATTCTGAAGAGACCGAAACAGGTGGAAATCTGAAGGTTCAAGGTCAGGACTATACGGCGGATGCATTAACACCTCCCAGGCAAACTCTCTTAATTTTTGCTGAGTGGCTAAAGATGTGTGAGGTCTAGCGTTATCATGATGAAAAACCACACCCCTTCTGTTGATTAATTCCGGCCGCTTTCTCTCAACTTCTTGCTTTAATCTCATTAGTTGTTCGCAGTAGAATTCAGAATCGATGGTCCTGCCTGGTGGTAACAGCTCATAATGAATAATGCCCTTCCAATCCCACCACACACACAGCATCACCTTGTTGCGAGTTAACCCGGGTTTCGCCACAGTCTGTGAAGCCTGACCGGCCTTTGACCACGACCTTTTTCGCACGTTCTTGTCGTACGTGATCCACTTTTCATCACCAGTTATCAGCTTCTTCAAAAATGGTTCGGTTTCATTACGTCGTAATAAAGAATCACAAATGAGTACACGGTTCATTAGGTTTCTTTCAGTGAGCTCGTGAGGTACCCAAATGTCGAGCTTTTTTGTGTACCCAGTTTTTTTCAAATGCGCCAAAACTGTTTTGTGGTCAATTCCCAGTTCTTCAGCTACGTCGTAACTACTGACATGCCGATCTTGCTCCACTTTTTCAAAAATGGCATCCATTTTATCTGTAATACCAGAGCGACGTGCATCTTTGACATCAAAATTTCCGGATTGAAAACGCTTAAACCAAATTTGTGCTACTCTCACAGACACTGCACTAGGTCCATAAACATCGCAAATTTTTTTCGCGGCTTGCGTTGCATTTTTACCTTTTTTGTAGTAAAATTTTAAAATGTATCGAATTTCTTCATTAGATTCACTCATCTTGGCGGTACGAAAAACAAATGAAAATCACACATTTTCCTAATTTGAATTTGGAATTATGTTCTTTAAAATTTAAACTTTCAATGATACCAAAACCAACCAGATACAAATAGTATAGCCAAAGAGATTTTATTACAAGTTTATACATACTATAATGCGAAAAGACTTTTTCCCCAACCTAAACACAATGTCACTACACCATTTTTGTCTTACTTCGACAAAAGTAAACATGGCGTCTGCCACGGCTTCGGTAATGTTTATGTGTGCGTTAGTATCGACACGACATAGACGAAAAACAGAAATAGCGATATATCACGTCACTTGGGAGTGAAAGTAAAAACTATATACATTACTAGTACAAATGTGTGAGTAAAATTATGTTAAGTCTGCTTTTATTTATATGTCTGTGGTTACAACTTACCATTAGGTGGACAGTATGCCTGTTTGCCAACTAGTTGTATAAAAAAACATACGTGTGGGAGCATTCTGGTTAATAAAAGGCCACTCAGGTTTATTTTAACGTCTGTGAATTATTCTGGAATAATCTACATCATTATACATAGAATTTTGCAAATAATTCTTGACCGTTTGTAAGCATTCTATAAGGGTTCATTCATTCAAGGTTTTCTTTATTACCATCAACGACAATTGTGGAGGTGAATGCCTACCTCTTGGTCTCGTGTTGAAAATAAAGGAGTTTGATCGCGGTGGGTGGAAGTGGCGGTTGTGGCTGACAAAAATTTTAAAAATATATTTCTGACCTTTTCTATCACATACTTAGAAACTTTTAAAAATATTTTAAATTTAACTGGAAAATTTAAGCAATGATCGATTACTATCCAAAAATTGTTAAATGATATAGGATAGTGTGTCATTGTCCAGAATGTTTCCAAACGTTCTGGAATGTCCGGAAAATTCTCAAAATTTCCGAAAATATCTATATTATTCAAAAATAATTCAAAGACGAAGATTATCAAATAATACCATAACAGCTTCAATAATAATAATAATGGTACGGAACCCAACATTCCGCGTGGCCCGACGTGCACTCGTCCGGTTTTTTTCGTAAAATGAAACCTATTTCAATAGCTCATTAACATCCAATTTTTAAATATTTAGCAATTTCGTGAAACTTGGTTAGTAATAAAGCAAGTTTACATCATTTACTTGTTTTGTTGATATGTTTTGATTAATTTGATTTGCCCACCTTAAGTAGGCTGTGTATTTGTTTTTTTTTATTTAGTTCTCTATAATAACTTCGTTTTTATAATTTGGTTCTCTTTGTGTTATGCAGTTAGGGTAACATAATTTTATATTATTATTAACTACGGTTGTTAAACTCGTTAAAAGCGATCTGAAGTTCGCGAACACGATAGTAAATAAAGAAATGAAAAATAATGCAATTTTTTATTCATCAGAATCATAAGACATATATAAGTAGGTCTGATAATATTATGCACAATTGATCTCAGTGATGCCAATAGAACCAGAGCCACAGCCGCAGCTAGCAGCACCAGAGCCAGCGGTGTCCAGCGCTCCCTCGAACGCCACTGCACTCGCAAACGGCAGTATACCGGTCACTTCCAGCAGGGCCTCGAGCTTGTTCTCCGAGGTAACGGAGAGGCCGGTGGGCGCGATCGGTGAGATGGAGGTGACTAGCAAGGGGCCGCTGATCACGATTTTACTGAGGTCGGGCACCAAGAGCGGGGCGCCCGCCGCGGCCGAGGCCGAGGCAGCGGCCGCGGCGGCAGCGGCGGCGGCGCTCGCTGCGGACAGCCCGTGGTGTGGAGGTGGCGGCAAGATTAAACTGCCCAGAACACTCTGCAAGTATTAATAAGTCATTTCATCACATTATCCTTACGACACACTGCTCTAACTCTACTACTCGGCTTTTTTCCGCCAACAAACTGCTCTGCAGTTTGGCAGGATATAAACTATGTAGGATGTGTTATAAAGATGTTTTATTGTAATTATTAAGTTGCAACTCTGGCAACGTACTAAGATCACTCCAGAGGTGCCAAATAGACTATCGTTACATCCAAGTATTGCAGTCATTGTACGAAAACGCCACCATGTCAGTCTGCCTTCAGGACCAAAAGTCGAACCAGTACGACTTCAGCGCGGTGTGAGACAGGGTGAAGTTATATCATCGAAACTGTTCTCAGCTGCGTTGGAGGATGTATTTAAGCTTTTGGACTGGAGGGGACACGGCATCAACATAAACGGCGAGTACATGACTCACCTTCGTTTTGCTGATGATATCGTAGTCATGACTGAGACCGTGGAGGATCTAGGCACGATGCTCGAAGACCTCTGTAGAGATTCCCAACAAGTGGGTCTTAAAATGAACATGGAAAAGACTAATATAATGTCGAATTCCCGTGTAGTACCCACTCTTGTGAATGTTGGAGGCTCTACGCTGGAAGTTCTTGACGAATATGTTTACCTGGGGCAAATAGTCCAGCTCGGTAAGTCCAACTTCCAGAAAGAGGTAAATCGACGAATCCAACTCGGCTGAGCAGCGTTCGGGAAGCTACGCAGCATATTCTCGGCCCATCTACCGCAGTGCCTCAAGATGAAAGTCTTCAATTCGTGCGTGTTGCCAGTGATGAGAATACGGAACTGAGACGTGGCCGCTTACAATGGGTCTCATAAGAAGGCTCAAAGTCACTCAAAGGGCAATGGAGAAGGCTATGCTCGGGGTTCCTCTATGCGATCACATCAGAAATGATGAAATCCGTAGAAGAACTAAAGTTGCCGACATAGCCCAAAGAATCGCAAACCTTAAGTGACTTGTAAAGTTTACGAGCCTGAGCAAATTAAAGATGCGAATTGCTTGGTATGCGAGGTAGGCTCTGAATTTGCTGTGGTAGCTATTTACCGGTCACCTTCCTATCACTGTGTTGACAGGTTTCTAGGTGGGTTGGACAATCTTTTACCAACACTTTCAACCTTTGATAATGTGTGTGTTATGGGAGATCTCAATATTGATATTCAGACAGGTTATACTGATCGCCGCGCGGATGAATACTTAAACCTACTTGCAGTGCACGGCCTGCTACCAGCTTATACAATTGCCACCAGAGGAGAAAACTGTCTGGATCACATTTTCATTAAATCCAAAATAAAGCCTACTACACTAGTTGTGGAAGCCTGTGTCACTGATCATTCACCCACTGTTTTGTTTGCTTATTTAACTAAAAAGCCACATAAAGTTAACAGGCTCCGAACTAGATTGGACTACTCTGCAATAGATTCGACTATTTCAAATACTAATTTCTCATCCGTTCTTCTTTCAAAGGACGCTAACTTTGCCGCGGATTGTCTAATATCTAACCTTTCCAGTATAGCTATGCAATACACTTATAAATGCAACGTTCCACGTACAAAAATTAACATAAAGCCTTGGATTACGACTGGACTTCTGCGATGCATTCGCTTTCGTGATCGCATGCATGGACGGCTCAAGCGTAGTCCAGATAACATTACCCTTAAAATAACATACTTACGATACAGAAATTTTCTTAATAAACTACTTAAAAGTGCAAAATTAACTTATCAAAAACAACTACTAAATAATGCTAAAAATAACTCTAAATTAACCTGGAATGCAATTAAGTCAATTACAAATATGGAGTCACTGCCCTCTAGTGCTGAATCTCTGCTTGATTTACATCATGATCCAAACATTGCAATAAATATGGTAAACGATTACTTCGTAAATGTAGGTAGGAAACTTGCCAACAATATATTAACACGGAAGACACATAACGCTCGTTCCAACACCTCAATAACCCAAAGTGAATCCACATCTTTTGCATTATTTGATGTGGATGAATGGGAAATTGACAAAATAATATCAAGTCTACGTAGCGATTGCGCTGTCGGTTGTGATGGAGTATCTAGCCGCATTCTACAGTCATCAAAAAAGGTAATTGTCCCTCTATTAACCCATATTTGTCAACTCGCTCTTACCACCGGTGTCTTTCCTAACGCATTTAAGAGAGCTATAATCCATCCAATCCATAAATCTGGGGACAAAAATATTATCGCTAACTACCGACCTATATCAGTTCTAACAGCAATGTCCAAAGTTCTGGAAAAAGTTTTAAATAATAGACTGATTAGTTTTTTGGAATCACGACAAATAATTGCTAAAAATCAATTCGGCTTCAGAAGAGGTATCAGTGCAGAGGATGCTGTTGATTCCTTATTGGATAGTATAGTAGGGCATGTGGACGGAAAGCGGAAGTGTATTGCCATATTTCTAGATTTGTCGAAGGCATTCGATACCGTGTCCATTCCTTTACTGTTAAAAAAACTAGAGCAAATCGGTATACGTGGTGTTCCACTTCTGCTTTTTAAAGATTATCTTCAAGATAGGACTCAATGTGTTAAAGTGGGTGACTTGATGAGTGACCCTGAGGCGCTTGTCTTTGGAGTACCACAAGGCTCTATACTTGGACCTACACTCTTCAATATATACATCAATGATCTATGTAAGCTTACTATACCTAATTGTAAAGTGTTCACATACGCTGATGACACAGCACTAGTTATAGATGGAACAAACTGGACAGATTCTTATTTAAACGCGGAGACAGCTGTATCCACAGTTTTGTCATGGCTTGATACTAATTTGCTTACACTCAATTTTGAACAAACAAAATTTATAACTTTTGGTCTAAATAACAGGTCGCTGCCACCCGATAATGACTTAATGAGCAACATTGCTATCCATCAATGTAAAGGACCGGTGGCATGTCAATGCTTAAAAATACAAAAAGTCACAACTCTCAGATATTTGGGTATAATAATAGATCAACATCTTAAATGGGACCACCATATTAAATCTTTAGTAGCTAGAACCAGAAAACTAATATATGTCTTCAAAAATTTGAATAGAATAGCTGATGAAAAAACTCTCAAGGTAGTATATTTGAGCTTAGTCCAGTCTATTTTATCTTACTGTATAATTGGGTGGGGCGGCGCTGGTAAGACCATACTTTTACCACTCGAAAGAGCTCAGAGAGCAGTCCTGAAGGTAATGATAAGAAAACCTTTTCGTTATGCTACCACCCAGCTCTATTCTGATACCTCGGTGCTTACTGTAAGACAGCTCTTTTTAATGCGCACCATACTTCGAAAACACTCGCAACTACCATTTGATCCCATGATTCAGAGCAATAAACGCAGATCGGACATTGTCTGCAGAACACCACTGCACAGGACTGCTCTGGCAAAGCGGCATTATACTGTCATAAGTTGCATACTTTACAACAAAATAAATAAAATTATATTTATTTACCCTTGTATAAAAAAGGAACTAAAAAGTAAATTACACAATATGCTCTTAAATTTAACATACTCCGAAACAGAAAAACTCTTACCAAAAAGCTTATAAATAAAACCTGGAGATAATTACATAATTATACAACATACATACTTAATAGCATCATATATGACGTACACATAAACACACACACGCACGCAAACACACAAATACACACATGCATACACACACACAGACACGCACGCACTCCCTTACAATCTGCTGCTTTGTATAACAATTATTTATCTCTTCTATATTTAATATCAATATTATTCTATCTGGCGGTTTGAGAGGCTAAAACGTAGTGATAGATACTGTATCTTGTCTAGATATTCATGTTTTCGTAATTTGTCTATTAAACGAATTCCCAAAAAACAGACTTCGTCTTGTTTGGGAATTACTATTTTCATTTCTAAAATTACACATTTATCGTCTAGTGCCTATGTTAAAAAAAAATATAATGTTATTGATCCGGAGCAGAAGTGCTCCGTTTCTCACTTGAACCCGCTACTGGAATACTCAACTCTCGAGATACAGGCTAGTACCTAGTTCGTGGTTGGGTGGCTAGTGGTGGGTCAAGTTAATTTAAGTAAATTCCACTTTTGTGATTCTAGCATAAGAGACGAGACAATAAAGTTATTATTATTATTATTATTATTATTATTATTATTATGATCTTTATTTACTTTCATTCTTAAATATACATTTTTTTACAATATAAATATAAAAAATTATTATTATTATTATTATAAGTGGCAGTGGGCAGGAAACATCGCTCGTACGGATTGACGGCCGTTGGGGCGGAAAGGTCCTCGAGTGGCGGCCGCGTACCGGGAGACGCAGTGTTGGTAGGCCCCCCACAAGGTAGACCGACGATCTGGTGAAGGTCGCGGGAAGCCGCTGGATGCGGGAGGCGCAGGACCAATCGGTATGAAGATCCTTGGGGGAGGCCTATGTCCAACAGTGGGCGTCTCTTGGCTGATATGATGATGATGAACTCTCGCCAACAAATTATTAACGGAACTCATACCTGGAATAGGAGGGCTGAGGCGCACAGAATGACGAATTTAACTGCCATTGTTGACTTTGCTTGTAGTATTCAAACGGGTTACTATGACTGTTACTACACATGTTTCATTTTTATATTATTCTGTTATCTTTAAGGTATGCAGTCATTTCACCTGTAGAGGATAAGAACTCGTAGCTTCACGCATGTACTGAACAGTTGGCATATTACACGTGACCTTCCTAGATAACAAATGACAACACGACCATGTATAAAAGCGGCTGAAAACCAAGACAAAAACATTCCCTTGGTTTGACTTGCTTCCTCAAGTTATCGAAACACACATCATGATGTCTTCCTACGGACTCTTGCTTCTTTGCATCCAAGCGTGTCTGATACAGGTTTGTATTTAAATTTAATCTTAAAAAAAAA
Organism: Schoenobius gigantellus; assembly: GCA_963935595.1. Taxonomy (NCBI): domain Eukaryota; kingdom Metazoa; phylum Arthropoda; class Insecta; order Lepidoptera; family Crambidae; genus Schoenobius; species Schoenobius gigantellus. The sequence goes on from OZ012548.1 coordinate 31,937,846, forward strand.
TTCTTGCCCTATTTATATGATTTAATTACTTTGTAAATAATTGTCTATAATTTACTTTTATTTTGCGAACGAAAACGAAAACTAGTGTTTGTTCTTAAATTTCTGAAGCGTTAAATTCCATTTATGTATAATTAATGTTGACGGTATCTGAAACCAAAACTGCAATCTATTGGCAGGTGGCACTTGTGGGTGCGAGCCACCTCCCTCCACCTCTCGCCCCCATAGTGCACGCGCCGGCCGCGCCGCTCAAGATCGACATCGACGTGCTCGCCCAAGCGCTGGCCGCGGCCGGTGTGGGCGGAGGGGCCGCCTCCGCCAGCGCCGCCGCCAGCGCCGCGGCCAGTGCTGCTGCCGGCGCTGCCGCCGCGCCCGCAGTCCCCGGGCTCACCGCCGTGGGCGAGGGCCAGCTGACGGCCGCCGGCGCGGTCACCGCGGCGGGCTCCGCGCTGGTCGGCGGCGCGCTCCCGGCCACCGGCACCGTGGCTTTTGGCGGCAAGCTACCAGCCGCTGGCTCAGTGATCCTTGCCGGCAAGTGTGGATGCGGCTGCCCTATCTGTGTTTAAAATACTAGATGTTTTGAATCAATAAATAAACGCAGTACATCAAACATATCGTTTTCTATACTATATTGTGCTCAGAAAGTACCTTCTTTTTAGAAATTAAGCATGGATTTGGATATCACTTAGAGCAAAGGGATGTCATTACTAATGATGCGTGCGCAAAAAAATATTGAAAAACCTTGAAGCTAGCGGCCAGAAAATGTAATTCTTTGCCACGGTGCTGTCTGCTCCAACTTGGCGTCGTCAGACTGTTTTGGCAGCGGGTCGCGGGGATGCAAGTGAGAGCGGACGTGATACGAGCAAGACAACGTGCGCTGACGACGCCGAGACGTAACTACTTGGGCTTCGCACCGTCCGGGCGCATCCTATCCTATCTATCTACCAGCGTTCTCGCAAATAGTTAAAATACCAGTCTCAAGTAGCATCATAATACATTACATCTAGAGCCCTGTCGAATCCAATCAGTGCTGTTATTCTTTTAACTTTGCGGTTGTTCAATATCAATCCAATATAATTCTCAGCCGGGAAAGGCCTATGTCCAACAGTGGGCGTCTCTTGGCTTAAATTATGATAAATAAATAGTGCGATAAGACCTTTTTTAGCCCTGTAGGTAACCGTAACGTTGAAGGGGCATGGTTATTCCCCCAAATTATTGAAAAATGTTTAGGTAATATTCTTTTAAATGTACACAATAACGTTAATTGCAATTATTTGTTACAAGAGCGAGAGATAACTTCACAAACTTCACAAATTCAGTTATATAAAAAATTACGATGATACGTCTATTACGGTATTTTTTGTTGGCATTGGCTTTCGGGGCTTGACATTCCGCCCACCATGAACAAAAGGTTCATTGGCAATACAATTTCAACTCACTCTATAATTCTTAATCAAAAAGTGCATTAATATTTATAAGACATACAGAGAGACGATAACTTAGCATTCCATGGATTCATCGTGCGGGTGCCGGATCCATCGCGTTGCAGAGAAAAGAGCCAAGAGCAGTGCCTGGGGCTTACGACCCAGGTGCAGGTTTAAGTAGCTACTTTACAATGCATCAACATTCACCTTTACCACTCCAGCTCCTCTCTCTGCCTAACCATATTTGATACGATTTCGTCAGTGCCGCCATTGTTACGCGGTTTAATATTGAGCTCACGGACGTTATCGATAAGCCTAGATCTTTTAGCAATGTGTATAAGGATTTTGCCGGAATACCTCTCGCGCCTACTTCTACCGCATATAAGTGAACACAATAACCGTTTTTTGTGATATCGTTGGTAAGATCGTAGTATCTATTCAATTTAAATGTGTGGTCTTTGGGAATGTTATTTTCCCATGGCACGGTGAGTTCGATGAGTAGCACGCGCTTTAGTATCCGAGAGTAAAGCAAAATGTCTGGCCTGGATACAGTAATCGCTACGTCAGACGGAAACTTGTATTGTTTATCATACGTATTCATCACAAGGGTCCAATCCGGTGCCGAACCTATGATCGAATAGGGTTTATTTATTGGTTTTGTTTTAAAGCCCTCTTTAGTGAATTGGATGGGGCTTGTGGTTGTTCAGAAAGGCTTGTGGTTGAGGCCAGAAAGGGATGACCCTTTCTGGGCCTTTCGACCGCTTAACTGACTGCTTCCCGTATGATTCCCAAAACCTTATCATGACGTCGCGAGTTATGACACTTTTCTAAAAAAACTCTGCATCCCACCGTATGTGCCTCTATTCCAGGTGCTTCGCCACACGTATAGCATGTTTTTTCTGTGGCTATTCCCCATCTTTTTTTTTTATATTGCAGAACGTTGGCAAACAAGCAAACTGCCCACCTGATGGTATGTGGTAACAGTCACCTATAATACATGTGGCTCTTGTGAGATTCGCAGCAAAACTGCAACCCCCAAAAGAACCACAGTTTACGTTGCTAACTTGTGACACCAGATGTAAAGTCACAGTACCCAGTAATTTCACTGCCATATCTTACCCTCCAAACCGGAACACGGCAATGCAAGCACTGCTGCTTTGCGGCAGAAATAGGTAAGATGGAGGTACCTAAGCAGACGACCCTGGTACAGAGTCTCCCTCCAGTATTATCTATCTTGTTAGATTACATTGGTCTGGAAGAGTCATCTGGAAGGCGTTTATATAGAATTTCAGAATTGCAGGCAACCAATCATAAAGTAGAGTTTTCCACTTCAGAGCTGGCGGAATGCAGAATTCACCGATAGTTATCCTGTCATTTTGCATTTTCAAAATGTTGAATGTTATTGGTGATAGACAACAACCTTGAAACAAACCTACATTGTAACGTAGAGGTTGAGTAAAGTCATTTTTACCGACGAAAAAATGGAGGAGGTACTCAATTCGACGCGTATATATTTTTTTAATGTGTGATCACGCATAACTTTTTACAGAGAACTCCGATTTTGATGTTTTTTTTTATTGGAAAGGGTATATCCCGAGGATGGTCTTATTTAAATTTGAAAAAAAATTCTTACCCTAAGGGTAGGAAAACAGGAAATTATTGTTGATTTACTCACTAATTGTGATCAATGAGCACGCATTACTTTTTACAGAGTGATCCGATTTTAATGATTCTTTTATTATTGGAAAGGGTATACCCCGCGGGTGGTCCCATATAAATTTGAAAAAACAATTTCATCCCTAATGGTACAAAAATGGGAGATGATTGACGATTCACTCACTGATTGTAAAATTAATAGATGAAAGACACAAAAAAATATAAAATAAAAACTTTTTAACAAAAAAATTGAACCGCCAAAAAAACTAAAAAGCAAAAATACTGAAAAGTTAAAAATAATATAAGAATAGGTACAGACAACATCACACTTCTATATCGAAGTTGGTGCCAAACGATGATCTCCTAGAAAGTGTTAAAATTTGTCACCGACTTCAATATAGAAGTGTGATGTTGTCTGTAACTATTCTTATATTATTTTTAACTTTTCAGTATTTTTGCTTTTTAGTTTTTTCGGCGGTTCAATTTTTTGTTATAAAGTTTTTATTTAATGTATAACAAACTTGAGTTGTGCATAATATGATGTAATCATGTCTCTGATCTCCAAGGGAAAGTTATATCAGCACAATGCAAACATCGTAAGATCGTGCTGAATAGAACCAAATGCGTTTTCCAGGTCTACCCAGCACACTATTATTTGTCTCTCATGTAGCCTGTCATCTTTCAAACTTTGCGATAGTAAAGTATTGTGTTCCAGGCATTCAGATACACCGGGCAAAAACTCTTTCTGGTGGTTTGGCCTAAAATACTTGTTGTTACTCATGAAATGCGTCACTTTGGTCTGTAATATGGAGAAAAAGATCTTAGATATTGTGTGAGTCAATGCTATTGGTCTTGTATCCTTTGGGTCAGTTACTTCGTTTTTCTTTGCAACAAAAACCGCCTTGCCAAATGCCTTAGGTATCTGCTTCTTTTACCAGATCTCCTTATAGATGTTAAATAAGTGTTTCCGTACTGTGGGGCACTTCTTATATATTATGTAAGAAATGCCATCAGGACCTGGAGCTGATGCAGTTGCTTTCATTTTGATTTGCTTGTCAATCTCTTCCAAACTAGGTGGATTTGTTTGGAAGTCAACAAGAGGGTTTTGAGGTCTTTTGTAGGTTCACAGTACGGAGGTTGTTTAGCAACTTCATAAGTAACTTTAAAGTGGTTGTAGATTTGTGCATTGGTCAAAAGAAGCTTTCCGCCTTGCTCTTTGAATATGTTTTTCGAGTACTGAAAAGGGTTCTTATCGAAATTTACTTTGTGTTTTGTCCTAATAAGGACATCCCGGATATTAACATTTTGTTTGCTTATGGCTTGGATAAGCTTGAGTATGGACCTTAATAATAAATAATTATTTATATATAATTATTTATTAATAATAATCTTTTATTTCCCAACAGACCATACTAATTGTTAGTAACATTTAAAACTTTAACATAATATTTTAGTACACATTACACAATTAATACACTAAACACAGTTTATATTATTTATTTTACAAGGTTTGCCTGTGAGGAAATGTACTGGTGTGAATGGATATGGATCCTTCAGACTATTACTAACTTGAGAAAGTTATTTTGTGAGACTAACAAGCTTACACAATACAAATATTGATCTTCGAGCCTTTGGAAAGTTGAAAGTTTAAAAGTCTAAAAAATTTGTTAAAACTAAGCAAACTTACCGGAGGGAGACTCTGTGCCAATTTCGACTGCTTGGGTACCTCCGTCTTACCTATTATTGTCGCAAAGCAGCAGAGCTTGCATTGCCGTGTTCTAATTTGAGGGATAAGATAAAGCAGTGAAATTACTGGGTACCGTGACTTTACATTTACACTGTGGTTCTTGTAAGGGCTGCAGAAATGCTTCAATCTCGTCCGGGCTGGTAAGTGCTCGGTAGCCAAATTGTTATTTGAAGCATCGACACAGTATGTTGAAATTATCTTCAGATAGGCAGTAACTAAGCGATGCCCCTTGCATTTCAGATGTCCATGAGCGGTGGTTACAATTTATCATCAGGTGGACCACTGGCTCGTCTGCCACTGATAGCATTAAAAAAATACTAAGATTACGTGCGCGGTCGCATTGACTGTCCTGAACTAAAAGCTGACCTGCAGGACAATTATGGATCTTTCATCGTATGCCATGATTTAAATTTGAGAAAAAGAAGTAATGAAATACTGCATTTCGTATTACCGATCTCCAATGATATCATCACTATGGCATAATTTCAGTGATGTCATCATTAAATAATGAACAAATGATCAAAAATCTGACCGGAAATCGTATTTTTCGTTTTTCAGTATGATATCATATGATATCATTTGCAACATCATGAGATCGGTAAAAGGCCTTCTGTCCTTTAGCGTGCCAGGATTACGAACTCGCCACATGCACTGGCTTCTTTCATGTACTTACCACTACATTGCACAAAGTGTTTTTCGTTATTTTCATTTTATTTGAATTAGAATTAAATGAATAGAACATTGAGATACTTATATTTATTGTTGCCAATTTAATTTCAAAAACTGGTATGTGTTTTAGAAAGACCGGTGTAGGTACAGCAATTCGGGATCAGAGCTAGTAAAGAAAGAAATAAAATTATTGCAATTTTTTATTTATCAGAATCATTCGAAATTTATTCGTCAGATAAGCTTATTTACAATTGATCTCAGTGATGCCAATGGAACCAGAGCCACAGCCGCAGCCAGCAGCGCCAGAGCCAGCGGTGTCTAGCGTACCCTCGAACGCTACTGCGCTCGCAAACGGCAGTATTCCTGTCACTTCCAGCAGGGCCTCGAGCTTGTTCTCCGACGTGACGGAGAGGCCGGTGGGCGCGATAGGCGAGATGGAGGTGACTAGCAAGGGGCCGCTGATCACGACTTTGCTGAGGTCGGGCACTACGAGCGGGACGCCCGCCGCGGCCGACGCCGAGGCAGCAGCAGCGGCAGCGGCGGCCGCGCTCGACGCCGTCGCGCCCCCACTGGCCGCGGCCGAGGCGGCAGCGGCGGCGCTCGCCGCGGTCAGCCCGTGTTGCGGAAGTGGCAGCAAGAACGGACTGCCCAGTACACTCTAGAATAATAAAATAATTAGGCTGAATTATTAGATATATAGTGTGTTACTATTATTTATTTTCACTGTACAATAAATAGCAAAATCAATTTATATTTATCAGATAAAGTGGCCACAAAGAGGCTACCACAGTCTCTACTGTCTATACAACTATCGAAGCTTTCTCGGTATGAAATCTCTCAGTTAAGTTAAGGTAAGATATTCTTTTATTTAAATACGACAGGGAAACTCTTGGCCTTTATCTCAACTGATGCTAAGTGACTCCTCAATAACTGAGGAACTGGCTGTGTTAATGCTATAAACATTGTTATGGCGACACACTTAAGTAAGACAGTGGTAGCTAGCCGGGCGGGCTCGGAAGCACCAACCAAACCAAGCAGAAAAATTTCTGCCCCCATGGGAAATTGAACCCCAGACCTCCCGATCAACACCAGGTGGTCGCAACCACTACACCACGTAGGCGGTTAAATCTATTAAGCTTGCAGTCCTCACGTCAGCTATAATAATATCATCCTAATTGGCCCTCATATCCCGCCCCAAAAAGAGAATTCTCCACCACACCGGCTAGCCATGATGAAGATGTACCACGACGCAAATTAGTCTTGGTCCCATGGTTGGCTCAGAGACACCAGAGAGGTTACACTATCATCTCTAGGGAATCCTTAAAATATTATGTGGAACTCTAACACTTCCATTTGAGCTTGCAGAGTCCCGGTCCATGCCAAAAAAATGATATCGTACATACCTGGGCAAGAAGTGCGCAAGCAAAAGCAATAGTGAATTTCGTTGCCATTGTTGAAAATAACTTAGGTTCTTCTTATGCGAGGATAAAGTGTTCTAAGTCTGACCTACGTTTTTATACTATACCTATTACTCTATTTATCTAGTATGTGCCAATTTCGTTGCGCTATCTTTGTTTCGTAAGTATCGCATTCTGAAATATTTTACATTTCGACAGTGATACTCGAAAATACATTATCACATGTAAACTGCTACCGTTACTTATTACGAAGTTCATTGATTTGTTTTATGTATAAAAGCAAGTCCCCATTCTTCAGTGATTTATATTGGTTCCAAGATCCATCAAGTTCCATTACCAAACATGGCTTCATACGCATTCTTGGTGCTTTGCACTCTGGCGTGTTTGACCAAGGTCAGTATTATATTTATTTTATTTCACGTTTAACATTCGTACTTTTTTAAAAAACAAAACAGAAATACTTTTCATTTGATTAATTTCGCGTAATTGTCTTAAAACTTCAATAGAAAGGTTTTCAAAAAATATAATATTTAATTTTTGGTGTATTTCTAAAAGCGTCATGGATTTAAATTTTCTTAAAATTGTATTATTGAACCGAAAACATCATGCGATCGATAGTACATAAAAGCAAACTAATAATTATGATTATTAAAATAATAATTATCACGATGAAATTAAATTAAACCAATAAAATTGTTGCTATGGTGTGGCATTTGAATGTGACGTTGAGATGATGCTCTGTCGCAGGGCGCTCTGTCCTCGCTTCCGCCGTCGCCTCACCCGCTGGCGCCCAACGAGAAGCACGTGCTCGGGCTGAAGTCCGGCAACGTGGAGCTGGACATCGACGTGCTGGCGCAGGCGCTGGCCGCGGCGGGAGTGGGCGCCGGCGCGTCCGCCAGCGCGGCCGCCGCCGCCGCTGCCAGCGCCGCCGCCGCGCCCGCCGTACCCGCCGCACCCGCCGCACCCGCCGGCCTCACCGCCGTGGGCCAGGGCGAGCTCACGGCCGCCGGCCTCGTGCAAGCGGCGGGCTCCGCCCAGGTCAGCGGCCAGCTGCCGGCCACCGGCACCGTGGCCTTCGCCGGCGCCCTGCCCGCCGCTGGTTCCGTCGTGCTGGTTGGCAAGTGCGGATGCGGCTGCCCAGTCTGCCTCAATTAAGCGTTCAAACATGAAAACATTTGCTTCATTAAAACTTGCTACTCCAATTCAGCGTTGTTATTTAGTGTCTGTTTATTTACCCGTAAGAGCTATCTGTCTTTTTCTTCGGTTTTCTCGTATATGTTAAGGTCTTAGATCATTTAGCCTCTCAGGTTAAGGTTAAGAAATAAAATCCTTCCCACCATTCAAAACTATTATTTGTTAATATTTAATAAGGTTTATCTCGCATTGTGCTCTAGTAACGAGTGTATACTTCCAGTTTCTATAGACTGCACAGATTGTAACAGATGTTGGATTTTGGATCGCGTTTTTGGACTAAAACATGTTTACAGTTCCACCTTTATGGATCGACGATCTGCAGAAGGTAGCGGGAAGCCGCTGAATGCGGGAGACGCAATTCTAAAATCTCAGCATGGAGATTCCTGGGGGAGGCCTATGTCCAGCAGTAGGCGTCTCTTGGCTAAAATAATGATGGTGATGATAATTCCACCTTTCTTCTCTTATTTTTTGTTTTATTATCCCTTTTCTATGGTTGCCTGGAAGAGATGACTGAGTAGCAATAAAGCCACCTATTGCTTTTGTTTCTATGTTATTCGCTGTGTTGAGTAATTAGTAATTCTGTGTCATGCATGCAACAAAGTGATGTGTATGTAGGTACTATGTGTAGGTATATAAAAATATGACATATTTTTCATTTTGTCCATTTAAAGCTCCATTCACCCAATAATAGTCACAACTAAGTCACAACGGGAGCCTGTTGTACTGCTTGTAATTTAGGCTCCATCGTTTCACTTTAAGGCGCATAGTAACGTCAATCATAAAAAAATCACTGCAGAAAAAACCGGTTCTCTTCAAAAATATTGAATGAATTTAAAAAAGATATGTTATTATTCAATGCATACTTTAGAGGATGGTCTTTTTAATTTTTTGATAAATTAATTAAAACTTGGTTAAAATTTGACCCAAACATGCCTCGATTTTAAAACTTTAAACCTAATCGCGTCGTAAATATTAAGTTAAATCATATACTTTCGATTTTAATAAATAATGTGAACAATACTCTAGCGGATGGTTTTTATAGATTTTTCTTATTCGCCTTTGTTAATTTTTAATTGAAATAATTCATCTTACGCGTAAAGGTTTGCTTAAATATTCCCCTCACTCTCAGTCACTCACTCCTATGTTATCAGTGCGGGACGATCGACGCAAGATCATTGGGACCCCTATGCGCCTTAAGGGGCTGTTTCTTTTGTACTACCACTATACATATATCATTAGATTCTTAATATTTTTACTGTTCATTTGAAGTATATTATGTTTTCTTTTTTTTTCTTTTTTGTATTGTATGTTTAATTATTTTTTGTTAGAATTAATAAACTAGATTTTAAGCTAATTTTTTGCATTGCTTACTGCCAATAATCTCGAAGCAGATCGTACCCTACGCTGTGAAGTCTAATTTGTTAAACAGGTATGACGGCTTTTTTACTTTAATCACCCCAAAAAGCAGTGTTTCAAAATGCAGTTCTCGCCTAGCTGCCATATTTAATAAGTTGTTATTATTTGAATAAGGGGTTATGTGTGAACGACGTGGAACCACAAATCAATAACGTGCACATGCATTCTGAATACGCTGTATTATTTTATTCGTACGGACAAGTAGACATCCTCCAAATACAGTGTCAACGTAATTGAGTTTTAAGAGCACCAGTGATTCACATAGCCTCACTCAGTTTCTACATCTAAGTAGTCCCTAACACCGTACAAGACCCTCAATCTGAAAAACAGTTACGCAGAATCTCACCTAGATGCTCCTCAAACCGTAGTCTGTCATCAACAAGTAATCCCAAATTTCGTGCGCACGTAACCCACTCCAGGCGACTATCACCAATTGATACAGATGGATCTCTTGTGACAATTCCAGATATTTGTTTTTTGTGCCAAGTACCAGAAATTTGGATTTACTCGAATTCAACACCAATGTCATATAAATTGTGTCAAATGTCAAATAACGTTATAAGTAAGTAGAAGTAATAAAAAACTTATTCCTAGGAATAACCTCGGAATAGTTATTCCGTGTTTTGTCTTATTTTGACATATTACATCTGACATGTGCTAAAACAAGATAAAACACAGAATAAATTATTCCGAGGATTATCCTCGGTATAAGTTTTTATTTGTAAGGCCAATAGTGTATAAGTTTATTTTTTCTTTTTAGCGCATTTAAATAAAAGCTTGTTTTTAAAAAGGTTTTTTTAAGGTTATAGATAGCTCAAATAGCCGATAACGATCCGAATGTCGGCAGCATTTCCCCACAATAAAATACCATACGACATCACACTATGAAAGTAAGAAAAGTATACAAGTCTTGCTGTATCAACATCAGTCAGCTGACGTATTTTCCATACAGCGTGAGCGGCAGAACTAAGTCTCTTAGACAATTTATCGATATGTGGGCCCCAATGCAGCTTAGAATCAAGTGTGATTCCAAGAAATACTGTGGTGTCCACAAGGTCCTTTATTTTTACAGTGGTGTGAACCTCTTTTACATTTACATTCATTTCCTTACCACCATAAATTGTCAGAATATGAGAATGGCATGAGATATAAACTTAATTTGACTCTAGACATTGACATGTTATTTTAATAAATTTCATATTATTGACATAAACAAGTGGACATGCATTTCTAATAAGTCATACTTGACAAAAGATAGATTAATGGCCATTTTCACCAACCATACCTAAAGAATCCCCTAGCTAGGAGTCCCTTAGCTTAGGGTGAACCTTAAATCAAACCCCTACCTAAATTTAGTTTCACCAAGCAAAGTGATACTTTATTAGGGACCGCTTAGTTAGGTGACAGATTGCTTTAAGGCCCATATAGCCGCCAATGGCCTTGAGCGTACGGGCGTGGCCTAGTGTTCGCGCCGCGCCACCAGCCGTTACCTCGCATCTAAATATCAATAGTAGGGTGTACGTCGGTGTTACATTTTTTGGGACTATGCAATGCAATAATACGTGGGGCGCACTAAAAGTTTCCGGAATCAGTAATAAAAAATACTACTAATGGTCAAACATGTTTTTTTTTTAATACAGCCTCTTCTGGTGATGAAAATCGTTGATCGCGTAATTGGTTCTTGATTTTTGGGAAAAGAAAAAAGTTACATGGTGCCAGGTCAGGAGACTAATAGCGATAAATAAATGTAGTTGAATTGGAATTTAACTACGACTAAACTACAACTTTTATGATCGTTCGTATCGCGGTAATGTTTTGACAGGAGATTGAAACGCAACCCGCGGCCGTACCGCCTAACTCAAAGCGAGCACTCGCTATCGTTATCATGACATTAGAACAATAGTTTTTATGTCACAGATGACATTAGAGCTATTGTTCTAATGTCACGAAGCGATAGCGAGTGATCGCTATGAGTTAGGCGGTAGGCCCCCCGATTGATATTGGTACGAAACTGCTGTCAAAATACAAAGTTCATGCGGCACTCCTTTTTTTGGATTGAAGTTTGGCTTTTATCAATGTTGAGTGTTTTTCTGTTCTCTTTCTTTTTGTTATCTCTAGAGCTCCAAATTAGATCCAGCTTCGCTTGCGGTTCAACTCTCATGTAGAAATTAGCGCGTTACCAATTTTGTCCAAAGTTGAATTGTAATAAGAACTGGATTGGAGTTGAACCTCAGCGGTCCGTTAGAACTGTAGCGCGATTAGCCCCCAGGACCGTATGCAGGATGACTCATCATAAGTTGTACGTTTTTCGCCTTCAAAACTCATTTGTCTGTCTGGCCGTGTGGGAACTTGCGTTGTCGTGGTGCAAGATGATACGGCGTTGAGCGTTATTTTCACGGAGCTTATAAATAATTTCCGGTAAACAAATGGTCGTGTACCAGTCACGGTACGACAATTTTCTAAAGCAACAGTAGACACGTGTCCAGTTTGAAGTCCAGTCCAGTCCGAACGCGTTTGAATTCTGCAAACAGCTATTAAAAGTCGTCTTGCATGTTGCTTCTTTACCTAAAGCAGATTGAAGCCGAGCGAGGCTCTGCTGAGCTGTCAAATTACACATAAAATCGTAAAAAATCATGCCAATTTCCCGAGATTATCCATTTTATTGTAATCACGCAATTTTTAAAATGACGGCACAATGTGAAAATAATTGACAGTCAAATGAAGCAAATTGTATTCTTCAGCTAAAGCGTTCAATTTTCAAATGTAGTAATAACTTTTTAAATTTATACTTACTAATATTATAAAACTGAAGAGTTTGTTTGTTTAGTTGAACGCGCTAATCTCAAGAACTACTCATTCAAATTGAAAAATTATTTTTGTGTTGGATAGCCCTTTCATCGAGGAAGGCATCAACAACCTCGCGCTCAATCAATGAAAAATTTTGTAAAAACGGGAAAAGAATATATGGCGAAACGTAGTTCGCGGGCACAGCTAGTATTGTCTATGTAAGTGACCAATTTCGGAAACTTAGTGTGACCTATGTAGATACAAGGTTATCTTGTTTTTTTTATTTATATGTATGTATACAATCCTGAGTAATAATGCACATTATTGATGTGTTACAGGTATAGTTATGAAAAAAGTTACTTCATTCACGTTGTTCAGTCAGTCAGAATAATAAAATGGTCATGCTGATGAATCGAACCCAGCTTAGCCAAGGGGGCAGTCAAATGTATATTTAGCAAGGTGTTCATTGACATACAAAGAGACAGACAGACAAACATCATTAGTTTTATGACAAAATCGTGAGCTTGAACTATATTATACACCGTGTTTGGTCAATACCCTATCAACCCGAAACCTACCTATGTTAACATAGTCATGTAAAGATATCGTTCGTATCATTGAAAATTCGAAATTGTATAGGTAGACCTATTTGTATGCGGGATTTCAAAATTAATTTTACAATTTCGATTTTTCAATGCCGCCATAATTTTTTTATGACGTTGTTAACACGGGTAGGTTTCGGCTCAACTCACGATTTTCTCATAAAAGTAATGAAAATTTCTGTCTTTTTGTATATCCGTGAAAGAAAAATTCAAGAACTAAAAAAATACTTTATTCATTTAATTATCCACAAATATTAAAATTCCGAAAAACCTTTCACGTAAAGGACTAACAAATTCGGTATTGTGACTTTTTGTCTCTTCGTTTTCTTCCCTTCGCTTTTTAGGGTTCCGTAGCCAAATGGAAAAAAACGGAACCCTTATGGATTCGTCATGTCTGTCGGTCTGTCTGCCCGTCCGTATGTCACAGCCACTTTTTTCCAAAACTATAAGAACTATACTGCTTAAACTTGGTAAGTAGATGTATTCTGTAAACCGCATTAAGATTTTCACACAAAAATAAAAAAAACAATAAATTTTAAGGTTTCCCCATACTTAGAACTGAAACTCAAAAAAAAAATTTATCAAACCCATACGTGTGGGGTATTTATGGATAGATCTTCAAAAATAATATTGAGGTTTCTAACATGATTTTACGCGGGAGACACTTCCAAAGTGGTAAAATGTGTCCCCCCCCCCCCCCGTAACTTCTAAGAGAATGAAATCAAACCATCCATGCAAACTTCCACCGAAAATTGGTTTGAACGAGATCTAGTAGGTAGTTTTTTTTAATACGTCAAAAATCGTAAACTGCAATTTACCTTTTATTTAATCAAGTCATATACCTAAAAAAATAAAAAAAACATTTAATTTCATTAACATAAACCTTATGCATAAACCGTGAACCATTATTTTCTAATAATAAAAATTCCATCATTTAGGTACTTAATTATAATGTTTACTTATCAATAACTTAATTTTTAAAAATACACTATTATTAAACGTCGATCAAAGTTACGACGAACTACAAGAACTTTTATATTATGTTACTTGCTGCTACGGAACCCTTCATGGGCGAGTCCGACTCGCACTTGGCCGGTTTTTTGTTTATTTATTTCTTCAGTGGCTTTATTGCTCATTTCCTGTTTTTTTTCAATAGGTGTATTTTCGTCTTGATTATGCCTTCTCTTCGACGCAACTTTTTTTTATTGCGATAAGTTAGCAAACAAGCAAACTGCCCACCTGTTGGTAAGTGGCAACAGTTACCTATAATACATGTGGCTCCTGTGAGATTCGCAGCAAAACTGCAACCCCCACAAGAACCACAGTGTACGTTGCCAATTTGTGAAGTCAGATGTAAAGTCACTATTGTTTTTTTATAGCTTATTCTATTATATTCAGGATCTCTAATTCGCATACTTCTAGACTGCCTTAGACTAAATTGTTCTTATAATCACAAAAAGCGTCATTTCGCACACAAGAAGTAAATTACACGTCTTGTACTATAGATGCGCGTATCGTATTCACTATCGCATGTGAGAAGTGTAAGCACCCTAGCAATCGATATTACGATTTCGCGTAACAAGTGGATGGCGGCAGCGCAACGCGCAGCCTTCCTCCTAATGTCAGCGCTACACTGAATCTCGTCGCCCGTTCACGACGGTTTGCTGTGCAAGTGATAAAAAAATATTTTTGAAAAAACTAATAATTATTTTAAAATAAAAAATGTACAGTTTCAAGAGTAATTAATTTACATTTAGGTCTATCAACAACCATAAACATATCATTTGTAGTTTAGGAGCAGTTCGGAAATTAAATTTGAAAACAGACTCATTTCAAAAAATTTTTTTGCATACTATTTAATATACTTCAAACTTTTCAAATGTACAGTTTATAGGGCACATATCAAAGCGTAAAATTTATTTTTTGTAGAATTTTTTACCGGCTAGTTTAAGAGTAGTTCGCCTCCAAAAACCACCATTTCAGGTCTCTAGTCGCCTTAAGAAGAAACGCTGAACACAATAGATGCTTAATCGATTTTATGAAATTATCTGAAATATTGCCTAATTTGAGTTAAATAGATACAATTTATTGTACAGTAGCCTAATAATGACAAAATAAATATTTTCTGCATGATGTTGTACGAAAAAAACAACAGGCTGAACAATTATGTACGCCGCTGTCCAAAAAACGCGACTAAAGTTTCGGTTGACGTTTCCCACTCATAAGATTTTATTTTTATTTATTTATTATCAGAAAAATAACACGAGATGATATGAAATATAATTTACCTTTAAGATTCATTGGTTGATCCTGGCCACCTTGCAACAATATCTGTTATTAATTTTTGGCTTGTGTTTAAACGCCTATCAAAAATGTACCTATTTTACTACCAATAAAATTCAAAACGCTTACTAAAACGGATAAATGGTCACCAAATTGTGTTTCCTAAAATATTATAAAATAGATCCAAAATTTCTTTTTATTGAATGTTATAAAAATATATGAACGCCTATAAAATTCATTTCAGACCAAATATTATACATTGTTACTAAATTGATGTTACCAATATTTTTTGTTACGAGTATTAATTTGGTATTTTTATTTGAGCTAAAAGAACTAACGGTTAATTGAATTTCTTTTTAATACCAAATATTATATTGTGGTTCCCAAAAATATGAAATTGATTAAAATATGATAAGTCAAATAGTATATTTAGGTTTAAAATATTACTGTGAAATAAAAAAAACAAACGTAAAATGAAAATGAAATCGATTGCTATTCGGACCCGGAGTATGAAACATGCAGTTTCTTTTCAGTTTCATGCTCCGCTCGCTTCGCTGTGTGTGTTTTATCCTATAAGTTAATTTTTGATTACGCTTCTATTGGGTCCGCTTAGTAATCGACTTGATAGGGACCCGAGTCGGAATAGCCACTCCGAATGAAAATATGTTTTATTAGGTATATTCGTAGGTACTAATGACATTAATTTGTACTAAAGGAATAAAGGGAAGCAATTATAATTTTAGTTTTACATTAAAGTAATCTGGGTTTAGGCCTTAGTCAATCACGCTGGCCTAGTGCGGATTGGTCGACTTCACATACACCATTGAATTTCTTCGCAGAGGTACCCTTACACAGGGTAGGCTCGAGCCCTTCGGTGGGGACGTATATGAGCTGTGATGATGATGATGATGAATCTGGGTTTAATTTATTAATTTTGAATGACAGTCAAACAAATTTGAAGTAAGGTTTTTGGTAGTAATATTAAACTTTTTGTAAGACATTATTTGGTGACTGGTGGTGCCCAAGGTAGACACCACCACGTCGGCGATTCACCGACTTCTGGGTTGCTGATTTTTATTCACCGACTACCAGCTCTTAGAAAATTGGTATTACTTACCTTGGATCCGATTGGTCTCCGTATGTAGCCGGTGGACTTCCTGAGCTAGCTCGAAGGAAGTCGCGGCTCCTGAAGTGCTGCTTTCTGACCGAACCGGATGGTACACTTGCCTATTAGGCCACCAATACCCGAACTCGTTAACGAACACAAAGGCGTTGATACACTCTCACCGGCACTAAAACTTTGCGGAACCTCGCACCAACAATCACTTGGTGCGCCGCGCAATACTATTTGTTTGTTGCTTATATATTTTATTGAAACCCGGTGGTCATCATAACCTAATTCAATGTCATGACATTTCGACTCAACTGACATGTCACATGCGGCCGGCCGCCAAAAAGGCTCTCCCTGCACAGACCACAATGCAGTGTTGCCACTCGCTCTTCCTCGAGCGTGAACATCCCCCCGCTCCGGACAGTCCCGGACTGTCCGCCAAATCAGTCTAAGGGGAGGCGAGAAAGAGTAGCGACCGCGCGCTTCAAAACAGAATCCCCACCTAGGACCTCGGCAAACCTGGGCACACCATCAGACCCTAGAGTAAGTTGGACAATGCGTCCGCGACGCCAACGTAAGGGTGGCAGGTTTGGGTCCTTCACTAACACGAGTTCTCCAACCCTCGGTGGGTTTGTCTTATCTGACCACTTAACGCGCTGTTGCAAAATGTGTAAATATTCAAGGTGCCAGCGGCGCCAGAAGCTCTGGGTAAGCTGCTGGAGCAACTCAAACCGCGAAAGGCGTCCTGGATTGACATCTCTATAAGGATACTCGGGCAGGGCGTTAAGTGGTCTGCCTATCAAGAAATGGCCCGGCGTGAGGGCCTGCAAATCATTCGCGTCGGTAGACAACGGACATAACGGACGCGAGTTGAGAACCGCCTCAATCTTATGAAACACCGTCGCGAGTTCCTCGAACGTGAGAATAGTCTCCCCAATAACGCGGCGAAGGTGAGTCTTGGCGGCCTTTACAACAGATTCAAAAATCCCTCCCCAGTGAGGGCAAGACGGCGGGGAGTATCGCCATGTTACCCCCCTACGGGAGAGTGTGGATCCGATCTCAATATTATTTTTATCTAAAAATTCACAAACTTCTCTTATATGTCTATCAGTGCCCTTGAAGTTCGTCCCACAATCGGACCGAATTAGAGAAAGCAGTCCCCGGCGGGAGACAAATCTGCCTAACGCTGCTAAGAAAGCGTCCATGGTGAGCGCACTCACCACCTCCAAATGAACGGCTTTAGTGGCCAAACAAACAAACACACACAAATAAGCCTTTTCAGTCTTAGCATTACGGAGTCGCGACGTTTTTATAGTGAATGGTCCCGCGAAATCAGTTCCAACTCCTAAGAAGGTCATCGATTCGGTCACACGATCAGCAGGCAAATTATCCATTTGGGGCTGCATCGTCTCGGGGCGTAAACGATAGCAGGGCAGACATCGAAAGATAACAGATCGGATAATTCTTCGCGCTGACAAAATCCAAAACTCCCGTTGGAGGAGCGCGGTCAATGCATTACATCCGGCATGAGCATTCTTCACATGGCGATCAAGGATCAACAATCGCACCAATGGTCCGTCCTTGGGGAGCAACAGGGGATGACGTGATCTATCTATAAGGTATAAGGATTGTTACGTGTAGGTGCCTCAATCGGCCTCCTACACGTAACAATCCTTTATCATCCAGAAAGGGAGTCAAACGCACCAAGGGTCCCTTCAATTTGGACGTCCCGGTACGGAAAACCTTAAGTTCCGGTTCAAACGCTCTAGACTGGGTCATACGCACCCAATGCAGAAGAGCATCTTGGCGCTCCTGCGGTGAGAGGACCGGACACAAATCTTTGTCCTGAGGCCGGCGACAATTTCGAATAAATCTTCTTATCCAAGCGGTCACGCCGAGCAACTTGTCCAGAGAACTGTAGCGGTCTAATAAAAATTCCCGCTCTGGAGCCGCCATAGTCTCGACAGCGTGAACACGCAAGCCCGGATTTGGTACCTTCACCACAGCTGGTGTGGAAGGCCAAGACGGCTGTAACAACCATTCGGGACCCCACCACAGAGTGTGGTCAATAAGCTGAGGGGCTTCGCTGCCACGTGATGCACAGTCAGCAGGGTTTATTTTACCTGGCACGTGGCGCCAAATCAACGTGGCCTTCGAGGCCTGTATTTGGGATACCCGATTGGCCACAAATACTTCCAGGGAGTGGACGGAGTTCTTAATCCAACACAGGACAACCTGACTGTCGGACCAAGCAAAGAGCGACTCAAAGTCCACACTACGTCCCAGGGTGTCAACAACGTGGTTCATCAACCGAACCAGAAGAGTAGCTCCAGACAATTCTAACTTCGGAATCGTTAATCGAGTCCGAAGTGGAGCAACCTTACTCTTAGCAATTAGCAAGTGGAGCTTAACAGCTCCTCTATCATCGACCGTCCGGATATATACGACGGCTGCGTATCCACTCTCAGACGCGTCACAAAAGCCATGAAGGCTGGCCGTAAACCGTCCCTTAGGCAGTATATGTCTAGGGATACTAACACGGTTAATGTCGGGGAGAGACAACATGAAGTACTCCCAATCTCGCAGCAAACGGCCCGAGAGGGGCTCATCCCACGACACTTCGGCTGACCAAAGTTCCTGTAGGAAGCACTTCATCCAAAACACTACGGGACTAATCCAGCCATTTGGGTCAAAGGTACGAGCTACTGTAGACAAAACCAACCGTTTCGTCCAGACCTTGGGGCTTGGCAGCTCCAATCGATAGGTGAACGTGTCCTGGACAGGTCTGTATTGCACTCCCAAAACAGAGAGTAAATCTGGAGTGTTGGCATTCTCAAAAATATGAGGCTCCTGCTGGTGGTCGTCTGGCAAGTCACACAAAAGCTGAGGTGAGTTGGACATCCACTTCCTCAGTTCATAACCACCAGCCCCGATAAGAGCAATTAGTTCATCTCGCAAAATCAAGGCTTCCTCGACACTAGAGGAGCCCGTACAAATATCATCCACAAATGCATCGTCCTTGAGAACCAAGGATGCGCGAGGGTATCGTAACCGCTCACGTTCAGCGAGTTCCACAAGTGAGCGAATTGCCACAAAGGGGCTCGAACGCAAACCGTATGTATTGGTGTTCAGCTCGTAGACCAGCATGGGATCTCTGGGATCCTCCCTCCATAATATGAGCTGATATCGTCTATCGTCCGGGTGAATCACAGTCTGCCGAAACATCATCCGGATATCGGTCACAAAGACGACGGCATGGCGACGGAAGTTGGTCAATACATCACCCACCTCGTGGTGCAACTTCGGTCCAGCATGCAGACATTGATTCAGCGAAACTCCGGTAGACGTGGGAGCTGACCCATCAAAAACAACGCGTATCTTCCCGGTGGAAGGTTTCAAAACCGCGTGGTGAGGAAGAAAATTATGTTCCTCGTTTCGCCAGTCCAGTCGCGAGACCGACATGTGCCCCAGTTGCTCATATTCTCGCATGAAGTCGACATACTTCTGTTTGAGGTCGGAGTTCCTACTCATACGACGCTCCATGGACAGCAGCCGCTTCTCGGCCAACGGCCGGGAGCTGCCAAGTGAGGGGCGAACTGACAAAAAGGGCAAACGAGTGATCAGCCGTCCCGAGTGAAGGCGACCTGTATTGTTCTGGTAGAACAACTCACACTCCTCGTCTAAGGGGTTCACTCGCTTCACGGTAGGTGGCTCTTCCACCTCCCAAAACCGTTGAAGGACATCCGATAAGGTGGAGCTAACAGTTATGTAACTGTCCACCGATGGAGATGGTGGGTTATGCCTAACTGGTCCCATCACTACAAACCCAAGCGATGTAGATAAGGCTACCAGCCCACCCTTCTGTAACTCTCTCCTCTTCCCACAATACACGCGGCCTAGAACATCGGCACCGAGCAATAAGTGAATCGGACCGGTTCGGTGGAAGGAAGGGTCAGCCAAGGTCAATCCTGATGTCGCATCAACGACAGCGCGCGAAACGTGCTGTTGCGGAAGCTGACCAACAACCTTCTCATAAACAATCGCGGTAGCGCCAATTTTGGGCGCTGAAGAGAAGTGGCGGGAGAAGGAGAACAAAACCTGACCGATCGGATCCGGGATCCGCAGGTCTCCGATTCCTCGTACCGATTCAAGGTATGGAGATGTGTTCAAACTCAACTGCCGGACCAGCCAGCTGGAGGCAATGCAACCCTGAGCTCCCGTATCCAAAAGGGCGCGAACTAAAACAAAGGTGCCCCTCGGGCCCCACACCTGTACGGAGGCTGTTGGTAACAGCACCTGCTCCTGTGGGGGGGTTGCAGCCGACAGTTGGCTTAATGAAAATCCTCCCGCATTCCCCGCAACGGGGGGGAAGGGGGGTTCAAGGAAAAATGCGTGCGCGGCGGAGGAATAGGGCGCTCAAGGCGCTCGAGCGGGTCCCAATCCGGCACGTACTGGCCCCGATCAAAGCGGCATCGGGGGGCCGGGCGGTGCCCATGATGGGCGAAAGTTGGGGGAGCCCGTGACAACCGGGGTCTCTCCATCAGAGGGGGAGAGAAGCGTATCGGCTCCCGGCGTGGCTCCCTAATTACCGCGGCCCAATCCCGCGGTGGCGCCTCATAAGCGGCGCGTCGATCCCCCTCGGCCGTAGGGGGGGTGGGGCGCCCAATCCTCTCACTGGCGGGGGGCGCCTGTCCAATCTCCGTGGAGGGGTGGCACGCCCCTCCGATCTCCTCGGAGATGTGGGTGACCTACGAGGGCCCCCGCCCGTATGCGAGTCCCTCTCTCTCTCCGCCTCACGAGTGTCTTTATTATTAAAGCACAAGAGGTGGTGATGGGCCCCTCCACAACAGTGGAGGGGCCCATCCTCCTCCTCGGTGCGTAGGCCAACAAATTTGGGACAGGCCGGCAAACGATGGCCATCGCGCTTGCAACACTTACAAGGCAGCGGCCTCTCCCCTTGTGGAGAGTTCTGCCGCACGGCAGTATATTGCTTGTACGGGCGGCGCTCTCTCCGTGGCGCTGCCCGGTTTGCCTCATAGCGGCCTGTACTCGGTCCCGGTATAGGAGCCAGATCCAAGTGGTCGGTCATCCGACACTCATCCTCCAAAAATCTGAGGAGATCCGAGAAGGTTTGAACAAAGGTACGAGGCACTATTGCCCCCGTATCTTTGTTCAAAGCGCCCTTTCATCTCCATGGGAAGCTTATTGAGGATGAGGTGGAGCAAAATAAAGGACCACTGGTCCACCGGTAGGTCAAGTCGTTTGAGCGCATTAATAGCGCTTAGCAGCGGGTTCAAAATCTCCTTCCTCAATGAGGAGACCCGCGATACTCGTGGCAGCCCTAAACTGGCAGCCACATGTGTGTCCGCTAGCAAGCGAACATTCTGATACCGGGCGGTCAAGAACGCCCTTGCAATCTCATAACTGTCATCGTTGACAGGTAGATGCTGGACAAGCACACCAGCCTCTCCACGTAAGGCAGAGAGCAAATAGGCCAATTTCTGGCTAGGGAACAGATCGTCCCTCGAGTGAACCAGGCTATCAAAGAGGTTAATGAACCCCATCCAAGCAGCCAAGTTCCCATCAAAGGTTGGGATGTCCAAAGTGGGCAGTCTGCCCAGCAAGCCGGCCGGGGTAGGCTTGACCTCCCCGGTCGTGCACGACTCACCCCTCCGGGCGGATAGGATAGCCTGAGCCTTGTTTATGATCACATCCGCCTGTTCAAAACATTGATCATAATCGGCATTAAATTGGTCGACTGCCCGCAACTCAGCGGCACCCTCGGCTGGGTGGTCGAGCAGATATTGTTGATGAGCAACGAAAAGCTGCTCCAATTCCTTCAATCGAGCAGGTACTCCCTCATGCCGAATTAACAAGGCCTGTTCTCGGTCTGGTCGGTCTACCAAAGCGACGGCACTAGCAAACCATCTCAAAATCTTTTGTGCACCCGCGCGGGCACCACTAAGCGGGCTGACTGGCGGGACCATTTTGCACCAAAATTAATGTACACTATAATAATACACGGACAAACAGACCGACAACCGCAGACAATAAAACAGATCGGGAGGAACTTCAAAGGCAGAGCAAAATATATAAACAAACCAAAATCAAGTGTAAATGCTAGAACTTAACTAGAACAACAAAGGCATTTAACAACAGAATTTTTCAAACAAATTAAATTCAAGTATTAAGTCAATAACTTAACAAACATAATATTCAAAGGCAAACAAAACAAAATCAAATGTAAATGCTAAAACACAGCAAAATAGTGTATTACAACAATAGCAAAGTCATTTAGCAGCAAAATTTTTTCAACAAATTAAATTCAAGTATAAGTTTACAACTTAACAAACAAAATATTCAAGGGCAAAACAAAGATATGAAAAAACAAACCAAAATCAAATATAGGTAAATGCTAGAACTTAACTAGAACAACAAAGGCATTTAACCCCAATTTTTCATATACAATGACAATGACAACTAGTTAGGGAGATCGGTCCACAAATGAGATTGTAGTCGGTTTAAAATCAGCAATCAAAACCAATTAATATGTATTGCCCATTTGGACAACCAACAAGATTACAATATTAATTGTACAATACTAATCAACCACTCAAATCTAAAAACCACGCTCTGCTACCAAAAGATGGTGGTGCCCAAGGTAGACACCACCACGTCGGCGATTCACCGACTTTTGGGTTGCTGATTTTTATTCACCGACTACCAGCTCTTAGAAAATTGGTATTACTTACCTTGGATCCGATTGGTCTCCGTATGTAGCCGGTGGACTTCCTGAGCTAGCTCGAAGGAAGTCGCGACTCCTGAAGGGCTGCTTTCTGACCGAACCGGATGGTACACTTGCCTATTAGGCCACCAATACCCGAACTCGTTAACGAACACAAAGGCGTTGATACACTCTCACCGGCACTAAAACTTTGCGGAACCTCGCACCAACAATCACTTGGTGCGCCGCGCAATACTATTTGTTTGTTGCTTATATATTTTATTGAAACCCGGTGGTCATCATAACCTAATTCAATGTCATGACATTTCGACTCAACTGACATGTCACATGCGGCCGGCCGCCAAAAAGGCTCTCCCTGCACAGACCACAATGCAGTGTTGCCACTCGCTCTTCCTCGAGCGTGAACAGTGACCATTTATCCATTTTGGGAATCAAAAAGAATATTTGGACAAAACGTGCAATTATTCGTTTGTGTGTTTATTTATTTTGGACCAAATTATCATATATTCTAGGACCCTTTTTATAAAGTCATTTTAATTTTTTTGAGGCTATTTATTTTATTTGGTATTTCGGCTTAGGGTCCTAAAAATATTTCTGGTAACCATTTAAATTATACCCTTAATTTTTTGCATTACTTATGACTTTCGATTTCGAAATAATTCTTCATCATCTCCACGTACAACAAAATGTTTACTCAAAGATTATTTAACTATTAAGGTCTTTATAACATTTAGTGCAACGTCGAAGTGGGTCAGGTTAAGTACCTGATTGAAATACTTACCAGTGATTGTATTCGTATTTTTATGCGAGTACAATCTATACAGCCTAAAACATTAGGAAAGTGAGCAATTTACCGAAGGGAGACTTTGTACCAGGGTCGCCTGCTTGGGTACCTCCGTCTTACCTATTTCTGCCGCAAAGCAGCAGTGCTTGCATTGCTGTGTTCCGGTTTGAAGGGTAAGATATGGCCGTGAAATTACTGGGTACACCGTGACTTAACATCTGATGTCACGACTCACAAGTTCGCAACGTACACCGAGGTTCTCGTGGGGGTTGCAGATTAGCTGTAAATCTCACAAGAATCACATGTACTATTAGGCAAGGTGACTTTTGCCATTTGCCATCAGGTGGCCAGTTTGCTTGTTTTCCAGCTATGTTGTATAAAAAAATCTGTAAAAATATGCTTTCGCATTGCTCCAAATATTATTATAGTTCAAGTAATTTAATAAATTCACCTCTTAGTGAAATGGCGACTTCTGAGACTCTTTTTACTCCTGTTATAAATGCAACGCTTATACCAATCATTTCAGCCACTGCTAATAAATGGTTACACCCACAAATAGCAAAAATCTTAGTGCAATCAATAATTGATTGTTTTGTGGTAGATACAGATTTATATCTGAAAAAATGGTACTTGTATGTACTAATAAAAATTAGTTTGATAATCGAGCAAATAATAGAAGTGATTTATGGGAAAGTATTTGATTATTAAATGTAGTTGATTTGTCTAAGAAAAATAATACACTTTGCTTGGATAACCTGTAAGTATTTTAAGAAAGAAATCTTATCATAATTATTAATATAATCCGGTTTTTGCGGTCAATCCGTGAAAAAGGATTCTATGTATAGTTTCTACAGCGTCAAGAGCATCTAAATTATTAAATAAATATTTCGTGCTATTAGGATTAGAGCAAACTTGGAGAAAGTAACCTAAAAATAACTGTCACTTAGCACTAGGGGGTGGAATAATGAACCCCTATATTAAAGAGATAGGTGTCCTTAAGAGTTGGTGAAAACCAAATTTATACTAAGTGTCACTTATCGTGGCTTAGGGGTTACCTAAAATTTAGGGATTGTTGGTGAAAATGGCCATAAATCTATCAACATATGCAAAAAACAATTACCTGTATGGCTAAGCTTTTATTTTTCTAAGTTAGCCAAAAACTTGACTATTAATTCTCACATTGAAAATGCTTCTTTTGAGCAACATACTCAATGTAATGTTTTGGAACAAGTTCCAAGTAATTTAAATTAAATAATAAGACAATAGAGGTAGCCTCTTGCCGGGTATTGACCAAAGGAAAGTCTAAGTATTTGCGGATTGTTCATCTAAATATTCAAGGCTTTTCTGGGAAAGATTTAGAAATAAGCCTATATTTAGATTATGAAAAGATTGATGTATTTTGTGTCACTGAGCATTGGCTCAAAAATTATGAATTGTCAACAAGTTTAGATAACTATAAAATTGTGAGTTCATTCACTAGGAAAAGTACTATTAGAGGTGGATCCCTTATAATTTTACATAATGACATACAGTTTAAGGAACGAAAAGACATAATTTCTCTTTCAGTCGAACGAATAATTGAGTTATCATGCGTGGAACTTGATAATTTCATTGTAATATGTGTATACAGGCCCCCCTCTGCCCTGTCCTTTACGCACCTTCTTAAGGTACTCAGACGGTAACGATTCAAATAATAACGTCTTTGCCACTTTTATTTGCTCACTGCTAAACGATGATACACATATTTTTACTAAACTGTCTTCACTTACAATAGAAATTTTATTTTGGATATAAGCTAAAAGTTCATTTATCACAATGTTACAGTTTACGCACTTTACTGTCGACATTTTCAAAAATCAAAACCACGCACGCATCGGAGCACGCGCACCACGGATCGATGCGTCCGCGCGACTGTATATGCCTGGCGTCGCCCAATCACTAAATTTCTTTCTCTCATGTTTGACTTTAATTACTTTTTCTTTAAATATATTGTTACATTCATCTTTAACTACATTAAATAAATTATTATAGAGATTATTCGCGTTGCTCCCCTCGGTTGATGAATCTGCAATTTGATTAACAACATTTCTTTTAAATTTTTCTACACCGCGTTTTGTTATGGGTCTACAAGTAATCTCACGTTCAGAACAAACATGATGGTGTTCAAACGAAGCTAATTGCCCACTATGGTCAGAGTTTATACAATTAAAATAATTAATTTATCTTGTACATCACAGTTACAGAAAATGTTGTCTAAGCAAGTAGCGGATGTAACTGTAATTCGGGTTGGCTCTTGAAAAATATGACTCAAATTAAATGATTTAAATAAGTAATAAATCTACTACATAATTGTGATTCCACTAAAATATTTATATTAAAATCACCACAGACAACAATTTTTTTAGTTTTCCTAGATACTATTCTTAGTGCGTCTTCAATAGCAGACTCAAACTCTGAATAGTTTCCAGAGGGGGGCCTGTATACACATATTACAATGAAATTATCAAGTTCCACGCATGATAACTCAATTATTCGTTCGACTGAAAGAGAAATTATGTCTTTTCGTTCCTTAAACTGTATGTCATTATGTAAAATTATAAGGGATCCACCTCTAATAGTACTTTTCCTAGTGAATGAACTCACAATTTTATAGTTATCTAAACTTGTTGACAATTCATAATTTTTGAGCCAATGCTCAGTGACACAAAATACATCAATCTTTTCATAATCTAAATATAGGCTTATTTCTAAATCTTTCCCAGAAAAGCCTTGAATATTTAGATGAACAATCCGCAAATACTTAGACTTTCCTTTGGTCAATACCCGGCAAGAGGCTACCTCTATTGTCTTATTATTTAATTTAAATTACTTGGAACTTGTTCCAAAACATTACATTGAGTATGTTGCTCAAAAATGGCATTTTCAATGTGAGAATTAATAGTCAAGTTTTTGGCTAACTTAGAAAAATAAAAGCTTAGCCATACAGGTAATTGTTTTTTGCATATGTTGATAGATTTATGGCCATTTTCACCAACAATCCCTAAATTTTAGGTAACCCCTAAGCCACGATAAGTGACACTTAGTATAAATTTGGTTTTCACCAACTCTTAAGGACACCTATCTCTTTAATATAGGGGTTCATTATTCCACCCCCTAGTGCTAAGTGACAGTTATTTTTAGGTTACTTTCTCCAAGTTTGCTCTAATCCTAATAGCACGAAATATTTATTTAATAATTTAGATGCTCTTGACGCTGTAGAAACTATACATAGAATCCTTTTTCACGGATTGACCGCAAAAACCGGATTATATTAATAATTATGATAAGATTTCTTTCTTAAAATACTTACAGGTTATCCAAGCAAAGTGTATTATTTTTCTTAGACAAATCAACTACATTTAATAATCAAATACTTTCCCATAAATCACTTCTATTATTTGCTCGATTATCAAACTAATTTTTATTAGTACATACAAGTACCATTTTTTCAGATATAAATCTGTATCTACCACAAAACAATCAATTATTGATTGCACTAAGATTTTTGCTATTTGTGGGTGTAACCATTTATTAGCAGTGGCTGAAATGATTGGTATAAGCGTTGCATTTATAACAGGAGTAAAAAGAGTCTCAGAAGTCGCCATTTCACTAAGAGGTGAATTTATTAAATTACTTGAACTATAATAATATTTGGAGCAATGCGAAAGCATATTTTTACAGATTTTTTTATACAACATAGCTGGAAAACAAGCAAACTGGCCACCTGATGGCAAATGGCAAAAGTCACCTTGCCTAATAGTACATGTGATTCTTGTGAGATTTACAGCTAATCTGCAACCCCCACGAGAACCTCGGTGTACGTTGCGAACTTGTGAGTCGTGACATCAGATGTTAAGTCACGGTGTACCCAGTAATTTCACGGCCATATCTTACCCTTCAAACCGGAACACAGCAATGCAAGCACTGCTGCTTTGCGGCAGAAATAGGTAAGACGGAGGTACCCAAGCAGGCGACCCTGGTACAAAGTCTCCCTTCGGTAAATTGCTCACTTTCCTAATGTTTTAGGCTGTATAGATTGTACTCGCATAAAAATACGAATACAATCACTGGTAAGTATTTCAATCAGGTACTTAACCTGACCCACTTCGACGTTGCACTAAATGTTATAAAGACCTTAATAGTTAAATAATCTTTGAGTAAACATTTTGTTGTACGTGGAGATGATGAAGAATTATTTCGAAATCGAAAGTCATAAGTAATGCAAAAAATTAAGGGTATAATTTAAATGGTTACCAGAAATATTTTTAGGACCCTAAGCCGAAATACCAAATAAAATAAATAGCCTCAAAAAAATTAAAATGACTTTATAAAAAGGGTCCTAGAATATATGATAATTTGGTCCAAAATAAATAAACACACAAACGAATAATTGCACGTTTTGTCCAAATATTCTTTTTGATTCCCAAAATGGATAAATGGTCACTGTTCACGCTCGAGGAAGAGCGAGTGGCAACACTGCATTGTGGTCTGTGCAGGGAGAGCCTTTTTGGCGGCCGGCCGCATGTGACATGTCAGTTGAGTCGAAATGTCATGACATTGAATTAGGTTATGATGACCACCGGGTTTCAATAAAATATATAAGCAACAAACAAATAGTATTGCGCGGCGCACCAAGTGATTGTTGGTGCGAGGTTCCGCAAAGTTTTAGTGCCGGTGAGAGTGTATCAACGCCTTTGTGTTCGTTAACGAGTTCGGGTATTGGTGGCCTAATAGGCAAGTGTACCATCCGGTTCGGTCAGAAAGCAGCCCTTCAGGAGTCGCGACTTCCTTCGAGCTAGCTCAGGAAGTCCACCGGCTACATACGGAGACCAATCGGATCCAAGGTAAGTAATACCAATTTTCTAAGAGCTGGTAGTCGGTGAATAAAAATCAGCAACCCAAAAGTCGGTGAATCGCCGACGTGGTGGTGTCTACCTTGGGCACCACCATCTTTTGGTAGCAGAGCGTGGTTTTTAGATTTGAGTGGTTGATTAGTATTGTACAATTAATATTGTAATCTTGTTGGTTGTCCAAATGGGCAATACATATTAATTGGTTTTGATTGCTGATTTTAAACCGACTACAATCTCATTTGTGGACCGATCTCCCTAACTAGTTGTCATTGTCATTGTATATGAAAAATTGGGGTTAAATGCCTTTGTTGTTCTAGTTAAGTTCTAGCATTTACCTATATTTGATTTTGGTTTGTTTTTTCATATCTTTGTTTTGCCCTTGAATATTTTGTTTGTTAAGTTGTAAACTTATACTTGAATTTAATTTGTTGAAAAAATTTTGCTGCTAAATGACTTTGCTATTGTTGTAATACACTATTTTGCTGTGTTTTAGCATTTACATTTGATTTTGTTTTGTTTGCCTTTGAATATTATGTTTGTTAAGTTATTGACTTAATACTTGAATTTAATTTGTTTGAAAAATTCTGTTGTTAAATGCCTTTGTTGTTCTAGTTAAGTTCTAGCATTTACACTTGATTTTGGTTTGTTTATATATTTTGCTCTGCCTTTGAAGTTCCTCCCGATCTGTTTTATTGTCTGCGGTTGTCGGTCTGTTTGTCCGTGTATTATTATAGTGTACATTAATTTTGGTGCAAAATGGTCCCGCCAGTCAGCCCGCTTAGTGGTGCCCGCGCGGGTGCACAAAAGATTTTGAGATGGTTTGCTAGTGCCGTCGCTTTGGTAGACCGACCAGACCGAGAACAGGCCTTGTTAATTCGGCATGAGGGAGTACCTGCTCGATTGAAGGAATTGGAGCAGCTTTTCGTTGCTCATCAACAATATCTGCTCGACCACCCAGCCGAGGGTGCCGCTGAGTTGCGGGCAGTCGACCAATTTAATGCCGATTATGATCAATGTTTTGAACAGGCGGATGTGATCATAAACAAGGCTCAGGCTATCCTATCCGCCCGGAGGGGTGAGTCGTGCACGACCGGGGAGGTCAAGCCTACCCCGGCCGGCTTGCTGGGCAGACTGCCCACTTTGGACATCCCAACCTTTGATGGGAACTTGGCTGCTTGGATGGGGTTCATTAACCTCTTTGATAGCCTGGTTCACTCGAGGGACGATCTGTTCCCTAGCCAGAAATTGGCCTATTTGCTCTCTGCCTTACGTGGAGAGGCTGGTGTGCTTGTCCAGCATCTACCTGTCAACGATGACAGTTATGAGATTGCAAGGGCGTTCTTGACCGCCCGGTATCAGAATGTTCGCTTGCTAGCGGACACACATGTGGCTGCCAGTTTAGGGCTGCCACGAGTATCGCGGGTCTCCTCATTGAGGAAGGAGATTTTGAACCCGCTGCTAAGCGCTATTAATGCGCTCAAACGACTTGACCTACCGGTGGACCAGTGGTCCTTTATTTTGCTCCACCTCATCCTCAATAAGCTTCCCATGGAGATGAAAGGGCGCTTTGAACAAAGATACGGGGGCAATAGTGCCTCGTACCTTTGTTCAAACCTTCTCGGATCTCCTCAGATTTTTGGAGGATGAGTGTCGGATGACCGACCACTTGGATCTGGCTCCTATACCGGGACCGAGTACAGGCCGCTATGAGGCAAACCGGGCAGCGCCACGGAGAGAGCGCCGCCCGTACAAGCAATATACTGCCGTGCGGCAGAACTCTCCACAAGGGGAGAGGCCGCTGCCTTGTAAGTGTTGCAAGCGCGATGGCCATCGTTTGCCGGCCTGTCCCAAATTTGTTGGCCTACGCACCGAGGAGGAGGATGGGCCCCTCCACTGTTGTGGAGGGGCCCATCACCACCTCTTGTGCTTTAATAATAAAGACACTCGTGAGGCGGAGAGAGAGAGGGACTCGCATACGGGCGGGGGCCCTCGTAGGTCACCCACATCTCCGAGGAGATCGGAGGGGCGTGCCACCCCTCCACGGAGATTGGACAGGCGCCCCCCGCCAGTGAGAGGATTGGGCGCCCCACCCCCCCTACGGCCGAGGGGGATCGACGCGCCGCTTATGAGGCGCCACCGCGGGATTGGGCCGCGGTAATTAGGGAGCCACGCCGGGAGCCGATACGCTTCTCTCCCCCTCTGATGGAGAGACCCCGGTTGTCACGGGCTCCCCCAACTTTCGCCCATCATGGGCACCGCCCGGCCCCCCGATGCCGCTTTGATCGGGGCCAGTACGTGCCGGATTGGGACCCGCTCGAGCGCCTTGAGCGCCCTATTCCTCCGCCGCGCACGCATTTTTCCTTGAACCCCCCTTCCCCCCCGTTGCGGGGAATGCGGGAGGATTTTCATTAAGCCAACTGTCGGCTGCAACCCCCCCACAGGAGCAGGTGCTGTTACCAACAGCCTCCGTACAGGTGTGGGGCCCGAGGGGCACCTTTGTTTTAGTTCGCGCCCTTTTGGATACGGGAGCTCAGGGTTGCATTGCCTCCAGCTGGCTGGTCCGGCAGTTGAGTTTGAACACATCTCCATACCTTGAATCGGTACGAGGAATCGGAGACCTGCGGATCCCGGATCCGATCGGTCAGGTTTTGTTCTCCTTCTCCCGCCACTTCTCTTCAGCGCCCAAAATTGGCGCTACCGCGATTGTTTATGAGAAGGTTGTTGGTCAGCTTCCGCAACAGCACGTTTCGCGCGCTGTCGTTGATGCGACATCAGGATTGACCTTGGCTGACCCTTCCTTCCACCGAACCGGTCCGATTCACTTATTGCTCGGTGCCGATGTTCTAGGCCGCGTGTATTGTGGGAAGAGGAGAGAGTTACAGAAGGGTGGGCTGGTAGCCTTATCTACATCGCTTGGGTTTGTAGTGATGGGACCAGTTAGGCATAACCCACCATCTCCATCGGTGGACAGTTACATAACTGTTAGCTCCACCTTATCGGATGTCCTTCAACGGTTTTGGGAGGTGGAAGAGCCACCTACCGTGAAGCGAGTGAACCCCTTAGACGAGGAGTGTGAGTTGTTCTACCAGAACAATACAGGTCGCCTTCACTCGGGACGGCTGATCACTCGTTTGCCCTTTTTGTCAGTTCGCCCCTCACTTGGCAGCTCCCGGCCGTTGGCCGAGAAGCGGCTGCTGTCCATGGAGCGTCGTATGAGTAGGAACTCCGACCTCAAACAGAAGTATGTCGACTTCATGCGAGAATATGAGCAACTGGGGCACATGTCGGTCTCGCGACTGGACTGGCGAAACGAGGAACATAATTTTCTTCCTCACCACGCGGTTTTGAAACCTTCCACCGGGAAGATACGCGTTGTTTTTGATGGGTCAGCTCCCACGTCTACCGGAGTTTCGCTGAATCAATGTCTGCATGCTGGACCGAAGTTGCACCACGAGGTGGGTGATGTATTGACCAACTTCCGTCGCCATGCCGTCGTCTTTGTGACCGATATCCGGATGATGTTTCGGCAGACTGTGATTCACCCGGACGATAGACGATATCAGCTCATATTATGGAGGGAGGATCCCAGAGATCCCATGCTGGTCTACGAGCTGAACACCAATACATACGGTTTGCGTTCGAGCCCCTTTGTGGCAATTCGCTCACTTGTGGAACTCGCTGAACGTGAGCGGTTACGATACCCTCGCGCATCCTTGGTTCTCAAGGACGATGCATTTGTGGATGATATTTGTACGGGCTCCTCTAGTGTCGAGGAAGCCTTGATTTTGCGAGATGAACTAATTGCTCTTATCGGGGCTGGTGGTTATGAACTGAGGAAGTGGATGTCCAATTCACCTCAGCTTTTGTGTGACTTGCCAGACGACCACCAGCAGGAGCCTCATATTTTTGAGAATGCCAACACTCCAGATTTACTCTCTGTTTTGGGAGTGCAATACAGACCTGTCCAGGACACGTTCACCTATCGATTGGAGCTGCCAAGCCCCAAGGTCTGGACGAAACGGTTGGTTTTGTCTACAGTAGCTCGTACCTTTGACCCAAATGGCTGGATTAGTCCCGTAGTGTTTTGGATGAAGTGCTTCCTACAGGAACTTTGGTCAGCCGAAGTGTCGTGGGATGAGCCCCTCTCGGGCCGTTTGCTGCGAGATTGGGAGTCCTTCATGTTGTCTCTCCCCGACATTAACCGTGTTAGTATCCCTAGACATATACTGCCTAAGGGACGGTTTACGGCCAGCCTTCATGGCTTTTGTGACGCGTCTGAGAGTGGATACGCAGCCGTCGTATATATCCGGACGGTCGATGATAGAGGAGCTGTTAAGCTCCACTTGCTAATTGCTAAGAGTAAGGTTGCTCCACTTCGGACTCGATTAACGATTCCGAAGTTAGAATTGTCTGGAGCTACTCTTCTGGTTCGGTTGATGAACCACGTTGTTGACACCCTGGGACGTAGTGTGGACTTTGAGTCGCTCTTTGCTTGGTCCGACAGTCAGGTTGTCCTGTGTTGGATTAAGAACTCCGTCCACTCCCTGGAAGTATTTGTGGCCAATCGGGTATCCCAAATACAGGCCTCGAAGGCCACGTTGATTTGGCGCCACGTGCCAGGTAAAATAAACCCTGCTGACTGTGCATCACGTGGCAGCGAAGCCCCTCAGCTTTTTGACCACACTCTGTGGTGGGGTCCCGAATGGTTGTTACAGCCGTCTTGGCCTTCCACACCAGCTGTGGTGAAGGTACCAAATCCGGGCTTGCGTGTTCACGCTGTCGAGACTATGGCGGCTCCAGAGCGGGAATTTTTATTAGACCGCTACAGTTCTCTGGACAAGTTGCTCGGCGTGACCGCTTGGATAAGAAGATTTATTCGAAATTGTCGCCGGCCTCAGGACAAAGATTTGTGTCCGGTCCTCTCACCGCAGGAGCGCCAAGATGCTCTTCTGCATTGGGTGCGTATGACCCAGTCTAGAGCGTTTGAACCGGAACTTAAGGTTTTCCGTACCGGGACGTCCAAATTGAAGGGACCCTTGGTGCGTTTGACTCCCTTTCTGGATGATAAAGGATTGTTACGTGTAGGAGGCCGATTGAGGCACGCTAACTTGCCTTATAGATCACGTCATCCCCTGTTGCTCCCCAAGGACGGACCATTGGTGCGATTGTTGATCCTTGATCGCCATGTGAAGAATGCTCATGCCGGATGTAATGCATTGACCGCGCTCCTCCAACGGGAGTTTTGGATTTTGTCAGCGCGAAGAATTATCCGATCTGTTATCTTTCGATGTCTGCCCTGCTATCGTTTACGCCCCGAGACGATGCAGCCCCAAATGGGTGATTTGCCTGCTGATCGTATGAACGAATCGATGACCTTCTTAGGAGTTGGAACTGATTTCGCGGGACCATTCACTATAAAAACGCCGCGACTCCGTAATGCTAAGACTGAA
Source organism: Schoenobius gigantellus (assembly GCA_963935595.1). Taxonomy (NCBI): domain Eukaryota; kingdom Metazoa; phylum Arthropoda; class Insecta; order Lepidoptera; family Crambidae; genus Schoenobius; species Schoenobius gigantellus. The sequence continues at coordinate 31,972,021 of OZ012548.1, forward strand.
AAGGCTTACTTGTGTGTGTTTGTTTGTTTGGCCACTAAAGCCGTTCATTTGGAGGTGGTGAGTGCGCTCACCATGGACGCTTTCTTAGCAGCGTTAGGCAGATTTGTCTCCCGCCGGGGACTGCCTTCTCTAATTCGGTCCGATTGTGGGACGAACTTCAAGGGCACTGATAGACATATAAGAGAAGTTTGTGAATTTTTAGATAAAAATAATATTGAGATCGGATCCACACTCTCCCGTAGGGGGGTAACATGGCGATACTCCCCGCCGTCTTGCCCTCACTGGGGAGGGATTTTTGAATCTGTTGTAAAGGCCGCCAAGACTCACCTTCGCCGCGTTATTGGGGAGACTATTCTCACGTTCGAGGAACTCGCGACGGTGTTTCATAAGATTGAGGCGGTTCTCAACTCGCGTCCGTTATGTCCGTTGTCTACCGACGCGAATGATTTGCAGGCCCTCACGCCGGGCCATTTCTTGATAGGCAGACCACTTAACGCCCTGCCCGAGTATCCTTATAGAGATGTCAATCCAGGACGCCTTTCGCGGTTTGAGTTGCTCCAGCAGCTTACCCAGAGCTTCTGGCGCCGCTGGCACCTTGAATATTTACACATTTTGCAACAGCGCGTTAAGTGGTCAGATAAGACAAACCCACCGAGGGTTGGAGACCTCGTGTTAGTGAAGGACCCAAACCTGCCACCCTTACGTTGGCGTCGCGGACGCATTGTCCAACTTACTCTAGGGTCTGATGGTGTGCCCAGGTTTGCCGAGGTCCTAGTTGGGGATTCTGTTTTGAAGCGCGCGGTCGCTACTCTTTCTCGCCTCCCCTTAGACTGATTTGGCGGACAGTCCGGGACTATACACCCTCCACCAACCCATGGCCCTACTCAACCAATCCTGGTTATACGGGCCGAAACGACGGGAGATGTGCGCGGAACCTGCGTAATCGCACTCTAGCCGCGCACACTTCTTGACTCCCTACAAGTTATTTAAATATGTCTCCTGTATGTCCCTGTGTCCTTCTCCCCATCCGGGTCGGACAACACACGTTACGCCTTCGGTGTCCACCACCAGGTCGCCGTGTGCCCACCGTTGTGGTACCGCTGGCTTCGTCTACTATCTCTTCAACACACTTCTTCGGGCATTTGCCCTCTTCGCTCTTCACCTCCATCCAACCCACTCCTAATCTTGTACCACCGTCGCGCGAAGTCCCGTAACCGCTGAAAGTTCGCCTCCGTCCCCACAAGATCACAGAAGTAAATCGGTCCCGTCTCGAGCGCTTTCACCTTATCTACCAATTCCCTACGCGCCTCATTATATAATCTACATTCCCATAGTGCGTGGTGAAGATCTTCATCCTCGCACTCCCCGCAAGGACACCTAGCACTGTCGGACAGTGTCATCCTAAAAAGCCTACCGTTAAAATGGCCATGCCCCGTCAGTAGCTGCGAGACTTCGTAGTCCGGCTCGACCCAAGTAAACCTGAGCCGGGCCGCCACGTCCGGGAAGAACCGAAACGTCTCCCTCCCCTGGTTCGATGTGTCCCAACGCTCCTGCCAGGAGGCAAGAGCGGACTCAGATGTTCGGAGTCGGGCACTCCGTAGCTCCTCTTTGGTAGCACGGCCTTCGCGCACTCCGCCTAGTTCGCCCGCCCGGATTACCTCGAGGTCGGCCGGTAATACACCGGCCAACACCGGTAGTGCGGCAGAGCTCGTCGAGCGGTACGCCTTGGTCAGAAGGACCAAGGCGGGTCTCTGGGTGCGCAACAATGCGCTTCGCACAACATGCAGGGTCGCACGCTCCGACCAGCTTGCAGCAGCATACGTCACCGTCGCCACATAGGTGCCTTGGTACAAGACCTTTAGCGCCTTGTAGCGAATGCCCCAGGAGGACGCCGACACTCTTGACATTTTACCGAAGCAATTTGCCGCCCGCTCCCCTATCGATGACGCATGCTGTGCGAACGATAAGCTTGCGTCGACTACCACTCCCAGCACCGTGGTCGACGTGACGCTTCTGATAGAGGCCCCACCGAACTTGATGACTGGTGGCCTCTGGAATTTCCCCCTGATCGTCATAGTTGCAGACTTGGCAGGGGAAAATTCCAGTCGGTTACGGGCCCCCCAGTCGCCGACGAGCTGCAAAGTCGTAGAGGCCGAGGCCTCTATGCTCGCCCGGGAATTGGCCTCGATCAGAATCGTCACGTCGTCGGCGTAAGCCACGACGCTGACCCCCCCAGGGAATGGCAGTCGGAGCAAGTCGTCCATCAGCACGTTCCAGAGCGTGGGTCCCAACACCGATCCCTGCGGGTAACCCATCGTTGCCGCCTTCGACACCCTGTGATGGCCCACGGACAGGCTCACATGGCGGTCGCGGAAGTAGTCCACCAACATCTTAAAGATGTTTGGCGGGCATCCCCCCTGCTTCACCTTGAGCAACACCATAGGCCACCACGCATTGTCAAAGGCCCCAGAGATATCCAAAAAGACTACCTGTAAATATTTCGACGAACTCTCTCGCGCTGCCCTGAAGATGGTGTTTAGGGCAGACACCGTCGACCGGCCTCGAGTGAATCCATGCTGGCGATCCGATAACCCCCTGGTAATCTGCGGAGCGCAGCTCAAAATTACGCGTTCTAATATTTTACCAAAGATCGGCAACAGAGTAACTGGGCGGTATGCTTTCGGGTCGGTAAGGGGCTTGCCGTTCCCTTTCGGGATGACAATCAGCTTACCGACCTTCCAGACATCCGGAAAGCAGCCCTCCCGGACACATCGCCTAAACACCTCAGAGAACTCGGCCGACGCGGCCCTCCACGTGTGCTGTATTACGCGAGCACTGATCCCATCGGCTCCCGGTGCCGTGTTGGGAAGATCCCGAACTATGTCCCTCACAGTTTCCTGGAAAGGAGGAGGCGCATCCTCTCCTGGAGGTGACATTGAGGCCATAAGACGCACTTGCCTGTGATAGGGAGTGTCCCTGGACAGATCGTCGTCCGGGCAAAGAGAGTACAAGAGGCTGTGCATGGCCTCGTTCACACTACCAGCATAGCCTTCGGCGTAAATCGTGCCGTTAATGACATTACTTGGCGGTCTATGCCGCCCGCTCGCGAGTCGGTAAGCCTGTCCCCAAGGGTCCAGGTTTCCCGATTCCGCGATTTTCCTAAAATACAAAAGCTGCGCCTCCTCCATGGCTCCCCTATATAAAAGCCTATGCGCATGGAAACGGCCCTTGGCCTCGGCCTCGACGGGCCCCCCAGCCCGGCGAGTCGATTGCCAAGTCCGACGCAGATGGTTATTACGCCTACGCAGCTCATCGAGTTGTGGAGTCCACCACTCGTGCCCGTGCGACTTTGTACGCACGACACCCAGGGTCTGCTTCGCGGTGCTCCCTACCAAGGTGGTGAACTGAGCACAGATCTCCTGGGCGGACCGATTCCACCTTATACTTCCTACCCTCCCATGGATCCCACGCTCAAAACGCTTCCAATCGACCCCACGATCCCGCAGTTTCATCGGTTCCCCTCCAGGCGGCTCAGCGCGAGGAGTGGGTCGACTTGCCACTTCGAATGTAATGAGCCGGTGGTCACTCTCTATGTGATCTGGCAACACTCGCCATCCTGTCGCCAGGATGCCTCTCGTCAGTGTGAGGTCGATGTTGGAGGCCCCATTTGCTGTTGCAAATGTAGGTGGCTCGCCCTCTGCGTTCGCCAGCCTAAGTCCTCGAGCCAGGATAAACGCCTCCATACGCTCCCGGCGGTGCGTGACGTCTGGCCCTCGCCCCGTATACTGCCGCGGTTGACAGTACCACATCGGCGAGTGTGCGTTGGAGTCTACCCCTATAATGACTCTCTTCCCACGGAGGGAATCGAGGACGACGCCGAGATGTTGCAGGTGAACGTCTATATCGTCACTGTACTGAAAGTACGCGGACACCATATATACACCTTCTTCGTCGATGAGTACATGGCACACTGTGCAGTGTGCGTTCGACAGATGTTGTAAGAAGGCGCATGGGAGGTCTTGCCGACGAACATAGATCGCCGCCTTGGCGTTCGTACCGCACTGCAGAAATCTGCAAGCGGTAGCGTCTCTCTGGGTGCCAGGGTAATGCTCCTGAGCAAGAACGACGTCTAGCCCCAGGTCTTCCGCTACTCGGGGTAGCTCAAGTGTGGCAAGTTGTGCCCCCGCCAGATTTATTTGGCCGACTGTAATTTTGTTAGACGAAGCCATATTAATATGATGTTGTCTCCACCATTCGTCGCTCAGCATGTACACGCGCCGGACAGTCGCGTGCACCTGTTTCGTGTGTTTCTGCGTTCTTTTGGCCGAATCGGTGACAGGTGGCGCACCTAGGCTGCTCCAGCTTGCATTCTTCGGCCTTGTGTCCCAACACACCACACCTCGTGCAGGTGACGGATTCCTGGCGACACCGCTTCTCATTGTGGCCGTATAAACAACATTTGTTACACCAGATGGCTGTGGTGAAGTCTTCGACCCTACACGAATCCCACCCGATATACAGCCGGCCTTTATTAACAAGGGCCCTCCGTAATTCAGACGAGCAGGCAATTATCATCGCCGACTGAGATGAGCCGAGGCGGCCCTTCCTAAAAGCAAGTCTGCAGTTCGTTAACATTTTGTCGCATGTCCAGGTGGTGTCGTCTGCAAAATTCTGCTCGTATATTTGCTGCATGGTCTCCTTTAGCGGTGGCTCCTTACCGTCTAGGTCCCTAATAACAACTAGGGGTTGCCTACCTTTGACCTCACTTGCCTTGATGGACGATGGGAGGGCCGCCTTTAATCTATTGAGGTCTTCTGGCGTGCGAGTCTGAATGACCACGCCCGCGTTTCCCACGCGCCTCACCCTATCTACCTTGATGTTCAGTTTGGCGGGGGCGATGGAGGACTTGACTGCAAGTTTCAATTCGTCAGACGTTTTGAGTGCCGACCCTTCGCCGGGGTACAACGCCAGCACCGGTCCGCCAGACGGCCTCGGCCTCAGCATGTCAGCATACGAGGTCGAAGCACCCGCGGGGGCCACCCTCGCCGTTGACGTCGTCGCACTCGCAGCAATCCTGGTGGTCTCCTCCCGGGCTGTCATGGCTTCCGCTGTCCGGGACTGTCCGGAGCGGGGGGATGTTCACGCTCGAGGAAGAGCGAGTGGCAACACTGCATTGTGGTCTGTGCAGGGAGAGCCTTTTTGGCGGCCGGCCGCATGTGACATGTCAGTTGAGTCGAAATGTCATGACATTGAATTAGGTTATGATGACCACCGGGTTTCAATAAAATATATAAGCAACAAACAAATAGTATTGCGCGGCGCACCAAGTGATTGTTGGTGCGAGGTTCCGCAAAGTTTTAGTGCCGGTGAGAGTGTATCAACGCCTTTGTGTTCGTTAACGAGTTCGGGTATTGGTGGCCTAATAGGCAAGTGTACCATCCGGTTCGGTCAGAAAGCAGCACTTCAGGAGCCGCGACTTCCTTCGAGCTAGCTCAGGAAGTCCACCGGCTACATACGGAGACCAATCGGATCCAAGGTAAGTAATACCAATTTTCTAAGAGCTGGTAGTCGGTGAATAAAAATCAGCAACCCAGAAGTCGGTGAATCGCCGACGTGGTGGTGTCTACCTTGGGCACCACCAGTCACCAAATAATGTCTTACAAAAAGTTTAATATTACTACCAAAAACCTTACTTCAAATTTGTTTGACTGTCATTCAAAATTAATAAATTAAACCCAGATTCATCATCATCATCATCACAGCTCATATACGTCCCCACCGAAGGGCTCGAGCCTACCCTGTGTAAGGGTACCTCTGCGAAGAAATTCAATGGTGTATGTGAAGTCGACCAATCCGCACTAGGCCAGCGTGATTGACTAAGGCCTAAACCCAGATTACTTTAATGTAAAACTAAAATTATAATTGCTTCCCTTTATTCCTTTAGTACAAATTAATGTCATTAGTACCTACGAATATACCTAATAAAACATATTTTCATTCGGAGTGGCTATTCCGACTCGGGTCCCTATCAAGTCGATTACTAAGCGGACCCAATAGAAGCGTAATCAAAAATTAACTTATAGGATAAAACACACACAGCGAAGCGAGCGGAGCATGAAACTGAAAAGAAACTGCATGTTTCATACTCCGGGTCCGAATAGCAATCGATTTCATTTTCATTTTACGTTTGTTTTTTTTATTTCACAGTAATATTTTAAACCTAAATATACTATTTGACTTATCATATTTTAATCAATTTCATATTTTTGGGAACCACAATATAATATTTGGTATTAAAAAGAAATTCAATTAACCGTTAGTTCTTTTAGCTCAAATAAAAATACCAAATTAATACTCGTAACAAAAAATATTGGTAACATCAATTTAGTAACAATGTATAATATTTGGTCTGAAATGAATTTTATAGGCGTTCATATATTTTTATAACATTCAATAAAAAGAAATTTTGGATCTATTTTATAATATTTTAGGAAACACAATTTGGTGACCATTTATCCGTTTTAGTAAGCGTTTTGAATTTTATTGGTAGTAAAATAGGTACATTTTTGATAGGCGTTTAAACACAAGCCAAAAATTAATAACAGATATTGTTGCAAGGTGGCCAGGATCAACCAATGAATCTTAAAGGTAAATTATATTTCATATCATCTCGTGTTATTTTTCTGATAATAAATAAATAAAAATAAAATCTTATGAGTGGGAAACGTCAACCGAAACTTTAGTCGCGTTTTTTGGACAGCGGCGTACATAATTGTTCAGCCTGTTGTTTTTTTCGTACAACATCATGCAGAAAATATTTATTTTGTCATTATTAGGCTACTGTACAATAAATTGTATCTATTTAACTCAAATTAGGCAATATTTCAGATAATTTCATAAAATCGATTAAGCATCTATTGTGTTCAGCGTTTCTTCTTAAGGCGACTAGAGACCTGAAATGGTGGTTTTTGGAGGCGAACTACTCTTAAACTAGCCGGTAAAAAATTCTACAAAAAATAAATTTTACGCTTTGATATGTGCCCTATAAACTGTACATTTGAAAAGTTTGAAGTATATTAAATAGTATGCAAAAAAATTTTTTGAAATGAGTCTGTTTTCAAATTTAATTTCCGAACTGCTCCTAAACTACAAATGATATGTTTATGGTTGTTGATAGACCTAAATGTAAATTAATTACTCTTGAAACTGTACATTTTTTATTTTAAAATAATTATTAGTTTTTTCAAAAATATTTTTTTATCACTTGCACAGCAAACCGTCGTGAACGGGCGACGAGATTCAGTGTAGCGCTGACATTAGGAGGAAGGCTGCGCGTTGCGCTGCCGCCATCCACTTGTTACGCGAAATCGTAATATCGATTGCTAGGGTGCTTACACTTCTCACATGCGATAGTGAATACGATACGCGCATCTATAGTACAAGACGTGTAATTTACTTCTTGTGTGCGAAATGACGCTTTTTGTGATTATAAGAACAATTTAGTCTAAGGCAGTCTAGAAGTATGCGAATTAGAGATCCTGAATATAATAGAATAAGCTATAAAAAAACAATAGTGACTTTACATCTGACTTCACAAATTGGCAACGTACACTGTGGTTCTTGTGGGGGTTGCAGTTTTGCTGCGAATCTCACAGGAGCCACATGTATTATAGGTAACTGTTGCCACTTACCAACAGGTGGGCAGTTTGCTTGTTTGCTAACTTATCGCAATAAAAAAAAGTTGCGTCGAAGAGAAGGCATAATCAAGACGAAAATACACCTATTGAAAAAAAACAGGAAATGAGCAATAAAGCCACTGAAGAAATAAATAAACAAAAAACCGGCCAAGTGCGAGTCGGACTCGCCCATGAAGGGTTCCGTAGCAGCAAGTAACATAATATAAAAGTTCTTGTAGTTCGTCGTAACTTTGATCGACGTTTAATAATAGTGTATTTTTAAAAATTAAGTTATTGATAAGTAAACATTATAATTAAGTACCTAAATGATGGAATTTTTATTATTAGAAAATAATGGTTCACGGTTTATGCATAAGGTTTATGTTAATGAAATTAAATGTTTTTTTTATTTTTTTAGGTATATGACTTGATTAAATAAAAGGTAAATTGCAGTTTACGATTTTTGACGTATTAAAAAAAACTACCTACTAGATCTCGTTCAAACCAATTTTCGGTGGAAGTTTGCATGGATGGTTTGATTTCATTCTCTTAGAAGTTACGGGGGGGGGGGGGGACACATTTTACCACTTTGGAAGTGTCTCCCGCGTAAAATCATGTTAGAAACCTCAATATTATTTTTGAAGATCTATCCATAAATACCCCACACGTATGGGTTTGATAAATTTTTTTTTTGAGTTTCAGTTCTAAGTATGGGGAAACCTTAAAATTTATTGTTTTTTTTATTTTTGTGTGAAAATCTTAATGCGGTTTACAGAATACATCTACTTACCAAGTTTAAGCAGTATAGTTCTTATAGTTTTGGAAAAAAGTGGCTGTGACATACGGACGGGCAGACAGACCGACAGACATGACGAATCCATAAGGGTTCCGTTTTTTTCCATTTGGCTACGGAACCCTAAAAAGCGAAGGGAAGAAAACGAAGAGACAAAAAGTCACAATACCGAATTTGTTAGTCCTTTACGTGAAAGGTTTTTCGGAATTTTAATATTTGTGGATAATTAAATGAATAAAGTATTTTTTTAGTTCTTGAATTTTTCTTTCACGGATATACAAAAAGACAGAAATTTTCATTACTTTTATGAGAAAATCGTGAGTTGAGCCGAAACCTACCCGTGTTAACAACGTCATAAAAAAATTATGGCGGCATTGAAAAATCGAAATTGTAAAATTAATTTTGAAATCCCGCATACAAATAGGTCTACCTATACAATTTCGAATTTTCAATGATACGAACGATATCTTTACATGACTATGTTAACATAGGTAGGTTTCGGGTTGATAGGGTATTGACCAAACACGGTGTATAATATAGTTCAAGCTCACGATTTTGTCATAAAACTAATGATGTTTGTCTGTCTGTCTCTTTGTATGTCAATGAACACCTTGCTAAATATACATTTGACTGCCCCCTTGGCTAAGCTGGGTTCGATTCATCAGCATGACCATTTTATTATTCTGACTGACTGAACAACGTGAATGAAGTAACTTTTTTCATAACTATACCTGTAACACATCAATAATGTGCATTATTACTCAGGATTGTATACATACATATAAATAAAAAAAACAAGATAACCTTGTATCTACATAGGTCACACTAAGTTTCCGAAATTGGTCACTTACATAGACAATACTAGCTGTGCCCGCGAACTACGTTTCGCCATATATTCTTTTCCCGTTTTTACAAAATTTTTCATTGATTGAGCGCGAGGTTGTTGATGCCTTCCTCGATGAAAGGGCTATCCAACACAAAAATAATTTTTCAATTTGAATGAGTAGTTCTTGAGATTAGCGCGTTCAACTAAACAAACAAACTCTTCAGTTTTATAATATTAGTAAGTATAAATTTAAAAAGTTATTACTACATTTGAAAATTGAACGCTTTAGCTGAAGAATACAATTTGCTTCATTTGACTGTCAATTATTTTCACATTGTGCCGTCATTTTAAAAATTGCGTGATTACAATAAAATGGATAATCTCGGGAAATTGGCATGATTTTTTACGATTTTATGTGTAATTTGACAGCTCAGCAGAGCCTCGCTCGGCTTCAATCTGCTTTAGGTAAAGAAGCAACATGCAAGACGACTTTTAATAGCTGTTTGCAGAATTCAAACGCGTTCGGACTGGACTGGACTTCAAACTGGACACGTGTCTACTGTTGCTTTAGAAAATTGTCGTACCGTGACTGGTACACGACCATTTGTTTACCGGAAATTATTTATAAGCTCCGTGAAAATAACGCTCAACGCCGTATCATCTTGCACCACGACAACGCAAGTTCCCACACGGCCAGACAGACAAATGAGTTTTGAAGGCGAAAAACGTACAACTTATGATGAGTCATCCTGCATACGGTCCTGGGGGCTAATCGCGCTACAGTTCTAACGGACCGCTGAGGTTCAACTCCAATCCAGTTCTTATTACAATTCAACTTTGGACAAAATTGGTAACGCGCTAATTTCTACATGAGAGTTGAACCGCAAGCGAAGCTGGATCTAATTTGGAGCTCTAGAGATAACAAAAAGAAAGAGAACAGAAAAACACTCAACATTGATAAAAGCCAAACTTCAATCCAAAAAAAGGAGTGCCGCATGAACTTTGTATTTTGACAGCAGTTTCGTACCAATATCAATCGGGGGGCCTACCGCCTAACTCATAGCGATCACTCGCTATCGCTTCGTGACATTAGAACAATAGCTCTAATGTCATCTGTGACATAAAAACTATTGTTCTAATGTCATGATAACGATAGCGAGTGCTCGCTTTGAGTTAGGCGGTACGGCCGCGGGTTGCGTTTCAATCTCCTGTCAAAACATTACCGCGATACGAACGATCATAAAAGTTGTAGTTTAGTCGTAGTTAAATTCCAATTCAACTACATTTATTTATCGCTATTAGTCTCCTGACCTGGCACCATGTAACTTTTTTCTTTTCCCAAAAATCAAGAACCAATTACGCGATCAACGATTTTCATCACCAGAAGAGGCTGTATTAAAAAAAAAACATGTTTGACCATTAGTAGTATTTTTTATTACTGATTCCGGAAACTTTTAGTGCGCCCCACGTATTATTGCATTGCATAGTCCCAAAAAATGTAACACCGACGTACACCCTACTATTGATATTTAGATGCGAGGTAACGGCTGGTGGCGCGGCGCGAACACTAGGCCACGCCCGTACGCTCAAGGCCATTGGCGGCTATATGGGCCTTAAAGCAATCTGTCACCTAACTAAGCGGTCCCTAATAAAGTATCACTTTGCTTGGTGAAACTAAATTTAGGTAGGGGTTTGATTTAAGGTTCACCCTAAGCTAAGGGACTCCTAGCTAGGGGATTCTTTAGGTATGGTTGGTGAAAATGGCCATTAATCTATCTTTTGTCAAGTATGACTTATTAGAAATGCATGTCCACTTGTTTATGTCAATAATATGAAATTTATTAAAATAACATGTCAATGTCTAGAGTCAAATTAAGTTTATATCTCATGCCATTCTCATATTCTGACAATTTATGGTGGTAAGGAAATGAATGTAAATGTAAAAGAGGTTCACACCACTGTAAAAATAAAGGACCTTGTGGACACCACAGTATTTCTTGGAATCACACTTGATTCTAAGCTGCATTGGGGCCCACATATCGATAAATTGTCTAAGAGACTTAGTTCTGCCGCTCACGCTGTATGGAAAATACGTCAGCTGACTGATGTTGATACAGCAAGACTTGTATACTTTTCTTACTTTCATAGTGTGATGTCGTATGGTATTTTATTGTGGGGAAATGCTGCCGACATTCAGATCGTTATCGGCTATTTGAGCTATCTATAACCTTAAAAAAACCTTTTTAAAAACAAGCTTTTATTTAAATGCGCTAAAAGAAAAAATAAACTTATACACTAAAACTTTTACTTACTTATAACGTTATTTGACATTTGACACAATTTATATGACATAAAAGCTTATCGCGAGATTTACTTGTGTGTAGTAACTTAAAAGTACCTAAAAGAGTACTTTTAAGTACCTACTTGTAATTACTTACTTTGAAAATTGTAATGTATAAAATTATTTACATCAAATTATTTAATTTACTTGTTTATCTACAAAAGTAAATCTCGCGACTAGCTTTTATGTCATATAAATTGTGTCAAATGTGAAATAACGTTATAAGTAAGTAAAAGTTTTAGTGTATAAGTTTATTTTTTCTTTTTAGCGCATTTAAATAAAAGCTTGTTTTTAAAAAGGTTTTTTTATATTTAATTTATTTTTTACTTTTTAGTTATCACTGGACACGTTTCTCACTCTGTTCATCTCATTCAACGCATCCTTGTTGCAAGGTCGTTTGCCGGAACGTTTATACAGAATTTCAGCTCAATCGGTTAAAGATATCTACTTCAAAATTGATTTTTTAACTTTAGAAGTGTAATAGACTAAAGTCAGTGTCGTTACCTAGGCAACCGCCTTGTTGATTGTAAAATAAAATATTCTGAAGTCGGTATTAAAATTGTTTATTGCAAATTAAGTTTTTATTGATATCTATACGTGTGCTCGCACTGCGCTGACCCACCTCCTGAAAACACTGAGACACCTCACTATAACAGGTTATGGGCCCAGGAGAAAAACGTGAGTAAAAAAAAATGAGTCACGTACATATCGAACCACTTAGGAGAGAAAATTATGATACATGGCGCATTCATGCCAAAGCTCTTCTAACAAAGTATGGATTATGGGACTACGTTTCTCATAACATTAAAAAACCAAAAAATGCCGGCAACGACCTAAATAAATATTTAGAAAAAGATAGCTTAGCCGTGTCCGAGCTGCTTCTTATAATCGCTCCTAGCGAGTTAAAGCAAGTAAAGAACTGCAAAACGAGTAAGGATGTTTGGGATACACTCGAAAACATCTATTACAGCAAAGGGCCTGCGCGAAAAGCCACTCTTCTGAAGGAACTCATTCTAAGAAAAATGAAAGATAGTGAGGATATAAGAGATCACCTCAACAAATTCATCGATTGATTAGAAGATATGGACATCACAATTAACAAAGACCTTCTAAGTATCATGATATTATACAGTTTGCCCCAATCTTTCGAAAATTTCAGAATTGCCATTGAATCTCGCGATGATTTACCAGACCCAGAACTACTGAAAGTGAAAATATTAGAAGAAGCTGAAGCAAGACAAAACATGGCTAGTACAAGTGAAGAAAATTCAGAACAAGAGGCGCTATACAGTAAGCAGAGGAATAAAAGATATGTTCTAGAATGTTTCAAATGTAAGAAGAAAGGCCACAAAGCAAATGAATGCAGGTCAAAATTTAGTCAAGTTCAGGGAAGTCCGAACAAAAGAAACCATAAGAACCTCTACTGCTCGGAAGAAACAACGTGCCTCACAATAAAAGACAAAAACACAAAAGTAAAAGCTTGGTGCCTAGACAGCGGCTGTACGTCACACATGTCACACGAGAAGGATAGATTTCGCTACTTAGACAGAAATGACTGCAAACCCCTGAAACTGGCTTCTGAAAATTGTACAGCGGAAGTTGAAGGGTCCCGCAAAAATAGATGCCAAAGATACATCAGTGCTGCAACTTTCCGATGCTCTATACGTTCCTTCCCTAACCACTAATTTAATGTCCGTGGGGAAGATCACAGACAAAGGGGCAACAGTTCTATTCAAGAAACAACGAGCTACAGTCATGAGAGACGGCGAACTACTTTTGAAAGCCAAAAGAAACGACGATGGTCTGTACTACGTTGAAGAAATCGAGGACGAGAAGGCGAATTTCTCCGAAGCGAACAAAATGGAATTATGGCATCGCAAGCTTGGCCATTTGAATGAGAGTCAAATGCGAATTGCTCTCGAAAAGCAAAACATAGAAGGCCTAGAGTTCAGTAAGAAAGATACAGTTAAAGATTGTGAAGTATGCATCAAAGGTAAATGCACAAAACTAACATTTAATAAAATACAAAAAAAAACCAGAACAAGTGAACCATTAGAGATAGTGCATACTGACGTATGTGGTCCGATGAGACAGCCATCAACGGCGGGTTCGAAATATTTTATAACATTCATTGACGATTTTACAAGATATGGAAGAATATATACAATGAAAAATAAAAATGAAGCTCTACAGAAATTTAAGGAATTCAAGAAGGAGGCAGAAAACTACGCTAAAAGCAAAATAATACATTTGCAAAGCGATAATGGCTCAGAATATGTAAACCATGAATTTGATAACTACTCAAAAGAACATGGTATCAAACGAAGGCTCTCAGCACCTTACACACCTGAGCAAAACGGCTTAGCAGAAAGAAAAAACAGAAGCCTACTAAACAAAGCCAGATGTATGTTAATTGACGCTAAGATGCCAGAAATATTTTGGGCTGAAGCTGTTTATACTGCCAACTACTTAGCAAACCGCTGTCCAAACAGTAGTATTGAAAATTCAACACCATTCGAGAAATCGGTGAAAAGAATTCCTTCTGTCAGACATTTCCATATTTTTGGTAGTAAAGCCTTTGTCCTGAATAAAGGAAAAAGAAATAGCAAATTTCAAGCCAGAGCGACAGTCGGAATATTCTTAGGCTACTCTGAAAATTCAAAGGCTTATCGAATTTACAACCCAAAAACAGGAAAAGTCGTTATCAGTAGAGACGTGAGAGTTTTAGATAAGATGTTTTTTGAAAATGAAATGATGCATGAAAGAAAAACTGAAACAAAAAATGGAGAAATCGACATATTCTTTACCGGAAAAAAGGTCTTAGATGACAATAATGATGAAACAATTGACCATACTGAGAATGATGAAGTATTGGTGGATAATAAAAGAATAAATGAACAAAACGTTGAATCAATTCAAAACACTGAAACTCTTGAAAATGTTGACAATGTGATCGTTACAGATGAACCAAGAGAAAACCCCTCCAATGCAATTGCATCTGGAAACGAAAATAATAATGACCAATTGATCTCAGGAAACACAGAAAAACGACAGAGAAAATCACCAACCTGGTACAAAGATTACGTTATGAATGTCAAGCATACACACCTTCGTGAATTCGATGAAAACAGTGATGAATGGAAAGATGCAATAATGAGTGAAATTGAATCCCATCTTAAAAATAATACCTGGAAAATTGTAAACAAAAAGGAAAGTAAGAACTTAATAGATAGCAAAATGATCCTAAGATATAAATACAATGCAGCTGGAGAAATAGACAGATGAAAGGCGAGACTGGTAGCGCGAGGATTTAGTCAAAAAGAAGGCATCGACTATAGCGAAACATTTGCACCAGTAGTAAAGATGAGTACAATAAGATTGCTAATCGCTCACGCCATAGAAAATGACATGAAACTATGTCAACTGGATGTTTGCACAGCATTTTTAAATGGCGATATATTAGGTTGGGGAAAAAGTCTTTTCGCATTATAGTATGTATAAACTTGTAATAAAATCTCTTTGGCTATACTATTTGTATCTGCCTGGTTTTGGTATCATTGAAAGTTTAAATTTTAAAGAACATAATTCTAAATTCAAATTAGGAAAATGTGTGATTTTCATTTGTTTTTCGTACCGCCAAGATGAGTGAATCTAATGAAGAAATTCGATACATTTTAAAATTTTACTACAAAAAAGGTAAAAATGCAACGCAAGCCGCGAAAAAAATTTGCGATGTGTATGGACCTAGTGCAGTGTCTGTGAGAGTAGCACAAATTTGGTTTAAGCGTTTTCAATCCGGAAATTTTGATGTCAAAGATGCACGTCGCTCTGGTCGCCCTATTACAGATAAAATGGATGCCATTTTTGAAAAAGTGGAGCAAGATCGGCATGTCAGTAGTTACGACGTAGCTGAAGAACTGGGAATTGACCACAAAACAGTTTTGGCGCATTTGAAAAAAACTGGGTACACAAAAAAGCTCGACATTTGGGTACCTCACGAGCTCACTGAAAGAAACCTAATGAACCGTGTACTCATTTGTGATTCTTTATTACGACGTAATGAAACCGAACCATTTTTGAAGAAGCTGATAACTGGTGATGAAAAGTGGATCACGTACGACAAGAACGTGCGAAAAAGGTCGTGGTCAAAGGCCGGTCAGGCTTCACAGACTGTGGCGAAACCCGGGTTAACTCGCAACAAGGTGATGCTGTGTGTGTGGTGGGATTGGAAGGGCATTATTCATTATGAGCTGTCACCACCAGGCAGGACCATCGATTCTGAACTCTACTGCGAACAACTGATGAGATTAAAGCAAGAACTTGAGAGAAAGCGGCCGGAATTAATCAACAGAAGGGGTGTGGTTTTTCATCATGATAACGCTAGACCTCACACATCTTTAGCCACTCAGCAAAAATTAAGAGAGTTTGGCTAGGAGGTGTTAATGCATCCGCCGTATAGTCCTGACCTTGCACCTTCAGATTTCCACCTGTTTCGTTCTCTTCAGAATTCTTTAGGCAGTGTCAGGTTAACATCACGAGAGGACTGCCAAAACCACTTGTCGCGGTATTTTGACCAGAAGTCCCAAAATTTCTATAGCAATGGGATCATGTCCCTACCTACAAGATGGCAAAAAGTTATCGAACAAAATGGTACCTACATACTTTAGTTAAATGTAAATAAACTATATTAAAAAATGTTTTGAATTTTCTTAAAAAATGCGAAGAAACTTTTTCCCCAACCTATTAGATGAGAAAATTTTTATGCAACAACCTAAGAATCTTGAAAAATACCTTAAGCTGATCATCACAGATAGCAAAGAAATAAAAATCGTGGATAAAGCAAAACTAATGCTGGAAGATTTAAAGAAACATGATGGCAATGGAATTTGTGAGTTGAAAAAAGCCATTTATGGATTAAAACAAGCAGGCAGGCAATGGTACCTAAAACTACATGAGCGATTGTTAGAAATAAATTTTAAGAATGCCACAGCAGATCCTTGCCTCTATGTGCTGGAGAAAGGGGGAGAAAAGCTACTCCTCAATATATATGTGGATGACTTGATACTGGCATATAAGTCTGAAAAACTCTTAGATGAAGTTAAATCAAAATTGAAAGAAACTTTTGACTTAAGGGACATGGGAGAACTTCACCACTGCTTAGGAATAGAATTCACCCATGTAGGGGGAGAAATTACCCTATCACAAAAAACATATATAGAAAACATGATAGAAAAATTCAACATGGGAGAATGTAAGCCCGTGAGTACACCCATGGAGCTAGGTCTTAAATTGCTGAAAAATGAGAATGAGGAGGAAAAGGCATACCCCTACCAAAAACTAATCGGTACATTGATGTATTTAGCTGTAGCAACACGTCCCGATATAATGTTTGCGGTTAGCTACCTTAGCCAATATAACACATGTTACGGACACGAACACTGGCAAGCGGCGAAAAGGGTCATAAGATATTTGAAGGGGACCAAAGACCTATGTATCAGGTACAGAAAAACAGGAACAGGCCTGATTGGCAGTGCTGACGCAGACTGGGCGGCCTGTACCATTGATCGCAGGTCATACACCGGTTATATATTTAAGTATGGCGGAGGACTTGTCAGTTTTGAGACAAAGAAGCAGAGAGTCGTCGCTCTCTCCACAGCAGAAGCTGAATATATGGCGATGACAGAGGCAGCGAAAGAGGCACTTCATCTCAAACAGCTTCTAGAAGACATAAAAGTGCCACAAGCCAACGTCACTATCTTCAATGATAATTTGGCAGCACAAAAGATAGCAAATAATTTGATAACTGGCAAGCGTTCGAAACATATCAGTATCAAAGAACATTTCATAAGAGACTGCATACAAAATAAGTGTGTAACGGTGCAATATATGGAGACTGAAAATATGGAGGCAGATTTTCTGACTAAGGCGCTGCCTCAACCAAGGCTCTCAAAGCTGTTAACGCTCATAGGAGTCACTCGATCTTCAGTCAGCTCCTCGTGAGGGGGAGTGTAATAGACTAAAGTCAGTGTCGTTACCTAGGCAACCGCCTTGTTGATTGTAAAATAAAATATTCTGAAGTCGGTATTAAAATTGTTTATTGCAAATTAAGTTTTTATTGATATCTATACGTGTGCTCGCACTGCGCTGACCCACCTCCTGAAAACACTGAGACACCTCACTATAACAAGAAGTACGCCGTATTGGATTAATAATGATATTACACACTTTATTTTTCAAGTTATTCTTAGCCAGACATTTTCCTTGATACCCATATTGTAGGAGTGCATTAAAAATAATTGGTCCGCCATCTTGCGTATGCCGCCATCTTAGATTTAGAATGACGTGACACAGTTAACCATGCATTGTCATCCAAACTGTGTGTATACAAAATTTCAGCTCAATCGGTTAAAGATATCTACTTCAAAATTGATTTTCAAGCTTTAGAAGTCCGCCATATTGGATTAATAGTGACGTCACATTATTTTTAGAGTTACTCTTAGCAAGACCTTTTATTTGATATCCATATTGTAGGGGTGCATCAAAAATAATTGGTCCGCCATCTTGGGTATGCCGCCATCTTGGATTTAGAATGACGTGACACAGTCAACCATGCATTGTCATCCAAACTAAACGTATATACAAAATTTCAGCTCAATCGGTTAAAGATATCTGCTTTAAAATTGAGTTGCAAGATTCCACCCGAACATACATACTTACTTACATTGCAAGTTAAATAAAACCTTGTAAAATGAGAGATTCTTTGCGAGAAAAGTTTAAAGAAATTGGTATTATGACAGTAGCGTCGCAATATACGAGGCAATTCAGAAAGTAACCTCCGGTTGATTGAAAAAAATACACCAAGTTAAGTAAAAATATTTTAATATATACATCTTACAACTACATCTTTGCACTATTTTTCGACATAGTCTCCATCACGATTGAGGCACTTATCGTATCTCTTCACAAGCTTTGAAATTCCTTCTGCATAAAAATCACCCGCTTGTGCCTTGAGCCAGCCTGTGACCGCATCTTTGAGCTCTTCGTCGTCATCAAACCGCTGGGACCCGAGCCATTTCTTCATATGCATGAAGAGGTGATAATCGCTTGGCGCCAGATCTGGGCTGTAAGGTGGATGGTTGAAAACGTCCCACTTGAAGGACTTAAGAAGGGCTGTTGTTCTGCGAGCAAAGTGAGGACGGGCGTTATCGTGCAAAAAAAACGATACCGGAAGTCAGCATACCACGGCGTTTGTTCTGTATAGCCCGTCGTAATGTTTTTGGCTCGGGTCCCAGCGGTTTGATGACGACGAAGAGCTCAAAGATGCGGTCACAGGCTGGCTCAAGGCACAAGCGGGTGATTTTTATGCAGAAGGAATTTCAAAGCTTGTGAAGAGATACGATAAGTGCCTCAATCGTGATGGAGACTATGTCGAAAAATAGTGCAAAGATGTAGTTGTAAGATGTATATATTAAAATATTTTTACTTAACTTGGTGTATTTTTTTCAATCAACCGGAGGTTACTTTCTGAATTGCCCTCGTATTTATGAGAATCTAATATGTGTTCGTAAGAATATTCATTTGTTTTGTAAAAATAAAACTATTTGGACATGAGGTAAACTCTACACTTTCCTTTGATTGATATGTTAATTCTTATATATCAGTATATAAGTCTTTGTCTTATATAATGTGAACTAACACATCTAATCTTTTAATGGAAGTTGAGCTCAAACTTTTGCTTTGAGGCCAGCTTCCAATTGATGACTCTGTAACAACACAGGGAGAAAAAAATAGCCCTTGCTGGTTTTTTTGCTGGTTCTTTCCAGAACAAGGTCTCCCGTCGTAGACTTGTGAACCAATGGCGTAGCTGCTTTGACGTGCAGAAGTGTTTATTACAATCCTATTTGAATAAAAGATATTGAATTTGAATGATTATCGTAGTCACAGATTCGGATCCAATATCTTTACACTGAGACCTGTTGCTGAGACAGATGTGAGTAGCATAATACTCGTAATGTCTATGACATCTAATGCATTGGGATCGAATGGTATTTCATATAGCATGATTCTGCTGACATAACCTTGTACTCTAAAAATAATCACGTGGGTTTAGACAAATATTAAATCAATCGAAACGGAAAAATTCCCAGATAAGTGGAAGAATGCTATCATCAAGCTTGTGCCTAAGACGAATCGTCCTAGAAGCTTTAAGGATTTACGACCAATAAGTATATTACCGCTTATGTCAAAAACACTGGAGAAAGCAGTTTGCCTGCAAGTTACATAATACTTAGAAAAAAATAACATGTTACCTAGAAAACATACCTACCTAGTGCTTTTTTTGTAGAAACGTCTTTAATTCATCACAATTAAGAAAAAACGAATAGCGGCGCTAGTGAATTGACTGTGCCCCCTTAAGGTGGTTTGCCAACTACCTGATCTATACTTGGACCAATCCCATTTATCGTGTACATTGCAGATATCACCAACAATATAAGGAACTGTCATTAACATATGTATGATCTTCAGATATGTGTCTGTAGCAACCAAACCTGAACATACCGAGGATTCCGTCAACTTATTATGCATAATGCAGATTTGGACCGTGCATATCAATTGTGTAATGAAAACGATCTGGTGTTGAATTCGAGTAAATCCAAATTTCTGGTACTTGGCACAAAAAACAAATATCTGGAATTGTCACAAGAGATCCATCTGTATCAATTGGTGATAGTCGCCTGGAGTGGGTTACGTGCGCACGAAATTTGGGATTACTTGTTGATGACAGACTACGGTTTTGAGGAGCATCTAGGTGAGATTATGCGTAACTGTTTTTCAGATTGAGGGTCTTGTACGGTGTTAGGGACTACTTAGATGTAGAAACTGAGTGAGGCTATGTGAATCACTGGTGCTCTTAAAACTCAATTACGTTGACACTGTATTTGGAGGATGTCTACTTGTCCGTACGAATAAAATAATACAGCGTATTCAGAATGCATGTGCACGTTATTGATTTGTGGTTCCACGTCGTTCACACATAACCCCTTATTCAAATAATAACAAGTTATTAAATATGGCAGCTAGGCGAGAACTGCATTTTGAAACACTGCTTTTTGGGGTGATTAAAGTAAAAAAGCCGTCATACCTGTTTAACAAATTAGACTTCACAGCGTAGGGTACGATCTGCTTCGAGATTATTATGTCCTCGTGATAGAACGGCTGCATTTCGTGGAAGCTTCAGATATGCTGCAACGAAGTGCTGGAATAATCTACCTCTTCTGGAATAATCTATCAGGCAACTTCTGTCTTTCCCTTTAAGAGCAATTATAAGAAATAATAGGGGTTAAAGTATGAAATTGCCGTTTTGTATGAAGATTTTTAAGAACATTGCTTATTTCATACTAACGTTTTTATTAGTTATTTAATATCCAATAAGGCAAACTTTTAGAGACTGGTCAGTAGACTTTAAACTAAGTAATAACAGAATTTTTAAGGCAAGAAAATTAGTATTCACAAAGTTATTGTCAATAATATCTGACGAATAACGAAAAATAGGGGGTAATTTTTGAGATTCTTTTTAATATATTATTAAACTAATTCTGAGATTGAATTGTCACCAAAACGTGCATTCTAGGGTCAAAAAGTAATAAATAAATATTTTTTTTATAGCTCTTAAATTAGAAAAGTTGTAAAGTTATACATATAAACAAACGAAAAAAACGGCAATTTCATACTTTAACCCATATGATTTGCTATATGCTTAAAATCAAATCGTAGGTTCGTAGGTAGCAAATAGTTACGACTCATGTACATTGATTTACTACAAATAAAATGTACTTACATTTATTTACTACAAAAAAAGTACATTGATTTACTAGGTACAAATGATTTACTATAAGTAAATCAATGCTCATGTAGCTTCATGTGCTGTTATTTGTAATAAGTTTGTGTTTTATTATGTATATAATTATACAATTACCCAATTTATTCAAATTGCTAAGTATCATGATTCCGTAATTTAAATACATAATTCAATATTTTATATTAATTAATATTCCAATTATAATTCTGAAAATACTTTCTTGATTTTAATTAAATAACTGTTTAAGCCAAATAATTACACAATCAAATAATCTGACAAAAATAGCCTTTTGATAATACTAAAATTTTTTTTTTAATTTTTTTTTTAAATGAATCGTTCTATATTTAATTACATTTTATATGTTTGATATAGATTATATATTTTTTTTAATTTTGCAAATTAATAAAAACTATACCTAATCAAAAAAATATACTTAAATCTAAGTACATTAAAATTTTAACTATTCAAAGCCTGTGAATGGTGTATTGCGTGTTGTGGGTTCGGAGCAAATAGGTTAGCGTTTTATTATAGGGTAGATCATCCTGGGGTGCGATGTCAGACCACCTCCTCGTGGTGCACCCTGGGCAACCCGGCAGAATTTCTGCCGCGGGCTCAGAGTCTGTCAGCTGCCCCCGTAAAGGGGGGCGTGGTGGGGCCGGGTTTAACCCGGCGGGCCACTTCATGTGGCCATGTGGGGCGTCACCTCTCCTTCTTTTTTAAGATAGGTTTGTGTGTCGCACGGGGACCCGCTCGCGGGTCTTGGCGCCGCTGAGCTTAAGCTCGTGTGCGCGGCGGTGGTTGCAGTGTCATGCATTATTTTATTGTATTTTTTCTGTATACGTTGTGTGTCTTGTCTCTGCATGTAAATAAAATGTATATTCATTCATTCATTCATTCAGTGGGCTCTGCGGTCGGGCAAGCCCGTTACCCCGCACTGAGCGGGGCCGGGGGCCTGGCGCACTGAGCGTCGGGCCGCGTTGAAGAAATCACAGTAAAAAATTACCACCCGGAGTACCCAAGTAGCAAAATTTGATACTATAAAGGTCCTGAGAACATTTTGGAGCCTCTAATTAGTGTTAATGATTAGCACTATAATGGTCTTGTAAACTTCTACAGAACCCCGAAAAGGCCCTAGTTTTATCACTGATTTAATCTTTTAACATTACATAGAGGCTCTCATGGTGATAAATTAGCCCTGTAGTTGACAGAGTAAAGTGTCAAGAAACGCTTTTTAGTACTAAAATAGTACTCTCTGCAACGCTTATGTCACAAAGCTAAACTATAAAAGTAACCAACACATACTTATAGTGCTATTTTGCACCATAAAAAATTCCAGTGATCATTTTTATCACTCCATTTAATGTTCCTCAAGAAAACAAATATAGGTAACTTGAATTATGATGCTTTATGTTATTCGTCATTGTTGCTTAACATAACTTTTAGTAAAAATGACATACTACAAAATATTCAAGGACCGTCTCTGACTCTGTCGTGTCAGTGCACTTGCGAAAATAATTGTATCGATAAAATCATTATGCTGATTTTAGTTTTGACAACGCGCCCTCATAATTTTTGTATTTTAATTAAATTTAAATAAATAAAATAAGGACTTGTCCCGACTATGGCTACTGTAGTACAAATTCGCTTCAGTCGTGCTGTTAATGTGCAATCACGGCAGAAAACAGCAGCCATTTTCACTTTAAATTATTTAGCAACTGAACCAGGAGTCGCTATGGTACTATAAATACTATAGAAGAGTTTTTATGGCTTTTAAAGAACTATCCCAAAGCGATGTTAAGGGAGCTTTTAAGAAGCTAAACATTACATAATGGTTGTGCAAGGTTCTTGTATATTGCAGAATGATACTGTAATAAGTGTTTTCGATATTGTTACAATACTAGTACTGTAAAAGTTATTTTGACACATTATTAGTGCCAAATAAATACATTAATGTGTTGGAAGGGTCGTCTTTGGTACTAAATAGTACTATAATCACTTTTTCTAATCTATTACAATTCAACACTTTAAAGATTCTTTTGTATGGTCCTGAAAGCGTTCTAAGAGCTCAGTTATAGAACTTAAATGTTCTTTAATCTTATAGAATAAAAACGCTGTGTGAAAAACCTTTATAGTACACGCAGTCACAATGATTACTATTATAGGCCTATTATATCACTGTTCGGTGATAAAACGCCTTGATTATAGAAGCTTCTGCTACTTGGGTATGCCCCGGGAACTCCTCTCCATCTCCATCTTGGAGTGGGCGTGAGGGACCCGCCATTGGTGGGCAGGTGCCACCGACGAGGTTATGGTTGAGTACAGGAGGGTGCCCACGACCTCGTTCGGCTGCGGCGCGTCCTTTGGGCGTGGCTGTGCCAGGTGCCAACGAGGGCATATCGAGGGGTTTAGTGGGCAGTCGCTCTGCTGCGGAGTCCCACACACCCTTGCCCCTGCGGGGGCTTGGACGGTGCGTAAACGCATTCCCCTCGTAACAAAAAGGGTGGATCATCCTCTGTCGTCCTTGCGGCTTCACTGAAAACCAGCGTCACAGTTCTCTGTGACTTAGAGCTGAGTGGAGTCGCTTTTGGTCGCTTTTTGTATAATTGTGTGTGTCATTTTTCCTTTTAAAATATTATGTTGTTTAACTGACTAGTTTCATGTGTTATATTAGCGCCAAATAAATATTTTTTCTTTCTTTCTATTAAATCGACGTTTCTTGCAATTCAGATACTTTATTTATTTTTTATTTTTTTTATTCGTAAGGGTACAAACGGTTACATACAAAAACATTGTACAAGTTAAGGAAGTACTTAAAAACCTATAGTTCCATAAAAAGTTACTTAAGAGATAAGATAGTTCGAGTAAGTATAATATATAAAAATATTAATGGATGAGAAAAACAACGAGATGCGTAAGAAGCTAAGTACAAATAACAATAATATAATAAAGGTATTAATCTCTCTTAACTTAGGTATAACAGGAAAACAATTACACACATTTAATTATTCATTCATTGCATAGAATTTTTATTGATTCTTTCATAAAAGATTTTATATTCAAGCTAAAGATATCAACCTCAAGCAGCTTATCATCATAAATTTTACAGGAACGTCTAATGAAAGTATTTCTTCCGTAACAAGTATTTGCAACTAGATATGAGAAAAGATTTTTTTTCGACATGACCTTCCACGCGCTCTGGGAACATGGAAAGAAATGCGTTGTAAAAGTTTAGGAGCATCGATAACATTATTTATTAATTTATAAAGAAAAGAGACATCGTAGAGATCACGACGATGTTTAAGTAGAGATATGTTATGATAATTTGCAGAAATTTCATAATCAAAGTAACCAGTACGAAATTCTAAAGCCTTGACAAATTTGTGCTGGACTCTTTCAATTCTATTAACATGTGTATTGAAAATGGGTTGCCAAACAACTGAAGCAAACTCTAAATTACTACGAACATACGCATTGTACAAAAGTTTGTAAGTATGGGAATACTTAAATGGCTTACTAACACGCAAATTGAATCCCAGATGTTTGAATGCTTTTTTAAGCATTTTATCGATATGCGGAACAAAATTCAGCTTAGAGTCCAGCGTTACACCTAGATCCCGAATCTCGTCAACTCTTGTCAAGACCTTGTCGTTCAAAGCGTAATCGAAAGTAATAGGGTTTGACTTCCTGGAAAAAGTAACTGTGTAGCATTTATCAGTGTTCAGATATAAACTATTATCTTTACAATAAGTTTCAAATTTTAAGAGATCACGCTGCATCAGTATACAATCATCTCTACTGCGAATAATTTTAAATATTTTTGTGTCATCGGCATAAAGTAAGGCATCAGTGTTATGTAGGTTATCCGTGATCTCATTTATGTATAAAATAAATAGAAGGGGTCCCAAATGGGATCCTTGGGGCACCCCAGAACTGATAGGCTTATAGGAGGATGTGTAACCAGCATAAGCTACGGCTTGACTTCTATTTTCAATGTAGGATTTTATCCACCTAAAAAGATCACCATGGATCCCAAGCTGGTTTTGAAAGTAAAAAATGGTTTGAAAGTAAAGTGCTATGACAGATTTTGTCAAAACATTTGGCAAAATCCGTATACACGGCATCCACTTGCAACTTGTCATCCATGGCGCCTAAAATAGTGTCAGTGAAACTCAACAAATTAGTATCAACGCTACGACCTCTATAGAACCCATGTTGGTTAGGGGTAATCAGTTTTCGGGCTACTGTAAACACTTCATTTGTGACGATTTTTTCCAAAATCTTGCCAAATTGGCAAAGTTTGGAAATAGGGCGACACTTTTCGATGTTGTTTGAAAATCTCTAGTACTTTAGAGATCTGTTTGTTGAGTCACCAACAAATATCTTCAAAATACTGTAGATCCATTCCACGCCTTTCCTCATTTACCTTACTTGTCGGCTCTGGGATCTTACTTCTTTTTTTATTTAGTTCGTCTGGGTTCAAAAAACTGATCCCACCTTAGGGACGGCTTCTACACATAACCCTGTCATTATTATACATTTTCACAGCTCTGCAACCCTTCAGTCAATCGAAGCGATTTTACAATTTGACTTGAATGTGCTCGGAGTTTCGATCCTGGATGGGTTCAGGACGGAGCGTAAACTTCCATTCCACCCTCGCTCACCACGCTGGCGGGTTGGTGGGGGACGCCAGAGCCTGGTCCGGTGATCAACAGGGTGCACTGCGTGCAGGTGAGGTTGGTTTGGGTCCCGTCAGAGCCCCTTACACCCCAATTATTGTTATTTATGCGATACCCTCTAAGAAATAATAAAACTAACTTAGTTTTCCAATATTAGGGGTACATGTAAGATTATTTGAAAGCTTATAAAATAAACTATAAAAATAGAATAGAGGTCATATTCTTTGAGCAAACTAGCACAAAGTAAAAATGCAGTAAGTTATTAATTTGAACATTTTAATTTAATAAATTATAGAACTCCAAAACCTTAAGCGAGGCAGACTGGGCAGCCGCATCCGCACTTGCCAACCAGCACGACGGAACCAGCGGCGGGCAGGGCGCCGGCGAAGGCCACGGTGCCGGTGGCCGGCAGCTGGCCGCTGACCTGGGCGGAGCCCGCCGCTTGCACGAGGCCGGCGGCCGTGAGCTCGCCCTGGCCCACGGCGGTGAGGCCAGCGGGTGCGGCGGGTGCGGCGGGTACGGCGGGCGCGGCGGCGGCGCTGGCAGCGGCGGCGGCGGCCGCGCTGGCGGACGCGCCGGCGCCCACTCCCGCCGCGGCCAGCGCCTGCGCCAGCACGTCGATGTCCAGCTCCACGTTGCCGGACTTCAGCCCGAGCACGTGCTTCTCGTTGGGCGCCAGCGGGTGAGGCGACGGCGGAAGCGAGGACAGCGCGCCCTGCGACAGAGCATCATCTCAACGTCACATTCAAATGCCACAACATATCATCAATTTTATTGGTTTAATTTAATTTCATAGTGATAATTATTATTTGATTATCATAACTACGAGTTTGCTTTTTTGTACTATCGATCGCATGATGTTTTCGGTTCAATAATACAATTTTATGAAAATCCATGACGCTTTTAGAAATACACCAAAAATTTAATATTATATTTTTAGAAAACCTTTCTATTGAAGTTTAAAACAATTACGGGAAATTAATCATATGAAAAGTATTTCCGTGTTGTTTTTAAAAAAAGTACGAATGTTAAAAAATAATACTGACCTGGGTCAAACACGCCAGAGTGCAAAGCACCAAGAATGCGTATGAAGCCATGTTTGGTAATGAAACTTGATGGATCTTGGAACCAATATAAATCACTGAAGAATGGGTACTTGCTTTTATATATAAAACGAAAGCAATGAACTTCGTAATAAGTAACGGTAGCAGTTTACATGTGATAATGTATTTTCGAGAATCACTGTCGAAATGTAAAATATTTCAGAATGCGATGCTTATGAAACGAAGATAGCGCAACGAAATTGGCACATACTAGATAAATAGAGTAATAGGTATAATATAAAAACGTAGGTCAGACTTAGAACACTTCATCCTTGCATAAGAAGAACCTAAAGTATTTTCAACAATGGCAACGAAATTCACTATTGTTTTTGCTTGCGCACTACTTGCCCAGGTATGTAATTTTTTGGCTTGGACCGGGACTCTGCAAGCTCAAATGGAAGTGTGAGAGGTTCCACATACTATTTTTCCTTGAGATGATATTGTAACCCCTCTGGTGTATTTGAGCCAACCATGGGACCAAGACTCATTAATTATTTGCGTCGTGGTACAAATTCATCATGGCAGGCCGGTGTGGTGGAGAATTCTCTTTTTGGGGTAGGATATGAGATCCAATTAGGATGGTATTATTATAGCTTGCGTCCACCGGGTGTTGATCGCGAGGTCTGGGGTTCAATACCCCATGGGGGCATACATTTTTCTGCTTGGTTTGGTTGGTGCTAGGGCTTCCGAGCCCGCCCGGCTAGCTACCACTGTCTTACTTAAGTGTGTCGCCATAATAATGTTTGTAGCATTAACATAGCCAGTTCCTCAGTTATTGAGGAGTCCAGGTGAAGCTTGCTTCCAGCTTCGCCCTTATCGTCACTTAGCATCAGGTGAGATAAAGGCCAAGAGTTTCCCTGTCGTATGTAAATAAAAGAATATCTTACCTTGACTTAACTGAGAGATTTCATACCGAGAAAGCTTCGATAGCTGTATAGACAGTAGAGACTGTGGAAGCCTCTTTGTGGCCACTTTATCGTAGTGTACTGGGCAGTCCGTTCTTGCTGCCACTTCCGCAACACGGGCTGACCGCGGCGAGCGCCGCCGCTGCCGCTTCGGCCGCGGCCAGTGGGGGCGCGACGGCGTCGAGCGCGGCCGCCGCTGCCGCTGCCGCTGCCTCGGCGTCGGCCGCGGCGGGCGTCCCGCTCGTAGTGCCCGACCTCAGCAGAGTCGTGATCAGCGGCCCCTTGCTAGTCACCTCCATCTCGCCTATCGCGCCCACCGGCCTCTCCGTCACGTCGGAGAACAAGCTCGAGGCCCTGCTGGAAGTGACAGGAATACTGCCGTTTGCGAGCGCAGTAGCGTTCGAGGGAACGCTAGGAACCACTGGCTCTGGCGCTGCTAGCTGCGGCTGTGGCTCTGGTTCCATTGGCATCACTGAGATCAATTGTAAATAAGCTTATCTGACGAATAAATTTCGAATGATTCTGATAAATAAAAAATTGCAATAATTTTATTTCTTTCTTTACTAACTCTGATCCCGAATTGCTGTACCTACACCGGTCTTTCTAAAACACATACCAGTTTTTAAAATTAAATTGGCAACAATAAATATAAGTATCTCAATGTTCTATTCATTTAATTCTAATTCAAACAAAATGAAAATCACGAATCACACTTCGAAATACAAAATTTACCATCTTATGACCCGGAACTTCTGATAGGAGCTCAGAGTGTTTCCACGGTTGCCGAAACAGTATCTTTAAAATTTCTTGGAAGAAAAATAGATTACAAGGGACGTACACCGTCACTACAGGTAGTTGTAGATAGCTTTACAAATAACTTAAATAAGGTAGATGAACTGCCATAAGTAATATAAAAAAGGCTTGGATATAGGAAAACTATCTGACGTCGCGGCTTACTTGGTCTTTCCTTATATACGAATTTAATAAAACCCTTCTCTTGAAGATAGATACCAATGTCATTAAGATATTGAAGTCTTGGCTAGGTCTAGCGCATTCGGCTGATCCTTCAACACTATTTAGGGATCACAATAATTTCGGCTTAAAACTATAACCATCAGATATCTATAAACACCTTAGAGCCACTATTAAACACATATCTTAAGCAAATCCAAAGACGATACGGTGAAATCTCTCTCGAATGACAATAACAGTTCCGAACTAGAGTCTAGGCATCAATTCTATAAAAAAATTCATGATTGGCGCGCAATCAAATCGATTAGGGTTAGGTTCGATCAAAAAACCGGAAGACAAAGTAATACTGAAATCCTTTCTTCACCTAGATGAGAATGACAAATATAAGGTACATGCAATGAACTTGGAGATGCAAAATGACTGGATAACTATCGGTGAATTCTGCATTCCACCAGCTCTGAAGTGGAAAACTCTACTTTATGATTGGTTGCCTGCAATTCTGAAATTCTATATAAACGCCTTCCAGATGACTCTCCCAGACCAATGTAATCTAACAAGATGGGGAATAGCCACAGAAAAAACATGCTATACGTGTGGCGAAGCACCTGGAACAGCAAGGCACATACTGGTGGGATGCAGAGTTTTTTTTAGAAAAGTGTCATAACTCGCGACGTCATGATAAGGTTTTGGGAATCATACGGGAAGCAGTTAGTCAAGCGGTCGCAAGAGCCCAGAAAGGGTCATCCCTTTCTGGCCTCAACCACAAGCCTTTTTGAACAACCAGAAGCCCCATCCAACTCACTAAAGAGGGCTTTAAAACAAAACCAACAAATAAACCCTATTCGATCATAGGTTCGGCACCGGATTGGACCCTTGTGATGAATACGTATGATAAACAATACAAGTTTCCGTCTGACGTAGAGATTACTGTATCCAGGCCAGACATTTTGCTTTACTCTCGGATACTAAAGCGCGTGCTACTCATCGAACTCACCGTGCCATGGGAAAATAACATTCCCAAAGACCACACATTTAAATTGAATAGATACTACGATCTTACCAACGATATCACAAAAAACGGTTTTATGTTCACTTATATGCGGTAGATGTAGGCGCGAGAGGTATTCCGGCAAAATCCTTATACACATTGCTAAAAGATCTAGGCTTATCGAGAACGTCTGTGAGCTCAATATTAATCCGCGTAACAAAGGCGGCACTGACGGAATCGTATCAAATAATTATGGTTAGGCAGAGAGAGGAGCTGGAGTGGTAAAGGTGAATGTTGATGCATTGTAAAGTAGCTACTTAAACCTGCACCTGGGTCGTAAGCCCCAGGCACTGCTCTTGGCTCTTTTCTCTGCAACGCGATGGATCCGGCACCCGCACGATGAATCCATGGAATGCTAAGTTATCGTCTCTCTGTATGTCTTATAAATATTAATGCACTTTTTGATTAAGAATTATAGAGTGAGTTGAAATTGTATTGCCAATGAACCTTTTGTTCATGGTGGGCGGAATGTCAAGCCCCGAAAGCCAATGCCAACAAAAAATACCGTAATAGACGTATCATCGTAATTTTTTATATAACTGATTTTGTGAAGTTTTAATATCTCTCGCTCTTGTAACAAATAATTGCAATTAACGTTATTGTGTACATTTAAAAGAATATTACCTAAACATTTTTCAATAATTTGGGGGAATAACCATGGTCCTTCATCGTTACGGTTACCTACAGGGCTAAAAAAGGTCTTATCGCACTATTTACGAATGTTCCAATAATCCCGTCAATTTTGACAGATAAGCTATGTAGATGACAGCTGTCAAAACGGGCTTCTTGGAACTATAGAGCCGAATTTAAACTGATTCGTTGCATTTTGTAGTTTATATATGTTTTTTGTTCAAAAGCAACCTCTTCTCTGTATTTTCTGAAGTCAATATCATTTTACTCAAATGGAAATATAAACTTTGTTTTTAGCGTTATAATAGACATTATAGTAGGATGTTACCAAATTCTAATATGATTATCATAATTTAAGCCAAGAGACGCCCACTGTTGTCTATGTCCAACAGTGGGCGTCTTGGCTTTCCCGGCTGAGGATTATATTGGATTAATATTGAACAACCGCAAAGTTAAAAGAATAACAGCACTGATTGGATTCGACAGGGCTTTAAATGTAATGTATTATGATGCTACTTGAGACTGGTATTTTAACTATTTGCGAGAACGCTGGTAGATAGGTAGGATAGGATGCGCCCGGACGGTGCGAAGCCCAAGTAGTTACGTCTCGGCGTCGTCGGCGCACGTTGTCTTGCTCGTATCACGTCCGCTCTCACTTGCATCCCCGCGACCCGCTGCCAAAACAGTCTGACGACGCCAAGTTAGAGCAGACAGCACCGTGGCAAAGAATTACATTTTCCGGCCGCTAGCCTCAAGGTTTTTCAATCATTTTTTGCGCACGCATCATTAGTAATGACATCCCTTTGCTCTAAGTGACATCGAAATCCATGCTTAATTTCTAAAAAGAAGGTACTTTCTGAGCACAATATAGTATAGAAAACGATATGTTTGATGTACTGCGTTTATTTATTGATTCAAAACATCTAGTATTTTAAACACAGATAGGGCAGCCGCATCCACACTTGCCGGCAAGGATCACTGAGCCACCGGCTGGTAGCTTGCCGCCAAAAGCCACGGTGCCGGTGGCCGGGAGCGCGCCGCTGACCAGCGCGGAGCCCGCCGCGGTGACCGCGCCGGCGGCCGTCAGCTGGCCCTCGCCCACGGCGGTGAGCCCGGGGACTGCGGGCGCGGCGGCAGCGCCGGCAGCAGCACTGGCCGCGGCACTGGCGGCGGCGCTGGCGGAGGCGGCCCCTCCGCCCACACCGGCCGCGGCCAGCGCTTGGGCGAGCACGTCGATGTCGATCTTGAGCGGCGCGGCCGGCGCGTGCACGATGGGGGCGAGAGGTGGAGGGAGGTGGCTCGCACCCACAAGTGCCATCTGCCAATAGATTGCAGTTTTGGTTTCAGATACCGTCAACATTAATTATACATAAATGGAATTTAACGCTTCAGAAATTTAAGAACAAACACTAGTTTTCGTTTTCGTTCGCAAAATAAAAGTAAATTATAGACAATTATTTACAAAGTAATTAAATCATATAAATAGGGCAAGAATTTTTTTATAAGGTTAAATTTAAATACAAACCTGTATCAGACACGCTTGGATGCAAAGAAGCAAGAGTTCGTAGGAAGACATCATGATGTGTGTTTCGATAACTTGAGTAAGCAAGTCAAACCAAGGGAATGTTTTTGTCTTGGTTTTCAGCCGCTTTTATACATGGTCATGTTGTCATTTGTTATCTAGGAAGGTCACGTGTAATGTGCCAACTGTTTAGTGCATGCTTGAAGCTACGAGTTCTTATCCTCTACAGGTGAAATGACTGCATACCTTAAAGATAACAGAATAATATAAAAATGAAACACGTGTATTAACAGACATAGTAACCCGTTTGAATACTACAAGCAAAGTCAACAATGGCAGTTAAATTCGTCATTCTGTGCGCCTCAGCCCTCCTATTCCAGGTATGAGTTCCGTTAATAATTTGTTGGCCAGAATTCATCATCATCATATCAGCCAAGAGACGCCCACTGTTGGACATAGGCCTCCCCCAAGGATCTTCATACCGATCGGTCCTGCGCCTCCCGCATCCAGCGGCTCCCCGCGACCTTCACCAGATCGTCGGTCCACCTTGTGGGGGGCCTACCAACACTGCGTCTCCCGGTACGCGGCCGCCACTCGAGGACCTTTCCGCCCCAACGGCCGTCAGTCCGTACGAGCGATGTTTCCTGCCCACTGCCACTTAAGGTTTGCGATTCTTTAGGCTATGTCGGTAACTTTAGTTCTTCTACGGATTTCATCATTTCTGATGTGATCACGTAGAGGAACCCCGAGCATAGCCCTCTCCATTGCGCTTTGAGTGACTTTGAGCCTTCTTATGAGACCCATTGTAAGCGGCCACGTCTCAGTTCCGTATTGTCATCACTGGCAACACGCACGAATTGAAGACTTTCGTCTTGAGGCACTGCGGTAGATGGGCCGAGAATATGCTGCGTAGCTTCCCGAACGCTGCCCAGCCGAGTTGGATTCGTCGATTTACCTGTTTCTGGAAGTTGGACTTACCGAGCTGGACTATTTGCCCCAGGTAAACATATTCGTCAAGAACTTCCAGCGTAGAGCCTCCAACATTCACAGGAGTGGGTACTACACGGGAATTCGACATTATATTAGTCTTTTCCATGTTGATTTTAAGACCCACTTGTTGGGAATCTCTACAGAGGTCTTCGAGCATCGTGCCTAGATCCTCCACGGTCTCAGTCATGACTACGATATCATCAGCAAAACGAAGGTGAGTCATGTACTCGCCGTTTATGTTGATGCCGTGTCCCCTCCAGTCCAAAAGCTTAAATACATCCTCCAACGCAGCTGTGAACAATTTCGATGATATAACGTCACCCTGTCTCACACCGCGCTGAAGTCGTACTGGTTTCGACTTTTGGTCCTGAAGGCGGACTGACATGGTGGCGTTTTCGTACAATTACTGCAATACTTGCATGTAACAAAAGTCTATTTGGCACCTCTGGAGTGATCTTAGTACGTTGCCAGAGTTGCAACTTAATAATTACAATAAAACATCTTTATAACACATACATAGTTTATATCCTGCCAAACTGCAGAGCAGTTTGTTGGCGGAAAAAAGCCGAGTAGTAGAGGTAGAGCAGTGTGTCGTAAGGATAATGTGATGAAATGACTTATTAATACTTGCAGAGTGTTCTGGGCAGTTTAATCTTGCCGCCACCTCCACACCACGGGCTGTCCGCAGCGAGCGCCGCCGCCGCTGCCGCCGCTGCCGCTGCCTCGGCGTCGGCCGCGGCGGGCGCCCCGCTCTTGGTGCCCGACCTCAGTAAAATCGTGATCAGCGGCCCCTTGCTAGTCACCTCCATCTCCCCGATCGCGCCCACCGGTCTCTCCGTCACCTCGGAGAACAAGCTCGAGGCCCTGCTGGAAGTGACCGGTATACTGCCGTTTGCGAGTGCAGTGGCGTTCGAGGGAGCGCTGGACACCGCTGGCTCTGGTGCTGCTAGCTGCGGCTGTGGCTCTGGTTCTATTGGCATCACTGAGATCAATTGTGCATAATATTATCAGACCTACTTATATATTTCTTATGATTCTGATGAATAAAAAATTGCATTATTTTTCATTTCTTTATTTACTATCGTGTTCTCGAACTTCAGATCGCCTTTAACGAGTTTAACAACCGTAGTTAATAATAATATAAAATTATGTTACCCTAACTGCATAACACAAAGAGAACCAAATTATAAAAACGAAGTTATTATACAGAACTAAATAAAAAAAAAACAAATACGACAGCCTACTTAAGGTGGGCAAATCAAATTAATCAAAACCTATCAACAAAACAAGTAAATGATGTAAACTTGCTTTATTACTAACGAAGTTTCACGAAATTGCTAAATATTTAAAAATGGGATGTTAATGAGCTATTGAAGTTTAGGTTTCATTTTACGAAAAAAACCGGACGAGTGCACGTCGGGCCACGCGGAATGTTGGGTTCCATGCTATTATTATTATTATTAAAGTTGTTATGGTATTATTTCATAATCTTCGTCTTTGAATTATTTTTGAATAATATAGATATTTCCGGAAATTTTGAGAATTTTCCGGACATTCCAGAACGTTTGGAAACATTCTGGACAATGACACACTATCCTATACCATTTAACAATTTTTGGATAGTAATAGATCATTGCTAAAATTTTCCAGCTAAATTTAAAATATTTTTTAAAAGTTTCTAAGTATGTCATAGAAAAGGTCAGAAATATATTTTTAAATTTTTTGTCAGCCACAACCGCCACTTCCACCCACCGCGATCAAACTCCTTTATTTTCAACACGAGACCAAGAGGTAGGTATTCACCACCACAACGGGGAGTAGATTGTCGTTGATGGTAATAAAGAAAACCATGAATGAATGAACCCTTAAAGAATGCTTACAAACGTTCAAGAATGCAAAATTCTATGTATAATTATGTAGATTATTCCAGAATAATTCACAGACGTTAAAATAAACCTGAGTGGCCTTTTATTAACCAGAATGCTCCCACACGTATGTTTTTTTATACAACTAGTTGGCAAACAGACATACTGCCCACCTAATGGTAAGTTGTAACCACAGATATATAAATAAAAGCAGATGTTTAAAATGTAATTGGAGTTCGATACGGACCACAGTTCAGCGCATACGTCAACGTCATATCGGCGGGCTACAATTGGCTGTACATGGAGTGACGTATACCAACGTCTACGCAAATAATCAAATTTGAAAATCACTTGCTCAACCGATACGCTAGTTACAACTTCATTATCTACTTACTCTCAACGCAATTGTCTTGTTTTATTATTATATTTAATTTCGCAAAAAAAAAGCAGTAATTTATTTCTACGCATCACCTCGCCGCACGCAGCGGCAACAGCAGACTTAACATAATGTTACTCACACATTTGTACTAGTAATGTATATCGTTTTTACTTTCACTCCCATGTGACATGATATATCGCTATTTCTGTTTTTCGTCTATATCGATACTAACGCACACATAAAACATTATCGATGCCGTGGCAGACGCCATGTTTACCTTTGTCGAAGTAAGACAAAAATGGTGTAGTGACATTGTGTTATAATATTTTGTTTTGTGATTTTATATAAAAATAACTGTTAATCGAACAAGAAAAATGGTAAAGTGCTATGCCCCGAAGTGTTCTAACGCATCTTATAATAAAACTTCAGAAATTACCTTCCATCGGTAAGTAATTCTCGTACATATTTTTTGGTTAAGCTTACAAGATGTATATCGCGTCTCATGTTTGTAATTCTCTAAGATTGTGAGCTATCTTAACTGCCTTGCACAAAACTCTGTTTTTACTTGGTTTTATTTTGAAATAGTTGTGAATTTTTCAATTCAATATGTTTCATTGACTTAATTTGACATTTCTTGTACTAGGCAGTTCAAAGGGGTCGAACTCAGGGTTAGAATAGAAAATCTAGCTTATATTTATGAACATCCTGGTAGTTTGTTGTCGGTATTGTGCTACTAACTATTAACTTATGTAGAATGAAACTATATAATATTATATAAATTTGTCTATAAAACTATATTAAAGAAATGTTTTTAATTTCAATAGAAAATCTAGAATAGAAAATCTAGCTTATATTTATGAACATCGTGGTAGTTTGTTGTCGGTATTGTGCTACTAATTATTAACTTATGTAGAATGAAACTATATGATATTATATAAATTTGTCTATAAAACTAAATTAAAGAAATGTTTTTAATTTCAATGAATACCAAGAGTAGGGCACTGTGAACCTTTGCCTTCCAAATTCATGCTTTTCTTTTTGTACGTAAAATTAAATAATTTCAGTAGTAATAACTAAATTAAAAATTGAAGTAGGTACTATGATTATGTTAACTTTGATAATAATATCCATATTTTAAAAATATTTTTAATTTACAGCATTCAAAGAAGACGACAGTTGAGAGACGGACCCACGACTTGGAACATGATGCACAACATGTATATATTTTATTAAAAACCATTGTGAAATTATATTTAGACATAAGATGTCATCATTACGCTCGTACTGACCAAATTTCCGAAAGAAATTATTTCAAGAAAATTTTCCTTTTTAATAATAAATAAGCAAGCATACATACATACAAGTTGTTTTTTTAATTCCCTCGCATTTCCTACATCCATACCATAATATTATAAATGTGAAAGTAACTCTGTCTGTCGAGCTTTCACGCTAAAACTACTGAACCGATTTAAATGAAATTTGGTACACAGATAGTCTAAAGCCTGAGAAGGACATGGGCTACTTTTTAATGCGAAAAAAGGGTTAAAAGGGGGGATGAAAGGTTGTATGGAAGGTTGTATATAGGTTGTATGGGGGATGAAAGGTTGTATGCCGTATAATAACGCGTATGAAGGCAGATGTAGCCAAAGCATTATACTAAACAGTTTCTTAAACTTATTAAACTACAGTCTATTATAATAGTGTGAATAATAGAATCGAATAAATAAGAAAAGACGGCTAGCCTATTTGCCAGAAAATTGAGGAACCCAATTTATTGTTGGCAATATAATTTTAAAAGGCAGGATTTTGTTCTAATATGGCAGTTGTAGATGCAGCATGTGATAATTCATTAATTTTTGTTTTCAAATCACTTTTATTTAAAAAAAAAATGAAAAATTTTTACTGGTGACAAAATTGACAAGACCTTATGATCAATTTGTGAGATCTTGTTGAATAGACAGTATTGTTGATTACGTAGACAT
Source organism: Schoenobius gigantellus (assembly GCA_963935595.1). Classification (NCBI taxonomy): domain Eukaryota; kingdom Metazoa; phylum Arthropoda; class Insecta; order Lepidoptera; family Crambidae; genus Schoenobius; species Schoenobius gigantellus. The sequence continues at coordinate 32,009,588 of OZ012548.1, forward strand.
TATTTGTTATGTTCTTAAGAATTATCCGCATATTAAACTTAGACCTAAAGGGATATTAAAGGGGTTAAGATTTACTACAGTCTAGGGTGTAGTCGCTTCCTATCTATAACTCCTTAGTTTGCTATCGTTATCCAATTGCCTTTATCAAAGTTGCCGGGAAGATATTGCTTTTAGCAATAAGGCCCTCTATTTGAACATATCTTCGTTTTCAAAGTTGGTTCTCTTTGTTATACCTAATATTTTATTTATGCAATAAAGGGTTGATAATTTTATATTATTATTAACCATTTGAGGTGAAAAGTTCGCGAGCACAGCTAGGAAATAAAGAAATGATATAAATGAAATTATTTATTCATCAGAATCATAAGAAAATCTTATCTTATTTACAATTGATCTCAGTGATGCCAATAGAACCAGAGCCACAGCCGCAGCTAGCAGCGCCAGAGCCGGCGGAGTTCAGCGTTCCTTCGAACGCCACTGCGCTCGCAAATGGCAGTATACCGGTCACTTCCAGCAGGGCCTCGAGCTTGTTCTCCGAGGTAACGGAGAGACCGGTGGGCGCGATCGGGGAGATGGAGGTGACTAGCAAGGGGCCGCTGATCACGATTTTACTGAGGTCGGGCACCAAGAGCGGGGCGCCCGCCGCGGCCGACGCCGAGGCAGCGGCAGCGGCGGCAGCGGCGGACGCGCTCGACGCCGCCGCGCCCCCGCTGGCAGCGGCCGCGGCGGCGGCGGCGCTCGCTGCGGACAGCCCGTGGTGTGGAGGTGGCGGCAAGATTAAACTTCCCAGAACGCTCTGCAAGTATTAATAAGTCATTTCATCACATTATCCTCACGACACACTGCTCTACCTCTACTACTTGGTTTTTTCCCGCCAACAAACTGCTCTGCAGTTTGGCAGGATAAAAACTATGTATGTGTTTAAGATTTTCTTGAATAAATATGTTTTATTGTAATTATTAAGTTGCAACTCTGGCCAACAAATTATTAACGGAACTCATACCTGGAATAGGAGGGCTGAGGCGCACAGAATGACGAATTTAACTGCCATTGTTGACTTTGCTTGTATGCAAACGGGTTACTATGACTGTTACTACACATGTTTAATTTTTATATTATTCTGTTATCTTTAAGGTATGCAGTCATTTCACCTGTAGAGGATAAGAACTCTTAGCTTCACACACGCACTGAACAGTTGGCATATTACACGTGACCTTCCTAGATAACAAATGACAACATGACCATGTATAAAAGCGGCTGAAAAGCAAGACAAAAACATTCCCTTGGTTTGACTTGCTTACTCAAGTTATCGAAACACACATCATGATGTCTTCCTACGGACTCTTGCTTCTTTGCATCCAAGCGTGTCTGATACAGGTTTGTATTTAAATTTAACCTTATAAAAAAATTCTTGCCCTATTTATATGATTTAATTACTTTGTAAATAATTGTCTATAATTTACTTTTATTTTGCGAATGAAAACGAAAACTAGTGTTTGTTCTTAAATTTCTGAAGCGTTAAATTCCATTTATGTATAATTAATGTTGACGGTATCTGAAACCAAAACTGCAATCTATTGGCAGGTGGCACTTGTGGGTGCGAGCCACCTCCCTCCACCTCTCGCCCCCATCGTGCACGCGCCGGCCGCGCCGCTCAAGATCGACATCGACGTGCTCGCCCAAGCGCTGGCCGCGGCCGGTGTGGGCGGAGGAGCCGCCTCCGCCAGCGCCGCCGCCAGTGCCGCGGCCAGTGCTGCTGCCGGCGCTGCCGCCGCGCCCGCAGTCCCCGGGCTCACCGCCGTGGGCGAGGGCCAGCTGACGGCCGCCGGCGCGGTCACCGCGGCGGGCTCCGCGCTGGTCGGCGGCGCGCTCCCGGCCACCGGCACCGTGGCCTTTGGCGGCAAGCTACCAGCCGCTGGCTCAGTGATCCTTGCCGGCAAGTGTGGATGCGGCTGCCCTATCTGTGTTTAAAATAGTAGATGTTTTGAATCAATAAATAAACGCAGTACATCAAATATATCATTTTCTATACTATATTGTGCTCAGAAAGTACCTTCTTTTTAGAAATTAAGCATGGATTTGGATGTCATTATAAATGATTATGCGTGCGCAAAAAATGTTTGGAAATCCTTAGTAACATAAATGCTAGCCGAGGCTAGCTGCCGGAAAATGTAATTTTTTGCCACGGTGCTGTCTGTACCAACTTGGCGTCGTCGCAGGGATGCGAGTGAGAGCGAACTCTACGAGCAACACAACGTGCGCCGACGCCGAGACGTAACTACTTGGGCTTCGCATCAATATCAATCTTCTTCTAATTCTCGTGTCACAGTATTTGTAACCGAACTTCTCCGAAACGGCTTGACAGATTTTTAAGATTTTTTTTTATGTACCTACATACATTCGGTATGTCTGATCTGAGAATAGGTGGTAAACTAATTTTTATACCCCTAGGTGATAAGGGTTTTTATTGAGAATATGTGGATACACCAATATTAATGATGGTACTACTGATCCTAAACTAGTGTCATTAGTACCATTGATGGTACTAAGGATACAAAGTTGTATCCTTTGTACCATCAATGGTACTAGTCAATGGTACTAATGGCATAAAGGCGGCGAAACGTAGTTCGCGGCCACAGCTAGTGTATCAAGCACGCGGTGCCGGCCGGCGCAGCGACCGAATTCCGTGACGCTACCTTTACCTAATTGCTATATTTATTTGCGATGGACCGTTAAACACTGTACAAGAATAATCCACATCATTCTGGAATTTTCCAGAACATATTCACTGGATGGGGGACTGTATCATCCTGTCTGTGTTTGGGTACCTCCATCTTACCTATTTCTGCCGCAAAACAACATTGCTTGCATTGCTGTGAAGTTGGAAGGATAAGATTTATGGCAGTAAAATTACTGGGTACCGTGACTTTACATCTTATGTCACAAGTTGGCAACGTACACTGTGGTTCTTGTGGGGGTTGCAGATTTGCTGCGATTCTCACAAGAACCACATGTACTTTAAGTGACTGTTACAACCACAGACATATGTAACGGGATATAATAAAAAGTAGACGTTGCAGAATCACACTGATTTAATTTCGATTTACAATCGGGCAGAGTTCCGTCTAAGAAACAGTAAATCAGAGAAGTGATCTAAATATGAGATGGCGCGGCATTTTATAGTTTCTCCGGTAGTAAGGCGCTAGCTTGGCTTGGCTCTGATTGGCTGGCCTGGGCTGGCTTGTGATTGGCTGAGGCGGTGTGGCGCGTAACACATATAAATAAAAGCAGACTTAACATATTGCTCAAAAATGTGTGGCAACTTCACCACATGTAAACATTACTCACACACAAACTAATGTCAGGGCCGCATCAGGGTACGCCGGGGCCACACTCTGCACTATAAGGACTTTGTACTCATTTTTACAGGGATTTTTTATTGGGTAAATTAAAAGGGTTTGATGAGTGACTGACTGTGGTAACAACATGGAGCTCCGACTACTGGAGCTGGAAGCATGAAATTCGGTACAGGGCACTGTGGGACATCCATAGGTCATAAATCTTAAAAACCTGCTTTCTTGTTTTACATTTTATTCCTTGTCGTTACATTGGATAGTTGCGGTACCTTCTGAAACTATAAATAGGTCAGTAATTAGAGTGCGCCTTCATTATCTATTGTGCATTCAAAGAGAGCGCATCGCCAATCGTAAATACTGTTATCAGTGAGTCATTAAAAAGCGTGACGTCATTTGTTGTCATTGCGGGACCTGTGAGTGCTGTGTGAGTTTTTTCTGAAATGGATATCCAAGAACAGGGTATGTAATAATTAATATTTTTATTTTAATTGTATCTTAGTATATATTTTCTTTAGTATGTCATTGCTACGAGGCGACTTTTCTTGGAGTATTATATTTTAATATTCAAAGTTTGAATAAACTTTTAAATATGTTCCCACTCGCTCCGACTATGGAGGTATATTGCACCATAATCTTTAGACTTTCTTATCTTAGGAAAATTAAAACTTGGCTGCCCTTATCTGCCCTTTTGGCGATGACAAGGGTGCTACGGTTGCCAGATTATCTCGTAGCATTTGCTACGAAATTAGTTTATTTAGTCTTAGTGCTTTGTGTAGGTTTTGTGACTGAATTTTAACCGTTTTTTTTTTGTTTTAGGTAATTTATATATATGCTCAATCGTAAATACTGTTATCAGTGAGTCATTAAAAAGCGTGACGTCATTTGTTGTCATTGCGGGACCTGTGAGTGCTGTGTGAGTTTTTTCTGAAATGGATATCCAAGAACAGGGTATGTAATAATTAATATTTTTATTTTAATTGTATCTTAGTATATATTTTCTTTAGTATGTCATTGCTACGAGGCGACTTTTCTTGGAGTATTATATTTTAATATTCAAAGTTTGAATAAACTTTTAAATATGTTCCCACTCGCTCCGACTATGGAGGTATATTGCACCATAATCTTTAGACTTTCTTATCTTAGGAAAATTAAAACTTGGCTGCCCTTATCTGCCCTTTTGGCGATGACAAGGGTGCTACGGTTGCCAGATTATCTCGTAGCATTTGCTACGAAATTAGTTTATTTAGTCTTAGTGCTTTGTGTAGGTTTTGTGACTGAATTTTAACCGTTTTTTTTTTGTTTTAGGTAATTTATATATATGCTCGTTTTCAAGAATGCATATTCTTGAAATATGGCTAACTGTCAATACCGATAATGACTCGGAAAAGTGTCGTCAAGTCCTACAAAGTTTGTTGACTACTCTGAACGACGATGCTGAGAACATTGATATTCATTATTTAGAGAAAATTGTTAATAATTTATGTAAAGCTATTGCTCGATTCTGGAAAAAATGTAATAGGGATAAAACCAAGCTTTTATATAAGAATTCCGATTGGTTTAATGTTATTGAAAAAATTCAACTTGTGAAAAACAATAAGCAATGTACTCCGTCTGAAACGTCGCCGTGTCATTCACGTGGTAGTCCTCGAAAACCTTTTACGCAATGTAGTAAAAGGACTAAACGTCGGAGAGTAGCTGATTTGTCAAAGTCTGATGATTCTACTGTGAGTGCATTGCTTGATGTTTCAGACTGTTCATTCGATTCGTGTATATCTAGAGTTAGCACTGATGATGTCTTGTCACTTGTGACTGATGCTCAGTTGACAAAACATCAGTATTTATTAATTAAAAACTTTGTTAATAGTAAGATTTCTCCTAATGTATTACCATGTTACCAACAAATTACTAAATCGAAACAGAGATGTTACCCTTCTAATATAACTGTTTCCGAGTCTTCAGCTGAAGTTGAATTACAAAGTCTTTTTGATCACACAGCTTCTCGAATCCTTGAATCTCAAAAAGAGGTCTTAGATCAGATTCCTGATGATTGTTTGTCTAATATCTCTTTACTTGGGAAATGGGGATTCGATGGCAGCACTGGACATAGTGAATACAAACAATTTTTTTCAGATTCAACTTTAGAAGATAGTAGTTTGTTTGTAACATCTTATGTACCCCTTCAAATTATTGTAAAATTAGCTGAAGATAATTGTAAAATTTTATGGAAAAATCCTCGACCCTCTTCCACTAGGTACTGCCGTCCTATTCGATTTCAATTTTTGAAAGAAAGCACAGCAGTGTCTTTGCAAGAGGAAGCTTATTTTAAGGATAAAATTGAAAGTTTGCAACCTACTTTTATTCAGATCGACAATCGTGAATTGGTCGTTTCTCATAAGTTGCAGCTTTCAATGGTAGATGGTAAAATTTGTAGTGCTTTAAGTGAAACATCTACAAGTAGATGTTATATATGTAATGCTACCCCTAAAGAGATGAATAAAATAGACGAATGTTTACAAAAACCTGTAATAGAGAGTAGATACCAATTTGGATTATCACCACTACATTCTTGGATACGTTTCTTCGAATATTTTATTCATCTTTCATATAGATTAGACATAAAAAAATGGCAAGTTAGGCTAGATAGTGATAAACAATTGTTATCAAATAAAAAATAATATGTACAGTCCCAGTTTAGGGAACGATTAGGTTTAATAGTTGACAAGCCGCGTAGTGGTGGAAGCGGGACGTCTAACGACGGAAACACGGCCAGGAAGTTTTTTTTGGAATCAGCTGTATCTGCTGAAATTACAGGTTTGAATAAGGATCTAATAGATCGTTGTTGTGTAATATTACAAACGTTATCTTCTGGACATAAAATTAATGAATGCAAGTTTAAAGACTATGCATTACAAACAGCATACAGCCTGGTCGAGGAATATCCGTGGTATAGTCTTCCTGCTTCTGTCCACAAGGTGCTCGTACATGGATCAGATATTATAAGTTATGCATTGTTATCTATAGGAGAACTTTCCGAAGAAGCTGCTGAAGCGACAAATAAGTATATCAAAATTTATAGACGAAGTCACACTCGAAAAATGTCACGTGAAGTTACCAATCAAGATTTAATACAACGACTATTATTACATTCAGATCCTTATATTACAAGTCTTCGGAAACTTCCCCCTAAAAAGAAAAATACTCTGTCACAAAGTGTAATAGAATTGTTACATGTTTAATATTGTTAGAATAAGAATAATTTATTTGTATTTTGTTAGTTGTTTTGTTTTTTTTTATTTAATTAATTTTAATTTATTTATTTCTATTATTTTATTATAATTAAATAATGCTATCAATGTTTTGACTCTTATTTTATTTAATTAGCCAACTTTAATTAGCCTAATTAGCCAACGAACCCCTGCAGGGGTTCGTTGGCTAATTTAGGCGCTAACTAAGGAAGGACTTTTCTAAAAGTCCACAGAAAGTTAAGATATTCCTATCCAAAAATAAGGAAACTACAGTATTAAGCTTTATTCAACCGAAACGTAGCTCGCGGTCACAACTAGTTTTCATTATTAGTACATTGTGAACGTTATTGGACACAGCAAAATTATAAGAGGGGAAGCCATAATATTCATAATAATAATAATAAAACTCTTTATTGCACACAAAGACAAAGTGCAGCAGAAAAAGAACAAAATCAATAAAAACAGAAATGTTACAATAGGCCGCCTTATTGCTAAAAAGCAATCCCTTCCAGGCAATCTCGGAAGTGGGAAATATATACACAGGAGATTCAACCGAGAAAAGGGTGCAGAAACTGAACTCGGAAATAAATGTGTGATAGGGAAACGAAATCAGTGTCACGAAAGCAACCAAGGATTCAAGGATAGGAAGCGATTACGAACTTGGTTTTAAAAGACTTGCGCGCACTTCGAATACTCTCTGGGAGAGAGTTCCATATACTTAAATTGAAAAAAAAATTGTATGAACTTCATTATTTATCAGCAATTAAATATATATAATTTTGCTTTTAACTTTTAATGTGTTTGTGTGTGTGTGTGTATTATAATATTGCATATAATTGTAATAAACAATATTCCTTATTAATTCATATTAAATATAACTATTTCATTAATTAATTTTACTAACATCGTGGCTGCAATTTATTTACATTGTCAATTCTTTATTAGGTATGTTCTGTATTGTATCTTGGCCAATACGACCGAATATTTTTGCTTGGAGATTTTATTAGATTTGCATTCTATATAGGCAGGACGTTACAGGCATTTAATGATTGTTTATTGAAGTTGTTTGATAGGTATGCTCCAATGAAGGAAGTTTATGTGAGAGACCATACATATCCTTCCCATTTCATTAGCCTTCCCAGGCTTCAAATATATGTTGTATTAACTCAACACCAGCATCGGTTGTTGAGCGACCCCCCCTAAAACCAAATTGTTTACAGTGTAGAAGATTATTCCTAATAACACTTAACAACCCAGTATGCTTTAGTAACATAACTGAGCAGTAGTGTCTAACGGACACATTAAAAAAATAGAAGGTATTTAACCCTTAACAACCCACAAGTGTCTCGCGGACACATTTTTAAATTGAAAGATGTATAAAAACGAAAGTATTTATTTCTGCGTAAAATCGTTTTATCTAATCTATCCCTATGATTTACTGAATCCAAACGTGCAATAAAAATATATTTAATATTATGTCTATTATTAATTATTAACAAACCAAAATAGTAACTCATCAACCCACGAGTGTCCACTAGACACAATAGCAATTCGTAGCAGGAGTATGTGGGGTATGTCGGTTATTTTTGTTTATATTCATTAAATTTTAGAATCTTGATATACCCACCAGTATATTACAGTGTATTATCTGTGTTACAATAATAACTCATAGTACATTAATTGTGTTACAATGATATCGTTGTGCTTATATTTTTGATTGCTTGTTTGGTTTTAGATTCTATTTTTAATACAACTAAGTTGGCAAACAAACAAACTGCCCACTTGATTGTAAGTGGTAACAGACACCTATAAATAATACATGTGGCTCCTGTGGGATTCGCAGCAAAACTGCAACCCCCACAAGAACCACAGTGTACGTTGCCAACTTGTGACATAAAATGTAAAGGCACGGTACCCAGTAATTTCACTGTCATATCTTACCCTTCAAACCGGAACGCAGCAATGCAAGCACTGCTGCTTTGCGGCAAAAATTGCTATGACGGAGGTACCCAAGCAGACGGCCCTGGTACAGAGTCTCCCACCGGTAACGACCGAGTGTTTCTACTCAAATACTCAGTCATTGTGATAAAGTGATCGTGCTCGGACTTGTTTTTGATCAAAGAAATGTCTAAAATAGAGTAACAGCGAAAGAAATTCAACAGGCTCTTGATGAAATTGGTGCTAAAAATATTTTGTTGCGTGAGGATGATAGTAATGATGAAAATGTTTGTGTTGATAGTTGTTCGGGAAATAAAAACAACGCGACAGAACCAACCAGAAGAAATGTTGGCTATCATTACTTATGTAAAACAGAATGTGTACTGCAAAATTGGGAGAAATAAATACATATTATTATTATTATTATACATTTATTCAGAAAAGCATCTTAAATTTAAGTTTTTTAACAATATATAGATATAATAAAAACACAAATATTATTATTATTATTATTATTTATCACATTATATTTTACGAAAATATCCAGGGCCTACAAACAGTGCAATCGCAACGTATGTGCAGAATACTCTGTAAATTTTTTTTTATACTAGCCTTTGTTATCTTATTTTTGTTTTAAATTGTAGTACTTGTAAGGTAATTGTTCGTGTATAATAAGCAATTAAAGTAATTTTGTACAAATTTTCACAATATTATCTTTATTTTCGTTTAAAATAACTTTGGCTAATAAAAGGCTTCAACATTATTTTTTCAAAAATGTTGCTAAAAGTAGGTAGCACAGAGATAGGTCTAAAATTACTGGGGTCTGATGTGCTACCAGATTTATGTAAAGGACTAATTTAACTCCCCTTCATTAGATCAGGAAATACACCACTCTACTCACTCACTCTACACCTACAGCTATTGTTTCAATTACGGATTTAGTAACATCAACGGAATTGCCACAAAGATCCGCAGTTTTCTTCTTATTCAATGTTTTAAATGACTTTTTAATAATTATTGAGGGAGATATTTACGGTGGTTTCCCCAGGTAAGTTCATGAAATGCTGATTAATTTTATCTGGGTCACTCATGTGCAGTGGCAGATCATGATGCTTCTTTTTAAAATCAACATTTGTTTTTATATTTTTCCATAGAATTTAAGGATTTTTTATGTTCTTGTTAATGCATTGATTGAAATTAGCCGCCTTTTCAGAACGAAGTGCTAAGCTGACAATACTTTTTAATTCCTTTGTAACGACATAAAATAAAGAGTAGACGTTGCAGAATCACACTGATTTAATTTCGATTTACAATCGGGCAGAGTTCCGTCTTAGAAACAGTAAAACAGAGAAGTGCTCTAAATAGGAGATGGCACGGTATTTTCATCAAGCTTAGTGCTCACTCTTGTTACACTACTTGTGGGTGCTTGCCGCCAAAGAACTAAATCTCCCTTTCTGTAAATTCGACTAGTTTTCCTTTTTTTTATCGACGTTACGCTTCATCTTATGGCTTTCTAATTTTAATCGCGCACTAGATCTATTATTACGTCTGATTTCAACCGATTCATTATTACTTTCATAACATCAAATCATAGGGCTATACGACTATGTTGTACTTTCATTTACAGTATTATTAACACCCCAAATAATGTCAGGTAAGCTATTGGCCCAATTATTAGAAGTCTGGCTAGGATCAATCGCACGTAACGCATTCAGTAAGATCCGGTTCCACTTAACCATTGGCTCGTGGACATGCAACAGATGTCAAAATGTACTTAAATTGCTTGTCAGTTGAATTTTTTTTTAATAAATGCTGTTAAAAGCTTTGCCATGATCACTGACAAGTTTATGAGGGTAACCAAAAACTAAATGTTTTTTAAAGTATTCTTATTGTTTTTTACTGAATTGACCGTGGGTGGGCTCAGCAATAACAAATTTAGAGAAATTATCCTACTTCCTACTAATATTATAAACGTGAAAGTGTGGATGTTTGGATATTTGGATGTTTGTTACTCAATCACTCAAAAGCGGCTGAACGGATTTGGATGAAATTTGGCATGCATGTAGCCTTCGACATGGAAAAGAACGTGACATAGGCTATCTTTTATCCCGATTCCTTAAGTAGTTCCCGAGGGAAAATTAAAAATTGTTCAAAATTGTAGTCCACGCAGACGAAGTCGCAGGCAGAAGCTAGTCTGTAATAACCAACATATATTGATAACCTTTTGCTGTTCTACAAAAGGGGCATATGGTCGACATGAACCATGACCATGGGTTCTGTGGGTTTCGGAATAGGGAACAATGTACCATTTACTCCCTCTTTATTAAATCTATACATTTTTGAAAGCCTACATGACTTATATCATTGTGGTGCATCTGAACTATTCTATCTGATCAATGCAGACACCACGAGGCGATTACCATACAATGTCTTCCTATAGAGTCTATCATCTGAGAGCACATAGTTGTTGTTTATATCAGGGGCAGCTGAGCTATCTTTAAGCTGAACAATGATACGCCTTAACTTGTCATCCTGGTACTGGAATGTATAGAACCCGTCTGACACTTCAAGGCGGTTGAAATTAATAGCATCAACGGGATTTCTACTCAACGCGTCTACGTGTTAAATTTTTTCCCCAGGCCATATTGTACACTCATGTCAAAATCTTGTATTGACAGCCAGCACCTAGCAATACGTGGGATTATGTATAATGTCACGTTTATTAAGGGTGGCGCGAACGGCAGTACAGTCAGTTACCACTTCAACATGTATCCCTACTATAATACACTCTAAACCTACACAAACCTATGTGTACTACGGCAAGCGTTTCAAGCTCGTAACTGTGGTATATACTTTCTTCTTTACTCGTTGCCCTACTGAAATACATGACAGGCCTAAGGGAATTATCAGTTTGTTTTGTAAAAAAAAATTACCTGCGATACCGGATTTGCATGCATCGGTGTGAATCTCAGTTGGTAATACAGGGTCATATAAAGCCAGTATTGGCCCTGTACACAAACACAGTTTTAATTGTTGAAAACTATCGACTTGTTCAGTGCCCCATTTCCATAACTGCGTTTTTCTTTGTTAAATCTGTTAAAGGGCGAGCAATTAAATTGCGAAACTTTTAATAAATTTACGGAAATAGCTACATAGCCCTATAAATTGACGTATTTCATGAACACTACTAGGGGTAGGAAACTGTGACACTGCTAACAATTTTGATTCACCTGGTTGAACGCCATTCGAAGATATCTCATGTCCTAAGTATGTAATTTTGTTTTATAAAAATGAACACTTACTCACATTTCACTTAAAATTTTCCGATCTTCATTTATGAAGAACTTTTTGTAAAATATCTAAACCTGACTGAACATCAAAAGAGGGTAGCAACAAATTGTCTAAGAATGCTAAAATTCCATATTTATCGGGAAAGTCATTGTGGGTTTTTGAACTACCGCCTTTTGTGATTGGAATTTCATTATTCGTATAACAACAGACGGTGCGGTATCTAAGCCAAACGAAACACGCATTCAAATACCCATATGGCGTTATAAAGGCTGTTTTGTGGTTATCTACAGGGTCGATTTTGACCTGATGGTAACTTTGTGCCAAATTAAGACTCGTAAAGAAATTCTTAACGGCTAATTTGGAGACCTAATCATTGATATTAGGCAAGGGTCAACACAAAGTCTACTATCGCCGTTCTTTTTTTTTTACGAATTACGGGAGAAGCAAAACATGATTCAGATTCTTGAACTATACCTGCGTCTAGCAATTCAGACACTTTGGATCTAACTACTGACTGTGCGACAAGCTGTAAGGTTGACGGTATATAGGCTGTTCACTTGTTAACTTTATTTTTATGTTTAATAAATCTGTACATCCTAAGTCTTGTGTTTTACTCGCAAAATAGTCAGGGAAATTGATTAGTAAAGCAATCAAATAATCATAATCGGTTTTTATTCAATAGATCTGAACTGATTTCCTCTATGTTTGATGCCCCGATTGTGCTAATATTGGCTTGGCTAGTGTGCAATAGATTATTTTGGCTACAAAGGTAGTGCAATAAAATAATGTGGGCTAACCTGAACCTCCGAAGGCGGTGTAGTAGTGCAGCTGGTGGCTCTGCTCAGCACTTCGCCCTGCTTCTTGCTAACGAGGCAGACATTTTTTTGTTTCCTTGTCGGCTGACGGCATCTTGCTGGTAGTCATCCATCACACATAGGAAGCCATCGTATAATTCTTCGGGTCGCTCGCAATGATATGCTCTCGCATTCGCTTGTGCTGGTGGTGGTAGACCGCGAATGATGCATGAGACAACTGCGCTGTCTGACAACTTACACCGAAAACACATGGCGACTTTGTCCTGATAATATTTGGTCATCGAATCCATATTTGCGATGTCTGGGAAATGCACGTATCAACATTTGCTTCCAGTCTTCCCAAGCGTAATCGTATTCATCCAGCCGGTTGTACCATCTTCTTGCCTGATCTCCTTAATCTATCTTGCAGATGAAACGACTTCGTGTTTTCGCACCATCCATATGAATTTCGCCAAGTTGATCAAAATTTTTTTTTTGAGCCATGCTGTCGCTGTAGTACACTCTTCGCTATGCGGGTCGAACTCGGGGATTAGCAAGGCTGCACGGGGTTCTTTTCTTGTAGTGACGTAGGGTATTTCGTAATTTAAGGAACTCATGGCCTTTTGTACCTCTGATTTCAAAAGCTTGCGTAGGATTTTTCGAGCTGAAGGCGAGGCTGGTGGCAAAACTTTGTCTTCGTTTTCACTAGTTGTCTCGGATGAATCTTCACGCGGAGATTTGCCCCATTCGTGCGGACGGATCAGGCGGCCTACACTCGACGCATTGACGTAACTACGTTTTAGGGTTTTTTTTTATATTTATCCCACTTCTGATATGAAACGACATAAAATAAAGAGTAGACGTTGCAGAATCACACTGATTTAATTTCGATTTACAATCGGGCAGAGTTCCGTCTTAGAAACAGTAAAACAGAGAAGTGCTCTAAATAGGAGATGGCGCGGCATTTTATAGTTTCTCCGGTAGTAAGGCGCTAGCTTGGCTTGGCTCTGATTGGCTGGCTTGGGCTGGCTGGCACATGGCTGCACGTGCTTGGCTCTGATTGGCTGGCTTGGGCTGGCTGGCACATGGCTGCACGTGCTTGGCTCTGATTGGCTGGCTTCGGCTGGCTTGCGATTGGCTGAGGCGGTGTGGCGCGTAACACCTTATAAAACTTTTTATGCGAGTCTAACCGAGTAGCTCGACTCCTGGTATATGCCTGATCACGCAGTTTCATCATTTGTTTGATGTTATATGTTATCCAGGGATATGTATGGTCTCTCACATAAACTTCCTTCATTGGAGCATACCTATCAAACAACTTCAATAAACAATCATTAAATGCCTGTAACGTCCTGCCTATATAGAATGCAAATCTAATAAAATCTCCAAGCAAAAATATTCGGTCGTATTGGCCAAGATACAATACAGAACATACCTAATAAAGAATTGACAATGTAAATAAATTGCAGCCACGATGTTAGTAAAATTAATTAATGAAATAGGTATATTTAATATGAATTAATAAGGAATATTGTTTATTACAATTATATGCAATATTATAATACACACACACACACAAACACATTAAAAGTTAAAAGCAAAATTATATATATTTAATTGCTGATAAATAATGAAGTTCATACAATTTTTTTTTCAATTTAAGTATATGGAACTCTCTCCCAGAGAGTATTCGAAGTGCGCGCAAGTCTTTTAAAACCAAGTTCGTAATCGCTTCCTATCCTTGAATCCTTGGTTGCTTTCGTGACACTGATTTCGTTTCCCTATCACACATTTATTTCCGAGTTCAGTTTCTGCACCCTTTTCTCGGTTGAATCTCCTGTGTATATATTTCCCACTTCCGAGATTGCCTGGAAGGGATTGCTTTTTAGCAATAAGGCGGCCTATTGTAACATTTCTGTTTTTATTGATTTTGTTCTTTTTCTGCTGCACTTTGTCTTTGTGTGCAATAAAGAGTTTTATTATTAAATGATCAAACGAACTTACCTGAAGTGAAGTTCGATCTTAATTATCCTGTCTTCGCCGAAGAGATTTATTCCTTAACCATGTAGTAGCCCTGCTACGCGCTAACCCTATCGCACAAGTTTTAAAGTCAGAGAAAGAAAACCACTATATCTTCCTCTGTCTAATCACACCTGACAAGCCTCCGCAGTACCGACCTCATTCTTTTTAGAGACATAGAGCAACATTGATATATAGGGGGATAAGATTCAGGGAGGGAGGGACCTTAAATCTCTTCGGCGAAGACAGGATAATTAAGATCGAACTTCACTTCAGGTAAGTTCGTTTGATCATTTAATTATCCTGTCTTCGCCTCCGAGATTTATTCCTTAACCATGTAGATGTTCAGAGAGTATAAAATCAATGTTGCGACAATAAAAAATAAACAACATTACAGTAAAACATCAAAACATAATTATTACGTATTTCAAATTTTTTTTTTTTTTTTTTTGCGCCTCTAGCAAAAATTTCAGAACAACAAAATATTGTGAACAAAAAACTAATCAACCGACAGTATTGTTTTAAGTACTTAATAATAATTATAATTGTGACAAAGATTCAATAAAATTGGTTTCAGAACTAATATACCGGTCTGTTATAAAAATCAGCAAATACAGCTGATCTTTCCGAACATCCTGCGGTCTTTCTAATTACATCGACGTTGAGGCCAGCACGAGACGCCGCCTGATGTTGATGCGTGTCTCGCTCGCTCCGAATATTAAGATGTCAATGCCACTATCGCACATGATCTGCTTTATCCAGCGCCCAATGGGTTGAGATGAAGCAGGTCTACGTGGTTTCTTATGTGTGAGGATCAGGTTTGTTCTGAATCTGAGCGAATTGAAGATGATACAGCAATATATCTTAACTTAATACCACTGATGCTGGACAAATACCGGGATATTAAAGGGATAAAAAAAAAGTAAGTTTAAAACCGGTTGAGCTTTGCCAATTGCTTATGTTTTAATTAAATTTGTAAGTGTTATAATTACTCGATCTTCATATGCTTTATTAATATTTCGTATTTTTGTTAGAGAAATTGTATGCGTCCTTGGTCCAGCTAATAACATGACTGACTTCTTACTAATTTTTTCAAGATTAATTGTATAATTCTCAAATCGTTTAATAGTCTAATACTATAATACCAGGGGGCTACTGCCTAACTAATAACGATCACTTGCTATCGTGACATTAGAACAATAGTTCTACCTAAACTTCAAAATTTCAAAACACATTAACAGAAATTCCAACAAAAATGTAGTATTTACATTTAAAAAAATCTGTTGTATTCTTTTTACAAAATTCTCACCATATCTTTAGTACTTTATACTAGAATTATATTATGACCCGGTGTTATGTGATATCGAAGATAACAACATCTAAGGCTGTTTCTGGCACGTCATGAAAGCTTTCCCGGAAAATACACACGCTGGCAGGGAAAGGTGACGGCGCAGATGGTGTACCATCCTGAAAGGAAGTAAGTAGATCTTTCTTGGAGGAAATATCACAATCTCTGTGACACCCAGGGATATGAAAAGGGGATACCATGGTTAAGAGGGCTATAGTTGAACAACGATAATTCCGGTGGCTTAATCAGTAACTATTTTGTTTATAGTTTTAAAAATTAGTGCAAACGGTGTTAAAGCGTAAAAATAAAATTGCGACTAATCTACTGTTTAAACGCGTCAATATCATAGGCAAAGGGATCCCTTTTCCATGAAATATACGCGGGACATTTGCAATAAGTCAATAGATGGTTCACCAAAAAAATGTTTGCAAGACGAGATGCAAATAAGTCAATAGATGGTTCACCAAAAAAATGTTTTATTTTCAAAAGTTGTCTGATACTCATTTTAGTAACTTGACTTAAGTGTTGGTATTACACTCTCCCCATTCTATTTATATAGAATATGGCAGTGGTGTTATCGACACTTAAAAGACTACCACAATTAGCGACATTTTTAGCAAATGAAATTAGCCCACAATATACAGCGAGTAGTTCCAGTCAGTTTATATGATTATTGGTTCGCTCGATGTTGGTCCAGAAACCACCAGTCTTTTCGTTGGCACAAGCTGCACCCTAGCCTGCTGTCGAAACGTCCGTAAAAATTCCGAAATTGTACCTATGACTTTTTATTCATTTGACTGCCAATGGAATATTGATCTGCCACCAATGGAGATCATCATATTATTATAAAATATCTGTAATTGTAATAAAAACGTCGTAATTGTTAGTATTTCTAAGAAGAGCATTTTTAGTGATTTTGTGTGTATATACTACCCATATACTACAGCCGACATGCTGCCGTAGAAAACGTTCAAAGAACCTTATTCGAATTCTGTTAGATTTAAATATATTTTTTATGTGTATAATAAATTTTTGTGGCTTGAATCTGGTAATTGTATGTTATTTTATTAGAGTTTAAAATAAAACCTAAAAATTTACAAAGCTTTTCTGGTATTAGACTAGTTTTTTTTTTTTTTTTTTAAATTAATAACTAACCCTAATCGTGTCAGACATTAAATAGTTCTTTTTGTGTTCTCTAGGTACTCTCCAGCAGAGTTTGCTAAACACAACATATCATAGATATCTCACTGATAGCAGACCATAAGATCTTAAATGAGTAAGAGCTGGCTGTAATATTTTGTGAAATATATCGCGCGGAACATAGGCTAAACGGGAGTGCTAGAAACTCGTACAAAATATCATGAAAATAAAAGCGTAAACATGTTTTCTTTTTTTTTTTTTTTTTTGATTTGTGAATCGGCAGCAAAAATTAAGCTTCCTAAATATCAATATTAATCACGTATCAGTCTTCGATCATAAATCGAGTAGCCGTTCTGATATCTTCCATTTTGTAATGAGATACCTACTTCGACTTCGAATTCAGATTTTTAGATTTAATATATATAGAGCACACGCTTTTAGGAATAACGAAGATATCATAAACGAATTGTTTTGCTGTCGGGTTACATCTCCTAATAGCTTTTATTTCTAATAAATGATTTAATTCGAGAGAAATTGCTATTCACTAACTTTTTGAAAAAGAACGCCGCGCACGGCTGTATGGTATTTGATAAGGTTCCTCAATAAATTAAATCCTGGACACATTGTCTAATATAAACCTATCGCTAGTGATAGTTCACCACTCATTGACTAAATTAATATTTTAAGCGGCCGGCATGTACTTGCGGCTGCGCGCTCAGGTAGCGCGATTGTTCGATGACCGTTGTGATGCGACGCGACTGGCTGGTGCCTCGGCGGTGCCAGCGGCAGCGGCGGCGGCGGCGGGGCTGGCAGGCGACAAGCTGGCAGCGGTGCGAACGCGGCTGCTCGCCGTCGATTCGCTTGTTAGTATGACGTCTTTGACTGTCCCGGCCCACCACCGGCTCGATGAGGGTAGGATTGGCCGCTGCTTTGCTGTCGCGTTCGGGACGATGAGCCTTTCAAGTTTAAATGACTCTTAGATGAAATTGGTGTCTGCATCGTTCAACGTAACTACATCTGGAATATTAAGATTTTTCTTTAAAAGACACGATTGTGCCCTTCCCAGTGCTGAAAGTGCTTTACCGAGTTGATTCTGTTGTCTACCAACATAGCACTTACTTCCGAATTAGAGTTCGGCCCTTCGCCATAGGTACTAAAGGTCTCGCGCCCACTCATAACCAGAAACTCATAACTGTAATAAAATGTGGCGACTCATAACTGGCTTGAGGACCCACTCATAACCATGGTTATGAAATTTATTTTAAACTTATAAAATATTTAATTTAGAGGAGTAACTCATAACCGAACATAAAAAAGCAAATACCTAAACTGTGAACTACTTTAAAGTACATTTGAGACCAATAGTGCTTGCTTACTATTATATACTAGGTACTTTTTGTTTTATTATTTCATACTAAAAAGAAATAATAAAACAAAAAATACCTAGTATATAATAGTAAATACACGCAATACACAAAAATCCAGTCCTTACCCGTGGTACTACTCACGTGTTCGGTAGTGTAGTACTACTTATTATCTTTGACAATCAAAGAATACCATGTGGGTAACTATCAGTTTTAATATTTATATTATTTTGAAGAAATTAAGGAACGCTTTAATAAAACTATTTTAAAAGCAACTTTCAATTGCGAGTCATTTAATTTTTTAACCGAACTTCACAAAAAGGGGGACTTTATCATTTCCATTGTATGTTCTTTTTCTAAGTTTGCTACCTCATAACTCTGCAGCTCAGTCATTTATTAACCGATTTGGAAAATTCTTTTTTTGATTGAGGTTCTCGATTAGTCTCATTGTCACCAAATCCGGGATCGGGCAACAAAAAATACCCGTAGTACTATACTAACAGTAGTACCAACGGTAGTACCACGGGTAAGCACTAAACAAATCTTAGTATTTAGTAGGAAGGCATAACAATATTGAGAAGTGATTGAGAATTAATTTGTCCCGATAGCTACATCTCATCCACTCTTTCAAGCGCCGCATAAGGGAATACTATCTATCCAAGTCCTAATTATAAACATTTAATAATATTCATATTATTTGTGTAATAGGTATTTCTACATATTTTTTTATTTAGTATGTTATATAGTATGGTTTTATTTTTATATATTTTTTTACTATTTGATCGCCTTCTATGCTGCTATACACGCTAATTCTAATATATTACAATTTCTCCTTTCGCAGGTCTGCTGGAAGAAATTTCATTTATGAAATAAGCAGATCCTTTTTAACGGACTTCAAAAAAATAGATACAGTCGAACATAGAACCTCTTCCTTTTTCAAAGTCGGTTAAAAAAAAGAAGGTTCTCAATTTGACCTGTATGTTTGTATGTATGTTTGTCCGCGATTATCTCGCGTTTAGCTGAATCGATTTTGATGCGGTTTTCAGAAAAGTATTTGTTACATTTAGGATAAGGTTTTGGTATTTTAAATTAACTAAAA
Source organism: Schoenobius gigantellus (assembly GCA_963935595.1). Classification (NCBI taxonomy): domain Eukaryota; kingdom Metazoa; phylum Arthropoda; class Insecta; order Lepidoptera; family Crambidae; genus Schoenobius; species Schoenobius gigantellus. The sequence goes on from OZ012548.1 coordinate 32,029,182, forward strand.
AGATTGAAAAGAATTTTTGTTTACAAAAAAGAAAACCGACTTCAAAAACACCAAAAAGTCATAAATAAGAATACAAACAACATCACAGTTTTATATTAAAGTCGGTGCCAAGCAATAATATATAAGATGGTACAAGTTAAAATTTGGCACGGCCTTCAATATAAAACTGTGATGTTGTTTGTATCCTTATATTATTATATAACTTTTGGTGTTTTTGAAGTCGGTTAAATATTTTGTAAAAAAAAAATACATTTTGTCGTCTGTATTGTTTGTGCTGCCTAATTTTAATGCGGAAGAGAGATTACACACCGCAATAGCCACCCTCACCTTGCGACCTGCAAGATGCCTCTTTACACCTCTTTTATACCAAGCATTTTACTTTGATTTAAAATATTATTCACCTTTTTTGTTATGGTTGTTAATAATTATTAAAGCGACTGTACATAATTGTGTAGTTGTGTTGGTTATGAGTTTCGTCTTCTCACATCAGCAGTTATGAGTGGGACCTTTACGTATTGGTTATGAGATTTTTGGTTATGAGTGGGCGCGAGACCGTACTAAAGTATACATTGTTTTTTTTTTTTTTTTTTAATGCTCGTCTTTGGTCACTTTTGGAAACCGTTTTGCAATAGAACTTGAAACCTGGCCGCTACATCGGTTTGTAAGTCATCAGTTATCACCATATTGGTTTGTATGTGAAAGATACTAATAAATATTTAATGAGAATTTAGGCAACACAAAAAATATTTTTAAATAATTCCGATGAATGCAACGGAAATTTTTAAAACAGCGGGGAAAAAAGGACAGCCCCTATATTTTCCATTAAGTACACTCGTTGAATGCAACGAGAACATAATAACAATATGATCCGAAGAATACAACGGACATAAAAGTGATTTCCGATGAATGCAACGGAAATTTTTAGGCAGCGGGGAAAAAAGGATACCCACATTTTCCATTACCAGTATTACTGCACGTGGTCGCGCCGCGCGCGTACTCGGCGGCCCAGGCGAGCGGTGTCCACCCGCTTACTCGTTCAATACAACGAGAACATAATAAAATATTATCCGAAGAATACAACGGACATAAAAATGATTCCTCGTTCAATACAACGAGAACATAATAAAATATTATCCGAAGAATACAACGGACATAAAAATGATTCCCGATGAATGCAACGGGAATGTAAAAAAGTATTCTTCTGGTTGCACATCATTTTCGCCATCATCTGAGTACAAAATGTGCCTCCGGCTTGCCCCTACGTTTTTCCGAATTCAGTTTTTCTTCGTATCTCTTCATCTTCCTTAGCCATCTATCTTCTTCGGGTTCACTGTGTTTTCGTTTAGGCATACTTAACAAATAAGCAAATAACCGTAAATTTATACCTTTTTTTTTTTTTTTTTTACGTAGGTTACCTACACTCATGCACAAATTATATTACTGTTACACTCGTGCGAGCGCCGCGCGCGCACGGACAAGAATGAGGTCGGTACTGCGGAGGCTTGTCAGGTGTGATTAGACAGAGGAAGATATAGTGGTTTTCTTTCTCTGACTTTAAAACTTGTGCGATAGGGTTAGCGCGTAGCAGGGCTACTACATGGTTAAGGAATAAATCTCGGAGGCGAAGACAGGATAATTATTATTATGAATATTATGGCTTCCCCTCTTATAATTTTGCTGTGTCCAATAACGTTCACAATGTACTAATAATGAAAACTAGTTGTGACCGCGAGCTACGTTTCGGTTGAATAAAGCTTAATACTGTAGTTTCCTTATTTTTGGATAGGAATATCTTAACTTTCTGTGGACTTTTAGAAAAGTCCTTCCTTGGTTAGCGCCTAAATTAGCCAACGAACCCCTGTACCGAATTTCATGCTTCCAGCTCAAGTAGTCGGAGCTCCATGTTGATACCACAGTCAGTCTCAAACCCTTTTATAAATACAGATTTTATTGTGGATTACCAATAAAGTATTAAGAAGCTATTGAGCGGAACAAAGGCTCGAGAGTATTGCAAGAGATCTGTCACTTGTTTGGAGCCTGTTGCCTGTTGTTGGAGCTGAAGACAGAGGAGGGCAGAGTCATTACACGCCTAATTGAGCTAATGGAGGAGATTAAACACTTCTAAAGACAGCTTTATGCAACATCGCTAGCACCTGTTATTCAGGCCACAGACCTTAGAAAGAGTTAATCCAGCATTACACCGAAGACATATCGGATGCAATTAGTATGGCTCTCAAACAGTTGAAGAAAAACATGGCGCCGGGTGGTGATGATATTAGAGCCAAGCTTCTGAAGGTTGTTGAACTACCACCAGTCCAGAAGGCATTTCAGAGGATATTAAACACCATCATTCTGAGAGCAAAACACCCAAAGCTAATTGTATCAGCCGCAGTGTCTCAAGAGGAAAGCCTTTGATTTGGGTGTGTTGGCAGTGTTGACATACGGAACCGAGTCGTGGAGGACGTGGAGGTCACCTATATGAATGGGCCTTAAAAGAATGCCCAAGGGCATTCAACGGGCAATGGAGAGGGCCATACTCGGGATTTCTTGCTCAAAGGATTGCGATTGGGGCGGTAATGTCCTCGAGTGGCGGTCGAGCACCGGATGACGCAAAATAGATAGAGATTTATGTCGTTTGCGTGCTCGCATATGGGTACATGTGGTTTGAGAAAGTCCGAGAGCATTGTGTACATTAAGAAAACCTTTTATTATAATTATAACTGATCGCCACAGCTAGTCGGGAATTCCATTCGTCACGTCTACAGTCAAGCTCTGGCTGCTCCATGGCCGCTTTTGTTTTTGAACAGAGTTCTCTACATACTCGTATTTACGTTTCATAAATTTTGAGGGAGCTTTTATCCAACAGTAGAGCTCAGTAGGTTTCTTGGCTGAAATGGTGACGATGATGAGAGTTCCCAAATCACAGCGCGAGTTCAGTAAACGGTACGTTATTTCCAAAGTTTAAAAAAATATAACATGATTTTACTATGCACTGCTATACAACACGCCCGTTCCTCCGTTATGCCTTGCTAAGTGTGAAAATATGTTCCCATATACAACACTTACCTTCTTTATAAATATAAGACGAAACGTTTCTGCGAAAACACAACAGATGTATAAAAATGTAGCAGCGCAGCCTTAAAACGTACTAAAAGTTAAACCAAGTTCGCTGTTGATATACTTCCGCGCTTTTACGCATTTGCATGGTACAAAACTTTGATAATGAATTTCGTGAGCTTTACGATCGTCGAAATAAGCGCTTATTTCGTATAGCAACACGCTTTGGCGGTTGGCGGTTGCGCGTTTAACCTAAATGCGTGTAAAGGATAACAGACGCTGCAGGAAAGCTCTAAAACACCTCCCCTCCCCCAGAATTTACTTAAAGTGGGCCGTAAGCGGAGTGTCATCATGCGTCTATGTGACAGTGAGCCGGGAATATTGAGTTTACATACAGAAACTTCTTCTTCGGATCACAATCCAATATCAGTAAATAAAATTTTCGGCACGATTTATTGCCAAGACGAAGATCGATGTCCCTAATATCCATCCAATCATGGAATTTACATTTCACTCGTCACATAAAATAATTTGGTATATGTCTACGTCATCACATTTTTTTTTCTATTTATTTAATGGCATAAAGTTGAATCAGATGAAACAGAGTACATTAATGGACGAGTAAGTTTTGAAGCTAACTATAATCAAATACTTAGTGCACATCTTGAGTATATACACTCATTTGCAAAAAAAACGGGCGGTTTTGATTTTCATTCATCTTTAAAAAGATACAATACAAAAAAGGTTTCAATAGTTTGTACACGTTACTGGCCGGTTTTAAAAATGCCGTGGTATTTAAAAAAGTACGTTCTAAATTCATATTTTCATTTGATGCTCATTTTTACAGAAAACCCCTTTTTATCCTACATTTTTGGCGCGAAGTTCCAGAAGTTAATATCGACTTTCATAACTTTTATTCAATTTTCATCGATTAATTTCATATCCTTGACTGTCAAAGCTTTATTTTCATATCCTTGACTGTCAAAGCTGTTTGGCTGTGTATCAAAAATGGTAGATAAAGTGGTAAAAGCACCAAAATTATCGCGCTGCTTGAAGAGGGTTGCAGCCAATGCTTCGTGGCTAGGAGGCTAAATGTTAGTCGCTCGACGGTCCAAAGAACCTGGCAGCGATATCAGGAGACTGGTTCCGTCGAGAGAAGGCCTGGTTCTGGAAGAAAACCATGTACCTAACCACGGGATGATCGTTTTCTTGTGAGTCGCGCATTGTGAAATCGCAAATCTTCGTATGTGGATCTTAAGAACAACCTCCAAGAAGTAAGAAATGTGCATATTAGTCTATGGACGGTCAGGAGGAGGCTTCTCGCTGCCAATATACTCAGTCACCGCCCGGCCCGCGGCCCCAAATTACTCCGTGAGCACCGAGTTCACAGGCTTAGGTTCGCTAGAAATTGTGAATCATGGACTCAAGAAGATTGGAATAGGGTTTTGTTCTCTGATGAAGCCAGGATATCTCTGTTCGGTGAAGATCGACGTCGGCGAGTGCTAAGAAGACAAGGAGAACATGTTCATTGCAGAGGCATGTTCAGAGAGGCATGATAAGAAATCACACCTTATTGTGGGGGCTGTGTTATGTTTTGGGCAGGAATAAATTCAATGGATCGTACAGAGTTAGTCTTCATTGAAAACGGCTCACTGACTAGACATCGATACATAACGGAAGTCCTAATTCCTCATGCACAACCCGCATTGGCCGCTCTAGGTGAAGACTCGATTTTTATGGACGACAATGCTCGCGCCCACCGATCTCGCGATGTTAAAGCGTATGTGCAAGAGGTCGGCATTCGTCGTTTGGATTGGCCAGCTCGAAGTCCCGACCTCAATCCCATAGAGCATGTCTGGGACGTTCTGAAACGGCGTGTGAGATCAGTACAACCAGCTCCGCAGACCATCAGAGAGCTGAAGAATGTGATTACTGCGGAGTGGGAACGTATTTCGCAAGCAAGTATCCGGGATATACTCGCTAGCATGCCCAGACGAATTCAAGCTGTGATTTTAGCTAGATGGGGTCACACTCGATACTAAACATTTATCTGCTTTTACTTTATTAAAGAAAAACAAACAAAAAAACTTTTTTATTTTTACTTCATGAGCATATGCACTACTAGCGAACATACACTACTAGTGAGGTTTAGCATTATTTCCCATAAATTGTATCAACATTTTATGAAATACTGATGAAAACGATTGTTTTCTTATTAATTTACCAAATTGTGAGGATAAAACTACCTATAATTATCAAACAAAGCAATATTAACATTTGAAATGGTTCATTGCTTAGGTGCCCGTTTTCTTGCAAATGAGTTTATTATGTCTTTTCTATACATGCATACAGGATTACTTTTGAAGTAGGAGCCAAATTTCGTGTTCTTCAGACAAGCAAGATAAACAACTTTTACTATGGGAGCAATCTTGAAATCGCGAAAAAAGCATCAGCTGTTCCATACCAGTGGATGTTGAACATTTGTATGGAACAGCTGGATTTTTTTTGTGATTTCAAGATTGGCCCCATAATAAAAGTTGTTCATCTTGCTTGTCCTGTATACACGGTGTTTCAAAATAACTAATAACGTAATGTCATTCAACCCAAAATTGACATGTAAATCATAGTCAATCTTGAGTTGAATAACATTAAGTATATACAGCTAGAGATGGGACATTTTAATAATGAGTTTTCAATAAAGAATTGATTATTTATTGGTTATTATGAAACACCACAATTTCCGGAACCCGCCCTTAAAATACAATCTCATTCACATGTTGCGGATATCTTAGTAAACTTAATCTTAGTCTTAACTTTAAAAAAAAACAAAACTAATTCAGTTTAAGCCATACCAAAAAACCCCATTGCAAATAAATTATACATATAAAGATATCCCAATAGAAACCGTAAAATCAAACACTGCTTGGTATAAATATAGATACAAACCTTGACTGGAAATCGCATATTCATAAACTCGCAAAAAATTATCACCTCTATCTACGCTGTCTACCAACTAAAGAAAGTTACAGATTTTAAAACAGCCTTGTCCACTTATTACGCGTATATTCACTCTAGACTAACCTACGGCATAATCCTCTGGGGCAACAGTACTGACATCCAGGATATTTTTATTTTGCAAAAAAAGTGCATCTGAATAATAACTAACATCGACCAAATGGAATCATGCCGACCCCACTTTGTAAAACACTCCATACTAACACTAACTTGTATTTACATTTACGAATCATGTAAATTTGTAAAAAAAACATGCTAACTTATACTCCCCAGTCAATAATTATCAATTAAAAAGAAATAAAGGAGGTAAGCTAAAAAAACCCTTTTCAAAATTAAAACTATTTACATCAGGCCCACATTCAATGGTAATAGAAATATATAATAATATTCCAAATCATATCAAAAATGAACAAATGAACAATCTTTTTAAGAAAACTGCGGCAATATCTCATCAATAGAAGCTACTACAACTTAAGCGAATTTTTCAATGATAAAGATAAATAAATAAATAAATACATAAACCTAAATATCACAATATATAAAAAAAATAATGTCATCCTAGACAAATTAGTTAATATTTAGTACTTTAATTTAGAATCTATTATGTAAAAATTCAAATGTTGGACATCTAAATAAATTTAATTTAATTAGATAGTGAGATTAGATTTAAGTCATAACTTTACGTATACCTAATTAATGTACTAATGTGTAGACTATAAGTAAATATTTATTAAACTATCAAACTCATTGTAAAGCCCTCTGCTATTGCCATGCCCTTACAGGGTGCTACATTGTATATACCTACCACCTAAGTACGATTTATACATTTAAAACTATGTACTACAATGTAGCATGCAATAAATAATTTGACTTTGACTTTGATACGGGTATAGGTATCCTCCACCATTCTCGAAGTCGGTTAAAAAAGCTATTCGTTAATAAATTACTGAAATATATATTCAAGATTTAACACCACGCAGCATCAAGTATCAGGATAATCACAACTCAGCCCTTAATAAATGTACTAGTCAACTTAAAAGACTTAAAATGTCTCATCAGTAGTCACAATAAGTGTTTCAATTGCTAGTAGATAGGAAATCTCTGATTTTAATGTAGATTCTTGTATTGTTTTTATGTGACTAATACTTTTTCACTTCAATAAAAAAATTCAAGTATAAGGATAGTGCACGAATACGTCTTCATTTTCTTTTACGAACCCAACCACTTTTGCGATTTTAGAACAAAGATCTCAGATTTTGCGCCTTTTCCATGATGTTTTACAAAAAAATACAAATAACTTACCAACTGGATCGATAAATTCAAAATGTTTAATAAATGCATAGTTCACTTATGAAAAAACGTCTCCGCCGCGATTTTTTCTTTTATACCGTTTGTATTTCGTTTTTTTCTATGGTAAAAACATTCCATACTAAGTGCCGTTAAAACACGTTAAATATTTTGTAATCAACCAAAAAACAATCTTTCAATACCTAATTCAAGCGATTACGAATTTCGAAAACTAAAACATCTTCTCAATCATTTTAAATCATTAGGTTTCTAGTTCCCTTCTAGTTTCAAAAATAACGGACTTTCATACAAATTTGAACCCTTGATTTATACCCTTAGTTGATTTCTTAAAAATCCTTTCTTACATAATGTTAGCATTATAAAAGGGCTGGGCCGAATTTCATATCTTTAACTTTATCCAAAAATTTACTTACCTACTAAGAGTAATTTGTTTGTATGCGACAAATTATTTAAAATTTGTAATTCAGATTATGAAAATTAACAGAGATACGATCTTCTTAACATTATATCTGTTTTTTTTTTATTAGAGTTCTTGATTTCTCTTTTGTATTGATATTCATTCAAAGTAATATATTAAAGTCGAATGCCTATAAAATGTTTTTTAGCAAATTTTCAAAACTGCGACTCAATATAATACCACTGTAACTCAATGTCAGGACCCAGGACATCTGGCGGGACATGCGAAGAAAATTCAATTTATAGAACGATAACATTGAGCTAGCATTTAAAATTGTAACAAACCTGCTTTGTAATTTTCGGACACATTGCAACTTCTTTAAGAATTTTAGCAGAAATCATCCCCCTTATACGCCCATTATTGGGCATAACCTACCTTCCCCCGCGCCCCTCTACTCCTAAGGGTTAATTTTGGTCGTCTCCCACCATTGCAGCTGGACCAGTTTGGCTAGGTAAGGTTGACAATTGGTCCATCGCGATCCCGAATGTGTCCTTTATAGGGTGGAGAGTTTATCCCGAGTATTCTTTATTGTACACAATTAAAACAAAAACAAAATAGTTACAATCAAATGTTGTACAAGGGCGAGCTTATCTCTTTAAGAGATCTCTTCCAGCTAACCCTAGATGTTGTATGAAATTATATTAGCGGCGGGATGGTGTACATTCACATAAAAGTACAATATAATATATACAAAGATACATATGAACAATATACAGGGTAATTTTTAAACCATCAACAACCTCCCAGGGGCTGATTCTAGTGCCCAGATGCAACAACTTTTTGTATGGGACCAACATCGGAATCGCAAAAAAAAAACCACTTTCCCATACCAAAGTCTCGATCAGCTAACCTAGTTTGCATGGAGAAGTGTTTTTTTTTGCGATTTCGATGTTGGTCCCATACAAAAAGTTGGTCGCAAAAAAAAAACCACTTTCCCATACCAAAGTCTCGATCAGCTAACCTAGTTTGCATGGAGAAGTGTTTTTTTTTGCGATTTCGATGTTCTATCTATCTATCTGTTATTTGGGGGTGGCTGTGGGCGACGGGTAGCGACCCTCAGCGAGCCACTGCGACCTGTACAGATCTATTGTGGCTGACCCCTCTTTCAAAGGTCTCCAAATAGGCCTGTAGCGTTAAAATAGCCGATGACATTTTTGGAGACAGAGCCTTTGCCTCATGAGGTGGCAAACTAGGTCCGCCCAGAGCTCGGCTCCTTGTGTGGATGAGAGCATAGCATTCACAGAGGATGTGAGATGGTGTCTCGTCATCCTCACCACAGAATCTGCACATGGGGGCATTTGCTAATCCCATTCGATTTCGATGTTAGTCCCATACAAAAAGTTGTTGCATCTGAGCACTAGAATCAACCCCTGGGAGGTTGTTGATGGTTTAAAAATTATCCTGTATAAAGAATCATATTACGATAAATTCGAGAGTAAGTGAGCTCTTAAGTATTGTGAAGCGAAACGGTCTAAACGTGGTGGACTACACCATAGTTCGCTTCGCCACATGGAATCGTAATAATAGAGCCTAAGTAAAATAGCCTTAGAAAATAGTTATTCGAAATCCTACACCGCTAGCGTTTACAACTACACTCATCATAGCAATTTAGTTGGATTCAACAATTTCTAAATTTTTTTTATTAAAAAAGAGATATTTCATTAAAAGGGTCTCATAAAGTAGACCACAGATGATCATTGGAACTTCACAATCATATTTCTTAGAATTTTACGGTATCGATAGTTGAATTTGTCGCAATGACTTCAGAATTTTGTTTGTTCTCGTACCTCCTACCATGAATTTGTATTCTTAGATACTGTAATCACTAGAAGTGTTATTATTTCAATTTGATTGTATATTTTTATCTCAAAATGTTCAATCGTAACCAGGTTACTTTTTTATGTGGTTGTTATGCAAATTGTAACTGTTAATACACTTAACTATAGGTTGTGGGAGAATGGAAATAGAGCGACAAAGCATTATTATTATGAATTTCCAACATGAACGAACAAAATATCTTGCTAATTTATAGAAGCTTCGCCACAAAGCGCCAGTTTCATAGTAAAATTAAATGTAAAAAAACCTTTTTAAAAACAAGCTTTATATTTATATTTAAATGCGCTTAAAAGAAAAAAATAAACTTACACTAAAACTTATTTATATGACATAAAAGCTTTTACATTTTTTTTACTTTTTAGTTATCACGACACGTTTCTCAGTCTATTCATCTCATTCAACGCATCATTGTTGCAAAGTCGTTTGCCGAAACGTCTGTACAGAATTTCAGCTCAATCGGGTTAAGATGTCTACTTCAAAATTGTTTTTTTTTACCTTTAGAAGTACGCCATATTGGATTAATAGTGACATCACTTTATTTTTCAAGTTATTCTTAGCAAGACCTTTTATTTGATACACATATTGTAGGAGTGCATTAAAAATAATTGGTCCACCATCTTGGATTTAGAATGACGTCACACAGTTAACCATGCATTTTCATCCAAACTGTGTGTGTATACAAAATTTCAGCTCAATCGGTTAAAGATATCTACTTCAAAATTGATTTTCAAGCTTTAGAAGTCCGCCATATTGGATTAATAGTGACGTCACATTATTTTTCGAGTTACTCTTAGCAAGACCTTTTATTTGATACCCATATTGTAGGGGTGCATTAAAAATAATTGGTCCGCCAACTTGGGTATGCCGCCATCTTGGATTTATAATGACGTCACACAGTTAACCATGCATTGTCATCCAAACTGAACGTGTATACAAAATTTCAGCTCAACTGGTTAAAGATATCTGCTTCAAAATGGAGTTGCAAGATTTCACCCGAACATACATACTTACATTGCAAGTTAAATAAAAGCTTGTAAAAACAGCATGTTATTGTTCTAACAACACCACTTTTTGTTTTGTTTCTATACCGTTGTTTATTAGTATTTAGACAGTTGTTAATTCAAATTGTTTGCTGTGTCAATGACATCGGTATGATATAGGTAATTGAAAGAAAAGGTAAGCTGCGTTTCTTTGTGAAAAAAATAATTAATAAAAATGAAACCAATGGCTGAGAAGGTAACCTACAAGTACTATAATCACAGTTTCATAGTTACGAAAAAGTTACACAGGGATCTGATTAAAAAATCCTTGGGCGTTTAGCATTCTTAGGTATTCATTATCTTCTACAAATGATAGAAGACAGTTTGGAAATGGTTTATAAAACTTTTATTTGCAAATTTTTATATGAGCTATAGATTCGACGTCTTAATTGAGGCAGACTGGGCAGCCGCATCCGCACTTGCCGGCCAACAGAACGGAGCCAGCGGCGGGCAGGGCGCCGGCGAAGGCCACGGTGCCGGTGGCCGGCAGCTGGCCGCTGACCTGGGCGGAGCCCGCCGCTTGCACGAGGCCGGCGGCCGTGAGCTCGCCCTGGCCCACGGCGGTGAGGCCGGCGGGTGCGGCGGGTGCGGCGGGCGCGGCGGCGGCGCTGGCAGCGGCGGCGGCGGCCGCGGCCGCGCTGGCGGACGCGCCGGCGCCCACTCCCGCCGCGGCCAGCGCCTGCGCCAACACGTCGATGTCCAGCTCCACGTTGCCGGACTTCAGCCCGAGCACATGCTTCTCGTTGGGCGCCAGTGGGTGCGGCGATGGCGGAAGCACGGACAGCGCACCCTGCCACAGTACATTACTTCATCGTTACAAACAAACAAGCACTAAAACACCCTTATGCAACGACTATTGCTTATTAATTAAATTTCATTTACTCAAAAATGCATGTAATGTGGTCATTATTTTGACAACCTTGTTTGAGCAAAGTCGACCTTGCCGTTCTGATTCAAGGAGCGGCCGGCAAAGTTTTGCTTCTAGTTAATTAATATATTTTTTATTTAAAATACTTGCTGGTTTTATTTAGATTAGGTACTTGCATTTTTGAGTAAAGCACTATACAAGCCTTGGCCCACAATGACTGCTTCGCTGGTCACGCTAATTATTGCCTCGAGTAGACTAGCTCGAGGCAATAATTGTTACGCTCTTCTAGGCCTTCCAGCTCGTCCATCAAGTGCTGCACGCTGACCGCGCTGTGTCGGTCTGGAGCTGCGCTACGCTGCGCTGTCGGCCATCATCAGCGCGACCAGCAAAGTAGTCATTATAGACCGCGGAAGTAATGTACTATTTATCATATATTATTTGTTCACTTATAATAAAGATTGATTTAATTTATGCAACATAAAGTCATTTTTTTGTTCATCAATGACATTTAGTTCAACAAAGGAGAAAAGTTATTTTTGCTGTAAAGAGAAGGTTACGAACAAAAAATAAACTCTGAAGAAATTGCTTGATGAGTTTTCGATTTTGTTAGTAAAATAAGACAAAAAGTAATGTAAGCCATAAAATATAAAATACTAACCTGGGTCAGACACGCCAGAGCACAAAGCACTAAGAATGAGTATGAAGCCATATTTGGTGATGTAGTTGAAGGAAACTTGGAACTAATATAAATGACTAGAGGATACTGACTTGCCTTTATATGTCAAATAAAATCAATGAAATTCGTAATTAGTTACGGTGATATTTCATTTACGCGTGATAATGCATTTTCACGTATCGCTGTTGAAATTTAACACTGACATTGTAATAGTTACAAGACAAAGACAACGGAAAATTAGTACATCCACGATAACAAGAGTTATCGGGTAGTATAAAAAGCGTAGCTCTGTCTTAGAACACAATACTCGCATAAGAATCATTTCAACTATGGCGACTAAACTCACTATCTTTGTTTTTGCTTGCGCACTACTTGGCCAGGTATATAAGATATCTATCTCTATACTTCTACTGGACTGGAATAGGTGATGGAGTCAAAAAAATTGTAGCGAGTTTTGTTAGCTCCAACGGATCCGTATACCTCACGTTGTCTGCGATGGTCTTTCGTCTTAAACATTTTAGATTTAACATTTTAATTGGCATCGTTTTTATTAAATATTGAATAATAATACATGTCCAGCGACTGCCATTATCATTACGTAAGCAATAATTCAGTCCAATTATTTTAATATTTCAGAGCGTGCTGGGTAGTCTGATCGTGCCGCCGCCACCTCCGTACCACGGGCTGTCCGCGGCGAGCGCCGCCGCCGCCGCCGCGGCCGCGGCCAGCGGGGGCGCGGCGGCGTCGAGCGCGGCCGCCGCTGCCGCTGCCTCGGCGTCGGCTGCAGCGAGTGCCCCGCTCGTCGTGGTGCCCGACCTCAGCAAAGTCGTGATCAGCGGCCCCTTGCTAGTCACCTCCATCTCACCGATCGCGCCCACCGGCCTCTCCGTCACCTCGGAGAACAAGCTCGAGGCCCTGCTGGAAGTGACCGGTATACTGCCGTTTGCGAGCGCAGTGGCGTTTGAGGGAGCGCTAGACACAGCTGGCTCTGGCGCTGCTAGCTGTGGATGTGGCTCTGGCTCCATTGGGATCATTGAGACCAGTTGTAAAAACTAGTATCTAAAGTGTATTCCGATCGAACGTTCAATAAACATTTTCGTTAATACTTCAACATTCCTTGATTTTCTTTTCGTCATGAATTTTTATTTGTGATATATATTATTTTATTAAATGTCAATTATTATATTATATGTTTTTTTCATTACATAAATAATTTTTTGTAGTTAAGAAACAGAACAAAAAATTATATGGGTGTTAGCTGTTCCAGCAATTGTTAAGAATCAACTTAGTTGATGGTTGTTGGATACTCGTGCGATGTTTGTAGCGCCAGCACATATTGTATTAATTGTTCTCGGACCTATCTATAACAACACATGCACGCCTACATACTTATTCAGTCTCATCGTAGTAACTATTTAGTAGTCTGTGGTCTCACTAGGAATAAAGATAAAAAATGCGATTCAAAGAGCTTTTTATCAGGTCATATTTCAAAATAAAGATTGTTTTGATTTTGTTGATATTATTTGATTTGAATGATGTGAAAACTTAATAAATCGTTACTCTTAGTAATATCATGCACAGGCGGCTGTTTGTTTCTCATCCTCCTAGTTAATAATAAAATATAGAAATAGAGAACTAAATTATGCAACATTTTAGAAATATTAGTACTCTTTACTTACCATTATTTGTAGTATTAAATTATGAGATGGTTCTCATTTCATGGGGCTACCGGAAAATCGACTTAAGCTCCTCTGCTCTAAAATCCAGAAATCTACTTAAATGCAGAAAATAGTTTTATTATCTTCGTCTTTGTGATGAAGAGGATTAAATTATAAACTAAATCAAAATTATTTTCTTGAACTTACCATTATTATATCAGTTATTTCTATAGTATTGCCTCGTTTTATAAACACACATACATTATAAACAGCACTGCAAAATACGCTCAAGACGAGAACACAGATGGTGACTACAAATTACCATGGCGCTGCTAGCTGTGGATGTGGCTCTGGCTCCATTGGGATCATTGAGACCAGTTGTAAACACTAGTATCTAAAGTATATTCCGATCGAACGTTCAATAAATATTTTCGTTAATACTTCAACATTCCTTGATTTTCTTTTCGTCATGAATTTTTATTTGTGATATCTATTATTTCATTAAATGTCAATTATTATATTATATATTTTTTTCATTACATAAATAATTTTTTGTAGTTAAGAAACAGAACAAAAAATTAGATGGGTGTTAGCTGTTGCAGCAATTGTTAAGAATCAACTTAGTTGATGGTTGTTGGATACTCGTGCGTGAGCTTTAAATGTTTGTAGCGCCAGCACATATTGTATTTGTTCTCGGACCTATCTATAACAATACATGCACGCCTACATATTATTCAGTCTCACCGTAGTAACTATTTAGTAATCTGTGGTCTCACTAGGAATAAAGATATAAAAAGGCGACTCAAAGAGCTTTTTATCAGGTCACTAGCTGTGCCAGCGAACTACGTTTCGCCGTATATTTTTTACCCGTTTTTGCAACATTTGTCATTGATGCTCAGCTCCTATTAGTCGTAGCGTAATGTTATATAGCCTAAAGCCTTCCTCGATAAATGGACTATCCAACACAAAAATAATTTTTCAATTTGAATCAGTAGTTCCTGAGATTAGCGCGTTCAAGCAAACAAACAAACAAAACAAACTCTTCAGCTTTATAATATTAGTAAGTATAGATATTTCAAAATAAAGATTTCTTTGATTTTGTTGATATTATTTGATTTGAATGATGCGAAAACTTAATAAATCGTTGCTCTTAGTAATATCATGCTCAGGCGGCTGTTTGTTTCTCATCCTCCTAGTTAATCTATACTATACTAATATTAAAATTAAAAGACGATTGCAAATTTATGACGATGTAAATAGTTCTATCTCAAGAATAGTTTACTGGTTTAATGCGAATAACTTGTGCCTCAATGAAGGGAAAACTAAATGTATAAAATTTGTTTTACCCAATGTTAAAGAGGTTCACACCACTGTTAACATAAAGCATAAAAATGTGGACCTTGTGGATACCGTAGTATTTCTTGGTATTACTTTAGATTTAAAGCTTCAGTGGGGCCCACATATTGATAAATTGTCGAAGAGACTTAGTTCTGCAGCCTACGCTGTATGGAAAATACGTCAGCTGACTGATGTTGATACAGCAAGACTTGTATACTTTGCCTATTTTCATAGTGTGATGTCGTATGGCATTTTGCTGTGGGGAAATGCTGCCGACATTCAGACTGTTTTTGTGCTGCAAAAAAGGGCTATTCGTGCTATTTATAACCTTAAAATAAGAGACTCTTTGAGAGAAAAATTTAAAGAAATTGGTATTATGACCGTCGCGTCGCAATATATTTACGAGAATATAGTATATGTTCATAAAAATATACATTCGTTTTGTAAAAACAGTGATATTCATTCAGTAAATACTAGGCAAAAGAATATGTTAGCGTTACCAAATACTAGGCTTAAAAAAATTAATAATTCTTTCAAAGGCCTTTGTGTACGTTTCTACAATAAAATCCCAAATAATATTAAAGCACTTAACTTGAATAAATTTAAAGTCGCTATCAAGGGCGCACTTATGAAAAAAGCATATTATAAAGTGTCTGATTATATGACAGATAAAACTGCTTGGGATTGACAAAAAATGTGATAATTGACGTTTAAAAGGTGTTAACACTTTGTGATGGTGAGATAAATTTCATTCGAGTAACTGTTCCACTCACACCGACAGGCATTTCTATATTATTTAAAAAAATGTTTGTGAAATATAATATTGTAATGTTGGCATTTTAAAAGAGGAGACAAAAAAAAATACAAGACCTTCCGAGTTTCTTGCCTGTTCTTCTTGAGAAGGCTCTCCCAATTTCCGAACAGGTGTAGAGTCAATTTTTTTTTTTTCATTTGACTTGTATTTGCACACATCTTAATAATGGTTGGGGTGTGTGTACATACAAGGATTAAATAATTTAGTTAATTAGATTCTTGGTTGAAGATTTTTATGTTTTTATTTTGACGTCAATAAGTGCCTGTAAAGGTCTATATTGAATAAAGATTTTTGAGTTTGAGTTTATAAAGCTGAAGAGTTTGTTTGTTTGTTTGCTTGAACGCGCTAATCTCAGGAACTACTGGTCCGATTAGAAAAATTCTCTCAGTGTTAGATAGCCCATTTATCGAGGAAGGCTATAGGCTATATATAATCACGCTAAGACCAATAGGAGCGGAGCACCAATGAAGAATGTTTGAAAATCGGGGGATTTTTTTCCCTATTGAGAGCTTCCGCTGCGTGCGCTGCGTAAACGGTTAGAGTTTCGCAAAAATCATGTATGACAGAATTATTCCGCTTTAAAAGTTCTAAAAAAGTCCGCGACAGCATATGTCTATCTTTTAAGGTTAGCTCACTATAACCTTTTTTATGCTAACCAAATTTGTTCTAAAATAATGCATTATTTGCGAAGGTGTTTTTATAAACATGATATATAAATAAATACTTATCCAAATAAATACGTTATTCATCGTAAGTATTTAATTTAAAACAAAATTGCCCTCTACATCATTCGATTTAAATGAATATCTTAGGAGATATCGCAGTTTTAAAATAACATCACAGCAAAATAATGATCGAGTACTGCGCGCACAATGTGCAAAGCCGGCGGGCAGTCATGAGGGGGAAGGGCGGTGGCCCCAGTTAGGTATCTACTTCTGCCGGAAGAAAACAAAACTAAAAATATAGTGAACGCAGAAGTACTTTAAAATAACATTAGTTTAGTTTTTTTGAGAATAACCTACAATCTACATTATATAAGATGTCGCGGGTTAAAGTTAGCGTTAGCCCAAAGTAATTATTCCACGCGGACGAAGTCGCGGGCGGAAGCTAGTAATAAAATATAGAAATAGAGTTCTAAATTGTGTAAAATTTTAGAAATATTTGTACTCTTTACTTACCAATATTTGTAGTATTAAATTATGAGATTGTTCTCATTTCATGGGGCTACCGTGAAATCTACTTAAGCTCTTCTGCTCTAAAATCCAGAAATCTACTTAAATTCATAAAATAATTTTATTATCTTCGTCTTTGTCATGAAGAGGATAAAATTATAAACTAAATCAAAATTATTTTCTTGAAGTCACCATTATTATATCAGTTATTTCTATACTATTGCACATATACATAAACACACATATACATTATATTATACCCAACAGCACTGCAAAATTCGCTCAAGACAAAAACAAAGATGGTGACTACAAATTATAACTAACATCATCCCTTCAGGTTACTGCTGTGAACATAATTTAATTAACATAATACTTTGTTTTTACAAGACAGAGAGCCTCTTGAACTTCATCTCACCTGATGGCATTCGACGATAAGGCCGAAGGTGGAAGCAACCTTTGCCTGGACTCCTCAACAACTGAGGAACTGGTTATCTTTACTTCTAATTGTCGGAACACAACACAACAATGCTATTTACATTGTTATTATGGCGAAAAACGTAGCTAGCCAGGCGGGCTCATAAGTTCTACCACCGACCAAATCAAGCAAAAAAATGTCTGCCCCCATAAAGAATCGAATCCCGGACCTCCAGATCATTACGGGATATAAATACTCCAATACGGGAATACAACCCGAGAACAATAACAGCACTATTTTGGAAGATACGCAAAGGATATTGGGCATTTTACTATGGTACATTTCCCCCCGGCGAACAAAAATAAAATTTGATTAGATGTATAGGTAATTACATCTAGATTACAATAGGATGGATCGCATATTTGTGGGTCGTGGGATTAACACGAAAATTTGTAACTTCTTGACAAAAATGACCATAAAAGTATAAAAAAACCGGCCAAGTGCGAGTCGGACTTCGTACCGAGGGTTACGTACAAACCTGTAGGTATAATGGTAAAAATTTACAGTTTTCGCAATTTTTCCTCTATCTGTGCTATAAGACGTTACTTCGTACCAAATTTCAAGATTCTGAGTTCACGAGAAGTACCCTGTAGGTTTTGATTCCCTTGCGAGTGTCGGAAATTTGCGGAAATTTGCGGCATAAACGGCTGTATCTTTTGATTACGAGGCACAGGGAGATAACAGTAGATAAACAGCATTACACAACGGATGATGAAGTGACAGCTTTTCGCGCGCGGTCGTTGCGTCAGTAAAGTTTCAATCAAGTGCGCCAACACTATGAATGGACAACTTTTTTGGATGCGTTCCGTTTACTACTATTGTTTTTTTTCTACATATAACAGGGAAGCTCAAGGCTTTCATCTCACCTGACGGTAAGTGAAGTAGCCGAAGGTGGAAGCGAGTTTCACCTGGACTCCTCAAAAACTGAGGAACTGGCTTAATTAGCTCCAATTGTCGGAACACAACAATGCTATTAACATTGTTATTATGGTGAAAATACGGCATAAGACGGCGGTAGCTAGCCAGGCGGGCTCAGAAGCACTAAAACCTACCAAATATTACAGCACTACATAGTTAATAGAGAATTGCGTATTTAACCGCCATCGCGGTCTAGTGGTTAATACCACCCGGTATTGATCTGGAGGTCCGGGATTCGATTCTTTATGGGGGCAGACATTTTTTTGCTTGATTTGGTCGGTGGTAGAACTTATGAGCCCGCCTGGCTAGCTACGTTTTTCGCCATAATAACAATGTAAATAGCATTGTTGTGTTGTGTGCCGACAATTAGAAGTAAGATAACCAGTTCCTCAGTTGATGAGGAGTCCAGGAAAAGGTTGCTTCCACCTTCGGCCTTATCGTCGAATGCCATCAGGTGAGATGAAGTTCAAGAGGCTCTCTGTCTTGTAAAAACAAAGTATTATGTTAATTAAATTATGTTCACAGCAGTAACCTGAAGGGATGATGTTAGTTATAATTTGTAGTCACCATCTTTGTTTTTGTCTTGAGCGAATTTTGCAGTGCTGTTGGGTATAATATAATGTATATGTGTGTATATGTATATGTGCAATAGTATAGAAATAACTGATATAATAATGGTGACTTCAAGAAAATAATTTTGATTTAGTTTATAATTTTATCCTCTTCATGACAAAGACGAAGATAATAAAATTATTTTATGAATTTAAGTAGATTTCTGGATTTTAGAGCAGAAGAGCTTAAGTAGATTTCACGGTAGCCCCATGAAATGAGAACAATCTCATAATTTAATACTACAAATATTGGTAAGTAAAGAGTACAAATATTTCTAAAATTTTACACAATTTAGAACTCTATTTCTATATTTTATTACTAGCTTCCGCCCGCGACTTCGTCCGCGTGGAATAATTACTTTGGGCTAACGCTAACTTTAACCCGCGACATCTTATATAATGTAGATTGTAGGTTATTCTCAAAAAAACTAAACTAATGTTATTTTAAAGTACTTCTGCGTTCACTATATTTTTAGTTTTGTTTTCTTCCGGCAGAAGTAGATACCTAACTGGGGCCACCGCCCTTCCCCCTCATGACTGCCCGCCGGCTTTGCACATTGTGCGCGCAGTACTCGATCATTATTTTGCTGTGATGTTATTTTAAAACTGCGATATCTCCTAAGATATTCATTTAAATCGAATGATGTAGAGGGCAATTTTGTTTTAAATTAAATACTTACGATGAATAACGTATTTATTTGGATAAGTATTTATTTATATATCATGTTTATAAAAACACCTTCGCAAATAATGCATTATTTTAGAACAAATTTGGTTAGCATAAAAAAGGTTATAGTGAGCTAACCTTAAAAGATAGACATATGCTGTCGCGGACTTTTTTAGAACTTTTAAAGGGGAATAATTCTGTCATACACGATTTTTGCGAAACTCTAACCGTTTACGCAGCGCACGCAGCGGAAGCTCTCAATAGGGAAAAAATCCCCCGATTTTCAAACATTCTTCATTGGTGCTCCGCTCCTATTGGTCTTAGCGTGATTATATATAGCCTATAGCCTTCTTCGATAAATGGGCTATCTAACACTGAAATAATTTTTTAAATCGGACCAGTAGTTCCTGAGATTAGCGCGTTCAAGCAAACAAACAAACAAACTTTTCAGCTTTATAATATTAGTAAGTATAGATTAACTAGGAGGATGAGAAACAAACAGCCGCCTGAGCATGATATTACTAAGAGCAACGATTTATTAAGTTTTCACATCATTCAAATCAAATAATATCAACAAAATCAAAGAAATCTTTATTTTGAAATATCTATACTTACTAATATTATAAAGCTGAAGAGTTTGTTTGTTTGTTTGCTTGAACGCGCTAATCTCAGGAACTACTGATTCAAATTGAAAAATTCTTTTTGTGTTAGATAGTCCATTTATAGAGGAAGGCTTTAGGCTATATAACATCACGCTACGACTAATAGGAGCTGAGCATCAATGACAAATGTTGCAAAAACGGGTAAAAAATATACGGCGAAACGTAGTTCGCTGGCACAGCTAGTGACCTGATAAAAAGCTCTTTGAGTCGCATTTTTATCTTTATTCCTAGTGAGACCACAGATTACTAAATAGTTACTACGGTGAGACTGAATAATATGTAGGCGTGCATGTATTGTTACAGATAGGTCCGAGAACAAATAAAATATGTGCTGGCGCTACAAACATTTAAAGCTCACGCACGAGTATCCAACAACCATCAACTAAGTTGATTCTTAACAATTGCTGGAACAGCTAACACCCATCTAATTTTTTGTTCTGTTTCTTAACTACAGAAAATTATTTATGTAATGAAAAAAGCATATAATATAATAATTGAAATTTAATGAAATAATAGATATCACAAATAAAAATTCATGACGAAAAGAAAATCAAGGAATGTTGAAGTATTAACGAAAATATTTATTGAACGTTCGATCGGAATATACTTTAGATACTAGTGTTTACAACTGGTCTCAATGATCCCAATGGAGCCAGAGCCACATCCACAGCTAGCAGCGCCAGAGCCAGCTGTGTCTAGCGCTCCCTCAAACGCCACTGCGCTCGCAAACGGCAGTATACCGGTCACTTCCAGCAGGGCCTCGAGCTTGTTCTCCGAGGTGACGGAGAGGCCGCTGGGCGCGATCGGTGAGATGGAGGTGACTAGCAAGGGGCCGCTGAGCACGACTTTGCTGAGGTCGGGCACCACGACGAGGGGGGTGCCCGCCGCGGCAGACGCCGAGGCAGCGGCAGCAGCGGCCGCCGCACTCGACGCCGCCGCGCCCCCGCTGGCCGCGGCCGCGGCGGCGGCGGCGGCGCTCGCTGCGGACAGCCCGTAGTGAGAAGGTGGCGGCAAGATCAGACTGCCCAGCACGCTCTGCAAGTATTAGTAAACCATTTCATTACATTATCCTCAAGGCATACCGCTCTTCCTCTACTACTACTCGAGCAAGCTGCAACTCTGCCCAACAAACCATTAACAAAACTCATACCTGGACTAGGAGGGCCGAGGCGCAGAGAATGATGAATTTAGCTGCCATTGTTGACTTTGCTTGTAGTATTCGAATAGGTTACTATGACTGTCACTACAAATATTGCATTTTTATATTATTCTGTTATCTTTGCGGTATGCAGTTATTTCACCTGTAGAGGATAAGAACTGGGAGCTTCACGCACGTACTTTACGATTGACATATTACACGTGACTTTCCTAGATAATAAATTACAGCATTGCCGTGTATAAAAGCGATGAAAAAGAAACTAAAACATTATTTCAGTTGATTTGACTTGCCAGTTAAATAAACACGACACATAACATGTCATCCTACGGACTCTTGCTGCTCTGCATCCAGGCGTGCCTGTTCCAGGTTTGTTTTTTTTTGTCACTTAGATGAAGAACATTCATATCTACCTGGAGCCATAATTATACATTAAAAATTTAAATAAATTAATGATTTGGTATAACCTACAATTAATATCATTTCAAATTAAATATTGTTTTAAATATGTAATGAATCCGTTTGAGTTTGGTCATCCTGAATCTATATTATTTTTTTAAAGAGTCGCTAAATCAATTGGGTTTAAAAAACAAATCATATATAACTTATCTGGTAGTGAAACCTCTGTGTTGTAATATCATAAATGATTATTTCTATTTTTGTAGAGACAATGGCATTATCCCATAAAAATCCTACAATCGCACTTACGTCGTTTTATATTAACATTCAAAAAACAGAAATCGAAATACTTTTACTTACTAATTGTGGAAAATTACAAAATACGCGTTGAGTTCTTTTATGTCTATTTTTCATACATAGGCTAATTAAAGCTATATTACTGGTAAATGTAATGTTATAAATCATTACAATAAGTGTGTTTTATTTAACAAATGAAATCATTGCGTGGTTTTATGAAACCACGATGCAAGTGAATCTTTATCGGATCGTAGGCATTTAACTGAAAATTGTTGCAAAATTATTCGATTTAAAATTTTTACATAAAAATGGCAAAATGTTAAGATTTAGCAAAATTGCTGCAAGTGGACCTTAGGGTATTTAAATCGTGTTTTTAATCTAAACTAAATCTTTTTCTCCTGAAAAGCAAAGTAAAATAAAACATTAATAAAACAAAAAGTACCGAATAAAAAATAAGTTAATAAAATAAACAAAAACCAATAAAAAAACAACATAATTAAAAAATAATGCTCTACATTAGGATCGACCTACTGCCATACAGATTTTAAGTCGAAGATCTAACGCATAGACTAATCCTGACCTATAGGGAGAAATTAAAGATCTCATGTTTTTGTGTAATGCGACATGCGATATATGGATGAATAAATTTGAGACGATGCATGTAAAAAAAGTTTTACTTTAAAAGTACTTTTGATATGGACGCAAAAATTTGTGATTTTATAAATAACACAAGTGATTTTATAAATAAGCCAAGGCTCCTTTAAATTAAATGACAATCTGTTGACAGGTTGCGATAGTGGGTGCGAGCCACCTCCCTCCACCTCCCGCCCCTATCGTGCACGCGCCGGCCGCGCCGCTCAAGATCGACATCGACGTGCTCGCCCAAGCGCTGGCCGCGGCCGGTGTGGGCGGAGGGGCCGCCTCCGCCAGCGCCGCCGCCAGTGCCGCGGCCAGTGCCGCTGCCGGCGCTGCCGCCGCGCCCGCAGTCCCCGGGCTCACCGCCGTGGGCGAGGGCCAGCTGACGGCCGCCGGCGCGGTCACCGCGGCGGGCTCCGCGCTGGTCAGCGGGGCGCTCCCGGCCACCGGAACCGTAGCCTTTGGCGGCAAGCTGCCAGCCGCTGGCTCGGTGATCCTTGCCGGCAAGTGCGGATGCGGCTGCCCTATTTGCGGTTAAAACGGTAGATGTTTTGGATCAATAAATAAACGCTGTGCATCAAAAATATTGTATTTTACTCTCAATTTCGAAGGAGATTAATTAATTTTAATTTTGTTTTCTGCATTGTTCCTATTTATATTTGATGTCTATGCAACAAACTTTCGTCTCTTATTCTTTATTGTGCGTAAAGTGGTTATTCAATCCGTTTCTGGCTATATCCCTTGTAGTTAGGACCTGTCTGCCTATCCAATAAAACAAGTTCTGGTCTGACGGCAAATTCAAAAAAAGCCTATTACATTTAAAAAAATACCAGCGTTTATGTATGTTCGATGATGTAATTTTTTTTTTATTTATTTATTTCATATAAAATTACAATGTTCCTTATTTTATTGTCTGCCAAACTGAAAGTTCACTTTGTCGGCAGAGTTCCCGTAATCGGAATTACATACTGGCAAAACATTATAATATTATCCTTTTTAAAAACTAGACCTAAATAGTACAATCATTATAATAATATATTTTTTCAAAAAACTTGCTCTTAAAGTGGATATAATCTCACCGGTTTTAGATACAAGACACTAGTTGCGTTGCAATGTTTTTTTTTTTAAACTTGAGGTAATGTAAAAGACATAAACCAACTACATTGATTTAACATAGGAAAGTGGATACATTTTCTATCGAAAAGTGTTAGAGAAAACTAAAGGGCGACATTAAATTAGATCACAAAAACAATAGGGATATATTTTTGTTACTAAATAAACTCTATTACTTAAAAAAATAAAAATAAACAGACGTTCATTGTTTTATCTACAACTTAACAATGACTTGTGCAATTTACTAAAAAAAAATTAAAATTTAGTCTATCAGGTATTTTTCCTAACAAGTGTGCCGAAAAACGTCACACGTTACACGCGCGCATACTGGCTACACACACTCGGCTTCATTTTGCCCTCACCTTCGGCTCGAGCTGAAATTCCGCCTCATGAGTTACATCCGCCACAACGCGTCCACATCGCAATGTACTATTTCAACACACTTGCTCGTAAAGTGGATCCAATTTCAACGGTTTTAGATACATAAAGCAGCTTACAAAACACGCTCGTGTTATATGTGCGCGGTGTTTCATGGTAGCCGGTGGATGGTCGATGCGTTGTCTGGGACTAGTTATTGAAGTGTGTTTGCCCGTGGTGTCGTTCGGCCCAGGATTTTTATGTGGATCGTAGACATGATGATGATACTACGATGTACATGGGAATGTTGGGTTGAATGACGTTGCGTGTGAGCGCATTTTGGTGATTGGTTTTGGATAGCGCATTGATTGTTTATTGGTTGTTGTGAGGCACCGTGTATATGCGCGGTGTTTCGTAGTAGCCGGTAGGTGTTCGATTCCTTGTCGGGGACTGGTTATTGGGGTGCGCTTGCGCGTAGTGTCGTTCGGCCCGGAATTAACATGTGTATCGTGGTGTCAGCATCATGTCTATAATTTGCGTGGGGGTCCCGGTTTGGATGGCGTTGCGGGTGGACGCATTTTGGTGATTGGTTTTCGATAGGGAGTTGATTATCTGTTGGTTGTTGTGGGGCACCGTGTGTGTGTATGCACGTATATTTATAAATATATATTTATAAATATATATATATATATATATATATATATATATATATATATATATATATATATATATATATATTTATATGTAAATATTACTAATAAAAAAAATAACACTGCAGCGCAAAGAGTGTGGTTATAGATCTGTTTACGTTATAACACGAGCGTGTTTTGTAAGCTGCTTTATGTATCTAAAACCGTTGAAATTGAATCCACTTTACGAGCAAGTGTGTTGAAATAGTACATTGCGATGTGGACGCGTTGTGGCGGATGTAACTCATGAGGCGGAATTTCAGCTCGAGCCGAAGGTGAGGGCAAAATGAAGCCGAGTGTGTGTAGCCAGTATGCGCGCGTGTAACGTGTGACGTTTTTCGGCACACTTGTTAGGAAAAATACCTGATAGACTAAATTTTAATTTTTTTTTAGTAAATTGCACAAGTCATTGTTAAGTTGTAGATAAAACAATGAACGTCTGTTTATTTTTATTTTTTTAAGTAATAGAGTTTATTTAGTAACAAAAATATATCCCTATTGTTTTTGTGATCTAATTTAATGTCGCCCTTTAGTTTTCTCTAACACTTTTCGATAGAAAATGTATCCACTTTCCTATGTTAAATCAATGTAGTTGGTTTATGTCTTTTACATTACCTCAATTTAAAAAAAAAAAACATTGCAACGCAACTAGTGTCTTGTATCTAAAACCGGTGAGATTATATCCACTTTAAGAGCAAGTTTTTTGAAAAAATATATTATTATAATGATTGTACTATTTAGGTCTAGTTTTTAAAAAGGATAATATTATAATGTTTTGCCAGTATGTAATTCCGATTACGGGAACTCTGCCGACAAAGTGAACTTTCAGTTTGGCAGACAATAAAATAAGGAACATTGTAATTTTATATGAAATAAATAAATAAAAAAAAATTACATCATCGAACATACATAAACGCTGGTATTTTTTTAAATGTAATAGGCTTTTTTTGAATTTGCCGTCAGACCAGAACTTGTTTTATTGGATAGGCAGACAGGTCCTAACTACAAGGGATATAGCCAGAAACGGATTGAATAACCACTTTACGCACAATAAAGAATAAGAGACGAAAGTTTGTTGCATAGACATCAAATATAAATAGGAACAATGCAGAAAACAAAATTAAAATTAATTAATCTCCTTCGAAATTGAGAGTAAAATACAATATTTTTGATGCACAGCGTTTATTTATTGATCCAAAACATCTACCGTTTTAACCGCAAATAGGGCAGCCGCATCCGCACTTGCCGGCAAGGATCACCGAGCCAGCGGCTGGCAGCTTGCCGCCAAAGGCTACGGTTCCGGTGGCCGGGAGCGCCCCGCTGACCAGCGCGGAGCCCGCCGCGGTGACCGCGCCGGCGGCCGTCAGCTGGCCCTCGCCCACGGCGGTGAGCCCGGGGACTGCGGGCGCGGCGGCAGCGCCGGCAGCGGCACTGGCCGCGGCACTGGCGGCGGCGCTGGCGGAGGCGGCCCCTCCGCCCACACCGGCCGCGGCCAGCGCTTGGGCGAGCACGTCGATGTCGATCTTGAGCGGCGCGGCCGGCGCGTGCACGATAGGGGCGGGAGGTGGAGGGAGGTGGCTCGCACCCACTATCGCAACCTGTCAACAGATTGTCATTTAATTTAAAGGAGCCTTGGCTTATTTATAAAATCACTTGTGTTATTTATAAAATCACAAATTTTTGCGTCCATATCAAAAGTACTTTTAAAGTAAAACTTTTTTTACATGCATCGTCTCAAATTTATTCATCCATATATCGCATGTCGCATTACACAAAAACATGAGATCTTTAATTTCTCCCTATAGGTCAGGATTAGTCTATGCGTTAGATCTTCGACTTAAAATCTGTATGGTAGTAGGTCGATCCTAGTGTAGAGCATTATTTTTTAATTATGTTGTTTTTTTATTGGTTTTTGTTTATTTTATTAACTTATTTTTTATTCGGTACTTTTTGTTTTATTAATGTTTTATTTTACTTTGCTTTTCAGGAGAAAAAGATTTAGTTTAGATTAAAAACACGATTTAAATACCCTAAGGTCCACTTGCAGCAATTTTGCTAAATCTTAACATTTTGCCATTTTTATGTAAAAATTTTAAATCGAATAATTTTGCAACAATTTTCAGTTAAATGCCTACGATCCGATAAAGATTCACTTGCATCGTGGTTTCATAAAACCATGCAATGATTTCATTTGTTAAATAAAACACACTTATTGTAATGATTTATAACATTACATTTACCAGTAATATAGCTTTAATTAGCCTATGTATGAAAAATAGACATAAAAGAACTCAACGCGTATTTTGTAATTTTCCACAATTAGTAAGTAAAAGTATTTCGATTTCTGTTTTTTGAATGTTAATATAAAACGACGTAAGTGCGATTGTAGGATTTTTATGGGATAATGCCATTGTCTCTACAAAAATAGAAATAATCATTTATGATATTACAACACAGAGGTTTCACTACCAGATAAGTTATATATGATTTGTTTTTTAAACCCAATTGATTTAGCGACTCTTTAAAAAAATAATATAGATTCAGGATGACCAAACTCAAACGGATTCATTACATATTTAAAACAATATTTAATTTGAAATGATATTAATTGTAGGTTATACCAAATCATTAATTTATTTAAATTTTTAATGTATAATTATGGCTCCAAGTAGATATGAATGTTCTTCATCTAAGTGACTAAAAAAAACAAACCTGGAACAGGCACGCCTGGATGCAGAGCAGCAAGAGTCCGTAGGATGACATGTTATGTATCGTGTTTATTTAACTGGCAAGTCAAATCAACTGAAATAATGTTTTATTTTCTTTTTCATCGCTTTTATACACGGCAATGCTGTAATTTATTATCTAGGAAAGTCACGTGTAATATGTCAATCGTTCAGTACGTGCGTGAAGCTCCCAGTTCTTATCCTCTACAGGTGAAATAACTGCATACCGCAAAGATAACAGAATAATATAAAAATTCAATATTTGTAGTGACAGTCATAGTAACCTATTCGAATACTACAAGCAAAGTCAACAATGGCAGCTAAATTCATCATTCTCTGCGCCTCGGCCCTCCTAGTCCAGGTATGAGGTTTGTTAATGGTTTGTTGGGCAGAGTTGCAGCTTGCTCGAGTAGTAGTAGAGGAAGAGAGGTATGCCTTGAGGATAATGTAATGAAATGGTTTACTAATACTTGCAGAGCGTGCTGGGCAGTCTGATCTTGCCGCAACCTCCTCACTACGGGCTGTCCGCAGCGAGCGCCGCCGCCGCCGCCGCGGCCGCGGCCAGCGGGGGCGCGGCGGCGTCGAGTGCGGCGGCCGCTGCTGCCGCTGCCTCGGCGTCTGCCGCGGCGGGCGCCCCCCTCGTCGTGGTGCCCGACCTCAGCAAAGTCGTGCTCAGCGGCCCCTTGCTAGTCACCTCCATCTCGCCGATCGCGCCCAGCGGCCTCTCCGTCACCTCGGAGAACAAGCTCGAGGCCCTGCTGGAAGTGACCGGTATACTGCCGTTTGCGAGCGCAGTGGCGTTTGAGGGAGCGCTAGACACAGCTGGCTCTGGCGCTGCTAGCTGTGGATGTGGCTCTGGCTCCATTGGGATCATTGAGACCAGTTGTAAACACTAGTATCTAAAGTATATTCCGATCGAACGTTCAATAAATATTTTCGTTAATACTTCAACATTCCTTGATTTTCTTTTCGTCATGAATTTTTATTTGTGATATCTATTATTTCATTAAATTTCAATTATTATATTATATGCTTTTTTCATTACATAAATAATTTTCTGTAGTTAAGAAACAGAACAAAAAATTAGATGGGTGTTAGCTGTTCCAGCAATTGTTAAGAATCAACTTAGTTGATGGTTGTTGGATACTCGTGCGTGAGCTTTAAATGTTTGTAGCGCCAGCACATATTTTATTTGTTCTCGGACCTATCTGTAACAATACATGCACGCCTACATATTATTCAGTCTCACCGTAGTAACTATTTAGTAATCTGTGGTCTCACTAGGAATAAAGATAAAAATGCGACTCAAAGAGCTTTTTATCAGGTCACTAGCTGTGCCAGCGAACTACGTTTCGCCGTATATTTTTTACCCGTTTTTGCAACATTTGTCATTGATGCTCAGCTCCTATTAGTCGTAGCGTGATGTTATATAGCCTAAAGCCTTCCTCGATAAATGGACTATCCAACACAAAAAGAATTTTTCAATTTGAATCAGTAGTTCCTGAGATTAGCGCGTTCAAGCAAACAAACAAACAAACAAACAAACTCTTCAGCTTTATAATATTAGTATAGATATTTCAAAATAAAGATTTCTTTGATTTTGTTGATATTATTTGATTTGAATGATGTGAAAACTTAATAAATCGTTGCTCTTAGTAATATCATGTTCAGGCGGCTGTTTGTTTCTCATCCTCCTAGTTAATCTATTAATCTATACTAATATTATAAAGCTGAAGAGTTTGTTTGTTTGTTTGCTTGAACGCGCTAATCTCAGGAACTACTAGTCCGATTTGAAAAATTCTTTGAGTGTTAGATAGCCCATTTATCGAGGAAGGCTATAGGCTATATATCATTAAAATCAAAATCAAAAGTACTTTATTTCATAGGCCCTTGCGGGCACTTAAAATCGTCAATTTTACACATTTTACAAAATTATTAAAACATAAAAAATATTCGACTAAAATCAAGCTAACCCGTGCGCTAGTGGCAAGTACATCCGCGGAGTTGTTGCCGCGCATGTAATCGCTAAGAGCGACCCGATTCCGAATGTAGGGGCTAACATGAGAAGAATCGGGCAAGAAACTCATGTGCCAAAACTCTTTTAAAATCGCCAAATGTCTTACAAATTGTGAATATTACAAAACTATTCAGAGAACGAGCAATTCATTTCTTTTACCGCCACGCTGCCTTATCATTCAAAAAATCTTTAACACTGTAATAAGCCTTTTTGCTTAACTGAGCTTTAATTAAAATTTTAAATTTATTTACTGACAAGTCATGCATGTTACATGGCAGCGTGTTGTACATTCGTATACAGTGACCTGCAAAAGAGTTGCTTATTTTATGGAGCCTATATGTGGGCATTGCTAGCTTGTCTTTATTTCTTAAATTTAAATTATGATAGTCACTATTTTTACTGAATTTGATATCTTTATTCTTGTGTGCATACAGTAAGTTTTCATAAATATATTGTGAATGTACAGTCATAATATCAATTTCTTTGAATTTTTCTCTTAAAGACTCTCGGGAGCCCATCCCATAGATCGCCCGAACAGCCCTCTTCTGCAGTACAAAAATGCAGCCAATATCGGCGGCATTTCCCCACAGTAGTATCCCGTATGACATAATACTGTGGAAGTAGCTAAAATAGACTAACCGCGCAGTTTTCACATCTGTTATTTGACGAATCATTTTTACGGCGTATGCTGCAGAATTTAGTCTGTTCGATAGGCATTCAATATGAGGACCCCATTGTAACTTAGAATCTAAAGTTATACCCAGAAATACAGTTTGATTGGCCAGCTCTATTTCCTCATCCCTAACCTTGACTTTGGCTTTAACTAATCGAACATTTGGCATAGTGAATCTAATGCATTTTGTTTTACTTTCATTTAACAACAAATTATTGGCGCCGAACCAGTGAACGACCTTGGAGAGTGCAATGTTTACTTCGTCAATATTAATTTGTCCACGTTTAACTTTAAATACTAAAGACGTGTCATCTGCAAACAAGACTATCTCATGGTCGTGTCTTACAAGGTGAGGGAGGTCATTAACATATACCAGAAATAGAAATGGACCTAATATTGAGCCCTGCGGCACCCCCATTTTTACAAATGATCCAGGTGACTGCTCTCCATTGATGACCACCTTTTGAATCCTGTCACTTAGGTAAGAAGTGAGAAAATCCAAAGCGGTACCACGGATACCGTAATAGTGTAATTTCCTGATTAACGTCTGATGTTGGACACAGTCAAAAGCCTTCGATAAGTCACAAAAAACACCATAAGCATCCTGCGACTCCTCCCAGGCCTCATAAATGCACTCTAACAATTTTATTCCAGCATCAGTCGTGGACCGTCCGCGGGTAAAACCAAATTGTTTGATATGCAGTAAGTTATTATTACTAAAATGTTTCTGTAATTGCTTAAGCGCGGTTTTTTCAAAAATTTTACTGAATGTTGATAGTACGGATATTGGACGAAAGTTAGAGGGATCTCAAGTACTACCAGATTTAAACAATGGAGTTATTTTGCTAAGTTTCATCAAATCAGGAAACACACCACTATCAATACAGTTGTTGAAAATTAAAGCTAAATGTGTAGCAACTATTTCAATAACATTCTTTACCATATATACAGATATTCCCCAGAGATCGGCAGTTTTTTTAATGTTCAACGATTTGAAAGTGTCTATGATGTCACGTTTACTAATATGGTTAAATTTAAATACAGTATTACAATAAGGAACATTTTCTTTCAACAAGGATTCTGCAATGGGGGTGGAAGAGCCTAAAGTGCTTGTCAAATCTACAGGAATTCGAGTAAAAAATTTCTCAAATTCATTAGCAACATCCGAGTCTGAGCTAATAAATTTACCATCAATTTTAAGTTTATAATTATTTGCTGAAGCTTTTGTTTGGCCAGTCTCTGCATTGATAATTTTCCAAGTAGATTTGACTTTGTTTGTACTGTTATAAATTTGAGCACTAATATATTTAATTTTCGCAGTTTGACAAGCCTGCTTAAAAATTTTTGAGTATGACTTAACATAATTTTGAAAAGATTCAGTTCTATTAAACTGTCTTTCTGGGTACAGCTCATACAATTTTTGCCTACTTTTGTGTATTCCTGCAGTGGCCCATTCGCTAAACACTGGATTAACAGTAACAGTGATCTCTTTGGTTTTGAAAATTTTGTTAAATTGGTTGCAAAATGTCTCAAAAAATAAATTATACATATCATTTGGTGACATATCCGGTGATAAAAAAGGAAGTTTACAACATAATTCAATTCCAATACGTTTCAATCTGTCAGCAGTTACTGGTCGACATATAATTTTACGTTTATTGACTTGTTCTGTGTCAATTTTGAAGCAAGCTAATTGCCCGCAATGGTCTGAATCTAAGTTTGTAATAATTTTCTTACTTACAGGTACTAGATTACTATATATATTGTCTAAACAGGTTGATGTTGTGTTACAGAATCTAGTAGGCTCCATAAATAAGTTGGAAAGATTGTGTGATTTAAATAAATTTAAGATTTTATAGGTTTCAGTGTTCTTTTTAAGAAGATCAATATTAAAATCTCCACACACAATCAAGTATTTTTTAGATCTACCCAATTTGTTCAAGGCTTCATCCATGATTTCCTCAAACCTATCATAGGCTGAGGAACCAGGTTTGTATACACATACCACAATGAATTGCTCAAGTTCTATACATGATAGTTCTATTATGCATTCTACAGAGAGAGACACAATATCTTTCCGTTCTTTAAATTTTAAGCTTTTGTTTAACAGAATCAGTGACCCCCCATGTACTGTGTTGACTCTGCAGAATGAACTACCAACCTGGTGATTATTGAAACTAAACATGAGTTCACATCCCTTAAGCCAATGTTCTGTAATACACAAAATGTCAATTTGTTTTGAATTCATGAATAATTCCATCTCTAATTGTTTGCCCTTTGATAGTCCATTACTATTTTGATGCACCAGGTTAATATTTTTTATTTTATTTAAATTAATACATTTATTTTGAGGGCATTTTTGAACACATTTTTTTTTATTTGACTCTAATGATAATGTCATATTAAAATCATTATTTATGTATTTATATTTGCAACAGATTCCACTGTCATACTATTATTTAAATTATACTGCTCAATAGAGTCAGTTTGTTTAGCCAAGTTCTTGGCTGAAGTTAATAAAAAATATGATAGTGAATTTGCTATCTGTCCTTTATAATATTGAGGCAGGTAATATCTACCTTTAGTCAAAGTATATACATTTTTACTAACAATACTGTTAGAGTCAATTACAAGGAATTTATTATTATACTGACTGAATAAATTCAGAGTCATATTTAAATTAAATCTATAATTATTTTCCGCATCTGGCAAATTTTTTATGTAGGGGAATGTAAACATTACAATTTTTTTAATCTCTAATTGTTTTAATTTTTCAAAGTAATAGGTTAACTTTTTTTTGTTGACATTACCCCTATTTCCAATAAATATAATTAATTCATCATCCTTACTAAATGTGTAGTTAAATATTTTGTGCATAATTTCATGTAAATTAGCACAAGGAAAACAATTATTTATAATCGACTGCTCCGGTGAATTTATCTTTAAGCGCAAATTTGAGCCCATGTCCTTACCAATATTATCGCTGAACATAATTATATTTTGAGAGGAACTGACGTCATGTATACTGCCACACAATGATGATGGAAGTAAAGGAGAGACCTGGGACTCTGAAGTTACCGGAGTGCCTTATCTATCTGGTGACTGTGGAAGATTGCCGTTGTTACAAATACAACACTGATTTTTAACCAGTGAGTCAAAGCGCTCAGAATTATCTTTGGATAACTTTAAAATTTCATCCACTGCCATAGAATACTCCTTAATTGCCCTTTGAGACAATTCATATTTCTTTGTAAGATTTTTTAAGTCATTTTGTAAACTTTGTATTTTTGACTCTAAGTATTGTGTGTCAGTTTCATATTTTTTCAAGTTATTTTCTAATTTAAAAGTACATGATTGAAGTTGCTCTCTTAATTCAAAATTTTCCTTTTTTGTTTTAATATTTTTAGTTTTAATATTTTTAGTTAAGGATTTTAAATATTTCATAGCTCTTTTTGATTTTTTTATGAACTTCTTTATTTTTATATATTTTTTTATTACGCTAAGACCAATAGGAGCGGAGCACCAATGAAGAATGTTTGAAAATCGAGGGATTTTTTCCCTATTTTCGCTGCGTAAACGGTTAGAGTTTCGCAAAAATCGTGTATGACAGAATTATTCCCCTTTAAAAGTTCTAAAAAAAGTCCGCGACAGCATATGTCTATCTTTTAAGGTTAGCTCACTATAACCTTTTTTATGCTAACCAAATTTGTTCTAAAATAATGCATTATTTGCGAAGGTGTTTTTATAAACATGATATATAAATAAATACTTATCCAAATAAATACGTTATTCATCGTAAGTATTTAATTTAAAACAAAATTGCCCTCTACATCATTCGATTTAAATGAATATCTTAGGAGATATCGCAGTTTTAAAATAACATCACAACAAAATAATGATCGAGTACTGCGCGCACAATGTGCAAAGCCGGCGGGCAGTCATGAGGGGGAAGGGCGGTGGCCCCAGTTAGGTATCTACTTCTGCCGGAAGAAAACAAAACTAAAAATATAGTGAACGCAAAAGTACTTTAAAATAACATTAGTTTAGTTTTTTTGAGAATAACCTACAATCTACATTATATAAGATGTCGCGGGTTATAGTTAGCGTTAGCCCAAAGTAATTATTCCACGCGGACGAAGTCGCGGGTGGAAGCTAGTAATAAAATATAGAAATAGATTTCTAAATTGTGTAAAATTTTAGAAATATTTGTACTCTTTACTTACCAATATTTGTAGTATTAAATTATGAGATTGTTCTCATTTCATGGGGCTACCGTGAAATCTACTTAAGCTCCTCTGCTCTAAAATCCAGAAATCTACTTAAATTCATAAAATAATTTTATTATCTTCGTCTTTGTCATGAAGAGGATAAAATTATAAACTAAATCAAAATTATTTTCTTGAAGTCACCATTATTATATCAGTTATTTCTATACTATTGCACATATACATAAACACACATATACATTATATTATACCCAACAGCACTGCAAAATTCACTCAAGACAAAAACAAAGATGGTGACTACAAATTATAACTAACATCATCCCTTCAGGTTACTGCAGTGAACATAATTTAATTAACATAATACTTTGTTCTCGCACGCAGCGGAAGCTCTCAATAGGGAAAAAATCCCCCGATTTTCAAACATTCTTCATTGGTGCTCCGCTCCTATTGGTCTTAGCGTGATGATATATAGCCTATAGCCTTCCTCGATAAATGGGCTATCTAACACTGAAAGAATTTTTCAAATCGGACTAGTAGTTCCTGAGATTAGCGCGTTCAAGCAAACAAACAAACAAACTCTTCAGCTTTATAATATTAGTATAGATTAACTAGGAGCATGAGAAACAAACAGCCGCCTGAGCATGATATTACTAAGAGCAACGATTTATTAAGTTTTCACATCATTCAAATAAATAATATCAACAAAATCAAAGAAATCTTTATTTTGAAATATCTATACTAATATTATAAAGCTGAAGAGTTTGTTTGTTTGTTTGTTTGTTTGCTTGAACGCGCTAATCTCAGGAACTACTGATTCAAATTGAAAAATTCTTTTTGTGTTGGATAGTCCATTTATCTAGGAAGGCTTTAGGCTATATAACATCACGCTACGACTAATAGGAGCTGAGCATCAATGACAAATGTTGCAAAAACGGGTAAAAAATATACGGCGAAACGTAGTTCGCTGGCACAGCTAGTGACCTGATAAAAAGCTCTTTGAGTCGCATTTTTATCTTTATTCCTAGTGAGACCACAGATTACTAAATAGTTACTACGGTGAGACTGAATAATATGTAGGCGTGCATGTATTGTTATAGATAGGTCCGAGAACAAATAAAATATGTGCTGGCGCTACAAACATTTAAAGCTCACGCACGAGTATCCAACAACCATCAACTAAGTTGATTCTTAACAATTGCTGGAACAGCTAACACCCATCAAATTTTTTGTTCTGTTTCTTAACTACAAAAAATTATTTATGTAATGAAAAAAACATATAATATAATAATTGACATTTAATGAAATAATAGATATCACAAATAAAAATTCATGACGAAAAGAAAATCAAGGAATGTTGAAGTATTAACGAAAATATTTATTGAACGTTCGATCGGAATATACTTTAGATACTAGTGTTTACAACTGGTCTCAATGATCCCAATGGAGCCAGAGCCACATCCACAGCTAGCAGCGCCAGAGCCAGCTGTGTCTAGCGCTCCCTCAAACGCCACTGCGCTCGCAAACGGCAGTATACCGGTCACTTCCAGCAGGGCCTCGAGCTTGTTCTCCGAGGTGACGGAGAGGCCGCTGGGCGCGATCGGCGAGATGGAGGTGACTAGCAAGGGGCCGCTGAGCACGACTTTGCTGAGGTCGGGCACCACGACGAGGGGGGCGCCCGCCGCGGCAGACGCCGAGGCAGCGGCAGCAGCGGCCGCCGCACTCGACGCCGCCGCGCCCCCGCTGGCCGCGGCCGCGGCGGCGGCGGCGGCGCTCGCTGCGGACAGCCCGTAGTAAGGAGGTGGCGGCAAGATCAGACTGCCCAGCACGCTCTGCAAGTATTAGTAAACCATTTCATTACATTATCCTCAAGGCATACCTCTCTTCCTCTACTACTACTCGAGCAAGCTGCAACTCTGCCCAACAAACCATTAACAAACCTCATACCTGGACTAGGAGGGCCGAGGCGCAGAGAATGATGAATTTAGCTGCCATTGTTGACTTTGCTTGTAGTATTCGAATAGGTTACTATGACTGTCACTACAAATATTGCATTTTTATGTTATTCTGTTATCTTTGCGGTATGCAGTTATTTCACCTGTAGAGGATAAGAACTGGGAGCTTCACGCACGTACTGAACGATTGACATATTACACGTGACTTTCCTAGATAATAAATTACAGCATTGCCGTGTATAAAAGCGATGAAAAAGAAACTAAAACATTATTTCAGTTGATTTGACTTGCCAGTTAAATAAACACGACACATAACATGTCATCCTACGGACTCTTGCTGCTCTGCATCCAGGCGTGCCTGTTCCAGGTTTGTTTTTTTTTGTCACTTAGATGAAGAACATTCATATCTACCTGGAGCCATAATTATACATTAAAAATTTAAATAAATTAATGATTTGGTATAACCTACAATTAATATCATTTCAAATTAAATATTGTTTTAAATATGTAATGAATCCGTTTGAGTTTGGTCATCCTGAATCTATATTATTTTTTTAAAGAGTCGCTAAATCAATTGGGTTTAAAAAACAAATCATATATAACTTATCTGGTAGTGAAACCTCTGTGTTGTAATATCATAAATGATTATTTCTATTTTTGTAGAGACAATGGCATTATCCCATAAAAATCCTACAATCGCACTTACGTCGTTTTATATTAACATTCAAAAAACAGAAATCGAAATACTTTTACTTACTAATTGTGGAAAATTACAAAATACGCGTTGAGTTCTTTTATGTCTATTTTTCATACATAGGCTAATTAAAGCTATATTACTGGTAAATGTAATGTTATAAATCATTACAATAAGTGTGTTTTATTTAACAAATGAAATCATTGCGTGGTTTTATGAAACCACGATGCAAGTGAATCTTTATCGGATCGTAGGCATTTAACTGAAAATTGTTGCAAAATTATTCGATTTAAAATTTTTACATAAAAATGGCAAAATGTTAAGATTTAGCAAAATTGCTGCAAGTGGACCTTAGGGTATTTAAATCGTGTTTTTAATCTAAACTAAATCTTTTTCTGATGAAAAGCAAAGTAAAATAAAACATTAATAATAAAAAAACAAAAAGTACCGAATAAAAAATAAGTTAATAAAATAAACAAAAACCAATAAAAAAACAACATAATTAAAAAATAATGCTCTACATTAGGATCGACCTACTGCCATACAGATTTTAAGTCGAAGATCTAACGCATAGACTAATCCTGACCTATAGGGAGAAATTAAAGATCTCATGTTTTTGTGTAATGCGACATGCGATAGATGGATGAATAAATTTGAGACGATGCATGTAAAAAAAGTTTTACTTTAAAAGTACTTTTGATATGGACGCAAAAATTTGTGATTTTATAAATAACACAAGTGATTTTATAAATAAGCCAAGGCTCCTTTAAATTAAATGACAATCTGTTGACAGGTTGCGATAGTGGGTGCGAGCCACCTCCCTCCACCTCCCGCCCCTATCGTGCACGCGCCGGCCGCGCCGCTCAAGATCGACATCGACGTGCTCGCCCAAGCGCTGGCCGCGGCCGGTGTGGGCGGAGGGGCCGCCTCCGCCAGCGCCGCCGCCAGTGCCGCGGCCAGTGCCGCTGCCGGCGCTGCCGCCGCGCCCGCAGTCCCCGGGCTCACCGCCGTGGGCGAGGGCCAGCTGACGGCCGCCGGCGCGGTCACCGCGGCGGGCTCCGCGCTGGTCAGCGGGGCGCTCCCGGCCACCGGAACCGTAGCCTTTGGCGGCAAGCTGCCAGCCGCTGGCTCGGTGATCCTTGCCGGCAAGTGCGGATGCGGCTGCCCTATTTGCGGTTAAAACGGTAGATGTTTTGGATCAATAAATAAACGCTGTGCATCAAAAATATTGTATTTTACTCTCAATTTCGAAGGAGATTAATTAATTTTAATTTTGTTTTCTGCATTGTTCCTATTTATATTTGATGTCTATGCAACAAACTTTCGTCTCTTATTCTTTATTGTGCGTAAAGTGGTTATTCAATCCGTTTCTGGCTATATCCCTTGTAGTTAGGACCTGTCTGCCTATCCAATAAAACAAGTTCTGGTCTGACGACAAATTAAAAAAAACCTATTACATTTAAAAAAATACCAGCGTTTATGTATGTTCGATGATGTAATTTTTTTTTTTTTTATTTATTTCATATAAAATTACAATGTTCCTTATTTTATTGTCTGCCAAACTGAAAGTTCAGTTTGTCGGCAGAGTTCCCGTAATCGGAATTACATACTGACAAAACATTATAATATTATCCTTTTTAAAAACTAGACCTAAATAGTACAATCATTATAATAATATTTTTTTTTTCAAAACACTTGCTCGTAAAGTGGATATAATCTCACCGATTTTAGATACAAGACACTAGTTGCGTTGCAATGTTTTTTTTTTTAAACTTGAGGTAATGTAAAAGACATCAACCAACTACATTGATTTAACATAGGAAAGTGGATACATTTTCTATCGAAAAGTGTTAGAGAAAACTAAAGGGCGACATTAAATTAGATCACAAAAACAATAGGGATATATTTTTGTTACTCAATAAACTCTATTACTTAAAAAAATAAAAATAAACAGACGTTCATTGTTTTATCTACAACTTAACAATGACTTGTGCAATTTACTAAAAAAAATCAAAATTTAGTCTATCAGGTATTTTTCCTAACAAGTGTGCCGAAAAACGTCACACGTTACACGCGCGCATACTGGCTACACACACTCGGCTTCATTTTGCCCTCACCTTCGGCTCGAGCTGAAATTCCGCCTCATGAGTTACATCCGCCACAACACGTCCACATCGCAATGTACTATTTCAACACACTTGCTCGTAAAGTGGATCCAATTTCAACGGTTTTAGATACATAAAGCAGCTTACAAAACACGCTCGTGTTATAACGTAAACAGATCTATAACCGCACTCTTTGCGCTGCAGTGTTATTTTTTGTATTATTAATATTTACATATATATATATATATATATATATATATACATGCATACACACACACGGTGCCCCACAACAACCAACAGATAATCAACTCCCTATCGAAAACCAATCACCAAAATGCGTCCACCCGCAACGCCATCCATACCAGGACCCCCACGCAAATTATAGACATGATGCTGACACCACGATACACATGAAAATTCCGGGCCGAACGACACTACGCGCAAGCGCACCCCAATAACCAGTCCCCGACAAGGAATCGATCACCTACCGGCTACTACGAAACACCGCGCATATACACGGTGCCTCACAACAACCAATAAACAATCAATGCGCTATCCAAAACCAATCACCAAAATGCGCTCACACGCAACGTCATTCAACCCAACATTCCCATGTACATCGTAGTATCATCATCATGTCTACGATCCACATAAAAATCCTAGGCCGAACGACACCACGGGCAAACACACTTCAATAACTAGTCCCAGACAACGCATCCACCATCCACCGGCTACCATGAAACACCGCGCACATATATACATATATACATTCATAATTTTTATACCATTATTTAGTTTTAGCTACAAGTTATGCATGCTTAAAAATACCAGCGTTTATGTATGTTCGATGATGTAATAACAACGTGTTTAATTGGTCGATTTGCATGTGTTCGATTCTTAACAATTGTGATATCAATAATAACCATTCGCGTGTTAGTATAATAATAAGCAAGCTTAACACGTTGATCAGTTATGTATCTGAATTGAGCGATCGGATAGCTGCTGTCAGAGTATGTACGAAATTTTGTGTCTATCCTTATTTGGTACATTTATACCTTTTTTTGTTGTTGGGGGAATCTTGTTACGGATTCAAAAAGGTGTAGGCTGGCAAGGCCAGCCCAAGGATATGCCATTGGACTCGGGTATAAACTCCATACCTGTCTTAATCCCCTCCAGCAACTTCTACCTCCGTTGGGACACAATCGGGATCGGCGTTAGCCATTCCCCGTGTATGGTATGTTTACCATACATATGGAATGATAATGATAATAAATGATACCACGATGTTAGCCGTGCGAGTATTTTATTGATACTGAATTTATGTTCATACAATGCGACCGGTGCGCGCTCAAAGCGCCGACGCATGCAATTACGCTAAACATATTATAATGTACGGGTTTGCTCGTACATATTCCCCAAAAGACAAAATACAAAGGTTTAAACTAATCTAAGCAAGAAAATAATGATGATAATAATATTTTGATTCTACACAATGTTGTCAAATGTTAGTTACAATGTTTTCTTATATGCTATGTTAGAATACAAATGTTATCAAAAATGTTAGTAACAATATTTTCTTATATGCTATGTTAGAACAAATGTTATCAAATTTAAATATGCTTATTTACTGATAATGTCTGAATAATGTCCACGCAAGACTGGAGAAGTAGCCTTATCTATTACACGCGCACTATACACTACACTGATATTGTCGTTCTTTGCACACTTAACACTTTCACATACATTTTCTGTAGCCGATGCTCGATTGGAAGGGCCGGGTAGCCCCTGTGCGCTCCGCTCCTCCGGCACAGACGACGGCGTTGTCTGTGGCACTCGCCATCGACAACGAATACGGCGACCCACCACTATGATAACTATTATCCCGCCAATAACAATTAGGCTATAAATCATACTGTAGTGATGAATATCGTGGTATGATATCGAGTCCAATGATAGTTGTACAGCGTTTTCTTTCATGGTCTTTATTTTCTCCTCCAGCTCTATCATAGCCTTTTGGTCACTGTCTACATCTGATACGTTGTTTATTTGAGGAAGCGAAATGTTTATAATATGATTAATAGGTGCGATAGCTGGTAAATATACACTTGGGGATACATTTATCTTATTAGATTGTTCTTTGTGAGCCAAAATAGTGAAATTATCTGTCTTGATAATACAGTCCTCATCTAACTTTAATATGCCGGCTCGGGACAGCTGTTGTGCGGTAACTTGATCTGCGCATACCTCTCGCAAATGACATTGTTCGCAACAGAAATAGATAAAATTGTTTAAAGCATGACTTTCTATCCTATGCATATATATTTCGCAACCTTGCAAGTATTATTTTCTAATTCACAAAAATTTGCATCCATCTTCATTTGATACATTGGTTTTAAGACATGACATAAATAAATGTTATCTGATTCTTTACAAGATCTCACGTTTTCTGTACTCATTATAACGAAACTATCCTTCTTTAAATTAATTGCTACGTAATCTGATATAGGCACTATTGAAATCATGATGTCCTTTTGTCTCAGTGGTATGGGAATAATTTTAAAAATTTCAAATCTGTCTCTACTTATAAGTGGAAGTCGCAGTTCAAAAATAAGATAGTCTTGTAACATGCGAGCCTTTACATTTAATAACTCATACAATTTTTGAACATTTAATTGCACGTCATCTACAGCTAGCGTGTGATCTCTAGTCAATTGACTAGAAATTATGCTTAGTTCGTCTCTTATTTGTTCAGGGGTAAGTAAATGCGGATTAAATCTGCCATGATAAATGTCAGTGATAGTGTCGATCAATGTGCTCTGTATTGTTTTCAGGTTGTGAAGCATGTTGCTTGCTACAATTGCTGCTAACGTAAATTCATTAATTAAAGAGTTTGTTTCTGTTTTGTTCTTTAATACGTTCACTGCCCTTTCTAGAGTCATAATGTGCTGATTAACCATTTTATGTTGTTTATTTATTGACTCAGATGTTCGCTTTAAAATATTATATTCAGCTTCTATGATGGAGGTTTGGTTTTTCCAAAACGAAGCAATATGTGTTTGACTCTCACGAAGTTGTTTGATATCTCTCTGATATTGTTCTGCGAATCTCTGGTCCAGTACTCCGAACAAGGTATTTGCAACGTAGCCAACTCCATCGATAAGGCCGCGCCGCTGTCTGCGGGCACTCGCCGAGGATTGCTGACCCAGGAGTATGCGGTTGTAGTACTCAAGGTCGGAAAGCCCCTGTTTTGTTTGTGCTAGTATTATATCGCATTGAATTTGATCTCGTATTGTGTTACAGGTTTTTTCTAAGATAAGCGAATATTTATTAAGTACTGTAATACCATTCCAATAAGGTTGCATTTCGTAATAAATTATGATTTTCCATTCATCCCGTATTAATCGCATGTCCGATACTTTATCAAAATAGAGTCTCTGGTTTTCTCTAAATTGTGTTGTTTGAAATGTTCCTTCAGTATTACTAACTAATGTTAATAAAAATAATAATATTGATGTCGTCAGTGTAACAAAGTTAAATCGTGGCACCTTTTTATTTCTTGGGCAATTTTCAATATTTTGTTGTTGACCTTGATCATCTGATAATTGAGAATTTTGAACTGATTTGATGTCATTTTCCAATAGCTTTGATAATTTAATTATAGGCCGCTTAATGCAACCGTTTTTTGTCTTAAGCTTTACAACTCTTATATGACCGTCTGAACCTGGATACACCTCCACAACCTTTCCCATCAACCACTTGCCTGGAGGTAAATTTTCTTCATTTATTAACACGACATCATTTACATTAATATTGTTTTGCGGCTGTTGCCATTTACTTCTTTGTGATAACTGTAATAAATATTCCTTTTGCCATCTTTGCCATATATTCTTGAAAATTTGCTGTGTTAAGTACTATCTAGTTCTCATGTCATTTTCTGTGTCTACTATTGTTAAAACTGGTGAGCAAGGCAAAAAATGAGCAGGTGTTAAAAAGTTGAGGTCTTCGGGGTCTTCTGATATGGGACATAGTGGTCTCGTATTCAAACATCCTTCTATCTGTGATAACACTGTCGACATTTCTTCGTACGTTAACTTTTGCTCTCCTACGACTCTTTTTAAATGATGCTTGAAGCTTTTTACTGCTGCCTCCCATAGACCTCCTGCTGAAGGCCACGATGGCGCATTAAAATGCCACGTAATTTCCATGTCAGTGACAACGGACATAAATTCTGTGTTGTTGATGTTGAAAATATTTTGTAGTTGTTGATATTCAAACTGCAGCATCTTGTTTGCTCCAACGAAATTTTTTCCATTGTCGCTGTAAATATGTTGTGGGGTGCCCTTTCGGGCTGCCATTCTTCTCAGTGCCGCTATGAAAGCTGAAGCACTCATGTCCGACACTAACTCCAAGTGGACCGCCTTTGTCGACATGCAGATGAATACGGCTACGTAACCTTTAGTGGTTTTTGTTCCTCGTCCTTTGTTTGTTTTGATATAGATGTGGCCGGTGAAGTCCACCCCAGTATGACTAAATGGGCGCAATGGATTCACTCTCGCAAAAGGTAAGTCTCCCATTATTTGCTTATATTTAATGTGATTGTATTTTTTACAGGTAACGCACTTGCGTATATGCTTTTTTGTTGCTCGATTACCCCCGATGATCCAGTATTTTTGCCTGATGAAGCCCAAAGTCACCCG
This sequence comes from Schoenobius gigantellus, assembly GCA_963935595.1. NCBI lineage: Eukaryota > Metazoa > Arthropoda > Insecta > Lepidoptera > Crambidae > Schoenobius > Schoenobius gigantellus. The sequence continues at coordinate 32,073,491 of OZ012548.1, forward strand.
AGCTCCACCATGGTAAGTACTTTCGTGTGCATCCTGAATAATTAATTCGGTAAGTCGATTGTTGTGAGGTAATAAAATAGGATATTTCATCTCGTTGCTTATGTTTGCATGCTTTAATCTTCCACCTACCCGTAAAATACCCTTGTTATCTATAAATGGATTTAAACATAACAGCTTGCTTTTTACATTTAGTTTGCTTTCTTTTTGTAAATTATGCATATCTTCCCTAAATTCTTTTTGCTGAATTTGTTTAATAATGCTTGATTTTGCATGCCTTATCTCTTCTAAAGTCAGATAATTATTTTTATTTATATTTTTCTTACTTGCTATTGATATAAAACGATAACACCATGCTAAGATTTTTATAATTTTTGTAAATGAACTATACTTATTTAATAAATTTATGATAATACTGTCGCTTGCTTGTTGTTGCGTCGCGATAGTCACTTGTTTTGCTATTTTGATATCTTCTTCCGTTTCATAGGTCATGCAATTTTTGCTATTATCGTATGATAGAAGCCAAGACGGACCTTGCCACCACAACGAAAACTCCTGCAGGCGCACTGTCGATAAGCCTCTTGTTGCACAATCTGCTGGATTCTCAATAGATTTCACATATTGCCATTCTTCTTTACGCATCACCTCCGTTATTTTGTTTACGCGGTTGGCGACAAAGGACTTCCATCTTCCTGTATCACCTTGCAACCACCCTAACACTGCTGTGGAGTCTGTCCAACCAAAAGTTATGATATTTAATCCCATAAAACTGTTCTTGACCTTCTTCATTAAAGTGCTCAATAAAAATGCCCCACATAATTCTAATCGTGGAAGTGTTATATTCTTACTTTTAGGTACGAGTCTTGACTTTCCTGCCACTAAATTGATTGATATTTTTTCGCCGATTTTAATTTTTGCGTAAATAACGCACGCATACGCCTTCATCGATGCGTCGCAAAACCCATGTAGTTCTATAGTACATGTCGGATTTGCTCCTATCCATCTAGGAATTTTAATTAATATTAAATTTTTGATGTCATCTTTTATCAATTCCCATTCTGTTGATAGCTTTCCTGGTATTTCTTCATCCCACTGTAAATTTAACGACCATATTTCTTGGAATAATATTTTAAATTTAGTTGTAATAGGAGTTATCCAGCCTAAGGGATCGAAGGTCTTTGATATTTCAGATAATATTAATCTCTTGGTGACTGTTTTCATATGGTGTGATTCTGTTTTTATTTGGTAGGTAAAATAATCATGTGTACTGTTCCACGTCAATCCTAATGTCTTTGTATTTACAGAATCTGATATTGCAAAGTTTTTATTTTTTTGTGAAGTTTGACCTTCATTTAGTTTTAATAGTTGCGGACAGTTGGATGCCCATTTCCTTAAATTAAAACCTCCCGAACTCAACAATGATATTAAATTTTGCTGTATTTGAATGGCGCTATGTATGTCATGTGTGCTGTAAATTAGGTCATCTGTGTAAAAGGATTTTTTGAGGACTTCTGCTGCCTCAGGGTAGTGTTCACGCTCGTTTTTTGATAACTGTCTTAGGGTCATGATAGCCAAAAATGGTGCGGCCTTGGTGCCATAGGTAACGGTGCTTAACATGTATTCTTTTAATAAATTTGTATGTTCATCTCTCCATATAATTTTTTGTAAATTTTGATCTCATTGTTGTATCCAAATCTGGCGAAACATTTTTTCAATGTCAGCCGTAATTGCTATTTGATAATGCCTAAATTTTAAAATAAGTGTCTGTAGATCATTCTGTAGATTTGGACCCTTATACATCAGGTCGTTTAAGCTTTTACCGGATGTTGTTTTACAGGACGCATTGAAAACGACCCGTAATGACGTAGTTAATGAGTCATCTCGCAAAACGCAGTGATGAGGAAAGTAGCATTCCGGTTTTTTATTTATAAGACAAGGTTTTAAATGATTTAATTCTTTATATTCCTCAATAAATTGCTTGTATTTTTGACCTAGATTTTCATTTTTCACAAGCTTTCTCTGTAATTGATTAAACTGTGCAATCGCTATTGATTTAGAATCACCGAGTCGTTCCTCGTAATTCGATACCAGAGGTAAACACACCTCGAACCTACCATCTTCTAATCGTTTCGTAGTAGAGTTATAAAAATCAACGCAATACTGATCTTCCGTTGACATAGTTGATTTTTCTGGAGAAACGTCCTCGATTTCCCAAAAACGTTGTAGGTTTTCTGTGTCTAATTGGACTACATTATAATAATAATAATAATAATAATAAATTTTATTTAACAACTTCAGTATACATAATTACATGGTTAAACTTATTACAAAATACGTATAATTAAAACATACTAAGGTTGTACCGACTAACGCTTTCATAACTGCCTCATTACAGAGATTTCTACACTAGGCTATGCCTGTACTGTAGACAATCTATTGTCACAAGTTATCATGGTTATTTATATGCGACTTTCAACAAACAGCAGTCAGATTAAAATTTAAACTTAACTTTTTGATTTTCTATACCTACTACGTAAAAGAAGAAATAATAGTAAAAAAAAAAAAAATCGTTAATGTATGTACCTAATAATATGATTGGACGTTTGCGTGTGTGCGTGTGTGTGTGTGTGTGTGTGTGTGTATGTGTGTGTGTGTGTGTGTGTGTGTGTGTGTGTGTGTGTGTGTGTGTGTGCTTTTCATGCCCAGGTTAACAGGAGACTTAACATATAAGATCTCGTGCGTGTTGCTTGTTAACTAAGTATAGCGATATATATACGATAAACAACACAATATAACATATTATCATCTTTGCGCTCTTAATAGGTTTTCCAGGTCTTCGTAAGTACATGTACCAAGCCACTCTGAGACTGTTTCCTTCATCTCAAGTGGTGTGCAGTGTTTAATATCACAGTGTGTTTGGACCTTGTTGTAGATGTAAGGATGAAGGAATTTACTGTATTTTCTTGCGTAATTGCTTTTAATTGAGGGGATTGGTATCTTAAAGACACGTTTTTGGAGCATTGTTTTATAATCATCGGACTTTATAACGGAAAAATGTGTCTGTATCATTACCCTAAGCACAAAAATACCACGAACTGTGAGGAATCTACTTTCTTTATATAATAGGTTTGTGGGGTACCTAAAAGGTTTCCTAAAGAGAACTTTAAGGACAGAACGTTGTGCCCTCTCTAGAAATATCATATTACTAGTAGTTACACCGCCCCATGTAGGAATGCAGTAAGAAAATACTGGTTGACAGAGAGCAGTATAAACTATTTTAAGAAGATCGGCATTGGCGACAGCTCGCAGATTCTTAAAAATGTAAATATATTTGCGGACCCTTTTAGCAGTTGCATCAATATGTGCCTTAAACGATAGCTTTTCGTCCAGGATCAAACCCAAGTACTTTACTGTCGGAGATCTGTTTATACAGCTACATGTACACTGTTGTTGATGCTGCGTATTTTGTAGGTGGCACAAGTGAACCTTGATGTTGTTGAGAGGAGGAGCAGATGCCAGTGTTTTATAGAAACACAAAAATTTTGTTTTTTGAACGTTCAGAGTTAGCAAATTATTTAGTAGCCAAGCCGAAATTACCTTCATCCCCTCTTCCACGCGTTTAGTGACTCGATCCCAAGTAGTGTCATGAAATATAATTGCCGTGTCGTCGGCATAACAGATTACCTCGGCATTAGCAAGTTTAGCAGTCATTATATCGTTAACATAAAGAATAAAGAGAGTAGGGCCCAGTATGCTTCCTTGGGGCACGCCATATTCAATCAGCCTGGGTGAACTTTTGTATTCCTCGATCTTGACACACTGACTGCGACCGGTCAGGTAACTTCGCAACCAATTAAGCGGAATCCCTCGTATACCCATTTTTTCAAGTTTACCGATGAGTATCGGCGTTGAAACAGTGTCAAATGCTTTTGCAAGATCGAGAAACACTCCTATGCAGGCTTTCTTTTTGTCAAGATTACCCGCAACCACACTTGTTAACAGTGACACGGCACCTTCTGTAGACCTGTTTTGTCTGAATCCGAACTGCCGATCAGATATCAAGTTATTGGTTTCGGCGAATTTTACTAGGCGTTTGTTTACTAGTTTTTCCAGAATTTTTGAAAAAGACCCTAATAGAGAGATTGGCCTATAGTTATGAGGCTCGTTTTTTTCACCAGATTTGTAAATAGGCGTTACAGCTGCAATTTTCCATTGCTCAGGGAATATTCTCTCTGAAAGACTTAAGTTACATATAGCTGTTAGAGGCTTTACTATATGGTTCTTCACCGCTTTTAATAGCCTGTTTGTTATACCATCAAGACCCGGAGCACTATCTGTTTTAAGGTTTGTAATAATAGATTCGATCTCGACTATGTCGGTGGGTTCCAAAAACAGTGAATGTGTAGGTGAGGTTTCCACAGACACCTTAGCCGCTAGTGTTTCTTGTGTTTCGATAGATTTCGCAAGGATTTGCTCTGCTAGACGTTTTCCGATGTTTGCAAAGTAATCATTACAGAGATTTAAAGAATTTTCTTTAGTATTTCTAGTTTGTGTTAGTGCCAGAGATTTTTCTTTTGTTTTGTTAGTGTGTGTTATAGTTTTAATGGTGTTCCATAGCTTTTTTGGTGAATTTTTGTTTCGTTCAATTTCTAAGGCCTCATGTTTGTGTTTCAGTTTTCTCAGTAAATTAATATAGAAATTTCTATAACGTGTAAAAATGTTTCTTAACATATCATTATTAGGGTTCTTTTTAACTCTTGCGTGAAGTTTGTCTTTGTGAATTGAACATCTTATGAGTCCAGGCGTCATCCAAGGCTTGAGTACAAACCTAGATCGCCCAATACGGGTTCTGGAAGTGTGCTTTTCAAAAACAGTTTGTAATTTTTCAGAAAATGCAGCGACGGCTTCATTAACTGACATGCTATCGATAACGTCTTGCCAGTCCATTTCACTGAGTTCTGATTCTATAGAGTAAAAGTCTAGTTTATTTATGAAATGTCGACTAGTTTTATTATTAGGCTTTTTAAGTCTTATGCCTGTTATAGTCAAATCGTGATCTGTAATCGTCGTCTTGCATACTACTGACACTGATTGATATTTTGACGTTAGATTGATGTGGTCGAGACAAGAATTGCCCCTTGTGGGCTTAGTGATTGTAGGAATAAAGTTTAGTTCTGCCAGTACACCTAGATATTTTGCGCTAGTTTCAGAGTCGATATCTGAGGAAATGTTGATATTTATATCACCTGCCATTATCACACAAGGTGAGTGCTTAATAGAATTCCCGATGGAGACAAGTGAATCGATAAATGGAGTGATATTGTCGAAAGAGGGTGAGCGATAGACCGCCAAAAGAGTTGTGTTGCAGTCAATTTTAATTTGTAAGCAGTTCGCTTCGAGTAAGTCCGGTTCGGACACCATTGGCGTGAAAGAAGTCTTCACGAAGACAATCACCCCCCCTGCTCTATTAATAAACTTGTGTGTTCGAAACGAAAGATATCCATCGATTTGTGGAATAACCGAATTTTCATGGATCCAACATTCTGTCAGCACTATTATGTCGATTATCATATTTAATCTTTGTAGTACTACGAGAAATTCATCGAAATTTTGTTGAATACTACGTATGTTCAAGTTGAGCACTTTTAGATTGTAGTAATAAGATATGTATGTTTGACATGTTTCAGGAAGTTCCACAACGTAACAGGGGACTTCGGTTGAATCCAGCTCCTCTAAAATATCTAGATTAGCCATTTTCATAGAGTTTGTTTTGTACAAGAAGATTTTTTATGTGGGAGCTGGATGTCCACCAGACGCCGTAGGAAGTCCCTGACCTGTCAGGTATATGAAATGTTGAGTAATTCTGGTGTTGTTGTACCAATGTTGTGTTATTGTGTGTGTTAGTTGTGATTATGTATGCGTCCAAAGAAATAAAAATTAAACTAGCAATTGGTAATAGAATAAATAATGAAAAGATAATACTGTTATTCGTTTTTAAATGGGACAAACTATCCAAATGTTGTAGGTTGCTTCTCGGTGCTACTTCCCTGTAGAATCCGTTGGATGTCTTCTTGTGTCTTAATCGTGAGTGTGTCTTCTCCCTTCCCCTCGCGCCTTTTGACGAAAATCGTCCCATCCTTGGTCCAGCAATATTTGTAGCCAACTTTTTTGAACTCGGTTCTGCAGGCCCGAAATAACAGCCTGTTGGCTTGTATAAGCCTTTCATTTATGTACAAGTTTCGTTCCGGTTCATCGATGTTGATATCTTTGGATGTTAAGTGTCGGGCTTTGCCTGCTTTGAGGAACTTGTCGCGTGTTGCACATCGGGTAAAACGCACAACTAGTGGTCGGGGTAGATCGGTAGGTTTGGATCGGGTGGGTCCCACTCTGTTAATAAAGTCAACATCTGACTCCTCTAATTTCATCCCCACCACTTCAGCCATTTTCTTTAAAATGCATTAACAGCCTCAACGAGTCCTTGTATTTCAATATCTTTTCTGAGCATGCTCTGCGATTGACGATTAAGTTTGTCCTGAAGGATTCCGACTTCATTTTTCAGGTCCCGCATGAGTAGCACTTCACCCTCAACCGCTGTCAGCCGAGTGTTCTGGACAGTCATTTTGATGGTTATGTCATCCAGTCTTTCTTCGCATTTCTTGAGCGCACATGTTACTACTCCAAGCTCCGACCTCATGGATGATACTTCTGACCTCAAAAGTCGAATTTCCTGAGTAAGATCGCAGAGCGCACCCGTGTCGACCGCAGTTGCGCCCCCGGCCTCGGTGAACGGACCCGCGACATCGGCAGGCGAGCCCACGGTGTTTACGGCCACCTCGGGTGCGCCCGATGATGGACTGATGTTTCTAGGCTGGTGTTTTCTGAGTGTAACGTTATCTACAGGGCGCACCGGGGTCGCCGAGTTGTCTCCCACCCTTTTAGTTGCACTTTTGCAGTCTGGACAAATCCATACTTCGTTTGGTTCCGTGCTCTGGTAGTTGACACAAAGGTGGTGAAAGACTTTTTTGCATTTGACGCTCGTGCAGATTATATATTTTTTGTCTTTTATATTGTTTTTGCATCCAGCGCAATGCATGATTCGTTCAGGCTTCATTTATGTCAGACTTGTACTAAGATGCAGTGCGACAGATATGCGATGTATCGCTGGGTTAGCGGTAACTTGGTACCGGGCGAAGCGAGCCGATAGTATGTCGCGGAACTCGCGGGCAGCGCGGATTGTCGTAAAGTAGGGTAGGGTATCAACGGAATTCACAGATTTTTCAAAACTATTTTCGTAAATAAAAACGCTATTTCTGGCCTTTCTTACAATGTTTTTGCACAATATTGCAGAACAGAGTTTGGTTTATAATATTATTGTGGTAAATTATAATAACGCGCACTATTCTGCACTTCAATCACAAAGAAACACGGAACAAGGCCGGCAACGATGTGCTGTTGTTGACGGTCGCGCGCGAACTATCATGGCAATGTCAAAAGTTTACATTACAATGTAAACTTTTGACATTGCCACATAATATCCATCCGAGGCGCGTCTGTTGCGCAATCGGCATGTTTTCATTTGATCTACAAATTCCTTCTAAAATTATCTGAGAGTAAATGTCAGCTCCTAATAAAATATCAATTGGGCGACTTATATAAAATTGAGGATCTGCTAATTCTATGTTATCTAAATACGACCAACTAGGCTTTGAAAATGTGTAGCTAGGAAGATTTTTTGTTAAGCTTTTCATGATGTAGGCATCTGTGTTAAACGAAAATGTATTGTTCATTGATGTGCAGTTCATGTTGATCATGCCTTTACAGATGCTGTCCTTTGCTCCTATACCCGTGATTAAGCCCTTGCATCGTTTTCGTGCTAAGTGCAAAAGTTGTTCAGCCTTTTCGGAAATCAACGTTGTTTGCGACCCTTGGTCGATAAGGGCGCGTAATGTAATGAATTTTTGTACCTTGACCATGGCCGTGGCTAATAAGGTTTCTGGTAATCCGTTCATTTGAGCGACATGTGCATTGTTTTCTGAATGCTTACGTTGCTGCACGTTACTAGGTGCGCTTTCACATGGCGCGGGCTTGTTTGATACCGACACGCCACCAGATATAGAGTTACAATTCCGTTGAAATGCTTTGTGGACAATAGTATTATGACACTCGTTGCATTCGCGGCAACGTTTGTTAGAGATACATTTATTGCCATAATGATCAAATAAACAATTAATGCAGTATTTTAATTTTTCAATTGCTTGCCGCTTACCTATCGGTGTCATTTCTTGAAACTGTTTACAGTAAAATAAGCCATGTTCGTCACCTTTGCAAATAGGACACACTTTATAAGTACGATTATGTTTGTTTGATAGTATAGGTTTATTTCCTGAGTATGCTTGCTTAGAATTATAATTTGATTTTTGATAAGTATTTGATTTTTGTTGATTGGTAATTTCTTTTCTTTTGGACGATTCCATTGCTGTCAATTTGCTTTCTAAGAATGATAACAATTCTGCTAATTTGGCTAATTCTCGTGGTTGTTTTAGAGAAGCTGAATACTCATTGAGTGTTTCTGAATCCAATTTTTGAGTTAATAGATATACTAGCAACGGGTCCCATGTACTGATGTCTATACCCATGTTCCTGATTGCATTCAAGCACTCCATTGTCGTGTCATGAATACGTTTTATGATGTTGATTGTTGGTTGTTGTATGGTTGGCAAATTCAATAAGATGCTAATGTGTGAATTAAAGATGAGTTTTCGATTGTTAAAGCGATTATTGAGAATTTCCCAACATGTATTGTAATTGTCGGAGCTAATCTGGAGATGTTGGATTAACCGCTCCGCTTCGCCTTTGACCTTTGTTTTCAGAAACTGCATTTTTTGGGCATTGGACAGTGAACGATTACTGTGTATAATTTCAGTAAACAAATCTTTGAATGATGTCCATTGATGAAAGTTACCGTGAAATACCGGAATGTCGATCAATGGTGTAGAGTGTTCTCTGTGTTTTTCCGACCATAACTTGCTACTGATCTTCTTTTTCATATTGATATACGTTGATTCATGAAAGTTAAACGTTTGCTCGTAAGACTGATCTTTACCATCAAGCTCACTATCTAATTCCCAATGAAGCGTATCAATGGCTGACCACCTAGACTCTAACGATTTTAATGCATCTTGATACTCCCACGTGTCTGTCAAAATCTCAAAGTTAATATTGGAAATAGTGCGTGTTAGTGCCTTAAAATTGCTGGATTGTCTACGTAACATTTCATCAAGTTTGCTGTTAGTACCTTGTGATTTAAATTTCGGTATATTGGGTAATGAGTCATGTTTTTCAGTGTCAGTGCTAATGGGCGGACATAGCTGTTCTAACGAAGTTGATGGTGAAGCCAGTGGAGTTGCTAACGGTGTTGCCGGTTTCAATATCGGCTTTAGACTTTGTATAATATGCTCGTGAGTTTTTGAGAACAAATCATGAGTTTTTTGATAATGATTCCCCGTAAAGTAATCATGAGCTTCGTCACCTATGTTACATAATTGCAAATGATTTCGCTGAAATTCTCTCCAGTAATCATCTAAAAGATTAACCTTTTTCTTAATATAATCTGGTGTTTTGCGTTCTGCACCGTCCTTTTTAAAGTTGATATAAAGCTTTTCAATAGCTGCTATGATCTGGCTCTGCGTTGCCAATAAGTCTTCCATAATTGCCACGGTTGTTACGCTAGCAAAAAATTAGAAAGATCTTACTTGAGTTCTGCTGTGATCGCCCTGCTGCTCCCTCTGGTAATGGAGCCGGACAGTGTACCTCCTCGGCTGCTTGTCCGACGGCGGTTTTTTCTATTGTTGCTTTGCTGGTTGATGCTGGCTATCGTCGCTTATACAATTAAGCAACGCTAACAAATTCTTGTTTCACTGCAATCCAATGTGTTGTTCACTACACGTTTTGATAACACCTCACTCACGACAGAACTGAACTTCCTGAAGGTACGCGAGGTCACTTAAGCTCGAAGGACCAAACTATGTATGGTATGTTTACCATACATATGGAATGATAATGATAATAAATGATACCACGATGTTAGCCGTGCGAGTATTTTATTGATACTGAATTTATGTTCATACAATGCGACCGGTGCGCGCTCAAAGCGCCGACGCATGCAATTACGCTAAACATATTATAATGTACGGGTTTGCTCGTACACCCCGAGTGCGCCCCCTGGAGGGTAGGCCTGACGCAAGCGCCAGGTCTTACCTCTACGTAGGGAGGGGGGGTTAATACCTAGTAAAAAATTATAATGGAAGCAAGACAATGATACTGTTTTAATTGTTAACTCATAAACATTATCAGCTTTGTTAAGTGCAATTTTAATACAAGTCTTAATCTGCGGTGCGAGCATGGAACTCGATAAACTAAATTTGACAGCTAAGATCGACATACTCAGCAAAAATCGATAAATTTGACAGATATTCTTAAGGAGTGAAAAGAACAGTTGCTTTTGTCGATCGATATTATGCCGAGGTTCTCAATTCGATGCGTATGTTTTTTTATGTGCATGTTACGGGATTACGCTGCCAATTGTAGACCTATTTTAAGAATTATTTTTGTATTCGATAGAGTATACTCTTGCATATATATATTCCTGACTTTGATAACAACGGGGTCAACCGTTGTTATCAAAGTCAGGATCTGATGATGGGATCCCAAGAAAATCGAGGGAAACCCTTGAAATTTATAGGTACAGCCAACGTGTTTGTACAGATTATTTCCGTACGCAAGCATTTATTTAATTTGTAAGCAAAGCACTTTATTAATTACTTGTTTACGCAATTTATGTTCATATTTATATACGTTCATCTCAATTATTATTTTACTTACAATAAAGAAGTCAACTTGGACGGTCGTCTCTCTTACCACCGCCCTCATCATCATAACTAAATTAAGTAGCCTTTACTCAGTATCGCTACATTTATTGGTCCTTCGAGCTACAACTGAACCATATTATTATCAAGCCGAGAAGTGGCAGCTTAAGTGTACCTGCTTCTCATCAAGACGTTAATTCTACTTTGCGTGCTTTGTACCCTCGCGTGGTAGCGCATCGGTTCATCTGGCCTCCCAGCGGGTCTCACCAGGTGAATTGAGACGAGCGATTTCCATAGAGGCTGCAAACACACCCAGGAAGACCGGACATTATCTTCAAAGATTAACATTACGTCGTCTTTGAAAAAGTTACATTATCACCAAGGGTCACATCGTGTTGCCGTTGGATTTTTTTCATTTTATCATCATTTTCACTGGCCACACAACGTCCCCTTTAAACTTATTCCTGTCGTGAGTACGTGAATAACTTCAAGCGTTATCATGGAACACATTTTTAAACGATAGAGTGAGATCATCAAAGTTATTGAGAAAATCTGTGTGACTTTCTCCAAAGATGGACCTAGTCGCAAAACTAAGATATATATTGAGAAGCGACTATCGGCCTTTGACTCTCTATGGGGTGAGTTTGACTCCAACAACGAGATATTGAGCACAGATGAAGAAAAAACGCATGAATATTTCACAAATAATATTTATGCGAGAATGAAATCATACTACGAAACTGAGAGGAAGAAAATTGCCGAATATCCTGTGTCATCGAGATCATCAGCCACCGTCGCTGAGGCTTCTGAAGATGAAGAAGATAAGTTTTACGTGCCTGTCAGTTTTTCGGATCTCCAGGTCGACACAAGTAGAATTATCGATGAACTACTTACCCAACAGAGAACCAACTTCAGAGCGTTTTCCCGCGTCGTGGACCGTATCGTTGTCGATTCCTTAGAGGAAAAGTGGGAAATTGAAGATCAATTAAAAGAGCTGCAACGTCGTTGGCGAGCAATCGATGAACAACATCTTCGCATCGATAATTATTTGCAGGGGCGAGACCAAAAATATGAGCAAGAGTTTCTCCGCCACGAAGAAAAATTTACCATCATCAAAAAATAGCTCAACCAAAAATTAAATTCAGCTAAGTGTCTACAGCAATCTACGCCTAAGGTTGAGATACCTGTATTCACCGGGAAATATTCTCAATGGCCTACTTTCTACGATTTGTTCAAGAAGACTATCCACAATAATAAGGCGTTCAATAAAGCACAGAAATTACAGCACTTGAAAGGAAACCTGAAGGGCGAGGCAGAACGTCTCATACAACATCTTAATATCTCCTCTCACAACTATGATACGGCGTGGGAAATCCTCACCCACCGATACAATAACGTACATGCCGATACAATAACGTAAATTCACACAGATTTTCTCAATAACTTTGATGATCTCACTCTATCGTTTAAAAATGTGTTCCATGATAACGCTTGAAGTTATTCACGTACTCACGACAGGAATAAGTTCAAAGGGGACGTTGTGTGGCCAGTGAAAATGATGATAAAATAAAAAAAAGTCCAACGGCAACACGATGTGACCCTTGGTGATAATGTAACTTTTTCAAAGACGACGTAATGTTAATCTTTGAAGATAATGTCCGGTCTTCCTGGGTGTGTTTGCAGCCTCTATGGAAATCGCTCATCTCAATTCACCTGGTGAGACCCGCTGGGAGGCCAGATGAACCGATGCGCTACCACGCGAGAGTACAAAGCACGCAAAGTAGAATTAACGTCTTGATGAGAAGCAGGTACACTTAAGCTGCCACTTCTCGGCTTGATAATAATATGGTTCAGTTGTAGCTCGAAGGACCAATAAATGTAGCGATACTGAGTAAAGGCTACTTAATTTAGTTATGATGATGAGGGCGGTGGTAAGAGAGACGACCGTCCAAGTTGACTTCTTTATTGTAAGTAAAATAATAATTGAGATGAACGTATATAAATATGAACATAAATTGCGTAAACAAGTAATTAATAAAGTGCTTTGCTTACAAATTAAATAAATGCTTGCGTACGGAAATAATCTGTACAAACACGTTGGCTGTACCTATAAATTTCAAGGGTTTCCCTCGATTTTCTTGGGATCCCATCATCAGATCCTGACTTTGATAACAACGGTTTACCCCGTTGTTATCAAAGTCAGGAATATATATATGCAAGAGTATACTCTATCGAATACAAAAATAATTCTTAAAATCGGTCTACAATTGGCAGCGTAATCCCGTAACATGCACATAAAAAAACATACGCATCGAATTGAGAACCTCGGCATAATATCGATCGACAAAAGCAACTGTTCTTTTCACTCCTTAAGAATATCTGTCAAATTTATCGATTTTTGCTGAGTATGTCGATCTTAGCTGTCAAATTTAGTTTATCGAGTTCCATGCTCGCACCGCAGATTAAGACTTGTATTAAAATTGCACTTAACAAAGCTGATAATGTTTATGAGTTAACAATTAAAACAGTATCATTGTCTTGCTTCCATTATAATTTTTTACTAGGTATTAACCCCCCCTCCCTACGTAGAGGTAAGACCTGGCGCTTGCGTCAGGCCCACCCTCCAGGGGGCGCACTCGGGGAATGGCTAACGCCGATCCCGATTGTGTCCCAACGGAGGTAGAAGTTGCTGGAGGGGATTAAGACAGGTATGGAGTTTATACCCGAGTCCAATGGCATATCCTTGGGGTGGCCTTGCCAGCCTACACCTTGTTGAATCCGTAACAAGATTTCCCCAACAAAAAAAGGTATAAATGTACCAAATAAGGATAGACACAAAATTTCGTACATACTCTGACAGCAGCTATCCGATCGCTCAATTCAGATACATAACTGATCAACGTGTTAAGCTTGCTTATTATTATACTAACACGCGAATGGTTATTATTGATATCACAATTGTAAAGAATCGAACACATGCAAATCGACCAATTAAACACGTTGTTATTACATCATCGAACATACATAAACGCTGGTATTTTTAAGCATGCATAACTTGTAGCTAAAACTAAATAATGGTATAAAAATTATGGATGTATATATGTATATATGTGCGCGGTGTTTCATGGTAGCCGGTGGATGGTCGATGCGTTGTCTGGGACTAGTTATTGAAGTGTGTTTGCCCGTGGTGTCGTTCGGCCCAGGATTTTTATGTGGATCGTAGACATGATGATAATACTACGATGTACATGGGAATGTTGGGTTGAATGACGTTGCGTGTGAGCGCATTTTGGTGATTGGTTTTGGATAGCGCATTGATTGTTTATTGGTTGTTGTGAGGCACCGTGTATATGCGCGGTGTTTCGTAGTAGCCGGTAGGTGTTCGATTCCTTGTCGGGGACTGGTTATTGGGGTGCGCTTGCGCGTAGTGTCGTTCGGTCCGGAATTTTCATGTGTATCGTGGTGTCAGCATCATGTCTATAATTTGCGTGGGGGTCCTGGTTTGGATGGCGTTGCGGGTGGACGCATTTTGGTGATTGGTTTTCGATAGGGAGTTGATTATCTGTTGGTTGTTGTGGGGCACCGTGTGTGTGTATGCATGTATATATATATATGTAAATATTAATAATAAAAAAATAACACTGCAGCGCAAAGAGTGCGGTTATAGATCTGTTTACGTTATAACACGAGCGTGTTTTGTAAGCTACTTTATGTATCTAAAACCGTTGAAATTGGATCCACTTTACGAGCAAGTGTGTTGAAATAGTACATTGCGATGTGGACGCGTTGTGGCGGATGTAACTCATGAGGCGGAATTTCAGCTCGAGCCGAAGGTGAGGGAAAAATGAAGCCGAGTGTGTGTAGCCAGTATGCGCGCGTGTAACGTGTGACGTTTTTCGGCACACTTGTTAGGAAAAATACCTGATAGACTAAATTTTGATTTTTTTTTAGTAAATTGCACAAGTCATTGTTAAGTTGTAGATAAAACAATGAACGTCTGTTTATTTTTATTTTTTTATGTAATAGAGTTTATTGAGTAACAAAAATATATCCCTATTGTTTTTATGATCTAATTTAATGTCGCCCTTTAGTTTTCTCTAACACTTTTCGACAGAAAATGTATCCACTTTCCTATGTTAAATCAATGTAGTTGGTTGATGTCTTTTACATTACCTCAAGTTTAAAAAAAAAAACATTGCAACGCAACTAGTGTCTTGTATCTAAAACCGGTGAGATTATATCCACTTTACGAGCAAGTGTTTTGAAAAAAAAAATTATTATAATGATTGTACTATTTAGGTCTAGTTTTTAAAAAGGATATTATAATGTTTTGCCAGTATGTAATTCCGATTACGGGAACTCTGCCGACAAACTGAACTTTCAGTTTGGCAGACAATAAAATAAGGAACATTGTAATTTTATATGAAATAAATAAATAAAAAAAAAATTACATCATCGAACATACATAAACGCTGGTATTTTTTTAAATGTAATAGGCTTTTTTTGAATTTGCCGTCAGACCAGAACTTGTTTTATTGGATAGGCAGACAGGTCCTAACTACAAGGGATATAGCCAGAAACGGATTGAATAACCACTTTACGCACAATAAAGAATAAGAGACGAAAGTTTGTTGCATAGACATCAAATATAAATAGGAACAATGCAGAAAACAAAATTAAAATTAATTAATCTCCTTCGAAATTGAGAGTAAAATACAATTGGGGATTGGAGGGGATTGGAGTCGCTCACGTCCGTAGGTTTTACCCTCGAGACCCTACACGTGATCCCCGGGTGGTGCTAATCGAGTGACCAACTTCTGGTGGTAGGGCTTGAAAAACCCGACTGGCTAGCGACCACCGTGCGCATGACGTAAAACCCGTCAAGTGGGCATTTTGTGTCCGCGTTTCGGGATCAGTCATCGCACAGCCAGAGCTTGAGGGGTCGTTGCTGCGATTCGTGTGGTTTGTGTGGGCTTCCGTCGACCCAGTGCCAGGTTGACTGCGTTGACCCTCCGCCCAGGAAGACCCGAAGAAACGGCTGTTCCGCTGGCCGCCCGTGGTACAGTACAGGGGCCCAAGCGGACCTAACCAGTCCGTGAGGCTGCCCCACCATGCCACGCATAATCTCGGGGTGGTCCGTCGTGCCGGTTGGTGACCGGACGGTGGGTCCCGGCGACCACTTCCGGGGGGGTTCGGGGGCCCTTTCGTGCGGAGAGTCAGCGCAAATCAGCTGTCGGCTGTTCCCTGGCGAAACAGGCCTACACACGTTAACTATGCTAATCGCTGCAACGACACCTCAATTTCACACCTCTCACTCCAACAAACATGTTAGCGCACAATATTAGGACTGGTCGTACAGCGGTGCACTATCCCACCAAAACACCACTATTCGAGGTGGGGCTCGCTAACATCCGCGGGCTCCATTCTAACCTCTTGGCTGTCCACCACCATCTTGAGACAGCCCGTCCAGCAATGCTGTTTTTGACAGAGACGCAAATTATCTGCCCGGCCGATACAAGCTACCTTAATTACCCCGGCTACGCTCTTGAGGAGTCCTTCAAGGCAAAGGCAGGTGTTTGCTTGTTCGTCCGGGCGGACGTTTGTTGTCGTCGCCTGCGCTGTTTGGAGGAACCTTCCTTTTCCCTCCTTGTGGTACACGTCGATTTTGGCACTCATTGCAGTGTCTACGTGTGCGTCTATCGTTCCCACCGTGGTGACTTGGAGACAACTCGACTTTTTGAACACCTAAGCCGGGTGGCAGATGACGCGCAGGAGCAATTTCCTTCCGCCGAGCTGGTGTTTTTAGGGGACTTCAATGCTCACCACGAGTTGTGGTTAAGTTCCTCTAAAACTGACCATGCGGGTAGGACTGCCCACGCATTCGCTCTCACGCACGACCTGACACAATTGGTTACCCAGCACACCAGGGTACCAGATATTATCGGTCAAGCGCCCTCTTTGTTGGACCTTCTGCTGACAAATCGCCCCGACGGATATCAGGTGGTGATTCGAGCTCCACTAGGATCTTCAGATCACTGCCTGGTATCCGTCTCAGTGCCTCAGGCGTCGCGACCGTCGCCTGTGGTTGCAGCACGCCGTCTGTGGCACTATGCGTCAGCAGATTGGGACGGTATGCGGGATTATTACGCGTCTGTCCCTTGGTGGCAGCGCTGTTTCAGTGGGATGGATCCGAACTCCTGCGCTACCTCTGTTGCTGACGAGATCAGATTAGGAATGGAATATTATATTCCACATTCCAATCTCGTCAGTAAAGGGAGACGTAACCTCTGGTTCAATCGCGAGTGTGCCTCTGCTGTTGAAAACAAACAGCTAGCTTACCGCGCTTGGATCAGAGGTCGAGCTTCTAGGGATCCCAATACTAACCTACTGAAAACAGCCTATAATAATGCCACCAAGTTGTGTAAGAGGGCTTACATTAGAGCGGATGCTCAGCGCATTGCACAAGTGGGTCAGGAACTGCTAGCGCACCCTACGGGTAGCCGTTCTTTCTGGCGCCTGGCCAAAGCTGTGCAATCAAACTTCTGCCAACCCTCGCTGCCACCGCTGAGACATGCCGATGGCTCACTTGCTCATCAGCCGCAGGAGAAAGCCGACCTCCTGGCAAAACTCTTCGCGGCCCATTCCCGTATCGATGACTGTGGTGCACAACCTCCGACACTGTCCCATTGTGGCAGCACTATGCCCGATATCCGCATCAGACAGCGAGATGTGCGGGCGGAGCTACAGTCGATTGATATTCGAAAAGCAAGTGGACCAGACGGCATTCCTGCGATTGTACTTAAGAAGTGTGCAGCGGAGTTGACTCCGGTCCTGACGCGTCTATACCGTCTGTCGTTCTCTGCTGGTTGTGTGCCGAAATCTTGGAAAGAGGCCAATGTCCAGCCGGTTCCCAAAAAGGGAGATCGTTCTGATCCGGCTAACTATCGCCCTATAGCCGTCACTTCCATTTTGTGTAAAATCATGGAGAGGATCCTTAACACCCAGCTGATCCGTTAGCTGGAAGGTCACTCGTTGCTTAATGACCGTCAGTATGGGTTTCGTCCTAAACGGTCAACAGGTGACCTTCTAGCGTTCCTTTTGCACAAATGGGGTGAATCTATCGATAAGCGCGGCGAGTCTGTGGCTATTAGTCTCGACATCGCCAAAGCTTTTGATAGAGTCTGGCACAAGGCTCTCCTTTCCAAGCTTCCGGCATACGGATTGCCCGCTCAGTTCTGTACGTGGATTGCCAGCTTCCTCCACGAGCGTAGAATTCGCGTTGTCATTGACGGCTGCGCTTCGCGGTTCGTGGCAGTGAATGCTGGTGTTCCACAAGGCTCCGTTCTATCCCCAACATTGTTTCTTCTGCATATCAATGACATGCTTTCCTTGGGAAGTATACATTGCTATGCAGACGACAGTACAGTGCATGGGGGATATCACGGAAGCTCAGCGGCTGCTCGTGGCAATATTGATAGGGAGAGGCAGAATCTTATCATTGAGCTCAACAGGACGCTGGACCTCATCTCCGAATGGGGTTCCAACAATCTTGTCGAGTTCAATGCTAAGAAAACACAGGTGTGCGCGTTCTCGGCGAAAAGGTCACCTTTCCTCCCCCCTCCTTCTCTTCAGGGCACAACCCTTCACACACAGAGTAACATCACCTTGCTCGGAATGAACATTCGCTGCGATCTGAACCCCAGAGACTACATCGAATCCGTTATAACTGCTGCCTCACGGAAACTCGGTGTCCTAAACAAGGTGCGTAGGTATTTTGCGCCGGACCAACTATGCCTGTTGTATAAAACTCAGGTTAGGTCTTGCGTGGAATATTGCTCGCACCTTTGGGACGGCTCCGCTCAGTACCTCCTCGATGCTCTGGACAGATTGCAGCGTCGCGCTATTCGAATAATTGGCGATGTAGAGGCAACTAACACCCTCGAGCCTCTGCAACTTCGTCGTGACATCGCCTCTCTTAGCGCCTTTTACCGAATGTTCCATGGGGAATGCTCTGAGGAGCTCTTTAACCTTATCCCTCCCTCTCCATTCCTTAACAGAAACACGCGTAAGGGCCTTCGGAGTCATCCGTACACTGTGTCCTCCTTTTCACACCGTACCAAGAAATTCCAAGATTCCTTCTTCTGTCGTTCATCCCACACTTGGAATTCTCTACCTGCGCACGTGTTTCCTCCATCCTACAACATGGGTTCCTTCAAAAGAGGTGTGAAAAAGCATCTTTTAGGCCGGCAAGGGGCGGGCAGGTAGGATAGTGGATGTCGTCCCTACTCTATCTGTCAACTCATTTGGGCCTCTTTCACCGCTTTACATCAGGCGGGAGGAGGTCATTTGCCGGGCCTTACATAAAAAAAAAAAAAAAAAAAAAAAACAATATTTTTGATGCACAGCGTTTATTTATTGATCCAAAACATCTACCGTTTTAACCGCAAATAGGGCAGCCGCATCCGCACTTGCCGGCAAGGATCACCGAGCCAGCGGCTGGCAGCTTGCCGCCAAAGGCTACGGTTCCGGTGGCCGGGAGCGCCCCGCTGACCAGCGCGGAGCCCGCCGCGGTGACCGCGCCGGCGGCCGTCAGCTGGCCCTCGCCCACGGCGGTGAGCCCGGGGACTGCGGGCGCGGCGGCAGCGCCGGCAGCGGCACTGGCCGCGGCACTGGCGGCGGCGCTGGCGGAGGCGGCCCCTCCGCCCACACCGGCCGCGGCCAGCGCTTGGGCGAGCACGTCGATGTCGATCTTGAGCGGCGCGGCCGGCGCGTGCACGATAGGGGCGGGAGGTAGAGGGAAGTGGCTCGCACCCACTATCGCAACCTGTCAACAGATTGTCATTTAATTTAAAGGAGCCTTGGCTTATTTATAAAATCACTTGTGTTATTTATAAAATCACAAATTTTTGCGTCCATATCAAAAGTACTTTTAAAGTAAAACTTTTTTTACATGCATCGTCTCAAATTTATTCATCCATCTATCGCATGTCGCATTACACAAAAACATGAGATCTTTAATTTCTCCCTATAGGTCAGGATTAGTCTATGCGTTAGATCTTCGACTTAAAATCTGTATGGTAGTAGGTCGATCCTAGTGTAGAGCATTATTTTTTAATTATGTTGTTTTTTTATTGGTTTTTGTTTATTTTATTAACTTATTTTTTATTCGGTACTTTTTGTTTTTTTATTATTAATGTTTTATTTTACTTTGCTTTTCAGGAGAAAAAGATTTAGTTTAGATTAAAAACACGATTTAAATACCCTAAGGTCCACTTGCAGCAATTTTGCTAAATCTTAACATTTTGCCATTTTTATGTAAAAATTTTAAATCGAATAATTTTGCAACAATTTTCAGTTAAATGCCTACGATCCGATAAAGATTCACTTGCATCGTGGTTTCATAAAACCATGCAATGATTTCATTTGTTAAATAAAACACACTTATTGTAATGATTTATAACATTACATTTACCAGTAATATAGCTTTAATTAGCCTATGTATGAAAAATAGACATAAAAGAACTCAACGCGTATTTTGTAATTTTCCACAATTAGTAAGTAAAAGTATTTCGATTTCTGTTTTTTGAATGTTAATATAAAACGACGTAAGTGCGATTGTAGGATTTTTATGGGATAATGCCATTGTCTCTACAAAAATAGAAATAATCATTTATGATATTACAACACAGAGGTTTCACTACCAGATAAGTTATATATGATTTGTTTTTTAAACCCAATTGATTTAGCGACTCTTTAAAAAAATAATATAGATTCAGGATGACCAAACTCAAACGGATTCATTACATATTTAAAACAATATTTAATTTGAAATGATATTAATTGTAGGTTATACCAAATCATTAATTTATTTAAATTTTTAATGTATAATTATGGCTCCAGGTAGATATGAATGTTCTTCATCTAAGTGACTAAAAAAACAAACCTGGAACAGGCACGCCTGGATGCAGAGCAGCAAGAGTCCGTAGGATGACATGTTATGTGTCGTGTTTATTTAACTGGCAAGTCAAATCAACTGAAATAATGTTTTATTTTCTTTTTCATCGCTTTTATACACGGCAATGCTGTAATTTATTATCTAGGAAAGTCACGTGTAATATGTCAATCGTTCAGTACGTGCGTGAAGCTCCCAGTTCTTATCCTCTACAGGTGAAATAACTGCATACCGCAAAGATAACAGAATAATATAAAAATGCAATATTTGTAGTGACAGTCATAGTAACCTATTCGAATACTACAAGCAAAGTCAACAATGGCAGCTAAATTCATCATTCTCTGCGCCTCGGCCCTCCTAGTCCAGGTATGAGGTTTGTTAATGGTTTGTTGGGCAGAGTTGCAGCTTGCTCGAGTAGTAGTAGAGGAAGAGCGGTATGCCTTGAGGATAATTTATTGAAATGGTTTACTAATACTTGCAGAGCGTGCTGGGCAGTCTGATCTTGCCGCCACCTCCTCACTACGGGCTGTCCGCAGCGAGCGCCGCCGCCGCCGCCGCGGCCGCGGCCAGCGGGGGCGCGGCGGCGTCGAGTGCGGCGGCCGCTGCTGCCGCTGCCTCGGCGTCTGCCGTGGCGGGCGCCCCCCTCGTCGTGGTGCCCGACCTCAGCAAAGTCGTGCTCAGCGGCCCCTTGCTAGTCACCTCCATCTCGCCGATCGCGCCCAGCGGCCTCTCCGTCACCTCGGAGAACAAGCTCGAGGCCCTGCTGGAAGTGACCGGTATACTGCCGTTTGCGAGCGCAGTGGCGTTTGAGGGAGCGCTAGACACAGCTGGCTCTGGCGCTGCTAGCTGTGGATGTGGCTCTGGCTCCATTGGGATCATTGAGACCAGTTGTAAACACTAGTATCTAAAGTATATTCCGATCGAACGTTCAATAAATATTTTCGTTAATACTTCAACATTCCTTGATTTTCTTTTCGTCGTGAATTTTTATTTGTGATATCTATTATTTCATTAAATGTCAATTATTATATTATATGTTTTTTTCATTACATAAATAATTTTTTGTAGTTAAGAAACAGAACAAAAAATTAGATGGGTGTCAGCTGTTCCAGCAATTGTTAAGAATCAACTTAGTTGATGGTTGTTGGATACTCGTGCGTGAGCTTTAAATGTTTGTATCGCCAGCACATATTGTATTTGTTCTCGGACCTATCTATAACAATACCTACATATTATTCAGTCTCACCGTAGTAACTATTTAGTGGTCTCACTAGGAATAAAGATAAAAATGCGACTCAAAGAGCTTTTTATCAGGTCACTAGCTGTGCCAGCGAACTACGTTTCGCCGTATATTTTTTACCCGTTTTTGCAACATTTGTCATTGATGCTCAGCTCCTATTAGTCGTAGCGTGATGTTATATAGCCTAAAGCCTTCCTCGATAAATGGACTATCCAACACAAAAATTATTTTTCAATTTGAATCAGTAGTTCCTGATATTAGCGCGTTCAAGCAAACAAACAAACAAACTCTTCAGCTTTATAATATTAGTATAGATATTTCAAAATAAAGATTTCTTTGATTTTGTTGATATTATTTATTTGAATGATGTGAAAACTTAATAAATCGTTGCTCTTAGTAATATCATGCTCAGGCGGCTGTTTGTTTCTCATGCTCCTAGTTAATCTATACTAATATTATAAAGCTGAAGAGTTTGTTTGTTTGTTTGCTTGAACGCGCTAATCTCAGGAACTACTAGTCCGATTTGAAAAATTCTTTCAGTGTTAGATAGCCCATTTATCGAGGAAGGCTATAGGCTATATATCATCACGCTAAGACCAATAGGAGCGGAGCACCAATGAAGAATGTTTGAAAATCGGGGGATTTTTTCCCTATTTTCGCTGCGTAAACGGTTAGAGTTTCGCAAAAATCGTGTATGAAAAGAATTATTCCCCTTTAACAGTTCTAAAAAAAGTCCGCGACAGCATATGTCTATCTTTAAAGGTTAGCTCACTATAACCTTTTTTATGCTAACCAAATTTGTTCTAAAATAATGCATTATTTGCGAAGGTGTTTTTATAAACATGATATATAAATAAATACTTATCCAAATAAATACGTTATTCATCGTAAGTATTTAATTTAAAACAAAATTGCCCTCTACATCATTCGATTTAAATGAATATCTTAGGAGATATCGCAGTTTTAAAATAACATCACAGCAAAATAATGATCGAGTACTGCGCGCACAATGTGCAAAACCGGCGGGCAGTCATGAGGGGGAAGGGCGGTGGCCCCAGTTAGGTATCTACTTCTGCCGGAAGAAAACAAAACTAAAAATATAGTGAACGCAGAAGTACTTTAAAATAACATTAGTTTAGTTTTTTTTGAGAATAACCTACAATCTACATTATATAAGATGTCGCGGGTTAAAGTTAGCGTTAGCCCAAAGTAATTATTCCACGCGGACGAAGTCGCGGGCGGAAGCTAATAATAAAATATAGAAATAGAGTTCTAAATTGTGTAAAATTTTAGAAATATTTGTACTCTTTACTTACCAATATTTGTAGTATTAAATTATGAGATTGTTCTCATTTCATGGGGCTACCGTGAAATCTACTTAAGCTCCTCTGCTCTAAAATCCAGAAATCTACTTAAATTCATAAAATAATTTTATTATCTTCGTCTTTGTCATGAAGAGGATAAAATTATAATCTAAATCAAAATTATTTTCTTGAAGTCACCATTATTATATCAGTTATTTCTATACTATTGCACATATACATAAACACACATATACATTATAATATACCCAACAGCACTGCAAAATTCGCTCAAGACAAAAACAAAGATGGTGACTACAAATTATAACTAACATCATCCCTTCAGGTTACTGCTGTGAACATAATTTAATTAACATAATACTTTGTTTTTACAAGACAGAGAGCCTCTTGAACTTCATCTCACCTGATGGCATTCGACGATAAGGCCGAAGGTGGAAGCAACCTTTGCCTGGACTCCTCAACAACTGAGGAACTGGTTATCTTTACTTCTAATTATCGGAACACAACACAACAATGCTATTTACATTGTTATTATGGCGAAAAACGTAGCTAGCCAGGCGGGCTCATAAGTTCTACCACCGACCAAATCAAGAAAAAAATGTCTGCCCCCACAAAGAATCGAATCCCGGACCTCCAGATCATTACGGGATATAAATACTCCAATACGGGAATACAACCCGAGAACAATAACAGCACTATTTTGGAAGATACGCAAAGGATATTGGGCATTTTACTATGGTACATTTCCCCCCAGCGAACAAAAATAAAATTTGATTAGATGTATAGGTAATTACATCTAGATTACAATAGGATGGGTCGCATATTTGTGGGTCGTGGGATTAACACGAAAATTTGTAACTTCTTGACAAAAATGACGATAAAAGTATAAAAAAAATCGGCCAAGTGCGAGTCGGACTTCGTACCGAGGGTTACGTACAAACCTGTAGGTATAATGGTAAAAAAGTCGCGAGCGAGCTATCACAGCGAGCGCGCGCGTCCCTGCCTTACCTATGTTGTTTCGGTTTTGTTTCCAATAATTTCTTTTGTTATTTCATTATATTATGGTTGTATCTTTGTTGTCGTTCTTGTTTCGTTATTAATACGGTCTTGTTTGTTGAATAATTTTGTGTTTGAAGTCAAACACACAAATTATTACTTCGTCGTCTTTGTTGTATTGAATTGTAGATTACTTGCGTCCCTAGATATAAGGTATTCGTTTTTGTCAGTGTCTGTGCTAGTGGCGCGGGGTCATTGCCCCGGCCCGGCCCGGCTATAAATAGTTTGTACTTACGTCTTGGTATTGTTTTTTTTGTGCGTTGTCTTTGATTTTCTTATAATTGATGGTGTTATTTTCTTTTTATTATTATTTTTATTATTTTGGTAGTATTAAGAATTTTTGTTTTTTTATGGGTTTTTTTTTGTAGGTTTTAGTTGTTTTTTGTAGGATTAGGTTACACTTAGGTATATATGTTTCTTTTTTTTTTTAAGACACCGAGATCTTTGGCGGTGGTGTTGGCCCTCAAGCCAGAGGCAGTAGCGAAAGGCCTCACCTATGGTGAGGCAATAGCCAAGGCCAAGGCCTCCGTCAGCCTCAGCGCCCTAGGCATAGGGCCCGCCAAATTCCGGACGGGGATAACCGGAGCTCGAATAATCGAGCTCCCAAAGGAGACATCCCCGTCTCAGGCTGATTCGCTGGCGGAAAAGCTGGGAGAAGCCCTAGGGGACGCGGCGAAAGTGACGCGTCCCGTTAAAACAGCGGATATCCGGGTCGTTGGTTTAGACGACTCGGTGACCGCTGAGGAGCTGGGGCAGATCCTGGCGCGGGCCGGTGAGTGCCCGGCCCACCATATCAAGGTGGGCCGTGTCCACACGGGGGTGCGTGGCGTCGGGGCGGCATTCGCCTCCGTGCCAGTGGAGGCGGCTAAGCGCCTGGCTGAGGCCGGGCGCATCGAAGTTGGATGGAGTTCTG
The DNA here is from genome assembly GCA_963935595.1 of Schoenobius gigantellus. NCBI lineage: Eukaryota > Metazoa > Arthropoda > Insecta > Lepidoptera > Crambidae > Schoenobius > Schoenobius gigantellus. Next base: position 32,098,836 of record OZ012548.1, read on the forward strand.
CCTCCATCCAACTTCTTGAGCAGAAGCCCATGCGGTGTTTCCGCTGTATGGGCATGGGCCACCCCATACAGCGGTGCCCCTCCGCTAAGGACCGCAGCGGACTATGTTTCCGCTGCGGATCGGAAGGTCACAAGGCGGTTGACTGCATGGCGGAGCTGAACTGTGCCGTCTGTGCGGATGCCAAACGACCAGCCTGTCACCGCATGGGGGGCATGAACTGCAACCCCCCGCCGGTCAGGGGCCGTTTGGCCCCAGTGAAACTGACCGTGGCCCCAAGGAGTCCGGCACCACAGGCAGCACCGGCCGCCGCAACGGCCCAGGAGGAGCCCATGGAGACCACCAATGTCTAGTGGTCCCATAAAGCTCCTCCAAGCTAATTTGAACCACTGCGCCGCGGCACAGGATCTCCTATGTCAAACCGCGGCGGAGTGGGGAGTGGATTTGGCGATTGTGTCGGAGCCGTACTACGCTCCGCCACAATCGTCAAATTGGTTAGTGGCGGCGGATAATTCCGCCGCCATAATGCGGGCGGCGCGTGGCACAGCCCCCTCTCTCATTTTAAGAGAGAGAGGCACTGGCTACGTTGCCGCCATGTGGGGGGGAATTCTAGTTGTTTCAACTTATTTCTCCCCCAATCGCAGCCGGGCGGACTTCACAGTCTTCCTGGCTGCGCTAGAGGGGGTCGTCCGTAGGACGGCCCCGGTACCAGTTCTAGTTGCGGGGGACTTCAATGCGTGGTCTACAGCGTGGGGGTCCTCCCGCACTAGCGCGAGGGGTGGAGATCTGGAGTCCTGGGTTCTGTCCCTGGGGCTCCAGATTTTAAATAGGGGCTCCATCCCTACCTGCGTCCGGGTGCAGGGCACGTCCGTGGTGGACGTGTCCTTTGCATCCCCCTCACTCGCCAGTCGAATTAATGACTGGCGAGTTGAGGAAGAAGTGGAGACCCTATCGGACCACCTATATATCCGATATGAGGTCTCCACGGCATCCCCAGGGACCCCGTTCCGCAGGGGCTCCGCGGTGAGTGCCTTCCCGCGATGGGCGCTCACCAAGCTCCGCCCGGATGTGGCGGAGGAGGCGGCGATGGTGCGGGCATGGGCAGCAGTACCGCCCCATCTCGCCGGGGATGTCGACGGCATGGTGGATCTCTTCGCAGACGACATGAAGGTCATCTGCCAAGCCGCCATGCCGAGGGCGCAGGCCTGCCCCGAAAGGGGGCAGGTGTACTGGTGGGCGCAGGAGATTGCGGATCTGCGTACCACCAGTATGAGGGCCAGGCGCGCCTACGTGCGTTGTCGTAGGCGCGCCAGAACTACACCCGACGAGGAAGCTGAACTTCGTCGGGTGTATGCGGCAGCCAAGAAGGCCCTGCGGAACGAAATCTGCAGGGCTAAGGAGGAGTCCAGGGAGCAATTTATACGGCTCCTGGACGATGATCCGTGGGGGCGTCCGTACCGGATGGTGAGGGGGAAGTTTAAATCTTCCGCTCCCCCTACCTCCGCTATGGACAGAGGGCTGCTGAATCGGGTGCTGGGGACTCTGTTTCCCGATCCCGGTCCCTTCCAGCCCCCCAGAATGGTCCCCCGGACACTCCTCCGGTGGAAGTGGTTGCCGCCATCCCTTCCGTGTCGAACGTGGAATTCGACATGGTGAGGGAACGGTTCCGGCGCAAAAAGAAGGCGCCGGGACCGGACGGTGTCCCAAGCAGGGTTCTGGCCCTCGCCTTGGGACACCTCGAGGAGCGGTTCCGGGCGGTGCTCAATTTAAGTATCGCCTCGGGCCGCTTTCCCAGTCGTTGGAAAGCGGGCAGGCTCTGCCTGTTAAGGAAGGAGAGCCGCCCCGCTGATTCCCCGACTGGGTATCGGCCGGTGGTGCTGCTCGATGAAGCCGGGAAGTTTTTCGAGAAGATTCTCGCTTCCCGCATCATCGAGCACCTAGAGGACCAGGGGCCGGACTTGGCTAACAACCAGTTCGGCTTCCGCACCGGCCGGTCCACGATGGACGCGGTGGCCTTACTCAAGAGGTGGACTGAGGAGGCCACAGCTCGTGGGGAGACTGTTGTTGCGGTGTCTCTTGACATCCGCAACGCTTTTAACAGCCTGCCCCACGAGTGCATAAAGGAGGCACTCCGCTTCCACCGGGTGCCTCCGTACCTCCGCGCCCTCGTGGAGGATTACCTGCAAGGCAGATCCATCCTCTACGAGGGGCCGGATGGGCGCGTCCACACGTGGACAATGGCTGCGGGTGTACCCCAGGGTTCCATACTAGGTCCTCTGTTATGGAACCTGGGGTACAACTGGGTCCTGCGAGGCGACCTTCCGCCACGAACGAAGGTCGTCTGCTTCGCTGACGACACGCTCGTCGCGGCGAGGGCGAAAACGGGGGAGGAGGCGGCTCACCTTGCGTCGGTCGGCACCTCACTAGTCGTCCGACGCATCCGCCTCCTGGGCCTTGACGTGGCCCTCGACAAAACGAGGGCCATGCTTTTCCACGCCCCCCGTCGCAGTATCCCACCGGGGCTCCGCGTCCAAGTGGAGGGGGTCTGTATACCGGTCGAGGCGCATCTCAAGTACCTCGGCTTGGTTCTGGACTCCCGATGGAGTTTCGGGGAGCATTTTAAGCTCCTCGCTCCACGGCTGTGCGCCGCCGCAGCCGCACTCGGACGGGTCCTCCCTAATGTGGGAGGACCAGGATCGGCGTGCCGTCGACTGTATCACGGGGTGATACGATCGATGGCACTCTACGGAGCCCCGATATGGGCGGAATACCTCTCCCCCCGAACGGTGGCCCTCTTGCGACGTCCGCAGAGGGTCATAGCAACCCGGGCCGTGCGAGCTTATCGCACGGTCAGCCATGGCGCGGCCTGCATTCTAGCGGGTCAAACGCCGTGGGATGTCGATGCACGCGTACATGCAGAGGTGTATCGACATCGGGTTGCCGTTAGTGAACGGGGGGGGGGGCGATCCGCTCCTGAGGAAGTGGAGCGGATTCGTACTCAGGCGCAGAGGGAGGCTCTGCGTCGATGGAGTGAGGCACTCGCCTCCCCAGCTGCCGGCCACCGGACGATCGACGCGATTCGTCCGGTGTTGGAGGAGTGGGTTGGGCGCCGGCAGGGCAGCCTCACGTTCCGCATGGTGCAGGTACTGACCGGGCATGGTCATTACCTGCATCGAGTCGCGCGTCGGGAGGAAACGCCGCGGTGTCACCACTGCGACGCTCCCGACGACACTGCCGAGCACACCCTATTGATGTGCCCGGCCTGGCGACTCCAGCGTAGCGAGCTTAACGCTGCGCTGGGAGGCGGAGACCTCTCGCTGCCGAGCATGGTCGTGGCCATGCTCCGCGGCGAAGCGGAATGGGGGGCTGTCGCCTCCTTCTGCGAGGACGTAATCTCGCAGAAGGAGGCCGCGGAGAGGGAGCGGGAGGCAGATCCTCAAGCCGCTCCTATCCGCCGCAGACGGATAGGCAGGCGAAGGCGGGCATTCGCACAAGCGATGCCCATCTAATGACCCTGCCTTAGAGGCCTACGTGCACGGTTGGCCCCGTGCACGCCGCCGTAAGGCCCTCCGTCTGGGGATTGCCCTGGTGTTCTCGGGCAATCCCCCCTTGGCGATAGCCCGACCGGTGGGTCGGGCTTGCCCGGGCGCGTGGGTAGTGGAGTCGCAGTGTGGACCTTACCCAGCGCGCCCATAAGGGCAGGGAGAACACCGGGGGGTTTTAGTGGGCAGGCCTGGCACTCTGCCGGGAGAGCCCCACACACGCTCGCTGTCTAGCCAACGGCGGGTACGGTGCGGTTACGCATTTCCCCACGAGAAAAAAAAAAAAGGTATAATGGTAAAAATTTACAGTTTTCGCAATTTTTCCTCTATCTGTGCTATAAGACGTTACTTCGTACCAAATTTCAAGATTCTGAGTTCACGAGAAGTACCCTGTAGGTTTTGATTCCCTTGCGAGTGTCGAAAATTTGCGGAAATTTGCGGCATAAACGGCTGTATCTTTTGATTACGAGGCACAGGGAGATAACAGTAGATAAACAGCATTACACAACGGATGACGAAGTGACAGCTTTTCGCGCGCGGTCGTTGCGTCAGTAAAGTTTCAATCAAGTGCGCCAACACGATGAATGGACAACTTTTTTGGATGTGTTCCGTTTACTACTATTCTTTTATTTTACATATAACAGGAAAGCTCAAGGCTTTCATCTCACCTGACGGTAAGTGAAGTAGCCGAAGGTGGAAGCGAGTTTCACCTGGACTCCTCAAAAACTGAGGAACTGGCTTACTTAGCTCCAATTGTCTGAACACAACAATGCTATTAACATTGTTATTATGGTGAAAAACTTACATAAGACGGCGGTAGCTAGCCAGGCGGGCTCAGAAGCACTAAAACCTACCAAATATTACAGCACTACATAGCTAATAGAGAATTGCGTATTTAACCGCCACCGCGGTCTAGTGGTTAATACCACCCGGTATTGATCTGGAGGTCCGGGATTCGATTCTTTATGGGGGCAGACATTTTTTTGCTTGATTTGGTCGGTGGTAGAACTTATGAGCCAGCCTGGCTAGCTACGTTTTTCGCCATAATAACAATGTAAATAGCATTGTTGTGTTGTGTTCCGACAATTAGAAGTAAAGATAACCAGTTCCTCAGTTGTTGAGGAGTCCAGGCAAAGGTTGCTTCCACCTTCGGCCTTATCGTCGAATGCCATCAGGTGAGATGAAGTTCAAGAGGCTCTCTGTCTTGTAAAAACAAAGTATTATGTTAATTAAATTATGTTCACTGCAGTAACCTGAAGGGATGATGTTAGTTATAATTTGTAGTCACCATCTTTGTTTTTGTCTTGAGCGAATTTTGCAGTGCTGTTGGGTATAATATAATGTATATGTGTGTTTATGTATATGTGCAATAGTATAGAAATAACTGATATAATAATGGTAACTTCAAGAAAATAATTTTGATTTAGTTTATAATTTTATCCTCTTCATGACAAAGACGAAGATAATAAAATTATTTTATGAATTTAAGTAGATTCCTGGATTTTAGAGCAGAGGAGCTTAAGTAGATTTCACGGTAGCCCCATGAAATGAGAACAATCTCATAATTTAATACTACAAATATTGGTAAGTAAAGAGTACAAATATTTCTAAAATTTTACACAATTTAGAACTCTATTTCTATATTTTATTGCTAGCTTCCGCCCGCGACTTCGTCCGCGTGGAATAACTACTTTGGGCTAACGCTAACTTTAACCCGCGACATCTTATATAATGTAGATTGTAGGTTATTCTCAAAAAAACTAAACTAATGTTATTTTAAAGTACTTCTGCGTTCACTATATTTTTAGTTTTGTTTTCTTCCGGCAGAAGTAGATACCTAACTGGGGCCACCGCCCTTCCCCCTCATGACTGCCCGCCGGCTTTGCACATTGTGCGCGCAGTACTCGATCATTATTTTGCTGTGATGTTATTTTAAAACTGCGATATCTCCTAAGATATTCATTTAAATAGAATGATGTAGAGGGCAATTTTGTTTTAAATTAAATACTTACGATGAATAACGTATTTATTTGGATAAGTATTTATTTATATATCATGTTTACAATAACAATTACGACAATATAAACACAGTTGAATTCAGGAAATTGTACCAATGTATTTCTTTTAATAAAAGTCAATGACAAGTAACAAAACATCAAGTTGCTATGCGACAGTAATAAAGAAAAAGATACCATTAACAAACGGAATCTTCTTTCTTAACATTCCCTCTCCTATTTAGCATGGCAACGCATGGTGGTATCACTGCAATCCAACTCTTTTGCAGAGTTCGCCAAGTCTTGGCTTAAACATTGCCTTGGTCAGAAAGTCCGCAAGTTGATTAGGCGATTTGATATGTTTTACCATGATGCATGCATTTGTCACACATTCTCGCACAAAAAAATGTCTGAGACGGATGTGTTTCGTTCTTTGGTGCAGCTCGTACGGAGGATCATGAGCAAGCTTTATTGCTGTTTCATTGTCTATATATAGTTCAGGAATCATCTCTCCTTGAATGAAATCGAATATTCTCCTCAACCAAATGAGTTCACGAGCAGCTTCACTTGCGGCTACTATTTCCGCTTCTGCGGTTGATATTGCTACGGTGGACTGTCTTTTGCTCTGCCAAGCAATTGCTCCTCTTGAGAACAGGCAGATCATTCCACTTGTTGAATGACCAGATTTGGAATCACCTCCGTGATCTGCGTCGCTATATGCCATTAAGTATTCTGGAGTGGGCGTGCATGATTGATATGTGATTCCATAATCCACTGTGCCCTTGATGTATCTTAGGATACGTTGAACTCTCAAAACGTCCTCTGGAGACGGATTGTCTAACGTCCTCGAGATAACCCCGACTGCATATGCAATGTCGGGGCGTGTGCCTACCATGAGGTACGACAGTGCTCCCACCACTTGTCGGTATGGAAATAATTGTCCATCTCTAACTGTCCCCTCTACCTTCTTTGGGAGTACTGCGTCTTTAACGATGGGGGTCACAGCTGCTCTGCAGTCCTGCATCCCGAAACGTTGTAGTAACTTCTTGGCATAACTTTTTTGATGAATTTTGACTGACCCATCCTTGCCTCGCTCAATTTCAATGCCAAGAAAGTATGAACCAGGCTTAGTAGTTATTTTGTACCTTTGCCTTATTTCTTTTAAGAAGTTTTCTGCTTCTGAAGCTTGAGCGGACGCTATAAGTCCATCATCTACATATAGTGCCAAAATTATATTTTTGTTCACGTTATCTTTGTTCCGTACAAACAGACAAGGGTCGCTTTCACTTTGTTTGAACCCAATTTTTAGTATATAGTCACTTATGCAATTGTTCCAGCAACGTGGAGCTTGTTTAAGTCCGTATAGACTCTTTTTAAGTTTACAGACCTTTTTGTCTTCAACATTCGAATAACCTTCGGGGGGTTTCATGTAAATGTCTTCATTTAGTGTTCCGTACAGGAAGGCTGTCGAAACGTCAAATTGACACAATGTTAGGTTCTCCTTCGCTGCAATGCTTAATACTGCTCTGACTGTATTGACTTTTGCCACTGGGCTGAAGGTCGCATGATAGTCTAGGTCCTTCTTTTGCGAATACCCCTTGATTATATAGTATTAGATTATATAGCTTTATATAGTATAGATAGAACCGTCTGGGTTCGTTTTTATTTTAAATACCCATTTGTTCGGAAGAGCCTTCCTTCCTAGGGGAAGGTCTACCATCTCCCATGTGTCATTTTCTTCTAGCGATTTTAGTTCACAGTCCATAGCTGTACGCCATTCGTTACTATATTTGCCTTCTAAAGCTTGCTTATACGTAGTAGGTTCAGTGGGAAGGGTGTCGCTTTGCATACAGGTGCATACGTAGTCTTTGTATCGACTAGGGAGTTTGATCTCACTGCGGTTCCTGAGTGTCATTTTACTCTCAGTTTCTATTTCGATTGGAGACAACTCATTGGTATCAGTTTCGTCAATATCCTCTCTGTAAGACTCTGGCTCTTCAGATGGCTCTAGTCCACTACTGTCGATCTCATTTGAAACAACATCTTGCATGTTAGCTCCTATACCCTGCCTATCTATATGGTCATCAGCCATAGGCCTGTTAGATTCAGAGACAATCAGCGTATCAGTTGCGTTATCGCTTAAAGGGCTTGTTAGTGGCTCTTTACTGCCTTTCGCGTCATCATCTCGCAATCCAAAATGAAAATGACTCTGGGGTTCTTCGACTTCTTCATTCGGTCCACATATAAGTGGATTCTCATCAAATGTAACGTCTCTCGAACGTATGAGTCGAAAGTTTTCAGTGTCCCAAATGCGGTAACCTTCATCACCATCGTAGCCAAGTAGGATACCCTTTTGCGCCTTTTTTCCTAACTTCTTTCGCTTTTGCTTAGGAATGTGAGGGTAACATACGGATCCTATTATCCTCAAATGGTTAATTCTAGGTTTTTTGTTGTGCCACGCTTCGTAAGGTGATACTCCATTCACGCCTGGGCCAGTGCGGTTAAGGACATATACTGACGCAAGCACAATCTCAGCCCAAAAGCCATCTGGAATTTTTTCATGCGCATGCATTAGGCTTCTCGTCATTTCCACAACAGTTCGGTTTTCGCGTTCTGTAGGATTTTGATGAGGTGTGTATGGCATAGTCAGACGTTGTGTAACACCTTCTGTTTTCAGTATATCTCTTATTTTAGGGTTATCAAATTCACCTCCATTATCACTTAGAAGCTCTTTCACCGCGTAACCAGCTGCTTTGACTTCCTTAAGCATAAGTGGTAAAATTGTATAAACCTCAGATTTTAGGCGTAGAAAATAAACAAGTCTAAACTTTGTAAATTCATCTTTAAATAAGCAGATATAACGATATTTCGACAAAGAATTCGCGAATGGTCCACATAAATCAGTGCTAACCAATTCACCAGGTTGTGTCGCTTTAGGTCTAGCGCCAAACTTTACTCTGTGAGCTTTGCCATAAATGCAACCTTCGCACAGTTCTTTCTTAGCGTCGACTTTTATATTCAGTTCCTGCTCCAGAACACTTTTAACATGCGTCTTGTTTTGGTGTCCAAACCTTTCATGGTACAGTTGAAGCAAATTTGGCGTAGTTATTTGGTTGACTTCAACGGCTGGTTTCAGGCACTTTATTTTTAATTGATAAAGACCCCCACTTACGTTGCGAGTTCCGATCACTTTAGCGTTTCCATTTAACTTCAGTGTGCATTTACGGGGAGTGGACTCAAAGACACTGTTTTCAGATCGGTCGTGGACTGCTAACACCGAAAATAAATTTCTTTTTATGCTAGGTACATACCAGACATCTTTCAGTAATATTGGTTCCATCCCTCCATCTATTTCAGCTTCAGCTCGGATTGTACCTACTCCTAGAGCTTCGATACATTGTCCGTTGGCTCCAATGACAGTATGTGCAGTCTTAAAATATTCAAAGCTTTGAAAATAATCCTTTCTGTTGGTCACGTGACTGGTTGCCCCATTATCAACGTACCAGTTGGTATTATCTACTGCTCCGCCTTCTACTGCTAGAACCGTTGTCAGATGTGCGCTTTTCACAGTCCTTGGGTTAGATGGGTCCTTTGGTGGCCTGCCATCGGCTATCCACTTCTGGCATTTTCTTACTCTATGTCCAGTTGTGTTACAATAACCGCATTTTAGAAATTTTATTTGCTCCTTGGATTTCCGTTTGTTAATGCTTCTTCCAGCTATGTAAAGGGCTTCTGTAGCATTGCTGCTTTCTCCTTCGGCTTGATTGAGCAAGGCTTTTTCATGGGCGCATATTTGGCTAGTCAAGTTTTCTATGGTACTTTGCTGCTTGGGGATAAGCACCCAGCTTGACTTAAATCCGAAGTATTCTGCTGGTAGAGTGTCAAGGATCTTGCAGATCAGAAGTATATCTGGTAAATCCTCCTTGCTTTTCAGGGCTAGGTTGAGTTCGTGCCAAATATTCTTCAAGTGTGAAATATGCGTAGCCATATCATGCTCTTGCACTTTTTTATATCCAAAGAAATTGAGACATAAATCGTAACTCTTGTCCTCTGTCCCTCCGTACAGCCTCTCCAGCTCATCCCAGATATCCTTTGCTGTTGTGAACCTCATTATCTTCATAAGAATAGCCTCTTCCATGTTGGCTGTAAGCAAAACTTGAACGGTTGTCTCAAGGATGTTAAATTATTTTATTTCCTCTTCAATTGCTTTTCTTAGATCTCCGGCAGCATCAGGTGGCAAGCTAGGCCTCGACTTTTTGCCGCTTAGTAGGTCTAGAGCTCCTGGCATAGCCTTCAGAACAATTGAAATTTTGAAACACCATGTTTTATAATTTTTGTCGTTTAGGTTTCCGATTTGGACTTTCGAAGCTTCAACTATGGATTTCTCCATGTTTTAATTTCAAGATCTGCTACCACAATAACAACTACGACAATATAAACACAGTTGAATTCAGGAAATTGTACCAATGTATTTCTTTTAATAAAAGTCAATGACAAGTAACAAAACATCAAGTTGCTATGCGACAGTAATAAAGAAAAAGATACCATTAACAAACGGAATCTTCTTTCTTAACAGTTTATAAAAACACCTTCGCAAATAATGCATTATTTTAGAACAAATTTGGTTAGCATAAAAAAGGTTATAGTGAGCTAACCTTAAAAGATAGACATATGCTGTCGCGGACTTTTTTTAGAACTTTTAAAGGGGAAAAATTCTGTCATACACGATTTTTGCGAAACTCTAACCGTTTACGCAGCGCACGCAGCGGAAGCTCTCAATAGGGAAAAAATCCCCCGATTTTCAAACATTCTTCATTGGTGCTCCGCTCCTATTGGTCTTAGCGTGATGATATATAGCCTATAGCCTTCCTCGATAAATGGGCTATCTAACACTGAAAGAATTTTTCAAATCGGACTAGTAGTTCCTGAGATTAGCGCGTTCAAGCAAACAAACAAACAAACTCTTCAGCTTTATAATATTAGTATAGATTAACTAGGAGGATGAGAAACAAACAGCCGCCTGAGCATGATATTACTAAGAGCAACGATTTATTAAGTTTTCACATCATTCAAATAAATAATATCAACAAAATCAAAGAAATCTTTCTTTTGAAATATCTATACTAATATTATAAAGCTGAAGAGTTTGTTTGTTTGTTTGTTTGTTTGTTTGCTTGAACGCGCTAATATCAGGAACTACTGATTCAAATTGAAAAATTATTTTTGTGTTGGATAGTCCATTTATCGAGGAAGGCTTTAGGCTATAAAACATCACGCTACGACTAATAGGAGCTGAGCATCAATGACAAATGTTGCAAAAACGGGTAAAAAATATACGGCGAAACGTAGTTCGCTGGCACAGCTAGCGACCTGATAAAAAGCTCTTTGAGTCGCATTTTTATCTTTATTCCTAGTGAGACCACAGATTACTAAATAGTTACTACGGTGAGACTGAATAATATGTAGGCGTGCATGTATTGTTATAGATAGGTCCGAGAACAAATAAAATATGTGCTGGCGCTACAAACATTTAAAGCTCACGCACGAGTATCCAACAACCATCAACTAAGTTGATTCTTAACAATTGCTGGAACAGCTAACACCCATCTAATTTTTTGTTCTGTTTCTTAACTACAAAAAATTATTTATGTAATGAAAAAAACATATAATATAATAATTGACATTTAATGAAATAATAGATATCACAAATAAAAATTCATGACGAAAAGAAAATCAAGGAATGTTGAAGTATTAACGAAAATATTTATTGAACGTTCGATCGGAATATACTTTAGATACTAGTGTTTACAACTGGTCTCAATGATCCCAATGGAGCCAGAGCCACATCCACAGCTAGCAGCGCCAGAGCCAGCTGTGTCTAGCGCTCCCTCAAACGCCACTGCGCTCGCAAACGGCAGTATACCGGTCACTTCCAGCAGGGCCTCGAGCTTGTTCTCCGAGGTGACGGAGAGGCCGCTGGGCGCGATCGGCGAGATGGAGGTGACTAGCAAGGGGCCGCTGAGCACGACTTTGCTGAGGTCGGGCACCACGACGAGGGGGGCGCCCGCCGCGGCAGACGCTGAGGCAGCGGCAGCAGCGGCCGCCGCACTCGACGCCGCCGCGCCCCCGCTGGCCGCGGCCGCGGCGGCGGCGGCGGCGCTCGCTGCGGACAGCCCGTAGTGAGGAGGTGGCGGCAAGATCAGACTGCCCAGCACGCTCTGCAAGTATTAGTAAACCATTTCAATAAATTATCCTCAAGGCATACCGCTCTTCCTCTACTACTACTCGAGCAAGCTGCAACTCTGCCCAACAAACCATTAACAAACCTCATACCTGGACTAGGAGGGCCGAGGCGCAGAGAATGATGAATTTAGCTGCCATTGTTGACTTTGCTTGTAGTATTCGAATAGGTTACTATGACTGTCACTACAAATATTGCATTTTTATATTATTCTGTTATCTTTGCGGTATGCAGTTATTTCACCTGTAGAGGATAAGAACTGGGAGCTCGCATCAATCAATTTTTTATTTTTTATCTTATTAAAATTAACGCTAATAAAAAATTTTTTTAATGATTTTATCTCTATTTTAATAAATATCCCCTTATTAATAAAAATAGGATCTTCCCCATTTCATTTCTGATTCCCCAATATTATTGAAGGTCTTTCATGGTTTAATTCACTTATTTTAATAACATGACAAAAAATCTCTCCTATAATTTTATTCTGACGGCAAATTCAAAAAAAGCCTATTACATTTAAAAAAATACCAGCGTTTATGTATGTTCGATGATGTAATTTTTTATTTATTTATTTATTTCATATAAAATTACAATGTTCCTTATTTTATTGTCTGCCAAACTGAAAGTTCAGTTTGTCGGCAGAGTTCCCGTAATCGGAATTACATACTGGCAAAACATTATAATATTATCCTTTTTAAAAACTAGACCTAAATAGTACAATCATTATAATAATTTTTTTTTTCAAAACACTTGCTCGTAAAGTGGATATAATCTCACCGGTTTTAGATACAAGACACTAGTTGCGTTGCAATTTTTTTTTTTTAAACTTGAGGTAATGTAAAAGACATCAACCAACTACATTGATTTAACATAGGAAAGTGGATACATTTTCTATCGAAAAGTGTTAGAGAAAACTAAAGGGCGACATTAAATTAGATCACAAAAACATATTTTATATTTTTGTTACTCAATAAACTCTATTACTTAAAAAAAATAAAAATAAACAGACGTTCATTGTTTTACCTACAACTTAACAATGACTTGTGCAATTTACTAAAAAAAATCAAAATTTAGTCTATCAGGTATTTTTCCTAACAAGTGTGCCGAAAAACGTCACACGTTACACGCGCGCACACTGGCTACACACACTCGGCTTCATTTTGCCCTCACCTTCGGCTCGAGCTGAAATTCCGCCTCATGAGTTACATCCGCCACAACGCGTCCACATCGCAATGTACTATTTCAACACACTTGCTCGTAAAGTGGATCCAATTTCAACGGTTTTAGATACATAAAGTAGCTTACAAAACACGCTCGTGTTATAACGTAAACAGATCTATAACCGCACTCTTTGCGCTGCAGTGTTATTTTTTTATTATTAATATTTACATATATATATATACATGCATACACACACACGGTGCCCCACAACAACCAACAGATAATCAACTCCCTATCGAAAACCAATCACCAAAATGCGTCCACCCGCAACGCCATCCAAACCAGGACCCCCACGCAAATTATAGACATGATGCTGACACCACGATACACATGAAAATTCCGGACCGAACGACACTACGCGCAAGCGCACCCCAATAACCAGTCCCCGACAAGGAATCGAACACCTACCGGCTACTACGAAACACCGCGCATATACACGGTGCCTCACAACAACCAATAAACAATCAATGCGCTATCCAAAACCAATCACCAAAATGCGCTCACACGCAACGTCATTCAACCCAACATTCCCATGTACATCGTAGTATCATCATCATGTCTACAATCCACATAAAAATCCTGGGCCGAACGACACCACGGGCAAACACACTTCAATAACTAGTCCCAGACAACGCATCGACCATCCACCGGTTACCATGAAACACCGCGCACATATATACATATATACATCCATAATTTTTATACCATTATTTAGTTTTAGCTACAAGTTATGCATGCTTAAAAATACCAGCGTTTATGTATGTTCGATGATGAAATAACAACGTGTTTAATTGGTCGATTTGCATGTGTTCGATTCTTAACAATTGTGATATCAATAATAACCATTCGCGTGTTAGTATAATAATAAGCAAGCTTAACACGTTGATCAGTTATGTATCTGAATTGAGCGATCGGATAGCTGCTGTCAGAGTATGTACGAAATTTTGTGTCTATCCTTATTTGGTACATTTATACCTTTTTTTTTGTTGGGGAAATCTTGTTACGGATTCAACAAGGTGTAGGCTGGCAAGGCCACCCCAAGGATATGCCATTGGACTCGGGTATAAACTCCATACCTGTCTTAATCCCCTCCAGCAACTTCTACCTCCGTTGGGACACAATCGGGATCGGCGTTAGCCATTCCCCGAGTGCGCCCCCTGGAGGGTAGGCCTGACGCAAGCGCCAGGTCTTACCTCTACGTAGGGAGGGGGGGTTAATACCTAGTAAAAAATTATAATGGAAGCAAGACAATGATACTGTTTTAATTGTTAACTCATAAACATTATCAGCTTTGTTAAGTGCAATTTTAATACAAGTCTTAATCTGCAGTGCGAGCATGGAACTCGATAAACTAAATTTGACAGCTAAGATCGACATACTCAGCAAAAATCGATAAATTTGACAGATATTCTTAAGGAGTGAAAAGAACAGTTGCTTTTGTCGATCGATATTATGCCGAGGTTCTCAATTCGATGCGTATGTTTTTTTATGTGCATGTTACGGGATTACGCTGCCAATTGTAGACCGATTTTAAGAATTATTTTTGTATTCGATAGAGTATACTCTTGCATATATATATTCCTGACTTTGATAACAACGGGGTCAACCGTTGTTATCAAAGTCAGGATCTGATGATGGGATCCCAAGAAAATCGAGGGAAACCCTTGAAATTTATAGGTACAGCCAACGTGTTTGTACAGATTATTTCCGTACGCAAGCATTTATTTAATTTGTAAGCAAAGCACTTTATTAATTACTTGTTTACGCAATTTATGTTCATATTTATATACGTTCATCTCAATTATTATTTTACTACAATAAAGAAGTCAACTTGGACGGTCGTCTCTCTTACCACCGCCCTCATCATCATAACTAAATTAAGTAGCCTTTACTCAGTATCGCTACATTTATTGGTCCTTCGAGCTACAACTGAACCATATTATTATCAAGCCGAGAAGTGGCAGCTTAAGTGTACCTGCTTCTCATCAAGACGTTAATTCTACTTTGCGTGCTTTGTACTCTCGCGTGGTAGCGCATCGGTTCATCTGGCCTCCCAGCGGGTCTCACCAGGTGAATTGAGGCGAGCGATTTCCATAGAGGCTGCAAACACACCCAGGAAGACCGGACATTATCTTCAAAGATTAACATTACGTCGTCTTTGAAAAAGTTACATTATCACCAAGGGTCACATCGTGTTGCCGTTGGACTTTTTTTTATTTTATCATCATTTTCACTGGCCACACAACGTCCCCTTTGAACTTATTCCTGTCGTGAGTACGTGAATAACTTCAAGCGTTATCATGGAACACATTTTTAAACGATAGAGTGAGATCATCAAAGTTATTGAGAAAATCTGTGTGAATTTACGTTATTGTATCGGCATGTACGTTATTGTATCGGTGGGTGAGGATTTCCCACGCCGTATCATAGTTGTGAGAGGAGATATTAAGATGTTGTATGAGACGTTCTGCCTCGCCCTTCAGGTTTCCTTTCAAGTGCTGTAATTTCTGTGCTTTATTGAACGCCTTATTATTGTGGATAGTCTTCTTGAACAAATCGTAGAAAGTAGGCCATTGAGAATATTTCCCGGTGAATACAGGTATCTCAACCTTAGGCGTAGATTGCTGTAGACACTTAGCTGAATTAAATTTTTGGTTGAGCTATTTTTTGATGATGGTAAATTTTTCTTCGTGGCGGAGAAACTCTTGCTCATATTTTTGGTCTCGCCCCTGCAAATAATTATCGATGCGAAGATGTTGTTCATCGATTGCTCGCCAACGACGTTGCAGCTCTTTTAATTGATCTTCAATTTCCCACTTTTCCTCTAAGGAATCGACAACGATACGGTCCACGACGCGGGAAAACGCTCTGAAGTTGGTTCTCTGTTGGGTAAGTAGTTCATCGATAATTCTACTTGTGTCGACCTGGAGATCCGAAAAACTGACAGGCACGTAAAACTTATCTTCTTCATCTTCAGAAGCCTCAGCGACGGTGGCTGATGATCTCGATGACACAGGATATTCAGCAATTTTCTTCCTCTCAGTTTCGTAGTATGATTTCATTCTCGCATAAATATTATTTGTGAAATATTCATGCGTTTTTTCTTCATCTGTGCTCAATATCTCGTTGTTGGAGTCAAACTCACCCCATAGAGAGTCAAAGGCCGATAGTCGCTTCTCAATATATATCTTAGTTTTGCGACTAGGTCCATCTTTGGAGAAAGTCACACAGATTTTCTCAATAAATTTGATGATCTCACTCTATCGTTTAAAAATGTGTTCCATGATAACGCTTGAAGTTATTCACGTACTCACGACAGGAATAAGTTCAAAGGGGACGTTGTGTGGCCAGTGAAAATGATGATAAAATGAAAAAAATCCAACGGCAACACGATGTGACCCTTCTATCTATCTATCTATCTGGAGTTCGAGGGGATACTAGGGGCGACGGAGGGGCGTCCCCCAGCCGGCCACTGCGACCTGTACAGATCTATTGTGGCCGACCCCTCTATTTTAAAGGTCTCCAAATAGGCCCGCGGCGTTGAAAAAGCCAATAACCTTCTTTGGAGACAGAGCCTTCGCATCATGTGGTGGCAGACTGGGTCCACCCAGAGCTCGGCTCCTTGTGTGGATGAGAGCATGACATTCACAAAGAATGTGAAATGGTGTCTCTTCATCCTCACCACAAAATCTGCACGTGGGTACATTAGTTAGGCCCATTCTATGCAGATGTTTGTTGAGTTTGCAGTGACCAGTTAGGGCTCTAGTGAGCGCCCTTAATTGGCCCCTGCTTAGTTGGAGGTTTTGTATTGCAACTCCGGGTGAAAATTCCCTAATGAGCAATTTCGAGTGCAGTAGTCTAGGGGAATGGGCCCACTGGAATCGGGCTTGTGTTTGTACCCAATCTCTGAGGACTCTCTTTTTAATCCCCCTCGAAATGCCACAAGCTGGTTCTGGTCCTATGAGAGCGCTCTCGGAACCAGCCCTCGCCAGTTCGTCGGCAATTTCATTGCCTCGGATATTGGAGTGGCCTGGAACTCAGCCAATCATTACCGAGTTCCTGGTCCCCAATTCATTCAAGGCTTTCTTGCACTCTAAGGTGATTTTGGACTTGAATTCTACAGCACCAAGCGCTTTTAGAGCAGCTTGGCTGTCTGACAGGATGAGGATGTTCTTTCCCTCATTAGACATGTTTGCGTGAACGCAGTCGATAATGGCATACATTTCTGCCTGGAATACGGTGGCATATGCGCCCAGGCACGTGGTTCTCCTGGATTTCGCACTACCTCCGAAGACACCTGCACCTGACTGGCCCTCTTTTCTAGAGCCATCAGTGTACCATGTCTGGTTAGCTTTCCTAAAGGGCTCAGGGACTTGCTTGTCCCATTCATCCCTATTAGGAATCATGACCTTGTAGTTCTTCTTGAACTCCAAAGTTTCAATCATGGCATCGGCTGGCATTGCCATGACAGGATTAACCATTAGGCTGCCCTGTAGCTTCCTCATGGTTTGGGATTTCCATCTCGATCTGCCCCCCTCCACAGCTCGGAGCATTGCCATCCTAGCCTCCCCCTGTATGAACAGGTGGAGTGGTGGGAGGTTCAGGATAGCCTCCATTGCAAGGATGGGAGAAGATGAGGTAGCCCCCGTAATCATCAAGCAGGCACATCTTTGCAGGCTTTCCAGGGCCTTTATGGTGGTCCCTACTGCAGTCTGCTTAAACCAAGCTATACACCCGTAGCTAACCATAGGTCTTACCACAGCGGTGTAAAGCCAGAGAAGGTTTCAGTCCCCACCTGGAGCTGGTTAGCCTACGGCAGATACCTAGCGCTGCTTTGGCCTTCTTGATAATGTTGCCTATATGTATACCCCAGTTAAGTCTTTGATCCAGGTGGATCCCAAGGTATTTGGCATTCTGAGAGAATTCAATAGTTCTTCCAAACAGTTTAGGAGGCTTGAGGCCGTCTAAATTCCTCCTCCTAGTGAAAGGAACTATTATGGTTTTGCTGGCGTTCACAGACAGCCCCACCTGGCAGCACCATTGTTCGATCTTATTAAGAGCGAGTTGCATGAGACCTGATATAGTTGAAGGACATTTTCCAACTATGTGGACCACCAGGTCATCTGCGTATCCTTGAGTGGGAAGGTACGCATTGTTCAACTCCTGGATAAGGCAGTCAACGACCAGACACCACAACAGTGGAGAGAGCACCCCACCCTGGGGACACCCTCTAGTCACCCTGGCGGTTAATGTGCAGTCCAACAGCGTGGTTTTCACTGTTCGCGTTGTGAGCATTGCCTCTATCCAAGAGATTATTAATTGATCGATGCCGCGGTTTTGCAGACATCGTACAATAACTCTTGTTGGGGTGTTATCGAAGGTACCCTCAACATCCAGAAAGGCACACAAGGCTATTTCTTTATCTTCGAGCGCTTGTTCAAGTCTATCGGTCAGATCGATTAAGGCAGTTTCCGTTGACTTTCCTTTCTGGTAGGCATGTTGCCTTAAATGTAGGGGGTCGCCTGCCAGGTGCGTTTCCCTTACATATAGGTTGATTACCTTTTCCATGGTTTTCAAGAGAAAAGAGGATAGGCTGATCGGTCTGTAGGACTTCGGTTGGGCCCTATCTTTATCCCCTCCTTTGGGAATAAATATAACCCTGACCTTAGTCCATAGACTTGGGAGGTACCCCCATGCTAAACTAGCTCTGAGGATCCTCACTAGGACTGGGAGGAGGATATTCTTACCCTGTTGTAGTAGGGCCGGGAAAATGCCATCCTCACCTGCAGTCTTATATGGCTTGAAGCTGTTAATAGCCCAAGCCACCCGTTGAGGGCCGATAATCAAAGAGGCTTTTCTCCAATCATCCACTTTCGGCCTAGGCCTGGAGAATGACCGCAGCTCCTCGGATGATTCATCTACCCTCGAGTCCGGGAAGTGCACTTGGGCTAGGAGTTCTAAGGTCTCCTTTGCGTCGCACGTGAAAGTCTCATTTGGCTTCCTAAGCAAGCCAATATGGGAAGGAGGCCTTGGATATCAATTTGTGAATCCTTGCGGCATGGGCTGTGCTGTTGATCATGTCACAGAACCTACCCCAAGATCTCCTTTTCGCCCTCCTTAACTCTTTATTGAACCCCGTTAGGGTCCGAGAATAGGCTTCCCAATTCCCATCCCTTTTTGCTTTATTGAAGCGAGAGCGGGCTTTTTGCCTAAGGGATTGCAATTTGCTGTTCCACCAGGGCACTTTACGATTACTTTCCCTGGTGGTGTAGGGGCAGTTATTCTCATAGGCTGTTAAGATGCCTGTGGATACTGCCCCTGCCGCATATTCTAGTTGTTCTACAGTTTTCACGGCTGGTATCGTCCCCAGGCTCTGTTTCAGGCTCTCCCGATAGCCCTCCCAATTTGTATGCCTAGGATTACGATAGGATTCGATTTGTTTGTCAAGCTTAGCTGCTATGTCGAATCTAATGTACCTGTGGTCGGATAGTGAAGCCTCCTCCGAGACGTGCCATCCCTGAATGCGGTTCACTAAGCGCGACGTACAGAGGGTAATGTCAAGGACTTCACTTCGGGCTGCCGTGATGAATGTGGGACTGTGTCCCTCATTAAGCACCGTCAAATTCCTAGAAAGCATGAAATCATGCAAAAACTCACCTCTTGGGTTCGTATTGCTACTACCCTATGATGTGTGATGCGAGTTGCAGTCGCAGCCAAGGAGCAGGTCCACATTTTGCTCCTCGCAGTAATCCACCAGGCCGGCCAGTTGCAACGACGGGTCCGTCTCCTCTCCGGGCATGTAGGCAGAGCAGGCCACTAATTTCCTGTCCTGCGACCCAGGGAGTACAACATAGGCAGCAACCAAGTCATCTGTACACAGATAGGGTATAGGTAAAAATTTTATATTATTATTAAACACTATACATGCTCTAGGCCTCACCCCACCGGCATTGTAGAGAAGATTGCCTAGAGGGTTCAGCCCAAGAACCGCGCTTCCACTTATCCACGGCTCTTGTATGAGTGCTATACAATACCTTTCATCGCTCCACTTCTTAGCCAAGGCAGCTGTTGCCGCCTTCGAGTGGTGTAGGTTGATTTGTATAGCCTTCTGCATTATAGGATGGGGAAAGGGAAAGGTTATAAGGTTAATGGGGAGTGGAGTTTTGGTTATGTAGGAAGGGGTACTGATAGGCGGGAGTTGGGTTTAGGTTAGATCTACTTGGGCGGGAGGAAACGGAAGGAGTTGAGGGGATTAGTGGCGGCTTTTTTAGAGGAGTGCTCGCGGGCCAAGGACGGCAGTTGAACTGGCCGTCCTCGGCAGCGTGCTCCACCTCTATTGCCACCTCTCCCATTTGGGTTTGTCGACCTTGGGGCACCACCACGTCCTGGTAAGCAGGTTTGGGCTACGGGTGCCCACTTTCCTTTGCCCTTGGACGTGGAAGGTAGCGGGCCAGCCGTCCCGCTAGTTGTAGAGGGGGCCGTGGTAGGAGGGCTCCGAGACCCTCCCGCCGATTGGGGTTGAGGTTTGGCGGTGGTTCTGGGCCCGGTTGACGGCCTGGAAGCCGATGGGCTCGCAACTGCGTTCCCCTCGGCAACCCGACCGGCTTCCCCACCCTGATTCTCGCCTCCCCTCGCCCCCGATCTGTCCCCCTTGACCCTAACGTGGATAATTTCAAAATCCAGGCATAGTCTGTGATTTGTTTTGCGGAGGGCATCCTGCGCCTCTGCATCCAAGGAGAAGCACAAAGTCTGCCCCTCCTTTTCCGCTTTGGAGCTCAGCACCCTCCAGGAACCACATCCTATGTCTGGATTTTGCTTATCCAGCCTTCTTAGTAGGGACTTCGTGCTTCCCGCAGTATCCCTGACGTAGGCCGTGGCAATAATTGGTTTGGGAAGGTCCTTTTCATCCACCACTTTTAGACAGGCACCTTCCCATGGCTTGAAACCCCTTATGTTGGTCTCTAGCCATTTGGCGGTTGCATCATTCAAGCACGTGAACACAAGGCCACCCGCTCGAAGGACGCAACCGCTGAACCTCGGCCCCACACCGCTTGCAGACTCGATGCAGCGGCGAAGGTGAGCCTTCACCCGCTCCGCATCTGCAGCGGTGAGTGGCCGGTGCTCATCTACAATCCCCACCTTCTTTGAGCACGCTGCCTCCGCAAAAGAGGGCCCTGGTTGTGGCTCCAAAGGCTCCACGGCGACCCTCTTTTTGCGCGGCTGCTCCTGTGGGGAGGTGAGGTCAGACCTGCGCCTCTTATTTGGCCCCTGACTGGGGTTCTGGCACCTGTTGCCGGCCTCCTTTCGATCCGGTGGCTCAATAGGCATCTCCGACAATGGGCGCTGGTTTTGGCTCCCGTTATCGGCCTCCTGTCGATCCGTTGGATCGTAAGGCACCTCCGACAATGGGCGCTGGCACAGTTCTAACGCCTCCCTCCTGGTGAAGCCTCGCTTCATCCAGGTGGTGAGGCGCCTACGGGCAGCACCGCAAAGGTGTGGCCTATTCGACCTGCCTTTGTGGCCGTCACCCATCTCCACTGTGGTGCTGGAAGATCCCACACCACTCGTTTGCGCAGGTTCCGGAGGCGATGAACGACCTCCAGTTCCTGTCTGCAAGGGGGTAGTCTCTACTACCTCCATAAGAGTACTAGAGGGCGCTGAGTCCCTGCTAGTCTCCGCCTCGACGACAGGCGTCTCGGCCAAGAGCTGCGACAACTCCAATAACTGGCTTTGGAAATCCATAAGAGTCCCACGAGCAGCTAGGGAAATAAAGTGTCCATCCCCGCAGAGCCCCGCATGCGGAGATAAGGCTCATTAGTCCTTGAGGTCGCCCGGTATCAAGGACCCTCCGTTTGGGCTGGGCACCCCCCAGCCAAAGTATCCGGGGCACGGGTCGGATAACACCCCGGATTTGGGACGTTTTTGGTGTCGAGGTGTCGTCTCCTCCAGGACGTAGACGTAGGGTAGGATAAGAGGATGAGGGCTTGGAATGGGTAGATAGCGGATGAGAGTGAGGAGGGAACAAGGGTAAAAAGGATGCGGCGTTTTGCTAACTGTCAGGGAGAGGGGATAGTACCCTTTCCGTAACAGCCATTGCCCAGGGTGCACCGGCGCGGGTTAATACCCGCGCACACGTGGAGGTAGCCGTGGAAACCGCACCCCGATGTGACCCTTGGTGATAATGTAACTTTTTCAAAGACGACGTAACGTTAATCTTTGAAGATAATGTCCGGTCTTCCTGGGTGTGTTTGCAGCCTCTATGGAAATCGCTCGTCTCAATTCACCTGGTGAGACCCGCTGGGAGGCCAGATGAACCGATGCGCTACCACGCGAGAGTACAAAGCACGCAAAGTAGAATTAGCGTCTTGATGAGAAGCAGGTACACTTAAGCTGCCACTTCTCGGCTTGATAATAATATGGTTCAGTTGTAGCTCGAAGGACCAATAAATGTAGCGATACTGAGTAAAGGCTACTTAATTTAGTTATGATGATGAGGGCGGTGGTAAGAGAGACGACCGTCCAAGTTGACTTCTTTATTGTAGTAAAATAATAATTGAGATGAACGTATATAAATATGAACATAAATTGCGTAAACAAGTAATTAATAAAGTGCTTTGCTTACAAATTAAATAAATGCTTGCGTACGGAAATAATCTGTACAAACACGTTGGCTGTACCTATAAATTTCAAGGGTTTCCCTCGATTTTCTTGGGATCCCATCATCAGATCCTGACTTTGATAACAACGGTTGACCCCGTTGTTATCAAAGTCAGGAATATATATATGCAAGAGTATACTCTATCGAATACAAAAATAATTTTAAAATCGGTCTACAATTGGCAGCGTAATCCCGTAACATGCACATAAAAAAACATACGCATCGAATTGAGAACCTCGGCATAATATCGATCGACAAAAGCAACTGTTCTTTTCACTCCTTAAGAATATTTGTCAAATTTATCGATTTTTGCTGAGTATGTCGATCTTAGCTGTCAAATTTAGTTTATCGAGTTCCATGCTCGCACCGCAGATTAAGACTTGTATTAAAATTGCACTTAACAAAGCTGATAATGTTTATGAGTTAACAATTAAAACAGTATCATTGTCTTGCTTCCATTATAATTTTTTACTAGGTATTAACCCCCCCTCCCTACGTAGAGGTAAGACCTGGCGCTTGCGTCAGGCCTACCCTCCAGGGGGCGCACTCGGGGAATGGCTAACGCCGATCCCGATTGTGTCCCAACGGAGGTAGAAGTTGCTGGAGGGGATTAAGACAGGTATGGAGTTTATACCCGAGTCCAATGGCATATCCTTGGGGTGGCCTTGCCAGCCTACACCTTGTTGAATCCGTAACAAGATTCCCCCAACAAAAAAAAGGTATAAATGTACCAAATAAGGATAGACACAAAATTTCGTACATACTCTGACAGCAGCTATCCGATCGCTCAATTCAGATTCAATGGTAGCCGGTGGATGGTCGATGCGTTGTCTGGGACTAGTTATTGAAGTGTGTTTGCCCGTGGTGTCGTTCGGCCCAGGATTTTTATGTGGATCGTAGACATGATGATGATACTACGATGTACATGGGAATGTTGGGTTGAATGACGTTGCGTGTGAGCGCATTTTGGTGATTGGTTTTGGATAGCGCATTGATTGTTTATTGGTTGTTGTGAGGCACCGTGTATATGCGCGGTGTTTCGTAGTAGCCGGTAGGTGATCGATTCCTTGTCGGGGACTGGTTATTGGGGTGCGCTTGCGCGTAGTGTCGTTCGGCCCGGAATTTTCATGTGTATCGTGGTGTCAGCATCATGTCTATAATTTGCGTGGGGGTCCTGGTTTGGATGGCGTTGCGGGTGGACGCATTTTGGTGATTGGTTTTCGATAGGGTTATTTGCCGTCAGACCAGAACTTGTTTTATTGGATAGGCAGACAGGTCCTAACTACAAGGGATATAGCCAGAAACGGATTGAATAACCACTTTACGCACAATAAAGAATAAGAGACGAAAGTTTGTTGCATAGACATCAAATATAAATAGGAACAATTGTGGTGCTTTTTCTCACTGAATTGTTGAAATATTGGGGAATCTTAGTTGAAAGAAAAAAAAACAAACGTATTCCTTTAGTCCGATACAAAATGAAAAGCTTTATTGTTGTAGGTACATAATTATAATACACATATGCATATGTTAACACAATTCCTCAATGCAAAGCACTTAACTTAATGTTTAATCAATACAAGCCAAGGGCAGGATGGTTCAGGTTTGTTTGATCAATCTCGGCAGGTAAAAATCAGGTACTAATTGGGTACAAAACTACAAAATGAGGGGCAATAAAGTACACCAACAAATAGTTATAGGTTTCCTTTTTTTTTTTTTTTAAAGAAGTTAGTAGCCTTCCCCGGAGCGGTTGTTAGTAGAGCGTACCTTCGATGCTAAGTTTCCGCGATCACGGTATATTCGAATATTCCAATTCCTTAGATTATTCTCACTCTACATATATATAATTCCACAGAATTCCTCCTTGTGTTAGGTTAGTTTGTTATGGTTTCTAGCTGTAAGGTCAAGCAGCGGAGCCCTACGGCCTCCGGTAACTGCCCTGGAGATTCATAGTACAGTGTTAGGTTAAAATATAATTAAATATGCCTATGATCTTAGGGTCAGTGGGTCTAATACTGAGTTCTGAAGGAATCCCAGTCAATACATTTGAACTTCATGTAATAAACATAGCAAATGAATTCTAAAACATAATTTTTAATAAATTGACAAATTGTCTTATTGGTTGGTTAATAAAAAAAACATATGGAGGGGAGAGCACCTATTTTGTGTATAATTACTGCTATTAATAAAAAGAAAACAGCTTAATTTGTGAGTTATTTGCCAAAGTATGATGTGAAACTTAATATTGTAAAAATTTAGAATTTAACAGGAAATTCGCAAGTGTTACTCAATATATGCCTTAATCCCACTGAGATGCCGCTTACTATCAGGGTTTTTTAATGAAATAGGGGATGAAAAAGGCGAATTTTGGAAATGTAACATGTTTGATTTAATAATCAATTTACCCACAAATAAAAATAAAATTAACAAAATCTGCTTTAAATCATGAAATATAATAAGTTAATTAGATACCTTATTGATTTTTTGCACTTATTGATACAATAAATCCATTTAATTTAATGAATCGCGTGCCGGCGAGTAAATATAGTATTTTTTTCTTAGCTCTACTCTTCAAGCTGAAAACAAAAAGAACTGAATTTTGTAAATTATTTTCATATTAAATTCACACGGAAAACGAGAGAAATACCTATGGATTTTCTTCGCTGAAATTAATTTAAATACTTTATGATCTTCGAATCAATAACAAATTTCTTCAGTCGATGTCTCACAGACAAATCATAACATAGACGATAGACGCGTTCAAAGACTAAGGTGAAAAATGGGCGCGTTCCATCTACGCGCATACTAGAATCGAGGTCCGTTCACCGAATGTTAAGCGTCGTATTGGCGACGGAACCTTCCCTAAAACCAAATTCATTTCATAGCATGTGTGTCATGATGTGTCAAGTCAACGTACGGATCTATCGGAATTCTACAATATGCTATAAGTATTTCCAGCCCAAGTTATAAGCTTGGTTGAAAAACGAAACGTAATGAAAAAATTAACCATAAACAAACTGTGAATGCTTCCCAAATTCTATTCGACGAAACTATAATTATATGATCTATAAGCTTAAGTGTATTTTATTAAAATATGTCTATAGAAATGATCGAAACAAACGGTCTAAATGTCAAATTCCGAATTTTGAGAAAATCAACCCACCTAAATGGAAGCACGGGATTTTGGGCGAAAAAAAACTATCTTTGTAAATAAGGCCAGGATAAACGCGAGATTTATTTTGTTTATGCAAAAAGTGAATAATGACCAAAGATAATTGCAAATGTCACTGACGTGACGTGAAACGACGTTGACGTTGACACTTGACATTGATATTGTGAAATTAATTGACAAAGTTAATGTAATTGTGATTTTAGTTGTGAAATTTGTGTTAAAACTACAGTGAAACCAAAGTGTTTTTGCAAAATTAGTGTTTTATGAAATTTTAATAAAAAACGGTGTTACAGTATCCCCCCAACCACGATAGAATTCACGTAGGGAATTCGTCTGACGCCCCGTCAGCCTCAACCCCCTAACCAATCAAACAGAATTATCATAAATAGAATCAATTAGGTACTTAAAAACTATTCATTCGTGATAAACTCTGTACCCAATTACGCCTAACGTTATTTTTTTTTTTTTATAAGTTTATTTATTTGTATTATATAAAAAATGAAGCTTTAAATATAAACGTGTGTAAATAAAGAATATTTAACACGCATGCACCTCAAATCTACGTAAATCCATTAATATGGTATGTTAAAGATTGTAATAAAAAAACAACATTCACCAATAAGGTGACAAAATCTAGCGCGAAACTACTGCTGCTAGCACCTACATGGTTGTAAAAAAAATATTCACCAATAAGGTGGCAAAATCTAGCGAAACCACTTCTGCTAGCACCTATATGGCTGTGATAAATAGGCAAAAAGCATTATATCCTATGCCCATCAAATATAAGAAAGTAATAAAAAAAAACTGTAGTGTCAGGACTGACGCCGAGATGGCGTTGTTAAATAAGTATATCTTGACACTAACAGTGTATAGCAAGTAATGTCAACAACCACCGGTAGATGTCGTTATTACAGACATTTTGACTCTAATCGTCAAATAATAAGTAGAAAAAAAAAACAATAAAAAGGAAATAATAAAAAAAATGAGTTGCATGGTGTCGTTGCCCCTGATCGTCGATATTGATTTTCCTACGTTTCCAGCTAGATGTAACTTCCTCCATTATAAGAATATAGCAAAGGCTTATTTCTAGAGTTGCAAACCGCTCCTGTGAGGAATTCAAAATTAATTTTGTTGATTAGAGTAGAATACATATAAAAATAATGAACAAGACACGTTTATATTTGTGATCTTGTGCTAAATGCATCTATCTAACCACATAACAGTTATAATAAGTACATACTTGTTCCTTAATTCTGGTATCAGATACTAAAGAAGTAATATCCATTTTATATAATGGTAGTAATAATATATTTATAATGGTATGAACTAAGACACGTATAATATTTGTGTTTTAGATCTTTATGTACTTATGTAATGGTAATATCAATTTTGAAGATGTTAGGTATATGGAAACTTAAGTATCAAGGCAAATCAATAAAAAACGACAGGGACAGACACATGCAAAAACGCCGCCAGATGTTATATGGCGCGTTATCCTACACTCGGGTTCTACGAGACGCCAGGAAGAATGGCGGGGTGGGTATTCTGTGACCGCCGCACCCGCGGTGCATAAATAGTTTAAATTCTTATAAAAATATGGCTATTTTCATAAGAGTATAAAAATGAAAATTAAGTAGGTATTATGTTACTAGGTATGTAATTTAGTCACTCGAAGTATCTAAATTTTTAAAATCTTTTATGTGCCACTTTCCTATGTATTTTCCGTTCTCGTCTTCGAGCTCATAGACGAGGCGAGAAAGCTTACGTATAATTTTACAACGTTCATATTTAGGGGCAAGTTTAGCAGTAAAATATTTATTAGCAGAACTCTGCTTGTACGTACGCTTCCACACAAAATCACCAACATTGAAAGAGATATCTCTGCGTTTGTTGTTATAGTATTTTATATTCCTTTCATGGGCCTTACGCAATGACTCTCGGACTTTGATGAAAATGTCACCGAGGTGGCCAATATTAGACGCATGAGTATCGCGTGGTACCACAACCAACTCTTGGAGATCTTCGAAACCACGGTACATACTACCATCTGTGACAGCCTCCCTACCGTGTACTAGCATGAAAGGAGTATAAGAAGTAGACTCATTTACTGAGGTGTTCATGGCAAATTGTATTTTATGTATGTTAATATCCCACGTTCTATGATCGTTCTCAACAAACGAGGAAACTGCAGTGATTATTGTGCGGTTATAACGTTCCACCGTATTAACTTGTGGACAATATACTGGACCCAAATGTACTTGCGGAATATTGTATTTTTCATATAATGCCTGAACCTCATGACTTATAAACTGCGAGCCATTATCAGACATCACAGTCTGTGGTATTCCGTGAACCAGAAATACATGGTCTTCTAACCTTTGCGCTATAACTTTGCCCGTTGCACGCCGTATAGGAAATAATAAGCAATATTTTGTAAAACAACACACAACTACTAGTAAAAAGGTGTTTTGCTGTCGAGACATCGGCAGTGGACCAACGAGATCAATGCTGATGCACTGGAATGGTCGACAGCAGACCTTGGGTTCCCCCATAAAGCCAGGTGGCGCTAGTGAGCTATGTTTATATGAGTTACAAGTGGCACAATTTTTAATAAACTCCTCGGTATCTTTATGCATACCGGGCCAAAAATACCGTAATTTTAATCTTTTATATGTTTTTGCGACGCCTAAGTGCGCAGCAATTGGTTCAGAATGGTTACTTGTAATAATATCCTCCCTAAGCTCCTTTGGTACAACTTCCTTCCACTGGTAGTCACCACAGAGTTTGTTAGTGCTTTTTGTAAATCTAAAAAGCCTACCATCAATAATTTGAAAATTGGGACACGCGCGCGGCCTATCCGTGCAACGTTTTAATATATTGTTATACCAAGCATCGCTGGAAGTAAATGCGTCTACGGCTGCCACTGGTACAGAACGTGATAGTGCATCCGGTACGACGTTTTGAGATCCACTACGATGCTCAATAATGAAATTATAAGGCGATAGCCTACACCCCCAACGCGCTAGTCGACCTGTCGGATTCTTAAGGTTTAAAAACCACTTTAGACTAGCATGATCGGTAATAATTTTAAATTGTCGACCACCTTCAAGGTAAGGGCGGAAGTGTTCAACGACATGTACCACGGCCAATGCCTCTCGCTCTGTAGCGGAATAGTTACGTTCAGCGGGTGTTAGTGAACGGCTACAGTACGCAACAGGATGTTCTTGTCCATCTACAACCTGGGTTAAGGTACCTCCTAACCCGAAATCAGAAGCGTCACAGTGGACAGCAAAATCTTTCGAGAAGTCAGGACATACCAGAACCGGAGAAGTAGACAGTGCGAGTTTTAGGTCGTTGAACGCCTCGTCTGCCTCGGTCGTCCATTTGAAGATAAGTACTTAGCGTTTTTGAGCTGGTCCAGAATATGGCTAATATAAGGCATAGGGTAAGCGTCATGCTTTGATATGGCGTTAAGTTTTCGGCTGTCCAAGCAGAAACGTGATGACCCATCTGATTTAACCGCTAAAGTAACGGGGTTGTTCCATGCACTTCCGCTAGGCTCCACAACATCATCCTTCAGCATTTGGTCTAGGTGTTTATTTAATTCTGCCAGTTTTGCGGGTGAGACTACATAATACCGTTGTTTAATAGGTGGATGGTCACCGGTATCAATTTTATGACTCACTAAGTGTGTCCTACCTAGGCCTTTCTTTTCTGCGGAAATGTCATCAAATTGCTTTATGACGTCATTGACCAGCCTACGCTCAAGCTTA
Organism: Schoenobius gigantellus; assembly: GCA_963935595.1. Lineage (NCBI taxonomy): Eukaryota > Metazoa > Arthropoda > Insecta > Lepidoptera > Crambidae > Schoenobius > Schoenobius gigantellus. Next base: position 32,128,434 of record OZ012548.1, read on the forward strand.
GATAAAGTTTCAAAATCGTGTAAAGCACGGCTGCCTGACATAACTGTGTACACCTGATTATTATTTTTATATAAATGTCCGCTATCTTCTAACAATGATAAAATATCTGGCGCAATATTAAATTCCTTCCAGAAATTTAAGCCAAATAACAACTCTGTAGCAACTCCAGGGACGACGTAAAATTTAATAACACGAGTTTTATTCTCTATCGATACTGGTAAAAATAAATACCCAGTTACTCGTGAAGTAGAACCATTTGCAGTTTTTATAAAGTCTAAGTCCTCAGACTTATGTAAAGTAGCGAAATCTTTAAAATATTTGTATGCTTGCCCTCCCACAATGGAGATCTGTGATCCTGAATCCAGTAATCCTCTGAATTCCAAGCCAAAAATATTAATCTTCAGATAAGCTCTGGTATCATTATAGGTGGCGTTAGTAGTAGCGTGAACCGATGTAACCTTACCTTTATGCATATGTATGTTACTAGCTTTATTTACATTATTATAGAATTTATTGTATTTCTGCCTTGATTGTTCAGAATTACAATGTTTATTATAAAAATATACTGTTTTATGCCATCGGTTCACTGCTTGGCGTTTTTTGGAATCTCTGCGGTTGAAGGTTTTGAAGAAGTGCACTTTGGACAATTATTTGCATTGAAGCCCTTTTCTCCACAACGATAACAAATAAGTACCCAAGGCGCCTTGCAATACCTCAAGCTGTGGCCATTTTTCCGACAGCGGACACAAAAAAGATTATTTTGTGTATTATTCACTGGCTGTATTGAAGAGACTTTTGGTGACGTCTTGCTAGTGCTGCTACTACTATTACTACTTTTATAACACAAATCGGGAGCCAGAGAAGATGTGGTGACCCTAGGAGGTTCACTGAAATGCACCGATCGCTCCTTTGCACCTTCTAACAACCTACATTTTTTCTTTAAATCAGTCCAAGATTCCACTGGGGCTAGAGCAAGCTGAGCAGTATAAAATGGTCTAATATTAAACATGACTATGTTCAATTTATCATCATCAGAGATTGGTTTTGATAATCGAGTAAAATAATTTTGCATAATGCTGAGGTAATTCACAATGCTTTCGTCGGGGCCCTGAGTACGACTTCTAATTTCTTGCATCAAGCGATGGTCATAATCAGATGGTAAATATTCATCGAGAAGCAAGGTCTTCAGCTCAGTCCAATTGTGAACGTCTGACTTTACTCCTCGATACCAGCATAGCGCTTCATCAGTGAAAAGTTCAGCCGCAGAACAGAAAAGCTTTGAATCTGCAAGGCCACGAGACAAGCATAACTCTTCGAGGCGTTGTAAGAAGGCTTTAATGCATGTCTTGCCATTGAAGCGTAAATTTAGTTTATGCACGGAGCAATCATTAGCTGTATTGTGTGTAGTTGCAGTGGAGTGCTCAATCGGTTGTTCAGGTGCCAAGCTACTTTTAAAATTATGACAAATATTATCTATTTTTACAAGAATGCTATCTAATCTATTATTCAGAGAAGTAATTAAAGAAGTAAGATTATTATCATCATACTCCGATAAAGACAAGCGACCAATTCTGTGGAATAAGTGGTGTGCAAGAGTTTGAATTCTATTTAACATCTTAAGTGATGACAGCTTACTTGAAGCGCTTGTGATGAGCTTCTCAAGATCATCTAATTTCTTTTGAATTACTTTTAATTCAATATTGACATCAAGATCACAAGTCAGTATTTCATCGGAAGGCAGATCTTTATTGAGAGTACGGATCTGTGCTCTCAGAGCCATCACCGTGTCAGCTGGTTTCGAACCCCTGATTTTCACCTCATATTCTAGTTCATCTTTGTTAAGTAAATTAAAACTAATTGGTCTTTGTTCCATTTTTGTAAAAATATACTACGCTCTATATGAGAAGTTAATTTTACAATATTATTTATGTTATATACTCAAACTATGAACAAAAAATCTTAAAATATATTCACCTTATTCAAATGTAACTAAAATTTGTTTTTATTTATACCTATCTGAACCAAACCTGCATAGAATTCTTATTTATCTTATAACTAGTGAGACCGGCAGACGTTCTCCTGTCCGATTCCAGCGCCACCTACTGGGTCCAGTTGTACTTTTAAACCTTCCCTGGACCTATTCAAATACACATAACATTTTGTAAGAATCGGTCGAGCCGTTTTTGAGTTTTAGCTTAACTAACACACAACGATAAAAAATTTTTTATTAAAGATACATACCGAGATGGATCAACACTATCTGAGCATTTGACCAGAATAATGGGCCATATAATGCCACAAAACCTGCTGTATATTCGGGCGCCAAATTGTGGTGCTTTTTCTCACTGAATTGTTGAAATATTGGGGAATCTTAGTTGAAAGAAAAAAAAACAAACGTATTCCTTTAGTCCGATACAAAATGAAAAGCTTTATTGTTGTAGGTACATAATTATAATACACATATGCATATGTTAACACAATTCCTCAATGCAAAGCACTTAACTTAATGTTTAATCAATACAAGCCAAGGGCAGGATGGTTCAGGTTTGTTTGATCAATCTCGGCAGGTAAAAATCAGGTACTAATTGGGTACAAAACTACAAAATGAGGGGCAATAAAGTACACCAACAAATAGTTATAGGTTTCCTTTTTTTTTTTTTTTAAAGAAGTTAGTAGCCTTCCCCGGAGCGGTTGTTAGTAGAGCGTACCTTCGATGCTAAGTTTCCGCGATCACGGTATATTCGAATATTCCAATTCCTTAGATTATTCTCACTCTACATATATATAATTCCACAGAATTCCTCCTTGTGTTAGGTTAGTTTGTTATGGTTTCTAGCTGTAAGGTCAAGCAGCGGAGCCCTACGGCCTCCGGTAACTGCCCTGGAGATTCATAGTACAGTGTTAGGTTAAAATATAATTAAATATGCCTATGATCTTAGGGTCAGTGGGTCTAATACTGAGTTCTGAAGGAATCCCAGTCAATACATTTGAACTTCATGTAATAAACATAGCAAATGAATTCTAAAACATAATTTTTAATAAATTGACAAATTGTCTTATTGGTTGGTTAATAAAAAAAACATATGGAGGGGAGAGCACCTATTTTGTGTATAATTACTGCTATTAATAAAAAGAAAACAGCTTAATTTGTGAGTTATTTGCCAAAGTATGATGTGAAACTTAATATTGTAAAAATTTAGAATTTAACAGGAAATTCGCAAGTGTTACTCAATATATGCCTTAATCCCACTGAGATGCCGCTTACTATCAGGGTTTTTTAATGAAATAGGGGATGAAAAAGGCGAATTTTGGAAATGTAACATGTTTGATTTAATAATCAATTTACCCACAAATAAAAATAAAATTAACAAAATCTGCTTTAAATCATGAAATATAATAAGTTAATTAGATACCTTATTGATTTTTTGCACTTATTGATACAATAAATCCATTTAATTTAATGAATCGCGTGCCGGCGAGTAAATATAGTATTTTTTTCTTAGCTCTACTCTTCAAGCTGAAAACAAAAAGAACTGAATTTTGTAAATTATTTTCATATTAAATTCACACGGAAAACGAGAGAAATACCTATGGATTTTCTTCGCTGAAATTAATTTAAATACTTTATGATCTTCGAATCAATAACAAATTTCTTCAGTCGATGTCTCACAGACAAATCATAACATAGACGATAGACGCGTTCAAAGACTAAGGTGAAAAATGGGCGCGTTCCATCTACGCGCATACTAGAATCGAGGTCCGTTCACCGAATGTTAAGCGTCGTATTGGCGACGGAACCTTCCCTAAAACCAAATTCATTTCATAGCATGTGTGTCATGATGTGTCAAGTCAACGTACGGATCTATCGGAATTCTACAATATGCTATAAGTATTTCCAGCCCAAGTTATAAGCTTGGTTGAAAAACGAAACGTAATGAAAAAATTAACCATAAACAAACTGTGAATGCTTCCCAAATTCTATTCGACGAAACTATAATTATATGATCTATAAGCTTAAGTGTATTTTATTAAAATATGTCTATAGAAATGATCGAAACAAACGGTCTAAATGTCAAATTCCGAATTTTGAGAAAATCAACCCACCTAAATGGAAGCACGGGATTTTGGGCGAAAAAAAACTATCTTTGTAAATAAGGCCAGGATAAACGCGAGATTTATTTTGTTTATGCAAAAAGTGAATAATGACCAAAGATAATTGCAAATGTCACTGACGTGACGTGAAACGACGTTGACGTTGACACTTGACATTGATATTGTGAAATTAATTGACAAAGTTAATGTAATTGTGATTTTAGTTGTGAAATTTGTGTTAAAACTACAGTGAAACCAAAGTGTTTTTGCAAAATTAGTGTTTTATGAAATTTTAATAAAAAACGGTGTTACACAATGCAGAAAACAAAATTAAAATTAATTAATCTCCTTCGAAATTGAGAGTAAAATACAATATTTTTGATGCACAGCGTTTATTTATTGATCCAAAACATCTACCGTTTTAACCGCAAATAGGGCAGCCGCATCCGCACTTGCCGGCAAGGATCACCGAGCCAGCGGCTGGCAGCTTGCCGCCAAAGGCTACGGTTCCGGTGGCCGGGAGCGCCCCGCTGACCAGCGCGGAGCCCGCCGCGGTGACCGCGCCGGCGGCCGTCAGCTGGCCCTCGCCCACGGCGGTGAGCCCGGGGACTGCGGGCGCGGCGGCAGCGCCGGCAGCGGCACTGGCCGCGGCACTGGCGGCGGCGCTGGCGGAGGCGGCCCCTCCGCCCACACCGGCCGCGGCCAGCGCTTGGGCGAGCACGTCGATGTCGATCTTGAGCGGCGCGGCCGGCGCGTGCACGATAGGGGCGGGAGGTGGAGGGAGGTGGCTCGCACCCACTATCGCAACCTGTCAACAGATTGTCATTTAGTCATTTAATTTAAAGGAGCCATGGCTTAAATGTTATTTTTAAATCTCAAATTATTATTATAATAATTTGCGTCCAGATCAAAAGTATTTTTAAAGTGAAACTTTTTTTTACATCGCCTCAAATTTTTTCGCCAATCTATCGCATGTCACATTACACAAAACACGAGATCTTTAATTTCTCATCTATAGGTCAGGATTGGTCTATGCGTTAGATATTCGACTTTAAATCGGCAGTGGGTCGATCCTGGTGTAGAGCATTATTTTTTATATTTTTTTTATTATTTTGTTTTTAATTGCTTTTTGTTTATTAGGGTTCCGTAGCCAAATGGCAAAAAACGGAACCCTTATAGATTCGTCATGTCTGTCTGTCTGTCTGTCCGTCTGTATGTTACGCCACTTTTCTCCGAAACTATAAGAACTACACTGTTGAAACTTGGTAAGTAGATGTATTCTGTGAACCGCATTAAAATTTTCACACAAAAATAGAAAAAAGCAATAAATTTTGGGTGTTTCCCATATATAGAACTGAAACAGAATTTTTTTTTTAATCAAACCCATACGTGGGGAGTATTTATGGATAGGTCTTCAAAAATTATGTTGAGGTTTCTAATATCATTTTTTTCTAAACCGAATAGTTTGCGCGAGAGACACGTCCAAAGTGGTAAAATGTGTGTCCCCCCCTGTAACTTCGAAAATAAGAGAATGATAAAACTAAAAAAAATATATGATGTACATTACCATGCAAACTTTCACCGAAAATTGGTTTGAACGAGATCTAGAAAGTAGTTTTTTTAATACGTCATAAGTCCTACGGAACCCTTCATGGGCGAGTCCGACTCGCGCTTGGCCGGTTTTTTATGAACAAGTACACGATAAGAAGATATTACAACACAGAGGTTTCATTAACAAATAAGTTAGAGATAATTTGTTTTTTTAAACCCTATTTAGTTACGATTTAGCTACTAAAAAAATTATATATTCAGGATGACCAAACTCAAACGGATTCATTATTTTCAAACAATATTTAATTTGAATTGATATTAATTGTAGGTTATACCAAATCATTAATTAATTTAAATTTTTAATTTATGATTATGGCTCAAGGTAAACATAACTGTTCTTCATCTAAGTGACTAAAAAAATCAAACCTGGAACAGGCACGCCTGGATGCAGAGCAGCAAGAGTCCGTAGGATGACATGATACGTGTTTATTTATCTGGTGTAAGCAAGTCAAATCAACTGAAATAATATTTTGCTTTCTTTTTCATCGCTTTTATACATAGCAATGTTGTAATTTATTATCTAGGAAGGTCATGGTGTAATATGTCAATCGTTCAGTACGTGCGTGAAGCTACCAGTTCTTATCCTCTACAGGTGAAATAACTGCATACCGCAAAGATAACAGAATAATATAAAAATGCAATATTTGTAGTGACAGTCATAGTAAACTATTCGAATACTACAAGCAAAGTCAACAATGGCAGTTAAATTCATCATTATCTGCGCCTCGGCCCTCCTAGTCCAGGTATGAGTTTTGTTAATGGTTTGTTGGGCAGAGTTGCACCTTGCTCGAGTAGTAGTAGAGGTAGAGCGGTAATAGCGGTATGCCTTGAGGATAATATGATGAAATGGTTTATTAATACTTGCAGAGTGTGCTGGGCAGTTTGATCTTGCCGCCACCTCCTCACCACGGGCTGTCCGCGGCGAGCGCCGCAGCCGCCGCAGCGGCCGCGGCCAGCGGGGGCGCAGCGGCGTCGAGCGCGGCCGCCGCTGCCGCTGCCTCGGCGTCGGCCGCGGCGGGCGCCCCGCTCTTGGTGGTACCCGACCTCAGCAAAGTTGTGTTCAGCGGCCCTTTGCTAGTCACCTCCATCTCGCCGATTGCCCCCACTGGCATCTCCGTTACTTCGGAGAACAAACTCGAAGCCCTCCTGGAAGTGACTGGTATACTGCCGTTTGCGAGCGCTGTGGCGTTTGAGGGAACTCTGGGTACGGCTGGCTCTGGAGCTGCCAGCTGTGGCTGTGGCTCTGACTCTATTGGCATCATTGAAACCAGCTGTAAACACTAATACAAGCATGTAAATATTTATAACAATCTGTTCTATAATTCTGAAATATATATTCTCGTGTAAGCATTAAGATTTTATTTGTTTGTGATACTTATCGATTGTATCGATTATGTCTAAGTTATATGGTTACAACATAAAATAGGATGTTATACCTAATCATGTAACTTAGTCATCAATTTTCTAGACTCTTATTATATGTTAATCATTGCTAAACACAGAAGAAAATGGGCGAAGTATCCGTGAAGTTAGTTTCTGTCAGTTGTGTCTTAAATACCCAGCTCAATCTTCTTTATATATAAAAATCAATGTATTACTATTGTCGCGAATGTCGCGAGTGATCGGTCCGTTAATTAAATGAGTAGTGGTGGCCTAATAGGCCCAAATGTTCCGGTCGTGGTTCGGTGGATTGACAGCAGCCCATCAAGAGCCGCGACTTCCTTCGAGCTAGCTCAGGAAGTCCACCGGCTACATACGGAGACCGGACTGGATTAGAGGTAAATACTATACCGACTACAATCTCATTTGTGGACCGATCTCCCTAACTAGTTGTCATTGTATATGAAAAATTGTGGTTAAATGCCTTTGTTGTTCTAGTTAAGTTCAAGCTATTTACCTACATCTGATTTTGGTTTGTTTTATCATATCTTTGTTTTGCCCTTGAATATTTTTTTTGTTAAGTTGTAAACTTATACTTGAATTTAATTTGTTTAATAAATTTTGTTGCTAAATGACCTTTGCTGTTGTTGTAATACACTATTTTGCTGTGTTAAGTTTTAGCATTTACATTTGATTTTGGTTTGTTTGCCTTTGAATATTTTGTTTGTTAAGTTCTTGACTTAATACTTGAATTTAATTTGTTTGAAAAATTCTGTTGTTAAATGCCTTTGTTGTTCTAGATAAGTTCTAGCATTTACACTTGATTTTGGTTTGTTTATATATTTTGTTTTGTCTTAGAAGTTCCTCCCGATCTGTTTTGGTGTCTGCGGTTGCAAAAAAATAGCATTGCAACGCATGCCGGGTGCAGCTAGTCTTTATATATAAAAATCCTTGTATTACTATGTTTGTTTGTCCTCTATGCGTTCCGAAACTATTCATCAGATTGTAATGAAACTTTGGTAGGGTGTTCTGGGGAGGACCGTGAGGGTTCATAGAAAAAAAAACACAAAAAAAGGCACTGCAACGCATGCCGGGTGCAGTTAGTCTCTATAAATAAAAATCAATGTATTACTATGTTTGTTTGTCCTCTATGCATTCCGAAACCATTCATCAGATTGTAATGACACTTTGGTAGGGTATTCTGAGGAGGACCGTGAGGGTTCCTAGAAAAAAAAATGACAAAACATTTAAAAAAAAATGGCATTGCAACGCATGCCGGGTGCAGCTAGTCTTTATATATAAAAATCAATGTATTACTATGTTTGTTTGTCCTCTATGCGTTCCGAAACTATTCATCAGATTGTAATGAAACTTTGGTAGGGTGTTCTGGGGAGGACCATGAGGGTTCATAGAAAAAAAAAACACAAAAAAAAGGCCCTGCAACGCATGCCGGGTGCAGTTAGTCTCTATAAATAAAAATCAATGTATTACTATGTTTGTTTGTCCTCTATGCATTCCGAAACCATTCATCAGATCGTAATGAAACTTTGGTAGGGTGTTCTGAGGAGGACCGTGAGGGTTCCTAGCAAAAAAAATGACAAAACATTTTTAAAAAAATGGCATTGCAACGCATGCCGGGTGCAGCTAGTCTATATAAATAAAAATCAATGTATTACTATGTTTGTTTGTCCTCTATGCGTTCCGAAACCATTCATCAGATTGTAATGAAACTTTGGTAGGGTGTTCTGAGAAGGACCGTGAGGGTTCCCAGCCATTGCAGCGCATGCCGGGTGCAGCTAGTATTATATAAATGTGGCACTGAAATAATTCTAAATATCATGAAATTTTATTCAAACTATGAGGCTTAAAAATGTAACGGCTTACCTAAAATTGTGTATCTATAGGTACTTACAATGTTACCTAGTAAAAATTAACTACAAATGTCTGTCCCTCGTCATCATTATTATTATTTCAGACAAGAGACGCCCACTATTATACTTATAGGCCTACCCTAAGGCACGATATACTATTAACGTGCCTAAGGGTCTTCAAATCGATCGGCAGGCCGATCTAGCGCCTTCCCGCGACCTTTAACATATCGTCGGTCCACCTTATGGGGAGACTACCAAAGGTGCGTCTTGCCCACAGCCACTATGTCAGTGACTTAAGTCCTTTACGAATCTCATCATTTCTGATGCGATCACATAGAGAAACTCTGAGCATAGCCCTCTCCTTCGCAATCTGAGTGACCTTGAGTCTTCTTATAAAGCCCGTTGTATGCGGAGACGTCTCAGTTCCGTACGTCATCACTGGCAACACGCACGAATTGAACACTTTTGTTTTGAAACATTGTGATTGTACGCGGGCAAGCCCGCACGATATATCATGTTCGCGTTAACTATATGCGCCGCATTATTGTATGCCCGCTTGAGTCAGGCGAACTGTATTGTTCCTAAGATATAAATTCGGCGTGCATTTAGCAACCACTCTAAAGGGAAGTTTTGTTTATCATTTATCATTCTCGTATATCAATAGCAACTCTAATGTAGTAGGGATACAATACCACCATCAAAACCCCCATTCAGGGGTAGACAGGCCGAAAATGTCCTGTGAAGTTTCGCGAACGCTGCCAGCCGAGTTGCTTTCGTCGATTGGCCTTTTTCTAGAAGATGGACTATTTAACCCAAGTAAACATACTCTTCAATAACTTTCAGTGGAGAGCCTCCATCTTTTTCAGGAGTGGGCACAATATGGGAATTCTGCGTAATTTTTGTCTTGTTTACGTTTATGTAAATTTGCCAACATAGTTGCAAAAAAAATTGGTTTCGAGCTTAAGAGTTTCGAGCTAAAGAGACTAAATTCTTAGGCATAGTGGTGGACTGCCACTGTAACTGGAAAAGTCATGTATATGATATTTGCAATAGGTTAAGTAAATTCGTCTTCGCTCTATATCGCCTGAGAATTAGTGCAGGTGAAAAAACGGCCCTTCTCGCATATCATGGCTATGTGTCCTCAGTATTAAGATACGCAATAATTCTGTGGAGAAACTCGACAAATGTAAATAAAGTTTTTGTAATACAAAAGAAATGTATCCGAGCCATTAGTGGCCTTGGTCCTTTTGAAAGTTGTAGAGAAATGTTTAAGAAACACAATTTGTTAACATTAATATCTATGTATATTTATGAAACTGGAAAGTTTAAACGACATAATATGGAGATGTTCAAAAAACCTGTTCATAATCAACGCTTGCGTCTGAAAGATCCATACAAACTGCTTTTACCGACATGCAATACAAGTTTATATGGAAAAAATTGTGACGTGATGACAATACGCATTTATAATAGAATTCCTATAGAGATAAGACAATTACCCACAAAACTTTTTTTACATAAATTGAGAACCTGGTTGATTCATATGTTGATGGTGCCCAAGGTAGACACCACCACGTCGGCGATTCACCGACTTATATTGCTTGCTGATTTTTGTACCCTACTACCAGCTCATAGAAACATTGGTATTACTTACCCTGGATCCGATTGGTCTCCGTATGTAGCCGGTGGACTTCCTGAGCTAGCTCGTAGGAAGTCGCGGCTCCTGACGTTCTGCTGTTTGACCGAACCGGATGGTACACTTGCCTATTAGGCCACCACGGCTCACACACGCGACGATAACACAAAGCGGGCACTCTTTTGCACAACACAAAGCGGGCTTTCGCACCCCGATATTAGGTGCGCCGCGCAAATACTATTTGTTTGTTGCTTATATATTTTATTGAAACCCGGTGGTCATTATAACCTAATTCAACGTCATGACATTTCGACTCAACTGACTGATATCTTACATGCGGCCGGCCGCCACAGACTAAAATGCTGTGTTGCCACTCGCTCTTCCTCGAGCGTGAACATCCCCCCGCTCCGGACAGTCCCGGACTGTCCGCCAAATCAGTCTAAGGGGAGGCGAGAAAGAGTAGCGACCGCGCGCTTCAAAACAGAATCCCCAACTAGGACCTCGGCAAACCTGGGCACACCATCAGACCCTAGAGTAAGTTGGACAATGCGTCTGCGACGCCAACGTAAGGGTGGCAGGTTTGGGTCCTTCACTAACACGAGGTCTCCAACCCTCGGTGGGTTTGTCTTATCTGACCACTTAACGCGCTGTTGCAAAATGTGTAAATATTCAAGGTGCCAGCGGCGCCAGAAGCTCTGGGTAAGCTGCTGGAGCAACTCAAACCGCGAAAGGCGTCCTGGATTGACATCTCTATAAGGATACTCGGGCAGGGCGTTAAGTGGTCTGCCTATCAAGAAATGGCCCGGCGTGAGGGCCTGCAAATCGTTCGCGTCGGTAGACAACGGACATAACGGACGCGAGTTGAGAACCGCCTCAATCTTATGAAACACCGTCGCGAGTTCCTCGAACGTGAGAATAGTCTCCCCAATAACGCGGCGAAGGTGAGTCTTGGCGGCCTTTACAACAGATTCAAAAATCCCTCCCCAGTGAGGGCAAGACGGCGGGGAGTATCGCCATGTTACCCCCCTACGGGAGAGTGTGGATCCGATCTCAATATTATTTTTATCTAAAAATTCACAAACTTCTCTTATATGTCTATCAGTGCCCTTGAAGTTCGTCCCACAATCGGACCGAATTAGAGAAGGCAGTCCCCGGCGGGAGACAAATCTGCCTAACGCTGCTAAGAAAGCGTCCATGGTGAGCGCACTCACCACCTCCAAATGAACGGCTTTAGTGGCCAAACAAACAAACACACACAAGTAAGCCTTTTCAGTCTTAGCATTACGGAGTCGCGACGTTTTTATAGTGAACGGTCCCGCGAAATCAGTTCCAACTCCTAAGAAGGTCATCGATTCATTCACACGATCAGCAGGCAAATCACCCATTTGGGGCTGCATCGTCTCGGGGCGTAAACGATAGCAGGGCAGACATCGAAAGATAACAGATCGGATTATTCTTCGCGCTGACAAAATCCAAAACTCCCGTTGGAGGAGCGCGGTCAATGCATTACATCCGGCATGAGCATTCTTCACATGGCGATCAATGATCAACAATCGCACCAATGGTCCGTCCTTGGGGAGCAACAGGGGATGACGTGATCTATAAGGCAAGTTAGCGTGCCTCAATCGGCCTCCTACACGCAACAATCCTTTATCATCCAGAAAGGGAGTCAAACGCACCAAGGGTCCCTTCAATTTGGACGTCCCGGTACGGAAAATCTTAAGTTCCGGTTCAAACGCTCTAGACTGGGTCATACGCACCCAATGCAAAAGAGCATCATGGCGCTCCTGCGGTGAGAGGACCGGACACAAATCTTTGTCCTGAGGCCGGCGACAATTTCGAATAAATCTTCTTATCCAAGCGGTCACGCCGAGCAACTTGTCCAGAGAACTGTAGCGGTCTAATAAAAATTCCCGCTCTGGAGCCGCCATAGTCTCGACAGCGTGAACACGCAAGCCCGGATTTGGTACCTTCACCACAGCTGGTGTGGAAGGCCAAGACGGTTGTAACAACCATTCGGGACCCCACCACAGAGTGTGGTCAATAAGCTGAGGGGCTTCGCTGCCACGTGATGCACAGTCAGCAGAGTTTATTTCACCTGGCACGTGGCGCCAAATCAACGTGGCCTTCGAGGCCTGTATTTGGGATACCCGATTGGCCACAAATACTTCCAGGGAGTGGACGGAGTTCTTAATCCAACACAGGACAACCTGACTGTCGGACCAAGCAAAGAGCGACTCAAAGTCCACACTACGTCCCAGGGTGTCAACAACGTGGTTCATCAACCGAACCAGAAGAGTAGCTCCAGACAATTCTAACTTCGGAATCGTTAATCGAGTCCGAAGTGGAGCAACCTTACTCTTAGCAATTAGCAAGTGGAGCTTAACAGCTCCTCTATCATCGACCGTCCGGATATATACGACGGCTGCGTATCCACTCTCAGACGCGTCACAAAAGCCATGAAGGCTGGCCGTAAACCGTCCCTTAGGCGGTATATGTCTAGGGATACTAACACGGTTAATGTCGGGGAGAGATGACATGAAGGACTCCCAATCTCGCAGCAAACGGCCCGAGAGGGGCTCATCCCACGACACTTCGGTTGACCAAAGTTCCTGTAGGAAGCACTTCATCCAAAACACTACGGGACTAATCCAGCCATTTGGGTCAAAGGTACGAGCTACTGTAGACAAAACCAACCGTTTCGTCCAGACCTTGGGGCTTGGCAGCTCCAATCGATAGGTGAACGTGTCCTGGACAGGTCTGTATTGCACTCCCAAAACAGACAGTAAATCTGGAGTGTTGGCATTCTCAAAAATATGAGGCTCCTGCTGGTGGTCGTCTGGCAAGTCACACAAAAGCTGAGGTGAGTTGGACATCCACTTCCTCAGTTCATAACCACCAGCCCCAAGAAGAGCAATTAGTTCATCTCGCAAAATCAAGGCTTCCTCGACACTAGAGGAGCCCGTACAAATATCATCCACAAATGCATCCTCCTTGAGAACCAAGGATGCGCGAGGGTATCGTAACCGCTCACGTTCAGCGAGTTCCACAAGTGAGCGAATTGCCACAAAGGGGCTCGAACGCAAACCGTATGTATTGGTGTTCAGCTCGTAGACCAGCATGGGATCTCTGGGATCCTCCCTCCATAATATGAGCTGATATCGCCTATCGTCCGGGTGAATCACAGTCTGCCGAAACATCATCCGGATATCGGTCACAAAGACGACGGCATGGCGACGGAAGTTGGTCAATACATCACCCACCTCGTAGTGCAACTTCGGTCCAGCATGCAGACATTGTTTCAGCGAAACTCCGGTAGACGTGGGAGCTGACCCATCAAAAACAACGCGTATCTTCCCGGTGGAAGGTTTCAAAACCGCGTGGTGAGGAAGAAAATTATGTTCCTCGTTTCGCCAGTTCAGTCGCGAGACCGACATGTGCCCCAGTTGCTCATATTCTCGCATGAAGTCGACATACTTCTGTTTGAGGTCGGAGTTCCTACTCATACGACGCTCCATGGACAGCAGCCGCTTCTCGGCCAACGGCCGGGAGCTGCCAAGTGAGGGGCGAACTGACAAAAAGGGCAAACGAGTGATCAGCCGTCCCGAATGAAGGCGACCTGTATTGTTCTGGTAGAACAACTCACACTCCTCGTCTAAGGGGTTCACTCGCTTCACGGTAGGTGGCTCTTCCACCTCCCAAAACCGTTGAAGGACATCCGATAAGGTGGAGCTAACAGTTATGTAACTGTCCACCGATGGAGATGGTGGGTTATGCTTAACTGGTCCCATCACTACAAACCCCAGCGATGTAGATAAGGCTACCAGCCCACCCTTCTGTAACTCTCTTCTCTTCCCACAATACACGCGGCCTAGAACATCGGCACCGAGCAATAAGTGAATCGGACCGGTTCGGTGGAAGGAAGGGTCAGCCAAGGTCAATCCTGATGTCGCATCAACGACAGCGCGCGAAACGTGCTGTTGCGGAAGCTGACCAACAACCTTCTCAAATACAATCGCGGTAGCGCCAATTTTGGGCGCTGAAGAGAAATGGGGGGAAAAGGAGAACAAAACCTGACCGATCGGATCCGGGATCCGCAGGTCTCCGATTCCCCGTACCGATTCAAGGTATGGAGATGTGTTCAAACTCAACTGCCGGACCAGCCAGCTGGAGGCAATGCAACCCTGAGCTCCCGTATCCAAAAGGGCGCGAACTAAAACAAAGGTGCCCCTTGGGCCCCACACCTGTACGAAGGCTGTTGGTAACAACACCTGCTCCTGTGGGGGGGTTGCAGCCGACAGTTGGTTTAGTGAAAATCCTCCCGCATTCCCCGCAACGGGGGGGAAGGGGGGTCCGAAGAAAAATGCGTGCGCGGCGGAGGAATAGGGCGCTCAAGGCGCTCAAGCGGGTCCCAATCCGGCACGTACTGGCCCCGATCAAAGCGGCATCGGGGGGCCGGGCGGTGCCCATGATGGGCGAAAGTTGGGGGAGCCCGTGATAAACGGGGTCTCTCCATCAGGGGGGGAGAGAAGCGTATCGGCTCCCGGCGCGGCTCCCTAATAACCGCGGCCCAATCCCGCGGTGGCGCCTCATAAGCGGCGCGTCGATCCCCCCCGCCCGTAGGGGGGGTGGGGCGCCCAATCCTCTCACTGGAGGGGGGGTGCCTGTCCAATCTCCGCGGAGGGGTGGCACGCCCCTCCGATCTCCTCGGAGATGTGGGTGACCTACGAGGGCCCCCGCCCGTGTGCGAGTCCCTCTCTCTCACCACCTCACGAGTGTCTCTATTATTAAAGCACCAGAGGGGGTGATGGGCCCCTCCACAACAGTGACAATCTCGTGGGTGGGGGCAAGCCGATGCCATACGAGCCCCCAGGCAGCGGTAGCACCAATTCCGCTGCTTGGCCATATTCCTACGCCCCTCGGTGCGTAGGCCAACAAATTTGGGACAGGCCGGCAAACGATGGCCATCCCGCTTGCAACACTTGCAAGGCCTCGGCCTCTCCCCGTGTGGAGAGTTCTGCCGCACTGCAGTATACTGCTTGTGCGGGCGGCGCTCTCTCCGTGGCGCTGCCCGGGTTGCCTCATAGCGGCCTGTACTCGGTCCCGGTATAGGAGCCAGATCCAAGTGGTCGATCATCCGACACTCATCCTCCAAAAATCTGAGGAGATCCGAGAAGGGGGGGAGGTACGAGGCACTATTGCCCCCATACCTTTGTTCAAAGCGCCCCTTCATCTCCATGGGAAGCTTATCGAGGATGAGGTGGAGCAAAATAAAGGACCACTGGTCCACCGGTAGATAAAGTCGTTTGAGCGCATTAATAGCGCTTAGCAGCGGGTTAAAAATCTCCTTCCTCAATGAGGAGACCCGCGATACTCGTGGCAGCCCTAAAATGGCAGCCACATGTGTGTACGCTAGCAAGCGAACATTCTGATACCGGGCGGTCAACAACGCCCTTGCAATCTCATAACTGTCATCGTTGACAGGTAGATGCTGGACAAGCACACCAGCCTCTCCACGTAAGGCAGAGAGCAAATAGGCCAATTTCTGGCTAGGGAACAGATCGTCCCTCGAGTGAACCAGGCTATCAAAGAGGTTAATGAACCCCATCCAAGAAGCCAGGTTCCCATCAAAGGTTGGGATGTCCAAAGTGGGCAGTCTGCCCAGCAAGCCGGCCGGGGTAGGCTTGACCTCCCCGGTCGTGCACGACTCACCCCTCCGGGCGAATAGTATAGCCTGAGCCTTGTTTATGATCACATCCGCCTGTTCAAAACATTGATCATAATCGGCATTAAATTGGTCGACTGCCCGCAACTCAGCGGCACCCTCGGCTGGGTGGTCGAGCAAATATTGTTGATGAAAAACAAAAAGCTGCTCCAATTCCTTCAAGCGAGCAGGTACTCCCTCATGCCGAATTAACAAGGCCTGTTCTCGGTCTGGTCGGTCTACCAAAGCGACGGCACTAGCAAACCATCTCAGGATCTTTTGTGCACCCGCGCGGGCACCACTAAGCGGGCTGACTGGCGGGACCATTTTGCACCAAAATTAATAAACACTATAATAATACACGGACAAACAGACCGACAACCGCAGACAATAAAACAGATCGGGAGGAACTTCAAAGGCAGAACAAAATATATAAACAAACCAAAATCAAGTGTAAATGCTAGAACTTAACTAGAACAACAAAGGCATTTAACAACAGAATTTTTCAAACAAATTAAATTGAAGTATTAAGTCAATAACTTAACAAACATAATATTCAAAGGCAAACAAAACAAAATCAAATGTAAATGCTAAAACTTAACACAGCAAATAGTGTATTACAACAACAGCAAAGTCATTTAGCAGCAAAATTTTTTAAACAAATCAAATTCAAGTATAAGTTTACAACTTAACAAACAAAATATTCAAGGGCAAAACAAAGATATGAAAAAACAAACCAAAATCAAATATAGGTAAATGCTAGAACTTAACTAGAACAACAAAAGACATGTAACCCCAATTTTTCATATACAATGACAATTAGTTAAGGAGATCGGTCCACAAATGAGATTGTAGTCGGTTTAAAATCAGCAATCAAAAACCAATTAATATGTATTGCCCATTTGGACAACCAACAAGATTACAATATTAATTGTACAATACTAATCAATCACTCAAATCTAAAAACCACGCTCTGCTACCAAGAGATGATGGTGCCCAAGGTAGACACCACCACGTCGGCGATTCACCGACTTATATTGCTTGCTGATTTTTGTACCCTACTACCAGCTCATAGAAACATTGGTATTACTTACCCTGGATCCGATTGGTCTCCGTATGTAGCCGGTGGACTTCCTGAGCTAGCTCGAAGGAAGTCGCGGCTCCTGAAGTTCTGCTGTCTGACCGAACCGGATGGTACACTTGCCTATTAGGCCACCACGGCTCACACACGCGACGATAACACAAAGCGGGCACTCTTCTGCACAACACAAAGCGGGCTTTCGCACCCCGATATTAGGTGCGCCGTGCAAATACTATTTGTTTGTTGCTTATATATTGTATTGAAACCCGGTGATCATTATAACCTAATTCAACGTCATGACATTTCGACTCAACTGACTGACATCTTACATGCGGCCGGCCGCCACAGACTAAAATGCTGTGTTGCCACTCGCTCTTCCTCGAGCGTGAACATATGTGTTTCTATGATCTAAAAGAGTATTTTGACATTCGCTGATATTTTTGCTATCTACTTTAGTCCTTATATATTTGATAATACATTATATTGACATTTTATTAATTTGATTCTACTATAATAATATGTTTTATTCGTGATTTTAAATTTTGACATTTATTATATATTGATAATGGAATTTATTACTTGTGATAGAAATTTAATTGTAATCATTTCTAATTCTAATTCAATGAATTTTATTGTTAATGAAATTTTATGTATTCTATATTGGACACAAATTTTGCATGTCAATTAATTGGGATGATGACTGAATTCAAATTTTTACGACTGGTCATTAAATATTAAAATACTGTAAAAAAAAATGCAGTCCTGTGAAATTAGAATTAAAATCGACTTAGAAATACATTAGATACAAGCATTTTAAGTTGTTAATTTGAAGGCGATTAGACAGAGAGATCCGACATCAACCGTGACGTAATTGTTGAGTACGGCCATATAAACTCCTTGTAAATTGCCGTTTTGCTAGAAAGAGATGAAGAAAAATTTTTAATACCTTATATCTTGGTTGTTTTTATAGTTATTCGAAAACCGATTTTTTCTTTCTGTTTATTATATGAATGGGCTTCTATAAAAGCAAAAAAAATTTTTTTGTCATCTAGCCAATTGTAATGATCATCAGTGAGTCAGTGACGAAATCGGGATATTTAGATATAAATAAAAACTTAAGTATGAGAGCTGAAACTTTATACGTTTAATAAGTCCACTATTGACATTAGGTATATCCCGAGAATTTTGTTTATCTGGTATAATTCAAACCCAAGTTATGAGGGTTCAACATCTAGGGGTATACATACATCATATATACATCACCTTTCATGTATTCCAAAGTAACCTTCTTGTTTTTTATAAAATGTTACTAAATAGAGATTTCCTAGAATTTTTTTGTAAAACTATATTATCTTTATCCAGCACGGCCAACTGTCAAAGTCTCAATATTGTGATACACAACCGTATAAGTTGAACGTTATAATTAAAATTGAAAAAAATGTGTAAAACCGCCATGCTTTTTGGTACCCTGCGCTCTTGGAGGTTAGTTTAAAAAAAGCATTGCTCTAATTACTGGTCAACTATTATTCCTACGATAAAAGCATATAAATCTACACTCATTAAGAGAAATGCTTGTAATCTAAGGCTATTTAATATTGTTATTTTACTAATTGTATAATTTTAAGCGATATCATACTATTGCGCGACTTTTGTTGCGCAACCAATATTTAATTACATTTTGTAAAATGTTATTGAAATGGCAACACCGATGCGTCTTGGAAGTCAACGTGACAGGAGCCATATTGAAGGATACACTATGTCAAACTTGTTAGGAAGTGAAGTAGTCACTGTTTTTGTGAACAAGTTTTTTCACAATTTTTTAGGATAGCTTGAGATTTTTGCATAGATTTTAACTGCGCTGGATTCTTGAAAACGCGAGAGATCTTATAAGTAGTGGTTATTTTGTTATCAAATACATGTAAAATTGTGGAGTAACGCTTGTACCTATACTTTTGCGCTACTTTTGCGTCACTATTGTGAGACCAGTTGCGAAATTATTGCGTCACTGCTACTGCGCTGCCAAAACAAGGTCGTGGGTACACTAGTTTCAGAAGCATTGCAGTTTTTTATGCGTTTTGTTTTTTTTTCAAATTATTTTGGAAGGTTCGTGGTTCTGTAAATACTATATGGGCTTACAGATCGACACACCCGGACGAGTGTGTTTATTATTATGTTTTTATTACATAGCTAAAATTGTAATTTTGTTTAATTTTTTATCCTAAACAAACAATCTATACCTAACTACACAACTTCAAGTACCTACTTAAAAATGCTTTAGTAAGAAGGTTACTTTTGTCAGGCTCTGTATACTTCAATCTTTATAATTTTGCACGACTATTTTGCGATACTTTTACGTCAACGTAGCGTAAATTATTGCGCTACTTTAACTTCACCATCGCGCAATCTTTTGCGTCACTACTGCGTGATTTTCGCCGAAATTCGCGGCCTCACCCAAATATCAATCAATCAAGACGAGGATATTATATAAACAAAGATTAACATTGCAGTTGCGTATAATTGAAATAATTCTGTCTGGTAAACTTATTTACAATTGATCTCAGTGATGCCAATAGATCCAGAGCCACAGCCGCAGCTAGCAGCGCCAGAGCCAGCAGTACCCAGCGTTCCCTCGAACGCCACTGCGCTGGCAAACGGCAGTATACCAGTAACTTCCAGGAGGGTTTCGAGCTTGTTCTCCGAGGTGACGGAGAGGCCGGTGGGCGCGATCGGCGAGATGGAGGTGACTAGCAAGGGGCCGCTGAGCACGACTTTGCTGAGGTCGGGCACCAAGAGCGGGGCGCCCGCCGCGGCCGACGCCGAGGCAGCGGCAGCGGCGGCCGCGCTCGACGCCGCCGCGCCCCCGCTGGCCGCGGCCGCGGCGGCGGCGGCGGCGCTCGCCGCGGACAGCCCGTGGTACGCAGGTGGCGGCGGCATGATCAGACTGCCTAACACACTCTGCAATAGTAATATAATTTGACTGAATTATTAGATATATTGTAGTGAGAGTTACTTTAATTGTTTTTAATATACAATAAAAAGCGAAGCCAATTTATATATCAGATGAAGAGGCCGAGAAAGAAGAGAGAATTGATAATAATGCAGAACAGGTATTACTATTAAACCATTTAAGTAATAACATTATCCTCGCGCTCTTCTACATCTTCTACTCGATTAAGCCTACTACAATGCCCAACAAAATATTAACAACTCTTACCTGGACTAAAAGGGCCGAAGCACAGAGAATGATGAATTTGGCTGCCATTGTTTATGTTACTTCCGTAAGATTCAAATGAGATACTATAAACTTTTGATTAAAATGAAACATTTTTATACAACTCCTTTATCTAGTGATAATGCAATTATTTCGCATATAAAGGATAACAACAACAGTTTTTCTCACGTACGGAACAAGTGACACACGACACGACTCTCCTAGATAATATATTACAACATTGCATGGTATATAAACGGAAAAAAACATAAACCATTATCATTAACTTCGTTGACTTAACTTGCTTATTGCAGATAAATAAACTCTCATCATAATGTCAACCTTCGGACTCTTGCTGCTCTGCATCCAGGCCTGCCTGATCCAGGTTTGACTTTTATTATCTTGTCTTATTTGAGATAAAACTTACATTGTCTTAAACTATTATAGATAGGTCTATACATATGAAATTAACGTTTGGGTCGCAATTCCAAATTTAATTTATATTAAATTTTGACCCGTGTATTATTTCTGTTTCGAGTTTAGTGATTCACTCGTTTTTGCAATCTTTGATTTTTCTTTGACATCGTTCTCTTCATAAAATGGAAAACTTAAATAAAATAGTTAGGTACATTTTTTAAATTAATAAATGACTTGATTGATTTTAACTGTAACCCATTGGCAGTTGGCATTAGTGGGAGCAAGCCATCTCCCACTGCCTGCTGCCCCCATTGTACACGCGCCGGCCGCGCCGCTCAAGATCGACATCGACGTGCTCGCCCAAGCGCTGGCCGCGGCCGGTGTAGGCGGAGGGGCCGCCTCCGCCAGCGCCGCCGCCAGTGCCGCGGCCAGTGCTGCTGCCGGCGCTGCCGCCGCGCCCGCAGTCCCCGGGCTCACCGCCGTGGGCGAGGGCCAGCTGACGGCCGCCGGCGGGGTCACCGCGGCGGGCTCCGCGCTGGTCAGCGGGGCGCTCCCGGCCACCGGAACCGTAGCCTTTGGCGGCAAGCTGCCAGCCGCTGGCTCGGTGATCCTTGTCGGTAATTGTGGCTGCGGCTGTCCCGTTTGTGCTGCTTGAAATCTGAATAAATATATCAAAGAGATATAAATCGCCAACATATCAAGATTTATAATTTTTAATTCCTTTGCACCCCACCACTTTCTTCTTTATACCGTGCAATCATCATTATCATTAGTTTAGCCAAGAGTATCGCCCACTGTTGGCCATTAGCCTCCCCCAAGGATCTTAGAATCTATTGGTCTTGCGCTTCTCGCATCCAGCGGTTTCCCGAGACCTTCACCATATCATCGTCGGTCCACTGTGGGAGGTCTACCAATGTTACCTCTCCCAGTACGCAGCCACCACTCGAAGGCCTTTCAGCCCCAACCGCAGTTAGTTCTGAGAGCTAATATGCCTACTGTCATACAAAAAATCGTTTTTGTATCGAGTTCACAAATTTATTACTACGAAAAAACTTATGAATAACAATAAAAAATGACGATATAAATAGGAGGAACAACGAGTACTCCACGCGTTGATACGAGTACATTTATTAGAGAGTTATCGATTTGAATACTTAACGCGAAGCTCAGAATGTGGATACCAGAGGGAAACGTGGCGGCCCTCGTAATCAAGGGCACGTGCACCCGTATCGGTGCGCCAAGGTACGAACTGGAAAAAAATAGTTTTCAGACAGGATGGTTACGTAATTATACGTCAATGGTCAAGGCAAATAAGCCTAACCCTGTAGTGCAAATGGAAAGCCGAGCCGTGCGCCTGTATTCCAATTTTGGCGCCTCCGAATGTATAGACATTTCAGACGTAACGCTATTGGGCATGGACCGGAACAAACAGTGACGACGGAACAAAGCCAGGCCATCCGTGGAAACGGCCGGTGGAGGGCGCCATGCCGTGACCGGAACACGCGGAACATAAACAGGAACGTTCAACCGGCATCCTGTGTGAAACCGACCGTTTTACGTTATATCTTCATTGGTTTATATTGTCACGTTTGCGTGGGATGAGTATTATATGTCGAGTCAACTTTTTTTTTTTCATTCCTACTTTTTTTTTTTTTTTTTTTTTTTTATGTAAGGCCCGGCAAATGACCTCCTCCCGCCTGATGTAAAGCGGTGAAAGAGGCCCAAATGAGTTGACAGATAGAGTAGGGACGACATCCACTATCCTACCTGCCCGCCCCTTGCCGGCCTAAAAGATGCTTTTTCACACCTCTTTTGAAGGAACCCATGTTGTAGGATGGAGGAAACACGTGCGCAGGTAGAGAATTCCAAGTGTGGGATGAACGACAGAAGAAGGAATCTTGGAATTTCTTGGTACGGTGTGAAAAGGAGGACACAGTGTACGGATGACTCCGAAGGCCCTTACGCGTGTTTCTGTTAAGGAATGGAGAGGGAGGGATAAGGTTAAAGAGCTCCTCAGAGCATTCCCCATGGAACATTCGGTAAAAGGCGCTAAGAGAGGCGATGTCACGACGAAGTTGCAGAGGCTCGAGGGTGTTAGTTGCCTCTACATCGCCAATTATTCGAATAGCGCGACGCTGCAATCTGTCCAGAGCATCGAGGAGGTACTGAGCGGAGCCGTCCCAAAGGTGCGAGCAATATTCCACGCAAGACCTAACCTGAGTTTTATACAACAGGCATAGTTGGTCCGGCGCAAAATACCTACGCACCTTGTTTAGGACACCGAGTTTCCGTGAGGCAGCAGTTATAACGGATTCGATGTAGTCTCTGGGGTTCAGATCGCAGCGAATGTTCATTCCGAGCAAGGTGATGTTACTCTGTGTGTGAAGGGTTGTGCCCTGAAGAGAAGGAGGGGGGAGGAAAGGTGACCTTTTCGCCGAGAACGCGCACACCTGTGTTTTCTTAGCATTGAACTCGACAAGATTGTTGGAACCCCATTCGGAGATGAGGTCCAGCGTCCTGTTGAGCTCAATGATAAGATTCTGCCTCTCCCTATCAATATTGCCACGAGCAGCCCCTGAGCTTCCGTGATATCCCCCATGCACTGTACTGTCGTCTGCATAGCAATGTATACTTCCCAAGGAAAGCATGTCATTGATATGCAGAAGAAACAATGTTGGGGATAGAACGGAGCCTTGTGGAACACCAGCATTCACTGCCACGAACCGCGAAGCGCAGCCGTCAACGACAACGCGAATTCTACGCTCGTGGAGGAAGCTGGCAATCCACGTACAGAACTGAGCGGGCAATCCGTATGCCGGAAGCTTGGAAAGGAGAGCCTTGTGCCAGACTCTATCAAAAGCTTTGGCGATGTCGAGACTAATAGCCACAGACTCGCCGCGCTTATCGATAGATTCACCCCATTTGTGCAAAAGGAACGCTAGAAGGTCACCTGTTGACCGTTTAGGACGAAACCCATACTGACGGTCATTAAGCAACGAGTGACCTTCCAGGTAACGGATCAGCTGGGTGTTAAGGATCCTCTCCATGATTTTACACAAAATGGAAGTGACGGCTATAGGGCGATAGTTAGCCGGATCAGAACGATCTCCCTTTTTGGGAACCGGCTGGACATTGGCCTCTTTCCAAGATTTCGGCACACAACCAGCAGAGAACGACAGACGGTATAGACGCGTCAGGACCGGAGTCAACTCCGCTGCACACTTCTTAAGTACAATCGCAGGAATGCCGTCTGGTCCACTTGCTTTTCGAATATCAATCGACTGTAGCTCCGCCCGCACATCTCGCTGTCTGATGCGGATATCGGGCATAGTGCTGCCACAATGGGACAGTGTCGGAGGTTGTGCACCACAGTCATCGATACGGGAATGGGCCGCGAAGAGTTTTGCCAGGAGGTCGGCTTTCTCCTGCGGCTGATGAGCAAGTGAGCCATCGGCATGTCTCAGCGGTGGCAGCGAGGGTTGGCAGAAGTTTGATTGCACAGCTTTGGCCAGGCGCCAGAAAGAACGGCTACCCGTAGGGTGCGCTAGCAGTTCCTGACCCACTTGTGCAATGCGCTGAGCATCCGCTCTAATGTAAGCCCTCTTACACAACTTGGTGGCATTATTATAGGCTGTTTTCAGTAGGTTAGTATTGGGATCCCTAGAAGCTCGACCTCTGATCCAAGCGCGGTAAGCTAGCTGTTTGTTTTCAACAGCAGAGGCACACTCGCGATTGAACCAGAGGTTACGTCTCCCTCTACTGACGAGATTGGAATGTGGAATATAATATTCCATTCCTAATCTGATCTCGTCAGCAACAGAGGTAGCGCAGGAGTTCGGATCCATCCCACTGAAACAGCGCTGCCACCAAGGGACAGACGCGTAATAATCCCGCATACCGTCCCAATCTGCTGACGCATAGTGCCACAGACGGCGTGCTGCAACCACAGGCGACGGTCGCGACGCCTGAGGCACTGAGACGGATACCAGGCAGTGATCTGAAGATCCTAGTGGAGCTCGAATCACCACCTGATATCCGTCGGGGCGATTTGTCAGCAGAAGGTCCAACAAAGAGGGCGCTTGACCGATAATATCTGGTACCCTGGTGTGCTGGGTAACCAATTGTGTCAGGTCGTGCGTGAGAGCGAATGCGTGGGCAGTCCTACCCGCATGGTCAGTTTTAGAGGAACTTAACCACAACTCGTGGTGAGCATTGAAGTCCCCTAAAAACACCAGCTCGGCGGAAGGAAATTGCTCCTGCGCGTCATCTGCCACCCGACTTAGGTGTTCAAAAAGTCGAGTTGTCTCCAAGTCACCACGGTGGGAACGATAGACGCACACGTAGACACTGCAATGAGTGCCAAAATCGACGTGTACCACAAGGAGGGAAAAGGAAGGTTCCTCCAAACAGCGCAGGCGACGACAACAAACGTCCGCTCGGACGAACAAGCAAACACCTGCCTTTGCCTTGAAGGACTCCTCAAGAGCGTAGCCGGGGTAATTAAGGTAGCTTGTATCGGCCGGGCAGATAATTTGCGTCTCTGTCAAAAACAGCATTGCTGGACGGGCTGTCTCAAGATGGTGGTGGACAGCCAAGAGGTTAGAATGGAGCCCGCGGATGTTAGCGAGCCCCACCTCGAATAGTGGTGTTTTGGTGGGATAGTGCACCGCTGTACGACCAGTCCTAATATTGTGCGCTAACATGTTTGTTGGAGTGAGAGGTGTGAAATTGAGGTGTCGTTGCAGCGATTAGCATAGTTAACGTGTGTAGGCCTGTTTCGCCAGGGAACAGCCGACAGCTGATTTGCGCTGACTCTCCGCACGAAAGGGCCCCCGAACCCCCCCGGAAGTGGTCGCCGGGACCCACCGTCCGGTCACCAACCGGCACGACGGACCACCCCGAGATAATGCGTGGCATGGTGGGGCAGCCTCACGGACTGGTTAGGTCCGCTTGGGCCCCTGTACTGTACCACGGGCGGCCAGCGGAACAGCCGTTTCTTCGGGTCTTCCTGGGCGGAGGGTCAACAAAGTCAACCTGGCACTGGGTCGACGGAAGCCCACACAAACCACACGAATCGCAGCAACGACCCCTCAAGCTCTGGCTGTGCGATGACTGATCCCGAAACGCGGACACAAAATGCCCACTTGACGGGTTTTACGTCATGCGCACGGTGGTCGCTAGCCAGTCGGCTTGTATTTGCAGACATCTTGAATATATTCAGGATGTATGCACATACAAGGTTAATATGATTTCTTTAAATTAGATTGTTTTGCTTTGTTTTGACGTCAATAAGTGCCTGTAAAGGCCTATGTTGAATAAAGATTTTTGAATTTGAATTTGAATATAGAAAATTCGAAACACCGACAATGGTGGTTTATAAAGTGCTCAATTAAATCTTGTATGATCTAATTGAGCACTTTATAAACCACTTTATTAGTCACTGAAAACCACTATAAAACGTCACTAAGCTGAACACTATGGACACACTACACTTCACTATAAAACGCTTCCAAGTCGCAGATGATCGCACCAAGTCGCTTTGTATCGCTCGATTCGCTCGGTTTGCTCTCTTGAAAGGAATCCGTCCGCATTCGCCCTCACGGTTATAAGAGGGCCACATTGAAAGTTTTGCGTAACTTAAAAATAAAGCAGCGATGTAAAGTAATATATCTATAATAATAATAATAATAACTGTCTCGCTGCCGATGGACCCGCTAAGTGTAGGTTTTTTTATAATATTAATATTTTTTATATTTATGTTGTAAAAAAAATTATATTTAAGAAAAAAAATTAATAAAGGACAATAATAATAATAATTTTTATTTTTCTCCACAATCTTAATAACTATGCAGTAGTACTTATAGACAGAATGCACATAATATAAGATTATGAGAGACTGGTGCCTGAACTAAGCTGAAGCCTGTCTTTCTATTTTCTTTTTTTTTAAATTATTCTCCGTTACATTTTAAACATTTTTTCATACGCTCAAATCATTTTTTGAAACACGAGGACCACTGATCCAAGGACATGTTTTCCACATGCTGGTTAAAAGCCATGACGGTCTCTTCTGGTCCCGTAAAAGTTAAACCTCTCATCAAATTCTTTATTTTCGAGAATACAAAGAAATCGCATGGTGTAAGGTCCGAACTATGTGCGGGATAGATCACGAGTTCCACCTTTTGATTAGCCAAAAATGACTTTGATTTATTCGCGATGTGCGGGGCGGCATTGTCATGGTGCAGGATGATGCGACTTCTTGGCCGCTTTTCTCTGACTTTTTCAAACACACTGAGCAAACAAACGATAGTGTACCACTCAGCATTCATTGTTTTTTGATAGTCCAGCGGAATTGTGCAGACAAGACCAGTCTGAGAAAAAAAAACGTAATCATCTTTATATCCACACTTCTCACCTACTCAAATTTCGTCGGTCTGCTGTCACCTTCGAACACCCATTCACAAGACTGCTACTTTTTTCAGGGTCATAGCAATAAATCCATGTCTCGTCTCCTGTCACAATGTCATAAACAGCGTTTGAGTGTCCGTGATTGTATTTCAATAACATTTTTTTGCATCAATCCACACGAGCTTTCTTCTGTTCCGAGGTGAGTGCGTGAGGGATCCAGCGACAACAAAGTTTTGTAACTTTAAATGTTGGTGTAAAATCATTTGAATTTAGCTCATAGCAATCCTTAAATGTCCTCGAATCTCTTCATAGGTGATACGATAATTTTCTTCTATAAGCCGTGTGACAGTAGTCAAGTTTTCTTCGGTGATCGCAGTTGATGGCCGACCTTCACGAAACTCATCATGGAGAGAAAAACGACCACGATTGAATTCATCGTACCAGCGCCTCACGGTGCTGAGATGAGGTGCTTCAACCCTAAAAGCATTTTGAAGACGAGCAGCGCAATCTTGCGTAGAGAGAGAACTTTTAAAATTATAAAAAATCATTGCCCTAAAATCTTTTCGCGTCAGTTCCATTTTTGTGTCGGGCTGCAAACTTGAAATTGTGATACAAAACAAATGAAAAGCGATTTCCCGCTCATTTTTTAAAAATAGTAAATAAGTTTCTAATTTTCAAAATATATAACATTCCAATTTCAAATGTTGATGTGTGGCCAGCAGCGCAAAACATTAAGAGTGCCCCAGGTATAGTAGGACCGGCGAACATTCGAGGCATTTGAGAATGTTCGATTCTCGACTATTCCGTACCCGATCGATTGTTTGTCTTTCCTTCTTCTTCTTTTTTTTTTTAAAAAAAAACGTCGCCCCACACTTGGATTTTCTCCTGTGTCGTGGGTGCAGTTACAAACATAGAATATCACATGCACATACGCCCAGACCGGAACAAATTTCTGTAGGCCATACAAAATATCTGTCCCGAGCAGGAATCGAACCCGCGACCCGCTTTCCTTCTGGAAAGTTTCGTGATACACTCGATTATGTTCTGTCTTTATTAGAATGTTCTACCTCTGTCAGCCGGCATATCTAGAAGTTTCTAGATGCATTTCGATCTATATTTCATATCAGAAAGGTGCTCACTATTGTTGTCTCTTTCTTATCGTGGTACCTATCTCACTCACTCCTATTAAAAATATAGTCATATCGAAGTGTGCTTCGAAGGCTCATAAGGGGCCCTGAAACGGACTGAAAATTTTTTCAGACGCCTGAAAACAATGGCAACTTGGGTAAAATTTCTATATTCTAGTATGTGATAGAGCACCTCCTTTAAAGCGCTAAACTACGTTTTCAAGCTGCTGAAAACGCTTCAAAGGCCAAGAAAACCACGCCGGAAGTTTCTTATAATATCGGCGTAACAACAATGTTATTTAACACTATACACGGTTATTTTTTTTATCACCCGGACGCTTCAGGACACATCCATTATTATATAAATAATAAAAAAAATGAAAAAAAAGGAAAAAAATATAACAAAAACTCTAAAAATGCTGCTTTCAACTAGTGCAGCATATTTTGGATATTTTGGAAAATTAATATAAAATTAAGTAGACGAGTTATTTTTTTATTCATATTTAAATCATTATACTACCATGTTGTGAAGCGTCTCTTATATTTTCCTGGGTGATTAAAAAGTAATTTTAATCGTCTTGATAAGTCTTACGTTGAAGGTTGAAAGAATGCATTTTTTATTATAACAACCTATTCAAATATTATGTAATATTTGATCTATGACAATTGTATTTATGTTTTTTTTGTTTTTTTTATAAAAACGTCGCCCCACACTAGGATTTTCTCCTGCGTCGTGGGTGCAGTTACAAACATAGAATATTACATGCACATACGTCCAGACCGGAACACATTTCTGTAGGCCATACAAAACATTTGTCCCGTACGGGAATCGAACCCGCGACCCATTGCGCAGTAGGCGATCACTCGACCTTTTTTTACCGTTTGATTAGGCAAGGTTATCAAGGAACAACTACCTTAAAGGCAACTTTATTATAATGAAATTTAAACAACTTTAAATACTACTTTATTATAATTTACCAATAAAATTGATCAGTAGTTATTAACGAACTCGATAACTCGACAGAGGAAAACGAAAGTCTGTTCGTCGACGGTTATGGTCGATTCACTTGACAAATATGGCGTTTATACAACGATACAAAATGCCAATTGTCAGTTGATCGAAATAATATATCAAATTTAAACCCTACGTTCGCCTTTTGTCGATGAGATAGATGTAATACAAAATGTAATCACAGATCTTGATCTAGGATTTAGTTAACCACAGATCTTAAGATCTAGATTAAGTATAAGTACTACAAAATTTAACATCAAAATTGAGTTTTTTATATAAGACGAAGAGCAAAATTTTGGAAATAGGGACAGGTGGGATACACTGTCTCATAGTACCCCGTTCCATTGCGCCCCATACAGTATCTGAATCTTTTAAAAATATCTTTAAAATGTTGGGTTATGTTTTTCACTCCACATGTTACTGCATTTAATGCGTAAATTGATTAAAAATTATGCAAGAAAATATACCTCTTATTGATACTTTTCTTGTGAAATTGAAAATTTTTCGTAACGAAATTACAGCTTTGGAGCCCTCAAAACAATTTTTTTCACATTGAAACTTTGTTGTCGAAGACTGGTCATATTGCACTGCGCTATCATGTGCCGCACGAGACGCTCTTATTGATCGAAGCAAAAGTGCGTGAATTTGTTGTAAATTACAATAATTAGGTATCGCCTTTGTTTTATTGTACCCCGTGTTCCAAAGCGCCCCACTTGTCCCTACTTCTAAAATAAATAATAAAATCAATCCTCATTAGATTTACGTAGATTAGATTTAATTTAATTAGATTGAAGTAGGTACTACAAAACGAAGAGAGTATAGTTATTTTGAACCAAGCTCTACATCAGAAGCAAAAACGATAATAGGTCAAATAGATTAGTGTAAACTTACGCAGATGAAATTACAAGACAATTACGTTAAAAGAAATAATTTCAGAATGATTATAATGTTCCTTCTGCAAAACTGATAATTTGCTTATGTTAATCAATAACATTTCGTCGATTGAATAAATGAACGTCGCTCGGTAGCGCTGTGGACACGGCACTGACCTTCTACTCGGAAGCTCCTGCTTGCTACCGATGTGTGATGTGTTTTCATTTTTCGAATTTCATATGTACATTTTTCAGACCCTCCTACGGTGAAGGAAAATATCGTGAGGCAACATGCACACATCTGTGAAGAAGTTCAATGGTGTATGTGAAGTAGACCCATACGCATTTGGCCAGCGTGGTTGACTAAGGCCTAAGAACCCTAACTCGAGTAGGGTAGGGTCGAACTTACCCTAAATTAGGGTGTAACGACGATATAACGAATCAATTAAAATAGGTTCGACGAAAATTTGCGTACCTAATTTTTTTTATACCTCAGGACGTTAATACCTTCACTCAAAGTCTTGTGCTCTCTCAGCATTTTGTAACTATCCGTAACAGTAATGTTTGTAGCTAAGCTGAACTGTCACGTTACAATCACATCCGCTTTGAGTGTCTATTTTCTGAGATCGTGCCAAGTTTCTCGCTGATTCAAAAATTTTAAGAGATATACCAGTATAGGTACTCTTTTAAATCTATGTATATCTGGTAACTTTAATAGATTACCATAATAATATTATGTAAATACTTATGTCTTAGTTTCAATATATTGCTATAAGTTGGTCCATAAGTAAAGCAAACAATTTATACGGAGAGAAGGAATAAAAACGATTATTCTTGAATCATCGTATTTATACTCGTTATTTATTCCCCTTTGATACAATCATTTCTTCAAGCAGCGCATATGGGGCAGCCGCAGCCGCAATTACCAGCAAGGATCACCGAACCGAAGGCTGGTAGCTTGCCGCCGAACGCCACGGTTCCGGTGGCCGGGAGCGCGCCGCTGACCAGCGCGGAGCCCGCCGCGGTAACCGCGCCGGCGGCCGTCAGCTGGCCCTCGCCCACGGCGGTGAGCCCGGGGACTGCGGGCGCGGCGGCAGCGCCGGCAGCAGCACTGGCCGCGGCACTGGCGGCGGCGCTGGCGGAGGCGGCCCCTCCGCCCACACCGGCCGCGGCCAGCGCTTGGGCGAGCACGTCGATGTCGATCTTGAGCGGCGCGGCCGGCGCGTGCACGATGTGGGCGGGAGGTGGAGGGAGGTAGCTCGCTCCCACTAATGCCACCTACAAACAGATTATAGTTTAAGTTCTTCATGCCGTAAATTTTTAAATTTTAAATTTCGCGTTCATTCAAAATTTATTTTAAAATAAAACTATTAATCCTATTTTTAATATTATACCTTTATGTAAAAAAAATATTGTTAAAGTAAACAAACCTGGATCAGACACGCCTGGATGCAGAGCAGCAAGAGTCCGTAGGTCGACATTATGATGTGAGTTTATTAAATGGAGTTAAGCAAGTTAAGTCAAAGAAATTAATGATAATGGTTTATGTTTTTTTCGTTTATATACCATGCAATGTTGTAATATATTATCTAGGAGAGTCGTGTCGGCTGTCACCTGTTCCGTACGTGAATAAAGCTGTTTTTCTTATCCTCCACATGCGGAATAATTGCATTATCACCAGATAACAAAATTGTATAAAAATGTTACATTTTGACCATGAGTTATAGTATCTCATTTTTGAATCTTGAACGACCAACGTCAACAATGGCAGCCAAAATCATCATTCTCTGTGTTTCGGCCCTCTTAGTCCAGGTATAATCTAGTTTTGTTAGTGTAGTAAGCTTGATCAAGTATTCAAGTACCTAGTAGAGGTAAAACAGTGTACCGTGAAGATTATGTAACGGAATGGTTTAATAATACTTAAGACATTCTGCAAGTATTATTAATTCTCTCTTCTGTTTCAGCATTTGATATATAAATTGGCTTCGTTTTGTATTGCATATTGAAAGCAATTATAGTAACTCTCACTATATTGAATATTCGGTCTAATTAATTATATTATTATTGCAGAGCGTGCTGGGCAGTCTCATCTTGCCGCCACCTCCACACCACGGGATGTCCGCAGCGAGCGCCGCCGCCGCCGCCGCGGCCGCGGCCAGCGGGGGCGCGGCGGCGTCGAGCGCGGCCGCCGCTGCCGCTGCCTCGGCGTCGGCCGCGGCGGTTGCCCCGCTCGTGGTGGTGCCCGACCTCAGTAAAATCGTGCTCAGCGGCCCTTTGCTAGTCACCTCCATCTCGCCGATCGCGCCCACCGGCCTCTCCGTCACGTCGGAGAACAAGCTCGAGGCCCTCCTGGAAGTCACCGGTATACTGCCGTTTGCGAGCGCAGTAGCGTTCGAGGGAACGCTGGATACCGCCGGCTCAGGCGCTGCTAGCTGCGGCTGTGGTTCAGGCTCTATTGGCATCACTGAGATCAATTGTCATTAAGATTAATAGACATAATTATTTCAAACAAACTCAACTGCAATGTTAATATTTTTCATATAATTTCCTCGCCTAGATTAATTATGTTACTTTTTATCAGCCATATATCAAATCCAAATTCAGTTCAAATTAATCTGTTTACTTCGCGATAGTGACATAAACGAAACTGCACTCTTAAGTGATGAGCAGAAGCTCTTCAAATAGTAGCCGCGTACCGAGATACAGCGTTGATGGCCACACCACCAGGTTGACCTATGATGGAATGTCGTAGATGAAACAAGCTGTGTGTCCTTAACCCGCCATTTGCATTGGTGACGTCAATTTGACTTACATTATTGGTGACGCTGGTGTCACACACCGGTTTTCAATGAAAGGTTTTTCAAAATATTTTATTTAGTGTTCATTTATTTTTTTAATTATATGTTATATGACAATAAAACAAAGATATTTCCTTAATCACAGTTCGTTTATTTGACTTTTAAATTTTACTTAAAACATTTAAAACTACAAAATTTTTACACATAACTTTTTTTAAATTTGGGAACTCACAGCAATCATTACATTTTTGTAATTAGTTCAGTCTTTTCAATCTTTTTACACTAAGAATTTACATAAAATAAACAAAAAGTAGCATCCTACCAACAATAAATAACAACAATATAGATCTCAAAAATAACTATTCTTCAGTCAAACAGCTCCTGCGAGAGAGCACTACATGCTTAATACACAAATATTTCTAGCACTTGTGACAAGTATATTTTTGTTTTCCATAGCCCCCTGTTGCACCGGTCATTTCTTGATGGACAAACAGTCCCAGGTGCCTTACCTATGAAAAAATTCTGACAATCTTTAGTCTCATTGACTGTGGCAAGTTAGAGCACTAACACTAGGCCTATTAAACTTTTGACCACTAGCAATATTTTTTTATTATTTATTATCAGGCAACTTAGGCCCATAGAGATATACCTTACAAACTAACATACATAATATATATATGTATAACAATTTGGTTATTGTAATAGAACTTTAAAGCTATATTAGTAAAGAAAATTAAATATTTGCCGTATTCTGCGGCATGCCGATGGTATTAGGTATTCGTCCCCGAAATCGCCTAAACACCACACCCTTTAGCCAGAAGTCCTCCTCCAAGAAAGTGTCCAGCGCAATGTTTGGGACCCGAACCACAAATGCTTTAAAACTGGCATTGTGGCGCGACTCCAGCGGCTGCACCCTCAGAACGAAGTTGGCCTTCTTCTGGATGTACTGTCCCAGATCCTGCTCTGTGGTGGTGTAGTGCAGGCGGGACAGGTACAAGGCCGTAGTCGGTGCCGCGGCCCTCAGCAGGAAGTTGGGCCCTGTCGGTGCGGTGCCGCAGCGGTTCTGTGTTCCCCTTTGGCGGCGCACTCTCTTCTTCTCGACCTTGACGAAGCCGTCGTCGTCACGGTCCTCGACGACGGATCGTCTCCTCTCGGCACTGCTTGAGCCGAAACAGTCGCGTAGTCACGAGGAGACGATACCGTGACCTTGCTTCCTGTGATTGGCACTGTCGACGCTCGTACCGCTGACTGACGCATGTATTGCGGCGGGCCGTGCAGGCGGCGGCGGCGGAGGCGCAGGCGGGGTGCGGCTGGCGGGTTGCGGGGTGCCGGTCGTGGCGAACAAACTGCTGACTTGCAGCTCGACGCCGGCGACGATGTCACGCACGCACCGCGCCTCGTGTTCACGTTCGAGTCATCGCTGGATGACCTAGATGCGGAGAGTGACGCGCGCAAGCTGTCAACTTCTTTGCGCAATTCACTCACCGTATTCTGTGATGCCTCAAATTTCAGCATCACGTCCGCCATACTCGCCTTCAGGGCGACGATGTCCTTAAGCAGTACAGTTACGTCGACGTGGTCGAAAGTGACGGGAGGTAACTTGCTGAGATCTCTCGCCACGAACGTAGGCACGTCGTCTGGATCGGTTTCTTTGAGCAGGGTTATGATTTCCTGCAGGCTCTTCTGCGTTCCATCACGCCGTCGAGACACCATCTGGTCCAGCTTGTTTAAGGACCGGTACAACAGCAACTTTGCAGCTTTAATGTCGTCCTCGGTAAAGCTGGACTTACAAATCTGCATCGCGCTGACCTCGTCCATCACGTCCAGCTTTTGTTGCAGAAACGCGAGGAGCTCGTTTGCCACTAGGCCGGACTCGCCCATAGTGTCAGCTATACTCTAGCAACGGCTTACGCCGCTCTACACGTATTTAAATAAAGACACGAGCGCACGTCTAGTCACAACCGAGCGCAGCGAAACAATGATCACATATTACACTGCTCACTAGGAATGACCTTTTTTACACTAACACACTGTACACTAGCACTGTATGTAGCGTTCATGTCGCTGTGTATGGAGGCGCGCGCGCTCCGTGCCCGCCCGGCAGCTCGCGCCCGGTGCCACGCCCACGCCAGCCCGCCCACCGCCACAATGCCCACCAGCACGAAATTTTGCTACATAGTGGTGGTGGTCATATCTTTGATCTGATCACCTAGCACCTTAAGATCTTTATCAAAACCACTTGACCTAATTTCCATGGTTGAATTGGGAATGGTAATATTTATAATGTTGTTGATAGAAGCTGTATCTGGTATGATGAAATTTGACTGAATTATAATATTATTAAAGAATTGGCGGTCCGAGGTAATGGTAAAAGAGTCACTCTTGATGTTGCAGCCGTTGCTAAGTGTGATTCCGCCGAAATTGGTGAGATGTTCCACAGTGATCAGCTGGTTCACATATTATCCTTACAGAACATTCTCCGCAACACGCATATAAATATGAATTTGTATCATTAAGTTAAGACCAGTGATGTTCACAGGTAACAGCTTTGGTTTTACAGGTTTGTGGTATTGAATCTTTGATACACAGGCTTTGGTCTGATTTGAATTGATAGAGTGGTGATCGCAGCTGACATAAATAAACATCGACGTCATTCGATAAACACGCCCGTAATGCATTATCGCTTACAGGTAGGAATCCGTCTTTCCGTAAGTTGATCGCAACATGTTTCGCGATCGAAAGTAGGGTGACCATGTAGTTGTTAGTTTTTCTTGGAATGGGAACGAGCTTATAAATATCAAATATTTATCTGCTCACCAAAGGAATTTTGAATTCAAATAGTGAGTATGCCTTGGTTATCCTCCCGTGACCGTCCCGTTTCCGTACAGTGACCACAACCAAGTAAGATGTTATACACATTTAATTACATATAATATTCACATACATTTTACAATAAAGCTTTAATACACCAGATATTATCGTCCAGTACACATACTTACTTACAGCATCACCATCATCTCAGCATATATGCGTCCCACCTACTGGGCAAAAGCCTTCCTACATGGAAGAAACCCAAGAGGACGGTTGCAATAGCATCCCTGACCAACGGCTTAACGTGCCTTCCGAAGCACAGAGGAACTAGTTTCACTGTGCTTCGGCTGCGATTTTATTTCGTTATATGTACCCAGTAATAAAATTTATTTCTTTTGACTTGTTCATCCAAAATTTACAACTTTCAAAAATTTTCAAAATTGAAAAAGACGCCTACTTTACCCATATCTCTTTAAGGGTTTCCTTCCATTTTCATTGGATCCCATCATTAGATCTTAACTTTGTTGACTTTGAAACCACTCCAGGAGTATACCTATCGAAAACGAAAATAATGTTGAAAATCGGTCTACAGTTGGCGGAGTATAATCGCGTAGTATTTATACATACAAAAACGTTGGACATACTTATAAAATTAAAAGGATATTTATAACATCCCATCATCAGATCCTGACTTTGGTGACCTTGGTACCATCCCAGGAGTATACTCTATATAATACAAAAAGATTTTTGAAAATCAGTTCACAATCGGCGGCTTAATCGCGTAAAATACACACAAATAAAAACAACATACGCATCGAATTTATAACCTCCCCCTTTTTTAAAGGTCGGTTAATAAAACAACAAAAAGAAAGAAAGAATCTTTTTATTTTACAAAATATATCATATATAGGGCATATAATACGAGGACCAAAATACGGTGTGGTACAGCTGATCATTGGGGGCAAAGTTGAGGGAAGGAGAGGCATAGGTCGAAGATAAACGTCTTGGTTAAAAAGCATCCGCCAATGGACAGGTTGAGCAACTCTTTAAGCTAGCAAGGGACAGTGAAGCGTTGAATAGAGTGATAGCTGACGTTGGGGGAACCTGACATGGCATTTAGGGAGGACGAAAAAAAATTAAAGAGGTACTAAATGGCACCGTTAAATCATAATTACGAGTATGTAAATAATATATTGCAATAGTTAAGTCACTCAATTAGTTAATCAATCAATTCATAAGGAGAGAAATCAAAGACTAATATTCTTGAATTATCGTATATCGTTATTTATTCGTCTTTGATACGAGTATAATAATTACTTCAAGCAGCGCAAATGGGGCAACCACAGCCGCAATTGCCAGCAAGGATCACCAAACCGGAGGCTGGCAGCTTGCCGCCAAAGGCCACGGTGCCGGTGGCCGGGAGCGCGCCGCTGACCAGCGCGGAGCCCGCCGCGGTGACCGCGCCGGCGGCCGTCAGCTGGCCCTCGCCCACGGCGGTGAGCCCGGGGACTGCGGGCGCGGCGGCAGCGCCGGCAGCAGCACTGGCCGCGGCACTGGCGGCGGCGCTGGCGGAGGCGGCCCCTCCGCCTACACCGGCCGCGGCCAGCGCTTGGGCGAGCACGTCGATGTCGATCTTGAGCGGCGCGGCCGGCGCGTGCACGATGTGGGCGGGAGGTGGAGGGAGGTGGCTCGCACCCACTAATGCCATCTGCCAACAGATTATTGATAAAGTTTTTCATTCCGTAAATTCTCATTTTAAACTACTCTTATTAAAAATCTTTAAATTTCGCGATCATTCGTAGAACAAACTTAGTTTTAAAAATGAAACTTTTAATGATATTATTTAATAATATAATAATGATTTCTTTTTATTAATATATCATTATAACTTGTACATCTCTACATCTTCATCTACTTCTCTGCTTCACCGGAATGTTGACTGGTAGATATTAATACTCCATAAATTAAGTAGATTAAATTTTTGGATGTTCATCATCATCATCACAGCTCATATAAGTCCCCACCGAGGAGCACGAGCCTACCCTAACTGTTAGGGCTATTAGGCCTTTTTCAAACCACGCTGGTCCAGTGCGGATTGGTTGACTTCACATACCTACACCTTTGAATTACTTTGCAGATGAATGCAGGTTTCTTCACGATGTTTTCCTTCACCGTAGGAGCGTCAGATAAATGTACATATATTAAATTCGTGAAACGAAAAACACATTGGAACATGGCAGGATCGATCGCGGGCCTCCCGATTCTACTCGGAGCACAGTCCAGTGCCGAGGCCACAGCGCCAACGACGCTCTTTGTTGTTTGATGTTGGATGTTGATACGTAGTTATTAAAAGTGAATAAAGACAATATTGACTTTACAAAGAATAAAGATCAATACAGCTACAAATTTCGTAGGGGCTGGTAAGAGAGCTCGGTGGCTAAGTTTTTAACATTTTTTTATATTAAGACATATCAAAGACATGGTAAGAGCTCGGTATCTTACCACGTCTTTGATATATCATATAAAAAATTGAAAAAAATAATTGTTATTATTTAAAAAAGTAAAATATTCTGATTTTAAATTGAAATTAGGATCATCACCACAGCTCATATACGTCCCGTCCGAGGGGTTCGAGCCTACCCTATGTTAGGGTGATTAGGCCTTAGTCAAACCACGCTGGCCCATTGCGGATTGATCGACTTCACATACACCATTGAATTTCTTCGCAGATGTATGCAGGTTGCCTCACGATGTTTTCCTTCACCGTAGGAGTGTCAGACAAATGTACATATGAAATTCGAAACGAAAAACACATTGGTACATGGCGGGTCTCGAACCCCGACCTCCCGATTGGAAGGCAAGTGCCAACAGCGCCACCGACGCTCCTTATTAAGATAAATTAAGCTCCAAATTAAGATAAAATACTATAATAAACAAACCTGTACCAGGTACGCCTGGATGCAAAGCAGCAAGAGTCCGTAGGTTGACATTATAATGTGAGTTTATTGAACTGGAATAAGCAAGAATGTCAACGAAAGTAATGATAATGTCTTATGTTTTCTTCGTTTATATACCATTAAATGTTGTAATGTATTATCTAGGAGAGTCGTGTACGTTGTGTCACCTGTTCCGTACGTGAGAAAAGCTGCTGTTCTTATCTTACACATGTGGTATAATTGCATTACTACCAGATAACAGATTTATATAAAAAATAACATTTTTACCGGAAATCATAGTATTTCATTTGAATATCAAGCTAACAACGTCCACAATGACAGCCAAATTCATCGTTCTCTGCGCTGCGGCCCTCTTAGTCCAGGTATGACTTTGGCAAATTATTTGGTGGGCAATGTAATGAAACCCAATTAAACATAGTAACGTACCACGAGGATAAGGTATTGACATGGTTTGATACTACTTGCAGAGCGTGCTGGGCAGTTTGATCGTGCCGCCGCCACTTCCGTACCACGGGCTGTCTGCAGCGAGCGCCGCCGCCGCCGCCGCGGCCGCGGCCAGCGGGGGCGCGGCGGCGTCGAGCGCGGCCGCCGCTGCCGCTGCCTCGGCGTCGGCCGCGGCGGGCGCCCCGCTCTTGGTGGTGCCCGACCTCAGCAAAGTCGTAATCAGCGGCCCCTTGCTAGTCACCTCCATCTCGCCGATCGCGCCCAGCGGCCTCTCCGTCACCTCGGAGAACAAGCTCGAGGCCCTGCTCGAAGTGACCGGTGTACTGCCGTTTGCGAGCGCAGTGGCGTTCGAGGGGAAACTGGACACCGCCGGCTCTGGCGCTGCTAGCTGCGGCTGTGGCTCTGGCTCTATTGGCCTTACTGAGATCAACTGTAAATAAAAGCTTATTTGAGACTTATAACAAACAGACAGAAATGCGTTGGTTAATCGAACTGATGTTATTACGAGAAATATACAATGCAATGTTCATCGTTTTTTTAATTCCCTTCAATTATGTACACAGCTCTCGTGATGTCACTGGATGGAGATCATTAGGTGACAGTGACAGTATAGGTTAAGCAACGCACAAGTGACTGACATCAGATTCCAACACACATAAATAACTTCTTATCCTTACGTATAGAATCTATAACACGATTGTAATGTATTTGATAACTGTTTTTTGTATTAGGTAATTATAGTATGGGCGCAGTATATTACATGAACATTTATAGTACCTACAGATATTTGACATACTCGTACCTACTAACTTTTATAACATACCTAATTTTGTACATTAATTAATTGTTGACCATTTGAAAAATATACCCGATTTCATATCGTCAAAGCTTAGTCTTTTGAAGAAATTAATTGAGAAATAATTTAATCACTAGCACTAATTTTGGCCGGTTGCTCAAAGCAAAGGAGGGTCATGTGTTTATCAGTTTATGTATGTATGTTTGTTCCTTTGCGCCACTATGTTGGTCAAACGCGTATATCGATTTTGATGATTCTCGTGTCAATTGATTAATTTTATTCTTGCAAGTAGCACTAAAGACATGACAATTATCAAAATCCAATATGGTGACCATCAGGCGCCATATTGTATTTCATCCCCGATTCAAAGTATATTCTATTTATGACTGTGCATGTTCGATGTAAACTGGTGTTTCATTCAGTCTAGTTATTATTGAACTAAACTCACAAAAAACAACAACTAAATCGAAATGTTTTCTGATAGAGGATATTGTAATATTTTTTTGTAAGAGAATTTGGCAACAGCGATCTTGTCTTAGCGGCATAGTAATATTATTACATCGCATTTCCATTCTTCCATTTTCTTCCACTTTCTCTATTCTATGACATCGACCCATTGACCTGTGGCCTCATATGAGCATGAATATAAGCTGTTTTGCTTCTGTGAGATAGAGTTACTTATAAAGTCAATATGACAGTGTATACTCAGTATGATTTGAATTGAAACAGTTTCCTTATCTGTACAACACACTGTGGTCATAATCGTGACAGTTCAGTAAAATGACTTCCGCGCAAATCCAAATTCACACATTAATTATTAGAAAAATATGATTTTCCCAGACAAAAAATCAACAGTAAGTAACTATAACAGTTACTTACTGTTGATTTTTTGTTACACAAAAATGGACTACTTTTTTATTGAACCCTGTTTAAGAAGAAATTAAGAAAAGCTCAGCTAAAATTTTAATTCCTTAAAATTTGTGACGGGACGCCTTTTACAAAAATTACACAGATTTTTTTTTGTAACCACACCATATTTAAAATATGTTCATTAAACAATTTATTAATACGTTTTGATAACCTTGCGTAACATTAAAAGTATTTTAAGTTTCTTTCTCTTCAGGGAAATCTTTTCGTAAAAAACTTACCTATCTAACAGTTTCTTTTATTTCAGTGGTTCTTAACCGGTGGTCCGCGGACCTCTGGTGGTCCCTGAAGCAGCGGTGGTACCTCGTCCCTAAAAGGTTAAGAACCACTGTTTTATTTGCACCATACTACATACAAACTTTTCTATTAATTAACTGGCTATTTCACCTCTAATACGAGATCCTTGTCCAGCAATAGGTTAAGGTACATATTCTAGGTTCAGTGAATGTTGAACATTTGTATGGAACAGCTGATTTTTTTTGCGATTTCAAAGTTGGTCCCATAGTGAAAGTTGTTCAGTTTGCTTGTCTCAACAAGCACACAAATTTTTTGTGATAATTAAATAATAAACTTGTATATAAAAATAAAACGCTGTGTGTAAAGTTAGTCTCGTAAAAACTCTGAAACGGTTCGACAGATTCTTACGAAATTTTCTGTGTGTGTTTGAATAGGCCCAAGGAAGGTTTAAACGTACAGTTGGACTCGGTAGATGGCGCTGTAATCGGGTGGGACAACGTCCGCCGGGCCCACTAGTTACCAACAATTATTATTTATATTATTTTAAACTTGTCTTTAGGATATTCCTTATTATTTTTCTTTTTAAACCTATCAAAGTAAATAAAAGAAGAAAGTAAATGTTCAAATCGGTCAAGCGGTTTTTGAGTTTTAGCGAGATTAACGAACGGCGATTTGATTTAATGTATAAGAAGACTAGCTGTCCGCTCGCGTTATTTTTGTTTCCCGTGAATTTTTTTTACCCTATGTCCTTCCCCTAGTCTCGAACTATCCCTATACCAACTTTCATTAAAATCGGTTCAGTAGTTTCGAAGCCTATTCAATACAAATAAACAAACAATCAAATCTTTCATCTTTATAATATTACTAGCTTTCCGCTTGCGACTTCACCTGCGTTATTTTTGTTTTCCCGTGGGATTTTTTTCCTGTAGCAAAATTACCCTATGTCCTTCCCCTGGTCTCGAACTATCCATATACCAACTTTTATCAAAATCGTTTCAGTAGTTTTTAAGTCTATTCAATACAAACAAACAAACAATCAAATCTTTCCTCTTTATAATATTGGTATAGATATAGATTAGTATAGACTAGTGGGCCCGCAGACGTTGTCCTGCCCGATTACAGCACCACCTATCCGGTCCAATCGTACGTTTAAACCTCCCGTTGGCCTGTTTAAATACACACATAAATTTTTAAAGTATCTGTCGAGCCGTTTTCGAGCTTTAGCGAAACTAACACACAGCGATTCATTTTTATATATAAGAAGAAGATTAAAACCAATAGTATCAACTTCCCCTGCAACTCAATACGTAAATAGTGTAAATATTTGTTAAGTACATCCACAAGCGATATCTACGTAACGTTTTTCTCGAAATCAATACAGAGTACAGTCTTGCAGAGTAAACTGAACGTCAGTCTACGTCCCGGTTCTTCAAAGCGAAATTCCTGTGTAGCAATTTAAAGTTTGCCGAAGTCGCACAGTCACCTCCTGCGGGGAGAAACTTAAATCGACTCGTTTATCGATGGCTCACGAACGATTACCCCTATATTGCCGTTTTATTAGACCATCCAGGAGCTCGCTACAGCCGTGTGTACTTTTACAACTATTTTAATGGAGTAAGGGTTGACTGTACATGGCTCGTCACTTAATTTAAACTTAATTTGGCTGAGAATGATGCTCTATTTAATCTGTTTCGCATTATTTTGGCAGCAGAAAAGAAAGTTAAAATACTTGTTTTCGGAAAACACCGAAAGAAAAGAAAAAGTTATAGGTATGTATACATGAAAGACTGCTTTTAAAATTAAATTTTCACAGG
Organism: Schoenobius gigantellus; assembly: GCA_963935595.1. Classification (NCBI taxonomy): domain Eukaryota; kingdom Metazoa; phylum Arthropoda; class Insecta; order Lepidoptera; family Crambidae; genus Schoenobius; species Schoenobius gigantellus. The sequence continues at coordinate 32,171,637 of OZ012548.1, forward strand.
ACAACAGGAAAGTTTTCATATTTTTTTTATTTTTTTATCAATCGATGTGAACATTCTTAATCAAGAATATATCATGTAAAATAGCCGTGGAAAGGTGGTAAATTTTATCAAGTGTCTTACTTATTATTATTATGGACTTGGAGGAATAGCAAATACTTTTTATAAATGATATAGTCATTCATAAGAGATACGTATTTAATTTGTGTAATTGTATCACTGAAATTTCAGTGAGGAATTTAACCGGAGGTAGATTCTGTACCAGGGTCGCCTGCTTGGGTACCTCCCTCTTACCTATTTCTGCCGCAAAGCAGCACTGCTCGCAGTGAAATTGTTGGGTGCCATGACTTTACATCTTACGTCACAAGTTGGTAACGTACACTGTGGTTCTTGCGGAGGCCGCAGATTTGCTGCAAAACACACAAGAACTTCACGTACTATAGGTGATTGTTACCACCACAGAACACAGAAAGAGGTCTTTCTGTGTTCTGTGGTTACCACTTACCATCAGCTTATCATGCATCTTACCATGCTTGTTTGCCAACCCACTTGTATGAGAATGTCGGTAATTAGTTCTAAATAAAAAATAATTTTATTATCTAAGCCTTCTACTTAGTTTGTTAATAATATTCACTATGACTATGTGTACATTAATTACTATAAATGAAATGCCCCAGACACAGCAGTAAGAGTCTACTCACGCCTATCCACTCTAGCCATTGGCAGGTACGGTGCGCAACAGCATTTCACTTCGGAAAAAGGTAAGGTTTAAAAAAGTTGCATATTTTGACATTTATTGATTATAGTATTAGGTAATTTACCATTGATTTAGATATCTGAATATTTATATACTTCAAGGAATAATAAGATTGTTTCCCATAAATTATACATAATTTATGTTTCCTATAAATTATACATAATTTATGGGAAACAAATTAATACGTAGGTAGGTATTTTCAATCGCTGTGGATTATGTATTTACTTTTTCACATCTATTCGAAAAGAGCTACTTGGTTCCTCGTAAACAGGGATAAAACAGTAGATCGTTCACCACGGGAAGATAGTGACCGATTAATAGCGAGGGACAAAACTCACGAGGTAGGAATCGGACTTTCTCCTAAGTTCTACACAGTGCTTTATACTACACCTGTGAGGAACATTTAAAAACTTGTTTGATTGAAATTGTTTATGGAATTATGTAATCCGGCATCTCAATATTTACATTTCTATTGAAACTTATCCAACTTTGTATGTATACAGCCATTCAATTACAGCACGATGTAAAGTTGAAATAACATAAAGTTAAGTAAGTATTAATTAAAGAACATATTTAAAAAAAAAACTTTATTATATTTTACTTTCAACTATTTCTTTAAAATAACATAGATTTGGGCAAAATATTTACCATTTTTTCAACGATGAAAATGAAAAATATTGGCTGAATAGCTGACCGGCAACAGAAAAAAAACTAAATAAGCGGAAAAGCGGCAATCCGAACATCATTTGTTTTCTAGAATTTTGTTTATATTTCCGTAGAGATTTGTATAAATATAAGTGTAGGGTGCTCATCATAGAAGGATTATGATGAGCGCCCCACGCTTTTATTTTTAACGGACTTCAAAAAAGGAGGAGGTTATCAATTCGGTTGTATTTTTTTTATGTTTGTTACCTCATAACTCCGTCATTTTTAGACCGATTTCCAAATTCTTTTTATATTTGATAGAGTCCCAGTAGTAGTGGTCCCATGGTCACCAAAGTCAGGATCTGATGATGTGATCCCATAGAAAATCGAGGAAAACATTAATTTATAGGTATTAAATTAGGGTTTCTTTCACTAAAAAGTAAAAAATATTTTTTTTTATAAAAAATAAAACCGACTTCAAAAACACTGAAAACTTAAAAATAATAGTGACAAATTTTAACACTTTCTAGGACATCATCGTTTGGCGCCGACTTCAATATAGAAGTGTGATGTTGTCTGTACCTATTCTTATATTATTTTTAAGTTTTCAGTGTTTTTGAAGTCGGTTTTATTTTTTGTAAAAAAAATTTTTTGTCCTAAAGTTTTTGGATCATCTTTTTCTCATAGTTGGTACCTAATAAAAAGTAGTGTCCACCTCGTGAGCAACACTATTGCTCCAGCGACGTACTTTGAATCCCTCGCTGCGCTCAGAATTCTACTTTAGAAATTTAAGTCAAATTATTTATTCGGAATTTAGAATTCTTTACTTCGCTCTGGATCCAAAACACACCCTCGAACAAACGACTATTTCTTAATTAATTATTAATTTTTTACAAAAAACTTCGTGTTGCCCAGGATTTTTATTATAATGGAGGAATGAATGGCTCTCAGTTTTTGTAGTGTGCGTGCATGTTGAAGAATGACTTATGTGGTTGAACTAAAGTTTCTTCCTGCATAAAGTAAACACTGTCATCCACAGATTTAAAATAAAATATATTTTTGTTCTTTTTTAATATTTAAAAGAATGCATCATTTTTATAAAAAATATATCAAAAACCTTTAGACAATACAACAATTTAAAAAGCCATAGATTTGGAATAACCTGAATGTCAATCTGTCTTTTTCGTCACTTTTATATGAAAAATTTTAAATTCATAATTTTTTTGATCCATAATTCATAATTTTTATACTAACCTTGTTCTTACAAGAATGAACATGACAAAATAAGAATTTACCAATTTGATGCAGTCCTTTTGAAGTTATACGCGTACATATAATTCGGCGATGCATTTATATTTATACACATAGATATCAAAAGATCATAATAATTTATAAATACACACCTAACCAAATACAACAGATTGACACATCTTAACAGTTTTCATCTTCATTTATATCTTAAGGCGCATAGTGGTCCCAATGACCTTGCGTCGATCGTGAGAGTGAGGAGAATATTTAAGCAAACCTTTACGCGTAATTATTTCAATTAAAAATTAATAAAGGCGAACAAGAAAAATCTAAAAAGACCATCCGCTGGAATATTGTTCACTTTTATTGAAATTAAAAGTATATGATTTAACCTAAAATTTACGACGCGATTAGGTTTAAAGTTTTAAAATCGAAGCATGTTTGGGTCACATTTTAACCAAGTTTTAATTAATTTATCAAAAAATAAAATAACAATCCTCTAAAGAATTCGTTGAATAATAACATATCTATTTTAAAGATTTATTTTATTCAATATTTATGAAGAGAACCGGTTTTTTCTGCAGTGATTTTTTATGATTGACCCTACTATGCGCCTTAATTAACTTACAGATATTTCATTCGCATGAAAGCAAGGAAACCGAGACACCTAAAACAAAACATAACGTAAATGCATTCGCTGACGGAAACAACAGTTCCATGAATTGTTAAGCGGATTGCAAGGGGTTATTTCTTTCACCGCTGCACGGCGTCGTCAGGGTATCATGTCAAAACACGATGATATATAAACGAGCCTCGTGGCTTACTGCCAGACCTGTCTAGCAGTCGGCCGAGACACACAGACGCTAGAATCCTATCTTTAAACAAGATTTTTACAGGCCTCGGATAATAACGAACGAAACGCTTCTAAACACAAAAAGTATTATTTATTGAAGAAAAATATAAGTTTAGCTTAGCTGAACGCACATGTCCACGCCGCGCCGCACGCGCCACATGCACCGTACACGCCGCATTTTTGGAATTCGTTGTATGAAATTACCTATATGAAACCTGGCACATTTGGCCGCACCGTACACTCCGAATTTAAAAGTGCGTGTCGGGCCACGCGCAGTGTAGGGTTGGGTAGGTGCAAATGCCAACTTGAAGTTCACACTCACACCTCACAACACGTTACTAATAAATTACGCATTATCGGTTCGTAAATTTATATTCAGTACTAATTTTCAATGAAATTTTACTTTTCCGAGTAGGTACGAGTACATTTTATAAGTTGGTCGTCTATAACTTTTTAGTTTGTACTTAGTACTCAACTCTGATATTTTTCCTTTAAACTTCGTTATATATTGTAATTTTTTGTAATTTTTACCTGTTATAATTTTTTTCACGTGTCCATCTACAAGTTTATTTTTTAATTACCAAAAAAATGTTGTGTGCTCTTTTAGACAAGCAAACTGAACAACTTTCACTATGGGACCAACTTTTAAATCGCAAAAAAATCAGCTGATCCATACCAAAGTTCAACAATCACTGAATCTGATTTTTTGCGATTTCAAAGTTGGTCCTATAGTGAAAGTTGTTCAGTTTGCTTGCCTGAACATGCACAGAAAATTTTTTTGGTTATTAATTATATAACCGTTTAGCAGATAGAGGGGGGGGGGACATTTACCTCTAACAAAAATTTGCCCTTAAAACCAGATATTTCAGAAACGGATCCCTAAATCGGAAAATGGTGTTCTGAACGATTAATTTATAAATATATAAAATAAAGGAGAAATTCCCATCTATAGACGCACGCACAGGCGGTAACCGCTTATGATAGAAACGTGAAATTTGGACAGTTGTTTTAATTCAAAATGCGGGCGCACACTAAGAAGGGATTTTAAAAAATTTCAACCCTAAACGGATAAAACAGGGGTTGCATGTTTGTATGGAAAAATGGTTAAATTAGGAACGATTTTGAAAAAACTCGAGATTCGTGCTCTTAAAAACATTTCATTGAATACGTGTTTCGTGGTTTATTGAAATTCACCCCTTTAGGGTGGAAAATAGGAGTTGAAAGTTTCTATGGAAAATATTTAAAATTTGCTCCTTTTTTATGATTATCCAAGCTCCTAAATATAACAGCCTTCTATATAATAATCTACAAAATTATTTTTCCTACAGGAAAATATATATTTCCCACGGGAAAACAATAATAACGCGGGCAAATCCGCGAGTGGAAAGCTAGTAAATTTCTAAGAAGTAACAAAAACTGTTCTCAAAGAACATGTTGTATTTTATTTTTGTTTGCGTCTGATGAGATCGTCAATAAATTAACTGTAGCTTTTTTGCATTGTACATTATACAATTATAAGGAATTAAAATCAGTGCAAAATTATTTTTTTCAAAACGTTCTAAAAATAAGTTTTTGCACAGCCTAACCGTTCATAATTCTGCAATCCACATGGTTCATATAAAAACTCCTTTTGAGGAGTGGTCGTCAAAGCGTGTCCCTGGATTCACTAAACCTATTTTTAAGTAAAATTCGGAGCACGTCCCTAATTTATAGGTCCATTTTTATAGATCTTTTCGTTTTATAGGTTTCCTTCGATCCCTAAGTTACGGAGAACCTCTTAGCTTTGGAATAAAGTATTTGATTGATTAATTAAGCGCCTGTTTAGGTATGTACTAGACAGCTTATTTAAAGCTTTATTTATAGAAATAAAAATAGAATGAACGTGGGAGAGACTTAATAGCGAGTGTGTCGCGTTAAACACTAATTTAGTGGGAACAAGATGAATTACCTGATTAATATTAATCAATTAGATTAATTTTTTTACCGCCTCGTGGTTGAGAACACCGGATGTTGATTGAGAGATCCAGGTGGGTTATTGTCTAAGAAAAAATCTATCACGATGGCTTATAATTTGGCAGCCATTACGCCGTGAAGATAAGGAACACAACAGTGATAGGAGTGTTGTGTTTCGACAACAAGGGGTAAGATAGCCAGTTCCTAAGTTATTGAGGAGTCCAGGTGAAGCTCGATTCCACCTTCGGCCTTGTGGTCACTTACTCTAGACCTTAATCAGGTAAGATTAAGGTCAAGAGCTTTCCTGTCGTATGTAAAAATGTAGAGTATTTCTTAGAATCTATAAATAATGCAAAAAAAATAATATGGAACTCTTAATAATATGTTTTTAACAGGACATAAATTCATGAGGGCTGGGAGAAATTTCGCTGGCTTATTATGTATAGCACCAACACAGCTCACCGAAAACACGATTCTCAATTGCTCTTTGATTAATGAATTGAGAATTTTGTATGGAATTTTAATCTTTGATGAATTCCGAAATTCAATAATTTTTTTAATGTCCACACGTACAATTTTTCTTGTATATTATTGAAATTAAAATCCTTTTGAAGTTAAAGGGTATGCATTCCTGTAGTATACCTAGTAATTCAAACAATAAGGTGGATTCGAAACATAAGATACTGACACTTCAGGCAAGATTATATGGATTTGATTCACATAATCACACACAAATTGTTACGTATTGTAAGAAATCAGAAGAACAGTTGTTAAAAAAGATTCAAAAAACAAGATTCAATCACATACTGAATTTAATTTAATAGTTCAATACAAATTAATATTTTAAGGCCAAATGGTTTCATAATACAAATTTTCACCAATTACCATCATGAGTAAACACGTATCTAACCACAAATCGCACTGTATGCTCGTCAACTTTACCGCACGACGGTATATGAGGAAACTGGACTTAACACTTTTTTTTAAACCACCCATGAGGGAGTGGAGGCGAAGAATCCTCATGGATACTTGAACAGCCGGCCGAACAGGTTATGTCGGAATCTTACCGACCAAACTCCGCCTTTTGCCTAACCCGAAGGTGATTTTGGCTTCATCGGATGGCAAACGATGAATGGCTCAGGAAGGGGGACGGTGCAACGCTGTCCCAGATTATACTAGGGCATATGTGCATGAAATCGATCGGGAACCAAAGTGGGTCGATCGCATCTGATGGGGAGATTTATCACTGAATTCCAACGCATTAAGTATATAGAAAAATTTGAGTGACGTCACAACTCGCCTGCTTTATCCTAACAATACAAGGTTATTTTTTAATTATCACAAAAAATTTGTGTGCTTGTTCAGACAAGCAAACTGAACAACTTTCACTATGGCACCAACTTTGAAATCGCAAAAAAAAATCAGCTGTTCCATACATCTAGGTTCAGTGAATGTTAAACATTTGTATGGAACAGCAGATTTTTTTTGCGATTCAAAGTTGGTGCCATAGTGAAAGTTGTTCAGTTTGCTTGTCTGAACAAGCACACAAATTTTTTGTGATAATCTATACTAATATTATATAGAGGAAAGATTTGATTGTTTGTTTGTTTGTATTGATGAATAGGCTTCGAAACTACTGAACCGATTTTGATGAAAGTTGGTATAAGAATAGTTCGAGACCAGGGGAAGGACATAGGGTAATTTTCCTACGGGAAAATAAAAAATTCCCACGGGAAAACAAAAATAACGCGGACGAAGTCGCGAGCGGAAAGCTAGTTAAAAAATAAACTTGTATATTCACGCAGTACTGGGAATCGTTGAAGAGCGTGTGTCTCAACGCATAGATCCTGGCATAAATCCGTTTGCTAAACGAGAGTGCTACGCCGAACCGATGCGAGCAGTTTTGGCGCGTAGTCCTCCCTCTAACTCATATTGGAATGGTATTTTGATGGCCCTTGGCAGATATAAACATGAGCCATTACACAACTTCATATAACAAATCTATTGATACCACATTCAATAGACTGCAAATAAGGCACCGTGAATTACTGGATTTGCAACAATCGCTCTCATACATTTATGCGTTTCAACTCAGATTTAGAAATATTTCTAAAGTAATGAACGAGCTGGTGACTCATTTAGGTATTTATTTTTGTTATATGTTCAATCGGAAAACCCAACATCGCCATCGTCATCAGTACTTAGTCAATTAATCAGTCGTATAATTCCTAAAAGTGCTCTATTCATTTTTTTTCATATTAAAAAGCTGACGAGTTTGTTTGTTTGGTTGAACGCACTAATCTCAGGAACTATTAATTTAAATTGAAAAATTCTTTTTGTTTTCCATAGTCCATTTATCGCGGAAGGCTATAGGCTATATAATAACATCACGATGTTGTTATTTTCCGAAATCCAAGCGAACGAAGTCGCGGGCACAGCTAGTCAATTCATAAAACTTATTATTACCTTGAAATTTATATGGTTGCCATCTTGTCCTGAATTTATATTTTCATAGAGGCAAAATTAATAATGCATTTTCAATAAGAATAAAAAACAAAGTACTTTGGGTCTTTGGGTATTGTAGTTATGATTTTTTGCATCGAAAACTGTCGCTGACGCTGATATAAAATTATTATATGCGATTGGAGATATATATTTTGGAATAAAAAGGTAGCTGTTTGTCAACAAATGAACATTTTTGAGGCAAATATCCTGCCTCGGACAGGAATCGAACCTGCGTCTTCAACATACCGTGTTGTCGCTTTGACCAATTCAGCCATCGAGGACTTATCCAACCTGAACGAAATTTATGTATAACATTCATTAGTTCCGCAATGCTCTAAAATTATGATATAACAAGAGTTCAAATCGAATTTAAGAAGTCTATGTAAATATTTTTACAACGTGACGTGACGACTTGCGAGTCTAATTTACTTTATGAAGTAAACACTCCAATAGCATTTATCGACTTACGATTTATTCGTAAAACATTTTAGATATCTTACGGAAACTACGAAGGCTTTTAGGCGTGTAAACAAAAAGTACTTAGGTTTGATTTTATTAATATTTCTATTGAAAATCGTTTCTTGTCAATTTTCTCTAAACATAATTTGTGAAAAGGCAAGCTTTTTAGGGTTACAATTTTATAGGACATCAATCAATATTATATATCTATACGGTGATGGAAGAAGCAGAGTGGTGACATATGTGTGTCACCGCTCTGTTTCTTCCCATGAATGTTGTAAGAGGTGACTAAGGAAGCTTAGCGCAATTTCACTCATGAGGAGCGAACGTTTGTTGCCGTGGTCCTGTGGTCCGAACACTCAGTTCCAATGGTCGATTCAAAGGCATTTTTTGCCTGTAATCTGATCAATCGAATCACAGGAAATTAGATTTCCCCGTGGTCCCACCGATAGTACCAAAGGTAATTTTGTTCATACGTGATTCTTTAAAAACTAAATTAGATTAATTCCTCCTTGACTTGGCGAAGAAGAGACTCGCGCCTGGAAGTGGGACGATTTTTGTTGAAGGTGTAATAATGATGCATCAATATTAATAATACAATAGATAAAAAAAACAACCGTTATATAAGTTTTCTAGCTATGAGGGAGGAAAAGCGTGCATTTAGCCTTGTAATGAGTAGCAGAACTTGGGAAGTACTTTCAGTTCACAGGAGACGCAACCAAACAAGAAGTTATATTCCTATGCGTTGAAGTTTTGAGTATGTTTTGGATATTGGTATTGTTATTTTGGACATTGCAAATAGCTCATTGGCGGGCACTATTAGTGCACTGGTCATCAAAGCATGGACTTGACTTCTAGTCACAATCGTTCATTATTTTGTATTAATCAGTCGTAGAAGAAAGAAGCTATGAAAGGTCGTAAGAAGTATAAAGCTGTGACTTTGTTATCTTATAAAGTAACCTTCTAGGAATAGAGCAATGAAAATAATAATCACGTCGTGTTACTTAATCAAGAAAGGAGAGACGTCAGTGCCACCTGCTAACATAATAAACTGGAAGCAAGTGTGGCCGCAAAAACAGGCACTTCTGCGTTTTTGGAGCTACCGTTATAAATGTCTTTTAGCACACTGGAGTGCACGTTGTAAAAGACTCAATAATGAGTTACGGGCAAACTTTTCCCCTAAACACTGGAGTAGGTATAAACATTGTGCATAAAGCGTACTTCACAGTGTCTACTTTAGTGTGCTTCCACAGCAGCCTTTTTTTCTGCTGTGGAAGTTACGGTGCTCTTAGTAAGTGGATATAAATTGACCAAAATTAAAAAAAAAATTGCGAAGTGGGAATAGGCTTAGAAAATAAGTAATGGCTGCAATGTGATATTATAAGGCTACTATGGTTAGGGACTTCAAGTCTATCTTACAATGTCAACCATGAAGACAACAATGCAACCAGCTGCAATTTTTTTTTCTAACTTTTTTTCTGTTTTAGTATTTAAAACATTTTTAAATTTTCGGTTTTTAAGGATAATGGCTTTAAATAAAAAATCTTTATTTCATTTTAATAAAATAGAAGGTATAAAATATTTTTGTTAAAAATATGTTGAACTTTTGAACTTAATTTAAACATTAATGTGCATAAAAATATTTATATGAAGTATTCCAGTAAGTTATTATAAACACCTTGGTATAATAAGCGGTGTATTACAAAAATATCTTTAACCATATTATTATTCTCGAAGTACAAACATATTATCTTAAAATCTTTTAATAAAGTTGATTGGTTTATGCCAATTCAGATTGACTGAGATGACAGCTTGAATACTTCGGTCCTTGAATACTTCGGTCACATTGCCAGGAAAGACGGTGACAACCTCGAGAAGCTCATCGTGACCGGCAAAGTTGATGGGAAAAGGCCTCGTGGACGCAGCCCAATGCGTTGGTCCGACCAGATCCGCACCGCTCTTGACTCCACAATCCACAATGCCCTCCACACAGCCGGAGACAGAAACAGATGGAGAAAGACCGTACGTGAGAAAGTGATGCAGAAGGGAGGTCACGACCCTCAACACTGAGGAATACGACTCAAGGAGGAGGAGATGACAGCTTAATATGATTCACGTGGATTCGTATTAATTTCTAATTCTTTCAGTTAATTTCTTTTTAGGGTGTTTTTGTAACACATTGTAAAGCAATTAATTTTATTACTTTATTCAAAGCAATAATTTCAAAATTTTTGAAAGATTTGTTATGTTTCGGTTTAGCCTACCATCACATTCTTTTTGTATTAGCTGTTTTTCTAGCGTTTTGTCAATTTGCGTACAATCGAACTTCTTTATTTATTTTTCATGCTAAGAACTTTTTTTATACTATACAAAAATACTATATCAAGTTTAATAGGAATTACCTAATAATCCTAACATATCCATATAAGATGTTGACTTACGGCGTCAGTGTGCTCGACGCTTTAGCTCCTGTAAAATGTACAGTGATGTGCACTTTCACCGCCATTAGCCTCGGGGGCGCAATGTTTGCAATTAACGCGGCAACTTTCCAGGTCACAGGTGAAACCGGTCTCATTAGTGGTTTGACTTTGTCGTTTAATGTCCATTGTTGTTTTGCGCTTCATCGGCGGCCATTTTTACGGCTACGTGGACATTTGTTTTTCAGCCGAGAACGTAGTTATTGGCAATGTATAAAAATATGAAAATTCATGAGAAAGTTGAGACTCTTTAAGCAAAAACAAAACAACTTGATATGTTGAAAGCAACACGTAGTTTTTTTTCTATCCAGAAATAAGTTTATAAAAATAATTTAAAACACTTAACTACTCTAAAAGAAAGAAAAACAACACAAAAAAAAGCAAAAATAGATTCGTAAAAAACAATCTCTTCCAGATTACCTAAGGACAGGGAAACACAAAAAGGAAGGAAGGAAGGAGAATTAGGAATCATCATCACAGCTCATATACGTCCCCACCGAGGGGTTCGAGCCTACCCTGTTAGGGTGATAGGCCTTAGTCAACCACACTGGCCCAGTGCGGATTGGTCGACTTCATATACACCATTGATTTTCTTCGCAAATGTATGCAGGTTGCCTCACGATGTTTTCCTTCACCTTAGGAGCGTCAGACAAATGTGCATATGAAATTCGAAACGAATTAGGAATAAAGAGCATTAATTTTACAATGTCGAATTTTAATGATGCCATATATTTTATATCACTATAGCATGACCAATTTTCGGCTTGATTGGGTATTTTAGCTTGAGCTTTCGAGAAGTCTTAAGGTGCACAGATGGAAAAATGATGACTCGTGCCGAAAGAACGGTCAAAATAGGGCAATAGGCCGATATATGTGATTTTCGCCGAATTGTCTCTGGGAGGTAAACAACAGGGACCCCCGTAGTGTTCCCTCATGTCTCCACCTCTTAAATTAAAGGTATGTGCAATAATCGTGCAAAGTTTCAGAACTTAATCACAAAAAAATAGAACCGACTTCAAAAACACTGAAAACTTAAAAATAATCTTCTTCTATATTGAAGTCGGCGCCAAACGATGATCTCCTAGAAAGTGTTAAAATTTGTCACCGACTTCAATATTGAAGAAGATTATTTTTAAGTTTTCAGTGTTTTTGAAGTCGGTTCTATTTTTTGTAAAAAAAGTGGCACTAAAATTGTTAATTTTACTAAAATGAGCACCTACTATCTCCTATTTATGTAGATATACCTACATGTAATGATGATTTGATTTCATGAATCACTCGAACTTATATCTAGTTACCTGCAACGTTCGTGCCAACGTAAGAATTCCCGTAAGCCAGAATATTTTCATGTATTGATCCGCCAAGTGTCCTCAAATGTAAATGGAGCAGTCTCAAAGAAATCTCAACGGGGACAATCAAACGAAACACATCGACGAACGCTTGTTATCCGAAGCATATTCGGCGAAATGCTTTATCCGGGCATGTTAAAATGGAATCCTCAACGGATTGCCCAATAACAATGCAACGTGGAGCTTATTCAATTTCACTGAGGAGACAACTGCTCGTTCCACCATCCTGTTTTCCTTCACCTTGGCATTTTTCATTTTATTTACTCTTGAACAATACGTAGTTACATTCAATCCGGTTTCTTTGCTTATGCAATGCACGCTCCGGGGTCCGCTTCCTTGTATGCTGTACGTTTTATCACACGCTGCTGTAGTAGCTGCGTCAGTGGGCACGCAGTTTTGCTTTGTTGCTAATTTTTTATTATCTTTTATGAGTAGATTGCTGTTGGCTTTTTTATTAACATTGGACATTAATATTCTAATTTAAATGTCGACAGATTGATTCACCTGTGGGAGCCTTAGATCATTTAACCTATGGATGCGGTACGCAACAAATCGCAGTGTAAATTTTTCTGCCACTTTATGCGGGAGGCGAGGTAAACACGCACGCACACTACGAAAATGTAGAATACACTTACAGAGACGTTGTTCTTATGTTTACGAACACACACTATGAAAATATTACCCTACAATGAAGAAACACACACACATCGACAAATTAACGTGTATCTACGCAATCGCCCCACCACAAAGAATGAATGTCTCTAGTGATGTGACACAAAGAATGAGTAACTATTTGGGTCGTCGTGAGTGAATGATTGAAATGTACCGTGCGTTTGCACTGAGAAACATAAAACATGCAATGTTTTACAACTTGTTGTATGATACAAATCTCAAAATTTGTTGTGTATGCTTTTGCGTTCGCACTGCCGAAAATCGTGTTGGATTCGCAACAAATAATAAGATTTGTTGCAGATTGCGTTAGGATCGCCTCAAAACTTGTTGTCTGTCAACGTTTTTTATGAATTTGTCAACGATTGCCTTCGCACTTTCGGCTGTTAAAGACTTCATACATGTTTTGCAACATGTTGGGGTGTTGACAATGGAAACGCATTCATAAACATTGACAGAAACATGTTTAAAAAACATGTCTTTATGTAGATGTTTCGTCAGTGCAAACGCAGGGTTACAATAAATTGTATTTTTATAACTATACCCTGTTCGGCTAGAGTAGATAAAAATACAATGAAGACAGGGTTTCTTAAATTAGTGCAAAGCAAGGCCCACTTATTATTATTAAAATGCTTTAATAAGTTTTTTGTGTCAAATACAGCAATTTTACTTGCTGTTTGACTGAAATAAATATATATTTTCAGTCATAGGCTATAAGTATAATGTTTAATGGTATAGGCATGCAAGGTAATGCTATAGGTATAATGTTTCACTGGGGAGGGGGGGAGGGGACAAATTTATATTTTCAGTTAACGAAAGACAGTAAGCGCTCCGATGCATAATCATAATTTTTATCAGCTCTCGGGGAACAGACTATTGATTTGATTTCTGATTTTTATTAGTTGTTGGTATCCCACAGGATCCTTATACTTTTTCAGCATACATTTTATCTTAGATGTTGACAAAAAAGTCATAAATAATAATAATAATATAAGACTACTTACGACGTCACAGTTTTCTATTGAAGTCGATACCAAGCAATGATCACCTTGAAACTCTTCAAAAATATAAGAACAACAGTTACTTAAAATTTGGCACCAACTTCAATATAAAACTGTGATGTCATAATGTAGTCTTGTTTTATTATTATTTATAGCTTTTTGGTGTTTTTGAAGTCGGGTTTGTTTTTTATAATATGTAGTGATGTAGTATAGAGACTAGATTCCGACCCACCAGCGGCTTTGCCCGCTAAGTTTTCAAATTTCCAATGATTTTGAAAATTTTATCCGACAATCCCAGAAGGATAATGAATAAAGGGGTATCTCTTAAGGGTAATGTAATAAAGTAAGGTAAATAATAAATACACATATAATCAGTCAGACATTTATTGTGTCAAATACTATTCTACTATTCTACACTTCTACCTGCCTGAACACGTCGAAACAGCGCTAGCGCGGGGTGCAGTGGGAGGGTGGGGGGATACCGGGAATGTATTAGATGTTTTACGTGAGTATTGTTACTATACCAAGAACTGATTTCTGATTTTATTACATATCTACATAGTTATAAACATGTTTAATAGGTAGGTACTTTTTGGTTTAGCTTTGCTCAAATGGCAGCAATTTGCTATATCGTGCAAGTAAAAAGCACGAGATAGCAACTTACTACCATACAAACAAAATTAGTATTTTAGAAAACCTTTCATTTGCGATAGGGCCCAACGTGTTATAACGCTTGGGACGATATCGGGCATTTTCCTTTATGTTGCACCAAAAAATGTGAGTTAAAGTTAATTCGTATATAACGTTAATTCTACCATTTTAGCTTAGTAGATATTTACTACTATGAAAGTTTTTATTTACATGCAGTAAGACATGTTATTCATTTGTCATACATAACGTGACGTTGAAAGTGTTTTTGTTTACATTGGCCGTACAAACTTCAAAGCCACTAAAATAAGAAGAAGAAGCTTTATTATGTGATTTTAATAATGATGTGGCATTATTAATTTCTCTACTTAAGTATATTGCACGACAATCACTTGCTTTGTGCTTTTTACTAATGTAAAATAATAACTAAAAGTACTTATATTTTCTTGATATTTTTTTGTTCAATTAAATTCCACTTGAATTTCTATTTTAGTCTTATACTACCTAATTCATGCACCGATACTAACATTATTTGGTTAAACAATAAACAAACTTCGGAGTGAATGATAAATAAAAGTATGAATAAGCATCATTCACTCACGTTGTCCCAGCACTAAGCAAATGCCCGTGTCACAGATAACATAACGCCCGTGTATTGTGTTGAGCTACCATCGTACCATTGTATTTTTCTATCGTAACTGTATAAAAATTACTTCCAAATTGTAAACAAATAAAACACGTTGATGTATATTTTATACTTACATGTGATAGGAAACGCCATGGTCTCGAAGATTTGAGTAGCTGGATCGCCTTTTGCAAAAGGAAACTGCACAATTAACCATCTTTTTGGAGCTCTTAGTGCGACACGAAAACGACACCAAATGGCAGCGGCCGCGCGTCAACTAGTTTTATATAACGTGTATGGTCATATGGTCAGCGTAAATTGGCAGAGGGGTTCGCCCAGCCTTGCCGTCTCCCGTATGAATGCTCTAAGGTGGGAGCATATCATTTGCGATCAAATTCAAAATATTTTACATTTTTTACACATATTTTTTGACAGGTATTTAGTATATACTATAAATAATCCCTATAATAATACTTATTTATAGGGATTTGTTTAAAAGTAAACGTATTAATTTACTAAGCAACAAGCCTCATAGTGGAAGGGGATATATAGGGGATAGCGGAACAGGTAGATATAAGTATTCTTATGCCTTCCTTCCTTTTTCTAAAGCAGTAATATATCCTAGTAGACCCTGAGAAATCATTTAAATGTCAACGTTAAAAGTAAAAAAAAAATGTCGAAGCTTCCACACACCATTTCTGTGTTTTTCTATTATCGGATTTGGTTCCTATGTACTTTTCGACTGCAGAATTGCAGAACAATAATTTCAATCAATCGGATTTTGAACATTCCAAATGCAAGGCACGATCGCGGGCGACAGCTCGGTGGCCAAGTTTCGCGCTGGTGCCGCATTACTTGGACGCAGCGAGAAACAGTTTCAGCTATAGCTATTGTTTTACTTTATCCTTCTATTGTTTAATTTTCTCTGTTTTCTATTCCAATTAATACATTCTATAGTGTGATAAGAGCGTCGGTGTCGCTGTGGCCTCGGCACTGGACTGTGCCGCGAGTAGAATCGGGTGGCCCGCGATCGATCCTGTCATGTACCAATGTGTTTTTCGTTTCGCGAATTTCATATGTAATTTTATCTGACGTACCTACGGTGAAGTTAATCATCGTGAGGAAACCTGCATACACCTGCGAAGCAATCAAAGGTGTATGTGAAGTCAACCATTCCGCACTGGGCCAGCGTGGTTTGACTAAGGCCTAATCGCCCTAACAACAATTAGTTACAGTAGGCTCGTACCCCTCGTTGGGGACTTATATGAGCTGTGATCATGGTGATGATAATGAGATTGGGTTGCCCCAGAATTCAGCAGGCACACACTGCTAGTATGCTTTGTCAGTTCCTACACTTTATTCTCCTATATTTCTTTTCCTTATTCTCTACAACATATGAGAAAATCCTGAAAATCGCGTGTGTGTAAAGCGGGATAATCTATCATGAGACCAAGATGACAAATTGTCGAAACAGCGAACTTATACCTCAGACTCTATTACACAGTGACTAACCTATTGGTGTCCCGACTAATGGTGGTGTCACAACTAAGGTTAGTGCTCCGGAACCTCTCTGCCTTTTTGGAGAACCAATTCTGCTTCAGAAGGCCCATTTTATCGAACAATTGCAACTAGAACAGGTCCAGCGGTAATGAATGAGCTTGGACTTTAACAAGGAAGCCTAATTGTATGAATTGTCCAACCAAAAAAATGCCACGCCGCCAGCATCAAGTGCTGTACTCAAAATCAAAATAATCTTTATTCAAATATCTATATATTAATATTATAAAGTTGAAAACATTGTTTGTTTGTTTGAACGCGCTAATCTCTGGAACTACTGGTTCCATTCCATTTATCGAGGAAGGCTTTAGGCTATTTAACATCGTGATATTGTTATTTTCGGACATCCACGCGAACGAAGTCGCAGGCACAGTTAGTGACTTGATAAAAAGCTCTTATACATAGTCCAAAATTTGGACCTACCACCCATTCAGGACATTAGCTGATAACAAGATTAACTTATAAGCTTAGTCAGATGTACAAACCTATACTTATTATAAATTATGTAGTAACCATACACATAAATATTTGTTTATATAAATAGATTTACACAACAAAATTTCATTATTTTTTAAACGAGTAATGGCTACAAATTAACGCCAAGTATTGGCATTATTTAAATAATCGTTGAATTAAAACTTATGAAATTGTAATAACACTTTTTGAAACTTGTTATAAAACGTTACACTTTTCCCCATAAACGAGCCTCTAGTTTTTTGAAGCCTGTACGTTGGGGCGGCAAGTTTATTTTTATTATCTTGGATTTAAACTGACATTTTCTCAAATGAGCATTGGTTTCAATAAATGCAAGAATATCTGTAATGTAGAGGAATATTTTTCCTGTGACTCGTTAGATCGCTATGTCACAGTAAAACTTGAGGCATAATGTATTTATTTGTTCAAATATCCACCAATTAAATAAAATAAAAATTCAGTGCAGACTATAGTCACAGTAATAGTAATAGTATATACCTATATACTATTACCGTGCTATAGTGGGCTTCCCGAGCAGGACTTGGACGGTTGGATCCCAAAAGGTATTATTGGAACTCCTCACATCTTTCATCCCCTTTTTAACAGTATTTTACCAAACATCCCGTGGTTCTACTTCGCCAAATAGGACTTAATAGATCCATTTCCAAAGGTTTTAAATAAGTTAGATCTGGGATACGGAAACAGTGTGCTCAGTGACAATTATTAGATTAAGTACTTACAAAAAATTAAGTCTGTAAATAACGAATGTCCTCAGCCCTGTTCACTAGCTTTTATATTTGATTATACACAGTTGTTTTATTGTTTACCTATAATAATTTTGTCATGATAGTTATCTATGTTTACCTATAATAGATAAATGAATAAATTGGATAAAGTATCGTTCTCGATTTCATAGAAATATTATAATTATGCCAGCAAAACATAAGTATCGACGAAGGCAACCAAAAACGCCTTTCTTGTCACCATATTCTCAACACGACCCAACGTGAGCACTGCTCGGTTCTATTGGTACGTGCAAATGAACCGCGGCGCGAACGCTTGTTTGTCTTCATACTTTGTCGTTTGAAACTCATACATTATTGATGACCTTTGGCCCGTTTTCGCGCCGTCTGATTATTTCATGAGTCCGTTCAAAGTTGCTTGTGTTACGATCACCAGCATTGTCATACGCGATGCATGGCCAAACTTTTCCGCAAGATTGCCCGGAAAATATTCGAAGAGCATGAATAAAAGTAGCACCATCTCTATAGAGCATTTCAACTTTTGACGCAGCCGAATGCGGACAATATTTCGCGTCGCGACTTCGGAAGAGGTGCTCCTAAATTGATTTGGTCGTTGCTTTGTAACATTTTTCCGTTTTGTTGTGATGACAATATGGGTATGACACACTTAAAAGTTTTGGTTACAGCTCGAATGATTGATTTTGGCTTGTGTTATGACAATTTATTACGTTATTGCGGATTATTACGTTGTTTTTAATTTTATTGTTATTATACACCGCAGACTCGTGGTCCGTGCCTTTATTATATTATACTTGTTTTCTTTTTGATCTTGTATTATTTAAGTCCGATTACTCTTCTCTTATATCTAGGGTAAGTTATTACATTATACAGTTTACATAATTGCATATACACGGTGTTTCATAATAACCAATAAATAATCAATGCGTTATCTAAAACTAATTATTAAAATATGTTTACACGTTATGTCATTCAACCCAAAATTTTCATGTATATCATAGTATCATCATCATGTCTATGATTTACATAAAAATTTTGGATTACGGGTAAACACAATTTAATAATTAGTTTTAGATAACGCATTGATTATTTATTGGTTATTATGAAACACTGTGTATATATTCCATATTCTAATACGTATTCTTAACTATTTACCTAACTATGACTATATGTACGTGGCATTTTTAAAAAACTTCAAACTTATGACTTTGCTTAGCGTTACGCTAGTGGGACTACCGCTAGAGGGATTTGGGGTGAGGTGGTTCGTTTTCCGGACTTGTTCTTAAGTCGCTGTTTTTAATTTGAAATATGTTGAGCATTCACAGCATATTATGATCTAATCATTTAAGATTAATTGATTAGTACCAATCATGGTAGTTTACCTAGGTACAGTTTCTATTCAAATAAATTGAAGTTGAGAACATCATGTTCCATTGTAAGCTTTGTAGACATTATCAAATCTTCTGTATTGAAAGAAAATAAGGACACTGTACATAGTACTCATTTTTTAATCTATCAAATGACAAGAACCTTTCTTTTTTGCTTATACCATTAATGAACGCCATATGACATATTTTTGCTCATATGACATATTGGTGCCCCCATATTTTATACCCATGGGTTATTCCTTTCTTAGTTTTTATTATTTTCCTTTCCGTCAAATATTGACACCTTTTCTCGCAAAAATATAAAGTACTCGCACAATATTTAAAAGAAATAACTAACAAAAATATACATACGTAAAATCGACTTTAAAACTAATCATATATGCCCCACTGAGGAACATTTTCGAAAAGTTGAGGGAATAAACTATGCATATTGTATTATTTCGTAGTAAAGCTATTGATTATTAGTTTTTTATAATTGTGTGAAAAATGTGTTTTTCAGCCTTAGGAATTTAGCTGACAAAAATCAAGAATAAAATAATCCCCGAACTTGACTTTAATACAGAGCTCTTGTGTGCAAAATACCTTCTGAGCCATTGTAATAAGACCTATTCTCCATGCGACACAAAGTTACAATTATTCAAAAACACAAAGTTATTGAATAATAACTGCATCGCTAACCACTAACCACAATTTAATTAAGGACAGATTGTTCGATCCATTTACATGACGGTTTTATTGTGTTTTATTAACAACTACATAGTTCAACGCAATTTATCAGTGGTTTTGTAGTTTAACACATTTAAATTATAATCAACGATGTAGTTATGAGAAAAGCATATTATTAAGTATCTGAGTACATGAAAGAGAAATTGAACCGTTTGGTTTCGACAAAGTTCTCGTATTATGACAATTTTAATGTTTTTGAATATGATGTATCAAAATATCAATAGGTAAATGTAAATTCCTTGCATGTTCAATTTTGGGCTTGAGTAATTATTCCAATCACTCCCACAGGCATTTTAAAATCATGTATGTGGAAAAACTATTATTATACGAGTATGTTGTCAATTTTAAACTAGGAGAAAAAAAATTACACCTTATAAGATTTTTTGCCTGTTCTTCTAGAAAAAGCTCCTCCAATTTCCAAGCATGTGTGAAAAGCATCGTGTTTTTAAATACATAAATTTTTAATGTGAAGGAGTAAAAACTGTTTTATTTTAATGTTACTTGTATTTGCATACATACTTATTATATTTGGGGTGTATGACATATAAGTGTTCAATAATTAATTGTTGAATATCTTAGTTAATTTGATTTTTAATTTAAATTCTTGATTTAATTATTGATTTACCTATTGGATTTTTGAGTTTTGTTTTACATCAAAAAGTACGTGTCAATGTTTAGGTATATTGAAAAAAGTTTGAGTCATGGAATAAAAACTTTGTATTTTTTAAGAGTAGGTATTGATATTATATAATTTATATGAAGCGGCGCCTAATTTATTGTCTTGAGCCAAGTTTCACAAAGAATAGAGATATATATTACTAGCTGTGCCCGCGAACTACGTTTCGCCATAATAATTGTCTAAAACAAAATTCTGGAGAGGGCCACCCTTATCACCTAGTGGTATGGAATATAGCCTACGACCTATAGTCAGATGTCAGATCTACCAAATATACAAAAAAAATCATAAAAATCGGTCAAGCCGTTTCGGAGGAGTTTGATAACAAACACTTTGAGATGAGATTTTTATATATAAGGATCTGAAAGAAAAGGGTAATGTATATGATTGAATATGAATTTATAGAATTTTAATTGGATTTCCTAGCTGTAGGTAATAGCTTTAATATAACAAAAGTGTCGCTAAAACATACAAAATTGTTACATCGAAGTATTAAACAATTGTGCCAAACATGGAAATAGTCGATACCAATCAATTGGATTTATTTTATTACTGGCTATGAAACCCAAAGCTTTAGTTTTAAGCTTTCAACTGTTATGTACATTAGTGTACCTTTCAATTATCATGATATTATTATACACTTATTATAACACTTTACATCAATTAAGTAGTGACGTCATGAAGGCAAGACAACCTCGTATCCATTACTCTAAGCTTGACTTTGAAGCATCGACGTCTCACTCTGCGCTCCCACCATATGTCAACACTTGTTCGGCAGCGTGAAATATGCCAAGATTTTAAAATAAAACAATGCACGGGACAAATTTCAACGGCGCAATTTGAATTTTCCCCGGCACGGTGACAGCTGACGTTAAACGACAGCGCGACACTGGCGCGGGTGCCTCCATTTATAAATATCCGAACATTCGGCGCGATCTATCCTGAACATATCCTGAAACAAAACTGATTCACGACGCAATCGTTTATTGTTTTTGAATTAATTCGTAGAACGGCCGCTGGATACGCGGACAAAAAGCTCGTCCGTATTCGAATTAGGTCTGTCTGATCACTGTTTATCCAGCTAGAGATACATTAATAAATATACGTGTATATCATGATAGTAGCAAATATTCGGCAAATATTTACTCGACATCACAATTTCAAACATTTTGCAGCGCCATGCCTGTGACGTAATAAGAATTAAATCTAAGACAGACATAAATCTCACGAAATATTAAAGATGTAACGAGACAAGACTAAACAACGGAGTGAAAGGTATGCTATGAATAAGAAAGATTTAAAAAATGAGATGACAGCTTGTTCAGAAGAACTGAGGAAGAAAATAAAATACAGTAAAAAACAAAACAAGCTTTTATGCTCTAAAAAGAGGAAAATAAATGTATGACACAATTTTTCATGATATTATAAAAGCTTGTCGCGAGATTTATAAAAACATTATTTTTAGAATTGTCAAGATCAAGTTAAATTGTATTTTTGTTTATCTGCAATGATAAATCTCACGACAAGCTTTTACAATATCATGAAAAATTGACACACACGGAAACCGGGAAATGGGTCAAATTTAACTAACAGGATTTTATTACAGACACCGGGACAGGTGAAAGTAAATATAAGCTCGTTAAAACTTTTTGAAATACAAGCTTTTAATACTCGTCAATACGAATCAAACGAGCCCAAATTCGATGGGGTTGTGTCGTTTTATTGCGGAGTTCCTATGACCATTTTCCAGCTCCAGCATTCGATCGGCGCCATATCATCATAATATTTGCATTGTCATGTGATATATACACACTAATTCAGCTGAATTTGAAATCGCGAAGTGGGTCAAGTTTAACTTGCAAGATTTCATTGCAGCACTGGGACAGGTGAAAATGAATAAAAGCTTGTAATTTTCACAACCAATTAACCAATATTAGCTCTAAAAACAGTAGGAATAAGTTGAACTTGGACATTTTGAATAGACTAACAGAAGAATGGTTAAAAGATAACAAAAAACATGCCAAATCGAGTTGGACTCGCGACCTGAGGGTTTCTTACAAGTACATAAGTTCCCAACTTTTACGGCTTTCACATTTTTTTCCTTATGTGCTATAAGACCTTGTTTTTTGCCAAATTTCATGGATCTAGCTAAGTCAACGGATAGTAACTAATAAGAAATCGCAAAATTTGAAAAATATGTGACATAAGCAGTCAAATCTTTTGATCGCGTCGACTTAGCGTTACTGTCCACGGAGGCGCAGCTTCATAGACGCTTCTTACATATGAATAATAAAGATAATAAAATAAAGAGCGTCGGTGGCGCTGTGGACTCGGCACTTGCCTTCCAATCGGGGGGTTGGGGTTCAAGACCCGCCATGTACCAATGTGTTTTTCGTTTCGAATTTCATATGTACATTTGTCTGACGCTCCTAAGGTGAAGGAAAACATCGTGAGGCAACCTGCATACATCTGCGAAGAAATTCAATGATGTATGTGAAGTCGACCAATCCGCACTGGGCCAGCGTGGTTGACTAAGGCCTAATCACCCATACATAGGGTAGGCTCGAACCCCTCGGTGGGGACGTATATGAGCTGTGATGAATGAAAAAAAAAAAGAAAACATATGAAATTGGCGTATTGGCCACTTTGATCTCAAATATCTTCTCTATGGTTAGGATTTCCAAATTCAAATTTATACAGTTATTTACTCATGTATTTGTGTTTGGAAAATTATAATTCACTTGTTTTTTCCTCAATTGTTTTCTTTGCGTCACTCAGCTTACAAAATGGAAAACTTGAAATATCGCGTTATTTACGAGTACGAGTTCCACCGTGGCACCAGTGCTACAGAAACGGCTCGAAGGATTAATGATGTGTATGGCGACGGTACCACATAAGAAAACACTGTGCGTTTTTGGTTTCAACGTTTTCGTTCTGGAAATTTCGACCTGCAGAACAAGCCCCATGGACGGCCGGAGACCAAAGTTGATAATGAAGAATTGAAGGCTATTGTGGAAGCGGATCCATCGCAAATCATGTCCGAGTTAGCTGCAGGCTGCGGTGTTAGTGATAAAACTGTTTTAATCTACTTAAAGCAAATTGGGAAGGTTGTAGTGCTTTTTCCTGCTGAATTGTTGAAATATTGGGAAATCTTAGTTGAAAGAAAAAAAAAACAAACTTATTCCTTTAGTCCGATACAAAATGAAAAGCTTTATTCTGGTAGGTACATGGTTGTAATTCACTTATGCATAATGTTACTGAAGTTAACAAAATCCCTCAATGCAAAGCACTTAACTAAATGTTTAATTAATACAAGCCAAGGGCAGGATGGTTCAGGTTTGTTTGATCAATCTCGGCAGGTAAAAATCAGGTACAAATTGGGTACAAAACTACAAAATGAGGGGCAATAAAGTACACGAACAAATAGTTATAGGTTTCCTTTTTTTTTAAAAGAGATTAGTAGCCTTCCCCGGAGCGGTTGTTAGTAGAGCGTACCTTCTGCTAGATGCTAAGTTTCCGCGATCACGGGTCAGAGATATAATATTCCAATTCCTTAGATGATTCTCTCTATATATGTACAATTCCACAGAATTCCTCCTTGTGTTAGGTTAGTTCGTTATGGTTTCTAGCTGTAAGGTCAAGCAGCGGAGCCCTACGGCCTCCGGTAACTGCCCTGGAGATTCATAGCACAGTGTTAGGTTAAAAATAGAATTAGATATGCCTATGATCTTAGGGTCAGTGGGTCTAACACTGAGTTCTGAAGGAATCCCAGTCAATACATTTGCACTTCATGTAATAATCATAGCAAATGAATTCTAAAACATAATTTTTAATAAATTGACAAATTGTCTTATTGGTTAGTTAATAAAAAGGACATATGGAGGGGAGAGCACCTATTTTGTGTATAATTACTGCTATTAATAAAAAGAAAACAGCTTAATTTGTGAGTTATTTGCCAAAGAAGGATGTGAAACTTAATATTGTAAAAATTTGGAATTTAACAGGAAATTCGCAAGTGTTACTCAATATATGCCTTAATCCCACTAAGATGCCGCTCACTATCAGGTTTTTTTAATGAAATAGGGGATGGAAAAGGCGAATTTTGGAAATGTAACATGTTTGATTTAATAATCAATTTACCCACAAATAAAAATAAAATTAACAAAATCTGTTTTAAATCATGAAATATAATAAGTTAATTAGATACCTTATTGATTTTTTGCACTTATTGAGACAATAAATCCATTTAATTTAATAAATCGCGTGCCGGCGAGTAAATATAGTATTTTTTTCTTAGCTTTACTCTTCAAGCTGAAAACAAAAAGAACTGAATTTTGTAAATTCTTTTCAAATTAAATTCACACGGAAAACGAGAGAAATACCTATGGATTTTCTTCGCTGAAATTAATTTAAATACTTTATGATCTTCGAATCAATAACAAATTTCTTCAGTCGATGTCTCACAGACAAATCATAACATAGACGATAGACGCGTTCAAAGACTAAGGTGAAAAATGGGCGCGTTCCATCTACGCGCATACTAGAATCGAGGTCCGTTCACCGAATGTTAAGCGTCGTATTGGCGACGGAACCTTCCCTAAAACCAAATTCATTTCATAGCATGTGTGTCATGATGTGTCAAGTCAACGTACGGATCTATCGGAATTCTACAATATGCTATAAGTATTTCCAGCCCAAGTTATAAGCTTGGTTGAAAAACGAAACGTAATGAAAAAATTAACCATAAACAAACTGTGAATGCTTCCCAAATTCTATTCGACGAAACTATAATTATATGATCTATAAGCTTAAGTGTATTTCATTAAAATATGTCTATAGAAATGATCGAAACAAACGGTCTAAATGTCAAATTCCGAATTTTGAGAAAATCAACCCACCTAAATGGAAGCACGGGATTTTGGGCGAAAAAAAACTATCTTTGTAAATAAGGCCAGGATAAACGCGAGATTTATTTTGTTTATGCAAAAATTGAATAATGACCAAAGATAATTGCAAATGTCACTGACGTGACGTGAAACGACGTTGACGTTGACACTTGACATTGACATTGTGAAATTCCTTGACAAAGTTATTGTAATTACGATTTTAGTTGGGAAATTTGCGTTAAAACTACAGTGAAAGCAAAGTGTTTTTGCAAAATTAGTGTTTTATGAAATTTTAAGAAAAAACGGTGTTACAGTATCCCCCCAACCACGATAGAATTCAAGTAGGGAATTCGTCTGACGCCCCGTCAGCCTCAAAACCCTAACCAATCAAACAGAATTATCATAAATAGAATCAATTAGGTACTTAAAAACTATTCATTCGTGATAAACTCTGTACCCAATTACGCCTAACGTTATTTTTTTTATAAGTTTATTTATTTGTATTATATAAAAAATAAAGCTTTAAATATAAACGTGTGTAAATAAAGAATATTTAACATGCATGTACCTTAAATCTACGTAAATCCATTAATATGGTATGTTAAAGATTGTAATAAAAAACAACATTCACCAATAAGGTGACAAAATCTAGCGCGAAACTACTGCTGCTAGCACCTACATGGTTTTAAAAAAAATATTCACCCATAAGGTGGCAAAATCTAGCGAAACCACTTCTGCTAGCACCTATATGGCTGTGATAAATAGGTAAAAGGCATTATATCCTATGCCCATCAAATATAAGTAAGTAATAAAGAAAAAACTGTAGTGTCAGGACTGACGCCGAGATGGCGTTGTTAAATAAGTATATCTTGACACTAACAGAGTATAGCATGTAATGTCAACAACCACCGGTAGATGTCGCTATTACAGACATTTTGACTCTAATCGTCAAATAATAAGTAAAAAAAACAATAAAAAAGGAAATAATAAAAAATGAGTCGCATGTGTCGTTGCCCCTGATCGTCGATATTGATTTTCCTATGTTTCCAGCTAGATGTAACTTCCTCCATTATAAGAATATAGCAAAGGCTTATTTCTAGAGTTGCAAACCGCTCCTGTGAGGAATTCAAAATTAATTTTGTTGATTAGAGTAGAATACATATAAAAAATAATGAACAAGACACGTTTATATTTGTGATCTTGTGCTAAATGCATCTATCTAACCACATAACAGTTATACTAAGTACATACTTGTTCTTTAATTCTGGTATCAGATACTAAAGAAGTAATATCCATTTTATATATGTAATGGTAGTAATGATATATTTATTTATTTATTATCATGAACTAAGACACGTACAATATTTGTGTTTTAGATCTTAATGTACTTATGTAATGGTAATATCAATTTTGAAGATGTTAGGTATATGGAAACTTAAGTATCAAGGCAAATCAATAAAAAACGACAGGGACAGACACATGCAAAAACGCCGCCAGATGTTATATGGCCCGTTATCCTACACTCGGGTTCTACGAGACGCCAGGAAGAATGGCGGGGTGGGTATTCTGTGACCGCCGCACCCGCGGTGCCTAATTGTTAAATGCTTATAAAAATATGGCCATTTTCATAAGAGTATAAAAATTAAAATTAAGTATGTATTATGTTACTAGGTACGTACTTTAGTCAGTCGAAGTATCTAAATTTTTAAAATCTTTTATGTGCCACTTTCCTATGTATTTTCCGTTCTCGTCTTCGAGCTCATAGACGAGGCGAGAAAGCTTACGTATAATTTTACAACGTTCATATTTAGGGGCAAGTTTAGCAGTAAAATATTTATTAGCAGAACTCTGCTTGTACGTACGCTTCCACACAAAATCACCGACATTAAAAGATATATCTCTGCGTTTGTTGTTATAGTATTTTATATTCCTTTCATGGGCCTTACGCAATGACTCTCGGACTTTGATGAAAATATCACCGAGGTGGCCACTATTAGACGCATGAGTATCGCGTGGTACCACAACCAACTCTTGGAGATCTACAAAATCACGGTAAATACTACCATCAGTTACAGCTTCCCTACCGTGTACTAGCATGAAAGGAGTATAAGAAGTAGACTCATTTACTGAGGTGTTCATGGCAAATTGTATTTTATGTATGTTAATATCCCACGTTCTATGATCGTTCTCCACAAACGAGGAAACTGCAGTGATTATTGTGCGGTTATAACGTTCCACCGTATTAACTTGTGGACAATATACTGGACCCAAATGTACTTGCGGAATATTGTATTTTTCATATAATGCCTGAACCTCATGACTTATAAATTGCGAGCCATTATCAGACATCACAGTCTGTGGTAATCCGTGAACCAGAAATACATGGTCTTCTAACCTTTGCGCTATAACTTTGCCCGTTGCACGCCGTAAAGGAAATAATGAACAATATTTTGTAAAACAACACACAACTACTAGTAAAAAGGTGTTTTGCTGTCGAGACATCGGCAGTGGACCAACTAGATCAATGCTGATGCACTGGAATGGTCGACAGCAGACCTTGGGTTCCCCCATAAAGCCAGGTGGCGCTAGTGAGCTATGTTTATATGAGTTGCAAGTGGCACAATTTTTAATAAATTTCTCGGTATCTTTATGCATACCGGGCCAAAAATACCGTAATTTTAATCTTTTATATGTTTTTGCAACGCCTAAGTGCGCAGCAATTGGTTCAGAATGGTTACTTGTAATAATATCCTCCCTAAGCTCCTTTGGTACAACCTCTTTCCACTGGTAGTCACCACAGAGTTTGTTAGTGCTTTTTGTAAATCTAAAAAGCCTACCATCAATAATTTGAAAATTGGGACACGCGCGCGGCCTATCCGTGCAACGTTTTAATATATTGTTATACCAAGCATCGCTGGAAGTAAATGCGTCTACGGCTGCCACTGGTACAGAACGTGATAGTGCATCCGGTACGACGTTTTGAGATCCACTACGATGCTCAATAATGAAATTATAAGGCGATAGCCTACACCCCCAACGCGCTAGTCGACCTGTCGGATTCTTAAGGTTTAAAAACCACTTTAGACTAGCATGATCGGTAATAATTTTAAATTGTCGACCACCTTCAAGGTAAGGGCGGAAGTGTTCAACGACATGTACCACGGCCAATGCCTCTCGCTCTGTAGCGGAATAGTTACGTTCAGCGGGTGTTAGTGAACGGCTACAGTACGCAACAGGATGTTCTTGTCCATCTACAACCTGGGTTAAGGTACCTCCTAACCCGAAATCAGAAGCGTCACAGTGGACCGCAAAATCTTTCGAGAAGTCAGGACATACCAGAACCGGAGAAGTAGACAGTGCGAGTTTTAGGTCGTTGAACGCCTCGTCTGCCTCGGTCGTCCATTTGAAAGGGGGCGCGCTCTTACGGGTAGAAGTAAGAGCATTAAGGGGACCAGCTCTATGACTAAAATTTTTTATGAAACGCCTATAATAAGATGCAGTTCCCAAGAAACGTTTGACGTCTTTCCTGCAGGTGGGAATAGGAAAGTCTACTATAGCCTTAATTTTGTCAGGATCCGTGCGCAGACCATATTCGTCAACCACATGACCCAAGAATTTCAGCTGTCTCCTGAAGAACTGGCATTTACCCATGTTGACAGTAAGGTTGGCTAGTTTAAGTCTCTCCTTTACCCTACGTAGGAGCTGGAGGTGATCCTGGAAGGCCGTTGGGCCTTCAGGAGTAAGTAAAATTAAATCATCAACATATACGAACACCTTATTGTCAAACTCGGGCCCAAAGAGGCGGTCCATCAACCGCTGCTGCGTAGCTGGAGCTGCAGTAAGTCCAAAGCACATGACCTTAAAGTGAAACAAGCCTCTGCAGGGAATAGTAAAAGCAGTTTTCTCTCTGGACTCAATAGAGTCCAAAGGAACTTGGTAATATGAAGACTTAAGGTCAATAGAAGATAAGTACTTAGCGTTTTTGAGCTGGTCCAGAATATGGCTAATATAAGGCATAGGGTAAGCGTCATGCTTTGATATGGCGTTAAGTTTTCGGCTGTCCAAGCAGAAACGTGATGACCCATCTGATTTAACCGCTAAAGTAACGGGGTTGTTCCATGCACTTCCGCTAGGCTCCACAACATCATCCTTCAGCATTTGGTCTAGGTGTTTATTTAATTCTGCCAGTTTTGCGGGTGAGACTACATAATACCGTTGTTTAATAGGTGGATGGTCACCGGTATCAATTTTATGACTCACTAAGTGTGTCCTACCTAGGCCTTTCTTTTCTGCGGAAATGTCATCAAATTGCTTTATGACGTCATTGACCAGCCTACGCTCAAGCTTAGATAAAGTTTCAAAATCGTGTAAAGCACGGCTGCCTGACATAACTGTGTACACCTGATTATTATTTTTATATAAATGTCCGCTATCTTCTAACAATGATAAAATATCTGGCGCAATATTAAATTCCTTCCAGAAATTTAAGCCAAATAACAACTCTGTAGCAACTCCAGGGACGACGTAAAATTTAATAACACGAGTTTTATTCTCTATCGATACTGGTAAAAATAAATACCCAGTTACTCGTGAAGTAGAACCATTTGCAGTTTTTATAAAGTCTAAGTCCTCAGACTTATGTAAAGTAGCGAAATCTTTAAAATATTTGTATGCTTGCCCTCCCACAATGGAGATCTGTGATCCTGAATCCAGTAATCCTCTGAATTCCAAGCCAAAAATATTAATCTTCAGATAAGCTCTGGTATCATTATAGGTGGCGTTAGTAGTAGCGTGAACCGATGTAACCTTACCTTTATGCATATGTATGTTACTAGCTTTATTTACATTATTATAGAATTTATTGTATTTCTGCCTTGATTGTTCAGAATTACAATGTTTATTATAAAAATATACTGTTTTATGCCATCGGTTCACTGCTTGGCGTTTTTTGGAATCTCTGCGGTTGAAGGTTTTGAAGAAGTGCACTTTGGACAATTATTTGCATTGAAGCCCTTTTCTCCACAACGATAACAAATAAGTACCCAAGGCGCCTTGCAATACCTCAAGCTGTGGCCATTTTTCCGACAGCTGACACAAAAAAGATTATTTTGTGTATTATTCACTGGCTGTATTGAAGAGACTTTTGGTGACGTCTTGCTAGTGCTGCTACTACTATTACTACTTTTATAACACAAATCGGGAGCCAGAGAAGATGTGGTGACCCTAGGAGGTTCACTGAAATGCACCGATCGCTCCTTTGCACCTTCTAACAACCTACATTTTTTCTTTAGATCAGTCCAAGATTCCACTGGGGCTAGGGCAAGCTGAGTAGTATAAAATGGTCTAATATTAAACATGACTATGTTCAATTTATCATCATCAGAGATTGGTTTTGATAATCGAGTAAAATAATTTTGCATTATACTGAGATAATTCACAATGCTTTCATCGGGGCCCTGAGTACGACTCCTAATTTCCTGCATCAAGCGATGGTCATAATCAGATGGAAGATATTCCTCGAGAAGCAAGGTCTTCAGCTCAGACCAATTGTGAACGTCTGACTTTACTCCTCGATACCAGCACAGCGCTTCATCAGTAAAAAGTTCCGCCGCAGAACAGAAAAGCTTTGAATCTGAAAGGCCACGAGACAAGCATAATTCCTCGAGGCGTTGTAAGAAAGCTTTAATGCATGTCTTGCCATTGAAGCGTATATTCAGTTTATGCACGGAGCAATCATTAGCTGTATTGTGTGTAGTTGCAGTGGAGTGCTCAATAGGTTGTTCAGGTGCCAAGCTACTTTTAAAATTATGACAAATATTATCTATTTTTACAAGAATGCTATCTAATTTATTATTCAGAGAAGTAATTAAAGAAGTAAGATTATCATCATACTCCGATGAAGACAAGCGACCAATTCTGTGGAATAAGTGGTGTGCAAGAGTTTGAATTCTATTTATCATCTTAAGTGATGACAGCTTACTTGAAGTACTTGTGATGAGTTTCTCAAGATCATCTAATTTCTTTTGAATTACTTTTAATTCAATATTGACATCAAGATCACAAGTCAGTATTTCATCAGAAGGCAGATCTTTATTGAGAGTACGGATCTGTGCTCTCAGAGCCATCACCGTGTCAGCTGGTTTCGAACCCCTGATTTTCACCTCATATTCTAGTTCATCTTTGTTAAGTAAATTAAAACTAATTGGTCTTTGTTCCATTTTTGTAAAAATATACTACGCTCTATTCTATATGATAAGTTAATTTTACAATATTATTTATGTTATATACTCAAACTATGAACAAAAAATCTTAAAATATATTCACCTTTGCAAATGTAACTAAAATTTGTTTTTTATTTATACCTATCTGAACCAAACCTGCATAGAATTCTTATTTATCTTATAACTAGTGAGACCGGCAGACGTTCTCCTGTCCGATTCCAGCGCCACCTACTGGGTCCAGTTGTACTTTTTAAACCTTCCCTGGACCTATTCAAATACACATAACATTTCGTAAGAATCGGTCGAGCCGTTTTTGAGTTTTAGCTTAACTAACACACAACGTTAAAAAAAAGAAAATTATTAAAGATACATACCGAGATGGATCAACACTATCTGAGCATTTGACCAGAATAATGGGCCATATAATGCCACAAAACCTGCTGTCCCTGTTCGGGCGCCAAATTGTAGTGCTTTTTCCTGCTGAATTGTTGAAATATTGGGAAATCTTAGTTGAAAGAAAAAAAAAACAAACTTATTCCTTTAGTCCGATACAAAATGAAAAGCTTTATTCTGGTAGGTACATGGTTGTAATTCACTTATGCATAATGTTACTGAAGTTAACAAAATCCCTCAATGCAAAGCACTTAACTAAATGTTTAATTAATACAAGCCAAGGGCAGGATGGTTCAGGTTTGTTTGATCAATCTCGGCAGGTAAAAATCAGGTACAAATTGGGTACAAAACTACAAAATGAGGGGCAATAAAGTACACGAACAAATAGTTATAGGTTTCCTTTTTTTTTAAAAGAGATTAGTAGCCTTCCCCGGAGCGGTTGTTAGTAGAGCGTACCTTCTGCTAGATGCTAAGTTTCCGCGATCACGGGTCAGAGATATAATATTCCAATTCCTTAGATGATTCTCTCTATATATGTACAATTCCACAGAATTCCTCCTTGTGTTAGGTTAGTTCGTTATGGTTTCTAGCTGTAAGGTCAAGCAGCGGAGCCCTACGGCCTCCGGTAACTGCCCTGGAGATTCATAGCACAGTGTTAGGTTAAAAATAGAATTAGATATGCCTATGATCTTAGGGTCAGTGGGTCTAACACTGAGTTCTGAAGGAATCCCAGTCAATACATTTGCACTTCATGTAATAATCATAGCAAATGAATTCTAAAACATAATTTTTAATAAATTGACAAATTGTCTTATTGGTTAGTTAATAAAAAGGACATATGGAGGGGAGAGCACCTATTTTGTGTATAATTACTGCTATTAATAAAAAGAAAACAGCTTAATTTGTGAGTTATTTGCCAAAGAAGGATGTGAAACTTAATATTGTAAAAATTTGGAATTTAACAGGAAATTCGCAAGTGTTACTCAATATATGCCTTAATCCCACTAAGATGCCGCTCACTATCAGGTTTTTTTAATGAAATAGGGGATGGAAAAGGCGAATTTTGGAAATGTAACATGTTTGATTTAATAATCAATTTACCCACAAATAAAAATAAAATTAACAAAATCTGTTTTAAATCATGAAATATAATAAGTTAATTAGATACCTTATTGATTTTTTGCACTTATTGAGACAATAAATCCATTTAATTTAATAAATCGCGTGCCGGCGAGTAAATATAGTATTTTTTTCTTAGCTTTACTCTTCAAGCTGAAAACAAAAAGAACTGAATTTTGTAAATTCTTTTCAAATTAAATTCACACGGAAAACGAGAGAAATACCTATGGATTTTCTTCGCTGAAATTAATTTAAATACTTTATGATCTTCGAATCAATAACAAATTTCTTCAGTCGATGTCTCACAGACAAATCATAACATAGACGATAGACGCGTTCAAAGACTAAGGTGAAAAATGGGCGCGTTCCATCTACGCGCATACTAGAATCGAGGTCCGTTCACCGAATGTTAAGCGTCGTATTGGCGACGGAACCTTCCCTAAAACCAAATTCATTTCATAGCATGTGTGTCATGATGTGTCAAGTCAACGTACGGATCTATCGGAATTCTACAATATGCTATAAGTATTTCCAGCCCAAGTTATAAGCTTGGTTGAAAAACGAAACGTAATGAAAAAATTAACCATAAACAAACTGTGAATGCTTCCCAAATTCTATTCGACGAAACTATAATTATATGATCTATAAGCTTAAGTGTATTTCATTAAAATATGTCTATAGAAATGATCGAAACAAACGGTCTAAATGTCAAATTCCGAATTTTGAGAAAATCAACCCACCTAAATGGAAGCACGGGATTTTGGGCGAAAAAAAACTATCTTTGTAAATAAGGCCAGGATAAACGCGAGATTTATTTTGTTTATGCAAAAATTGAATAATGACCAAAGATAATTGCAAATGTCACTGACGTGACGTGAAACGACGTTGACGTTGACACTTGACATTGACATTGTGAAATTCCTTGACAAAGTTATTGTAATTACGATTTTAGTTGGGAAATTTGCGTTAAAACTACAGTGAAAGCAAAGTGTTTTTGCAAAATTAGTGTTTTATGAAATTTTAAGAAAAAACGGTGTTACAGTATCCCCCCAACCACGATAGAATTCAAGTAGGGAATTCGTCTGACGCCCCGTCAGCCTCAAAACCCTAACCAATCAAACAGAATTATCATAAATAGAATCAATTAGGTACTTAAAAACTATTCATTCGTGATAAACTCTGTACCCAATTACGCCTAACGTTATTTTTTTTATAAGTTTATTTATTTGTATTATATAAAAAATAAAGCTTTAAATATAAACGTGTGTAAATAAAGAATATTTAACATGCATGTACCTTAAATCTACGTAAATCCATTAATATGGTATGTTAAAGATTGTAATAAAAAACAACATTCACCAATAAGGTGACAAAATCTAGCGCGAAACTACTGCTGCTAGCACCTACATGGTTTTAAAAAAAATATTCACCCATAAGGTGGCAAAATCTAGCGAAACCACTTCTGCTAGCACCTATATGGCTGTGATAAATAGGTAAAAGGCATTATATCCTATGCCCATCAAATATAAGTAAGTAATAAAGAAAAAACTGTAGTGTCAGGACTGACGCCGAGATGGCGTTGTTAAATAAGTATATCTTGACACTAACAGAGTATAGCATGTAATGTCAACAACCACCGGTAGATGTCGCTATTACAGACATTTTGACTCTAATCGTCAAATAATAAGTAAAAAAAACAATAAAAAAGGAAATAATAAAAAATG
The DNA here is from genome assembly GCA_963935595.1 of Schoenobius gigantellus. Taxonomy (NCBI): domain Eukaryota; kingdom Metazoa; phylum Arthropoda; class Insecta; order Lepidoptera; family Crambidae; genus Schoenobius; species Schoenobius gigantellus. The sequence goes on from OZ012548.1 coordinate 32,206,748, forward strand.
AGTCGCATGTGTCGTTGCCCCTGATCGTCGATATTGATTTTCCTATGTTTCCAGCTAGATGTAACTTCCTCCATTATAAGAATATAGCAAAGGCTTATTTCTAGAGTTGCAAACCGCTCCTGTGAGGAATTCAAAATTAATTTTGTTGATTAGAGTAGAATACATATAAAAAATAATGAACAAGACACGTTTATATTTGTGATCTTGTGCTAAATGCATCTATCTAACCACATAACAGTTATACTAAGTACATACTTGTTCTTTAATTCTGGTATCAGATACTAAAGAAGTAATATCCATTTTATATATGTAATGGTAGTAATGATATATTTATTTATTTATTATCATGAACTAAGACACGTACAATATTTGTGTTTTAGATCTTAATGTACTTATGTAATGGTAATATCAATTTTGAAGATGTTAGGTATATGGAAACTTAAGTATCAAGGCAAATCAATAAAAAACGACAGGGACAGACACATGCAAAAACGCCGCCAGATGTTATATGGCCCGTTATCCTACACTCGGGTTCTACGAGACGCCAGGAAGAATGGCGGGGTGGGTATTCTGTGACCGCCGCACCCGCGGTGCCTAATTGTTAAATGCTTATAAAAATATGGCCATTTTCATAAGAGTATAAAAATTAAAATTAAGTATGTATTATGTTACTAGGTACGTACTTTAGTCAGTCGAAGTATCTAAATTTTTAAAATCTTTTATGTGCCACTTTCCTATGTATTTTCCGTTCTCGTCTTCGAGCTCATAGACGAGGCGAGAAAGCTTACGTATAATTTTACAACGTTCATATTTAGGGGCAAGTTTAGCAGTAAAATATTTATTAGCAGAACTCTGCTTGTACGTACGCTTCCACACAAAATCACCGACATTAAAAGATATATCTCTGCGTTTGTTGTTATAGTATTTTATATTCCTTTCATGGGCCTTACGCAATGACTCTCGGACTTTGATGAAAATATCACCGAGGTGGCCACTATTAGACGCATGAGTATCGCGTGGTACCACAACCAACTCTTGGAGATCTACAAAATCACGGTAAATACTACCATCAGTTACAGCTTCCCTACCGTGTACTAGCATGAAAGGAGTATAAGAAGTAGACTCATTTACTGAGGTGTTCATGGCAAATTGTATTTTATGTATGTTAATATCCCACGTTCTATGATCGTTCTCCACAAACGAGGAAACTGCAGTGATTATTGTGCGGTTATAACGTTCCACCGTATTAACTTGTGGACAATATACTGGACCCAAATGTACTTGCGGAATATTGTATTTTTCATATAATGCCTGAACCTCATGACTTATAAATTGCGAGCCATTATCAGACATCACAGTCTGTGGTAATCCGTGAACCAGAAATACATGGTCTTCTAACCTTTGCGCTATAACTTTGCCCGTTGCACGCCGTAAAGGAAATAATGAACAATATTTTGTAAAACAACACACAACTACTAGTAAAAAGGTGTTTTGCTGTCGAGACATCGGCAGTGGACCAACTAGATCAATGCTGATGCACTGGAATGGTCGACAGCAGACCTTGGGTTCCCCCATAAAGCCAGGTGGCGCTAGTGAGCTATGTTTATATGAGTTGCAAGTGGCACAATTTTTAATAAATTTCTCGGTATCTTTATGCATACCGGGCCAAAAATACCGTAATTTTAATCTTTTATATGTTTTTGCAACGCCTAAGTGCGCAGCAATTGGTTCAGAATGGTTACTTGTAATAATATCCTCCCTAAGCTCCTTTGGTACAACCTCTTTCCACTGGTAGTCACCACAGAGTTTGTTAGTGCTTTTTGTAAATCTAAAAAGCCTACCATCAATAATTTGAAAATTGGGACACGCGCGCGGCCTATCCGTGCAACGTTTTAATATATTGTTATACCAAGCATCGCTGGAAGTAAATGCGTCTACGGCTGCCACTGGTACAGAACGTGATAGTGCATCCGGTACGACGTTTTGAGATCCACTACGATGCTCAATAATGAAATTATAAGGCGATAGCCTACACCCCCAACGCGCTAGTCGACCTGTCGGATTCTTAAGGTTTAAAAACCACTTTAGACTAGCATGATCGGTAATAATTTTAAATTGTCGACCACCTTCAAGGTAAGGGCGGAAGTGTTCAACGACATGTACCACGGCCAATGCCTCTCGCTCTGTAGCGGAATAGTTACGTTCAGCGGGTGTTAGTGAACGGCTACAGTACGCAACAGGATGTTCTTGTCCATCTACAACCTGGGTTAAGGTACCTCCTAACCCGAAATCAGAAGCGTCACAGTGGACCGCAAAATCTTTCGAGAAGTCAGGACATACCAGAACCGGAGAAGTAGACAGTGCGAGTTTTAGGTCGTTGAACGCCTCGTCTGCCTCGGTCGTCCATTTGAAAGGGGGCGCGCTCTTACGGGTAGAAGTAAGAGCATTAAGGGGACCAGCTCTATGACTAAAATTTTTTATGAAACGCCTATAATAAGATGCAGTTCCCAAGAAACGTTTGACGTCTTTCCTGCAGGTGGGAATAGGAAAGTCTACTATAGCCTTAATTTTGTCAGGATCCGTGCGCAGACCATATTCGTCAACCACATGACCCAAGAATTTCAGCTGTCTCCTGAAGAACTGGCATTTACCCATGTTGACAGTAAGGTTGGCTAGTTTAAGTCTCTCCTTTACCCTACGTAGGAGCTGGAGGTGATCCTGGAAGGCCGTTGGGCCTTCAGGAGTAAGTAAAATTAAATCATCAACATATACGAACACCTTATTGTCAAACTCGGGCCCAAAGAGGCGGTCCATCAACCGCTGCTGCGTAGCTGGAGCTGCAGTAAGTCCAAAGCACATGACCTTAAAGTGAAACAAGCCTCTGCAGGGAATAGTAAAAGCAGTTTTCTCTCTGGACTCAATAGAGTCCAAAGGAACTTGGTAATATGAAGACTTAAGGTCAATAGAAGATAAGTACTTAGCGTTTTTGAGCTGGTCCAGAATATGGCTAATATAAGGCATAGGGTAAGCGTCATGCTTTGATATGGCGTTAAGTTTTCGGCTGTCCAAGCAGAAACGTGATGACCCATCTGATTTAACCGCTAAAGTAACGGGGTTGTTCCATGCACTTCCGCTAGGCTCCACAACATCATCCTTCAGCATTTGGTCTAGGTGTTTATTTAATTCTGCCAGTTTTGCGGGTGAGACTACATAATACCGTTGTTTAATAGGTGGATGGTCACCGGTATCAATTTTATGACTCACTAAGTGTGTCCTACCTAGGCCTTTCTTTTCTGCGGAAATGTCATCAAATTGCTTTATGACGTCATTGACCAGCCTACGCTCAAGCTTAGATAAAGTTTCAAAATCGTGTAAAGCACGGCTGCCTGACATAACTGTGTACACCTGATTATTATTTTTATATAAATGTCCGCTATCTTCTAACAATGATAAAATATCTGGCGCAATATTAAATTCCTTCCAGAAATTTAAGCCAAATAACAACTCTGTAGCAACTCCAGGGACGACGTAAAATTTAATAACACGAGTTTTATTCTCTATCGATACTGGTAAAAATAAATACCCAGTTACTCGTGAAGTAGAACCATTTGCAGTTTTTATAAAGTCTAAGTCCTCAGACTTATGTAAAGTAGCGAAATCTTTAAAATATTTGTATGCTTGCCCTCCCACAATGGAGATCTGTGATCCTGAATCCAGTAATCCTCTGAATTCCAAGCCAAAAATATTAATCTTCAGATAAGCTCTGGTATCATTATAGGTGGCGTTAGTAGTAGCGTGAACCGATGTAACCTTACCTTTATGCATATGTATGTTACTAGCTTTATTTACATTATTATAGAATTTATTGTATTTCTGCCTTGATTGTTCAGAATTACAATGTTTATTATAAAAATATACTGTTTTATGCCATCGGTTCACTGCTTGGCGTTTTTTGGAATCTCTGCGGTTGAAGGTTTTGAAGAAGTGCACTTTGGACAATTATTTGCATTGAAGCCCTTTTCTCCACAACGATAACAAATAAGTACCCAAGGCGCCTTGCAATACCTCAAGCTGTGGCCATTTTTCCGACAGCTGACACAAAAAAGATTATTTTGTGTATTATTCACTGGCTGTATTGAAGAGACTTTTGGTGACGTCTTGCTAGTGCTGCTACTACTATTACTACTTTTATAACACAAATCGGGAGCCAGAGAAGATGTGGTGACCCTAGGAGGTTCACTGAAATGCACCGATCGCTCCTTTGCACCTTCTAACAACCTACATTTTTTCTTTAGATCAGTCCAAGATTCCACTGGGGCTAGGGCAAGCTGAGTAGTATAAAATGGTCTAATATTAAACATGACTATGTTCAATTTATCATCATCAGAGATTGGTTTTGATAATCGAGTAAAATAATTTTGCATTATACTGAGATAATTCACAATGCTTTCATCGGGGCCCTGAGTACGACTCCTAATTTCCTGCATCAAGCGATGGTCATAATCAGATGGAAGATATTCCTCGAGAAGCAAGGTCTTCAGCTCAGACCAATTGTGAACGTCTGACTTTACTCCTCGATACCAGCACAGCGCTTCATCAGTAAAAAGTTCCGCCGCAGAACAGAAAAGCTTTGAATCTGAAAGGCCACGAGACAAGCATAATTCCTCGAGGCGTTGTAAGAAAGCTTTAATGCATGTCTTGCCATTGAAGCGTATATTCAGTTTATGCACGGAGCAATCATTAGCTGTATTGTGTGTAGTTGCAGTGGAGTGCTCAATAGGTTGTTCAGGTGCCAAGCTACTTTTAAAATTATGACAAATATTATCTATTTTTACAAGAATGCTATCTAATTTATTATTCAGAGAAGTAATTAAAGAAGTAAGATTATCATCATACTCCGATGAAGACAAGCGACCAATTCTGTGGAATAAGTGGTGTGCAAGAGTTTGAATTCTATTTATCATCTTAAGTGATGACAGCTTACTTGAAGTACTTGTGATGAGTTTCTCAAGATCATCTAATTTCTTTTGAATTACTTTTAATTCAATATTGACATCAAGATCACAAGTCAGTATTTCATCAGAAGGCAGATCTTTATTGAGAGTACGGATCTGTGCTCTCAGAGCCATCACCGTGTCAGCTGGTTTCGAACCCCTGATTTTCACCTCATATTCTAGTTCATCTTTGTTAAGTAAATTAAAACTAATTGGTCTTTGTTCCATTTTTGTAAAAATATACTACGCTCTATTCTATATGATAAGTTAATTTTACAATATTATTTATGTTATATACTCAAACTATGAACAAAAAATCTTAAAATATATTCACCTTTGCAAATGTAACTAAAATTTGTTTTTTATTTATACCTATCTGAACCAAACCTGCATAGAATTCTTATTTATCTTATAACTAGTGAGACCGGCAGACGTTCTCCTGTCCGATTCCAGCGCCACCTACTGGGTCCAGTTGTACTTTTTAAACCTTCCCTGGACCTATTCAAATACACATAACATTTCGTAAGAATCGGTCGAGCCGTTTTTGAGTTTTAGCTTAACTAACACACAACGTTAAAAAAAAGAAAATTATTAAAGATACATACCGAGATGGATCAACACTATCTGAGCATTTGACCAGAATAATGGGCCATATAATGCCACAAAACCTGCTGTCCCTGTTCGGGCGCCAAATTGTAGTGCTTTTTCCTGCTGAATTGTTGAAATATTGGGAAATCTTAGTTGAAAGAAAAAAAAAACAAACTTATTCCTTTAGTCCGATACAAAATGAAAAGCTTTATTCTGGTAGGTACATGGTTGTAATTCACTTATGCATAATGTTACTGAAGTTAACAAAATCCCTCAATGCAAAGCACTTAACTAAATGTTTAATTAATACAAGCCAAGGGCAGGATGGTTCAGGTTTGTTTGATCAATCTCGGCAGGTAAAAATCAGGTACAAATTGGGTACAAAACTACAAAATGAGGGGCAATAAAGTACACGAACAAATAGTTATAGGTTTCCTTTTTTTTTAAAAGAGATTAGTAGCCTTCCCCGGAGCGGTTGTTAGTAGAGCGTACCTTCTGCTAGATGCTAAGTTTCCGCGATCACGGGTCAGAGATATAATATTCCAATTCCTTAGATGATTCTCTCTATATATGTACAATTCCACAGAATTCCTCCTTGTGTTAGGTTAGTTCGTTATGGTTTCTAGCTGTAAGGTCAAGCAGCGGAGCCCTACGGCCTCCGGTAACTGCCCTGGAGATTCATAGCACAGTGTTAGGTTAAAAATAGAATTAGATATGCCTATGATCTTAGGGTCAGTGGGTCTAACACTGAGTTCTGAAGGAATCCCAGTCAATACATTTGCACTTCATGTAATAATCATAGCAAATGAATTCTAAAACATAATTTTTAATAAATTGACAAATTGTCTTATTGGTTAGTTAATAAAAAGGACATATGGAGGGGAGAGCACCTATTTTGTGTATAATTACTGCTATTAATAAAAAGAAAACAGCTTAATTTGTGAGTTATTTGCCAAAGAAGGATGTGAAACTTAATATTGTAAAAATTTGGAATTTAACAGGAAATTCGCAAGTGTTACTCAATATATGCCTTAATCCCACTAAGATGCCGCTCACTATCAGGTTTTTTTAATGAAATAGGGGATGGAAAAGGCGAATTTTGGAAATGTAACATGTTTGATTTAATAATCAATTTACCCACAAATAAAAATAAAATTAACAAAATCTGTTTTAAATCATGAAATATAATAAGTTAATTAGATACCTTATTGATTTTTTGCACTTATTGAGACAATAAATCCATTTAATTTAATAAATCGCGTGCCGGCGAGTAAATATAGTATTTTTTTCTTAGCTTTACTCTTCAAGCTGAAAACAAAAAGAACTGAATTTTGTAAATTCTTTTCAAATTAAATTCACACGGAAAACGAGAGAAATACCTATGGATTTTCTTCGCTGAAATTAATTTAAATACTTTATGATCTTCGAATCAATAACAAATTTCTTCAGTCGATGTCTCACAGACAAATCATAACATAGACGATAGACGCGTTCAAAGACTAAGGTGAAAAATGGGCGCGTTCCATCTACGCGCATACTAGAATCGAGGTCCGTTCACCGAATGTTAAGCGTCGTATTGGCGACGGAACCTTCCCTAAAACCAAATTCATTTCATAGCATGTGTGTCATGATGTGTCAAGTCAACGTACGGATCTATCGGAATTCTACAATATGCTATAAGTATTTCCAGCCCAAGTTATAAGCTTGGTTGAAAAACGAAACGTAATGAAAAAATTAACCATAAACAAACTGTGAATGCTTCCCAAATTCTATTCGACGAAACTATAATTATATGATCTATAAGCTTAAGTGTATTTCATTAAAATATGTCTATAGAAATGATCGAAACAAACGGTCTAAATGTCAAATTCCGAATTTTGAGAAAATCAACCCACCTAAATGGAAGCACGGGATTTTGGGCGAAAAAAAACTATCTTTGTAAATAAGGCCAGGATAAACGCGAGATTTATTTTGTTTATGCAAAAATTGAATAATGACCAAAGATAATTGCAAATGTCACTGACGTGACGTGAAACGACGTTGACGTTGACACTTGACATTGACATTGTGAAATTCCTTGACAAAGTTATTGTAATTACGATTTTAGTTGGGAAATTTGCGTTAAAACTACAGTGAAAGCAAAGTGTTTTTGCAAAATTAGTGTTTTATGAAATTTTAAGAAAAAACGGTGTTACAAGGTGAAAAAGCTTGAAAGGTGGGTACCTCAGGAATTGAGTGAAGCCAATCAACAAACGCGCGCTGACTGCTGCGTTGCATTACTCAACCGGCACAATAATGAAGAGATTTTAAATCGAATCATTACTTGTGATGAAAAGTGGGTCCTGTACGATACTTAATCGGAAGCGCTCATCGCAATGGCTGAATCCTGCCGAACCAGCCAAACCATGCCTCAAGCGAAAATTTACTCCAAAAAAGTTGAAAACAAAACAATTGATTAAAAAGTCCAAAACAATTGAGGAAAAAACAAGTGAATTATAATTTTCGAAACACAAATACATGAGTAGCTGTATAAATTTGAATTTGGGATTCCTAACCATAGAGGAGATATTTGAGATCAAAGTGGCCAGTACGGCAAAACGCCAATTTCATATGTAAGGACCTAATATTACTTTTGAAAGTACATACATGTAAATTTTATAAAAAAAATATATCGTTTTTGACGAGCTTGAGCTATCCCGAATTTTTCTTCCGATACGATATATACTTATATAAAACAGAGTTGGATCGCATAAAAGAACTGTCAATTTTATTGGTTTAAAAAGTTGCTTCCTAAATTGTAAGTAGCTCATTACGATTTAATAACGCAATGGCTGGTTCATCAAAAGTCGCAAATCTTGGGAATTTCATTAATGTTGTCATAACGGCAATTCCAGTAACCGAGTTCCCGTCGTAAGGAAACATCGCGAAGATGGGACGAAGGGCGAAAACATTGTTCAGCGGAAACCGTGCCCAGAGAAATAGGGTGCGTCTTCTTATGAATTTCAATCTGCGAGCCCAAATAATACCTTGGCTCGATTCTTTTGTTTGATCAAGCGCTGCTTTCGTATGCACGCCGCGGCAAAGGGCCACAAGTTCAAAAGTAATTCAGTGGAGAGTGTGTGCTTAATGTTGGTACGAGACATTTCTATCCAATTTTCTCATTTTGTGTTCGAATTGACTTTTATAACATACCTCGTTCGTAGAGCGGTCGTCTAACTGTAAGTTCTTTAAGTTGTACTGTGGTAAAATTTTAGCTTTTTAACCATTAATGCTAATTAAACCATTTTTAGTATGTTTGGCATTGTCAAATAAATCGACCATACTTAACCGATACCTAATTCCCTTATTTTTATTAACCAACATGTGTTTTGTTATTTTTGTTCAAAAGGAACTATTAGTACTTCCAGAGGCATATACATCGACGAGATATCTGCTATTACTTCTTTACTCCCTACTAACATTATAATTTTAATGAATTGTTATTAATTTAATTAATTAAATGTGATATAATTTATATGTGATAGATAAATGTAATTGTTATTTGTTATTGTAATAATTTGAGCTTATTTAATTTAATGTAATGCATGATTATAATACCTTTTTATTATTGCTACGCCCTTACAGGGTGTCACATATGTTCTATTTTATTTCAACTAACATCTTTGTTAAACTTGTGACATGCAATAAAGATATTGAATTGAATTGAATTGAAGTAGCTTAGGCTGTCTGTCTGTTACGCTTTCACGCTTAAACTACTCAACAGATTTCAATTAAATTTGGTACAGAGATTAACTGAACCACGTGGAAGGAGACAGGCGACTTGTATCCCGACTTTTAATGGGTTACGCAACGCATGATATAATCGGGATATAACAGAATCCCACGCAACCGAAGTCACAGGCAACAGCTAGTTCTAAATAAGTGAGCAAAAAGCGAACTCTGGTCATGTTAAAATTACCGTGTCATATCAAAAAATAAGTAGCCGTAGACGGTATGCTGTGAGATCGTGTCACCGCATAACTTAGGACCGTGTGAGTCGTCGGAGATCTATGGCAAGGAACACTGACTTATGGAGGTAATTTATACGTTTTGAATTACGCGTATTTGTCAAAGGATAGTGATAGTATTTTATATTCTGGCTGAGATGGCGCGTTAAAGCGCACACAGCGCGGTAACATAATACAATGCACGACAAATTTAAACGTTTAATATTTTTCGACCGCTTTCTCTCGTCAATCAATTTTGATGGCAATACTTATTACATAATAGAAGTTAACGAAACCGTCGCATAAGAAGGGACTTCAAAAGATGGATGTGAATGAAAAATGTAAATATATAAAATTTTTGTGGCCATCTCCAGTACACCAGGAGGTGTAAATTGTTCCTCTATAACAGTACCATATAAAACTTTTTGGCCAACAAAAAAGCGCTTATAAATTCGTTGACGTAATTAAAACTGTGCGATCGTGCCATAATATGCCAACCAAGACCACCGCACAATCCCGCATGCCCTGACGCGTCTCATGTCCTGTCAATATTGCTAAGAACTCACGCGTGCCAACATTGAAACCACTTTGAACGATCAAAACTGGAAACTTTACCATAAAAAAAGTTATTTCACAGATTTCCTCGTGAAAATAATTCTTTAAAATAACATTTTTTAAATTAAAGAAGAATGTATTCAAAAAAATGTCATAATAACAATATATTCTAATTCATAATCAGAATTTTATGACAAGTGTGGAAAGAATTCATTGTATAACTTATAACTTCAGGCGATTGCTATGCGTGGTTTTGACAGCAGGTACGAGTAGTTGATAAGTTGTTTGTGCTTAGCTTTTAGTAAGTTCATTGGGTGACATGACAATCAATAGTTTCCATATCATAAATATCTTATATTGCTCACTACAGTCCAAAGCTGTAATTCTACCGGAGGGAGGCTGTGTACCAGGATCGTGTGCTTGGGTACCTCCGTCTTAGCTATTTCTGCCGCAAAGTAGCAGTGCTTGCATTGCTGTGTTCTGGTTTGAAGATTAAGATATGGCATTAAAATTACTGGGTATCGTGACTTTACATCCTAAGTCACAAGTTGGCAACGTGCACTGTGGTTCTTGTGGGGGTTGCAGTTTTGATGCGAATTTCACAGGAGCCACATGTACTATAAGGTCACTGTTACCACTTACCATCAGGTGGGCAGTTTGCTTATTTGCCTCCAATAAAAAAAAATCCACCTACATCCAACGACTGTAAATACAAGTATCATTTATCAGCCCAACACTGCAAGAGAATTAAACCACGGAGTCATTCACATTTTCTTCAGAATTAGCAAAGCTTACGTTAACATTGTGCTAAAGCTCAATTAGATTACGCGTAAAAGCTTGACGATATTTGAGCTTTGGCCATTCGGCAACCAATGCAGTGGCGGTAAATCTACGCGGACATTAGTCCGTGACCCCACAATAATTGAACTGGTTCGCTTTAATTATTTCCACTCCAGCAAATGTGACAAATTGAAAGTAGACATGCGATACATCATTTCCTCGCGTTATTCGTGTAACACTTGAAAACGACAACACAAAAACAAAATTGATAAGCATCAATTCTGGCGTTTACCTTTCAGATATGTTGTTACCTGTTATATTCTCATATTGCAATGGCAAGGATATTTTCAGTGTTCTTCTAAAGATGGCTTTGTATAATCCTGGATTATTTGAGGTTGACATTATGTCATAACCTGAATATTTCTCACTCCAATGAGAAAATCTTACAAATACTCCATTAAACAGACTTCTAGAAGGCATCTTGGAAATATGAATGTGCGTTTCGTTTTCTTCAAAGTTTTACTACACTTTGTTATTAAAGTTTTATTACGCTTTGTAGTAAAAGATTTATTATGATTTGTAGTAAAAGATTTATTACGATTTTTAACAAAAGGTCACACTTTACAGTTATATAAGTACACATATAATTTAAGTAAGTAATTTAACGTGGGCAATTATTTTTCTTTGCTTTTTGCGTTCAAAGTTTGCGAAACTTTCACATCTTTTTCTTTTTCAGCTTTCTACTTCAATTGAAATTTTTGAGTAAGCTTATAGTAAAAGGTTCTATTTGTTTATATGACGTGCTGTAATAATTTACATTGATCCATATACTATACTTTAAGTACATACTAAGTTAACTCGCTATTATTTATAGATGAATTCTGATTCACAAATATTAGGTTTATGTAGACATCAGTTTATGTTCACCCATAAAATTAGACTACGCATATATAAATTGGGATGGGATAATATAAAATGACACATTAATAGATGTTGCCTAACCAAAACTAGCCTATGTCATTTCTGGGAATATTAATAATTTCGGAGAGCCTCTAGCTAAGGCTTGTTTATGTTCAATTTTGGCCTGAAACGGTGTGAACTACATTATAATATGTCAAAAATTAATTGTAACTATAGGGTTGTCAGCTCGCTGGAAGCGTTTACTCAAATGAGGAGCCAGTTTTAAATGAGGGTTTCCGTCCAACCTCATAGGTATGTTTTCTAAGGATTATAAGGAACAAGATTTGATTACGAAAGATCTGATATATTTGAGATAGTATTTATTTTTGAAATAGAAAACTATATCTATCATATTATAATAATTTTGGTGTGAAAACTGAAGAAACTTCAAATGGCAATCGCTTTTTTAACTTTCATTCTTAGGTCGATTGGTTTTGTTTTCACTTTACTTTAGTTTTTATATTTATTTTTTGATTGATGGGAAGGAAAATGAATGTTGTACAACATTTTTCAATATTTACAATCATAAAATAAGTTTTTTTTTTCATCTTTTCCTCGTATGCTCCAATATGATTACATCATAATCACAATTAGACTGTGGACTAAAACGAAAATTTTGCGAGCTTTCCGCTCGCGGCTTCGCCCGAGTTATTACTACTTTTGATATTTTTCTCACATTTTCGCACATTTTCAGTTTTTCCATAATGTCAAATAGGTACTAGCAATTATACAAAATTTATGTAAGTTTCCTAGTGTAAGTCTCTACAATATGTGATGTATGTAACTGCAAATAAACTTTATATCTATCTTTTCTTATATAATTATAGTCGTACTTACTATATTTAATATGTATTCTAATTGTAATTCGACATTGTAATTTTTATTTTGACATTTTCTTTTATAATTTATTGATATGTAATATTAAAGATTCTAATTTCTGTATGCATGACCTGCCGGCGTGTTGGGTATACTGTAAGCCGGTAGGAAAACTGTAATAATAAATAAATAAATTATTGTTTTCACGTGGGAATTTTATATTTTCCCTTAGGAAAAATAATGTTGTAGCCTGTTATTTATATTTAGGAGCTCGGATAATAAATTTCTTAGAAATTGGAGCAAATTTTAAATATTTTCCATAGAAACTTCCAACCCTTATTTTGCACCCTAAGAGGGTGAATTCCAATAAACCATGAAACACGTAATCGATGAAATGTTTTTAAGAGCATGAATCTGAAGTTTTATCAAAATCGCTGTTATATTTAAAGATTTTTCCATACAAACTTGCAACCCCTATTTCATCCCTTTAGGGTTAAAATTTTTTAAAATCCCTTCTTAGTGTGCGTCCGCATTTTGAATTATAACAACTATCCAAATTTCACATTTCTACTATTAGCGGTTACGGCTGTGTGTGCGTCTATAGATGGGAACTTCTCCTTTATACACGGTTATTTTTTTATCACCCTGGAAAATTTTAGGGACGCTTCAGGAGGACACATCAGTTATTATATAAAAAAAATATATATATATAAAAAAATCTAAAAATGCTGCGTGAAGCGTCCCTTAAATTTTCCAGGGTGATAAAAAATTGCCGTGTATATATTATATAGATTTATTCTTAAGCAGTGTTGCCGAAAATCGGTCTTGGTATTGTAGCCTTGCGAAACTCTTGCTGCAAGACCGAGTCTTAGACCAACACCAAAACTGACCCATGCAATATTAGAGCAAGACTCTTGCTCAAATCTTCCATGGGTCAGCCTTGATTTTGGTCTTGCTACAATTAGACCGGTTTTTGCCTCGGTCTTGCAGCAGGAGTCTTGCAAGACTGCAAGACTAAGCCCGATTTGGGCAACATTACTCATAAGAAGTAAAGAAAGTCAGCGAAAATGTAACTTGACATGTTTTTATCACAGACTAGGTTTCCGCTCGCAAATTTGCCCGCGTTATTTTCGTTTTTCCCGTGGGAGTTTCATATTTTCCCGTAGGAAAATATTCTATAGCCTATGTTACTCTGTGATATTGTAGCATTCTATAAGTGAAAGAATTTTTCAAATCGCTCCAGTAGTTTCAGAACCTATTTAATACAAAAATACAAATCTTTCCTCTTTTTAATATTAGAAGTATAGACTAGAAATTCCAGCATATTTTTAAGTCTGTGTGTATATTATTTTGTTTTAAGACGTCATAATTATTTTGGCATCTCATTAGTCTTTTTGGCATACTCGGAGTATGAGAGATGAGAAGCTCTACACACACCATTACAATAAAATTTCGAACGCCGCTACTGAGTCTTCAGTAGCATTATCTCCACCATTTCCCATTGTGGCTGACGTGAATATGCGGTGAGCGGTAAATCCGAGTCCGCGCACGTGGCACGCGTACCGCAAAAGTGCTTTTTGATAGACAGCCGCGGCTGCCGGATGCTCAATGTCCCGTGTCGGATACAGTGGGGAATTTTTCATTTAACGAACATTCCTGTTCAATAGTAGCCACCAATTTTGGGGAGTGAAAAAAATTGCGCACTATCCCACCGTTCTTCTGTTTTTTCTTCTTTTTACTATCCCTTTTCTATAGTTGCCTGTACGAGATTGCTGTGTAGCAATAATGCCGCCTATTGCTTTTGTTTCTTGTGTATTCACTGTATGATGTCATTAAGTGTCCTTCAATAAAGTGTTGTGTAGTTATGTACATTATACAGCAGGGATTAATGTTTCGTAATGGAGCGTCAGTAGCGATGTGGCCTCGGCACTGGACTGTGCTCCGAGTAGAATCGGGAGACACGCGATCGAACCTACCATGTACCAATGTGTTTTTCGTTTCACGAATTTCATATGTATATTTATCTGACGCTCCTACGGTGAAGGAAAACATCGTGAGGAAACCTGCATTCACCTGCAGAGTAATACAAAGGTGTATGTGAAGTCAACCAATCCGCACTGGGCCAGCGTGGTTTGACTAAGGCCTAATCGCCCACCCACGAAACCTTGTTTAATTAGTAATGGTAAGAGCGTCGGTGGCGCTGTGGACTCGGCATTTTCCTTCCAATCGTGATATTCCATCCTGCAATTACCAATGTGTTTTTCGTTTTTCGAATTTCATTTCATATTAGTCCAACGCTCCTTCGGTGAAGGAAAACATCGTGAGGCAACCTGCATACATCTGTGAAGAAACTCAAAGGTGTATGTGAAGTCCACCAATCCGCACCGGGCCAGCGTGGTTGACTAAGGCCTAAACACCTGACTTAGAGGCTCGAGCCCGTCTGTGGGGAGGTATATGAGCTGTGCTGATGAAGGAGCAATACTTGCAAATCGATCTTAAAGTTAAACAGCTCATTGTGTCCAATGACTACAAAAAACCACAAACTTGAACAACGCAAGCAATAATATCAAAACACATCTACAAACGATTCAAACGTACGCCCATAAAAGTGATAAAATATCTAACCAGTTCACATTCGATGGCGCTTCCCCGGTACTTAGCTGGAGAAATGTTCGTTTCCTTCCTAAGAACGTTCAGTGACTGGGTAATTGTAGTTTATGTTAAGTCAGATAAACGAGACAACTTTTTTTTGGCCCCCGTTTTACGCGAAGGAATGCTACGTCGATTTGGCTCGGTATTGGAAGGTACGGCCTTTTTAGAGTAATTTTGTAAACTGATTAGCTTTGCTTTGTTTATTTGATTGTATACCAGACTTAAGTAGAAAACTATGGTCTATATCCCGTCGGACAACGTTATGTAATAAGCCAATTCCTCCGCGTCCAAAAATATGATTACTCATGGCATATTTGAAGGACATCAAATTTTATATTTTATTATAAAAATATAAGAGTTGATGTCCTTCAAATACGAACACTACTGTCCACGAATGACGAACACTACCACAATCAGCGCACTCATCATAATAAAAAACGCCTTTCTGCATAAAATATGCGATAGTAACAAGTTTGCGGCCGCACCGTACACAGGGACAGGGAAACTTTCCCTGCAACGAAGTTTATGCGGACGAGAATATTATTGCACGTGTTTGTTAATTACTTATACGGCAGTTGGCACATATCAAATCTCAGAATTCAATTGCAGTGTTTTGCAGAGTTTATTGAAAAGTACTAAATGATTTTTGTTTTTAGATGTTTTGGTTTTTACTGATGACTTTACATGTGATGTTTATCTTGAGGACACTTTATAGCGCTCGTAATAATGGCGGCTTTAAGTTGACGTTGTAAGTTGACGTGTTGCCAACTTTACATAAGACTAAGTTTGAGAATTCATAGCATGCAGTGTGTGATGAAAAGGGATATGTGTATATTACGAGTTCTAAGAAACACGGGAACATAAGGATTGGGAAAGACCAACAGAAAACAGGGATGACTTAGGCGCAGAACACATTGCACCGGACACCGCTGCGGTGTACGGAGGGACGAAAACCGCATGCGGTTGCGGCGGCACGGAACCGTGCCACCGTACGGTTTGCTCCGTATCACCGTCCGGAGCTGCGGTGCACGACGCCCCGCATCGCCGCATTATCTATGCCGAGATCTATTACACGTATGCACGTCCTTTCTACGCAAAAATCCGTACGATACTGCGGCTCAGTGTGGCATACCCCGCGGACCGCACCGCATCACCGTCCGGGAGTGCGGTGCCGTCGCGCGCGCCGCACAACCGCACGGGCATGCGGTGTGAGTGTGTTATACCCTGCGGTTTTTGTATACAAATCAAGATTCTTCAGTCACAATTAAAAACCGCAGCGCCGCACACCGGAGCGGTGTCCGGTGCAATGTGTTATGCGCCTTAGAAAGGTTGAATGGATTACGTGAGAATTATGCAAAAAATGTGAGTCCTACCAATTAATTTGATAGACAGAAATGATTGTTTTTCTACTGCACTGATAAGCCCAGCCCAGCGTAGCTGTCGGTGTCAGCAACGGTAGCGAAAAAAATTGTGTTGAGTGTAAAAAGAGTCAATGGTATTTAGAGATCATAATCTAGTGACGGCGCTGAAAACGGATACACAGATAGCATTCATCATTTCATTCGTAAGCCTACTGTCAGTCAGTCAGACAGTCAGTCCTACAGACAGTCCACTATCCAGATAGACACCCAAATATTTGACACTCTTCACTACATTAAGAAGCTTGCAGGTACAGATAGGTGCTGAATTTATTTGACAGGAGTGTTACTTACTAGATGGAGACTGTACCGAATCGTCCGCACGGGTACATACTCGTACCTCAGTCTTATCTTTTTCTGCTGCAAAGCAGCGGCGCGGCGCCTGCATCGCTGTTCCGGTTTGAAGGAGACAAGCAGTGAATTTATCGAGTATTGTGAGTATGCGTTTTATGTTAGTTATGTTAGTAACTCATGCTACTACTGTCTTCCTGATCATCATCTTTAAAATCGACCGACACTCATCCACTACTGGATATAGGTCTCGCCTAATGCACGCCACTGCTCCCGATCTTCGGCTATTCTCATCCAGTCCACTCTAGCCAGCCTACGAATATCGCCATCCTCGCAATTTGTCGCAGGGCGTCCCACACTAGAGCTCGTATTAATAAAGGCATCTCAAAGTTGAGATCGATCTTAAGATACAGTTTTGTCATTTAATGTACGGACCATCTGTTAAAAACAACATCTCAAGGTCGATCTCATTCTTAAGATGCAATTATTAATACGTTTTCCGACTCGCGGTCTCCACTAAAGAACTTTGCAACTCCAACGGCTATCAGCTCTGCGGCTGATGTGGCCAGCCCACTGTCACCTTTGCTAATTCGTTAAGCTTTTTTTTTTTGGTGGGCCCGGCATATGACCTCCTCCCGCCTGCTGTTAAGCGGTGAAAGAGGCCAAAATGAGTTGACAGATAGAGGAGGAACGACATCCACTCTCCTACCTGCCCGCCCCTTGCCGGCCCAAAAGATGCTTTTTCACGCCTCTTTTGAAGGGACCCATGTTGTCGGATAGAGGAAACACGTGCGCAGGTAGAGAATTCCAAGTATGGGATGAACGACAGATGAAGGAATCTTGGAATTTCTTGGTACAGTGTGAAAAAGAGGATACAGAGTAAGGATGTTGGTAACTTTATTCCTCAATCCTTAGTTTTCTAAGCCTCAATCGGATCACATCATTTCTGATACGGTCTTTCAGACATACTCCGAATATAGCTCTTTCCATAGCTCGCTGAGCGACTTCAAGCTTGTGGACTAGTCGAGCCGTGAGTGTTCACGACCATGACTGGTCATGACTGGGAGGACGCATTGTTCGAAAAATTGGAATGGAATGGTTGCCGAGGCGACATGTCGAAGCTTACGAAATGCTGTCCAGCCTAACTGAATTTTATCTGTAGGCTTCTCTCTCAAAGTTGTTTCTGCCTAGTTGAAGCGGAAACAACTTCTTCCTGGTAGGGGAAAATAAATCTGAGTATCTTACAAGACTTAACGTGAGTATAGCCCACTGTCAAGTCATCAGTCTGCTCGTTTGCTAACTATATTTTAAATAAAAAAAGGTTTGTAAGTTTGTTACCTTGATTTCACTATCTTTTTGCATGGCCGTAAGAAATTTGTCAATTCTACGAACTCATTTAATTTAAGGCCTTAATTAGGCGTATAGTAATTTTTACGGCATCAAAACGCTAGAACCGGATCCGACTAGAATCCCGTATGTTGTAATGGTATTATTACAATGAAACGGAGTGCATTATTACATTGTCCGGGCCCGGGTGACGAATTTGGAATACACATGTATTCCAAATTCGTCACCCGGGCCCGGATAAATACTGATGAATTAATTTGACTCCACGCGAAATATTTTGCGTGAGTACGTGTATTATTTATACATAGTTCTCTCGCTTCTGCGCGAGGGTGTAATTTATTTATATGTGACATAATACGCTGGAAATGGGGGCTTCCGCAGACGCTGACTGAAATAGTATTGCTGCGTTTTGAATAATTGATCCGACGACAGTTCGGCTGCGACTGAATACGTGTTAATTTATAATTAATGCTGCACAAACAATACTCAATTGGGATGCGCAATTAACCCGTGGGCGCTTTCTGTAAAGTTGAATGTCACGCAACACGTCTTGACGTGCAACGTCAACTTGTGCGACATGTTTATGGATTTCTTAGTTGTGTTACTGTGCTGTGTTTTATCCGTGATCTATGTTTCGACGATCTCTATTTTATGGATTTTTTTTTATTACTAATTTAACACTCCACAGACTCGTGGTCCGTGCTCTTTTCATGGAATCTTCTCATTGTGATCTATTTTGTTATTATAATTATTATATTAAGACTTACGACTACTTTTTACTCCTAATCTAAGGTGAGTTGCGCAACTCAATCAATTTAAAAATTTAAATATATATCTCAATAATATTATACTTATATATACTTCATTATACTCAAATATATATCTTAATAATATTATACTATATGTTAATAATTTATGTATGGACTATTTCACAAGATTTGGTCAGTTAGTATACTCGTATTTGGCATAATATATGTTACGTCTGTTTTTTGTTTTTTTTATTTTATTTATTAGTTAGTTTAGAGTTTGTTGCAATACATAGTCATGGATAACTCGAAAAAACCCGTCTGCCAGCGCGATACATGTGCCCAGCCTATCAGTGGGACGTATATCTGTTATAGTTATATGTGTAGTAATGATGATAAAGCAATCCATTCGTGATTAATTATGTTTACTTCCTTGAAATTGAACAAAACTGAAAGGATCATCACTTTTTTACGTTTCATGCAAATCTTTATATTTTTTTCTCTGCAACGCGATGGACGCGGCACCTGCATGGTGAATCCATGGAATGCTAAGATATTGTCTCTCTTTTAGCCTTAAAAACCCTACCTGCAGGCCCTATATGGATCTTTCATCGTATGACATGGTAAAGATTTTGACATAAGGAAGTCATGAAATGCTTCATTTGGTATTACCGATCTCCAATATCATCATCATCACTATAGTATAATTCCAATGATGTCAATAATTCCAATGATATAATGAAATTTCTCCATAAATTTTATCATAAACGCCTTGCTTGACAAATTTAACCATGACGTAGTGCAATGCGTAATATTTACAGCGATTAAATAAATACATAGTATTGAAATGAAACATTTTTCCGGGCTTAACTCGTTATGCCTTAATTAACCAATATCTTCTGCTCTGTGAAGTGCTAAATTTCAAGGTGCAGGCATATGTAAATTGGACTGTGACTATTATCAAAGTGAAACAAAGAGAAGCATCACAAAGTGGATAGAAGATTTTTTTATCAACATATAACTGACATAAAACAACGACGTGAAACAAGATCTGCAGTCTTTACACCCATAACGAGTCCTGCCAATATTTAAGTTTTGATAAACGACATATTCTCGCTGATGAACACCGTATCACCCCTACGATGTTATGTGAGACTGAAAACATCTGAATTTGATTAAAGACGTAAAGTTAGGATGCGTATTATGAAAATAATAAAATAACAAACTCTTCAACATACTGCCAAATCACAGATACAGCTAGCTCCGTATGCGTGGAATTGACCACATACCTACTATGAGATGATGGTAAAATAATAAATTCGATTTTTATTTCTACTCTATGATCACCTTTAGCCTTCCCATGATCATGAATGCCGAAAAGCATTAGAGCTAAATAATTAAAATGTGTTAACAACAAATCAAGTTAAGTCTAGAAAGCTATTTTAGCTAAATGTGTACCACTCGTGTAAATAATGCCAGTATTATTAAGACTACAAAGTATACAATTTAAAATATTTTATAATCACTAATAATATTGATTTGATTGTTTTATAATACTTAATAAAACATCTGTCATTTTTCGTGAAAATCAAAATGCTATGCAATAATTAACAGAAGTTATTGATATCTTAAAATTTAGTTATACTTACTACAAAGTTGAATCTTATTCGTGCCGCACATGCTAACGGTCTAAGTCTCAGCTCAGACATTTATTCAAATTAACACGAATAATTTGCTTCTTCCACTTCAATTGAGTTAGTTGGAGGGAAGTATTGTAAAACCTCAAGACGCAGCTGAATTAGATAGGATCTTCAGTTAATTAAACTTTGTGTTTTAAAAATACCAAATGGAACTGTTATTTTTCAGAAATTAAAATTGAGTGGAACTTACAGAGAAGGATGAATTGTATTTAATGTGTTATATTCGTTATTCGTACGTAAATCGAGTTAATAAGTATAACTGAATTACTAACTTACATACAATTACAAACCAGAGTCAGTTTATAGCTAAGTACGTTATAGTCCAACGGGTGAGACGACCTGGCTGTGATCTAAATATTCGAGGTTTAATTCCTCTTCAGTCAGACAGAAGATATTTTGCTTGATTTTATTAGTGATAAGGCTACTTGAGCTTAGCGGGCTACCCTCTTACCTAGGTTTGTCGTCATATTATAATAATAATAATTATAGGTGCAATGTTGAGAAATTGTTGAGAAATCCAAACAATGTTTGTTTTCATTTTTGACTTTAACATAGAATTTTTAAGATAACTGGGGAACAGAGTTTATCGCTGTAATTAGCAGTTCAACTGGGAAGATCACAAATTGTTAAAGAAAACAACACAAATTGCAAAGTATAGCATGTTTGCCATCATTGTAGTAAAAACAACGATCAATTTATAAATACTTTCAGCCCTTTTCCGCGCTAATACACTACTGAAATTTTAGAATATACTTTATATCCATTATACAATATGAGCGTCGGTGGCGCTGTGGACTCGGCACTTGTCTTCCAATCGGGAGGTCCGGGTTCGAGACCGCCATGTACCAATGTGTTTTTCGTTTCGAATTTCAAATGAACATTTGTCTGACGCTCCTACGGTGAAGGAAAACATCGTGAGGCAGCCTGCATACATCTGCGACGAAATTCAAAGGTGTTTCAAATATGTGAAGTCGACCAATCCGCACTGGGCCAGCGTGGTTGACTAAGGTCTAATCACCCTAACATAGGGTAGGCTCGAGCCCCTCGGTGGGGACGTATATGAGCTGTGATGATGATACAATATGTCATCATGACAAAACAACTCACTTAACTAGTAATGGATAATGAAGTGTAGGGCTGATGAGAATTCGCAAAATATTTTGAACGTCAAATCACTCCATATGTAGTCCATCAATATTTCGCGATATACTTACTGTCCGTACCCTGGAATTGAAATAAACGACCCGGCGAATAGTGTTGAGGATCAAATCCAATTTGCCTGCTGCAAATTGAAGAGGACACCTTGTACACGTGTGACGGAGCACCGGTAAATATGCGTCCTTTGAGATTTTTCACTCTACATCTGATTGTGTATGGACATAGGCAGCTGTAATACTCAACTAGTACTGAAAAAAATTTAATTATGATTCTGAATCGACGACATACGAGTATGCACCGATCTGTGAACACTTCATCTCGCCATGTTATGAATGACAATTTACAGGTTTTAGATTTCCAAGTTCACTGTAGATATATTATGAACTTACAGCATGAAAGAAGAAGCATGAAATGAAATTATCTGTTCGATGAAGTGAATTGAATTTTATCCTTTCAACTAGCTGTGCTCGCGACTTCATTCGCGTGGATGTTCGAAAATAACAATATCGTGATGTTATATAGCTTAAAGCCTTCCTCGATAAATGGACTATCCAATACAAAAAGAATTTTTCAATTCGAACCAGTAGTTCCTGAGATTAGCGCGTTCAAACAAACAAACTCTTCAGCTTTATAATATTTGTATCGATATTATAAAATGAAATGCGGATATTTGTTCCGATCTAGTTTCTGTGAAATTCGCAATTATGCAACCCCTACAAACTTAACAACGTACACGTTGCCAACTTGTGATCCAAGTCATTATATCTAATCTATCTATCTAATATTTTAGTCATAGTAACAAAAATTTCACTGTCTGCCTTTCATTTACACATCAAAGTGGAACACAGCAAGAGCACTGCTGCTTTGTGGCAGAAATAAGTCAGATAGTGGTACTCGTGATGTAGATGACTCATGTACCAGTCTCCCTTTAAGTAAAATGTAGAAAATTAATGATGTTTTTATTCTTCACATTAACAATTTTTTTTTCGAATTGTTCCTAAATTAATCCTTATAATCAAAAAGTGGTGTAATGGGAAAGTTGCTATTTTTACCTCTGGTAAAAAAATTCATAATCTGATTTTGTTTTGACGCTAAAATGCTTAAGAAAGCTGAGTAACGTAAAAATGCTTTGATTGCAAATCAGGTCGAAACTTCACAAAGAGATTGTAATTGCATCTCGCCTGGATAAACCTTTTAGCTGCCAGAAGAACATGAAACTTTGTTTTTATTTTTTCACTCCCAGGTTGACATAAATTTTATTCGCGTGTCCCCTAAGCATTTGAAGGTTATATCCATAGAAATGCTGTCATTGTACAACCCCGACGCATGCAATATACAAGGGAATAATAAAATGCAATAAAACATGTACCACGGAAAACATCTGTCTAATGCGGTGAAATTGAATTTTTAGTCCCCACTAGTATCGCACCCCTGGATAAAAACTCTTGCGTTTGAAAGAAACACAGCTCAGCAACGATAAAGTATCAGTCGACTTTTTGGAGAAGTTATTTGAATCAATATTCATAAAATGATCACGTTGGGGTCACCACTACAGAATGGCTAAATTAGGGGTCACCACTATACCGGGTTATTTTTCCATCAGGAGCTAAATTTTGTATGCTTGTTTAGACAAGCAAAATGAACAACTTTTACTATGGGACCAAACTCGAAATCGCGAAATAAATCAGCTGTTCCATACATTTAGGTTCAGTGGATGTTGAACATTTGTATGGAACAGCTGATTTTTTTTTCGCGATTTCGAGATTGGTCCCGTAGTAAAAGATCTTCATTTTGATTGTCTGAACAAGCACACAAAATTTGGCCTTCTGTTGGAAAAATAACCCGGTAGAATAAGCCAAGTCAGCGGTTACCACTATAGAATATGTAGATTGTTCTATTAAACTTGGGCTTTCTCAAATATATACACAGATAGTTTTTTGTACAGAGTTTTATTCACAATATTTACGAATACGATTTAATTCTGATGGAGGCAATTATAATAACAAAAGTATGATTCGTATTTAATACGTGTGCCAAAAAAACATTAGTAACAATCAAATTTTTCACTTGTCAACTGTCATTTGTTTTTATTTTTTTATTTATATAACCATGTAGTGGCCAGGTCTCGAATGAGGTTGGTTGCACTATGATAGGCACGAGTATGTATGTGCACAATATGGCAGTAGGTTACGAACTTGATAATTTTAAACAATGCACTATATTTATGTTTTAATCCTATCTTGTAAAATGCACAAAGTGTTTCTGACAATTAATATATAATATATACATAATATCAAAATATTTAATATTGTAATACTTAATTTTTTGAGTAATGAGCATAGGGTTAATAGATATAAGGTGATTAATAAAAGAGTGAAATGTCAAAATATGTGGTTTAATCCGGCAAAGCCGACATAAGGATTTTTTTTTTCAAGGGAACACAATATTAGTGGGCGCACTGATTGTGGCCTACGGCTGCCAATCAGTGGTGAGGATTTGTATCACTAATATTTGTTTGACAATATGGTACAGGTTCTTTGCACGATTTGATCGATAACGCTCTCTCTAGTTAACTCCCTAAATGCCTTTACCTAAGGATGGTAGAATTATGTTTTATAATAAACTTATTTGGAGTGGACTCAGCTGTGAAATTCGGGGAGATCCTGCTCTGGAGACACCACAGGCTCCGGGCCACCGGACACTGGTGGTAGAAGAGAAGTCGGGGCAACCGGGTTCAGTAGTTCAGTCTGACTCCGGGGTATTCAATAACCACGGGGTAGGGAATTCCTCCTGTCGGAGGAAAGTGGGTCTGCCTGGCTGCGCTGGTAGATTGCTGGCTGTCTATTTTAATGACGCTACACTATGTCGTACGTGCTTCGAAATCATATGAACGAACGGGTAAAATGGGTTAGAGGCCCTTATATGAAATTGAGTAAATCCAACCGTGTGGAAGATTAGGTGTTCGCTTATCGATGCTTGAGATTTGTTTTAATAAAATAATTTAGGCTATCTAGCCAACAGACACAAGCGTTCGACCGTCCACGTCAAAACAGAAAATATGGCTGTCTCGGCTCAGCCAGTCCACACTCCACAGACTAACTATTCTGAGATAACATAGACTAATAAACATAGATAAAAAACCAAGTAAACTATCGATATTTATTGAATTAAAAGTTCCTGAACTAAATTTGAAAATAATCAAAGACACGATATACATAAAACTATTATAACCCAAGGCGCGTTCAATGTTTTCTGAATTTAGATAAAAAAAGGTAACTAATACATGGAAATGTCACTAGATGGCAGTAGGAACCTGATTAGAAATTTCCTGTAGGGAAATTTATGTTACAATACCCCCTCAACCAGGGAGAATTTTACGATGGAAGTATACTGAAAGAGTAAAATTCCAGCTCGACCCCGAGCTGACACCAAATCATAACACCGAACTCATATCACCTCCACTGCGAAGTCACTGCTAGTACTTGCTGTCCTGCCAGACGAACTATTTGACAAAATAGGTTCTCCTTCCTCTTCGTATTGAAGGTACCTCCTTAAGGGGGGTACGGAACTCAACCACCCTAGGAAGACGCCAAGGTGACCTATCCTGCAATGAAAGTATATCCGGAGCGATATTAAATTCGCGCCAAAAATTAATTCCGAACAACAGTTTTGTCGACACCCCTGGTATAATATAAAACTTAATAATCGACGTCTTGTTCTGTACAGTTACTGGCAGGAACACATAACCGGTAACGGGTGAAGAAGAACCGTTAGCCGTTACCACATGATCAACATCAAGTGATTTATGAACCGTCGCCAAGTCCGTAAAATATTTACAAGTATCGCTACCAATTATAGAAATCTCCGATCCTGAATCGAGAAGACCGTTGCATTGTAATCCGTAAATGCTTACCGACAAGTATGGTCGTAAATCTCGACCATAAAAAAGACTGACAGGTTTAGTTGTAGAACCTGTGTGAGAGAACTCTCTTATTGTCGACAGCCAGGATTGCCAATCTTTCATATCGGTGTTACCTGTAGTTAATGCCGATTCAGTTTTCTTAAAATAAGCGTTCCTGTTTGACTTAGTAGATTGTCTCTTCAGTGAAGGAATGGGTAAGTTACACTTTGGTAGTTTAGAATTGTAATAAGTTTTAGTTCTATAGCTAGTTATTCTATGCGATGTCTTTGTACTTAAATTCCGATTTTGGAGGGATTTGGATGACAACAGGACATTCCTGTTAGTAGTTGCGTTAGGGTACGTATTGGGTAAAGGCTTAGTAACACAATTCTGTCGATCAGAGTGTTGTGTCATAGTACCTGGTAATGTAGAAGGCAAATGTTGGTCAGCATTTGGTTCAGGTGAATACTGGTTAACATTTGTAATGGGTGAATGGTGGGTAACGGTACGTTGGTAAGCGGTGTTAGTAGGGTAAGTAAGGTTAGTAGCGTAAGCGTTAGTAGGGTAAGTAGAGTTAGTAGCGTAAGTGTTAGTAGGGTAAGTAGGGTTAGACGAACAATGCCTATTTGAATAGTAAGTATGGTTTTGAGGATAAGTAGGAAAGTTATGGTAAACGGAATAATATGCAGGAAATGTAAATGCGGGTAAAGCATTGTGTGTTCTGTTAGTAGTAGTAGTAGTGGTGGTGGTGGTAGTAGTAGTAGTAGTAGTAGTAGTCACATCCGGTATTGTATGGGTTTTTGAAATCGTATAGCAGGTAGGTAGTAATATAGGAGACTTATCATTTCGAGTAGCACTCGAATCGGCCATACTCCGATCCGAGCAAGTTAGTTTTTTGTAGGATTACACTTAGGGCACGTACGGGCAGTGACGTCCTTCTCGCCGCAACGGTAACAGATAATAATAAATGGAGCTCTGCACCCACTTAGTTTATGACCATATACGCGGCAGCGTACGCAGAAGTCAGAGGTACTATCCGTTTGTACTACTGACACAATTTTTCCTTGGTTACCCTTGAATACCAAGTCTGTGGCTAAAGATTTACTGACATCTTTGCTGGGTTCTATAAACAGTTTAGCGCGTTGGCTGGCAGCCTCCAGCTGTCGACAACAAGACCTAAAATCATCAATACTGTTTATCGTAGTTATAGCCAGCTGTTTAGAGTAAAATGGCCGTATATTATGTAAAATAATACTAAGCTGCTCTTCTTTCGGTAGGGGTCGTTCTAACCGAGAGAAATAACACAACATGACACTAATGTAAATAACTATGTTCTCGTCTACACCTTGGGTTCTCGATCTAATCTCATTGAGTAGGCGCTCATTATAATCGATAGGTAAAAAATCGCGAATCAGCAAAGCCTGTAGTTCGGCCCATGAATATACGTCATGACCAATTCCTTCATACCACAGTAAAGCGTCGCCAGTAAATAGTTCACTGGCAGAACTGAACAGTCTACTCTCAGAGATTTCTCGCGATACCCTGAGTTGTTCGAGTCTTCTTAAAAAGTTTTTACGCAAGATTTTCCGTCATATTTAAGATTTAATTTAGTAACAGCCTGGTAATTTTCGGCGGAACATTTAATAGAAGTTGTTGATTGAGGGTCAACAACTTGGGTAGTAGTAGAAGTATAAACTGCAGTTAAAGAGCTACGGAATACGACTAGTATGTTGTCGATCTTAACCAAGAGCTTGTTAAGGTCATCGAACAACTCACTGTGCAGTTTGGACTCTGATTCGGATGGAGATATTCGAGTTAGCCTATGGTATAAATGATGGCCGACGGCTTGGACACGGTTCAAAACGTTCAACGCCTTGCGTTTCTCGGTCTTCTGTAATAACTCTGCTAGGCTAGCAAGCTTGTTTTTAATATCCGCGAGTTCCTTTGTCACGTCTCCGTCGAATGTGGCTATCTCATCAGTTGGTAAGTCCTTGCACAGCTTCCTGATTTGAGCACGTAAGTCCGCTACACTGGAAGCAGGAGTTTCGAACCTAATCCTTACCTCATGCTCGAGCTCGTCCTTTTGTAAAAGGTTAAAGGCGATTGGACGTTCCTCCATTGTAATCAAACGAAAAAACAAAAAAATATCCAACGAGGCTGAACAAACAACAAAGAAGAAAAAAAAACAATTGTCAAATTGCAAAGCCAAACTGGTTAAATATGTTTATTAGTAGAGGTAGAAAGTTTTACCCTCGGTCGCTAAGTTGCTATATTTTTAAAAAAAATGTAAGTAATGTTTGGGTCTGGGTTGACTGGAAGAAATTTATTTCGGGGATAAGTCCACCTTGCCAACAATATACTATATTTACTCTCAGTCGCCAAGTCTTCAAACAAAAAAAATGTTTGGGTATAGGTTGACTGGAAGAAATTTATTTCGGGGATAAGTCCACCTTGCCAACTATATACTATATTTACTCTCAGTCGACAAGTCTTTAAACAAAAAAAAATTTTGGGTATAGGTTGACTGGAAGAAATTTAATTCGGGGATAAGTCCGCCTTTGTAAGAATTATCCGTTACTGAGTCTCAAGTATGCAACGTTTTCCTGTCAGAAAGAGTGTAGCGTGATCGATCAATTATAGGTAAAATATTTAAGATTGTATAAGTAGTATAAGTAGTAGTAAAAAAATATAAGTACAGTTGACAAATCTCAAGCACCAAGCTATTAAGTTAATATCAGGTAAAAGTATTCAGGTGGCTAGTTGTAGCAATTAGGTATCATTCAATATTGGGTTTAAACTTAAAATAATGTAACAGTATCCGAGTAATAAAAGGTAACACCTAGATATTAAAAAATTCTATGCGTCTTACAAAAAAACGTTCTAAGATAATAACTGATATAAGAAACAGAGTCATGCAATCTCCACTTTACAAAGCACAGAACATTTATACTTATATATATTTATGTAATAAGATCATGTAAAAAACATCAATAACCTTGCACACTAATTAATAAAACATAGGTTTTACTATTCAAATACTTAAAAATAATTGATTTAAGTTTAAAATAAACTGAAAAAATCTTGGCCTATACTATATTATGCAATGAGAATATATTATTATTATACCAGAAGTTATGTTAAAGAAGACTTGTAGTTAAACCAAATAAAACTATCAATCTATTGTTCTGAGAGAGTTATAACATAGTTATTATGCTTAGTTACTGAATACCTAATGTTAATTATGGCATATGATTATCTATTAGTTATATTATTGAGAATTTTTTTAAAGAAAATTGACAATCTGGTTTGTAAGTAACCTCAGGGATACGATAAACAAAGTATAACACCAACACAACAAGTTTTAAATTTTAAAAGTTCTAACCGAACAGTGTCCAGGAAGAAAAAAAAACGTTACCAATCAACACTGTTCCTAAGCATTGTAATGAGCATAGGATCATTCAAATCGTGCAAATCTCCATATGTTCGGGCGCCATGTAATACTTAATTTTTTGAGTAATGAGCATAGGGTTAATAGTTATAAGGTGATTAATAAAAGAGTGAAATGTCAAAATATGTGGTTTAATCCGGCAAAGCCGACATAAGGATTTTTTTTTCAAGGGAACACAATATTAGTGGGCGCACTGATTGTGGCCTACGGCTGCCAATCAGTGGTGAGGATTTGTATCACTAATATTTGTTTGACAATATGGTACAGGTTCTTTGCACGATTTGATCGATAACGCTCTCTCTAGTTAACTCCCTAAATGCCTTTACCTAAGGATGGTAGAATTATGTTTTATAATAAACTTATTTGGAGTGGACTCAGCTGTGAAATTCGGGGAGATCCTGCTCTGGAGACACCACAGGCTCCGGGCCACCGGACACTGGTGGTAGAAGAGAAGTCGGGGCAACCGGGTTCAGTAGTTGAGTCTGACTCCGGGGTATTCAATAACCACGGGGTAGGGAATTCCTCCTGTCGGAGGAAAGTGGGTCTGCCTGGCTGCGCTGGTAGATTGCTGGCTGTCTATTTTAATGACGCTACACTATGTCGTACGTGCTTCGAAATCATATGAACGAACGGGTAAAATGGGTTAGAGGCCCTTATATGAAATTGAGTAAATCCAACCGTGTGGAAGATTAGGTGTTCGCTTATCGATGCTTGAGATTTGTTTTAATAAAATAATTTAGGCTATCTAGCCAACAGACACAAGCCTTCGACCGTCCACGTCAAAACAGAAAATATGGCTGTCTCGGCTCAGCCAGTCCACACTCCACAGACTAACTATTCTGAGATAACATAGACTAATAAACATAGATAAAAAAACCAAGTAAACTATCGATATTTATTGAATTAAAAGTTCCTGAACTAAATTTGAAAATAATCAAAGACACGATATACATAAAACTATTATAACCCAAGGCGCGTTCAATGTTTTCTGAATTTAGATAAAAAAAGGTAACTAATACATGGAAATGTCACTAGATGGCAGTAGGAACCTGATTAGAAATTTCCTGTAGGGAAATTTATGTTACAATATATTATGTAAAAGATGGCACATGCCACAAGGATAAGATCTCATATTTTAAGTTCTTTCAGATTTGATACACTTCCAAAACATGAATGTCACGTTTATTGGGGCTTTTCTCCAACCGTAGGCAGCAGAAGGCTGATATGATGAAAGAATCATTTCAGTTAGAGACTTTTGAGATTTCAGAGAGAGGGTATCTCAATAATTAACCTTACAGCTTATTACATAGATCAAAATTTATTTCAAAATAAAATATCTCATAATTTGTTGAGGCCATTACTCATTATTACCGCTAAATTACCACGGATGACGAAATTGCCTGCTTTATTACACCGTTAAAAAGTGGTAAAATAACATTCATGAGTGATATTATTACAGGACTTGAGTTGATAAACGGGCTCTCACATGGTGTTAACGCGATGATATATTACACAATTTTCTTTACGAGCGAAACGGATTTATAACAACACACAAGTTTCGAACAGATGATGTTTTGCAATGGAACTCACACAGATACGATATAACTGAACTAACAGTAACAATTCAGTTTTAAAGAAATGCTTATGTTTCTTTCAACTTTTATCCAGTAAACGGCGATAGGTAATTTTAATATGAACGACGTAGATCACTTTAATTTTCTCTATAGAAATCAATTTGCTTATTGTTACGAATCAACTACAGAAAGTTATTTCTTTTCAAAATCACACAAAAACCAAGATTAAATTGATTTAAATTAAACCAGCCACATAATTACAATCGCGTGTCCACATCCAAACGTGCCCACAAGATCCTTATAATAATGCGGACGCCTCAAGAAAATACTCTCGGACACAATGGACAGAGAAAGTTCCGGGGCATACATCTCGGCGTCACGTACCTAATACCGACAATCATAAAATGAAACATCATAAGGGAAATAAAAACTGAAAAGAGACCTTAACGACCGAGGACGGGGTCTTAACAAATCGGTAGTCATCACTCAGGGTTATAGCCAGAGGGAGACGTTGTCCTTTCGGTGCCAAAGGAAGATAAGTCGGCTTTTCATTGTGTGTCGTGAGATATCTCCGCTTGTTCGATACATTATAAATTGAGGTCTGAGCCCGGCCCTTATTAGCTGTGGAATGCCACATCAAAGCCGATGTGTTTGAAAAGGATACATATTGTGGGTTATTTCCGATACAGCGTGCTAACCTAAAAGTACACGACCTTTTGGCGCGTTAGCTTCTACATAATTTAAAGGGCGGCTTTGGATAGAATGGATTAATCAGGATTTGTATTTCGAATTCATTAATTATCGACCTATATGAAATTCACCGTTAGGTAGGGGCATTTTCAAATCAAGAAGTATTCTATTTCTTCAGCAATCTGTAAACGTGGGTTGGTGTATTTTGGTTGGGTTTTATTTTGGTGGCTCGGTAAAATTAAATCATTTAATACGATAAATTATGTGACAAAATGGTCACCGAGGTGGTATATTGGGTCGCCCGTAATGCGTCGAAAAGTTCAAAAGCTTTAAATGATTTAAGTCCACTTGAATGATGAGTGTTATATATTATTTTTGTAAGTAAATTGGTCAGCATAGGTAGGAGATGATGACCCAGAATGCCAGTGACACGTAATCTTACAATCGTCTATCTGTCAAGTGCAATCAGAGCGATCAAAATGGCGGAATTAGTTTCGTTTTTATTTTGAATTTCTTGTAGGTACTATGCGTATTAATTAAATAGGTACAGGTCTTTTGCGAAATCTCTGCCTGGTAATTTGCTGTTGGAAATATCGGAGTTTGCATTTACGGTAATTTTCGTTTCTGGTACTTTGCGTATTATTTACTACTGGTCATTCGCGATAAGAAATTCTGATCGCCTACGTATCTGTGGTAATCTCTAGTGAAAATGAGAATGTTTGCGTGTACGGTAGTTTGCGATTCTGGCCTATGCATTAAAAGGCTTGCGAGGCCTGTCTGTGAATTTTTAAGCGCCGACTCTTAGCTTCAGTGGTCGAGCTCCGCACACACCTATCACCCAACCTGGAAAAATAAATAGGATACGTAGGCGTATTCCCCGTAAAAAGGCAATCAATTTCCATCACACGGATACTGTATCCAAAACATAAAGTCCAAAATTGAGAACTGCAAAAATATAGCTTCACAAAATTTCACATCAAAAATGTTATTGTTTGTCTTCGTGCTATGTTGCGGGACACCCCACGTCTACGATACCATTTGGCATTAACTCGCCTTCCCTATTCACAAGGCCGAATGAAGTTTTCCAAGGATCCATAAAATGTTGTTTTTCCTCTTATTCGTGTGTAAAAGGACGAAACACGCTACAAAACTAATTCAACTTTAAAATGTTAAGTTATGGAACGAACCTTCGCTTTGGAAAATTGTCATTCGATTCAGGAAAAGAAATTTTAACCACTAATTATACCTACCACCCACTCTTACCATACTTACTACATTAAACTTTATACTAGTATTAACTTTAAGCGATTATGATAATGATTTCGTCATCATAAACAGAGAACCTAGTATACCGGGTGTAACGGAATACCGAAATAATATTTTAAGGTTGTTGATTTACAAAAAAATGTTTTATGACTATTCTTTGTTTTTTAATTAT
This sequence comes from Schoenobius gigantellus, assembly GCA_963935595.1. Taxonomy (NCBI): domain Eukaryota; kingdom Metazoa; phylum Arthropoda; class Insecta; order Lepidoptera; family Crambidae; genus Schoenobius; species Schoenobius gigantellus. Next base: position 32,239,790 of record OZ012548.1, read on the forward strand.
ATGCCTACTTTCGATACGCTTAATTGTTAAGCGTATTAAATCGAAAGCAGGTGTATAATAAAAATACAAAGAATAGTCATAAAACATTTTTTTTGATAATCAACAACTTTTAATATTATTGCGGTATTCTGTTACACCCGGTATAGCTTCACATTATATTTCGCAAAACATTAAATCTGATTACAGAATTGGTAATGTGGCTAGCGCATGAAATGTAATTCGAATTTTATTACTATTATCATATTGTGTTAGGCTGTCATTACCAATGCGTGCTGAATGCATTCGGAATTCATGTTCTGTTATTTCTGTCGATAAATAAGTTTCATTCGTATTTAATTACGTAAATTAAGTAATTTTATTACGCTCATTAACCTTAATATGTGGCAGGTAATTAATGCTTTAAATACATATAAAATAAATACGCTTTGTGTTATTTTATTAATGCAATCTAGTGTGATTTTATTAACAAAACACAAACATAATGTATCGTTTCCATCCGCCTTTTCTCAAGGTATTCGTCACTTTATTACGTTATTTATAACGTCTAAGTAGCTTTTATCATTCGTTATTTTTAATTCGTTCTCAGTGTTTTGGATTGGTGCAACCCAAACTATTCTCTGCTACCACGAAGTCAATTTGGGCTATGAGTTATTAAAAACAACGTTTGTTTCACGAGTTTTAAGATATATAATTAACTTAAAGTTTGTTGTGGAGTTCGCCCTGGAGATCACCCGCCACGGGTCACAACTTGACGTGTTTTTCCTCACAACTTCTTTCTTGCGATTCCTAATCACCCAGACTAACCCCGTGGCGCCACACACCCCGACATGAATTTGAAGAATCTCACGTTCCGCAGCCACAAATTAATATTCAGGTTTTGCTCATAGCCGATCCGCCATTTCACATGTGACACTTTCTTGTTTCAGTGAAGTTAACAATTACAAACGGTCCAAATACTTATTCTAGTAAATGATTCACACGAAATCAAGACACAATTTTCTTTTCTGAACAACAACACTCCCCGCGTAATTATCAAACGAACAAACAACAAAATTCACAAATGCGTCATTATCAAACGAACAAACAACCAAATTCACAAATCCACAATAATTCTTATGCTAATGTTATTGACCAAAGCATCCCATCAAACTGTCAAGCGCACCGTTCCTTTACACACAGCAGAACCGTGCGCCGCCGGCAAGGCTCGCGCTCTTTGCTACCAGTTTATTGTAAACACTCAGATTATTGGTTTTCAGAAGATTCAAAGAAATGTCCCTTCTAAGCCTGCTCCAATCTCTACATTTTGTAATCAGGAGTACATATTTTTATATACTTATATTAAGTGTTACAGACCAAACCTCATACATTCGAATATACCTCAAGATCTAAATTTAGAAAATTTACATAGAGTTGCAATAAACCCCTTGCGGGTAATATTCTAACAAACTAGGAGGAAGTGCACGTAAAATGGGGCATTTAAAATTTATCTCCGGGAAATATTGCCGTTTCTGAAGGAGATCCCGCTAACACGGCGCACTAATGCCGCTTCTGGCAGCGTAAAAGAACTTAATGTCCTCGGGGTAATGCAAATTTGTTTCGCGGTCTTATTCCTTTATTCAAAAAGGTTGATCAACGTCCAAAAGCCTTTTTAATGATCGCAAATGTTGCGAAGTTTGTTTGACGACAACATCGGCTAGAGTTTGTTTTCACGTATTGCGGTGTATGCATTTTCTTACACAGTTTGCATCTTCGACTGTGAAATTGTTTTTGTGGTGAGACATGAAGTGCTTTACATTTCAAGCTTGTTTAGGTTTCTAAAGCCGTGGGTGGTCTGTAGGTATTTTGAAACAAACTGAAAAGACCCATAGTAGAATTAAAAGAAACACTTATTATAAAAAAAAACTGCTTTTGTTGTGTATTGATAAGACCATCCAGTTCAGGGTTCACATTCCTCTATTACCATTGTCTTGTTGGTTAAGCTAAGAGTACAGCTTGTAAATTTATTTGGCTAACTACCAAGTCAAAAATGAAATGGTCTTCATAACAACAATTTTTGTATTTTTCAAAATAAAAAAACAAGAGGCCAGGTAGTTACTTTCTCTGAAATTGAGCAATCCAGGTAACGTTTGCTTCCATGAGCAACATTAGTTACCAAAAATAGCATATTATAAATAAAAAATAAGAAAATTTCTGCCAACCTATCTCTATAAGTTTGTGCGAGATTCTAATATATCGGGAGAATATATTACATCGAACGATGGTCGTACTGTTACCGAAAGAGCTATACAGAATCTGTTAGAGTCCTCACATCGTAAACACAGTTCACACAAAATGTGAGCAAAGGTGGTCATATTGAACAAGTAGGTATGAGTAGGTACTTCGGTAGCCAAGAATCGCAGGCTGATTCGGTACGCTAAGTTCGCCGTCAGCCGGCGCACGTCCCGCGGCTCCACTTGGGACCCACAGCGGCCAGATAAGTGAATTGTAGAGCGCACTCCATACGTGACTCAAGCGTCTTTCACAGTGGTGCAAAAACACTGGATTGCGACTCATTGTAAGTGACAAACATGAGTCAGTTACTGTAGCAATAAACATATATCCTAAAGTATGGCTGTTCAAAATATACTGCTGATTGGTTTGAGCACGCTTGAATAATAATGTTAAGCTAAGGTGGAGTCGATCGAAAGTAGACCGTCGGTGGCGCTGTGGCCTCGGCACTGGACTGTGCCCCGAGTAGAATCGGGAGGCCCGCAATCGATTCTGCCATGTACCAATGTGTTTTTCGTTTCACGAATTTTATATGTACATTAATCTAACGCTCCTACGGTGAAGGAAAACATCGTGAGGAAATCTGCATACACCTGCGACGCAATTTAAAGGTGTATGTGAAGTCAACCAATCCGCACTGGGCCAGCGTGGTTTGACTAAGGCCTGATCGCCCTAACATAACTAGTTAGGGTAGGCTTGTGCCCCTCGGTGGGGACGTATATGAGCTGTGATGATGATAATGATGATGATGATGAAGGTGTAGTCTAATGTTTGTTGCGCTGGTCGGACGTTTTAGCAGGAATTGGATGCTCAAAATCTAAAGAATACAAGACCATGCCACCGAAAGACATAATCAAGCTCATGGGCACAATAGATTGGACCCTGGGCGACACTGGTTAAATGGACTTAAAACTCGGAGAAGCACAAAAGATCCGTGGTGGGACAAAGTCATCCGGCTTACTGTCTCGAGCGTCCCAACCCCAAAACAAAACGAGATAAGGCGGTGTTGCATCACTCCATTCATTGACAGAAACGGTAATAGATATTTTACTTACGAGTGAATATTATAGCTACTACCACAAACAGGACGGTTATATTTTTTGATATATCGATCTTGCTAAAACGTCCAGTCAAAAGTGATGGTAAAATGTGTGGGTACAATGGACCCTAGAAAACACAGCAGAAAGTTAAAAATTCTGTTTGCCATAATACCGTAAAGATGTTTGTCTAGGCTACATATTAAAAAAGAGTCACAAATTATTCTGCTTTCATAGTTATATTTCTTTTAGGTATAAAATACAAGTTAAACCAAAGTATTCAGGGAATGAATATTCTAAATGTAGTTACGTTTTCCCGTTTTTGTATACTTCAGCGTGGTGTAAGCGGATTCGCTCAGATTATACTGGCACGCATTTCAACAGTTTCTGAATACCCTTTATAAAACAACAACATAACGGTATTATTCATGTTTTTAAGTTTGGAAAAAGTATTACAATATAGAACAGAGAACTGTAAAGTAACATTTACAATATTTTCAGCATGGTTTTTCAAAATCTCAATTAAATAAAGAAAAATGCATATGAGTTTAACTAGATGGATAAATAATACCGAATTTATTCAAATCCAAATTGTTATATTGAGCAGTATAACTATTTGGAACTTTTTGTCCATTTTGTTATATCGTATAACTAATAGTATAACTAGTTGGACAAACCCGGTTTGGTTGGCGGTACTTAGAGCTTACAGAGCTCTGCACGGTACTCAGTCTCCCTCTTGAAAAAAACCAACAGAATTTTCATAAATTTTTGTACTCCAAATACAATAATTAAGTATTTTTGAAACATTTACTTTGACTATCGCTAGTGTGAACACGAGACATGTACAGGTCCTAAGAGTTTCTTCAAGGTTTTAGTTCTCGCCTGAATGGAGTGTTATTTAAAACTCCACGGACTAACCTATTCGACAAGACTTTTATTAAGGGCATAGTAACTTGGTTCTAATTTAGAAAGACATTCCTCGTTTTTAAGAAGCCTTATAATTTAGCACCCTTTGGGCTTAACATAGATTTTTAGAGACATTTCAATACAACTTTTTAAACTTATTAAAAATTTTTATACATCCCTATTTCTTATTAAAAATGAAATATAATTCTTCGTGTAATTCTACTATATTTAACAATTATGTTATAAACAAGTGGATGATGGCTTTGATGAAATATAGGTTATCTTTCTAAACTATAAAACTTAGACTTGAAAGTTGGTGGTGCAAGTGCTTGAACATTATTTAAAATCTGAAATAATTACGGACTACTTGCTCAAAGATCATGCATTAAAGCAAATGAAGACGCAGGTAAAAACTGATTATTGCAACAAAATGTTTATGATCATACATTCTTTTCTAAACTTTTTGTGACAGGTGATCACGTTAAAAAGTACCTATTTTGAGAGACATTAGCTAATGCTTACAAATAAATACACTTAGAAACGCTAATTTAAACATACATTGAATTTTTACGATGAGTACCAGGCAATTTAAAATAAAAAGATTTCTAAGTAAGTAAAGATTTTGTCGAGAATTTTCCCTAATTTCGTCATATTTGAACAGTTTTTATTTAAAAAATCTCTTGATGACATATTGATTTATTTATCGATCTATAGAATTAGTAAAAATACACTATATCTATGTAATTTTCTAACAGGAATTGAATGGAGTCTTACCTATGCAGCACGAGTAAAAATAAAATGTTTTCAGACTCTGAATATTATTGATAGTCTTAACAGTATTGCAAACGATATTGGAAATGAGAACATTGCTGTGCCTTCATCTAAGCAAATAAATTGCAATGCGAAATTCTTAGAACTCGAGCATTCGTTATGAAATCTTCACAAGATAGTCGGTTGATTGCTACGCCAATTAAGTGTACCTGGAATATAAATATTACAGTAAATTAAAAGGAATGCTTTTCGTTGGATCTCAATATTAGATCCCATTTCTCAGATTTTAATGATGGGTCCTATTTGCTTTTTCCATTGAATCCCATGTTATAACAACATGTGTACGAGTATTTTTCAGAAGTTGTTGATTGAAGCGTCGATGGCGTAGTGCGTAAGGCCGTCGCCTTCCAATCGGAAGGTAGCGGTTGAACCCCGCCACGTACCAATGTGTTTTCAAATTGTTGAATTCATACGTACGTTTATTCGATGCCTTTACGGTGAAGGAAAACATCGTGAGGAAACCTGCACACACCTGTGAAGAAGGAATTTCTTTACAAGTTGTGTGTGAAGTCGACCAACCCGCACTTGACCAGCGTGGTTGTCTAAGGCCTAATCGCCCTAGTTTAGGATAGGCTCGAGCCCCTTGGTGGGGACGTATATGAGCTGTTGATAGATGGCTGGTTGGGTGGTTTAACGAACAAACCTAAGCCGTGGAGTATCAGAACTCTTTAAAATTAGTACGTCGCCTCGTAAAATAGAACCAAATGATAAATAGATCAATAATTATTATGTTCCACTAAAAATCATAAAATGATTTAATTTTGAAAATCGATCAAAATTGCAAGCAAGCCTGGAAAAAAGTCACGGCTATGTAAAGTCGATCCAATAAAAAGGTTCCGGCGAGTCAAAGATAGAAAACCGATGAATTTAAAATTCGAGTGAAAAATGTTCTAGTTCCAAGAGCAGTTCGCTCTAACGACGAATCGGCAGTTTTGGAATACCATTTGGCGGCAATCCGAAATCGATTTAATCACGGGAATCATGCAAAGTTCCAAACGAAGTTTGTTTAAACTTTGGAATTGGAACAAATTGGAGTAACGTGCCCTGTGGCTATGTATTAATGGCGGATTCATAACACCAACAGTTAGATGTTACGTCGTAATATCTGTGTTTCTTGTGCGGGGATCACATAATCGTTCAAATCGATTGGCAATCGTTTGTATGGCTAATATGTTTGAAGATTCCAGAGTTACCTTAAAATATAGTCTTTTTTAGTTGATGTTTATGTATGATTGTGTATATTTATGATTGTGTAGTTGGATATCGTATCAAAGGACAATCTCATTTTATTTATTCCATACATTGCAGTGATAATAAGGTTACATATTTTACTCTCCAAATGTAAGATTATTCTTAAACATAAATAAAATCTATTTTTAAGAAAATTTAACAAAGACCCCGAAACGCAAACAAGCTTATTAAAAAAATAATATTTCTCAGAATAATATCAAATTTGCTCTGGTTATAATTAAATCCCCGATTTCAATAAAAAATAAATACTTTCAATAAATTATAATAAAAGCTGGAGTATTAAATTTATTAGTCTAAGTTCAGCCAAACGTGACCACGGAGTTGTCCTCAAATCCAACACAGAAACTTTCGCTGTTGGAAACTTTAAATAGTTTAATTGTTAAGGAGTAGGTTAAATAGTTTCATTTGATGAATCGTTTTGGATTCCCACAATCGGTAAATTTTTTGTCTAAAGTTACTGCAAATTGTGTTCATTAGTCACGGGGTAGGTGGTTGATTCTTGCGTGGTTGACATCGAAAATTGAGAGAGCGTAAATAGATCGAAAGTAATACAGATAGGTTATATAATAGTCGTTAGAATTTACGCATTCGTTTTTTTATTATATCAATTAGTATATACACGGTTATTTTTTATCACCCTGGAAAATTTTAGGGATGCGTCAGGACACATCAATTATATAAAATTAAAAAAATGAAATAAAAAATCTCTAAAAATGCTACTCTCAACTAGTGCAGCATTTTTTGGATATTTTAGAAAAGTAATATAAAATTAAGTGAGTTATTTTTTTATTCATATTTAAATTATTCTAATGCCACGTCGTGAAGCGTCCCTTAAATTTTACAGGATGTTAAAAAAATAACCGTGTATACAGCACTAGCCGCTGCCCGCGACTTCGTTAAAATTCGAGATAAAAAATAACCTATGTGCTTTCCAAGGGCTTACTCAATACCAAATATCATTAAAATTATTTCAGAGTGACGTCAGTAACGAACAAACAAACAAACTCACTTTCGCATTTATAATATTAGTAAGGACTAGCTGTGCCCGCAACTTCGTCCGCGCGGAATAGTAACGGCTGGACCTATCTTGATAAAAAGTAACCTATGTTGTACCTTATATAATTAGCTATCTATTAGTGCTCTATTATAAGGTGAGTGATTATTTGAGTGATCACATGATATGGAACTAGCTAGACAAAGTTATCATAATAATACGTCATGTTTGGTAACAACAAAATTTATTGTAAATGCTTAGTTTATATGTTTATAAATTTTAATTGACATTTTAAGTGTATGTAAGCATACCGATTGTATTTTATCTTGCAATAATTATAATGATTATGTAACAAAACCAATATTGTAAATGGCGATTTAAAAGAGAAGATAACAAATATTAGACCTTCCGAGTTTCTTGCCTATTCCTCTCGAGAAGGCTCTCCCAATTTCCGAACAGATGTAGATTCTACTTTTTTTTATCTCATTCTTGTATTTGCAGACATCTTGATTATATACAGGATGTATGCATATACAAGTTTAAATATGTTTTGACGTCAATAAGTGCCTGTAAAGGCCTATGTTGAATAAAGATTTTTGAATTTGAATTTGAAAAGTGAAAGTTCCGTCAAAATCCGTCCAGCCGTTCCGGAGATTAGCGGGAACAAACAGACAGACAGACAAAAAAAAATTAAATTGTGTTTTTGTTATTGGTACCCGATATACATTCATACCCAATTAGTAAAAACTTGTTATTTTGGCATTACAAACAGACACTTCAATTTTATTTATTTGTATAGATTTGATTCAATGGTGCTATAAACTCAATAGCAATATGTGTAAAGACTAGTAACAATCAACATAAAATCAAGTATTTTCGACATTCCTCTCCTCCGAGATGCTATTCCCGAATCGCCCCCCTCATCGTGAAAGGAATTGGGGCGGGCGCTATTGATAAGAAAGTTTGAAACTGGTTTTCGAGAGGTGTCGAAACCCGAAAAGTTTGAAGAGAAAAATCTCGATGATCTCTTTCCTGATTTTATTGAGATGAAAACTTAAGTCATTTGCGTGAATAATATAGAATGTTTGTGATAGGTGCAAAAATCAACCAAAACTTATTATAGATAAAAATAGTTGAATATACATTATCTAAACTATAATATAAAAAATCTATAATAGTGAAGCCTGTTTTTATACTACATACTCGTATTTATGGGCGCTGATCCCCATACTGTTGAGCTTTTAATCACCCTTTCTGATAAACTGTTTTTCTCTTTCACTGCCCTAAGAAGTCAACGTTTCGATATTTTTAAAGCTAAAATAATAACAGTTTGTCTTTAGTCTAATAAATAAGAATGAATAAACTCGTGTTTTGACTTTTTGTAAAGTTTTTTCTTAATAGTTGAGATTGTCTTAACTACGGGAAAGTACATAAATTTTCACGGGAAAACGAAAATATCCTTGGCGATGCTGTAGCAGAAAAGCTAGTCTGTGAATAAAGCCAATCTCAATACGTGATTCCCACAAGAAACAGGCACGAATATCTCTGAAAAATGAGACGGGAATAAATTCAGAATGTATTAAGATATATTTCAGGTCGTACTTAAGCACTTTAGGGCGCCAATCTTCCCAGAGAATATGCGTCATTACCAAAACACGTAGATTGTGCGCCAAGTTCCCAAGACGCATTCGTCTCCCAAGAATTACAGTCAATACTTCATTGTGATTCAGGACACGCTTTCGATACGAGATCGATAAAAGAAACGACCCGCGCCTTGAAAAAAGTGAGATTCACTGTTTTGCTATTCAGGAGGCGAATCTTTGTCATTGAAAAAGAATGTAAAACGTACTTATGCAATCCACGGCGATAAAAAGGGATGGAGTATGATAAATAGCCGGCGCTGTTGAGATAGGATGTTTACTTGTGCCGCAAAATGATAAACAATGATGATACAATATGATGTGTTTGAAAGTAATGAGATGGGGGAGTTAGTTTTCTTGATTGTTTTGAGTAGGTAAGTCTTCCTTCACTATCCGTGCCCAACTGCTGACAGACTGCCAGCTAATTTACGAAGGAGCCGAACTACACTAGCCTGCAAAAGTAAGTATCACACTTTTAAAACTGCAATAACTTTTAAAGTAGGCAAAATATATTTTCAAAATAAAAAGTTGAAAAAAGACTAATGTATAAAAAACTATAACCTCCGAGAAACCTGACGAAATGAGCTGAAAATGTTTTTTGTTTGAATCCTTTATCTTTTGCAGTTTAGGGAAAATTTTAATTTTAAAAGTGTAGTACTTACTTTTGAAGGTCAGTGTATTTCAACGTAGTAAACCTAAAACAGCATCTGCTTTCAAACTCTTCATGTATGGGTTTCAACGTTTAAAGTAAACCTAAAATAGCATCTTCTCTCAAACTCTTTATGTATATGGATTTTTATACTTATAATGAAGTGGACTATATAAATTAAATTGGTTTAATTACTTAATTACAATGAAATTGAATAATTTGGTCAATTGGGATGATGACTGAATTCAATTTTTTACGTCTCGTCATTAAATATTAAAATACCGTGGAAAAAGATGCAGTCCTGTGAAATTAGAATTAAAATCGGCTCAGTAATACATTAGATACAAGCATTTAAAGTTGTTAATTTGAAGGCGATTAGACAGAGAGATCCGACATCAACCGTGACGTCATTGTTGAGTACGGCCATATTAACTCATTCCAAATTGCCGTTTTGCTAGAAAGAGATGGAGAAAAATCTTTAATACCTTATATCTTGGTTGTTTTTTTAGTTATTCAAAAACCGATTTTTTCTTTCTGTTCATTATATGAAAAAGCTTCTATTAAAGCAAAAATTTTTTTTTAGTCATCTACCCAATTATAGTAAAGAGCGAAAAGTCGAGAAGGAAAGTAAGATGACTAACACGCCAAAAATGTGCTCCTTGTATTCGTTTCTAGCTACTCGGGTGGACTCGGCTGGAACTTTTTGTTTCTTCAGGAAACCAATGAAGAGAGTGAAGGTACATTTAGAACATTTAGATCTTTTATGTAATATTACTTTTTTCTCGTTTTTTTTGCAGTTTTTCTCACAGTCTGAATCTTTTGCCTGTGTTCAAATTTAGCTAGTAGCCAACTATTAAAGAGATAAGCTGTCCTTTGCACCTATCTCACATATGTATTATGAGTATTGACAAAGTAAATCACGAACAGAGTTGAATATTACTTAGGTTAACTTTAATCGTAGCAAAGAAGTCGTAGCTACGAAATATTAAGATTCGTATTCTAAGCATACCCTTTCTTACTTCTGTTTAAAGCTTCTCTTGGATAAATTTTTAGGGACTTGTATCAAACTACAGAAATAACAATAGATATTAATTCAAACTTTGTTTTAATACAAGGGCAACTGACTTTTCTTCGGCTAACTATTCAAGCGTTTTTGATATTCAGAACCAGAACAAAATATTATTATTAGGGCGACTTGCATAAATGTTAAATACTTTAACGCATAAATGTTTTTAGGCGCGGTAAAGGGCTTAGAATACATTGTGCCATCATGCCCTTTCTTCCCGTGAAGAGACGGAAAACCAATCCCTCATCGTCGAAAGAAAACCCATGCCCAGCAGTAGCCCATTTACAGTCGGCTCTAAAATTAGATGAACATTTTAGTAACATGTCATACCAATTATTAACAAATGCAATATGGGAGTAACCATACTAAATAATAGGAATAGTTGGTATGATATGGTACTTAAATGTCCATCTATACTCTATACATACAAATAAATAAAATTAAAGTGTCTGTTTGTAATGTCAAAATAACAAGTTTTTACTAAATGGGTATGAATGTAGGGTACCAATAACAAAAACACAATTTAAAAATTTTTGTCTGTCTGTCTGTTTGTTCCCGCTAATCTCCGGAACGGCTGGTCCGATTTTGACGGGACTTTCACTAATAGATAGCTAATTATATAAGGTATAACATAGGCTACTTTTTATCAACTTCAACAAAAGTTACTATTTCACGCGGACGAAGTCGCGGGCACAGCTAGTCCGAAAACCGACCGTACATGGGCTGAAGAAAAGAAGAAGAAAACACAACTACAATAAAAAAATCATTGTCTACAATATAGCAATAAATAAAATTATTATTGAAAAAAAAATATTATTCACCAATACCCACCTCAATTTCCCTAATGTTTCTGCCAATATTGAGTAGTTTAACATTCGCAAGTAATGTAATTAGTCCAATTCAGTTAAGTTTGCCAAACATTCGCACCGACGACGTGTCGGGTCGGTAAACTGGTTAAAAGCCAAATCCAGTTACGACTGTCACTAATCCCAAAACTACATACCGTCATAGTTGAAGCTTGGACGAACAAACAATATACATAGTACTAACTCAAGGGATTTTGTGAAAAGTTTTTAAATTTTCGAGGACTATGAATAGTAACTATGAGATAGTAACCGGATATAGTATCACATGTATCACATTCATACGCTGTGGCAGGATATACAGAAGACCGAGGAGTATAATCTGACACTATGCTTGGCATTGTGGACTATGAGAAAGCCTTTGATTCTGTCGAGAACTGGTCCGTGCATAGGTCAATCCAGAGGTGCCAAATAAATTATGGGTACATCCAAGTATTGCAGTTATTGTATGAAAACGCCACCATGTTCGTCTACCTTCAGCACCAAAACTCGAAACCAATATGACTTCGACATTATATCGCCAAAACTGTTCACAAAGAACTGCGTTGGAGAATCTATTTAAGCATTCCGACTAGAGAGGACTCGGTATCAACATAAACGGCGAGTGCACCTTCATTTTGCTAATAATATCGTAGTCATAGCTGAGACCGTGAAAGATCCAGATATAATGCTCGAAGACCGCTGTAGAGTTTCCTAACAAGTAGTTTTTAAAATGAACATGGACAAGACAAAAATTATGTCGAATTTCCATATAGTTCCCACTCTTGTGAATGTTGGAGGCCTTACACTGGAAATTGGTTACGTATATGTTAATCTGAAGCAAATTATTCAGCTCGGTAAGTCCAACTTCCACAAAGAGGCAAATCGACGAATCCTACTCGGCTGTGCAAGGTTCGGGGTGCTACACAGCATATTCTCGGCCTATCTACCTCAGTCTCTTAAGACGCAAGTCTTCAATTCGTAAGTGTTACCAGTGATAACGTTTACAACTGCTTACAATCAAATGAGTCTCTTAAGATGGCTCAAAGTCACTCAAAGGGGAAAGGAGAGTTCAACGGCTCGGGATTTCTCTACCCGATTGCATCAGAAATGATGATATCCGTAGAACTAGAGTTACTGACATACCCCAAAAAAATGCAAACCTTAAATGGCAGTGGGCAGGACACATTGCTCGCAGGACTGACGGCTATTGGGGCGGAAATGTCCTCAAGTGGTGGCTGCGTACCGGGAGAAGCAGCGTTGGCCTACCAACGCTGCGTCAAGGTGGATCAACGATCTGTTAAAGGTCGCAGAAAGCCGCTGGATGCGAGAGGTGCAGGCAGGTTTGGAGATCCCTGGACGAGGCCTATATCCAACAGTGGGCGTCTCTTGGCTAAAATGATGATGATGATGATGATATTTGAAGTATGAATTCAAAGTCTCCAAATACGTTGATGCCAAAAACAAGAAACACTGTGCAAAAAAATTAAGATTGTTCAATGGTGGGTCTATGTCTTAACTGAATTTCTTTCAGTTAACTCTAGTCCATGTCAGAATCTAATGCGAATTGTAGTAATGTATAAATCACATAATATTTTTAATAATATTTAAAATTATATTTTGGTTAAACTTTATGAATAATTTGATAGAGTCCGTGAAAGTTAGGAGAACGTTAATAGGTTGCAATACGTTTCAGCGTATGCTTGATTCGTTCTTTGATTCGACGAGTTTTCCATGTGTTACCTTCAAGTACATTAACCATTTTTTTATTTCGTGCATTATTAGTATAAAGACAAGCAAATATACAAGAGCACAATAAAATAATGCTTATGACTGTGACTACGTTAAAACCCGAACAAACTCAGCGACAGTGTCGTTTTCTTCTGGATATTGACAGGATTATCACCCGTGATAAACTACGACGGCGCCTTTGCGTGTCGCACGCTACTCGACTTTGCCTGCCCCCTAATATTTAGCTATGTATATTAAGGTTGGTTATGCTTTATTTTTCTCTACATCATAATTTTATTTATTTGAATATAAATAATGAATACATACATAACGTTATGTTACAGGTGATTACATATTAGGTATCATTATCATCATCATAACAGCCTTTTTAATTAGACCCACTGCAGGGACACAAGGCCTCTTCTTATCAACCAAGGAGTTCTAGGCAGTAGCCCACCACGCTTACCCGATGCGGATTGGTGGATGGTGTATAAGGTGATCAATACCCCTTATAATATACATATTAGGTATAATTACCTTGTAAATAAGGTTTTAAAATAATTATACCTACCTATACATAAATATATATAAAAAAGAACAAAATTTAATATAATACTATTATTCAAATAAATGGGAGGAAATCTTCCCGTGTGTCTCCAAAACTTGCTTTTAATCGCTAGTCACAGAACACAACTCTTTCTGTGTTCTGTGTCGCTAGTGATATAGTCACTTTATGTAAATGTGGGTACTTACCTTCTTTAGTTATTAAGTACCTTCTTCTATCTGGCCATTGTAATGTGTTTTAATAGATATAAGAGATCTCTTAGACTAATATTGTTCTGTGAAGTAGGCACTTACTATTCCGATAAATGTAGTGTACAGAAAAACCTATATTGGTTTATGTTACGCTTACAATTGTAAAAAAAATTGTTTATAATAAAGAAAAAAAAGGGTAACGGCGACATACGCCGATTTAATACGGAACGTATTAAAGAAGCCATCGAGCGGAACAAGGGCTCCAAAGTGTTCGCAAGAGATCTGTCACTCGGTCAGAGTCTGCTGACGAAGCTGAAGACAGAGGACGGCAATCGTTACGTCTCCACCTGAGCTTAGGGCTCAGATCAAACGCTTCTATGGACAGCTTTACACAACATTGTAGGCACCTGTCATTCAAACTACAGATCCTAGAGCCAAATTGATCCGGCATAACACCGAAGACATCCCGGACGTTAGCCCGTACGAGATAAGTGTGGCTCTCAGACAGCTCAAAAACAACAAATCACCGGGTGATAATGGAGTTACAGCTGAGCTTTTAAAACCGCGTAGACTACCAGTCCGGAAAGCGCTGCAGAGGCTATTTAACTCCGTCATACCTGAGGGCAAAACACCTCAAGCATGGCACAGGGGCGTACTGGCACTTTTCTTCAAAAAGCGCGACAGGGCCCATGAAGAACTACAGATCCATCTCGCTCCTGAGTCATGTATACAAGCTGCTTTTGAGACTCATCACGAATTGTCTTATGCGCAGGTTTGACGACTTCCAGCCTCCCGAAGAAGCCGAAGCTTCCCGAAGGATTCCGTCCATAGACCACATTCATACGCTACGTCAGGTTATACAGAAGACCGAGGAGTAATATACCACTATGCTTGGCGTTTGTGGACTATGAGAAAGCCTTCGATTCTGTCGAGACCTGAGCCGTGCTTAGGTCACTCCAGAGGTGCCAAATAGACTTCCGGTACATCCAAGTGTTGAAGTCATTGTACGAAAATGCCACTTACTATGTCAGTCCGCCTTCAGGACCAGAACTTGAAACCAATACGACTTCAGCGAAATGTGATACATGTTGTTGCAATGCGTGGCGTTGTTATAGTGTTTTGATAAGTCCCGATAGCGTTCCAATAAAGCTTTTGTTACATATTTACGCTTTTCGTTGTGTACCTAATCGTACTACAATTTCTTAGTAAACGAATAGTGACAAATGTTTAAGTTAGTTATCGTTAAACCAACAATAACTGTCTCAGAAATCGATACTATGGAAACATTATTGTCACAAATGCGTTAACGCTAGCAAAATTTGGTCTCTGAAATGAATTCGGCATCGAAGACCTTAAAGCGTCTTAAGACTACGAACTCTGACTCGTTTCAACATTAAACTATTTACATTCGCTTTACCCACAGTTCCGCAGTTGCTTCAGTCAATCCAGATCGCTTATTTGCCACACGTCCTCACCTGGTCTAATTGCCAGCCACGCTAACAGGATTTAAGTTTGAATCTAGTTAGGCGACGTTTAACGAATTCAGTCTCCCTTAGTTAGCGGCGCACGTGATGAAAGCTTTAACTGATCAACGGCATTGTATCATTGTCGACAATTTTAATGCGCTGATTCTTGAATTTATCTAATAATGCATTCGATTTTCAAATGTCATGTTATTATTACGCAGTAAGTTACACTTATAAGCACGCTAAAAAATTTAAGCATTCACTGACTTATCACATGCATACATGGCCATCGAATTTTTGACCAAAAACTCAACAAATACCATCGAGTAACCACCTTATTCACTGCACTTTCGTACAAGGCAATCATTGTGAACGAATTTTGATTAAAAACTCAACAAATACCATCGAGCAACCACCTTATTTTCCGGATATGCCTCCAGCAGACTTTTTCTTTTTCCTAAACACCAATTACCACTTCGTGGCACCCTTTTTCATTCCGTAAAATACATAAAGGAGAATAATTTTCAGTGAGAACTCAAAAAGCGTTAAGGAGCATTCTCTGAAGGCGATAAAATAAATGTGGATGAAAAACTAACATTTTGTGTATTACTAATCTTTTCCCGGTACTTTCTTGGCAGAGTAGTATCACATCAAAATTGGTTTAGCAATTTCGGAGTCTATCTCGGACAATTTGCACTCTGAACTCGAAATATGTATGTACTTTTAAGTAGGTATCCCACTATTAACTTTGATTTTGAACACGTGTTATATAAATAGTCATTACAATTAAGACTTTGGATTTTAAGAAGTTTTCCCGCTAATATCTCAGTAGTATTTTTAAATTTTTCAGTCAACTTACACTTACTTATTTATTCGAAACTTGATAACTACCGTTTTGGAGAAATGAGTGGACAACCATATATCTTTATAATTTTGTTTACTACATAGTTTGGAAACCCTAACAGACTATTTATTGTGTATATGCAAATTCCTGTTCCTTTGTAAATTCAATTTATAATTGCCAAGTCTTAATATAAATTATGGTCCCACTACCAAACGTGAAAAACAATAGTAATTTATTTACTAGATGAAACAGTACACAGCGCCCTTCGTCAATCAAATGTAGAAGAACTTAAAAGGTTGGTTATGTATGAAAGATCAAGGCAATGCAACGCTTGTAATCATTCAACCGTAATGTTGCGAACTAGGGCTCAGTTAAAAAGTCTGATAAACGAGTTACCGTAGCAGTTCTATTCACTGGAGACCAATAAATATGAGATATAACGCGGCAAACAAACTTTATTGCGGGCTTGGTGCAGGTTTCTTTGTTTTATTATTACTTTGTTATAAGTATTCTTCTTCGAAATAAACTGGTATGACTCTGTTATGAATATACCTAGTTACATTTAAGCAAGGAGCAACGTTGCCGACCTATGTTAAATAATATTTATTTTGTCGGATTGGACCATTTCCAATTGCTGCTGTCAAAAACTCATGGATATTTAATCAACAAATGAAACAGTGGTTATGGCATGGCTAGTCTGCGTGGCACATGCATGTCACGGTATGAGTACCTAGCTCTGCAATATTGAACCTGTATTTTCTTAACCGAAATAAATAAAATTCTATTCATTGTATCATCGTGTATGTTCTGTATACAATTTTATTTCATTTCGGCTCATTCTACGACAAATCAAAATATATTATTATTATACTATTATAATATATTTATATTAAGGCGACAAAAGTCGTGTAATAAAACAAAAATAATAATGTATTTATATTATGCTGTTGTATACTCCAGTGGTTGAAAATGGTTTAACAATATAACTTTAGGAACCGCTGTCGCCAATATCATCATCACCACGGCTCTTATATGTCGACACCGAGGGGCAAGAGCCTACCCTAACGTGTTAGGGCGATTAGGTCTTAGTCAAACCGACGAAGTAATTCAAAGGTGTACCTATGTGAAGGTACACCTTTGAATTACTTCGCAGGTGTATGCAGGCGAGCGTCGGTGGCGCTGTGGACTCGGCACTTGCCTTCCAATCGGGGGGTCGGGGTTCGAGACCCGCCATGTACCAATGTGTTTTTCGTTTCGAATTTCATATGTACATTTGTCTGACGCTCCTACGGTGAAGGAAAACATCGTGAGGCAACCTGCATACATTTGCGAAGAAATTCAATGATGTATGTGAAGTCGACCAATCCGCACTGGGCCAGCGTGGTTGACTAAGGCCTAATCACCCTAATACATAGGGTAGGCTCGAACCCCTCGGTGGGGACGTATATGAGCTGTGATGGTGGATGGTGGTATGCAGGTTTCATCACGATGTTTTCCGTCACCGTAGGAGCGTCAGATAAATGTACGTATGAAATTCGTGAAACGAAAAACACATTGGTACATGGCAGGATTGATCGCGGGCCTTCCAATTCTACTCGGGGCACAGTCCAGTGCCGAGGCCACAGCGCCACCGAAGCTCAATATAATTACATAATATTAAATTTGGCGACGTTAGTTCCTAAAGTTATATTGTCTTATCTCACGTCTTCTGTTTTTATGTTTCGTTGGATTTTTCGCTTGAAATTTTTTTGATTATGGACCGAATTAATTGAAATCTTGAGAGTAATATAGCTCAAAGAATAAAAGTAAATTAGTGCCGTAAGGAGAATTTAGTCTAGGGCCATTTTATTATGTTATTATTCTATTACATATATACAGGGTTAATTGTAAAATACCAGCAACCTTACAGGATTAGATAGCTAATATCATTAACTAAAACGTTTGTAATACGAGTTTTAAGATAACTCAATAAACTGAACAAAAATCAATTTTAAAGTTTTTATTGCACTATCGTGACATTGATAGGTTTATGTTTCATTTATAAACGACGACGGAAGATGACGCTACGCTCGCGCGCTGTGCGCGTAGATTTACAAACTTTCTAGAGGTATATTAAATTAATATTTATTTTTGTATGAAAGTAAAATCTAACGAATTGGGATGATGACTGGATTCAAATTTTTACGTCTCGTCATTAAATATTAAAATACCGTGGAAAAAGATGCAGTCCTGTGAAATTAGAATTAAAATCGGCTTAGAAATACATTAGATACAAGCATTTTAAGTTGTTAATTTGAAGGCGATTAGACAGAGAGATCCGACATCAACCGTGACGTCATCGTTGAGTACGGTCATATAAACTTCTTGTAAATTGCCGTTTTGCTAGAAAGAGATGGAGAAAAATTTTTAATACCTTATATCTAGGTTGTTTTTATAGTTATTCGAAAACCGATTTTTTCTTTGTGTTTATTGTATGAATGAGCTTCTATTAAAGCAAAAAAAAATTTTTAGTCATCTAGCCTATTATCAAAATTCATAGAACAAACGTTGTTTATGATGTTAGCTATCTAATCCTGCGAGATTGCAGGTGTTTTACAAATAATCATGTATATTATGCAACCCAATTTTTCACCCCTAAAAAGGTTCGGGGGTGAAAAATTATTTATTATAATTAGGGGCGGAAATCGATAGTCAAGTCAATTTCAAACTATTTTGATATTATTACACTTGTACTTCAGCTTACAAAGCACAGAGCCTAACACTGAACCCTGAGGTGTAACCTGCCGCCATTCTCTATGGACATTCCCATCTGTAATCTCTTACAGAACTTCCCTCTCACTGAGGTAGTATTGCATGCTGTGGTTGTCAAAGACGTTGTGGATGTTCATTGCTATCTCTATCCTCGTGTTGTAGCTTGCTCAGTTCACAAGGGGTTCACCTCTTGAGGTGGTGGATTAGTCAGTGCAGTAACTATTCTAGCAACTGGCCAAGTTTGATTTATTCCAGATGCTCAATTATCGTGGAAGTGGAAATTTTCTCAAAAACTTAGTTCTGCGCTAGCGCAGACACGTCTCCACTTTAGTATTTAGTACTATATTATGTTTTGACGTCAATAAGTAAAGGCGTATGTTGAATAAAGATTTTTGAATTTCAATTTGAGTATCTTTCTGCAGTTGGCAAGTCTGTAGAAATCTGTAAAAAGGACTCTTTGTTAGATACATACCGTAGTACCGCTACAGCTTAATATGTACGCGGTAAAGTTCTTCCAAAAAGCAAATATAGTCATCAATGAAAACACCAGTTGTGCTTGGCGTTATTCATCGATTAGTGGTACATTACTCAGCACTGGTCAATCGCAAAATTAGCTCCGGGTATTATGATTTCATACTCAGTCTGTTGAGGGTCAATCAAACGTGAAAGTGCACTAGTAACGTAATTACTTGCTGTCCTTAGGGATATTCCATGCGCAACGACATTAGTGTGAATGTTACAGGAATAGTATGGAAACCAGGCAATATATACAATTCCTAGGATATCTACAAAGATTCCAACTGATTTAGTTGTTGTGTGAAATAAAATTCTAACATTACTTACATTCCAATTTTACACAGTTCCTAAACGAATTATAGGTAATGTGTTCCAACATCGGGGTAAGCGAGAGTGAGTAGGGTATTGGGTATTGTGTCTGAAGTTAATAGGCTATATCATTTCCTGGTGGGTAACGTTAGTTTAGAATTGTATTTCATTTTCGAAATACAACAATGTTATTATGGCGACAAACCAAGGTATAATGGTCGTAGCTAACTATAGGTGGGCTAAGAACCAACTTATAGTACAACCTACTAAACCAAGCAGAAAAACGTCTACCCCCATAGAGAATCGAACCTCGGACTCTGGTGGTCTCAACCATTACACCACGAAGACGATTAAAGAATTCGCGCCATACAGATCCAAAAAAGTTAACCTTAATAACATAACTTACAACCTTTTTGATTTTAAAGTAGGTAAACTACACCAATCAGTGACGCAACAGTGGCAGAATCGCCGTAATTAACTCATCCCGGTATAATAATACGTGTGGATTCGGCCGGCTGAGCGTGACGTGTGACCACGGACGGATTACAAGCGGTCATTGGATAATTTGAGAGGAGATACCCGCACGATATCCGGCCACCACGGATAATTACGGATACGGCCCAGTCGCAACTTAGTTTAATCGATTATTCTGGAGTCTATTGAATGAATCAGAGCGTTCGTATGATGTTTAAGAGCGAGTAATTAAAGAACCATCTGCACGCCACTAACCGAAATTCAGCTCCATGCGATTCAAAATATATTTTTAAGTTTCTTGTAATAGAAGCGAGCCTATTGCCAGTATCCGGGATTAATTTTTAGACTCCGATCTATTATCGAGAATTTCCAGTTTAATACCAGTTCACCTTCGGTGACATGGTATTAAATTAGGTTTTCCCTCGATTTTCATGGGATCCCATCATTAGATCCTGAATTTGGTGACCATGGGACCACCCTTGGAGTATACTCTATCGAATACAAGAAGAAATTTGAAAATCTGTCCAAAATTGGCGGAGTAATCGCGTAACATACACACAAAAAAAACCTACCTATCATCTCAATCGTCAACTTCGGGCATTGGGTCGTCTTCTACCAGCAAATCAGACTCTCCCTTGAAGTCCATGTCGATGTGGAACTCTGTAGATGATGTCATCAGTTCCCTGTGGTAATTAAAAATTGTCAATAATGTGTGAAAAAACATAGTACGTATCGAATTGAGAACCTCCTCCTTTTTTGAAGTCAATTAAAAATAGCGCGAAGTTGTCACAGGCTAATATTATTTCCATACATTTTTTCTACGGAACGACTGCGGAAAAATAAGCGTGTGGTTTTTGTCTAAGGCGTCTGGTATCTCGCATTAGTAGTCGTATTTATTACAAACTAAAGTACTAAGCCGATGAGTCAGAAAAGTAAAGCTATACATTTACATTTTTTTATTGCGTCAGACGCGTATTAATGTTTAAGGGAGCAATGTCATGTACCAACCAAAACAGACTTCCGGATCAAAAGCCTTTTTGTTGGTGGCCAACTACTAAGAGTTTCCCGGGAAAGGGTTTCGGATGAATAAGTGATAAAGTTTGCAAACTAGCAGAACGCAAAAAACACACGCCGCTCTTGAACGCACGACCCGAAATATTCGCCAAATGACGGTAACAAATCTAGATACGTTGCGAACATATACAGTATTACAGTACAGAATAATATACTAGCAAATTATGATTAGTAACTTTTTTTAAATCTATCATAGGTCGTCATGTTTAGGATTTGATTCTTAAACGATTTTAATATTTTAATTCACATGAAGTAGCGGAAGTTTTAGTATAATGTAATAGTAAATCATGTTGACAATATCATCTCAAGCGGAATACAAAAAAGGAGGGTTTGGGCCATCTGCCATCACGCTCTCTTTTTTAACGATAAAGCTCTTTCAGTCTCTTTCAATGGATTTCGTCTCAGCTAATGGTAAATGGAAGCGCCAGTCTTTCGTTGTGCTTCTCTAGGTACAAAAACAATACTAACTTTTTATGGAGATTTCCTTAAAGTTTCCATAGTGACCTAATGTATTTAAATAACGTGTAAATATATGTTAACCATAAACATAGCACAAACTAGGGACAGTTTGCGGAATTGCTTTAAAATTTTATCTTGACTGTCACCCAGGAATACGCAATTTAAGTTTGCACGTAAAATCTTGTCTCCCAGTGAAAAATTCACGAACTGACTGCCACAGAGCTGTAAGGCTGTAACTTCCAGGCGATGAGGTCACGTATTACGATTCTAGTGTAATTTCTTAAGAATATTAAGCCACAAAATCGTTTTAATTATAATTACAGTCAAGTGTTTCATTCAAAGTCTAAAAAACAATTTAATTAGTATCAAAGAAAAGACAAGAATTAGAATTCAAGCATTGGTCATTGGAAACAAAGTATACTATTATGATAAATAAATGTTGTTTACGTTAGAATTTATTTTCTTTACAATCAAACTTACTAATAAGTTTTCATAGCTGTTTATCTTTCAAACTCGGCACTAGCAAAGTTATTATACAGAAGATTGCATGTTTGAATGCGTACTTAAATTCAAAGGGGTACACTTCAGGTTCAGGCTTGCGTATGTTTAATGCTTACCTATAGCGCTCAGGGAACAAACTTGTTTTACATAAGCAAAGGAACTGAGTAGGTAGGTACTAAGCATGACTATTTGAATTAACTTCAAACAATTTTTTTAATTCAATTATAACGCTTTCTTACACAATGTCGCATTTACATATTTATTCGCCAAACTTACAAGTTTATTGGCGAAATAAATTTAATCTTATAAACTTATTAACATTTCTTTTGTGTTATTCTGTTCTTTTACTTATATTTGACGTTTATTTTCGTGCATACACATGTACAGTCAGCAACACGTCAGCTTTACATTTGCATTATGAAAGCCGTCGCTATTACGAGCTACATAAGGGCGGTGTCAAGGTCATTATGTAAAGCTTAGCGAGTTGCTGTGTGTACATAAATATACATATACACGCATACACACAACTATTTTACAACACACATAATAACTTACTATAATAATTTTAATTCCATATTACGCTCTTTTAATTTATGATACAAATTGTCATTATAGGCATTAAAAAATGAATGTTCTATCTACGTTATTATTGTGTTTTGACAAACAGAACTAACAGTTCTGAATCCTAGTTAGCATTGATTTGTTTTTTGTTGTTGCTTATAATATTAAGCAAAACGTTAGTTGCGCATACCTGATAGATGCTATGTTTGTAGGTATTATAAACATTATTACGTAGATCTACTCTTATTTAAGCATGCTGTTTTATAAATACTTATTCAACATATTATTTGTCTATAACCTGTGAACTTAAATACACGTGTTATCTGCCCCTTTCTTCCAATGGATATGGCAAGAGCCCACTAGGGGAATTTGCCGCAATCACATCCCTGCGAAGAGATGGAAACTCGAAACAAAACCCATACATCAGCACTAGCTAGCATGATGTTGTAGGACGATGCTCCCTTCCCTGTACCCACCCAGCAATTGGATGGTGTGATAATGATGATTGTTTATTTTATTGTTTAACAGCAATTATAATTGTTGTTAAACAATAAGATTAAACAAAAACAATAATTGTTGTTAAACAATAAAATTTAACATCATCATCATACCATCCAATTGCTGGGTACAGGAAAGGGAGCATCGTCCTACAACATCATTATAGAAGTTACGTTTGATTATCTTAAACAAATAATGATTTGTTTAGGATAATCAAACGTAACTTCTATAATACTACTGGTAATATTTATGAGCACGTAAAAAAATCCCACGATAGATTGGAAAAGTTCCAACGATTTTTCTGCTCTACCTTCTCCGAAGATGTTCGGGATTTTATTACAAGTCCTTAAGTTAACAGGAGTCGACTATATTAAATTTGATACCAATATCATGCCTGAGTGTCTCTGCCTCCAATTTCGTGACAGATTTATGAATTAATATTATCAGACAAATTGATTAAATATCGCCGCGATGTGAAGTAAATATTATATTAATAGGTTTCAAATGAGCACCTGTCTGGAAAAACTTTTTTGAAGTCATATAGCGAATAAAGCAAATCTTACTAATTACTACGGCTTTCAACTGAATTGCTCTAAAATACAGTACAGGTATTTATTCTTAGCCAAATTCAAGCTATATTTTTAACAGTTTAGTAAAAAGAAATGATAAAATCGTTACTAGATTGTGCTAGTTTACCATATATTATAAGATGTCCTTTCCTTTATAATAATTTAGTAGATTTATTATGCTTCTCTAAGAATTTGTGGTTTTGGATTTTTATCATAAGTGCCCTGCGAATCAATAGTTTTTCAAATATTTATATCTTTTTTTACAACCGTATAATACGCACTTTTCGTAAGATGTTTTCTTTCGATTACAACCGTACTGACTGGCATCTAATGAAGGTCGATTAACAGATCTGTAGTTAGGTAATTATCACCTGAGTCTCAGGAGGAATGATGTAGGCTTCTCAGCGTTTGCTTAATATCCTAGAGGAATAATACTCGTACGTTATAAATGCGATATGTAGCATGTAGTAGCGGAAATTCAAATTGAATATTCATTAAAATGTCTTATACAAAATGAAAAATGTAGTAAAATAGACAATGAAACGGACAATGGACTGGAAATAAAAGTCTGGCAACATTCAAAACGTTTTGCTTATGAAAAGAGAGCCAGGAATGCAGCTATGTATGTAATTACTAATCCTCATTGATTTGATAATAAAACTTGTTATCTAAACTCATTGACGACACTGAAATAAAAGTTCAATTTTAAAAATTGGTACTATAGTCCTCGAAGATTTTTATTTTTTGCAAAATAGCAAAATGAACCTTATTCACACTCACATAACACAATCGTTTCCCTGAATTGCAAATGACACGAAGTCAATGAAATTTAAATTAAAATAATTCATAAGCATCCTCATTAATAAGTATTATTTCATTAGCATTGTTTCTTTCTTATTAGTCCCACAATCCAAATTATACGAGGGTTGGCGTTAAAGGGACCCGTATATCGCACCGTAAATTGCCTACAATAAAATCGTAACATGCCCTTTTTATATAGATACTGGAAAAGCGTACGCGTTAAACTCTAGAAAATCGTGTTAAACTAAATTTAAAAATCCTTGCCGGTATTTTTCAAACGAAGAGATCACTTTGTTATTTTATTTATTAACACTAAAATGATATCTAAATAATCGATAATTTCATAAATAATAGTATTTTTTACTAAAGTTAAAATTTTACTTTTTCCAACCCCCTCTAAGCCAGGCAGGTTCTGAAAGGAAATTACTTCGTTCTTGAAGACTTTATTCATCTATAACTCAAATTAGAATATTTGGTTATTATTATTGTTGTTATTGTACGGGCTTTCGCCTTGTAGGCCTTTTCACCTCGACCTAAAAGATCTATTGTGAATTATAGCACCGTTAGAGTATCTCCTTCAAGCCCAAACCCTCTATGAAATTGAGGATTTTTTGGGTTGGGAGAGTTTGTATTTCATCTGGTCTCATGATGTGTCTTCCCAGATGAAGGCTACGCCGATGAATCAGTGGGCTGCAGTCACACAGAAGGTGTTTAGGAGTTTCACGCTCCTGATTGCAGAATCTGCAGATGTCGTTGTCCCTAATCTTGAGGTTGAACATGTGTCTATTCAGGCCGCAATGTCCAGTTAAGGTTCTTATTATTTATCTATATTTGGTTAATCGTATATAGGTATTTATCATTTACGGCAAATTTCAAGACAAGTAAGGAATGTGTCTTACATTACTTACTTGTCTCAAAATTTGCCGTAAATTATCTATTTCTTAACAAAAAATAAATTCTGCGTCTTAAGAAACTATCGCCATTTTTCCTATTAAAAAAAAAACCTTTTTTTTTATTGCAAATATACTCGACGTTATACATAAGATGCAACTGTAACAGCGTAATTTACATTTATTTATTATATGACTTACAAATCTAAAATCAACTTTCCATACAGGATAAGATTAATAGTGAAATTACTGTAACTAACTAGACATAAATTATGTCACAAGTTTGCAACTCTGTCCAAGTATACTCTGTCCAAGGTCCTTGTCGAGACTGCAGCTTCAAGAATCAGAAACCACATCAGCAGGCGTAGCAACTTACATTGCCGCATCCAGCAAACAGTAACAACGTGATACCCCTCGCTGAATAAGCAAAAGGGAAATAAGGCAGCAAGGGAGGAGAGAGGACAATGTAATTAATGCTTACGTTTAATTGTAACTGGAATTGGAAGCGACGGACCCTTCAAGCTTCAAGACGTGTAACAATGAAAAATAGTCATTTGAATATTTTCGGTTTTGATGAAACGAGTTGTTGTACGATATTAAAAAAAAATAAGATGTAAAATTTTTAGCGGAAAAAAAGTATGTCATAAATTATCATCGTCATTGTCATTGTTATTTTACCAGGAGGAAGACTCTGTACCAGGAACGTCTGCATGGGTACCTCCATCTTACCTATTTCTGCCGGAAAGCAGCAGTGCTTGCATTGCTGTGTTCCGGTTTGAAAGGTAAGATATGGCAGTGAAATTACTGGGTAAGTATCGTGACTACATCTGATATCAGAAGTTGGCAACGTACACTGTGGTTCTTGTGGGGGTTGCAGTTTTGCTGCGAATCTCACAGGAGCCACATATATTATAGGTGTCTGTTACCACTTACCATCAGGTGGGCAGTTTGCTTGTTTGCCAACTTATCGCAATAAAAAATCCTTAGGGGTTCCTTAGCCCAAAAGAGAAAACCGAAACTCTTTAATGATCACTTCGTAGTCCGACTGTCTGTTGATACTCTTTTTCTCGGGAACGCGTAGAGATATCAAACTTAAATTTATATCAAATACACGGGTCAACAGTTTTTTTTCAGTTGTCAAAAAATCAAACTTGTATTAAGTCAACGCCATCAAAAGATGTTACTAAAGGGTAATATCTTTTACATCTCTCATGTTCGGTAAGTAGGTCCTTATTACCCCCAAATGGGGCTTGTGGGTGACCAATTAGCGCTCTAGGGTAATAATGTAGCTAGAAAAGCCGTAAATAATTTATTGCCAGTATGATGGTTAGATGTACGCGAACTTTTTGAAATAGTGAAGTGTTTTTTTTAATTACTTACCGACCTAGGGCTTTCCAAGCTACATTATTACCCTAGAGCGCTTATTGGTCACCTACAAGCCCTATTTGGGGGTAATAAGGACCTACTTACCTCACAATCGAGATGTAAAGCAGAGTAGTTAGTTCGGGTGTAAGAACCAATTACACCCTCGAAATATAAATTAATTATCTCTAATTATCTCGGACTGCAATTGATGCCTTACAGCCCTTAGCTACTAATCTACTATTGATCTTTTGTAGCGTCATATTTAAAATAATATACTCTTTGGATAATGTATTCATTTTTATAAACGGTTACAAATTTTTTGACGTCAAGAAGTGTCTATAAAGTTCTATATTGAATAAATATTTTTGAGTTTCAGTTTTATGAAGCATTATATTTTTGTTGAAATTTAGCCGCTTGTTTGAGAAAAGCACTATATTAAGCCTTGGCCACAACTGAGCATTGTCGGCCGCGGCAGTAACGTACTATAGCTAGAATTTCTGCCACGAACATGTGAGGCATTAGATCTCGTGACTACAAGAAGATTAGAAATTTCGAAAATAGAGAACATTGAATTTCACACTCACAAACGCAAAAAATGGCACTCACGCACAAACTTCATACTGCATACATACATAACTGTATGCGTATGATTGTAAACCATAATATGCTTCGACTGAGGGGTGCGTTCTGTAACGCTGCTTCTATGTACTCCAAGGGACAGATCAGTAAGCAGATAAACGCGAAGAACACATTTCGTTTTATAATAATATGCAATGATATGAATCGCGTGTGGGGGAAGGCACGCACAGTAAACAAAATAGTATATGGGCGCTAAGAATGTGTCTTTGTGCTGTCATGAGCTTGGGGTTAAGAATAAGTTTGATGTTAAAATGGCCAATGAAGGCTAAACTTTGCTTATGTTCACACAGTCTAAGTCATTATATATTTAAAAAATACGAGTAGGTGTAAAATTGAAAGATCTTTCGTGTAGAGGTACCTACACTTAAGAAACAAACGTAGATTCGAGAATACTTACCTCTTTCGTTGCCTAATGGCCATCTCAGACCTGTAGGGTTACTCTTGAACTGAATCCGATCGATTGGCATTGAGTTCGTGATTTTTCGTACGCTTATTTTTGCGCATTGGCTCCAGATTGACCCCGTATTGTGCGGATTTTGGGTGAACCAAACTCAGTATTATTAAATTTTCTTAAAATATGGATCCAATTTGGCGCTAGTGTTGTTACTCAAGCGTATGAAAAATCACAATCCCAATGACGATCCAGAGGAAATGGTTCAAGAGTAACCCTACTGGAAGTTTAAACGTACGATTCCTGTGAAGCAGATTTTTTCTATTTCTGCATATTATGTTAGTATGCGAGCGTCGGTGGCGCAGTGGACTCGGCACTTGCCTTCCAATCGGGGGGTCGGGGTTCGAGACCCGCCATGTACCAATGTGTTTTTCGTTTCAAATTTCATATGTACATTTGTCTGAGGCTCCTACGGTGAAGGAAAACATCGTGAGGCAACCTGCATACATCTGCGAAGAAATTCAATGATGTATGTGAAGTCGACCAATCCGCACTGGGCCAGCGTGGTTGACTAAGGCCTAATCACCCTAATATAGGGTAGGCTCGAGCCCCTCGGTGGGGACGTATATGGGCTGTGATGATGCTATTATGTTTGACGGGAGGTGTAAGGTCTTAAGAACATTAGACCTTTAAGTTCGTGCAATGCAGAATAATTTCGAAGTGTCTCCCTACCAACGCCCACTAGGCGAGTGTGGTGGGACATAGTCCAAATCAGCTTTTTGAAAAAGAGTAGGGGAAAGAGGGTATATTGTGGATAGGACAACAAAAAAAATTCTCGTAATTAACGTGGAAATTTATTATGAAAGCTGAGTTTATGGTTGCGTGTATCTCCCCGAGAAGAGTAAGTTTTTTGTACTGTGGATAGCAGAGAGATCTTTTTATCATTGAAGATGGCAAATATTTAGCTGTAATCTATGTTAATTAAGTAATAATTTTAAAAAAATATAAATAATACGTATAAAGTCACGTTACAAAATTGTTGATATTTTTTACAATTATTTTCATTGAAGGTCAAATGTGGATGTGGTTGTATAGAAAAATTCGACATGGCTGAATAGAAATGTCAAAATAGAATAGTTTTTTTATAACTTGATAACATAGAGAATTGCTTCCCCAGGAGGGATACTGTTTTCGTCCCTCTGTTCAGATAATTTCAAGCATAGGTACTTAGGAAGCATGAGAAGTGAAAAATTCTGTGCTAGATAATCTGTACATTTTAGTACCATACCATATTGTAACAACATCGATACTCAATCAACAATGTCATTACTTCGGTAATTATTTTCTCACTGTGACAAAAGGTACCACTCCAAGCAGAAAATCTATAGGAACATGATAAACTCACAATTGTCGCTATGCTTAAATAAGATACCTCCGTCTTACCTATTTTTGCCGCAAAGTAGCAGTGCTTGCACTGTTGTCTTCCGGTTTGAAGAGTATGGTAGTAAAAATTTCTGGGTACCGTGACTTTAAATCTTATGTCACAAGCTGGCAACGTACAATGCGGTTCTCGTAGGGGTTGCAGATTTGCTGCACATCTTAAAAGAACCACAATGTGTATTATAGGTGACTACCACTTACTGTCAGGTGATTAGTATGCTTGTTTGCCAACTAAGATGGATAGACAGACTTAGAAAACAATGTTAACGACAGTGCAGTGTTTTAACAATTAGATTTACCTACGATAGCGAGTATCTCTGAGCTTTATAAAAGTTTGCTTCCATTATTAGTTTTATGGTTGTGATTATATAGAACAAGCCTACTATTTCTATTAGGATATATAAACTTCAGTATGCATTATGTCGCTGCCCATACTCGTATTTGCCATCAAACTATTGTTTACTTGTTGTTTTCTGAAAAAAGCATTTTGTATAAAAATAATATATATTTTAATATAAAATTCGCAAATCGTCTATTCACACCGTAATGTATTCATTTTCCCGGGCTATTAATTTTATTTCAAGCATCTATAACAATTATGTCTTTCCTTTGCGATCTTAAGGCGAATATTTATGGTTAATTAGGAATCGAGATTTATTGTTTATTAAATAAACAGAACGTGAATTTAGCTTAATGTTGGCAATTAATATTTAACCTGTTTTGATTTATGCAAGAATATCACAAAGTTTTGGTGATTATTCCATGGTCTACGAGTACACACCATGTATATTCATATATGTAATCAAAAATCGAATAGTTAATATTTATCTACATTAAAAACTCGCTTTAAAATAAATTATTATACCACTAACATAATACAGCTGTAATATTAATGAAATTATCACGATAAAATGTATGGAACAATGTTTTGCAGATTATTTCTTAAGCATAAACCTGTTATGTTGGGACTATTTTTTTCATACTATTGAACTCTTGGGCTTTATTTCACCTGATGGTAAATGACGTTAAGGCCGAAAGTGGAAGCGAGCTTCCCCTGGACTTCTCAGCAACACCAGCAACTTTTTCTAATGGAATAAAAAAATACCTAATAATTATATTACACACACCTGTAAGCAATAATGTCGACTTAAATAGATACTTTCGCCTTTTCATCAGAAAATATGACGACAAAGAACTTGTTCTTTAAAATTAATTAGATAAATATAATAAACAGTGCCCAGATATCTTGAACAGTTGAAATTGTTGAACGAATTCCCCCCAAATATTACAGCGATGGTTATGATATTATAAATCATAATAACTTTAATTTCTAAACAACAACGGCACAACTTCCCTAGATTTGGATTTGTTAAATATTAAAATTGTTATTTCGGCGGCGGCGACGTTTCGAGACGGAGAAACAAAATAGTCTAAGTATATGCTAAAGAGCGATAAGTAACTTCTACCTCAAATCTGAATATAAATGCTAATGCCATCTGATCCATACTTTCAATTCTGTCGCTTCTTTTGAGAGATTATTATAATTTCGCCTGAATCCTTTCAGATGAAGTTAAGGATTCTCCAACTTGCATGAATAAATGTTTAAGTATAATTGGAGTTTGACAACTTCTTTTGTGTTTTGTTAGTGTACTGCTTTTACCAAGTAACATATTAAGCGTATTATTAACTACAGAAATTAGTTTCAGTCAGGAGCCAAATTTTAAAAATGTACTAGGTATCTGGAAATGCAAAAAACGACTACATGATGATTATTTCGGCCTTATCGACACTTGCCATCAGCTGGGATGAAGGCCGAAATGCTTCCCTGTCGTAGGTGTGTAAAAAAAGTAATGATATTTTTTTGCTCCCGAGTTTTATAGTTTTCCCAAATCTTTTATTTTATTATGGCTAAGGTGGCTAACAAGCGCTTGGCCCACCTTTTTTTTTTTTTTTTTTTTTTTTTTTTTACGTTGGGAAATGCATTACGCATACCTCGTGCTTGGGAAACACGAGGTTATGTCGGGCTCTCCGCGACCACTGGGGGCAAAGTGCCAGCCAGGGACCGCGGCCTACCGACTAAAACCCAACGATGCCCCCTCAAATACGCCTTGGCACGAGCGCGTCCATCACCGCCGCATCCTCCCCGTCATCAGACGAAGAGGATACGCCGAGGAGGGACGCCTCGTGGCCGGACAAAGCCATGGGAACCCTTTCGGACACTTCCATGACTTCGTCAGCGTCTGCTCGCCTATGGCGAGCCCTTCTTGCCTCCCCAAAACGGGAAGGTCGGCGATGCTCCTGGGCATTAGGAGCATCGACGACTGGCGGTGACCTGTGCAATGCAGGACTCGGGCTTCCCTGGCCCGCGTCCCGCTGGTCACCGTCAGGAGGAAGAAGGCGAGCGAACTGTCGCCTTCTTCGTCCTGGCCTCCTACGACGGCAGGGGTCTGCCGATGGGTCATCTTCCCTATTCCGCTCTGCTGCCTCCTTCTGTGTAACGACCTCTACACAGAAGGAGTTTGCTGCGTCCCAGGCCTCTTCGCTCTCGACCATCCTTGTGATCAAGGAAGGGAGAGAAAGGTCAGGGCCAACGTACGAGGCCAGCGTGTTACGCTGCGAGGAAAAGGCAGCACACTCTTCAAGAGTGTGCTGTGCTGAGTCCTCGATAGCACCACAGTGGTGGCACTGAGTAGTTAGCTCACGCCCAATCCGGTGCAGGTAGCGGCCAAAGCAGCCGTGACCACTAATGATCTGCACCAGATGGTACGTGAGTGATCCATGCCTTCTTTCCGCCCATGGCTTCAGCACGGGGAGCAATGCCTCTACGGTTCTCCTAAGAGTTCCGGAGGCCGGCTCACCCAAGCTCTCTTGCCAAAGGCGGAACATCTCTTCTTGTGCCCCTTCCAGGGCCGCGATCTGCTCCCTTGAGGCTAACCTGCGGGTCCCCTCCCTTGCGTCAACCCGCACGCGGTAGGCTGCTGCCAGTATGTGTGCCACTAACTCCCACGGGGGAGTTCCGGCGATGGCGCAGGCCGCCGCATGAGACACTGTCCGGTATCCTCTAATGGCTCTCAACGCCATAGCGCGCTGCGCTCGTCGCAGTGATGCTACTGCGCGGGCGCTGAGAGCATCAGCCCAGACGGGGGCCCCGTACAGTGCCATGCTGCGCACAACTCCCGCGTAGAGGCGTCGGCAGCTGGCGCTCGGGCCTCCAACGTTAGGGAGGAGGCGCCCAAGTGCGTCGGCCGCACCTATTAGTTTGGGCTCCAACGAACGGAAGTGTTCGTCGAAGCCCCACCTACCATCTATGGTGAGCCCCAGGTATTTGAGGTGGGGCCTCAATGGAATGATCTCACCGCCCACCGTGATGGATGTTCCAGCGGGGGGCTTCCTGCGGGGCCCATGAAAGGCGATAGCTTCTGTCTTGCTAAGGGCGACCCTTAAGCCTAGCAAGCGTATGCGGTCAATGACCAGCGTGCTCGACACAGAAGCAAGGCGAGCGGCATCAGCCAGACTGGCCCCCCTTGCTGTGATGAGGGTGTCATCAGCATAGCAAAGGAGATGCACTCCCGTCGGAAGGGCACCTCTGAGGAGCCAGTCGTATCCAATGTTCCAGAGCAGGGGCCCGAGAACAGATCCCTGTGGAACGCCGCGGCACATAAGATGGCGCACAACACGTCCGCCACTATTAGAGCAGAGAATTTCTCTGCCGTTTAAATAGTCTCCCAGGATTCGGCACAGGTACGGGGGCACCTCGTGGTGGTTAAGGGCCTCCATGATTGTGCCGAAGGGGAGGCTATTAAACGCGTTAGCGATGTCCAAGGACACCGCCACTACCACATGGCCACTTTCTGTGGCCTCTGCCACAAGTTTCCGCAGGTCGGACAACGCATCAATCGTTGACCGACCAGTACGGAAGCCGTATTGAGCCTCTGAGATGTTCGGGCCAATTTCAGTTAGGTGCTGGACGAGGCGAGAGGCTATGATCTTTTCATAGACCTTAGCAACCTCATCCAGCAGAATAATAGGGCGGTACGCCGCAGGGGAATCCAATGGGCGGCCGGGTTTCAGCAGTAGGCAGAGTGCCCCATCTTTCCAGATCTTAGGGAACCTGCCAACGCGCAGACTCGCATCCAACAGTTCCCTAAGTCTGTCACCTAGTTCGCTAATAGCTAGGTGCACCACCCTGCCCGGTATCCCGTCAGGTCCGGGTGCTGTCTTTTTGGTCCTGAGGCGGGCCACTGCAGCAGCAAACTCTTCGTCTCCGAGAGGAGGGACCAGATCTTGCACAGATGCTGTCGTGCGGGGCGGGGCCATCCGAGGAGGGGTAAACTCGGAATCCGGCGGGAACAGCTCCACCATCACCCTTCCCAGCAGCTCGGGGTTCATGGACTCCGTGAGGGGTGCGCCACGCTGCTTGAGGTGGTTTCGTGCAGCTTTGTAAGGACGCCCCCACGGGTCCTGATCAAGGCCCTGCAGCATTTCCTCGCGGGCCTGTTCCTTTGCCTTGGCGATGGCCGTGTGCAGGGCCTTTTTCGACTCTCTGTATGCGTTATAGAGTCTCTCCTCTGCTGCCTCGTCACGATTCCTCCTGCGACGGCAGCGGGTATAAGCTCTCCTCGACGAGGTGCAGGTAGCCCTGAGATCGGCAATATCTTGGGACCACCAGTACACCTCGCGGCGATCGCGCGGTGGGCGTGACCTCGGCATTGATGCGTCACAGATTTCTGTGAATGCATCACGAAGTCGATGAGCTGAGTCATCGATATCCTGCCCGTCCATTGGATCGGAACACCAGCGCTGGACGATTGCAGCCTCGACAGCCAACTCTTTGTCCAAGCGTCTTAGAGTCCAGCGTGGGAATGGGCCATTAGCGCTAGGTGAGGGAAGGGGTTGCCGGGTAGGAGCCTCGAACCGAATGTAACGATGGTCCGAGAGACTCTCCACGTCGGTAACTACCCTCCAGTTATTAACTCTGCGTGCTAGGGCGGGGGATGCAAACGAAACGTCTACAATCGACCCGCCATTATGACGCACGCATGTGTTCTCTCGACCTCTGTTCAGGAGAGAGAGACCTGCCGCTGCAGCCCACGCCTCAACAGCCTGTCCGCGTGTATCAGTAGCCCGGTTGCCCCAGATCACTGACTTGGCGTTAAGGTCGCCGAGGAAGAGCACTTGAGATGGAGCGGCTCGCCTAATGGCGGCGCCCAAGACCCCCAGGAAGGCCTCGAAATCAACGAGAGGCCTGTTCGGGGAAAAATAGACGCCAATGATTGCGAGCCCACTCCATCTTGCCACCACGTAGCCGGACCCTCTCTCCAGAACAGAGGGAGGCCTGAAGTCCGAGGATCGTCGGAAGACGATAGCAACGGAGCCCGCACTGTCACCCACCCAGTTTAACTGGTTGGGAACAAAGTAGGGCTCCGCTACGACTGCAGCATCTATTGACCATTCTGCCAGGACCTGTTGCAGCAGGTCTTGAGCCCTGGCACAATGGTTTAGGTTCCCTTGTAGAAAACTGTGATGGAAACCTGGATCCATTACGATTCCATCACAGTCTCCTCACGCTCGTCCGAAGCGAGTGTGACCTCAGCGCTGGGCATTGACCTGCCGGGCGGTTTCCCTTTAATTTGGGGGGGACTGCATTTACGTCCACCCATGACATGCCCTGCAGGCCTGCGTGCTGCCGTGCATACGGCGCAATGGGGCTCTGCGCTGCATTCAGAGCCCTTATGCCCAACCTTCCCACATCTGAAGCAGAGCCCACTCCTATCCACAGAGGAGGGGCAGAATCTGCGAGTATGTCCAGTCCCCATGCATCGAAAGCATCTTATCGGACGGGGCTCTAGCATTTTGATTTGTACTGAGCTCCACCCAATAAGGATCCGACCAACTTCAAGTACTACCTTTGCCGCTGCAATTGGGCACTGTACTAGGGCAGTCCCCAGGCCACCAGGTCCATCTCGGATGTCGCTGACCTTGATCAGGTCTCTGTCGCAATTACCTTTTTTGGCAACCGCCAAAGCGACTTCCTCCGACTCTACAGAGTCGTCCAGCCCCGTGATGCGTAATTCAACGCATTTCAAGGGTCGGACGACTTTTGCAACATCCGAGAGTACCTCCTTGAGCCTGTTTGCGAGGAGGTCGGCCTTCTCATTAGCCTCAGTGCCCGGGATTTCAATGATCCGGGCCCCGGCGACTGTTTGCCGGCAGATTATTTTGCCTAGTTCCAGCTCTTCTAATTGTATGTGCTTGCGAGCACGGCTCAGTACGTCTCTGTAAGTAACCCCCTTCTCCGCAGCAGCTGGATCCAAGCTGATAATCACTGCTGCAGATTTTGGGGGGGTCAATGTCGGTTTACCGGCCTCCTTTGGCTGTTTCGGCGCAGAAGCAGAGGGATTCTTCGTCCGCTCCTGCGTCGGTCTCGTAATCACGGCCGAAGCAAAGGATGTCCTGGCTGCTGCAGTGGATGGCTTTGCAGGATTGGTCACTTTGGACTTCCTTCCCCTCCTTCGTTTCCTCGTAACTGTAGTCCATTCGGACTCAACCAGGTCTGTCTGTTGGGTCAGTGCTGACGCAGCAGGCTTGTTCTGGGAGTCAGTTGGAGCTGCAGGAGGGTTCTTAGCCCTTTTGGAGGCCCCTGTAGAGGTCTTGGTCCTCTTTGCCGCAGGATCTTTGGTCAGCTCTATGGCGGGTCCGGCCTTCGAAGTGGAAGCTGTTGCACTGGCGGCTTCAGTCAGCTTGTCCGCTGCGAGGGGAGGTCTCAGTCTCTTCGCTGGAAGGAGCCGGTCCTCGAGACCCTCGAAGCGGGCGTTCAATACTGTGCCAAGCCAGCGCTTTAGCCTGGCCTCCATAGTTTGGGAGTCCTCATCAATTTGTATTGCCGGCTCTGTTTCCGGAACGGATCCTCTTACAGCCGCAGCGGATCTCTTTCGCTGTGGTGATATGGTATTCGTCGATTTTTTGAGAGCCTTAACTTCCGCCGTCAGCTCTGAAACGCATTTGCGGAGCTCAGATAGCTGTCGTTTAAGGCTCTCATTCTCTGCCTTTAGGGCTCGTGGGTCTTCGGTAATTGTTTGCTCCTGTTTTTTTGCCTCGATGAGCGCACGCTTGGCATTTGCAAGCCCGACGTACTGGCCGGTAGTCGGAGGACGCCCACGGCCGCGTCTACTCCCGTCACCAGGCACCGGCGGCTGCTCATCGACTCTCTCCTTTTCTAGCGTGTCTGAGTCAGAGCTATCAGACCCACGCTTCCGTCTCTTTTGTTTTTTACGCGGCTTAGAGCTGCGCAAAACGCCGCTTTCCACTGAAGCGGCCACCGAGATGACCGATTCAGACGACGAGATCGAGAGGGACTCCTCAACTGATCTCTTTGTTCCCTTGGGATGTTCGGGACGGCCAGTTTGGGAATTCCCATAAGGAATCACCATCACGACAGGCTCCTTTTCCGATGTCGCACTCTTATCGCAGGTGTTATTGCGAGTGACCCTTGTGTTATCGGTGCGCGATTCGCTGCGCGTTCCGCTGCGCGATCTGCTTCGGGTCGTCATTCCGCCTATATTGATGGCATCGCTGTCCTCACCTCCACCAGTCTGTGCCTTCTGCACCAACCTCTTACTCCGTCTTTGTCCGGAAGCATTCTTACACTCCGGCGGCCCGGGAACCACCGCCGAAGGTTTACCTTCTCCCACTATCGCCTCGGTCACATTACCGCCAACCGGCCCGGATACCGGCGGCGGCCCGCTCTTAACGGGTTCGTATGAAGAAGAAGTAGCGGAACTCGGGTGAGCCAGCCCCAGATACGTCTGGCTGCCCGCAGCCGCCTCGCGCGGTCCTACGGAGGGGACTGATACCCCCTGGGGACGTTTTGTTTTTTCTCCAAGTTCCATAATAATAAGGCATATTGGGCGCTTGGCCCACCTGAAGGCAAGGGTTGCAGCTTAGGGTCGGGAGGCTTTTGGGACCAGGACCGTGGTCCCGAATGCCCCCTTGCAACTATTTCAGTAACTATTTTATGCGGCATTCAGGACCAGTACCACCCAGTACCGAGGACCCGAACGCCACCTTGGAGTTTATAATTATTTTAAGTGGTACAACAGGACCACAAATATCCTAGTTCTTATCTTTAATTCTTGTGTCGGAAAATTACAGTCAAAGAAAACCAATTGCTGTTATAAGATAATAATACGAGTATACATCTGTAACAATGGCCACCGACCTTTAAAAAAATAACTTATTTTTAAAAGGGTCGGCAACACTAAAATCCTAGTAGCGCACTTAAATAATCTAGAGAGACTATTTAGGTGCGCTACAGTAAGTATAATTTCTATTAATGAAGCTAACTTTGCACGAGTGATTTACTTTAAGGTAATTGAATTTGACAAAAAAAAATCTATCTATTGACGTTACTAGATCAACCATGATCTACGGGGCGATTCTCTAACGCGACAGCCTTGAGTTCGTCGCTGCGACAGCGCTGTTTTAGTTTTTTCACTATGATAGGTAATGCTATACAGCGCTGTCACAGCGACCAACTCAACGCTGTCACGTTAGAGAATCGCCTCGCTGCTCGAAACTGTAGCCGGTATAATCTAGACATTACGTTGTAGAAATTTAACACAATGAATGTGGACGCTGTGATTAGTGTTGCCAATAGTCACTCGTGAAACTAGGAATATTAAAAGCTCAAAAGCCTGTGCTAAACATAGATCACTATCATCCTGAAACCTGTAATCCAATCTAAATCAAAGAAGCACCAAATGACTTTGATCAACCAATATTCAAAACTTACATTATATTAAATTTCAAAAAATATTAATACAATAAATCGATAAACTCATGAATGTCATGTGCACGGTTCTATGACGAACTGTTTCTTGCATTAAGATTTGAAATATGTACCTTTGTAACTTACTTGGAAATTTCAGGCTCCTCGTAGACGTCAGAATTCTTAGTGAGCAGTAAATTCAAAATTGAAATAATTGATTTTGATGTTTTTGATGACATTCATATGTTAAATATTATCTCATGCCTTAAAAAAAACTTACTTGAAAATAAAACTTTAATGTTTATTATTATTTTTAATTAATGACATTATTTCTAATTTTAATTTTTGAATTGATTGCATTTTTAAAATTTTATTTTCATGTATTTTAATGAAAATTAAAAGAAAATTTTAAAACATGTTATCAATTCAACATTAAAATTAGAAATAATGTCATTCATTAAATCATTTATTTGTCTCAGATAAAAAAAATATAACAAACAAATTCATATTCATATTCAATTATGGATTTTTTTTATAAGAGAGATAAATAATAGAGTTGAATTGAAAAAAAAAACGATTATAATATCAACAATTTTAATGAAAACTTCCTTGCCTTAATACAACAACAGTTCTAAAGTTTCATATTCATTCCCGAAAAAACCAACACACAAATCGAACAAGAAACAAGAGAAAGCTTAAAAATACTCAACACAGTCCCAAATTAATACTTGGCGGATCCGTTTGAAAAGGGAAAAAGAATTATTCCGGACAATTTATCAACTAAAAATCTCGAGGCGTCTTACATTTTTCCAGCAATGCCGTTCAGACTTGACAAATAGTTCTTTTTAGACAAGGCGGCGATAACGGCTTTAAGAAGAGAAATACCTTACATGTGATCGAGCCGAAATGGATAAGAAGAAAAAAAAGAATAAATGAACCGGGTGTCACCTAAAAGAGATTCGAAAAAGCTCGTTATACTGATAAATTGCGCCCTCAGTTTGTTTGGGGGTCGATATTTCCTGCACCCCGTGCCTTAGGCTCAAATTGATATCCAATCGCAGAGTCTTTTTATGAAAATATAATTGAAACATTTCTCTTTTGTTCGTGCTTCAATAATTTACCTGAGTGAAACACATTCTTCCGTATTAAATTGTTCCTGTTATCATTCGTTTGTTGAACGGAAACACTGACTTCGTAAAAATAAAAGTTGTTTTATCCCGTCTATTCTAAAAGCGCTGATTGATTTGCACCTGAGTGCGAGCAAAGTAGGTTTTTATTAGCGTTAGTGTGAATTCGGAGCATGATTTGTTTATTTTGCGGATGTTGGGTGAACCAACCACAGCGTAATTTACTGTAGATTCCAAACCAAAGTAGCTTGACTCGCCCGTTGATAAAAAATTGGCGCAAGAAACCTATCACCTGCGGCTTAACATATTTCTTCAGCCAGGCAGTTTATTAGAGCTAAAGCATAAGCAGAGAGCATAAGCATAAAATTAATCTATACTAATATTAAGAAGCCGAAGAGCTAGTTTGTTTGAACGCGCTAATCTCAGGAACGACTGATTCAAATTGAAAAATTATTTTAGTCTTAGTTAGCTCGTATATCGAAAAAGCTTATAGGCTACATAACATTACTACAGCTAAGCTGAATTTCACGCAAGCAAAGCTGCAGGGACAGCTAGGTAAATTTATAAAACAACTGATATTAACACTTGTTTCTTGTCAGCTTAACATGTTTATATGTGACTAGCTTTCCGCTCGTGACTTCGCCCGCGTTATTTTTGTTTCCCGTGGGAATTTTTTTTCCCGTAGGAAAATTAGGTGCCCTATATCCTTTCCCTGGTTTCGAACTATCTCCATACCAACTTTCATCAAAATTGGTTTAGTAGTTTCGAAGCCTATTTAATACAAACAAACAATCAAATCTTTCCTCTTTATAATATTAGTATAGATGTCATCGCCATATTGAAATTATGACACTCTATCGACTTCTTGCGTGTTGTCAACAGTATCAGTTACTCGGCCGCTGTCCCTCGTTAGTTCATTAGCGTACGTACACATAAATATCAAAATTCAAAACATAAGGCCATTATGATGGATGTGTAAGTAATTAAAAGCAAGGCATAGACTATTAGACGCAGACGCCGTGCCGAGGGTCGTTTGTTTCCTGCTGCGACTGAGGATCCTAATTAATTGTTGAGACCGCCTCATTTATTGCATATTTCTGTAATTACGCCACGGCAATTAGCGTTCTGAGTGCTACTGGCACTGTTTCGTCTCACGTGATTGGTTGAAAACACTATCGAGCTGTAAGCTTTATGACACATTGCGATTAGAGATAATATAAATCAACTGCGCTATTTTTTACTGTAGTTTATATCATATTATTTATCCACATTAACTTTTTATTTTTTACACAATGGATAATTATAATAGATATAAACTCTGTTAAGGACTAATATTGTATATCAATTTTATTTTATTTAATGTACATAATAACATAAATTACCTTGCTTTGAAAGGCGATTTTATTTGTGATTTTATAATACAACAGAACAGTGAATCATTGATAAAAAAAACAATTAATGAAAACTCCTATACCTGAAACGAGAAAAAACATTAAAAGCTTTTATTTATTCAAAGTCTTAAACAATAACTTGCTTAACATTATATTCTCCTTCTTCTGGGAGTCAGTTTGGATTACTCAAACTCAAACTCAAACTCAAACTCAAAAATCTTTATTCAATATAGACCTTTACAGGCACTTATTGACGTCAAAATAAAAACATAAAAATCTTCAACCAAGAATCTAATTAACTAAATTATTTAATCCTTGTATGTACACACACCCCAACCATTATTCAGATGTGTGCAAATACAAGTAAAATTAAAAAAAAAAAATTGACTCTACACCTGTTCGGAAATTGGGAGAGCCTTCTCAAGAAGAACAGGCAAGAAACTCGGAAGGTCTTGTATTTTTTTTTGTCTCCTCTTTTAAAATGCCAACATTACAATATTATATTTCACATACATTTTTTTAAATAATATAGAAATGCCTGTCGGTGTGAGTGGAACAGTTACTCGAATGAAATTTATCCCACTATCACAAAGTGTTAACACCCTTTAAACGTCAATTATCACATTTTTTGTCAATCCCAAGCAGTTTTATCTGTCATATAATCAGACACTTTATAATATGCTTTTTTCATAAGTGCGCCCTTGATAGCGACTTTAAATTTATTCAAGTTAAGTGCTTTAATATTATTTGGGATTTTATTGTAGAAACGTACACAAAGGCCTTTGAAAGAATTATTAATTTTTTTAAGCCTAGTATTTGGTAACGCTAACATATTCTTTTGCCTAGTATTTACTGAATGAATATCACTGTTTTTACAAAACGAATGTATATTTTTATGAACATATACTATATTCTCGTAAATATATTGCGACGCGACGGTCATAATACCAATTTCTTTAAATTTTTCTCTCAAAGAGTCTCTTATTTTAAGGTTATAAATAGCACGAATAGCCCTTTTTTGCAGCACAAAAACAGTCTGAATGTCGGCAGCATTTCCCCACAGCAAAATGCCATACGACATCACACTATGAAAATAGGCAAAGTATACAAGTCTTGCTGTATCAACATCAGTCAGCTGACGTATTTTCCATACAGCGTAGGCTGCAGAACTAAGTCTCTTCGACAATTTATCAATATGTGGGCCCCACTGAAGCTTTGAATCTAAAGTAATACCAAGAAATACTACGGTATCCACAAGGTCCACATTTTTATGCTTTATGTTAACAGTGGTGTGAACCTCTTTAACATTGGGTAAAACAAATTTTATACATTTAGTTTTCCCTTCATTGAGGCACAAGTTATTCGCATTAAACCAGTAAACTATTCTTGAGATAGAACTATTTACATCGTCATAAATTTGCAATCGTCTTTTAATTTTAAACATAAGTGAAGTATCATCTGCAAATAATACAATCTCATGCCTGTCTTGTACAAAAGCAGGCAAGTCATTTATATATATTAAAAATAGAAAAGGACCAAGAATTGAACCCTGCGGAACTCCCATTTTAACCGAGGCGCCCTGGGACCTCTCCCCGTTGACGTCTACTTTCTGAATCCTCTCAGTCAAATAGGAGATGAGTAAATCCAGAACAGTGTCGCGAAATCCATAGTAGTGTAATTTCCTGATCAGGGTGTCATGATGAACGCAATCAAACGCCTTGGACAAGTCACAAAAAATACTATTCAGACCTAGTAACTAGTCAAATTAAAATATAATAAAATCATCTATAGCTATCACTGTATGTGGAACTCTGTATTTTCGGAAGATCAGCATTTTTGAAATGAATTTAATATGAGTATCGGATAGAAAAAAAATCTCAATAGTTTTGACTAACTTTCGTTGAAATAATTTCGAGATTCTAATTTAGGAATAATTTTGTGTCAATAAAATTCTGTAAAGATCTACCCTCATTGACCACCTTAGTGCTATTTCCATATTTATTGAAGCATGTAGCTGTAAAAGGTCAACATAAAACTTGGGAAACTGTACGAATTATATTATCGGAGATGCGTCTTCTTATATCCCGCGGCTTACCTTTAGAGATACTTGAGAAATAATGACGGCATCTGTTAAGGTAAATAGAATGTGAACTGTATCCGTCCGGGATTCACTGTACACCTCTTTCTATAAACCTCATGCAAATACGGTAACTTAGAGACAGTGGTAACGCACATCATTTACGAAGGAAAAAGCACCTTATGCCAATACGTTTTAGATGAAAAATCTGGTGCACACTTCTAAAAGATACGCAGCAGTTGGAGCTACCCGTATGTGTTACTCTGGAGCTTTATTACAATTTAAGCGATGTAACAAATTGTAAAACGCGCCAAGGCGAATTCATCGCACGTCTCTACTTTGTTAGGTACAGTTTTTCATTTTATCGAGGGTGGTAATGTTGTCCTCGGCCTAACAAGTAAGAGCTTTTCCATTGCCACAATTTTGTTTATGTGTCTTCATTTTTAGGTTCAAAAATAATGT
Organism: Schoenobius gigantellus; assembly: GCA_963935595.1. NCBI lineage: Eukaryota > Metazoa > Arthropoda > Insecta > Lepidoptera > Crambidae > Schoenobius > Schoenobius gigantellus. The sequence continues at coordinate 32,283,133 of OZ012548.1, forward strand.
AGAGTTTCGAATGTGCTATTAATCTACCTATTAAAAATCTACTTTTAATTATTTTTGATATGGTAAAATAAATGGTCAGTAAATTGATAGATTTTGTAAGGGGTTTACGTTATGCTAAACGCGTGATGAGTACCTTCCTATACCTTTTCAAAAAGGATTTTTTTTGTATACAAAACATATTTAATCTCTATCATGGTTTGGTAGTGAAGACCGCACCCGGTACTCATCAAAAGTCTCTGGGGTTCGATTCACTAAAGATGCAGAAGTTTTACTGCTTAGTTTGTTAATAACTACAACACTTAAAGGGGAAGTACCTTGAATACCGTAGACAGAAAATTTTACTGAAAGAAGATTTTATTTTTATTATTAAAACTTTTGAAACTACATTCAAAGATTTTTTCAATAATCGCCTATTTTAAACGGGAATCGAACCCGCCGAATATATGAAATTAATTTTCATGTATATATAGGTAAACAGCAACTGTTGCACTGTAATACTGATCGATACAAGATTATTTAATTTGAATTTATTTTAACCAAGTTGATGATTTTCTAAAATAGAGTTCCATGGACACCATCTGGTTAATTGTGTGACTTCAGTTAATCAGGGAAGCTAAGGGTTAACACAAATACACGACTGCAGTTTATTTCTTCATAAAACTCGAGCTTGGCTTATTCAGAACAACCAACCGATTCTGTTTTTTTTCTAGACAGAGCACAACAGAAAAGAACTAAAGGCTAGAGTGCAATAAAAACTGTACCGCTAATTGCATGGTCCAAAACTTCTGTGGTCTAGTTTTTGAGATCTTGCGGTCTGGGATTCGATTCCCTATGGAGGCTGAAAGTTTTTTGCTTGGTTTGTTTGTTGGCAGGGCTTCTGAGCCCGCCTGGCTAGCAACACCGTCTTACCTATGTTTGTCGCTATAATAAAAATGTTAATAACATTGTTGTATTCCAACAAAATAGAGGTAAGATAGTTTCTCAGCTGTTGTTCCAGGGAAGCTCGCTTCCATCTTCGGGATTAACGTCACTTACCATTAGATAAGACCTTCCCTGTCGATTGGTATCACCAGATGGCCCCTAGTCCCACAATAAAAGGTCAAAGATAGGTAGTCGCCGAAAGTAAAAACTACTAACTCAACTACTAGTACCAACTAAAGCCACAGCTCCCAGTGTTGCCATATCACAGTCTCCAAATGTTACTAGAAATGATCCGACGTCCGCTTGACCCCGCTATATGAAAAAAATCGAAATTTCCATTAACCCCAAAAACTGAAATTATCTCAAATTCGGGGTAAATTACCGATTCGGTATTCCTCAATGAGTACTACAAAAAGTCACCCAGAGTTGTAAGTCGAAAAACACTGGCAAACGAATCAATTGCGATAAAATTTCGCAACACTTCACAAAATCGCCGCCAGCGGGGCTGCCATCTTGAAATGTCAACATTTTTTCCAGTAACTATACCATATACGGACCCGAATGACATTTTCCCCACGCTTCCACCACACCTGAATGGAGGAGATCAATTCGGATCAAATCGGGTCGACGAAAAATTTCAAACCCCCTTGGCGGTCAGTGTTGCCCAGTTGCGAAAATAAAAATACCAGAAAGTCATAGAGGCTCTGAAACCTTCAACTCCGTGTGCCTCTAAAGGTTTCGGGGCCTCTATATTACGAAAACCAACCCGATTTGGAAAGAACACCCGGTCAAGTAGCACCCGGATAGAATCGCCGAACAAAACGTTCTAGCCGATTTAGAGGTGAAACCCATTTTACGCGAACCACTTGCATTCATTAACTGAATTGATGCATATATTGACATATAATTGAATTCTCCATCCACTCTTACAAAAAAATACTTTACTTACACAAAATTAAAGTGAAAATGCTTATCTGATGCTGCAGAAATATACTGCACCGGTCTTACTACGCAACGCCATTTACAGTTGGCCATGGTTTAGCCTGATGCTCTGTTTCAATCTACCTTTACAAGCACGACACATCGTCATGTTAGACATACTGTTCCACAATGTTTAAATATAATATCGTATTCTGAGAACAGCTTCATCATCATAATCAACAGCTTATTTACGTCCCCAGAGAGGGGCTCGAGCCTATCCTAAACTAGGGCAATTAGGCCTTAGTCAACCTAAGACCAAAATAAAGCCCAACCATTCTTTCTTCACAGCTGTGTGCAGGTTTCCTCACGATGTTTTCCTTCACCGTAAAAGCGTCGAATAAACATACGTATGAATTCAAAATTTGAAAACACATTCGTACGTGGCGGGATTCGTGGCGCTACCTCCCGATTGGAAGGCGACGGCCTTACGCACTATGCCATCGACGCTTCCTGAACCTGACTTTGTTGATGAACCAGCTCAAAATATTACAAAAGATTAGGTGTATCTTATAGTAACTCATATCCACTATATAATTATATCTAAGATGGGATCGTTATTCAACACACCCTTACTTTCGGTTCTTATTAAAGCTGTATAAATCGTGAGTTCGGGCATTGCGTACATATGCCTACCCCAAACGACGCGCAGAGAGTACGGGGCTCGTTAAAATTGTTAAAACACCGTGAAATATGGCACAGCGGACACTCGCGGGACTTGCTCTAACGATGAGCTCTATCAGCCTCTTATATCTCTCTAATACTTATCTAAAGGGTTTTGCATCTTAAGTGTATTCATGGTTCGTCGGATACTCCAACAGAATTATGTTGTTCGATGTTGAAATTTACATTACTCCTTAAAAGATGTTCGCAAAATAAATTATTGGATTACTTTGAATGGATGGCAATAATTGTGTCATAAAACAAGTTTAGTGTCATAAAACAATAAAGTCGATTCTCCTTTGCATTTACATACTGACAATTACTTAGGTTAGCGAGGAGATATTTTGTACAAACGCGAAGTACTGTCAAAATTATAAAACTACCTCAGAACAATAACTAAAGCAATGCTAATACTTTAGTTATTGTTCTGAGTAAACTTCTTTTCTGACCGACTGACTTTATTCGGTAGTATCGTCACGATCTGTGAATATTGTTCTGTGGATATAAATATAACATAACTTTGTTGTCCTATTTTAGAAATCCACCGAGTTTATAGCAATGAATTTTTTTAGAAGATTAATATTTTATTTTGCAGTTAATTTAATTATAAATAATATTATTTTATTTTTGGAATGGGAAATTATTTCAATTAGTTGGTGTTTTTCGAGAATATTTATAATTAATATTACATTGATTACCTTTAAATTTTTAAAAGAAGTAATTACAGCAACGTCGAAATTAAAATAAAACAGTAGGTACGTTTGCCTTATTCCAGTACATTTTACAGAATAAATTACACAATAAAAAAAAGCTACTGAACAATCTAAGTCAACCGACAATCACAGTACTTATTTTATGATCTGTAAAACAAACTATAGTTCCTGTCCTCGCCATTACATATTTTTAGATAAATTAATGGTCCATGTAATTTAAATGTATAGTTATGTATAACCTAATTAGACATAGCACATAGTCATAATAAGGTGTTGCCAGATCCCTCAGACAACTGTATATACACAGTTTTGCGGGACATTGATTTAAATCCTATGTAATTTCCATGTACCTTATAATAAAAAAATGGCTGCTAGTCTTTAAAAATGAAACTTCCTGTTAGTAATTAAGTCATTAAAATAAGAAAGAATAAACACTGATGTAACGTGACATATTTATCTTAGTAACAATTAATATGATTTTTTTACTTATGACGACCACGTTACTATTATTTATAGTAATTACAAAAAAAAAACAATAATAATATTTATGCGTTAGACCAATACAATTTAAAACAAAACCAACAGACTCTCAATCAGCTCGGCCATCATGTTCTGGTGCTGGTTGCATCCTCGGCCTCGCCGTTAGATAATGCTAGCAGAAGAATGCCGACTAGAAAATTCCAAGATGACGTGTCGCATTAATATTAAAAAATCGAATTGGCAACGCAACAATAACAAGTCATCGCCATAAATAACTCGCGCTCGGCCAAAAGCGTTAAACTCCCAAAATATTGTGTCATCGTTCGCCCGGAATGGCAACTAGACATTCATCGGGGGATTTCCCCAAACAGCTACTCATAAAGCAAAAAGCGTTACAGTCGGCGCAGAAACGCCGCCATAGCAATTTATACGCGGATCACCTGGGGCCATTGGGGTCATCAATCTGAAGCCCACGGGGCCAGTTTCCTGAAGATTCTGCCTTTATACACCTACGTGTTTTATTGTACAATAGAGTTCGCTTTGCGGTGACCGCCAAGAAAATGGATTATGGGGGTACTCGCTAAATAAATGATAAAGTCTATTCGTCATATCTTTTGGGATACGATGCATAAGATGGAGTTTCGCTTATGGTTTTAGTAAAGATCCTTTTGCGGCGAAGATAGTTACATGAAAAAAAAATTTTGGCTGTTGAACAAAAAATATATTTGGAAGTCAATGAGACCTACTTTAGCGTAAAAGACTTTCAGTAAGTTGAGCTACTTTGACTCCAACAGTTTACTACATTTATTTCATATTTTATTTTAAATGACGATATTTACGCTATTATAAAATATTACCGGGGGGAGACTCTGTACCAGGGTCGTCTGCTTGGGTATCTCCGTCTTACCTATTTCTGCCGCAAAGCAGCAGTGCTTGCATTGCTGTGTTTCTGTTTGAAGGGGAAGAATGGCCATATACCGTGACTTTACATCTGATGTCACAAGTTGGCAACGTATACTGGGATTCTTGCGGGAGTTGGAGTTTTGCTGCGAATCTCACAAGAGCCACGTGTATTATAGATGACTGTACTACTTACCATCAGGCGGGCAGTTTGCTTGTTTACCAACTTAGTTGCAATAAAAAAAAAGATTTTTCATTAGTTCCTATATAATGTGCTGCCATTATTTCAAGGAAACACATATTATATTTGCATTCATTCAAAATGCTAAATTAAATTCGAATTCTTTTTGCATTTGAAATAAAATTCTTGGTCGTCTTATCTATTGGTACCTAAATAATAACAGAGAAGTTTCTAACAGAGCTGATACCTCTTAATGCCAAAACACAAATATGCTGTTTATATGTATTTATTGTAGTGTCAGATTTAGATATGATGGTGATAAGCGATTTGATCAAACAATTCAAACAAGTTTCTGACTACACAAAAAATTTACAAAGAAGTAAATCAGATCATCACAACTGCTAAGTATTTTAGGTGAAGATCAACTAAATATAAAAAAATCTAAGAGTGCTATAAAGTAACTTGGTTTGGTCAAAAAACAGTAATTATTTTTATAAATAACTAGTATAGTAGTTGAAAGTAATGATTGCAGAATAATCTGGTTTAAAATTACTTTATGTTTTACCAATAAACGAACAATATTTTCAGCTATATGTAAACGTTACTGAAATTGCACGAATAATCTCAAATCTTGAAGATTTTATTGCGCCATCAACAACAGAGGCGGTCATATAAAATATTATTCATCAACGTCAATGATGCATATAAAATGCAGTATGAATATTAAACTTGTATTCACGGCAATAAAATGGTAATGTGACGGATGAGAACGGACATAACTTTGTTTTAAACGGTTTGCGAGTGGCGGTTTTAAAAATTGCTAAAACTGGAGCTGTCATAAGCTCTTATATTCATTATAATATATTCCAGTGTGGTTCTACAGCTTTTAACATTTTATTCTACATACATTATTCTAGGGAGCTTCCATCACAACCCTTCAACCCATTTACTGCTAGGATCTCTCCTCGGACGGCTTTTAGTTCGGTTGATCGAACTGATGAGACTTTTTCGTCCTAGTATTTCGATTGTATCCATCACCCGAACTGTAAAATCGCCACTTGTAAAGTCGGGCAAACAATTGGTTTACCACGCTTGAAATTTAGAAAAAAAACACAGTTATGTTTCTTTGCAATAACATATTGACAGCTGCCATTGTAACATAACGATACTATGTTGATATGCGAAATTTTGTCAAAACTGGTTCAAAACACTTTTGTTCGTGATTTGTAGCACAGCACGCTAGTCAGAGGTGTTTATGTAGTGCAATGATTTAAAACCTTTTAATCTTCAAGGACAATTTACATTTATTTGTCATGAGCCAAAAACAATGTACAAAAACCAGAATCAATTTTAAAGTACATTATTGTTAATAGCTTAAAAGTATCATGACATGCATCTGTTTACATGGTACTCGTACATCTTCTGCATAAGTTCGGCAGTCGTTGTTACTAATATTATTGCTCCAAGCAACCAGCAAATAATCATGCTTTATTACCAACGCTTGTTCCCAGGAATGAGTTTGAATTCGCGAACCACTTTTCTCCTTCCGTGAACCACGGGTGGTCCGCAGACCACTGGTTGAGAACCGCTGATGTAGTGTTTGCCAAAATACTATAATTGTTTGTGATTTTTGCACTTACAACACGCTCGCCAGGGGAATTGATGTAGTGTTGTAACTTCCCACCTAATCTGCCCAGAATCTGCTCAAACCAGAATCTGTCCTAAACCGAATAATCGAACTTGGCTGCGTTTTTGATTTTTTGTTTAGCCTAGTTATCATTCTCTTCTCCTGTCATGCATGACACGTTGTGAAAGACTCGATGTCTAAATTTACCATTTTTCAATGTTCATAAACAGTATTGCTATCAGAGATTGCTGCGAATGTATTATTTAGAAATTGTGTTGCTAATCATCGATACACTCAACAAAAACACTTTATCAAAAGAAATTCAGGCACTTACGTGTAACTTTTATATTTGGGTGAATGTTTGCATATTGTGTCTCATTATTCAATGGTTTTTGCCATATCTTTTATCTAGAATATCAATAATGAAATTCGTTTAAATAAATTCCTGTTTCTTGTAAATCACACGAGCATTTTATAAGTCTGTCTGTATACTTAACCGGTTCTCTTGTAATAGACATGTTTCTAAACAAACCCTCTCTTCACCACTTACATACATCCTCACTTTGCATATATAGAAGTCAATACACACTCATAAAAAACATCATATTTTTGGTATAATTGTTCTTATTTGTTTCCCTGTTATTCTTATAATACGTACTATTTTATGTAACTGTAACTTGGAGCGATGGTTACTCGAGATACAGGCTAACGCCTAGTTCGATAACAGATACGTATAATGTTGTTGTTATTGTAATTTTTTAAATAATAACAATAATTATTATTATCTGTATTTATAAAAGGCTTCGGTGAGTGGCCGACTGAGGTATCAAAGTAGAGCCCACATTATTGGTGTTAGAAGCATGAAATTCGGTACAGAGGGTCGTTGGCCTATATAGACTATGTGGCCGCTAAGAAAGGATTTTTTTAAACTCCTAGTGAAAACTCAGTAATCTCTATTCAAAAAATAGGGAATCTACAGTGTTGTGCTTTATTAATGCGAAACGTAGTTCGCGGGCGCAGATTTTTTTATTTCACAGTAAATTCTTAAAACTCGCGCTCTACTTCGTTTCTAAGCGTGCAAAATTCATGTTTATTCACATCCTCGCTCTCTGACTCACGATTCATTAATATTTTAATCCAACTTATACAATACAGAAACATATCAAAACACATTAAGCACACCGCATCCTCAGCGCGGCAAAACAATAAATGATATCCCATAAAACTCCGTTTACTGTCGAATGGTGCCCTCTAAAATCTCTTCATGCAATATTTATGTTGTATGCGACCAAGTGTTTGACTCTAGATCGGTATTGTCGTTTCTCGGATGCCATTTTTATTATCGGTCATTTGTTTTAAAGCAGCTTGGCCAGTCTCGAAGATTTTAATTTTTATAGATAATGCCATTGGTGTACACAGAAAAAAATAATCCGGAACGGCGCGATCCTTATTCATATTTTGAATCTTATGTAAGCTAGAAAAATATAAAACTGTAAGACTACTTGTATACAAAATAAAGAATTTTAATGAAGTAATAAAGAAAACTCAGTTATTAAAATATTGTCTGGCATCTTACCGTGACCAAACAATTGTATCTTGGTAGGAAGATCTAACTTCAAATATTTTTAATTGAAAAAGATTTTCCACCTTTATGACGATATTTTTTTAAGCTTTAAGTGCAAAAGGAATTAACCGGTATATCTTTAACGCTTCAATATTATTGATATCAACAAATATTAAGTAATAGAAAAAGCGTAAATAAGGTTGTGAGATTCCATGCTCGAAACTTTTCAGCTCAGCTTCATGGTGATAGGCCATAAGACAGTACGCAGCAAGCTACAATCATCTCCAAAATAATACTGTCGTCTTATATAACAGCAATGTAATTAGAATATCTCCAACAATCACAAGTAAAGTATCACCTTCGGTGTTATAATTACTAAACATAAATTCAAGCGTGCTTTTATACAGGGCAGATCTTGGATCTGCCCTGTATAAAAGCACATAAAATTCACCCTTTTTTCAAATACAAATTTTGGCACGTCGCACTAAAGAATGCGCAAACCATTACGACATCTAGTCTCCGCAAACGTGTTATTTGATCTGATAAACTTCATTTACCACGGCCCACGGGTGGAGCGCTCGAATAATTTTTATAAAACATTCCTTTTTATCAGTTCCTTCCAACCGAAAATTTAATTGCCAAGACTCCTTCCTTCGGAAGTGGTTATGGTCCATTTGGTTAAATCGTAACTGCTTTATTCGACGCCGTTCGCCGAGTTTCGGAACAACAAAGGGTTCATGAGATAAAACAAATAAATTGTTTTCTCCGAGGCTAACTCTTGAAATATATATTCCCAATTAAAGTGACCTTCTTTGTGAACACGGCTTTTTAGGTGCATGAGGTACTTTTTTATTTTTTGTGTAATACACTAGCTTTCCGCTCGCAACTTCGCCCGCGTTATTTTTGTTTTCCGTGGGAATTTTTTTCCTGTAGGAAAATTACCTTATGTCCTTTCCCTGGTCTCGAACTATCCCTATACCAACTTTCATCAAAATCGGTTCAGTAGTTTTGAAGCCTATTCAATACAAACAAACAATCAAATCTTTCCTCTTTATAATATTACGTAGTATAGATTGTAATACATTGGTGCATGTAATCAAACTATACTTAAGTGCAATGAAACGACCCACCTGTACGCTTTGGTTCACAGCTCGACAAATCAAAATCTACCGACAATAAATACATAATAACTTTTAACCCTGTTTGTTAGAAAAGAACTTGTTTTTACTGTGACAGATTGAGGTTAATTGATTTTATAAACTGAAGAACAAAACTGTAAGAATAGCTAAAGTTTTTTGGGGAAATCAGCTCAATTTAATAGGTCAATAAATTTGTAGTAGTAATCAATTTTTGAATAAGCATTGATTCAATTAACTTTTAACACTCTGCACAGTCACAGCATCTCTGTGACTGTGCCTATAGCGTAAAAAGGAGAAACAGGGGGTTTTCCGAAGGAATAACTATATTGTGTGTCAGTCCACAGTGTCTCAAGACGAAAGTATTCAATTCGTGCGTGTTGCCAGTGATGACAATACGGAACTGAGACGTGGCCGCTTACAATGGGTCTCATAAGAAGGCTCAAAGTCACTCAAAGGGCAATGGAGAGGGCTATAGGGTTTCTCTACGTGATCACATCAGAAATGATGACATCCGTAGAAGAACTAGAGTTACCGACATAGCCCAAAGAATTGCAAACCTTAAGTGGCAGTGGGCAGGACACATCGCTCGTAGGACGGACGGCCGTTGGGGCGGAAAGGTCCTAGAGTGGTGGAAGCGTACCGGGAGACGCAGTGTTGGTGTGCCATAAGGTGGACCAACGATCTGGTGAAGGTCGCGGGAAGCCGATCCGTATGGAGATCCTGGGAGGCCTATGTCCAACAGTGGGCGTCTCTTGGCTAATATGATGATAATGAACTATATTGTCAGCAACACTTGGTTTATCGATGTTTAGAGTATGTTAAAATAAAGTTTATTAAATATACTTCCAAATAAATTATATTTACAGTTTTTGTTTGTCTAATCTTATTTTTATATACCGATATAATACGTAATCGAACCGAAACTTATGATGATATATACGATGACTACCATGATCAAGGAGGAGAGAGAGATAGATTCCGTCCTGGGACAGGTGCAATGCGTGGAGTTGGAGATACGGCTAAAATTCAGTGGGATAATTGTGGTGGAGTAGGTATGAACAGGGATGATTCGTGGGGTGTAGATAAATTATCGTAAGTTCTTCTTCACCTTGATTTCGGTATGCCATTGTGCCAAACCACCAATCTGGCCAGGGTAGTGTAGTAGGCCATTCCACCTCGTACAAGAAGAGTTCCAATCACAATAGTGGGTCATATGAAGTAGTGGATAATTGAGCGCAATAAAAAATAAAAGTAGTTGAATAAGAAGCTTTCTGTGAATCCCTTGTTGTTATACAACGTCAAACAAAAATACCCTAACAAGAGAAATTTATTGAAAAAGTGAAATACAACGTTCCACCCTTAAAAGCTGTCATGTCAGTTTTGAATAAGCATATACTATTTGAACAGATTAAGTAGGATTGTATTTTAAGAATAATAATTTTATTTCTCTTTTAAAAGTATTTTTGTAACACGTTGCATATACTGTCAATATATAAAAAAAGACTTAAAGAATTAAACACTATCTAAGAAGTAAATACACTGAAAATTCTGAATATCCTCAGTATCATCTTTATTACACTTTTATTTATTATACTTTTATATCACACTTGTGTTTTTAACACACAATGCCAAAGTGAAGTAATCATTATCTTAAAACAACCTCTTATGTACTACTTTCTACTCAAGTACTAACAGTAATAAACCGCACCATAATAATATGGTATTACAAGACTTACCTATCGTGTTGCTACAGTCTTACCTATCGTGTTGCTACAGTCTTACCTATCGTGTTGCTACAGTCAATTCATTACAAACTAATTACATTGTTTTGGTTTCCAACTGACGTTTATTATTAGTACAAATCATATTGACAACCACTGATTTATACTATTGTGTTTTTTTTTTTTTTTTTTTTTATTACTAATTTAACACTCCACAGACTCGTGGTCCGTGCTCTTTTCATGGAATCTTCTCATTGTGATCTATTTTATTATAATTATTATATTAAGACTTACGACTACTTTTTACTCCTAATCTAAGGTGAGTTGCGCAACTCAATCAATTTAAAAATTTAAATATATATCTTAATAATATCTATTTATACTTATATATACTTAATTATACTCAAATATATATCTTAATAATATTATACTATATGTTAATAATTTATGTATGGACTATTTCATAAGATTTGGACAGTTAGTATACTCGTATTTGGCATAATATATGTTACGTCTGTTTTTTTTTTTTTTTTTTTTTTTAGTTACACCAAGGTCGCTCCGCTTGATAGGGCCCTGAGCACCATTTTTTTATTGTATTCCATGACCACTTCATCTGTTGCTATGCTGGGAAGGGCAATGAGACGTCTAATTGCGTCGTCCTCCTTCAACTCCCGGTAGAAGTAGGTGCAGGATACCGTGTATCTGGTAATGGCAACCACCGCGTGAGGGACACTATCATGGACAGGGTTCTTCCTTTCTGCTCCTCTGAGCACAACCACGTGATCGTACGTTAGTCCCTGTGCTTCGTGGATCGTCAGCAGTCTAGATTGTTCTCCGGTGCCGAACCCTTCCCTCCCATACGCTTCTTTCTCGTCTTGAGTAAAGGTAAGGAAGAGAGTATTTGGGTTGCCCCTTCGTAACACCGCCTCCGATGCCATTCTGCATGTCATGGACCTCAGCACTTGCCGTGATGTGTAAATACCCTTGTAGATGTTTTGGAGGGCATACACCACATCCATCGGACTTCGGTGTGTGCAGAGGAGCTTTTCTGTTACCGACGTGATGGCGGCGGGGCTTCCGTAACGCATCTCGAACAGGTTGTCTCTGTCTATGAAGGGGATCTGATTTGTATCGGTCATTAGTACCAATTCTCTTGCCCCGGTCAGCCTTGTTGCCATGATGATAGCTCCAAAATGGACTAGGAGAGCTTCGTCCACCAAAAGGCGTTTTGATGCTTCCACACCATTGATGAGAACTGAGGCAATGGTTCTTATTTTCCCCTTCACGACCGCCCCGAATCGAGTCGTCACTTTGTCCAACAGTTCTTTTGCCGTCTCGAGTGTGCTAGTGATGATCATATCTTCCTTCATTTGGAAGTTGTTGAGGAGCCACGTGGTCTTCCCGCAACCCGGCACACCGTCAACCCATCTGATTGCCAGTTTACCCCATGGTTCGGAGATCCAAGTTCCACTCATGGATTCCGCCGTTTTTAGAATTCGGTCCTCCAGCATGAAGCGGGTGCACTTGGCAATTACCACTATTGGGTCCTCGATCGGTGTGCAGAATGTGATTGCTCCCCTTTCGTCAGTTGCTTCATGATCCACCAGCACCATGCCTGACGTGCCACTGTACGCCGCCATCTGCTTTTTATCTATAGGGCGAGTTCCCGCCACCACAGTCCCGGTGTCGTTGTTATAGACCACCGCCCTCGCCCCGTCCAGGAGTTCCCGTAGTGACATGCGGGCGTTTATCTGAAATGCCTCAAGTATCTTGCTGCAGGTGGTGTGTTTTACCTGCAGCATCGCCCGCAGTGTCCCCAGGTACTCTAGATAGGCGTTGACTAGGTCATCTCCGTCCCGGTCAGTGACTATTCTGGATGGCGGTCTCACCCTTCCCATGTCTGCCAGTGTGGTTTTGGGTGAGGAGACCGTTCTATGTTTGTGGACCGAGTCCGGTACTGTCTCACTGCTTGTTCTACGAGGACGAGCGTGGCCCAGGGCAACAGATATGCCCCTGACGAGGTCGTCTGTCGGGGATTGTCTTTGTGATTGGAGGCGTCTTCTTTCGTTTGCTTCTTGCATCGCCTCCTCGTGTTGCCTTTGTGCCCGGGCTGAGCCACTTTCTGTTAGTTCATTGCGTGGAGTCTGCTCGTGGTCTTTGAGCAGAAAGTCGAGGTTTTGGCCTCTTCCCTCGTACACGATAATTTTGTGTTTTCGGGAGGCCTCCAATAAGGGTGTGTAATCGGACACTTTCCCTTTCTCGAGATCTACCTTCATGACATCCACGCTGATGACTCTTGGGTCTCCGTCCATGTTTAACAGCAGTTCCCCCGCTATAGTAAAGGACGACTTGTCAATGTGCCAGTCCAGGAGCAGGATCGACTTATTCCTGAAACGTACAATCCGGCATTTTTGCCCTGCGAGCATCACCTCAGGCATTGCATCAAACACTTTTCTTTTAATGGTCGCCCTGGTAGTGCTGCCTTTTAGCAGGACTGCTAGGCCAGGTGATATGGCAACGTGCTTCCTTGTTCTGGACATACAGGAACTAATGCCAATCCTTTCTCCTGCACTATCCATGAACAACGCCACAGCCCTTGTGAGGAGACCTACTGTTCCTTTTTCTCCGTCGCTCAACCACTGCATTTGCGTTATCGTTGGGGCCACGTAAGGTTCCCGCGTTCGTGGTGCCATATTTACCGACCCATCATCACCCCCCTGCGCTGGTGGAGTACAGTTCTGGTTTCGCTGTGTTGCCAGATCGGCTGCTATTTGTATAAACTGCACTAAGGGTGGTTTTGCCTTATTATCCATCAGTAGCGCATGGATATTCTCTTTCCTTATCACTATTTTGCCTAGTCTATGTTCTAAGTCATGGCGAGCACTGGCAAATCTGGGACAGTCCAGGATCACGTGCCATACCGATTCAATCTCCCCGGGGTCACATTCACAATATGGATTGTCCTTGAGTTTGAATCGGTACAGATATTCTGCGAACCCCCCGTGCCCCGTGAAGACTTGTATCAGACGAGGTGATGGTTTTTCTTTCCTGACCCAGCTATAGGCTTTCGCCTGATCTGGAAAGAACCATTTGGTCACTCCTCCTGTAGAGGAGGTAACGTACCTATCCTGCCATTTTCGGATCGTCTCTTCCCTTATCTTATTCTTCACGAACGACACGGGGATCTCACAGTAATCCCGCGTTCCGTTTACCACCCGCGCTGCTTGTTTGGCTAATTCATCTGCTCTTTCGTTTCCCACTGTGCCTACGTGTGCTCTCAGCCAGAACAGTTTGACCTCTCCACCGTTCCTTCTGATACTTCTGATGTCTTCATGTATCCTCTGCACTAGCTGATGGCCTGCTTTGGGGTTCGTGATGATCTCCAATGAGGATCTGGAGTCACTCAGTATTGTTGCTGAGGTGACACCCTCCCTCCGGACCATCTCTATCGCCCTATGCAGAGCATACAGTTCAGACTGGAAGACCGTACAGGCGAGATCGAGACTAAATGTGTAACTGGCGGTTTCTTTTCCCTCTACCCACCACGAGACGGAGGCTCCAACCCCCTCATCAATTTTACTGCCATCTGTGTATATTTGTGGGTCTTGGATTTTGTGCTTCCGTATGGTCTCTACGGATGTATCCTCTACACATTCATATTCTATCAGAACCCGCTCGGATGGATGAGGTCTCCCAGAAAATGATGTTTCCTTTTCCAGTATACTGCCTGGTGGTAGGTGGTCTCGGCAGTCCCTTTTTTTTGTTCTATAGAGGGATGCTGTTTCATGTACTCGCAGGTCAATCGGGAGCAGTCCAGATAATGTAAGAGCGGACGTCAAGGACACTGTTCTATAAGCTTTGCAGACTTTTATTGCAAAGTTCCGTTGTACCGACTCTAGCTGCTTTTTGACGAGTTCCAAATCCGTGGCCTGGCTCCATGCTCCACTGGCGTACAGGATAATAGGTTCAATGACCGCTAGATATATCGTCCTGATGATTTCACTATTTAGACCCCATGTTACTTTCGCCGTGCGTGCTAGTTGTTTATATATATTAGTTACCTTTCTACACTGCTCTGACACATGCTCGGCAAAGTTCAGGTTTCTGTCGATCGTGAGTCCAAGCACTTTAATTGCTGTCACCAGTTCGATATTCACTCCGGACATCGTCACGATGGGGGGGTCGTACTTCAATTTCTTCGTTATCACCATGGCCTTGGTTTTGTGCGGCGCGAAGTTAAGTTTATTACGTCCTCCCCATTTCACCACTCTGTCCAGGATCTCATTTGCGGTCTCCTCCACTTGTTTGCCTGTTTCACCAGTGAAAACCAGAACCACATCATCTGCGAAGGCCTGGCAGTGTACATCCCTCCCCTGTAACTGTTTGAGCAGGGAATCCAGGATTATGTTCCAAAATGTGGGACCTCCTATTGATCCCTGGACACATCCCTTGGTGGTCTCTTTCCCTGCTTTTTCCCTCATGTAGTTAACCTCCACTTTTCGATCTCGTAGGTATGATTCGATCATGAAGTAGAGGTTTCGGGGACATTGTTTAATTATCAGCTGTTTTTTGAGCGCTGGCCACCAAGCATTATCAAAGGCGCCCTCTATGTCAAGTGACACCATTAGGATTAACCTTTTTTCTTTGAGCTTCATCCTTATGTGCTCGACCAAGTCACAGAGGGCGTCTTCAGTTCCACGTTGCGGCATGAAACCGTATTGGTTCGCGCTCAGTGTAGGGAGAATATGCCACTGCAGTCTGGCGATTACTAGTTTTTCCAGTATTTTTCCAAGCACCGACAGCAAGCCAATTGGTCGGTATGACTTAGGATGCGTATAATCGTCCTTTCCCGGTTTTCTTAGGATGATAACGTGTGCCACCTTCCATTGGGCGGGAAAGTGTCTCAGGGACAAGCATTTATTCGCTATGCCCAGGAACACTCCCCCGTCGTTTCGGATTGCTGCTGTGCACACATCGGCTGTTAGTCCGTCCGGCCCTGGTGCCTTCTTAGGGTTTAAATTCCTTAATACTGACTCCAGTTCGGCAGTAGTAAACGGTGGTTCGTCCGGTCCTAGCCGATCATCCCTCCAGCTTTGGCTCTCTGTCATTGCCCGGATTTTTGTGTGGTACGCTGTGTCGGTCTCAGGTGTGTCGTCTGCATAGAAAGTTGTTGTAAGGAGTTCAGCGGACGTCAGCGGGGTCAGTGCGCTACCGTTATGGTCTTTTAGGAGTACATCCTCTTGCCTTCCCGATGTTTTCCTTAAGATTCTGTACACTTTGTCCCACATCGTCTCTTTTTCTTGCGTTGTGCAGAACTCCCTCCAATTTGTAGTCTGTTCGCAACTGACCATTTCTGCGTATTCGGTCTTTGATCTATGGTAGTCTTGCCAGACCTGTTTTTTTTGTGAGGGGCTGCGTTCCTTATTTTGCGCTTCATCCGAAGTACCTCCCTCTTTTTTGATTCCAATTCTTTTGTCCACCAAGGAGGGGTTGGTTTCCCGTTTTTTATTGCTATTTTTGGGATAACCTGATCGCAGGTGTCCTTTATCAGCTGGATGTAATCAGTTACTATAGCATTCAGATCTTCTTCAGAGTCAGCTAGTGAGGGGTCCATATTCACTGCTTCTATATTAAATCTAAAAGTCTTTATAAAATCCGACCACTTTGCTTTAGCAGTGTTGTAAATCCGGGTGGTAATGGGTTTTAAACTGCCTATAGGGTTTGTTAGGCCTACGGTAAAGGTAATTGCATTGTGATCAGATGTTGTTAGATGTCTGTCCACTTTCCAGTTGGTGATTTTCCCTAGCAGGGATTGGCTGCACGCTGTGACGTCTACGTGGCTTTCGTAGAGTTTACCTGCTCTGTATGTTTCGAAGGTGGGTGTGTCCCCTGTGTTCAGTATTTCTAGGTCCATTTCATTAAGGAACGCTGCGTACTTTTCACCTCTCCGGTCCTCAGATCTACTGCCCCACCACGGGCTCCATGCGTTTATATCTCCCGCCACGATTAGGTCCCTAACACCGAGTTTATGAATCATTGTGTTAACCCGATTTATGTTAGTGTCTATGTCTTCATTCCCCTCGAAATAAACAGATATAACTCCAAGCCGCAGACCCCCCACCTCCAGCCATACAGCCACCTCGGTTTCCGTGGCAAGCACAGGGTCTTGTATGACCCTGAGTCTGTCACCGAAGACGATAATCGCCGCTTTCACGGGTTTGACCAAGGTGCCGGTGCACTGTATGATCTTGGTGCCAGGATAACGTTTTACTGTACCTTGATTTCCCACATAAGGTTCCTGCACGATGGCAATGTCTACTTTGCGTTGGTCCGCAACCTGAAGTAATTCTGCCGTGGCTGTTTTGGAGCGGTGCAGATTTGCCTGGATGATATGCAGTTCTCTGCTCGCTCCGAGGGGTATCAGTGGCATGCCTTTAGCAGTACGTAACTTTCTCCCTGGCTATGGCATCCCATTTTTGCCACAAGGGACAGTCATGGCTAAATGCGTTGTGCTGGCTATCTTCTGGTTTGGTACCCTTTGTCTCAAAGCAATTGAGGCATTTTGGCGGTTTGCCCTCTTTACGGACTCTGCAGTCCGTCCATCTGTGTATACTATTGTGTTATATCTTTTAACTTTATACGGCTTAATAAATAAATGAATGAATAATAATCCTATTTTTATTATAGGATCCTTCCTCAGATATATTTGTACAATTCACTTACGTTTTCGAGAATCTGTCGAGTTATGTTAATGGCTATGTAATATTTATTCGTGAAATAAATGTATTTGTATTATATTATTGTGTAGTATTGTAAAACTTCTATTATTTTGAAACCTCTATTAGTTTTGGAAGCCTTGACTGAATATTATTTATTTCTTGCTCGATTTTTTAATCACGGATAACAACTAATAACAAATTATTAGAAAAATAATATTAAAACTAACAAATACTGTCAAATTGTAACTATGCACACTAAGTAAAATCAAGGAATAAATTAAAAAGAGAAATATACAAACAAATTGGTACCTAGTAAACAACAATATAATCTTGTGACCTAAGGCTGTAGTCTAAATTTCGGTTAACATTAACGTGGTATCAAGTTAAATTAATGCTGAGCTTCCGTTTGTATCTATAGTAGTTTAAAGTAACTAATATCTTAATGTAGAGTGAGCCCTGTATGTTGGATGTACCTGCCACTCAACTTAATGTAGAGTCTATGTAAGCTCTTATCCCTAGCACAATCCAATTCAAAAGTCATGTAAGCATTATTGCTGAATATATACAAACAGCTTTGTAACAGGATTTATCCATAGGTAACTAAGTGCTCAGTTGTTTTGTGATACTAAGGGCTTTGAGATATATGCTACTATCATTGAAAAGGGCTGGTAGAAATAAATCTTTCTTACAGCTAAACACGAAAGTTGATTTGGTCAAGTGACATTCCGCGTGCAGAATTTGCTATTCGCATAAAAAGATAAAATTATACAAAGCTCCTTCTTACACAATTACTTTACACATTTTATAATTCCACTTTTATTTGTGTTGTTTATACGTCTAGATCAAGAAAAAAAGAAAATTTCAGCACAATTGTTTCCTAGATATAGTGCTCGGAGACCATGGCTATCTTCACAGTTGATTTTGTAAAGAATGATGAGTTGATGATGAAACTCCTTGTAGGCAATTTTATTTTAAAAAATATGTAAATATTTTTTTGCTAAATCATTTTATACTCATATTCGACGCCTCGAGCTTCAGCGTAAAGTGGCCTTTCTGTCCGTATCTTATAAGATACATTTTGGAGAGTACGCTCAAGAGCTACATAGTCATAAGCGTCCTGCTCAGTCTACACTGTGGACATTCCATTTTGCTGAGCTAAACGATTCGGCAATTCTTTCCTTATTCGTGTCGCCAAGGAATGGAACTGTTTACCTTCGTCGGTGTTCCTAGACCATTATAACCTGGGTCCTTTTAATAAAAAGGTGAATGGGCATTTACTAGGGAGGCGCACTCCATCATAGACCCAGTCTCGCTTACCATCAGGTGATTCTGAGTCAAGCGCAAACCTATTAACAATAAAAAATAGGAGAGTTTTGGTCATTTTCACCAACCTCTTCTTAGCTTAGGTGACTCTTAGGCTGTCACATTCTTTTCACTAGAGACACAAAGTGACAGCATACGTCTTAGGGGATTCCTAAGCTAAGTTATGGTTGGTGAAATCGGCCATTTATGTAGTAAAATTGGTGAAAAGCGTTCTAAGCGTTAGCATAGCTTAGGCAAAAAAAAAATTATGATGAAAATATCCTCGAATTATATCCAGAATGTTGATTTTTTTTATATTTTTTCGTATGTTCATCTATACCAGATTTCTCGAAACCATCTTAATTTACTCCTGGTTCTGTTAAGTACTTAATCATAATACTGTTATAAGAAGGTGAAATGTTGAAATCTTCTTTTTCCCATACTACTCAGCAAGTAACTACTCAGGATACGATTTGCAGCAAACAACGACTGGGCTGTTGGCCCTTTCTATAAGAATGCAAATAATATTGACCCTTAAGTGCTAAGGGCGCCCGTGGGTACACGATCAGACCTCGTTTTGATACCTTTCAGCAGTTACCCTATCTTTTAAAGGCACCGATAACGGCGTCAACAAACATTCCGTTGGCCTTTCAAACTAGTTTCACGTTTACTAGCCGTTACTCCTGTAAAACAAATTTAGGATTTCATTCGAATTCCGGTCGCGTCGGTGTGTAAAGGGAATAAAAAATCTGATCATTCCTAGCATATTTGTAAGGAAAGGCTATAAATGAGATATAAGAGGCTATAAGGTAAGATAAAACGGTGACATTCTTTCGTTAATCCCAAAATTCTTCTTTGTCTGTCCCTACTGTTTAATTAATTTAAAGAACTTGTCAATGTATTAAAAATATATTACCACTACTACTCAAGCCATTTGGTTCAGATTTGCGCGTTTTATCTCTAGCTGGGGCAGAAAGGACATTGCTCTGCGTCCATACATTGTTCGCCCCAATACCAACATCAGTGAAACAATGCTTTTCATATAATTAGACATTAGTAAATACTGTACATTCACATTAATTACTACGGACAAGCTTCAAAATCGAATTACATATCAAAATGATTCAGATTTTAAGGTTAGTTGATGTGACACTTTATTTCGTTAGAGCAATACATTTAGTCCACACCTATATATTAATTAAAATAATAATTATTGCAATAAATCAAACAATGTTATTATAGCCACGTAGTAAAAAACAAGAAATCTCGATATTATAAAGCAAGTCAAAAACACAACGAACTAACAAGCGACAACCCGTGAGTAGTTAATTGACGCATGTTAATGTTGTAAATTGTGAAAGAAGTTATGAAAAACACAATTTATATACAAATAAATAAATGTTCATACCTACATAAAATCGACTCAATTCTATTCAATCGAGGAAAGGTAAACAATAACCATTCGTATATTTTACTTCATCTGGTTTTGTTTCTGAAAGTACTTTTAAATATTTTTGATTTGTCCTAATATATTTGTTATGAGTGTTATAAAATATGCATAAAATTATGACGTAAATCAAATCTTTTTTGGTTATGGGGCGATTTTCGACATTTTCCTTTGTTTGTTTAATAAAATGGTTTACGATTCCACATATTTATCAGCCTACATAAGTCTGTCGACATAGTAATAATGTTAATAGCATTAAATTACTAATAATATTGTTAGTGTATGTCTATTTTGCAATAAATTTCTGTAACGATCTTTCTTAATTCGAGTCCACTGGTAATCTCAAATGTATTTTATATACTTTCCTAGTTGTGTGTGGATGATGAGATCTTTGTAGCCGCTCAATCATTCTTTATTATTTTAGTCTGTCCTCAATCAGCATTAATCACTTATATTGCTCAGACTTCTGAATCTACGTAATAAGTACATCTGAAATGAAACCTTCAAAAAAATCAATAAACAATAAACAATTCTTAGAATCAGGTGAGTGTTTAGTTGCAAATATTATTTAACAGCTTTCATTATAAAAGCGTCATGCATACTCTAAATTCCTCACTGCCTATATGGAAGATGCAAATTCACGTAATTAAGCGATTTACATCAGAATTGACTGCAGAGAGCACACACACTTAAAATAATGAACATCCGTAATATATTAAGGATAATATATTGTATAAAACAACCGAACTCACATATGCCTCATGTGAGATAAGTTTGGCAGACATTGCGTCTATGTAAGTACATCCAACAATGTTTGCTTAGGCCCGACCGGCTAAATTATTCACAAAACGTTGTGCAAACATATTTACGGCGTGTCTGGTCATCGTATTATTTTACTTTATTTTTGAGCCCGAAAATTTTGAAGTTTAATATTAAATATTGCCTCAGAAGTCAATAAGTGCAGTTTAGGATGTTAGCAAAGGATTATAAGCATTTGTAATTAATGTATTTTATCTGTATACGATGACGTCATTAAGTCCCTATACAGTAATAGACCGAACAAAGCGAACATTGTTTTTGATAACATACTTGTTATCTCGGGGTAATAAGTTCTTGTAGAATTTTTCTTAAGCTTGTGGTCTAGCGTCAAATATTTTTGTGACGTCACTGCCATTCACGTTACAAAATCTCGTTTTCCCACTGCAACGGTAATATTTTGTATCAAGTTTGTAGTCTCGAGAGACAGCAGTCGTTATGTTTCGGCGCATTGAAACTAAAATAGCGATCAATCCCTTTATAATTTTGTTGGGAAGAAGGTCAAAAATAGCATCTGAATGGTCGGTTAACTTCACTTGAACTATGTTTTAAGTGGTTGGTTATACTACTGCGACAAAACGCTCAGCACGATTACGGCTCAGCCAACGGGGCTGGCATCACAAGCACAATGCTTTCTGACGACGAAGCTTATACTAATTCACTGAGCATAAACTTTAACGTGGCTAAGCGAAAATGGTTGGACTTTGGACGTAAATATTTTGTTGTATTATATCTTACAGTAAGTTCATTTTAACTGCTCCATTTAATATAATTAATATATTATTAAAGAGCGATTACAATATGCCTCGGTCTAACTCGCCATATAATATTTTTTTTATTGCAATAAGTTGCCAAACAAACAAACTGCCTACCTAATAGTAAGTGGTAACAGTCACCTATAATACATGTGGATCCTGTGAGATTCGCAGCAAAACTGCAACCCCCACAAGAACCACAGTGTACGTTGTCAACTTGTGACTTAAGATGTAAAGTCACGGTGCCCAGTAATTTCAGTGCCATATCTTACCCTTCAAACCGGAACACAGCAATGCAAGCACTGCTGCTTTGCGGCAGAAATAGGTAAGACGGAGTTACCCATGCACACGACCCTGGTACAGAGTCTCCCTCCGGTAAACATACTATTTTATACTACTTGATCAGCATATAATTATGCTGCCCGCTTTTAAGAGTTTGGTTGTTGGTTAGTGTTTGCATGCTGCCACAGATTTCCCTTCACGATTAACTACCAAACTCACACGCAAGTCCACAGCATAACGTATGCGTTATCTATAGGTAACGGATTATCACTAACTTACCCAGTCGATGTGGCCATTCAACATTTTCAAAAAGGAGAAAGCGTTACACGCCGGAACCAATGATTGATAGACGACAGACCTTAGAGTATAAATATGCAAGCAATGCTTATACATACTCTAAGCGACAGACTATCCTCAACTAGGCTGGGCATATCTACTAAAGCCTCGAGATCCATCCTGTTCTTAAGCGGTGCGATTTGGGATCGGTCAAAATATTTACACCTGAATGAGCGCGCAGCGGATCAAAACCGAGTTTATACACGTCTGTGTATAACGTATTCAATTTGTTACAGTTTTTAAATACAGCTAAGTTGCCAAACAAGCAGACGAGCGATACGTTTAACAAAACAAGGTGTATTTTTTTACAAAATATAAAACCGACTTCAAAAACACCTAAAAGTCATAAATATTACTCGTATACTGTACATACAAAGTCACATTTTTATATTGAAGTTGGTGCCAATTTTAAAAACATTAATTGTTCTTTTAAAGTGATCATTGGCACCGACTTCAATATAAAAATGTGATGTTGTATGTACTCTTATATTATTTATATTACGTTTCGGTGTTTTCGAAGTTGGTTTTATTTTTTGCACCTAAAAAATATATCAATCGTTTTAGTAAATTTCATACACGCGTTTTAGAATTTGACCCAAGGCAAACCCCAGAATAACTTAAATAAATCGTGTGTCGCTCTAAACAGTAACTATCGAAAAAAAAATGTTGTCGAACTCCTAACGAACAACCTAATTGTTTAGACGTTATAATTTCCACTAACAGCCCACATGAATCACTTGAAGGAATAGAACTACGCATCAATAAGTTTAAAAAAAATTATTTACAGGCTGTGTGTGAAGTCGACCAACCCACACTTGACTAAGACCTAATCGCCCTAGTATAGGGTAGGCTCGAGCCTCTCGAGAGGACGACGGATATGAGCTGTTGATGACGATGATGATAATTTGTTGGAATATGAATAAATAAATAACAAGCAAATGTAAACTGTAACGCTATATAACCTCAATTTGATGACAAAGTGCCCATGTCAACTTTTCTTCGTGCCTCATCAGCCACTTGCCAATAATAAGGTAGTGGGAATAGTCATACGAACATAGTATAATATTTTAAAAAGCAGAATTCCTATTGTTTTGTTTATATTTCATTAAACATATGCTCTAGTGCTCTAGTTAATGCTCTAGTTTACAGACTCCTGAGCCGAAATGTAAGTTGATCCAATAAATTTCATCGTCACTAAATAATTTACCTCAGTGTACAGAGCAAAAACGTGCGGCAGTTCCAGCATTCCACTGCCAGCTGGTCGGCTGCACGCTCGCTGTTGCACTGCGCAAATTCTCACGCATTTCAAAACCCCGTGTTTACTAGAGTAGCATAATTTTATTTTACTTTTTCCTCTTCCCTTTGTTGAGGTTTATTGTGCAGAAATAAAACATGCGCTACGTACACGTTACTAGTCTCTGCCATCCGTATATTCATTTAAAAACGAGATTGTAATACATTTTGTTACAAAATCGGTGTCCACTTTATTACCTAACTGGATAACATCAATTTTTAGATTGTGAAAAATATGTATGTAAACAGTTTCGTAACATTATTGTACGAGACAGGCATTGCTATAGGATGCTATTTCAATTCAATGGGATGTCGATCGATATTCGTCTTCCAAACGAGTTGGCAGAATCAGCTTGCTTAAAACTTTGGCTACGTAGCGGCAGATGCTAACTCCTCAGCATAACAGAGCACACATAACCTATGGAAACTTGCGACTGATTGAACAAACAGACTCGAATAACTAGATTCATCTTATTGAGCCAGTTCCTGACTTCATGCGGTTGGAGTTCGCAGAATTTTATTGGTTTTAGGTTAGGGCTATGGTACTCTGAATCCGTAAGCAAAGTTTCTGCAAATACGTCTTCGACTTTTTAAACATCTTCGGCTTGGTGTTTACTACCAGTTTTACTTAACTTACAACTTTATCAAATTTTTTATGGAAATTTTACGAAATATTCCTTCACCACTTTTTAAAAAGTCTCACTTAGCTGTGATGGTTTTCCTTTTAATTTCATTATTCAAGGTGGCGAAAAAAGTATAATGTGATAATGTGAATTGGTACCATTTTGTTAGAAATGAAAAAAAAATAGCTCTGTTTTTATAAAAAGTTCATTTGAAGATCCGAATTGATGTACAATTGTGTTCGTTTTATAGCATTTTACACGCTTTTATTTAACTCACACTATTATAATGTGTATGCGCCATATCTATGCAAGTTAAATATAATCCACTTGCCATTGTCTAATTGAGTTGAAATCTGGTGTACACCTTTCGTTCCTTTTAAATTCCTTTTAAATAATTATTATTGTTGTGGATCCAAAATGGCCGCTGCAACAAAATGGCAGATTACTAATTTTTATACGACCCCCATGGGTATCAAAGTAGAGGGCTTGCCTTATAGAACAGTACACTATTTAAATATAAAAAATAATTAAAAAGAAGAGAATAATAATATACTTATAAAAAATTAGTCATGGGGCGCTCATCCATCATAGAAATGGATTATGATGAGCGCCCCACGCTTTTATTTCTTGGGTTAAAAATTGTAGATCACATAAAACAGCGAAGAAAAAAAAATTTATCTACATTTTAGTGCACTTTCTACGCGTAAATAAAAGGGTGCTATTTAAAAAGTTTTCTTTAATTGTTGCTCCCAAAACAACTGTTGCTTAGTTATTGTTCTGAGCTTGCAAGGTTTGACATTTGATTCCATTTGCAAAAATTATGGCACATTCACATTATATTTCTTTTGCGCCACTTTGTTTTTAATTTACCTCCACCGTGATTTTTGATTTTTTTCACGAATCCATAAACCATTTAGCTGATGGCTTAGCTGATGGGGGGCACTTAACTGTAACCATCAAAAATTAGCACTTTAAAATTTAATATTTCATAAATGGGTCGCTGAATCGAAATTTGGTGTCAATACCATGTCAATACCTATTTGTTGGGTGCGAAGTACTAGGTGGGGGTAATGACATCTATCGCAGCGCTCATGGTGGCCAAAAGTACAAATAATGTTAGCTCTGTTATCTGTCATAAATGTCAAAGCAATCCGGTGGGTTAGAAAAAACATATCACGATCGCTTATAATTTGACAGCCGTTGCGCCGTGAACATAAGACTCTATGCCGACCTCCTTTTTTAAACGAGTAATGGATGGACTGTGACTGCGATTGCCCAATAATGGGCAGCAAATTTTAAAGTGACAGCCAACAGAGTTGCAGACGCTAGGTGGCGCTGAAGTCGTGCACACAGCCTATATGAATAATAATATTTTCATTATTTTTGAGAGACCTATTCAACGACACATCCAAACACACACATCTCACACCATGTCAGTCACCATATCAGTAGAGGTAGATGAGTAAAAAAATTATCTCCACTTTCATGTAGCCACCCTATATGAAAGTGCCCTAATCAAAATTTTATTTTACTACTTTGTCGGTGTGATTAATATATACTTACTAGCTGTGCCCGCGAACTACGTTTCGCCATATATTTTATTCCCGTTTTTGTAACATTTTTCATTGATGCTCAGCTCCTATTAATCATAGCTTGATGCTATATAGCCTAAAGCCTTCCTCGATGAATGGAGTATCCAACACAAAAACAATTTTTCAATTTGCATCAGTAGTTCCTGAGATTAGCGCGTTCAACTAAACAAACAACCAAACAAACTCTTCAGCTTTATAATATTAGTAAGTATAGATGACTAATTACAGCTTTCTAATACTAAGAGTCTGAGCTAAGCCGCGGACAAACAGACATAATATGGTGAAACTATAAGGGTTCCTAGTTGACTACGGAACCCTAGAAAGACAAATAATATTTTATATCAATCTCGCACAACAAGTGCACATATAAAACCTATAAGCTTTACGTTTACGACACGAAGACCGAAATGTGTGCCAGCTCCAATACACCCGAGGCGTTTAGATATTCTAATTCAGACGGACAAGTACACGGCACGCTCATTCGGGGCATAAACAAAACATAGGCCGTCGTAACTCCGGCACGGTCACCTATCTAAGAGACCATAAAATTCTTTCCTTTCCACGTTACCAAAGCAGGAGGCATCATAAATATGTATAGTGGGAATCAAGCATGCGTCGCGTATAAAACGCCTCCGAAAATGCGATCTCACGGGAGGGAAAGCCGTTGCTCTATGTGAAACTCTGTGAATGGATGTGATCTGTGGTTGTGAATTGTATGTGTGCGAAGTGTAGGAAATATGCAAGGTCGTTAACGACATAGTGAGTTTATGAAAGGAGCAGGAAGACAAGGAAGAAGTTACAAATAAGGAATGGATAATGAAATTTTTACATGCTTGTTGATTCCGCGAGTTCAAAATCAGAAAAAATCTTTACTCAAATATTACTTCATAAAAATCTATTGAAATTTTTCAAATTTGTTACTTACGATTATTCAGGACGACGATCTAAGTTGATAACAAAAGTGAGCACGAGAAACTTATCACTACTGTCATTACATCAGCAATTCACATCTACAAAATGCATTCCAATAATTGGGAGCGTCGGTGGCGCTGTGGCCTCGGCACTGGATTGTGCCCCGAGTAGAATCGCCGATTGCGTACCATGTGGCGGGTTCGATTCCCGTACGAGACAAATATTTTGTATGGCCCACAGGATTTTTTTTTCACTTTATTTGGGAAAACAAACAGTAAACAAAGTACATATAACTTATATACTATTAACTTATATAACATTATTAACTTTGCAATCAGCATCGTTTACCACGTATTAAAAATTTGTTCCGATCTGAGCGTATGTGCATGTAATATTCTATGTTTGAAACTGCACCCACGACACAGGAGAAAATCCTTGTGTGGGGCGACGTTTTAAAAAAAATAAAGAAAAATAACTATACAGGATATAAGTGACGGTGTGCCATTTCTTTTAACAGTGAGTTCAGACCATAATCCTAATTTGAAAATCACAGAAATTTTTCGCCCGGTAAATTTTGAAATTTTCCGAATTTTTTATTATTTTTTTCTAAATTTTCTGGTATAATATAACTTAGTTACTGTTTACAAATCATACTCTGTAAAAAAACACAATAATTACACAAAAAATTAACTTCGCAACGTAAATCGTAGGTATTACATTTCCATCATACTGCGTGCGGAATCAGCTGTTTGGGGTCATCGAACGTCAGCGCATCGGTGTGAGTGGAACAAAAATGATGCCCGCGCCGGTATCATTTTTGATCCCCATACGCACCCACACATACATTGCGTAACATGAATAAAAAAAATGAAAACTCCTTTTTTTCGCTTAAAAGCTTTTCCGGGAAAAATAAACATCGGTAAACAAATATTACCCGCTATAACTAACACGATTAACCACTTGGTCAGGGAAAATTTTTATGTACAGTTCCTCAGTAAAAAGGTTAAAGGATCACCATTTATCTTTACCAGCTACCTGCAGACTATCAAAACACTGAAATTAAACCCGTATTTCTGAATCACAGATGAATCAAACCAGGGGATATAAAGTTCTACGATATCCGCTTCTAGAATTCATCGTGATGATCGGTTATCAAATATTGAATTAGCGAAACTATCTAGTCGAGAATGCAGAGACACGTACCGAAGGGGCTACTCTGAGCCCGTAAGCAAAGTTTCTGCAAACGCCACACCATCGATTGCTCAAAACGATGACTTCCAATTTTAAAACATCTTCGGTTAAATATAGCAAACATTTTTTTTGGAACACATACACCATGTCTGTTAAGTTTTAAAATTGCGCGTCTTTTTTCAAGGTTTCGACAGGGATAATTGGATCCTTCGTACCAAACCTCCAGAAAGTAACAAGGAAATGCTTAAATTCATATTACTTACTATCAAAAATGGTAACTAAATCAAAATTCATCAACTTATTTTTTTGCTATACAGTAAAGTAAAGATTTTGGAATTACCCACTTTTAAAACTTCATTGACGATTAGCTATTGACCATAAACTCCTTCGTACAGTGTTCTACCGGCAATAAAGAGTGTTCTCAAAAGAGAGAAAATGTATAAAGAAGGAGTATTTTAAAAGAGTAGTTATTTTAGGACAGTTTTTTCTGCAATATGGTAGCCTGTTAAAATTTTCTTTATGACTGTAATAAAAATTCAGTAATAGTAACTCTACTGTTTCGGTTATTTTTGTAAGTTTAATCATATATCACATTCTATTTCAAGATGGATGGATCAAGAGGTCTCAGAACAAACGCCAATCGCCATTTTGAGTTCTTTACTAGCAATACCATGGTTTCTAATAAACACGCTACTCTGCAATATATAAAGCAGCAATGAGCTTATGAATTCCTCTAAGCTCTTAGTAAGCGAATAAAACACCGAATCATTCTGCAAATTGTGGATTCCGCAAATTTTGCGCGTAACTGCAGATCATTACTACAACTTTTGATTGCCCTTTTCTCGGTTACAGTACCGAACGTCATCGCCAAAGTATTGGCTCGTCAGGACTCGAAAAAAATATGTCGACTGTAATCCGCACGGCAGCGACGCGTCATAACCGTTCCAGCGGCTTTATTTCAAAACGCGACCGACTCGCGCCCGGTTTATTTGCCCCTATTTGCATGGAAACGTTTTTTGTCGGCGTCCTTATTTGTATAGTGGATAGGTGGAGCCACTGTGCTCACCGAAACACTTGGCATAAGCGTCACCATTCAGATTTGTTCGTACTTCAAGTGGTTTGATTCGTTTTCTGGGACTAAGATAATAATGACAGATCCTTCGGTTAATTCATGCGATTAGCAATAATACTGGATAAAGATCGATAAAAAATATATATACACTAGTTAATAATAGTTAAATATAAGTATAGCTTAGCATAGCCGACGTAGTCCAAAGAGTTGCAAACCTTAAGTGGCAGTGGGCAGGATATAAAGCTCACAGGATCACAGGGTTTTAAATATTATCATTACAATTAAGTATATAAAAGTTTAGTTTGATTTGTTAGTTGATATGGTAAAATGAACCGTATTATCTTCAAATCCAATAGTCTAGGTAACAAAATCAAAAAATATTAAGCTAACTTTTAAAATGTACGAGCAAGAAAACTATTAAATTCAATGACACAAACTACTGGAGACACGTTTAAACTCCCATCGAATTAACGCGACGTTGCAAATCTCATAAATTATTTCAATGACCAACCGGCTTAAATATAGCCACCTCACCCAAGATATCTAATATCTCTACATTTTCCTGGAAAAACTGAAGCGACAGCGAAGGATGCTCGAGCAAAATTGCAAGAAGCAATAATCCCAGCGGTCTGAGCTCCAAAGATTTAATAAGGAATATCTCAGTATTCTAATTCTGTTTACATTGTTTAACTCGCGTCGTAGACGGCCACGGCTGCCCTTTCTTTATCCCAGTGTTTGTACTGTAATCCCTTGAAAATTAATTACGTCAGCCAAGCCTTCACGTTTAGGTAGCTAGGATTGGACCTCTAGCGGAGCTTGCATTCCCATTTTCCGTATTAAATTTTTATTTCACGGCTGCGATATAGGTTTCATTATTCTTCGGTGTTGGCTTCATTAGGCTTAAACTGATCTGATTGGACCTAATTTGTCTATACTTACTTATTTACTAATATCCAGGTGAAGAGTTTGTTTGTTTGGTTTAACGCACTAATATCCCAAAGTACTGATTCAAATTGAAAAATTATTTTTGTGTTGGATAGTACATTTAACGAGGAAGGCTATAGGCTATATTAAAAATCTTAATCTTTAATAAGTTCCATTCTAGTGGTGTTAAAAATTGACGAAAATTGAAAAAAGCTAACATAACTTTAATTAGATGCGACTGAACTACACGGTGCGCGTGTACGCTGCCTTATTTTTTTTTTGCCGAAGATATTTTACAATATTTTAATACAATATTATGGACAAAGAAAACTGAAGATTCCACTAAACACCATGTACTCTACTTTAGAACAACAAACATAAACAAGTGTTTACATATATGCATACCTTTGTCTTTTAAATAATTCACTAGATTTGAGGTAATTTTCCTAAGAAACCGCAAGTTAGTGTATACTTGAGGTCGGCAAAGGCTTCTCGTTACGGTTTCAGCATTTAACGCAACCATTTTGTCTTAATCAACCTATGTTCCGCAGGTCGTGTCACGCTATGCCACCGGTTATTATCGAATCCTATATCATAACCTTTCAAACTAAATCATTAGTTAAGTTATGACATGTGAAATAAAAAGATACGCAGAACTGCACATTCACTATTTTCTTTAAATTTTTAACTCTTTGACCTTCGCTCGTAATAGCAGTAATAGTGGCGGTTTTTCGTAGTATATATAAATGTAAAGTTTGAACAGGAGTTTACTGTAGGTACGTACTTTTCAATATGCTAATACTTTTCTCGTTTCTCACACGATTTTCGCGGATAGTTTTTATTTCTATTAAATCACAACAATTATACAGATTATAGGATACCTATTCTTGATTGAACGTAGATATAATTTATCATAAGCTTAAAAAATAATGAATCTCAAAATGAGACTTACATTATTTAAATAAACAAAAAACCTTTGTTTATTTAATTTAATAAAATATAAGGATAAACATTCTTGTCTTTGTACTAAATAAAACATAGCTCGCTGTGAAATACAAAAAAATATATTACGCTTTTACGGTGAAGGAAAACATCGTGAGGAAACCTGCACACACCTGTGAAGAAAGAATTTCTTTACAGGTTGTGTGTGAAGTCGACCAACCCGCACTTGACCAGCGTGGTTGACTAAGGCCTAATCGCCCTAGTTTATGGTAGGCTCGAGCCCCTCGGTGGGGACGTATATGAGCTGTTGATGATGATGATGATATTACGCTTTATGAAACAAAGTAAAAATGAAAACGGAGCTTAAGAAATTTAATATGCAATACTAAACAAATCTATATATCGCAATTTAATAAAACAAGTGCCTTACATGGTCCAATGACATGACCTCAACGAGTAACGCACAACAACTACATCCCGAAGGATCGTAATACCTGGAGCTTCTTAGCAGCTTCCGCCTCTGAAAGGGTGTGTGGTCAGACTGGGCTCTCTAAACTTGCCTAAGAACCAATTTGTTGAATATTTACCAGTCCCCCGTGAGAACCCGCAGGTTTTACTAAGGAGCTTTTAATGTTTCCGCCAATAATAAGATTATAGTGTGAGCGATGCGTGTGGGTAAATGGGTTTCTCTACTAAAGCAGCGTAATGGATTGCTTGAAATAAATTACTATTTTGAATCGTTTAAGCGCGTAACTTCATTAATGTTTATGAATAATTTTGGTCCATGTTACTATAAAGTTTACAATTAATTCCCTTCACACATTTGTTTCGCAGTAAATTGTTTAGTATAGAATATTTTAATTTATTAACTGTACACTTAAAAAAAAAGAGTACATGTTAATTTTTTATGAGTTAAAAATAATATAATGACAACATTATTAATGAGAAAAACAACATTATTAATGACCCGAAATCATTTTGGCAATTTGTTAGGACTAAGAAAAGGAGCACCAGTAAGGCAAAACTAACAAGGGGTGGAGTGGCTTTGTCAGATTTTGAATCTGCGAGGGTGATGGCTGAATACTTTTGCTCCGTTTACAGTACAGAGCCGGCGTTATTGGACGTGAAAGCGGCCTGTGTGGCGGCTCCAGCTGATGCAGCCCGCGCACAAGTTCATGCGCTGCAGCTGCCAGACGTGAAGCGCGCTTTGAAGAAGCTTAAGCCAAAGCGCTCAGCTGGTCCAGATGGTATTCCTCCGTTTATCTTTCGGGATTGTCGAGAGGCTCTGGCCGAACCACTTTTGAATGTCTTTAATACTTGTCTCTCTGGCGAGGTATTTCCGGAGCGTTGGAAGATGACTAGGGTAGTGCCTGTACCTAAAGGATCTGGGGGAGAAGATGCTGGTAACTATAGACCTGTAGCAATTCTGTGCACACCGGCAAAGGTATTTGAATCGGGTATTAACTACTCCTTGAGCGCGCAGCTTACTTGCCGGTTGTCAGATGCGCAGCATGGGTTTCGCCCAAAGCGAAGTACTGGAAGTAATCTGTTACATTTGATGACTCAAGTGGTCCCCGTGGTTGATGATGGGGCACAAGTGGATGTAGCATATTTCGACTTCCGGAAGGCCTTCGACACAGTTGATAATGA
The DNA here is from genome assembly GCA_963935595.1 of Schoenobius gigantellus. Lineage (NCBI taxonomy): Eukaryota > Metazoa > Arthropoda > Insecta > Lepidoptera > Crambidae > Schoenobius > Schoenobius gigantellus. Next base: position 32,315,876 of record OZ012548.1, read on the forward strand.
TATCCTGCTTCAAAAGCTTGCAAAAGTTGGTTGTACGCCTAAAACGCTTTATTTTATGGCTAGCTACTTGAAGGACAGAAGGCAGTATGTTGATTGGAATGGAGAAAGGTCAGATCCTTACTTTACCAGATCTGGTGTTAGTCAAGGAAGTAATTTGGGACCGCTGGAATTCAACTTAATGATAAACGATTTACCGGATGAAGTATCTAACTCTACTTGCCTCCTATTTGCAGACGATCTAAAATTAGTGCAAGAAATCAGAAACGTTTCTGATTGTCAAAAACTGCAAGCAGATATAGATCGAGTAGTAGAGTGGAGTCGCAGAAATCGTTTGTTTTTTAACCCGTCCAAATGCTCTGTAATATCATTTACTCGATCACACAATCCCGTTTATTTCCGCTACTGCATGGATGGTATTTCACTACAGCGTGTCAAAGAGATCAAAGATCTGGGAGTCCACTTTACGGATAAACTTTTGTTTCGCAAGCATGTTGTTAAAATATGTAAAAAAGCGTACCGGAACTTGGGCTTCATACTGCGTCAGTCCCAGGGCTTTACAAACTTCAAAGCAATACGGGCACTATATGAAGCATTAGTGAAAAGCCACTTGGAATGCAATGCAATTATTTGGAGTCCCCACGAGGCCAAGTACAAACTAATGTTGGAACGCATACAGAATAAATTTGCCCGGTTCTTATACTTCAAGCTCTATGCTGTGTATCCATTTTACCCATTAATGTATCCAACATTATTTGTGCTTGGCATGGTGGGATACAGCCAGTTGCAGGTTAGACGAGAGTGTAGCTTGGTTTTATACATGGTGAAGTTATTGCGAGGGCGCGTGTCAAACCAGGCAGCGCTGCAGTCAGTGAGTCTTTGCGTCCCGGATAGGTACGTGTGGAGGCGAAGACGACCCCCACTATTTATGACACCTGGCGCACGTACTAATTTGTTAAGGGAAGCCCCACTAACCAGAGCCCTGCGTATATTAAACAAAGTTGCTGAAAGTGTCGATGTGTTCTGTTGTTCAGAGGATGAGCTCACAAAGACAACTATGTATATATTGTGCTATAGCAATTAAGATTCTTGGGTTATATAATTTAGGTTAAGATTTTTGTTATTATAATTTAGATTTTTGTGTTATTAGAATTAAGATTTTGTGTTATTATAATTAAGTTTTTTTTTTATTGCGTAATATAGTTTCTTGTATAGGTATAAATTTTAAAAAAATGTTGTATTGTGATAATGGTAAGTCAGTATAAGTTTAGAAACGATTGTCTACATTATCGCATTAGGTTTAAGCCTGTAAAGATAGTGTAAGTGTTGTGAAATAAATAAATAAATAAATAATTATGTAAAGAATAACGCAGACTATGAGACTGTGCAGTGATTTGTTAACTCCAAAGACGCGAAGTCTTGTTCTTTTCATTTACTTATTTTTGCATAAGTACACCTAAGTTATGCTTGGGCTAAATGCAAATTCAAGGACTATCTAATTAATTGTCAAATGTCTTATGGCCAACATCACCACCCTCAACTAGCTTAGGATACTCTTATCTTGATGTCACAGGCATGATGATGTCACAATCTTTTCATTAAATACAACAAATGACAGTATACTTCTAAAGAGTTTCCTAAGCTAAGACAAGTTTGGTGACATTGGCCATTAGACATGTTTCTGGATAAATAGGTATTTACGTTTTATTTCACGTCAACAAGTGCCTGTAAATGTGTACATCGAATTAAGATTTGTCGATTTGAGTTTGATATCACATATAAAATGATAGCGGTCAGTATAACCACGCGTTGAACAACGCCAGCTTCCAACATGATTACAGTTCTTAGCAGCACTTCCTTTCTAATAATGCTATGGTATTACAATAAACATAACACAATTTCAATTAATAAATGAGAAGGAATGGAAACCTGTTTCAGTTTGCCGAAATGGCATTGTTAAGCTTGTAAAATAAACTATAGGTACTCGGCAAAGTCTGAATACGAATTAGGACGTTTCTTTCGTTTCATTGTCCATATCAGTGTTTTCTATTTTAATTTCGAATGAAGGGGTCATAAGTAACTGGCTCAGTCGGTCTTAACATACTGTATTTCAGCATGAGGAGGTGCTGCGAAGACAAAATACATAGAAGATGAAAGGGCTCAACGATGTTTATTAAAGGTCATGTACTTCAAGCCTTATAAATTCCCAACAAAAGATCTATATAAATTAGCCTATCTACCCACAGTGTGCTTTATGTGTTAAATGCTACCTTAAATGTTCACAAAAAAATAACTCAAAATCGAAGAGGAGACCAAGTTGTCAAAATATCTAAACACAATACAGTCTTCGCCCGGAAACAATTCGATTGGCAAGGTGGCAACTTATATAATCAAATAAATAAAAAACTAAATATTTATAAACTTAGCATGTGTGAATGTAAAAAAAAATATTATCTTGGCTAAAACTCTCGTCTATACTCAAACTGAAAAATCACTTAAATTACCTTATAAATAATAATAATTACTCTTATAATAGTTATAATAATTAAACAAGCAACAATTTATAATTTATTTTAAGCTCACACACACACACACACACACACACACACACACTATACAACTAATTATTAGATTAGTATTAAGATTTTCTTTTATGTAAACGCTACTTGTAACCAATTCTGTATAACAGAAGTTACGGAAGAGCGGGACCTCTTGACACAGACACATTAATTTGCTTATTAACTAGGAGCTCTCAAGCATTGTAGAAATAGTGATATATTGGCTAAGGAAATAGACTTTTTTTTGTTTTTTCAAAAGATTACAGTTTGTAAACTTTTTCTACTGTAAATAGTTTGCAAGTTATGAAACCATAATACGATATCCGTTAACAGTGTTGACGTATAAGATACCCGCAACACTATAATCCGCAACGTAAATGACAAAATAAAACTATCATAGTGTTGTATCACAAAACTGATTTGAAAATAAAAACACAACATTATTCTTTGTACCTAACTTCAACAAATCCTTTGACTACTCCCCTAAAGCTTCGCCTCAATAATAAAAATAACTAAACTATTTCTTCAGAAATCGCCAGAGTATAGTCCCTATACAATACCAACTTTGTGAGATAGCAGAGAAAAATATAGACATCGTTTTCGAAACTATTACCTAAGTTTTAAAGAAAATCGCGCACAAAAGTTGACCGTATAGAACTTTGTATTGCAATATTATAAGATTCTAATATAATAGAACGTTATACTGACGATTCTTTTGCTACAGATACAGTAAACTGTAATATCAAGATCTTAAAAAAGATTGCCTTCAAAAATCAAAATGCTGCTAAAAGTTACTATTTCACGCGGACGAAGTCGCGTGCACAGCTAGTTTGAAATATAACTAAGTAACTTATTTCAAACTAGCTGTGTTCCCGACTTCGTTTTCGTCCGCGTGGAATAGTAACTTTTGTTGAAATTGATAAAAAGTAACCTATGTTATACCTTATATAATTAGCTATCTATTAGTGAAAGTCCTATCAAAATCGGTCCAGCTGTTCCAGATATTAGCGGGAACAAACAGACAGATAGACAAAATAAAATAAAATTGTGTTTTTGTTATTGGTAGGTATCCGATATACATTCATACCCATTTAGTAAAAACTTGTTATTTTGACATTACAAACACAGCTTTCCGAGCCAGTGGTAGAATCAAATTTTATTTATTCACTAGCTGTGCCAGCGAACTACGTTTCGCCGTATATTTTTACCCGTTTTTGCAATATTTGTCATTGATGCTGAGCTCCTATTAGTCGTAGCGTGATGTTATATAGCCTAAAGCCTTCCTCGATAAATGGACTATCCAACACAAAAAGAATTTTCCAATTTGAATCAGTAGTTCCCGAGATTAGCGCGTTCAAGCAAACAAACAAACAAACAAACTCTTCAGCTTTATAATATTAGTATAGTAAGTAAGTATATAATATTAGTATTAGTATAGATGTCAATAATTTAATTTCGACATTTTTAAGTAGCATCATCTCACAGGCAGATTTCTGCCTAATTAAGATTAGATAAAATATAACACTTTTAGAGAAAATAATAAATAAATACCATTTTAAGATTCACAATAATATGCTACTACATAACATAACACATTTCTGACATATTGTTAGTTTATTTGTTGAAACGTATTTTGTGCTTGAAGAGATGAAAATCCTAACGTGCTCATTCTAAACTACTGTGTGCAGAAATGGTCACTGACCGACTTACAGAAGTCGAGGCTCAAGATCTGCAAGAGGGCAATATAGCGTAGCGTCCTGAGCTGCCAGCGAATTGATCGTGTTTTAGGAATACGACGCTACGCACTGTGACAGACATTGCCGATGTGGGAGTCCAGACAGCCAGACTTAAGTAGCAGTAGACACATCAGACAACTACGTCCAGAAAGATGGGCTCATGCCGTTACGCCTTGGCTCCCAGAAGGAAGTCGCGGACGAGGTTGGCTACGAAAGCGCTGGCAGAATAATTGTAAAAATTTACTACGAAGATTGGTCGCATGCGACTCGCCATAGTGTCTTATGTAGAAAGAATTGGGGGAGGCTTTTGCTCAGCGGTGGGACTTTAGGCTACGTAAAAAATCTATTTTGTTTTGTTGAAACACCGGTGGCTATGCATATACAAAATGTCTTAAGTCTTAACTCGACTTAAATGACTATCACAAAACTCTTAAATGAGCTCTACAACACACGTCATATAATACATTTTACGAGTAATTCATAAAGTTACTTGTTCATTCACTTGAATACAGTACAACCTAATTAAATTAGACGTAACAAAATATATTTGGCCTGTTTTATCCTCCACCTGATGCAGTTGAAAAAATTCAACATTCTCAAAAAAGTTAATTAATTACGTATGCAAATTGACGAAAAAGTCGTACCGAGCCGGGACATGGATCTGATGCTGAAATCGTTCGCAGTTGGCTCACAACTAAGGCTCTCACGACTTAAATCAATTTTGTTCATTTAATATGGGGTTCGCAGATTAAATTACTGGATGTTTTATATAACATCAAATTATAATTTTCATTCAAAACTTTGAAGCAATCAAAAATGATTCGTTTTAATTCTGTTAACTTATTGCATCTGCGATTTGACGAAAATTATGTCGGTTGTAAAACACGTGTTTGTGAAAACAGTTGTGGTTGTAGACTCAGCACTTGCCTTCCAATCGAGGAAGTCCGGGGTTCGAGACCGCCAGGTACCAATGTGTTTCTCGTTCTTCGATTTTCATATGTACATTTGCCTGACGCTCCTGCGGTGAAGGAAAACATCGTGAGGCAACCTGCATACGTCTGCGAAGAAATTCAAAGGTGTAGTGAAGTCGACCAATCCGCACTGGGCCAGCGTGGTTGACTAAGGCCTAAACACCCTTACTTAGGGTAGGCTCGAGCCCCTCGATAGGGACGTATATAAGCTGTTATGATGAAGCTGACAAATTCGACAATTTGTCAAAAATCATGACATTTATCGAATTGTTACGACAATTACATTACATTATATAAGATATAATGGCAAAAACGTTCCGTTAATATTTAGAGACGTTGCATAGTGAGACAAGGTGAACAACTTTAGGACTTGGAACACTGTGGGACCTACATAATTTTTTATCAAAAAACATTTTTATCAATAAGTCCTTCTATATTGTTTGGACACAAAACATAATAACATACGTTCTAAGCAATAGAAACATTCATTTGTCTTGGTAATTTCTAATAAATGTTTTAAGATAAATATATGAAACGAAATGAAGATACTTACTTATTAAATAATAAAACAGGTAGTTTAAAAATAAAGTAATAGTTTTTGTCAATACAATTAGCTAAAAACCAGATACAAGAATGTAGAAAACATTGAATTGTTGAATAGGAACACTAATAATTTTTTTTAACAAAAAATAGAACCGACTTCAAAAACACTGAAAACTTAAAAATAATCTTCTTCTATATTAAAGTTTAGTGTTTTCCTCGATTTTCTATGGGATCCCATCATCCGATCCTGACTTTGGTGACTATGGGACCACCCTTGCAGTATACTCTATCAAATACAAAAAGAATTTTGGAAATCGGTTTAAAAATGACTGAGTTATGAGGTAACAAACATAAAAAAAAATACAACCGAATTGATAACCTCCTCCTTTTTTGAAGTCAGTTAAAAGTACCTACGTATATACGTGCGTATTGCTAAAAACAATAGAAACATATCGAACATTGCAAGTATAAGTCTCCCGCACGAAAAAGAGATAATGAGATTGTGCCAGGCACGTACAGAGTCGTGATTAAATCATTGCCATGGAAAAATGTTGAATCTTTAACGATTCTGATGAGGACCTGCGCTCATAATAATCAGCGCCGGGAGCGGGCCGATGTTTTATTGTTCGCAACTTATAAAATTAAGGGGACAAGCTTTTTAATTAATTAGCTAGTTTTATAGTTTTGGTTACTTAAATTTATCCAGATGTTTATATTCGTAGTTTTGTAAACATTCTTATTCTTAAACATACAATTAAGAATCAGCATGTTTACTAAACTATTTTTTTTATTATTAATTTGTTGTGTGTAATTTTATGTTGGTTTCGGTATTTAACACTGTAAGCATATTGGCTAAATTAAACTGTTAGTTAATTTATAAGAAAACAAAATTTAAGTATACGAAAAATAATCAAATTAATTCCATATAAATGTGACAAATCTACATTATTTTAATATCCATAATAATCAGTAAGTTAAATAAAGTGTAAAATTTACAAATAGGTATGTCATCCATCATCGTAAGTTAGCTAAACAAAATGAAAAATTAGCATCAGCGCGTTAACAAAGGATCAAACAGCAGCTCGCTCGATACAAGATTCAGTATCACACTTGATACGTAGTAGTAGCAAGCAAATCGGCAGACGTTTCAAAATCCTTTCATTTCGCGTCGCGCCGGTTTTTTCATGTACACGAGAACCACGCTCGTTACACGTCATTAAGCGATACTTTACGGCAGACGGCTCTCGAGACCGCCTACCCCTACTTCGGTATGCTTTCCTGGTAGGTCCCCGTAGTAATCGTGCTGGATGTGGTATAGCTTCAAACAAACTACTTTCGGCTTGGAGTATGAAGATGTATTATTATTTATGTACTTATAATAAAACTACAGAATGCAACTGTATGATTTCCTGGCAGATTCTGATAATAATCGTACTGGATGTGGCTATAGTTAATAGTAACTACATAGTTTTCTAATCAGCTTTTAATACTAAGAGGAAATGTAATAAAGCTACTCAATACAGATCAGCAATAATGAATAAATTATTTTTTGTACAAAGATATAGGCACAAAAATTTATATAAGGGTGGACTTGTCTCTGAAGAATTAAAATATTAAGATACGTATAAACATAAGTACGAAAATCGGTACCCAAGCTTACATTGTTATAAATTAAGAAAACTTCATTTAATATTTTGTAGTTATATATAATCGTTTTTTTGATGTATTTTATCTCAGCCAGAATATACTGACTGTTGAATATAGATCTTTCTTGGTACATTAATGGAAATTTGGTTTATGTATATGAAAAATATGACACATTTAATACCAATTAACAAATTCACAATTTAAACACATGAAATAAAAATAAACTTTGCGTTCCAATATACAGGTTTCTAAGAACTAGCTAGGGGCTTGTTCATGGGATTTTTTTACAACAAAGCTCCACAAAGTATTACTGACTTAGAAGCGTAAAACGTATGTAAAATAGACTATATTAATTATAAAGTGAACAATATATTTGAATAATTCCAGAGCTTGACGTTATTGTAATGAAATGTTGTTGTATATAACTTTTTATGTAAATAAATATTGCTGTGTATGGTAATGACAAGTTATTGTAATTAATGTCGGCACTCCCAAAAAGCTGATTTTCTGAATGTCCTGAAAAGATGTCCTTAATGTAGGTAAAAAATAAGAGCTTTCTATCAAGTAATATTTGAATAAATAATAATTTGATTTTTTTATCCTTAAGACCTTAACGGGCTGCGTCAGAACAACGTCCTCTTTATTTTCTCGTCTATTTTACCTCCTTTCATTGGGTTAATAATATATACACGTGTCTTATCAGGTGACCCAGCTTTTTCCCAGTATTTCTTAGCAGTATTCATTATACGACTCTAAATATGGCTAACTCAGTGTTGAATCATGTTGGTGATTTTGTCCATTCTAGTCAAACTTTACATCCAAGACTCGCTCTCCACTAACGTGATTTTTGTCAGTATACAAAAACGCACGGTACCTATATTTAATAAAGTTCCTCTCGTAGCTTAATCCCAACGAATGGCGTGTCGCCGCGTATTAATTAAGCCTTAAAATATTGAACCTCTGACGTCGAGAGCCCTAAATGTGCATGCTCGTTAAAATTATTTTAGTTTGGCTGCGTACTTTACACCCGAATTTCCGGTGCATGTGTAAAAATTCGTGAATTTGTTATTTGTTTTTCACTCGTTACTTGGTGTTTTTTTAACTGTGATGATGTGAAGTGTACGGGTTGAGGAAAGTGGTTTCTTACTTCTGTTTTTTTTATGCTTGAGAGCTATCATGAAATAGAGATGTTGGAAAAGTAATAATGTAATGTAAAGTAAAAAGATTTGGTTGTAATTTTTGATAAACATATGCTTATTACTCATATTAGTTTTACGAAATCTGTTCCAAACTATTCTAAAAAATCACCTATTAATAATCACATATTACTCAATGTTTGGTACCTAACTGTTACTACAAATAGTATTGTTACTACTTTTCTTCAAAAAGGGAGACAAGACCCTTCTGAAGAACTATCGACCCATTTCCCTCCTGAGCCACGTCTATAAGCTGTTTTGAAGAGTCATCACAAACCACCTTGCGCGAAGACTAGACGAATTTCAACCCCCCGAGCAGGGTTTTGAGAAGGATACGGTAGCATAGACCACATTTTCACAGTGCGGCAGGCTATACAGAAGACCGGAGAGTTTAATCAGCGTCTGTGCCGAGCATTTGTGAACTATGAGAAGGCGTTTGACTCTATCAAAACCTGGCTGTTCTGGAATCCCTGCAACGATACCAAATCAATTAGCGATATAACAAAGTGTTGAGGTGTCTCTACAATACAGCCACCATAGCCGTCCAAGAACTTAATCTGCCTCTTCTCAACGCATCGGTATGAATTGGGATAAAACCAAGATTATGTTCAATGAGCATGTCCGATGTCCTGGAACCGATTGCAGTACAAGGCGGTCCTCTCGAAGTTTTTAAGGAGTATGTCTACCTCGGGAAAATTGTGCAGTTTGGTAGAAACAACTTTGAGAAAAGATCAATAGGAGAGTACAGCTGGGCTGGTTAGCGTATTCGAAATTACGTCGGGTCATTACTTCGTCTATACCACAATGTCTCAAGACGAAAGGCTTTAATTAGTGCGTCTTACGCGTCATGTCATACAGAGCCGAAACATGGCCACTCACGCAAGCGAAGTGTAGGATAGCCTCAGACTAGGGGGAGCGATGATCTTCGCAAGATGGCTGGCAAAAGCTGGAAGAGAGTAGCCGTGGATCGTGCTCAGTGGCTGTAACACCGTTTTTTCTTAAAATTTCATAAAACACTAATTTTGCAAAAACATTTTGGTTTCACTGTAGTTTTAACACAAATTTCACAACTAAAATCATAATTACAATAACTTTGTCAATTAATTTCACAATATCAATGTCAAGTGTCAACGTCAACGTCGTTTCACGTCACGTCAGTGACATTTGCAATTATCTTTGGTCATTATTCAATTTTTGCATAAACAAAATAAATCTCGCGTTTATCCTGGCCTTATTTACAAAGATAGTTTTTTTTCGCCCAAAATCCCGTGCTTCCATTTAGGTGGGTTGATTTTCTCAAAATTCGGAATTTGACATTTAGACCGTTTGTTTTGATCATTTCTATAGACATATTTTAATAAAATACACTTAAACTTATAGATCATATAATTATAGTTTGGTCGAATAGAATTTGGAAAGCATTCACAGTTTGTTTATGGTTAATTTTTCATTACGTTTCGTTTTTCAACCAAGCTTATAACTTTGGCTGGAAATACTTATAGCATATTGTAGAATTCCGATAGATCCGTATGTTGACTTGACACATCATGACACACATGCTATGAAATGAATTTGGTTTTAGGGAAGGTTCCGTCGCCAATACGACGCTTAACATTCGGTGAACGGACCTCGATTCTAGTATGCGCGTAGATGGAACGCGTCCATTTTTCACCTTAGTCTTTGAACGCGTGTATCGTCTATGTTATGATTAGTCTGTGAGACATCGACCGAAGTAATTTAATATTGATTTCTTGCGAAATCTTAATTTCTACATTATCTTAATTTCTGCGAAGAAAATCCATAGGTATTTCTCTCGTTTTCCGTGTGAATTTAATTTGAAAAGCTATTTCCAAAGTCAGTTATTTTTGTTTTCAGCTTGAAGAGTAAAAGCTCAATCATATTTATAATCGCCGGCGCGCGATTCATTGAATTAGTTGAATAAATAAATTATATCGATAGATAATACTCCGCCCACAATAAGGTATCTAATTAACTTATTATATTTCATGATTTAAAGCAGATTTTGTTAATTTTATTTTTATTTGTGGGTAAATTGATTATTAAATCAAACATATTACATTTCCAAAATTCGCCTTTTTCATCCCCTATTTCATTAAAAAAACCTGATAGTAAGCGGCATCTTAGTGGGATTAAGGCATATATTGAGTATCACTTGCGAATTTCCTGTTAAATTCTAAATTTTCACAATATTAAGTTTCACATCCTTCTTTGGCAAATAACTCACAAATTAAGCTGTTTTCTTTTTATTAATAGCAGTAATTATACACAAAATAGGTGCTCTCCCCTCCATATGTCCTTTTTATTAACTACCCAATAAGAAACTTTGACAATTCATTGAAAATTATGTTTGGAATTAACTTGCAATGTTTATTACATGAAATTCAAATGTATTGACTGGGATTCCTTCAGAACTCAGTGTTAGACCCACTAACCCTAAGATTATAGGCATATTTAATTATATTTTTAACATAACACTGTGCAATGAATCTCCAGGGCAGTTCCCGGAGGCCGTAGGGCTCCGCTGCAACTAACCTACCTAATAACCTAATATCAAGGAGGAATTCTGTGGAATTACACAAGTAATATTAGAAACAGAGAATAATCTAAGAGACTGGAATTTTATATCTCTGACCCGTGATCGCAGAGACTTAGCATCGAAGGTATGATCTACTAACAACCGCTCCGGGGAAGGCTACTAATTTCTTTAGAAAAAAAAAAGAAACCTATAACTATTTGTTGGTGTACTTTATTGCCCCTCATTTTGTAGTTTTGTACCCAATTCGTACCTGATTTTTACCTGCCGAGATTGATCAAACAAACCTGAACCATCCTGCCCTTGGCTTGTATTAATTAAACATTAAGTTAAGTGCTTTGCATTAAGGGATTTTATTTACTTTAGTGACATATGCATAAGTGAGTTATGTACCTACCAGAATAAAGCTTTTCATTTTGTATCGGACTAAAGGAATAAGTTTGTTTTTTTTCTTTCAACTTTAAGATTTCCCTATATTTCTACAATTTAGCAAGAAAAAGCACTACATGGCGTGCAATTGGAGAGGCCTCTGTCCAGCAGTAGACGTGTGAGCGCTGATGATGAGGTACCTAATAACTAATAGTGCATTCTGCCCCCGTAGCATGATCACCAAAACACGATATGATCAAGCGGTTAATCAAGGTGAACTGGCAAAATATAATACGTTTTTATCGTATTTTGGCAGTTCATCGCGATAAACTGGTTTATCATATCGTGTTTAAATTATTTTACTGTTACTTTACAGTTATTTTACAGTTATTGTACAGTAATGCAGTACTTAGTAGGTACGTATATGCTTATTAGACACAGATTATACACATCAATAGAACTTTATGAATCAGTTTGATCAGTTTGATAAGTGCTATCTTGATAAACGTATTTATCGAGATAGCACTTAGTAAAGCAAAGTTAAAAAAACTATTTTTTTTACCAAACAACAATTCAACCGCTGAAAATAGTGCGAGAGAGCGAGAACTATAATCGGCCCATTGTAATTCTGTAATCGTACATCGAAACTTTACAACCGCACGTTCGGCACTTGCGCACCGCACAGTGCTGTCAGTAAGTCCTAAATTAATATGAATCTCTAATTTGAGCGTCACACGTGTTGCGAGCTCGCAACTTTCCAGACTACGCCAAATTGGATAAACATGTGCAGCGAACGGAGGCCTTTGGATGTAAAATACGGGTTTGGTTTACGCCTTCTATGCGTTTCAAACTTGCAAGTAAAGTTTTTCAGTACTTTACCCACCTTAAAAAATCATTTTAACATACCGCACTACATTCACAGACATGAATCGTTAGATAGCCCGAAACCCTCAATATCGGTATGAAGCTTTTTATTCACTTATTGTGACAACACAAGAGTACTTTACTGATAGGTATTCCCCTTAGATTATATTATTGATAAGTCTCCGCGCGTACGGAGACTTATCAATAAAGGCATTCCCCTATTCAGATGCAGAGAATTATACATATATTAAATGAAACAAGTTCTATCCGTTTTAAATTGCGTATATTTACTATAATAGCGTTAGGAACGTCGCGTCGTCGTGGCGTCATATGTAAATAAACAATATTTCTATGAAATGTACACGAGTTCAATCAGGTAAAGTTTGTTTATTTAAATGAGTATATATAACCACGCGTGCAAAAAAGCAAATAAGATATTAGGTGGTTAATAGAAATATGGTCAAAACTATTCAGATTCATAACAATTTAATCGAACGACTGCAGAACATCCATCGCACATTATGTGTTCAGAATCAAAAAGTTTAACCATGCTGTGGATTATACATAAAAAGGATCTTACATTGGTTGCCCATCCGACAAGGAAGAGATTGCTACCTCCTCGCTCTCTCCGCTTTGTTCTATGGCAGTTCCTCCGTATTTCCGTGAAACGTTCAGATTTCGTGCAGTTGTAGATGGACGTATGCAGGCGCAGGGTAAACTTGACCTGGAGATATCAGAGTACAACTCAACTGCGTTTGGAAATTCCTTCGATGTAGTAGCCGCAGCTCGCTGAAACCGTTTGCCTCAAAATGTACGCCTTGCATTAACTATAACAGTTTTGAGGGCATGTCTTAGGCAACATTTCTTGTCTGTCTTGAATATATAACTTTTGTTTACTCTGCAAATAATTACATGATGACACTTAATCAACAATTTCGATGTAATCTGGTAAAAGTTAGCTGGAAATCCCTGAAAGGGATGAGCTCGCCTTTGTAAAATCACTTTTAAAACCATAAATTATATAATACTTTTTTATAACATGAGTCAAACAAACAAACATATTCGAACTTCAAAACGAAAAATAAAATATGTTTGACTCCGTCTTAGTCAAACACTACTATAAATCTGAGAAGCGACGTTATAGCTCGGCAATCTCCTTCGTATAGTTTTAAGAATTTTGTTATATTAAAACTCACTTGATCACACTAACAGCTTACATCCATCCCCACTGAGGGTCTCAAGCCTACCCTAAGTTAGGGTGTTCAGGCCTTAATCAACCACGCCGGCCCAGTGCGGTTGGTTGACTTCACAGTTCACATACACCTTTGAATTTCTTTGCGGATGTATGCAGGTTGCCTCAAAATATTTTCCTTCACCGTAGGAGCGTCAGACTAATATACAGCCGGCTTCAAAAGTAGATAAACATTTTGGTGCCATGTCACACCAACTATTAACAATGCAATATAGGTGTAACCATACTAAATAAAGGAATAGTTGGTGTGACATGGTACTAAATCTGCTAAAACTGCTTATCTACTTTTGAAGCCAGCTGTACATATAAAATTCGAAAAAGGAAAATCACATTGGTCTCAAGCCCCGGTCCTCCAGATTGGAAGGCAAGTGCCGAGCCCACACTCACTTATTATAGCAAATTAGCACCCTGGCGTAATACAACGCCACACACTTATTCATACAAGCCTCTATTAGCAGGTGTTTTTTTTTTTCATTTATTTGAACCACAAACAGGCTTACAATTAATCATACATACACCTAAAATTTATATAAACATAGTTATTGTAAACCCAGCATTGATGGTCACTTAGTAATTTTCAAAAAGGTATACTATGAAACCTGTACAGCTTTGAAGTAATCTAATATCATACATGTAGGTAGGTACTTACATCTATCACTATATTTATTTTTTATATTATAGTTATTGAGATACAATACAATTTTACTATGAGTACGAGACGTAATAGGTATAGTTATACACGGTTATTTTTTTATCACCCTGGAAAATTTTAGGGACGCTTCAGGACACATCCAATATTATATAAAAAATTAAAAAAATGAAATAAAAAATAAAAAAAAATATTAAAAAAAATAAAAAAATCTCTAAAAATGCTGCTCTCAACTAGTGCAGCATTTTTTGTATTTTTAAAAAAAATTTATATAAAATTAAGGAGGGGGGTTATTTTTTTTATTTATATTTAAATCATTCTAATACCATGTCGTGAAGCGTCCCTTAAATTTTCCAGGGTGATAAAAAAATAACCGTGTATAATATGTATAGTATAATATACAAGTGAATGTGTGTTCTCGAGTCAAGTGAGTGTGTGCGTGTGCGTGCGTGCTCGTTTGTATGTGCGTGTGTATGACTACAACATAAGTGTTGTGTCAGTATTTAACTTAAATTAATAAAATAGTGTATATATCTATGCTTATATCTAAACTGTTTCTGTTATGTGTATGTAGGTACATGATAAGAACTAAAACTAAGATTTAACTTTAAATTTAATTATTGTAATTATTTGACAATAATATGTTTATTATATGTTTCTTATATAAAATTGCGCCACATGCAAATATATCTAATTTCTTGAATTTTTTGTTATAATTATCAAGCATGCGATGCATAGGTGATCGGATTCCAGCATTAGTACGAGATAATTTAACTGCAAATAACGGCTTTGGGCGCGATGAGCGAAGATGTGCACGCAGTGGTATAGAATAACTTTTTTAATTCACAATATCAATGCAATCATATTTATTGTTACATAGATCATAAAGTAACATAGCCTCCAACTGTAGTTGCCTTGATTTAAGATCAAGAAGTTTGTATTTCTTTAGAAGTAGAGCATATGAAAGGCGTTGATGACAACAGCTGTAGTTAATGCGACGCAAGAATTTTTTTTGTACCATTTCAATGATACTATGATATTTTTTATATAACGGGCTCCAGACTGCCACTGCGTACTTAAGCTGAGGCCTTATTGAGGATTTATAGAGGTGAATATATGTAGATGGGCTTTTAAACTCAGTAGAACATCGCATAATGAAACCATACATTTTGTATGCTTTACCAATTGCATATTATTAATATGAACATCGAGATGCAATTTACTATTAAGAGTTACACCTAAGTCCCTAATGCTATTTACTTTCGAAATACTAGTGCCACAGAGCGAATACGTAAAATTACTTATTTTCCTTTTTTTGTGAATGTTATAGTTTTGCATTTATGAAGACTAAGTTGTAATTTGTTATCTTCACAATAAGCACTAAATCTATTTAGATCCTGTTGCAGTAATGTATGGTCTTTGGAGTCATTAATAATTCTATAGATTTTGAGATCATCTGCGTATAAAATAAATTTGCTATGAGTGAAACAATTTACTAACATCGTTTATATCCTTCCTAACAGTCAGACTGTATACTCATAGGACTCAATTCTTTATTTTTATAACAGAAAGTACACATCACCTAATCAATTCATCTAGAAGTCATTATGGGCGATACATGTTTACTTCTAGATTTTTCAAATTTGGTAGGGTGATTTGATGTTCTTCGATTACAGATAAGCAAACCTATCTTCTTTATTATTTAGTATAGATTTACCCCGAGGATATTTCCAACTGAACATTCGTCCGTATCATAGTCATACCATATATTATGAGCTAATTCTTTGTTAATTTCATAATAGAAATTACATTATTCTATATCACCAATGATCAAGTATCGGCCCAAACCAGAATCTGTCCTTAACGGAACAATCACTTTTGTTGACTTTTTAATATTATGTTAAATTCGGATACATATAAAAGCAAACCGTTCTTCTTTATAAATTAGTGCACAATTACCCCGAGGATGTTCCCAACCGAATATCCACCCGTATATTTCAAATTTCTTATGATAATACAGCCAATGTGCTACGACGTAGCTGCCGTATGTTTTTACACACCGACGCACGCTCTCAAGCGAACACGGCTTATGGTAATGATAAGAGTATGTTTATTGCCTAAATGACAGCAATAAAGATAAATGAAAGTACCTACAGCAAAAGTTTTACAAGGCAAAGGTTATTTATGATCTCGCGTTCTCTTTGTCTTCTAGTGGTGGGGTAAGTAGCGCTATACGATCAGTATCGTATCTACTATTACAAAGCTTAAAATGTTTTGATCTCTAATCTACGTCTAAGGTTAATTAAGCGGGGAATTACATTAATTACACTAGTTTGATGTCATTTAATATAATATAGATGTCTCAGTGCTCTGTGATCTAGTGGTTTAAAGCTACACGACTAGATTTCCAACAAGACAGAATTTTTCCACTTGCTTAGGTACTATCGTGTTAACTAATTTTGTCACCATAGCAATGTTAATAACATTGTTGTTATCCGACAGTTAGAAAAAGTCAGATCCGCAGTTATTGAAGAGTCTAGATGAAGCTGGCTTTCATTTTCGGCTTTATTGTCATTTACTATCAGGTAAAAAGAACGTAAGAGCCTTCCCTGAACAACACTGATCCTATGCGTCATAGGCCCCGTCACGGTTATACCAGAACACAGATTTACGAATTTGCGACTCAGCTATTAGGGATTCTTGAGATAGAGAGACGATCGACACTTTGCCGAGGAAGCCACCAGCGGGATACGCTGCCCCGAAGAAAATAAAATAGTCGTATTAGTGAGGCAAGTGTCTTGCTTTCCACATACATGCGATGAGGTGGAGCACCATGTGGTTGAAAATATTTTCGACCCGCCTCGCCGCCCACCCTTTTGCGAGATTCATAAATGCATTTTGTACATGTTAATAGAAATACAAACCCAATATACAACTCGTGCTTCCCACTGCCGGGCACGGATCTCCCCTTCGCCGAGATGGAATCGACCTAATTCATCGCCCTGGCCAGATGGGTAAGTACAACATGATTGCGGTAAACACGTTTTAACAGTTTTAACGACATCCACGGGTGGATGAGAAGCGACGATAAATGTATTCTAATACGATCAGCAAAGACAATCGTCCTCGTCATCATCATTTCACCCACGAGGCTCCTAGTTTTGGATATAGGTACTTTAGCACTATTATTTATTCTGTGATATAGGACTCCCACAAAGATCGCCAAACCGATCGGTCATGCGCATCTCGTATCCAGCGGCTTCCCGCGACCTTCACCAGATCGTCACTGCACAGTATGGGGAGCCACCTACCAACGCTGCGTCTCCTGCAAGCCTATTATGAATTTTTCATCATATGACATGGTATAAATTTTGAGAAAAAGAAGTCATGAAATGCTTCATTTCGTATTACCGATCTCCAATGATATTATCACTTTGGCATAATTTCAATGTTGTCATCATGATATAATGAACGAATCATCAAAATCTAACCGAAAGTCTTATTTCTCGTTTTGCAAAATGATTCCATATGATATCATTTGAAAACCATGAGATCGGTAATAGGCCTGCTGGTACGCGGCCGCCCCTCCACCTTAACGGCCGTGCGTCCTGCGATCGATATGTCCTGCTTACTGCCACTTAAGTTTTGCAATTCTTTGAGCCATATCACTGACTTTAGTTCTTCTATAGATCTCATCATTTCTGATTCGATCAGGTAGAGAAAAACCCCGAGCATAGCCCTCTCCATTACCCTTTGAGTGACTTTATGCCTTCTGATTCGAACAAAGACAATATATAGATATATTAAGTCAATTTAAAACATCTTTAATAGTGTTTATAAAACGCGGTCTCTATTTTATGTGATTTTAAAAATAAGGCAAAGCAAAAGATTTACATCGTGCTTAATGAGCTGCTTCTCATTTAAAAAAAAGCACGAGTAATGTCTAAATGGAATCATTTTGTCTACTTGCCAGATATTATTCGAATGAAATGAAAGATATTATTAAATTATCATTGAGCAATACGTTTCAGGTTGAAACTAAGATGAATCGCGTTAAGGAGCTGGGTGAAAAATGCACTAATTTCAAAGTAACGTTAGCCCGAGCGGGGCCGAGTGCAATTCATTCTCATTAGCCAGGGCAGCCTTTCTCATAACATGATGAAATCTCAGTGAGCTATGGGGCTCAAGAATTGGTCGTATCGAAATCATACTGTAGCTGATCGTTATTTGGATAGTCGGGCCGGGGTTAGCAACTTTTTTAAAATATGTTTACTTTGCCATCTTGCACCTTCTGTGCCATCTTTGCCATGCCCCAATTTCTTTGCCATTCTGCCCCAAAGGGTTGCATTTTTTGGAGCAGACTACAAAATGTCGACAGCTCGTTCATTTGGACAGTATGTGAAGGTATACTTGAAAATAATATTTTGAGCACTGGTTGAAATTGCACCACAACCCTAATAGGAAATAAATGTAAAAGTATAAAAAAATGTAACTTGTTGTTTTACTTTAGCTCCATTGTATTATAAAATATGGGTTTTGTGCCTGAATTAAACAAATTTTATTTACGTAGCACACATTGTGCGATCTACTAATTAAATCCTATTACTTACTAACTTATATGTTTTAGCATTATTACTGACAGGACTATTAGACGCGATCGACCGGTTGCCTACCATTTATCTAGATTATGTACATTGTTACAAAATTCGTCGATTCAATCAATAGAGGCTAATACAACGCATCACAACAGTTACCCTATGTCTTTGGATTTTCGGTTGATCGCTGATCCAGTTACAAAAACACTGGAAAAAGAATCGGGGCTGCATAGAACGGTTTTTGTTGAAAAAGTACTACTATCAATACTCCTAGTAATATTGTTATTTTATTTAACATTTTTACTACGTTTTGTCTGTACGGTGACAGATTAAGAAAACATGTGACGCCACTCCATGCCGTTGATGTAGTAAGAGATGACCAAGGGAATTTACCACAATTACACCTCTCTCTGTGAAGATATGGAAAACTCGAAACAAAACCCTACACCAACCTGTCCGTCGTCGTGATGGTCTATTCATCAGGCCGATTCGTTCTCGTCTGAGGATAGACCGGTGCTCAGCAACGGAATGTTGATGGGTTGAAGTGGTGGTTATTGGTTGTATACCAATAACCATCACTTCCTATCAGCAATTTTATATATAATATTTATGGGTCAGTGTGGTGCTTTATCTATACTTAATATTATAAAAAGGAAGATTGGATTGTTTGTTTGTATTGAATAGGCTTCGAAACTCCTGAACCGATTTTGATGAAAGTTGGTACAGGGATGGTTCGAGACCAGGGGAAGGACATAGGGTAATTTTCCTACGGGAAAAAAATTCCCACGGGAAAACAAAAATAACGCGTTCGAAGTCGCGAGCGGAAAGCTAGTATTGGTATACAACTCGCAATTTTTAATTCCATAATGTAAAATCGTTTGTTGAATTACAATCTTAATTATTTAATTATGTTAATAAATTATTTTCTCAAATCAATCAGATCGTTTTATTGCAACAGCTTTTTTTTTTTTTTTTTTGGGAGTGGGGAAAATGCTTTTACGCATTCCTCGTGGTCGAGCCAAACCACGAGGATATGTGGGACTCCCCAGCGGACCGGGCCTACCCACTAAAAACCCCCCCAGCAGCTCCTCCGTCCGTCACAAGACAGGGGAAAGGGGACAACAGCCAGGCCTTATTCCCGCTGAACCCCTGCCTGCGACATGTCCGTTGCCGGACTCCCCGTCTAGCTCTGCTGCTTTGTGGAGCGACGCAGAATTGCACCGCTCTACACCCCGAAATTGGTTTTTTATTGTGGTTGTCTTCCACGCAGCCCGACGCTCAGTGCGCCGGGCCCCCGGCCCGCTCAGTGCGGGTAACGGGTTGCCCGACGGCAGATCCCACTGGATCCACCGCCGCGCGGGTGAGCCAAAGCTCTGGGAAACCCCCGGCAGGCGCGAAGCGCCGTGGCGAAAAGTCGCCTCCACCTTGCTACCTTCATAGGTAGCCGCCCAAATCGGGCTTCTGGCGAAAGCCACACCTCTTCTTAAAATAAGAAGAGGGGACTTCGCCCTTCTCCGCATGACGCGGGTGGCCACACGAAGTGGCCCGCCGGGTTAAACTCGGCCATCCCACACCCCCCCTCTATGGGGGTCCTCTCGTCAGACTATTAGCCCGCGGCAGAGAATCTGCCGGGTTGCCCAGGGTGCACCACAAGGAGGTTGTCTGACATCGCACCCCTTATTGCAACAGCTGCTACAAAGTTAGTCAATGCAAAATCACCATGTGGTTTATGAATTTTACTTTGGCATGCTACCAAAAAATATACGTTTTTTTCATATATTTTTTAAAGTTGCCTAAAATTGCCATGTTATTTTTTTATTACACTAATTTCGTACCGCGCTACTTCATAGGCGAACGTTCTGATGAATTCTTCTGCATTGTGGAATTTTTGTAGGTAAAGCTCTCCTTTAACTTTATTTTTTCTACATTTTTTAGTTTATACTAACTTTTCGAGATTCTTTTGTAATTGGTTCATTTGTGTAGATTTATTTAAGGCTGATTTTAACAGATGTGATTTTGTCTACAATGCGTTTATGATTAAAAAAAACTTATTTATTGCTTTAACAGATTTTTTCTGACCTATTTATGATAATATTGAATCTCTTAGCACATATAAATTTTATTAAAAAGGCTGAGTTGAGAATAAGGCTATTACCGAAATTAAATTCTGTGTAAGTCCTAGCACGCGACAAAGTAACAAATACCCAATTAAATTAAGGAGCTAAATTTAAAGGTGAGACTCAGTATCAGTAAAAAGCAGTTCTACGTAAAGAGAAAACATTCTTTATTTTATTATTACTGTGCGCCGTCAGAATTTGAAGCTAATTTCAACGCTTGGATTTTGAAAAACTGCTCGGTGCATTACAGAAATACTCAAAATAACGCACAAATAAAAGCTAGAGTAATTGCAAACATATGTTTTAGGCATTTTTAAATACATTTTATTCGAAAACTAAATAATCAAGTAGACATCCGTTTGAGTGGATTAATTAATCCCAAGGATCAATTTTAATTATTCAAGCACACAAAAGGACAATGTCGAAAATCGCCCCATGACCAACAATGATTTGATTTACGTCATCATTATATGCATATTTTATAACACTCATAACAAATATATGTATTCGACGGACAAAAGTACGATTTAGAAGTACGAGTACCTACTTTCAGAAACAAAGAACTAAAGTAAAATAAACGAATGGTTATTGTTACCTTTGCTTGATTGAATAGAATTGAGTCGATTTTATGTGAATATGGTCATTTTTTCATTTGTCTAAATTATGTTTTTCATAACTTCTTTCACAATTTACAACGTTAATACACGTCACGTTACATGGACTATGTGTATTGCTCTATATAATGAAATAAAGTGTTACTTCAATTTAACTAACCCCAAAATGTGGTTCATTTTATTATATATAATTCGATTTCGAAGCTTGTCCGTAGTTATTGATGTGGACGTACAGTATTTACTTATGTCTTATTTTACGGAAAGCATTTTTTTGGCTCCTGGTTGAAAAGTAGCCTTGTAAGACCGAGCCCAGCCTAACCACGCGGGACGAGCAGAATTGTGTGTTTAACCTAAATCAGTTTGTCTTCGCTGAACCCGAGCCGCTCTATTAGTTTTAATGGAGCTGAACTCTCTTGCAGTGGAAATAGTTACGTTGTACTCCACATTTATCCTGGACAAGCGGCAGGTGCAAAAGGGCATCTCTCTAATTAAGCCGCGTAAATCGACGCCTTCCCGAGTATTTAAGCCGAGAATTTTATACAAAAGCTTGTTAACACTGTCACCTGGCCAATTGTTGAGGTCCCATGTAATAGGAGGCGAGCCTATTGCCACTATCCAGGCACTAATGTCAGACTCAGCCGCTACATAAAATTTTCTAAACAAAAGAAAACTTAATACAATTTTCCCTACCTGGGGATCCAACCCGTAACTTTGGATACGCAATCGTCCTGGTGACTAGCTAGACAAATGCAGTAGGTAAATTGTTAATGCTACGAAAACGTATCCATAGGTCGCTGGTTCATATCCGGCTCGAAGGACCACTTTGTTGGGGACCTCTCGATTTGAGTGGACTGTATTTTTGCTGGTTCTGGTCGATGATAATGGTAATGGTAGATGGTAGAGGCTAAATAAAACTTGTTCGATAAACGTTGACTCTAATTTATTAATTTAAATAGGTAGTACAGTTATTTTATTACACGTCTAGCCTACACCGAGTTCAGAGCAAGAGCGAGAAAAAATATATAAAGGCACTCTTGCCATAATAAAAATATATGGTTTGTTGGTGTTGCCAACAGTAAAATTTACGGTGTTGCCACAAAAAGTTTTTAAACACTGTCTTAAGTTAGACACTGTTTAAACATGATGCTATCACTATCTATTCTTTACGAAAAACTGAAACAGCATTATGTTTAAATAGTGTCTAACTTTAAACAGTGTTTAAATTTTTTTTGTACTAACACCGTTAATGTTTAAAGTTCTATCAAATATCAAAAATTCAAAATCCTCGAAATATATCTATGTTTAACGTAATTCGAGAGCTTTTAGGTTTTGACAGACCTGCAAAATTATCATAATCATTACAGTCTTGGGCTGAATATAAATTCCAGCATTTAAACATTTCAATATAACTTTACCATTAATCAATATTTAGCAATACACTTACTGTTCCTCTATTGTATAACTAATTATACAATAGAGGAACAGACTATCTGATGTGGTCGACTAAATAGTGGTGCTATTCTAGTATTGCACTTAGTGTATTCTTATATTTTTCAAAAACTTATTGTAATTAACAATGCTTTACCAAATTAATGCATGAAAATGTGGAAACTTTAAATGCAGTAAATTTAATCAGTAAGTTCTTTTCATTTGTAAGTAAATTGAGTAGCGTAGTAACATCATCGCAGCTTTATCTTTACACCAGACCATTCAATTAACAGAACAAAGCAAAGAAACTGCAAAATGTTGCAAGAAGCACTAGAGCGTAATGATGAAAATCACTACTTTGACGAATTGAAATTCACGTTTATTCTGTGTTCTTTCTATTTTATCCGACACCGGCAACGTTTGAAACTTTTAAAAGTTAATCAGATGGGTTCTTAATTCGCATGAATTCTTCATAATGTAATTTACGAACAGGAATACAAGGGGATTATTATCATTATTAGGCCTTCAGATAAACACAATGAACTGCAGTTTGGACCTTACTCCGTTGCCAGAAGGTAAGAATTAAAACGGTAAAGCGCTCACAACGATGCAAGTGTTAAGCGATTAAGAAAATTCCGGCTTACCCATAACCCCAGCGAACCCTTGAAAGTGGGACCGTAATTAGCTTCCGTGATAAATGGTGCACACCTCTTTTTTTAAACAACTCAACTCAAAAGCAATGATTGATGATGCAGGAGCACAAGGCGCGAAGGCACCTGAGCTATTAGTAATTTGTGAAAATTTGACACATCAACGATATTTTACTAGCTCTGGCACGGTCACGCTGTTTACAAACACGACATACAACATTTCGATGTACGTGAAGAAAGGAGTGAATTGTGTACACGTGTTATGAAACACGCTATTATCATACTGAAAACAATTTATTTTCTAAAAGTGTACATAAACCAAAGTGAGTAAGGATGTCTATGGATGAAGTAAGGCAAATTTAATAAGATTTCAAAGTTAAATAACTGTACTTATTAAATACAAAAATAAGGAATTAAACGAAGACTATACTTACTTAAACCCTTAGTACAATGATGAATACATCAATGCAGGAAAAAATTTCGTCTCTGACGGGAATCGAACTCGCGAAGTAGTTTAGCATTAAAAAAATAAAAAGTCACAAATATAACATTTAAGTTTCATCGTCATTATTTGAACGTAAAGCTAATTTTACTAAGACTTTAAATGTCTTAGATATTAATCTCAAATATATTGAGAATATTAGCTAGTAGAGTTTCTTTCGCTCCTTTCTTCTCTACTAAACTAAAGTTCTGTGACTTGGTCGAGCACATAAGGATGAAGCTCAAAGAAAAAAGGTTAATCCTAATGGTGTCACTTGACATAGAGGGCGCCTTTGACAATGCTTGGTGGCCAGCGCTCAAGAAACAGCTGATAATTAAACAATGTCCCCGAAACCTCTACTTCATGATCGAATCATACCTACAAGATCGAAAAGTGGAGGTTAACTACATGAGGGAAAAAGCAGGGAAAGAAACCACCAAGGGATGTGTCCAGGGATCAATAGGAGGTCCCACATTTTGGAACATAATCCTGGACTCCCTGCTCAAACAGTTACAGGGGAGGGATGTACACTGCCAGGCCTTCGCAGATGATGTGGTTCTGGTTTTCACTGGTGAAACAGGTGAACAAGTGGAGGAGACCGCAAATGAGATCTTGGACAGAGTGGTGAAATGGGGAGGACGTAATAAAATTAACTTCGCGCCGCACAAAACCAAGGCCATGGCGATAACGAAGAAATTGAAGTACGACCCCCCATCGTGACGATGTCCGGAGTGAATATCGAACTGGTGACAGCAATTAAAGTGCTTGGACTCACGATCGACAGAAACCTGAACTTCGCCGAGCATGTGTCAGAGCAGTGTAGAAAGGTAACTAATATATATAAACAACTAGCACGCATAGCGAAAGTAACATGGGGTCTAAATAGTAAAATCATCAGGACGATATATCTAGCGGTCATTGAACCTATTGTCCTGTACGCCAGTGGAGCATGGAGCCAGGCCACGGATTTGGAACTCGTCAAAAAGCAGCTAGAGTCGGTACAACGGAACTTTGCAATAAAAGTCTGCAAAGCTTATAGAACAGTGTCCTTGACGTCCGCTCTTACATTATCTGGACTGCTCCCGATTGACTTGCGAGTACATGAAACAGCATCCCTCTATAGAACAAAAAAAGGGACTGCCGAGACCACCTACCACCAGGCAGTATACTCGGATGGATGAGGTCTCCCAGAAAATTATGTTTCCTCATCATTTTCTGGGAGACCTCATCCATCCGAACGGGTGCTGATAGAATATGAATGTGTAGAGGATACATCCGTAGAGACCATACAGAAGCACAAAATCCAAGACCCACAAATATACACAGATGGCAGTAAAATTGATGAGGGGGTTGGGGCCGCCGTCTCGTGGTGGGTAGAGGGAAAAGAAACCGCCAGTTACACATTTAGTCTCGATCTCGCCTGTACGGTCTTCCAGTCTGAACTGTATGCTCTGCATAGGGCGATAGAGATGGTCCGGAGAGAGGGTGTCACCTCAGCAACAATACTGAGTGACTCCAGATCCTCATTGGAGATCATCACGAACCCCAAAGCAGGCCATCAGCTAGTGCAGAGGATACATGAAGACATTAGAAGTATCAGAAGGAACGGTGGAGAGGTCAAACTGTTCTGGCTGAGAGCACACGTAGGCACAGCGGGAAACCAAAGAGCAGATGAATTAGCCAAAAAAGCAGCGCGGGTGGTAGACGGAACGCGAGACTACTGTGAGATCCCCGTGTCGTTCGTGAAGAATAAGATAAGGGAGGAGACGATCCGAAAATGGCAGGTCACTCCTCCTCTACAGGAGGAGTGACCAAATGGTTCTTTCCAGATCAGGCGAAAGCCTATAGCTGGGTCAGAAAAGAAAAACCATCACCTCGTCTGATACAAGTCTTCACGGGGCACGGGGGGTTCGCAGAATATCTGTACCGATTCAAACTCAAGGACAATTCAATCGGTATGGCACGTGAGCCTGGACTGTCCCAGATTTGCCAGTGCCCGCCATGACTTAGAACATAGACTAGGCAAGATAGTGATAAGAAAAGAGAATATCCATGCGCTACTGATGGATAAAAAGGCAAAACCACCCTTAGTGAAGTTTATAGAAATAGCAGCCGATCTGGCGACACAGCGAAACAAGAACTATACTCCACCAGCGCAGGGGGGTGATGATGGGTCGGTAAATATGGCACCACGAACGCGGGAGCCTTACGTGGCCCCAACAATAACGCAAATGCAGTGGTTGAGCGACGGAGAAAAAGGAACAGTAGGCCTCCTCACAAGGGCTGTGGCGTTGTTCATGGATAGTGCAGGAGAAAGGATTGGCATTAGTTTCTGTATGTCCAGAACAAGGAAGCACGTTGCCATATCACCTGGCCTAGCAGTCCTGCTAAAAGGCAGCACTATCAGGCCACCATTAAAAGAAAAGTGTTTGATGCAATGCCTGAGGTGATGCTCGCAGGGCAAAGATGCCGGATTGTACGTTTCAGGAATAAGTCGATCCTGCTCCTGGACTGGCACATTGACAAGTCGTCCTTTACTATAGTGGGGGAACTGCTATTAAACATGGACGGAGACCCAAGAGTCATCAGCGTGGATGTCATGAAGGTAGATCTCGAGAAAGGGAAAGTGTCCGATTACACTCCCTTATTGGAGGCCTCCCGAAAACACAAAATTATCGTGTACGAGGGAAGAGGCCAAAACCTCGACTTTCTGCTCAAAGACCACGAGCAGACTCCGCGCAATGAACTAATAGAAAGTGGCTCAGCCCGGGCACAACGGCAACACGAGGAGGCGATGCAAGAAGCAAACGAAAGAAGACGCCTCCAATCACAAAGACAATCCCCGACAGACGACCTCGTCAGGGGCATATCTGTTGCCCTGGGCCACGCTCGTCCTCGTAGAATAGGCAGTAAGACAGCACCGGACGTGGTCCCCAAACATAGAACGATCTCCTCACCCAAAACCACACTGGCAGACATGGGAAAGGTGAGACCGCCATCCAGAATAGTCACTGACCGGGACGGATATGACCTAGTCAACGCCTATCTAGAGTACCTGGAGACACTGCGGGCGACGCTGCAGGTAAAACACACCACCTGCAGCAAGATACTTGAGGCATTTCAGATAAACGCCCGCATGTTACTACGAGAACTCCTGGACGGGGCGAGGGCGGTAGTCTATAACAATGACACCGGGACTATGGTGGCGGGAACTCGCCCTATAGATAAAAAGCAGATGGCAGCGTACAGTGGCACGTCAGGCATGGTGCTGGTGGATCATGAAGCAACTGAGGAAAGGGGAGCACTCACATTCTGCGCACCGATCGAGGACCCAATAGTGGTAATTGCCAAGTGCACCCGCTTCATGCTGGAGGACCGAATTCTAAAAACGGCGGAATCCGTGAGTGGAACTTGGATCTCCGAACCATGGAGTAAACTGTCGGACAAAGTGACGACTCGATTCGGGGCGGTCGTGAAGGGGAAAATAAGAACCATTGCCTCAGTCCTCATCAATGGTGTGGAAGCATCAAAACGCCTTTTGGTGGACGAAGCTCTCCTAGTCCATTTTGGAGCTATCATCATGGCAGCAAGGCTGACCGGGGCAAGAGAATTGGTACTAATGACCGATACAAATCAGATCCCTTTCATAGACAGAGACAACCTTTCGAGATGCGTTACGGAAGCCCCGCCGCCATCACGTCGGTAACAGAAAAGCTCCTCTGCACACACCGAAGTCCGATGGATGTGGTGTATGCTCTCCAAAACATCTACAAGGGTATTTACACATCACGGCAAGTGCTGAGGTCCATGACATGCAGAATGGCATCGGAGGCTGTGTTACGAAGGGGCAACCCAAATACTCTCTTCCTTACCTTTACTCAAGACGAGAAAGAAGCGTATCGGAGGGAAGGGTTCGGCACCGGAGAACAATCCAGACTGTTGACGATCCACGAAGCACAGGGACTAACGTACGATCACGTGGTTGTGCTCAGAGGAGCAGAAAGGAAGAACCCTGTCCACGATAGTGTCCCTCACGCGGTGGTTGCCATTACCAGACACACGGTATCCTGCACCTACTTCTACCGGGAGTTGAAGGAGGACGACGCAATTAGACGTCTCATTGCTCTTTCCAGCATAGCAACAGATGAAGTGGTCATGGAATACAATAAAAAAATGGTGCTCAAGGCCCTATCAAGCGGAGCGACCTTGGTGTAACTAAAAAAAAAAAACAGACGTAACATAAGCCAAATACGAGTATATTAACTGACCAAATCTTGTTAGCATAAGTTACTCAGGCATACTGGCATAATAATTATAATGATCCAAAAATTAATATACATAAATTATTAAGATATAGTATAATATTATTAAGATATATATTTAAATTTTTAAATTGATTGAGTTGCGCAACTCACCTTAGATTAGGAGTAAAAATTAATAACAAAATAGATCACAACGAGAAGATTACCTGAAAAGAGCACGGACCACGAGTCTGTGGAGTGTTAAATTATTAATAATAAAAAAACTAAAGTTTTGAAAGGAGTCCATCCTTCCCAACACACAAAAGATGGAAGAAATATTCAAATTAAAAACAATACGTAAAGTTTATATACCTTGTTGAGATAATATTCAAGTTTTCCTCGTTGCGAGAGCAAAGTCGAAGAAGACAACTAGCAAAATAATAAACGCAAGTTCAGTAAACTTTCAGTTACTTAAATAATTTGAAAAGGTAAGCGTCCATTGTGTCCCGCCGCCTTTGAGGCGCAGTTCAAAAGTGAAATTTATTACGCTAATTACGTTCGATATGAAGTCATTCGAGTCACGTTTTTCAAACGTGTCACCGTCTATAGAGATTTATGACGTCAAATTAACTGAGCCCGCGAAAAAGTCAAATTATTTCCAGTCAACCTAATGAACGCGTGGGAAATAGATGTATTCAATTAGATCTGGAAGCGTGCTGTGGACTTGGCACTTGCATTCCAATCGGGAGGTCCGGGGTTCGAGAACGCCATGTATCAATGCTTTTTCGAATTTCATATGTACAATTATCTGACGCTCCTACGGTGAAGGAAAACATCGTGAGGCAACCTGCATACATCTGCGAAGAAATTCAATGGTGTATGTGAAGCCGACCAATCCGCACTGGGCCAGCGTGGTTGACTAAGGTCTAATCACCCTAAAATAGGTTAGGTTCGAGCCCCTTTGGTGGGGACGTATATGTGCTGTGATGATAAATAACATCTGTCATTATACAAGGTGTTTGATCAATACCCTATCAAACCGAAACCTTGAGAATTCGAATTTGTAAAATTGTTAAGATAAAAGTGTGATATGACTAGAATGGATAAGACTAGGAATGAATATATACGAGGAAGTTTGAAGGAGAACCAGTGACGAAGAAGATATGGAGTAACAGCTTAGCGTGGTATGAGCATATAATGAGGAGGTATGCAGAGATATTTATATGTGAAGAAAATATACATATATATTATCAATAAAATTTCATTAATACTTATATGTTGTTAGAAGCACCGCCACGAACTCTGTTGGATCCAATGGTTGACTGGTAGAGAATGCCATATGGCATCAAGTCCGCCAATTGTACATTTGTTTTTTATTGTGCAACAAAGTTTAAATAAATAACTAGTTAGGGTAGGCTCGTGCCCCTCGATGGGGACGTATGAGCTGTGATGATGATGATGACATGTACAATAGATGACTGTTACCACTTACCATCAGGTGGACAGTTTTCTTGTTTGTCAACTTAGTTGTATAAAAAACACGCCTTTAATAGATTATACTCGGCGATGATAAAGCACAATAGTCAGTCAGTCAGGACATGGATTTTCAAGTAAGTAGGCAGGAACGTGCTTACAACAAAGGGGCGAATAGGCTCTGTTGTAGCTTCAAACTGCACTGTCTATGTTTTGGAGCAAGTTCGGTCAACAAAATAAAGCAAGTGTTTGCCTTTCAACGAGCCCCGTATTGAACAAAAGGGTCACTCATAGATTCAGCTTTTTTCGACGCCATCATTCTATGTTTGACAGGATCGATTCACACGAATATTTGGAAGTCACGGACGCTTTTTGAAGTGCAAAAAGAAACATAACTACATACATTTGTCGTTGATACATGAATAGCCTTAAGCCGCTCTCACACAGACCTATGGATTCATTTTAGTGTTTCACGAAAAAACAAACATAATATCTGATGTGAAAATAAACAATCTTTGCTCTTCTTTGATGAGTTCTATTAAGATCTATTGTTCTATCACATTAGTATTTTTTTAATAATTACTGATTCCAGTGGTTTCAAAAAGTATTCCAAATACACATTTTTTATATTAAAGCCAGGCCATCTACTCTTTTACAGGCGATATTTGATTGATTTTTACATTGCTTCAATTATCGCTTCACTAGATTCACGAAGGAAAAGATGTTACCATTTATTACTTTTTTTAAACTTTTGAGAGTACTGGGTCCTTTATTAACAATCTAACCGGTTAGTTTGATAGAATAATAAAACGCTGTCATAATAGTAATTTTTTGTTTAGTATATTCTACATAATTTCTTTACACTCGGGAGGCTTAATCATCCATATTTTCCTTTGATTTGGAACTGGCCTTAAACCACAAAACGTCAGTTTGGAATGCACTCACTAGTAGTGTAGTCAGTGAATACACCTTTATACGTGTGATTTTTTCATGAGCTGTTTCCGTTAGAGGGGGCATCTCGCGAATAAACGTTCGCTTGAAAACGTAAGCCCGGGAACTTTCAGTTACGCTTGAAATATTCCATGTCAAATTTAGACAGTGCCGGACTTAGTCGTTCCTGATATTTATTTAACAAAAACATACTGTTTTCATTTCAAGACTTTCATAATTCAGCAATTACAAAAAGGTGAACTGAAAAAGTTTTTATTTATCGTCTTTTGTGGTGATTTGAAAGAGATGAATGTCATTATTTCTTGTAATTAGAATGAAGTTTATTATACTTGAATATAAATACATTTAATAAACAATATCTTTAGAAAGTGTTATATTAAGAGACATAAGTACTCGTAAAAATATATGATTTAAGAACTGTGTTTGTTGTTGTGCCATAATTTCTAAGTCTGATTCATCTCGGAGAAATGTTGATTTCAAAATACAAGTACCCACACATAGGCAAGTACAGCCAAGGAATTTAAGTTCCGACCCATTTTGTCGTCAAAATACTACTGACAATGCATAAAGGTCGAAAATTCCAATAGATATGTCAGATGTTAGTTAGTTACGTGTAAACAGTGTATTCAAAATCATCCTAGTAGCATTCGTATAGCTCTTATGGTGCCCTATTGCTTTACGATTATTATTCAACCCTAGGTGGGTTAAAAATTAAATTCCTTGACTACATCAGTAGTTCTCAAAACAATATCTGTGCTCGAAGACATTTTTATTATCTCAGTCCTTTCCTGTAAAGTGTTTAGGTGTACGCTACACTATCAACGGACATCTTGAATTGCGTCCTGTGCTTAAGAATTCCCAGAGATAGCTCCACGGACAACGGCATAAACTGGGAAGTCGGTATTTTCCAAGGAGCTCTTTGGCCCGTATTTCCAAGCAGCCATTTGTCCACGGAAGAAATAACCCTGCTTAAGACTATCTATCTTAAAAATTTCAAGTTTTTCGTATTTAGTCGTGTGATTTATAAATAATATTATCTTATAATAATCAGTTTCCTAAATGTGAGTTTGAACTGAAACTGTCTTTTGTATTTTATACACAATATATTTGTATTTTATACACATTTTATTTATAGCACACGTTACTTCATTTTACCTTGTTGAATTTATCAAAACATTGCTATTTGTTTCGATATTTATTTTCAGTAAAAAATATAGCTGTCGTTAGGAAATTACTAGAAAGAGTTTGAATTAACATTTTCAGAACGTTATAATATCTAAAGATAATCTGGCGGAGCTAGTTAAAACTACTAGGCTATTTTTGCAGCTGTTTAAAACACGCGGAGACAACTGTATTTTTTTGAGAATATTTCTGAAAATTTTGAAATATTCTTGTAAGACTTAAGCTATATAGCATATTGGTCTGGGTTTTCACCACGTAATCCTAATTTGTTTGCCTAGACAACTTAGAAATGACTTATAGGCGAATTTAACATTCCATAACTTTATAGTTATATCAAACTTAAAAAAATATCCTTTGTCTCACTTTAGTATAATGCTAGCTTTTCTAGAACTGAATCAGGAGTCTACAGCAACTATAAGATCTTAGGACTATATGCTCTTACAACCTAAGTCAAAATCAATATCATAAATAATTTAAACTCTTATCAGCGGTTCCAAGGTTGTAATAATAGCACAGAATATATAATAGTGCTCCGTAATAATAGTCAATTTGTTTTAGGACTTATTTATCTTTCTCAAATACTTAATACGACCAGATAGCAAAGCGTTAACCTTTTATGACTCTTTTGAAACCTTTTACTACCGAGCCCTGAATAAAATGTTACTTGGGCTGTGCAAATTACTACATAAATACTTGCAAGAAACCTTGCAAGAAACCTTCCTCAGTTATTGAGGAGTCCAGGTGAAGTTCGCTTCGAACTTCAGCCTTATCTACACTTACCATCAGAAGAGATGAAGACTAAGAGCTTCCCTCTCGTATGTAAAAAACCGGCCAAGCGCGAGTCGGACTCGCCCATGAAGGGTTCCGTAGGATTTATGACGTATTAAAAAAACTACTTACTAGATCTTGTTCAAACCAATTTTCGGTGGAAGTTTGTATGGTGATGTACATCATATATTTTTTTTAGCTTTATCATTCTCTTATTTTAGAAGTTACAGAGACACACATTTTATCACTTTGGACGTGTATCTCACGCAAACTATTCAGTTTAGAAAAAAATGATATAAGAAACCTCAATATGATATTTGAAGACCTATCCATAGATACCAAAAAATTTTGAGTTTCAGTTCTATGTAAGGGGAACCCCAAAATTTATTGCTCTTTTCTATTTTTGTGTGAAAATCTTAATGCGGTTCACAGAATACATCTACTTACCAAGTTTCAACAGTGTAGTTCTTATATTTTCGGAGAAAAGTGGCTGTGACATACGGACGGACAGACAGACAGACATGATGAATCTATAAGGGTTCCGTTTTCTGCCATTTGGCTACGGAACCCTAAAATCAACATTATTAAAAGCCACAACTTTAATAAGTTTCATCAAACTACATTATTAGTAAGCAAAACGTTCATTTTCCTCGCTACCTCGCTACCTCAGGGTAATTTGGTCTGCGAAATTCATGTGCCCGAGGCCATCTAGCTACATTCTCCAGACGTCGCCGCCCTCGTCATGTTTTGATTTAAGAAACAAATGTTCGCGACATGTTTATTCTGTACGAAAGGTAAACACAATTTTTGATCAAAGTTTAAATTGAGAACGGAAAAGATACACATCCATTAATGTTTAATAAATACTTCGCCTGTCGAGTTGAGGTATAACTTTTGCAAGCTCTAAGCATAGTGTAATTAGTTTTTTTTTAATTAGATTTGAGCTCAAACTTTTGCTTTGAGGTCTGCTGAAACAATAAAGGGAGAAAATCATAGCCCTTGCGGTTATCGTGCTGGTTCTTTCCAGAACAAGGTCTCCCGCCGTTGAATTGTGAAACATTACGTAGCTTCTTTGACGTATGTACAAAACTGATTATGTATTAATCCAATTTAAATATATATTATATTTCATTTGAATTCAGAAGAGCCAAATAAAAGTCATCATCATCACAGCTCATATACATGTCCCCACCGAGTGGTTCGAGCCTACCCTATGTTAGGGTGATTAGACCTTAGTCAACCACGCCGACCCAGTGCGGATTGGTCGACTTCACACATCAAATAAAAGTGGAGAAAGGAAAATAAAGAAACTATAAACAATAACAAATAGAATATACATATATTGTATTTTAATAAAGGAAAATTTTAAATTAGAAAATAAAAGCTATTTCAGTCTATGTAAGCCAGAGGGAAATGACACATGAAAATTATTACGTATTAACAACAAAGTAATTAGATTTTCATGCCTCATGTCTGGCGGCAATTCAACGAATCTCTGAGAATATAATTATTATGTGCTGATATATTTTATAAGGTAATCGAAATGTGCGAATAGAGCGAAAAGAGCGTCGATGGCGCTGTGGACTTGCCTTCCAATCGGGAGGTCGGGGTTCGAGACCCGCCATGTACCAATGTGTTTTTCGTTTCGAATTTCATACGTACATTTATCTGACGCTGCTACGGTGAAGGAAAACATCGTGAGGCAACCTGCATACATCTGCGAAGAAATTCATTGGTGTATGAAGTCGACCAATCCGCACTGGGCCAGCGTGGTTGACTAAGGACTAATCACCCTAACATAGGGTAGTCTTGAAACCCTCGGTGGGGACGCGTATATGAGCTATGATGTTGATGATGATGATATTTTATAATTAAAATTTGATATTAATAATAGCTTTTAATAATTCCAATTCCAAAGTATTTAATAACATTTTTTTTATTGCAGAAAGTTGGCAAACAAGCAAACTGCCCACCTGATGGTAAGTGGTAACAGTCACCTATAATACATGTGGCTCTTGTGAGATTCGCAGCAAAACTGCAACCCCCACAAGAACCACAGTGTACGTTGCCAACTTGTGACACAAGATGTAAAGTCACAGTACTCAGTAATTTCACTGCCATATCTTAACCCTTCAAACCGGAACAGAGCAATGCAAGCACTGCTGCTTTGCGGCAGAAATAGGTAAGACGGAGGTACCTAAGCAGACGACCCTGGTACAGAGTCTCCCTCCAGTATACTTAACTAACATAATACTTAACGAAATCAAAAACAAATATTATAAAAACGACAGAAAATTTTAAAGCAACATGACGTAAGTCCTGCTCAATAACCTGGCGTAAAACTATACAGGGTATAAGTGACGGTGTCCCATTTCTTTTAACAGTGAGTTCAGACAACGATTCTAATTTGAAAATCACGGAAATTTTCTTCCGAAAAAACGAAAATTCACACATTTTCCGAAATTCTAAATTTTCTGGTGTAATATAACTTAGTTATCGTTTACAAATCATATTATGTCAAAAACCACAAAAAATAAACTTCGCAATGTAAATCGTATAACATTTACATTAAACAGCGCGCGGAATCAGCTGTTTGGGTCATCGAACGTCAACGCACCGCTGTGAGCGGAACAAAAATAATGCCGGCGCGCCATACATTGCGTAACAAGAATAAAAATTAAAAATGAAAACTCCTTTTTTTCGTTATGCTTTTCCGGGAAAAATAAACATCGGTAAACAAATACTAACATTGGTCTGAACTCACTGTTAAAAGAAATGGGACACCGGAATCAAACAATGAAATGCGGAAACTTCGCTTATTTCTACTTAATTAGCAAGATTAGAAAAATCTATACTCTATACAATTAAATAAAATTGAAGTGTCTGTTTGTAATATCAAAATAACAAGTTTTTACTAAATGGGTATGACTGGATATCGGGTACCAATAACAAAAACACAATTTAAAATTTTTTTGTTTGTCTGTTTGATCCCGCTAATCTCCGGAACGGTTGGACCGATTTTAACGGGACTTTCAATGATAGATAGCTAATTATATATATGAGGTATAACATTGGCTTTATCAAGATCTTTAAAAAAATTGCCTACAAAAATCAAAATGCTGCCAAAAGTTACTATTCCACGCGGACGAAGTCGCGGGCACAGCTAGTATTCAATAAAACTTGAGGAGCACAGGTTCACTATTCTATAATCGTAATCGCCATGTTAGTTTTTTTTTATTCCTCACACACCATCCCTTTCATTCGATCACTCACGTTTCATCGATTATTCGCACACATTACCTTTTAGCAATCATCACTCATACGTCCCGCTTAGTGCCAATCCCTAATAATTTAAAGGAAACATATTTAACCTTGTATGTGCATACATCCTGAATATACTTTAAGATGTCTGCAAATACAAGTAGCAATGAAAAAAAAATAAAGTTGAATCTACACCATCTATAGAGTTTCAAATAATTAAAAGGAATGAAATTACAAAAACCTCAACAAATCTTTGTAAAAATCGAGAAGGAATTACGTAAAGTCGCAGGAAGGATGCGCTATCTCAAATAGCCAATGTCAGCAAACTCTCCAACTCCTTAAAACTTGTATGTTTGTCAGTAATAACTTGGCCCGATGTTGCTCTTCGAGTTTAAAGGCTGTTTAGTTCATTCGAAGGAACTTTCTGTAGACTGAACGGATATTTATTTTAAAACAATTTGTTTTGTAGGTATACCTACTTTTTAGTTACAACGCAATGAAAATTTATTTATAAATCTATCCAATACTAATATGTTAGATTGTTTTCCGGCCTTAATTAAAATACGAGTAATTCAATCGTCGGTTATCTACACTATTATTATAAAGAGGAAAGATTTGTATGTATGTATGTAACGAATAAACTCAAAAACTACTGGACCGAATTCAAAAATTCTTTCACCATTAGAATGCTACATTATGCCTGATAAATATAGGCCACAAAATTATTTTTCCTACGGAAAAATATAAAATTCTCACGGGAAAACAAAAACAACGCGGGCGTAGCTGCGTAATGTAAGGCTAGTTTCTCATAATTCAATCCTGTATGTGCGTGCGTAGATGGATTTATAAACATGTTGCATCGATACCTTCCTTCTCGTGGATGACGTGTATGCTGACTATACATACAGCAGTGATGACGTACGGAACTGAAATGTGGCGCTTACAATGGGTCCCATAAGAATGCTCAAGGCCACTTATGCCCGGTTTCTATATTCAAATAAATTAATAGTAAAAAAAATGTTCTAAACAAGCTTTTATTATTTCATTGTCACACGATATAATGCAAGCAAAAATCAGCTCAATCGGAAACCGGGAAGTGAGTCAAATTTAGCTTGCAAGATTTCATTACAGACACGGGACAGGTGAAAGTATATTCACAGCTTGTAATAATTATTTAAAAAAAAACATTTTTAAATACAAGCTCGTCAATACGAATCAAACGAGTCCAAACTCGATGGGGTTGCGTCATTTTATTGCGGAGTTCCTATGGCCACCTTCCAGCTCCCGCATGAGATCTGCTCCATATCGTCATAATATTGCATTGTCACGCGATATACATAATATGCATACGCAGGTGAAAGTAAATAAAAGCTTGTAAAAACGATTCATTTTTGCTATGGACAGTTAAACTTTGACATTTATTATATGGGAAATATGTTAAAATATAACTGTCGGTAGCAAAAACTGGTCGTTTTTAACGGACTTCAAAAAAAGAGGAGTTTCTCAATTCGATGCGTATGTTTTTTTGTGTTGTTTATGTTACGCGATTACGCCGCCAATTGTGGACCGATTGGCAAAATTCTTTTTGTGTTCGTTATAGTATACTCCAAGGGTGGTCCCAATTCATCAAAATTAGGATCTAATAATGGAATCCCATAAAAATCGAGGAAAACCCTTAAATTTTTAGGTGTGTCCAACGTGTTTTATGTGTATGTTACGCGATTATTCTGCCAATTCTGAACCGATTTTCAAAATTATTTTTGATTTCGATAGAGTATAGTTCTGCCTGGGGTGCTAAACGATGATCTCCTAGAAAATCTTAAAATTTGGCACCGACTTCAATATAGATGAGTCTGTACCTATTCTTATATTATTTTTGACTTTTCAGTGTTATTGAAGTCGGTTTTTATTTTTTGTAAAATATTTTTTTTATATAGAAACCGGGCATAAAAGAGAAATAGAGAGGGTTATGCTCGGGGTTTCTTACGCGATCGCATCAGAAATGATATGATCCGTACAAGAACTAGAGTCACCGATATAGCCCAAAGAATTAAAAACCTCAGGTGGCAGTGAACAGGACAGGACTCGCGGACAAATGGCCGTTGGGGTAGAAAGGTCCTCGCGTGGCGGACGCGTACTGGAAGACGCAGCGTTGGTAAGCCCCCCACAAGATGGACCGACGATCTGGTGAAGGTCGAGGGATGCAGGAGGCACAGGGTCGATCGGATTAAACATTCCTGGGGAGGCCATTGTTGAAAAGTGGGCGGCAATTAGCTAAAATGATGAAGATGATCATCGCAAATATGCGCCTGCGAGGCGATGAAAAACTTGAAACAAAGCCCTACAAAACCCGTCAGGCCAGCGTGATGAAGTGCTAAGGATAGACCAGCAGTGAAGAACAGTGATATAGGCTAAAAGAAGAAAAAGTCATAAACCATAATAAAAAAAATTCGCTGAGAGCAATTGACATCGACTTCGTGACTCCATGTTTTGCAGCTGAAGAGCAACAATGACTTCACAGTTGATTCAAACACTTTGATACGCCGAGTGAGCAAGGTGAAGCCTTTTTGATTTTGCTGTCTACATTTTTATTTGCTCCTTATACCGCTGAGGTACACAAACATGGAGACGGATTTCAATTTTAATACACCTTTCAGCATCAATGGATCTGTTCAGTGTCTTTACGTTTGTTAATTCAAAAGACTCTCAAATTTGTTTCTAAATGGGAAAGAACCAGAAGCATTGTCAAGGTCTTTAACATTATTGATTCTCCAATGGATCTCCCATACCCCAATTAAGCATCCCGTCATCCAATAGAATTATGAATAAGGGAAGTGATAGCAGACATACTTGTTTAACGCTGGCAGGTATTCGTATGGGTGTTATCAGATGTTTGTCATCTGCATGTACTGTCTTTGTTCAGACCGTAATAATGCGGGTGATATATTCTGGTACTCCTCTGCAACTGAGACTTGATTACAACGCGCTCCACATCACGGTGTCGAAGGCTTTTTCGAAGTCGAAGATAGTCAGGAACAATTCTGACTGCCACACTGTTCTATCAAGATTCGTAAAGCGTTCAGTACAGAAATTAATGATCGAGGCGGAAGCCTGCCTGCTTCTTCCTTCTGTAAGAAAAAAATAAATACTTGAAATATCAATAGCCGGTACGACCTCATACTAGCGCAGACAGACAACACGACACATTGTTTCGTCTGTTGTCTTCTATGATAAATCATTACAATCACATCATTACAATACTAAATGATACGAAAACAACAAGCCAAGCTTCGAATGAAAAATTTGCAAAACATTTGTGTAACCAAAAAAGACAGGATTAGGACTCATCACTTTCATGTGAAGGCACGTAATTGAAAGCTCGTGCGTCGCCCGCGAAATAAGTGTAGGTATCTATGGCTTCCGAGCTCACGTGTATTATTTAAGACAAGTAATTTGAAACCCGCTCACCGTGTCGCTACTTTGTTTAAGTTCACACGGCTCGCTCGGGGCCCCAGACACCCTTTTAATCTCAAAAGTATATTGCCACAGAGTAATTTAGATCCTATCTGCCGGTACCATTGAATCTTCCGCGCTAGGGCGGTAAGTGTTGGGAAACGCACAAAAAACACAAAATCAAAGTCTGTCGGGCTCAAAGAGGATCACGGTAAAGGGTCTTTTAGAATTTTATTTTGCACAAATTATTGCTACCCATGTTGTTTGTATGTAGCTTGTGTTTAAGGTGTGTTGAAAAGAGTGACTATTTGAAGTAACAACAACAATACGTACAAAATAAATAAATCTATTTATACAGCTTATT
Source organism: Schoenobius gigantellus (assembly GCA_963935595.1). Lineage (NCBI taxonomy): Eukaryota > Metazoa > Arthropoda > Insecta > Lepidoptera > Crambidae > Schoenobius > Schoenobius gigantellus. The sequence goes on from OZ012548.1 coordinate 32,355,790, forward strand.
CCACAATGTCGGTGCGTAAACTTTAAATAATTATACAATATCTATGTGCCATATATTATCATCAAGGTCGGTAGCCATTTTCGACAAGTATTATTTAATACTAACCCGCACTGAGCCGGTGTGCTGGGAGATTCCCTCAAATCCTCTTGTGGGGGAGTCCTATGCCCACCATTAGCAGAATAGTAGGTATTATATCTCAGTGGTGACCATTTTTACGTAATTGTAATAGAATAAATATTAACAATTAATTAATTAACATCATGATGAAAAAACATTTGTTTACATTTTTAAAATCTTATTTATTTCATATTCATCTTATCATTAAGGCGGCTTGTGGTTACAATTATTTCATTTGTGTCTTTCGACATTAAGAAAACTGTTGAAACGAGGATGATATATCAAAGAAACAAAAAGCTTCTACATTAAAGTACTACACGTTCAAAGCATAAATATATCTTATGTTTGTGCCTTAAGGGCCGCGACGTGCTGAGACACGCCAAACACAATAATAAGAAAAATTTATATAAGTCTTTAAAACCGGTCTCATAGACACAGACATAAGACACTGGTGACAGATTGAAAACCTGGCAAATAAGTGATATGTGTTCCAATTGAGTGAGTATCTGTTTATTTTAATTAGCTTTATTAAATCTTGGTTTAGAGATAGATAGTCAACATAATATAAAACCTAAATAAAATTCTTCCAAATGATCAATTATTTTTATTTCAGATTATAGAGAAAATGTGGTTTAAGCTTCTTTAATTCTTTCATTATTATGTAATGGCGTATAACACACACACAAAATTGGACAGGTGTACATCGTAAAACGTGAATTTATTATATCCGCCCCGTAACATCCGATGACAATCGGAAAGTTTCCGATGCTGTTTCTGTCAAAACAAAAAAAAAACAGGCGGGCGAACGAGCGGCGCCGTTTCGGATCAAATTGAATTTGCGAAGTGAGTATTGAAGAGGGTCCAAAATGACGGACGAACGCGGCCGCGTGCGAGGGGACCAGCGGGCGAAATAATAACGTGACCGATTCGACTTAATAGGCCTTTTCGCGATCGGCGACTGAATACGGCGGGACGTCTCTGAGAGCTTTTCAGACATTTGCTTAGAGCTACGTGCTTCTCATTTTTATGAGGCATCTTATAGCCCAACGTCGGCAGCAGCCTTCCGAAAATTTTTGAAGCTCGAGGTATACAGGATTATTGAATGTAAAATAAAGAAAGTAATGTAAAAGGTCTGGGTTAAAAAAAATGTTTAACTCCGCATATTACGACCACTTTTTAAATCCTAAATTTCAAGGCGCGTGCGGTTATCATATCCATGCGGGTCAGAGAACTGGCGAAAAACCACTAATACCTAACATTGATGATGCAGCGACCTTGCACTGGATGCTGTGAGCAATATACAAACAAATGACGATCATTTTAATTTACGTACGGAAAAGTCAAATAAAAAAAAAACTAATTGCGTGGTTTTATGAAACCACGATGCAAGTGAAACTTTTTTCGGATCGTAGGCATGGGAGGGGGGGGGAGTTCAGGCTCAGATTGAAGACTTAAATTTGCCTAAACAAAACCTTTTTACTTGGAGGAAAAAATTCATTATATCTAGTGTATGCTGATTTTCAGTGGGGGTGTCCGGACGCCAAAGCCTTGGCTGTTTTGCCGAGCGCCTTTCACTTGTCTTTACTCCTACTCCGCGGCTGGCTATAATGCGACATGCGATAGATCAGTGGTTCTTAACCGGTGGTCCGCGGGCCACTGGTAGGTAGTCCCTGGATGCAGCCGAAGTCGTCCGCGAAGCCACACGTTAAATAATATTGTAGATATAACCAACAACCTTCATATAGTATACTCTATATTGGTCTTAAGTTTTTGCTCCATGGCTAGACAGATATTTGTAAAATGGTTCCTCGTCACTAGAAGGTTAAAAACCACTGCGATAGATGGACGAAAAAATTTGAGGCGATGGAATGTTGGCTTGACGACGAGCGAGTGTGGGGCTCTCCCGACAGAGTGCCAGGCTTACCCACTAAAACCCACTGTGGTAGGGTTTACAATGCGACATCTCTACTCAAGCGCCCGAGAAGAGATTTTATACCATTTTTTCCAGGGGGAAATGCGCAACGGCATGGCGGATCTCTTCGCGGACGACATGAAAGTCGTCTGCCAAGCCGCCATGCCGAGGGCGCAGGCTTGCCCCGAAAGGGGACAGGTGTACTGGTGGACGCAGGAGATTGCGGACCTGCGTACCACCAGCATGAGGGCTCGGCGCGCTTACGTGCGGTGTCGTAGGCGCGCCACAACTACACCCGATGAGGAAGCTGAGCTCCGTCGGGTGTATGCGGCAGCCAAGAAGGCCCTGCGTAACGAAATCTGCAGGGCTAAGGAGGAGTCCAGGGAGCAGTTCTTACGGCTCCTGGACGATGATCCGTGGGGGCGTCCGTATCGGATGGTGAGGGGAAAGTTCAAAGCTTGCGCTCCCCCACCTCCGCTATGGACAGAGGGCTGTTGGACCGGGTGCTGAATGCTCTGTTCCCTAATCCTGGTCCGTTTCAGCCCCCCAGAATGGACCCCCCGGACACTCCTCCGGAGGAAGTGGCTGTCGCAATCCCTCCCGTGTCGAACGTGGAATTCGACACGGTGAGGGAACGGTTCCGGCGAAAGAAGAAGGCGCCGGGACCGGACGGTGTCCCATCCAGGGTTCTGGTCCTCGCCCTGAGACACCTCGAGGAGCGGTTCTGGGCGGTGCTGGACCTTAGTATCGCCTCGGGCCGCTTCCCCAGTCGGTGGAAAGTGGGCAGGCTCTGCTTGTTAAGGAAGGAGAGCCGCCCCGCTGATTTCCCGACTGGGTATCGGCCGGTGGTGCTGCTCGATGAGGCTGGGAAGTTCCTAGAGAAAATTCTGGCTTCCCGAATCATCGAGCACCTGGAGGACCGGGGGCCGGACTTGGCTGCCAACCAGTTCGGTTTCCGCACCGGCCGGTCCACGGTGGACGCGGTGGCCCTCCTCAAGAGGTGGACTGAGGAGGCCACGGCTCGTGGGGAGGCTGTAGTTGCGGTGTCGCTGGACATCCGCAACGCCTTTAACAGCCTGCCTCATGAGTGCATAAAGGAGGCACTCCGCTTCCACCGGGTGCCTCCGTACCTCCGCACCCTTGTGGAGGACTACCTGGACGGTAGGACAATCCTCTATGAGGGGCCGGATGGCCGCGTCCATTCGTGGGCAATGGCGGCGGGTGTGCCCCAGGGTTCCGTACTAGGTCCTCTACTATGGAACCTGGGGTACAACTGGGTCCTGCGAGGCAACCTCCTTCCACGAATGGAGGTCGTCTGCTTCGCCGACGACACACTTGTGGCGGCGAAAGCAAATACGGGGGAGGAGGCGGCCCACCTTGCGTCGGTCGGCGCTTCACTCGTCGTTCGACGCATCCGCCTCCTAGGCCTGGACGTGGCCCTCGACAAAACGAGGGCCATGATGTTCAACGCCTCCCGTCGCAGGATCCCACCGGGGCTCCGTGTCCGAGTGGAGGGGGTCCGCATACCGGTCGAGGCACACTTTAAGTACCTCGGCTTGGTTTTGGATCCCCGATGGAACTTCGAGGAGCATTTCAAGCTCCTCATTCCACGGCTGTGTGCCGCCGCAGCCGCACTCGGACGGGTCCTCCCTAACGTGGGAGGGCCAGGATCGGCGTGCCGTCGACTGTACCACGGGGTAATACGGTCAATGGCACTCTACGGAGCCCCAGTATGGGCAGAGTGCCTCTCCCCCCGAACGGTGGCCCTCTTGCGACGTCCGCAGAGGGTCATAGCAATCCGGGCCGTGCGAGCTTATCGCACGGTCAGCCACGGCGCGGCCTGCGTACTTGCGGGCCAAACGCCGTGGGATGTCGATGCACGCGTCCAGTCGGAGGTGTATCGGCATCGGGTTGCCGTCCGAGAACGGGGGGGACGATCTGCCCCACAGGAGGTGGAGGTGGTTCGTACTCAGGCGCAGAGGGAGGCTCTGCGCCGGTGGGGTGAGGCACTCGTCTTCCCAGCTGCCGGCCACCGGACGATCGAGGCGATCCGTCCGGTGTTAGAGGAGTGGGTTGGGCGCCGGCAGGGCAGCCTCTCATTCCGCATGGTGCAGGTACTGACCGGACATGGTTGTTTCGGTCACTACCTGCACCGAGTTGCACGTCGGGAGGAAACGCCGCAGTGTCACCACTGCGACGCTCCCGACGACACTGCCGAGCACACCCTGTTGGTGTGCCCGGCTTGGCGACGCCAGCGCAGCGAATTAAACGCTGCGCTAGGAGGCGGAGACCTTTCGCTGCCGAGCATGGTCGTGGCCATGCTCCGCAGCGAAGCGGAATGGGGGGCTGTCAACTCCTTCTACGAAGATGTCGTCACGCAGAAGGAGGCTGCGGAGAGGGAGCGGGAGGTAGATCCTCAGGCCGCTCCCATCCGCCGCAGACGGATAGGCAGGAGAAGGCGGGCATTCGCTCAAGCAATGCCTGTCCGATGACCCTGCCGTGTGGCCTGCGTGCACGGTTGGCCCCGTGCACGTCGCCGTAAGGCCCTCCGTCTGGGGATTGCCCTGGTGTTCTCGGGCAATCCCCCCTTGGCGAGAGCCCGACCGGGTGTCGGGCTTGCCCGGGCGCGTGGGTAGTGGAGTCGCAGTCCACACCTTACCTAGCACGCCCATTAGGGCAGGTAGAACACCGAGGGATTTTAGTGGGTAGGCCTGGCACTCTGCCGGGTGAGCCCCACACACGCTCGCCCTCTAGCCAACGGCGGGTACGGTGCGGTTGCGCATTTCCCCCCTTTTTTTTTTTTTTTTTTTCGCGGGGCCGTTGGCCCGGCAGAGTGCCATGCCGATCCACTAAACCCCCGGTATTTTCCCTGCCCAAGATGATCGGGCTATCGTCAAGGAGGGATTGCCCGAGAACACCTGGGCAATCCCCAGGCGGAGGGCCTTACGGCGGCGTGCACGGGGCCAACCGTGCACGCAGGCAGGGTCATTGGACGGACATCGCTTGCGCGAATACCCGCCTTCGCCTGCCTGAAGAGATTTTATACCATACAATTTATCATGTCTTTTCACGAGTCTCTTGCGCCGCCTTAAAATGTGTCATACCTTAATGGTTAACTGGTAGAAAATGATTTTTTTGCGCAAGTCAAATTCGTTTTGATTGTTGTCGCTTGAGAACAATTTTCGGGTGGCTGTAATCACAACTATATTGAAATTTGAGGGCTGGATCGCAGCGTCTGGTCTGCGTATTTTCATTGTTCGCGTGGGAATTCTACATTTTTCCGTAAGAAAAAATCTATAGACTATGTTACTCAATGATAATGACGCATTCTGTTGATGAAAGAATTTTCAGTAGATTAGTAGTTCTCATAATAAACACTGTTTTATACAATTCAAGCTCATTCATTTCATACGAATCAAACGAGCCCAAACTCGATGGGATTGTGTCATTTTATTACAGAGTTCCTATGGCTACCTACCAGCTCCAGAATCAGACCCTGGTTACCACAAAGAACTAAAGTACTCGTCAATACGAATCAAACGAGCTATGTATGTATGTACAGTGTGTAGTATTATTGCGGAGTTCCTTTGGCCACCTTCCAGCTCCAGCATCAGACATGGTTAACATAAAGGATCAAATGACTCGTCAATACGAATCAAACGAGCCCAAACTCGATTGGGTTTTGTCTTTTTATTGCGGAGTTCTTATGGCCACCTTCCAGCTAAAGCATTAGACCCTGGTTACCATAAAGGATCAAAGTACTCGTTAATACGAATCAAACGAGCCCAAACTCGATGGGGTTGTGTTGTTTTATAACGGAGTTCCTATGGCCACTTTCTAGCTCCAGCATCAGACTTATCGTTAAAAATTAGAGCAAGACTTTATATCTGTGTTTCTATGTTTTGCTTTTTTTTTCATATAATCTTGCTCAATTCGTTTGCTGAACGTTTGAATACAGCAGAAAATTAGGTCGATTTTTTAGGGTTTTGGGAAGGTTTAGAATCTCTTTGAATAATTAACTTAATAAAAAAAGGAAAACATAGGAACATGCTTATAGTGGCCATTAATTTTATTGGAAAAAATATAGCGACTAGTATCATTATCCAGGAAGGAAACAGGGGACTACGTTTGTATGGAAGAACGGCCTGTGCGATTTCCTCTTAATAGATAACGCTATTTGCTCTTAAAAACTTCAATTTAAAAATTTATTGAGTAGACTAAGAAGAAGTACCTAAATAAAATCATTGTGTGATTTTATGAAACCTAATATACAAAGTAATAAGAAGCACAAATTTTTGAAAAAAATAATCATGTTCTAAATGCAGGATAGAACCACGGCCACTGAGATTTTAACGCACATGACCAGTCCTGTCCTATATGAAGCTGTGAAATTAAAGACCTCATGTTTTTTTTTTGTAATGCGTCATGCAATAAATGGACGTAAAACTTTGCGGCGATGTAAAAAAAGTTTCACTTTAAAATTTGATTTTATTTTTTAAATTGAAACATTTGACTTAGGATCCAAAAATAACCCTGTTTATGATAAAAGACATACGTAAAGATTTTCAGCAGGCTTATTACCGATCTCATGGTTTTCAAATGATATCATTATGAAATCATAGTGCAAAACGAAAAATAAGATTTTCGGTCAGATTGTTGATCATTCGTTCATTATTATCATAATAACATCATTGAAATTATGCCACAGTAGAGATATCATTAGAGATCGGTAATACGATACGAAATGAAGCATTTCATGACTTCTTTATCTCAATATTAATACCATGTCATAGGAGATGAATGATCCATAATAGCAAGGCAGAAATTAGATTCGCTTGCTTGTAACTTACTTAAAGTTACTTGTTACGTGTGTTTCATTGATTTCAGTGTAGTGTTTCTACATATATGAAAATAAACATGAATAAAAATCTCAATCCCTACTTTACCTTTTACAAATAATTTCGTAAACAAAATTTCACTAAGGTAGCGTCTGCAACGAAATTCACCAAAACAGCTCTAAGCGTGAAAACATAGCAAATTATAAAATTAGTTAAGAATCCTGCGATCACCGATGGATACAATACATATAATGAAAACGAGACCAAATCCTCCCTTTAGTTTAATATAATGTTTTCCAACATTTAAAAAGATCACAGAATAGCCAAAACGACAGATTCATTTAATGTCTTCAATGTAACAGAAACTGACTAACACAATGGAAACTAGATAATAAAAACTAAATAGCAATGTCAACATTTTAGTAGATTACTTTACTACGAATTTGACTATTTTGCTTTTACCCTTCTCAATGGGATATCGCAAATTTTCGTAAAAAATTGCCAAATACTTTAGTATTTGAAAGGATATTTTCATAGTTCTAAAACTAAAAATAACGTATTTCTCAAACTAATTTTCATTCCCCGCCATTCCCCATTACACTCGTTCCCCCTTTGCCATCCCATCCCTACAATATTCTATCATCCTGACTAATCAGTAGCCTAATTACCGATTCTTATTTTAGTAATTCCAACATGATGATTTGTAGGAATAATGAACTCAATTTTTACCTCTCGAGAGGATTTTATTCAAAAAAATTTTACACTGGCCATTATCAAATTAAATATTGCTAAAATGCAATATCTACTAGACCACCTTAATTTTGATTCTACTAACATCCCAAGTCAACCTTATCAATGTAAATTTGGGAAAAATTGTATTCAATGGTTTCATGGTTTTCATGCTTTCTTTTTGTCTTGGATAGCTAATTACAAAAATATTAAAAAACGTACTACTTTCATTTGCAAAAACCCACAATTACCTATTGGCGATATAATTTTTTAAATCAGCGAAAAATTTGTATTGAAATCTGAATGCATTTTTTTAACTCTCTGCTAACTTTGAAGTAGAGTTTGGAAACGGAAACCAAAGAGATTTTATGTAGCTACCTAATCGATTTCCATCCAGTTATTACAAAAATGACGGTCATGCTCGCCTTAAACAAACAAAATGATCCCTTTCCATATTCGTTTCCTGTACACAGCGCAAAGAATTTTTAATATGCCAGATTTGGCTTGATATACGAATTGTATATACTACGACAGCTTGTTGACAAGCACATTTTTTAATTTATAGAAAAAAAAATATAGTATATTTATTATCTAGATTTTAGTAAGAAATCGATCTTAATCGATCTTAATCAACAGTAAAAATCAGAGCTAAAATATTTAGTTTATTGCGTCCAGTACTCTTCAGGATCTCGGATGGCCTCAGAGCATTTACCATGATCACAGAATAAATAATAGCACTAAAGTACCATGATGGCGCGAATAAAATAGTTGGGCGGAACAATTTGGTTCCTTCTGCCTTCGAAAACTCATTCATTTTTGACAGCTTCACTATACTCTCAGTGATCATAGTAAAAGATGATTATTGCAATTTTCAGGTACATGGATGTTAATGTTTGTATAATATAAAATGCTGTATTGTAAAATAACTTCAATACTTAATAAAGCATGAACACAGTTTCTTTCAAAAACACATTAATTAAATTAAAACTTCGACAAAAGAATGTTTGCTGTATTCACAAATGTTATTTTGCACCAAAATTGCCAAGAACATTCCCTAGAACCCAGTGTTGGGAGAATACTAATTAAGTTAACTAAGTCTGCACATTCAATGGAAGACTTGGACTCGCTTCAATAAAATAGAATTTTGCTAAAGGAAAAAAAGTTTCAACTGTTCGGATTGAGTTTTGGTTAAGTTCGACAGAAAACTTGCTCAGTTAACAAACTATATACTTATAGAATGACTCTAATGAAACAAGAGAATTCCATTGGCGATTTCTTTTTAATTTTTACACAAACTTTATTTATTTAATAATTTATCGTATACTAGAACATACATACATACATAGTAATAGTATATCAAGTGAAAACAAAACTTATTTGTTATAGACTTATTGTCCAAACAGGTGTAGAGTCAACTTTTTTTTTTCATTCCTACTTGTATTTGCAGAAATCTTGATTATATTCAGGATGTATGCACATACAAGGTTAATATGATTTCTTTAAATTAGATTGTTTGGCTTTGTTTTGACGTCAATAAGTGCCTGTAAAGGCCTTATTGGGAACGGGAATTAAGGGGAACGTGCATGGATGTAAGATATCCGCGTACAATATAAAATAAGTAGCAATAAACTAAACTTCATATATAAGTATTATTTCGTTTAATTTTTTTTTTTTTTTATTGTTATTCAGTACAAATAATATTACTTAAATGGAAAAATAAATATACTTCTCTGATAAAACTCCCAATGGAGTTTATGCTCAGGAAGTGACGCTCGCTTTAGACTGCTTAATCTAATTTAACCTATACTAATCTTAATTTGATAATAAATAACGTTTTAACCTACTTTTATAATTTTCTAAATTTAACAAAGTGTTGAGATCCTCCTTAGACAACTCGTTTAGGAATTCCGGTAGCAGGTATTGCACTGTTCTCTTGCCATAGTTGTTACTGTATTTCGGTAAGACAAATGTGGGTAGGTAAGAGATGTTCCGAAGTTTTCCTGGACGAGTTGTCTTTGTTAATGTTTGAATGTAATCATAATTTTGACAAATAACTTCCATTTTCACCATGTTATATACATTCAAAATTTTACAGTCCTTAAATAGTTTATGTTCGTTGTTTCTGAAGGTCTCCTTTTTGTTTATTGGCATTATCACTTTTAGGAGCCTTACTTGTAGTTTATATATGTCATCAAGATAGGATTTATATGTACGTCCGTAACTACTTATGCTGTAATTGATAACAGTGTGGGCTAGTGATAGATAAATCATCCTAAGTATATTGTACGGCAGTTTATATTTTAATAATAATAATAATAATAATAAACTCTTTATTGTACAAAAATTGTATGACAATGGGATACAAATGTAAAAAAAATATATATGTACAAATAGGCGGCCTTATTGCTAAAAAGCAATCTCTTCCAGGCAACCTTAAGACAGGGAAATAAGAAAAAGGACAATCAAGGGGAAGGGCGCAGAAATAGGAATAAATATTGCTTGTGTGATAGGAAAGGGACACAAATAACAGTATAGCGGTTAAGGATTTGTGGATAGGAAGTGACTACGAACTAAAGATTTGAAAGAATCTAGCGTACGAGCTCTCTTAATACTCTCAGGGAGGGAGTTCCATAGCCGGACGGCTTGAGAAGGAAACGAGTACGTCAGAAATTGAGTCGTGCGAGGCGGAATGTCCAGGAATAAAATGTAATTAGATCGCAAATTACGACTCAACGAAGTGGACCGAAAAGAGAAATGGGACTTAAGATAAGGTGGAGACATTGGATGAAACAGAATATTGTAAAGAAGGGACAAGACATGTAAGTCTCTACGTTGTCGGATTCGAAGCCATTTGAGTTGAGAGCGATAGTAAGAAACATGATCAAATTTTCGTAAGTTAAAAATATATCTAATGGCCACATTTTGCAGACGCTCCAGCTTGTCGAGAAGCTCCTCAGACAGATCCACCCAGGCACAATCAGCATAATCGAGAAGAGAAAGCAGAAGTGATTGTGCTAGTTCTATTTTAGTACTAATCGGGAGAAAATTACGAAACCTGTTGAGTGAACCATAAGCAGCGAAGAGCTTCTTGCGAACAGCTTCGACTTGCGGTCGCCAAGATAAGCACTGATCAAAAACTAAACCTAAATTTTTAACACATTTGCTAAAAGGAACAATAGTACCGCCAAATACTACCGCTGGCAACAAACTGTAATCAGTCCTTGAAACAAAATACGGACTGCCAATAATAATTGTTTGAGATTTTGTAGGATTAATGATAAGTCCATATGATTTACTCCAGTTGTCAATCAATTTGAGATCGCTGTTAGTTTCAGCGATAGCATGCGAGAGATTTGATAATGTTGCTTGCGTGTAGATCTGCAAATCATCAGCATACAAGTGATAGAGACACGAAAGTGAATGTGTAATGGAATTAATGAATATAGAGAATAGAAGTGGAGACAATACGCCACCCTGAGGGACACCCGCATTGATACTGCACCAGTCAGAGAAGGAATCCTCAATGCGTATACGTTGCCGGCGCCCTAGCAGGTAACTACGAAACCAGTCAACTACGGTAGGAGATATGCCAAGAGAACGTAGCACTCCAATAAGTATATCAAAATCCACAGAATTAAAGGCATTACTAAAGTCTAAGAGAGTTAATACTGTGAGTTGATGATTTTCCATACCCTGGCGAATATCGTGCGTGATTTTGGTTAAGGCGGTAGTCGTACTATGACCCATTCGAAAGCCGGATTGCATTGGATTTAAAAGGTTATTAACATTGAGGAACTTAAGGAGCTGACGATGAACTAATTTTTCAAGGACTTTGGAAAGGAAAGGGAGAATTGATATTGGACGAAAGTCGGAAAAGGAGCCGGGATTGACTTTTTTAGGAAGTGGAATTACAAAAGCATCCTTCCATGCAGAAGGAAATTTACCAGAATTGATAGAAGTATTAAGGATATATGTGATGATTGGAACAAGGATGTCTAATATAGGAAGGATCATATTGCGACTAATGCTGTCGTTACCAATAGCACCAGAGGATATAGAAAGGACAGTTCTCTTAACATCACTATCCGTAAATTGCTCCATAAAGAAAGGAGGATAATCAGGTACAGGCATAGAAGAAAGATTGTTTAAAGTTTCAGATTTACGCGCACCGTTGAAAGGTGTCGTTGAAGTGAAGTGTGAATTAAGAACATTAATGTCTAACTTGAAGTCGTTACTATGTACATGTGATTTGCCAATACCGAGAGATTTAAGGAACTTCCAGACTTTTGCTGGATCTTCATTTTCTACTGACTTATGAATGTGGCGTCTTTGGGCATCTCTAATCACTGTATTGCAACGATTTCTCACTGCATTATACTTCGCTTGATTTGCATTTGAAGGATCCAGTTTGTATTTATTTTTCGCTCTGTTCCTTTTGGCCATAAGTTTTCTGATATCGTCAGTAAGCCAAGGAGCTGGGAGATGTTTTATTTTAACAGGCCTTAAAGGGGCATGAACATCATATAACTCAGTTAATTTTGCGTTAAAAAGCTGCACTTGTTCATCAACAGAGTCACAGGTGAATACATCCGACCAATCCATGTTAATGGCATCCTCTCGTAGCCTCGCGACATTCATCTTGCTAAAACTGCGTCGAAGTAAAATGTGTGGTTTTAGTTTTGGAGGGCGAATACGATACGAGAGGAAAACCAGATCGTGGTAAGAAAAAGCGTCAGCGGAAAATTGACCATGTTTACTTACCATATCGAGAGATGAGACTATCATAAGGTCTAGGAGAGACGGGGTACAATTTGGAAAATGATGTGTTTCCTGTAGCGGAAGAATATGAAGATTAAAGGATCTCACCAACGAGAGTAATTTTTGGGATCGGGAATCATTTCTAACTAGACAGGTATTAAAGTCACCCATGAGAATAGTATGCGTAAAAGCAGGAGTAAAAGTCTCGATGAGTTGCTCAAGAGAAGCAAAGTAGTCTACTCTCAGGGATGGACTGTAATACACGCCCAGCAAGATTCGAGAATGAGATAGAGAAATATCAAGAAATAGATGTTCGGCGGTATTGGGAAGGGGTGGGGTGGGGGGTTTTAATATACTTAGCTTTGACAGTATACATCTTAACTTATTACATACATGGTTCACATGTTCGCGCCAGTTGAAAAATTGGTCTATGACTAAGCCTAGGTATGTATGTTTTTGGACTCGATCTAGTGGTTTACATTTACATATGTCTCTAAGTTGCGCACCATGCATGCACTGGTGATCGTGGGCTATAACAATCGGGGTAACGTTACGTTTTATGTAAGGTGAGTGAATATGCATCAACTTTGTTTTTTGCGCATTTATTGAGAGCCCGACGTCATGCGCCCATTTGCACAGTGCATCATAGTTACGCTGCATATTTATTTGTGCTTCTAGGACCGTCTCGTGCGCTGTAATAATACAGGTATCGTCAGCAAATTGATACGACACCGACGCTCCACTGAATATGTTGCACATGTCATTCACATATATTAGGTATTCTAATGGTAAATAATATAATAAGGTAAATAATATTGTTTGTTACATCAAAAATAAAATAACTACTTATGGATAACCGCGATAAAGTGATTTATTGTTGTGACAACTAGTGTTGCTCATTCAAATGCCTATTGAATGAAACATGTACGAGTATGTGTGCATCCCGATGACGGTGGTACCACCGAAGGCGGTGATGAATTCCACAGCCCAACAGCGTGAACAGTAGTAGAATATTTTAGAAAATTCGCCTTAAGAGGCAAACAGGTACACTATAAAAGTTTGCGTAAGTTATCTATATTATAATTAATATTATAAAGCTGAAGAGTTTGTTTGTTTGGTTGGACGCGCTAATCTCAGGAACTACTGATTCAAATTGAAAAATTATTTTTGTTTTGTGATTGTCCTTTTATTGAGGAAGGCTATAGGCTATATAATATCACGCTACGACTAATAGGAGCTGAGCATCAATGAAAAAAGTTGTAAAAACGGGAAAAAAATATATGGCGAAACGTAGTTCGCGGACACAGCTAGTGTTTTTATAATAGGAATCCAAAAAAAATTTGGGCAACAGAAGTTGTTTATACATTTCTAATCTTTACGAGAGGTAAACGAAAAAATTGCTTTTCACCTCATGAGTTCGGAAAAGCTTTCTTTATTCCTCGAAATAAGCGTGGAATAGTCTGTTTTAGTCTACATCTACATCTTAAAAATGATTACATGATAAATTCGTCACGCCGTAATACACGGGTCGTTTTGTGTTCGATGTTAAATGGTTTTATTTTATAACAGTAGGTAGTACGTAATTTACTTGCTGAGGTGAGGTGAAAAGTTGTATGTTGCGCTCAGCTTACGCTGCTACTCCTCGTTACGGATCCTCTTCAGGATTCTACATTTTAACCACTCGTATCGCTCGTGGCTCAAACTTAGCATCCTTCGTTTTTTCAGGATTCAAATTAAGCAATAATGACAAAAACTAACTTTGCTGCCATGTATTACAAATAACTATTTTGAAGAGATAATGAGCGTTTTCTCGAGATTCAAATTAAGCAATCGCAACAAAAACCAGCTTTGCAGCCATGCATAACAAATAACTATTAGAATTTTGAAGACATAATTGGGATTCAAAGTACTTAGAACAACTGCAAGTTTATTTTAAACTAGACTAGTACATTAGTGCAAGATGACACGGTTAGCGCAGAGGTCGCCTACTGTGCAACGGGTCGCGGGTTCGATTCCCGCACGGGACAGATATTTTGTATGGCCTACAGAAATTTGTTCCGGTCTGGGCGTATGTGCATGTGATATTCTATGTTTGTAACTGCACCCACGACACAGGAGAAAATCCTAGTGTGGGCCGACGTTTTTTAAAAATAAACTTGTATCAAGATCGACCAGAACAAATAACGGTGAAATAAAAGTTATGAAGTCACTTGCCCTCACCTATTATAAAGGGATTACGATTATACAATCGGTATCAAATAGCTTATATATATAATGACTGATCGATAGACCTGTTAAAGGAGATTTTCATCAAATACCTTAGAAGGCCTATTTTCCCGCTACACAAGCCCATGAGACCTATTGATTACATCACAAGATGAAAGGCCCTTTGTGACTACTAAAAAAGAGAGCCTCGAAATCGTAAAAGTGTATTTCCAATATAATCCTAACGTAGCACTCCAGCGTTTGCGTAGAATCTGGCCCATTTACTTTCACCGCCACACATCCGTACATTTCAATAAGCAGACAGCAATGTAAACAGAAGTTTCTGAGGAACGCACGCATCGCAACAATTTATATCTCCCCTTCGGCTTATGACGAGCGACAAATGAAACGTGGCTGGTGCGGCGAGATAAAGAAATTATACCAGTGTATGCCGACGTGTTTTATTGCTCGGCGTTATGATGACGTAGCTATCTCGCAACACGTTCGGCCTTTGGGCCCAAATGAGCCCGGAAATAAGTCATCGGCTTTTCATTGCGTTCGCGGAAAAAGTGAAACGATTTGTCTTGAGAAGGGGAAGGGGTATTGCAGAAGGCATTGTTTGTTCGCGAAGTTCCTAGATTTTCCCAGCTAAACGCGAATTTCTTTATACAGGGTGGAGATGACGATACTGCGATAAAATTAGCATATACTGTGGGCGCCACGTCAAGCTTTACATCTGCACTACTAAAGCCGCCACTGTTGCGCGCTATATAAGAATTGTCAAAGTTCAAAGAGTATGGATTGAGATATAGACTTCTATTTCCCTAATGACTTCCAAAGCCTGTATACAAAAATCAAACAAAATACAAATCTGTTTAGTTATAGATCATTACTTTTAAGAGCATTTTTAATATTTTCTACAATATGTTTATCTTTATCAGCTATCCCCTACAGGTCATAGACTCCGTATTGGTTTAAACAGACTATTTAAAATGAATTTTGGTTATTATTTTTGCTGGCACCAATTGTTTTACTTTAACTTTGCCGTTCTTACCTTTCAGGATAGAAAAATACCTTATAAAGGTGTGTTTATTTTATTTCTTTATTTAGTGTGAAAGAAAATATAATTTGGATGACAAGTTACAATTTTAAATTACTAGGATTAACTTATATTGGTCATTTTAAACGACTTTATTTAGCTTGCTCTGTTTGTTTTTGTTGTTAAGTCGAATTTAGAGTAAGTAAAAACTTAACCCCCTTCCTTTTGAAAAAACGATCTGAAATTTGGTACACACCTTTAATTCTGATGACAATACAATTATGTACGAGTATATTCATTCAGTATTATTCACGGACACGATAAATCTATGATGGCCCTCACCACAGGTATCAAATGAAAGGGCTTGACTAGTAGAGTACGAAACATTATAAAAAATAAAAACTTGTAAAGAAATAATAGATGAGTATTTATTTTAATTTAAACGGTTTTTTGAAAAGAGAATATGATGATGTAGATAATGTACTCAAAGCCAAAAACCAATTCTCCTCATCAACCAGAACATTGACCAGGAGCAAAAATAAAATCAAAGCGTAGCGTAACCTGAGTAAATATGTAAATAGCATAATGATACCAGCGGTTGACTGTTGATAGAAATTTGACGCGAACCACGATTTTAATTTTGCGCCTGATCACTGCTCTACACGGAAAAAAAAGAGTCCCGGGATTTCTTTCATTCAAAACATTATATTGTCTTGAACATATTTTGTTGATACAAAATAATTTACTTTGAAACAGTATGCCACGGAATTGACTTAAGAATGTTCATTTTCTTAATTCAATTCGAACATATTATTTTAAACTGAAGTTAATTTCGTTGCTTCAATAACATGAAACTTACTTGACCGAAGATATCTCAAATAATTGTTTCAATACTTTCATGTTCTTGTTTTACAAAATATGCCTTTAGATCAAGTATTTATAAATATGCAACGAAACTCAGTTATAATATTAAACGAAACCAATAGAATATTAATATAATTTAATATTTCTTTAACACAAGAAAACCGATGTCTTGGTTCTAATAGAGTGATGTTTTTCATCAGAATTTTCTCTGTTTTCGTTGAAGGGTGTGTGTGCTTTCATTACAAAAACTTCTTGGACTGAAATACTATTCCAAAATTTTGTTTTAATATCACAGCCAATTGATCAAAGTAAATTTTGTTTCCCGATGAAACTTTTATTTTTTTGATGAAATTTAAAGACATTATTGAATGGAGTCAACAGATTGTTAATAGAATGCAACATTATTTTAACACAAGAAAATCATTGCCTTGGTTCGAATACACTGAGTTTTTTTATCACAACTCTCTTTGTTTTCGTTCAAGAGTGTGTATGTATATATTATTTTAATGTAAAAAGTTCTTCAATTAAAATATTTGAAAATTTTGCTTTAATACCGTAGTTTTCTTTGTTTCAAGTACATCTTTTGTCCGTCCAACCTTTTATTTTTCTTAGACGAAAATTTATGACTGTTTTAATGTAAATAAATTGTGAATTTTGAATAGAGTCAATAGAATTTTAATTTAATGCGATATTGCTTTAGCACAAGAATTCTGTTATCTTACTTTGAAAACAAATGTTCTTTTCAACTAAGGCAATATCACTTTCGGTTTACAACTTTTACTTTCAAACAAGATGTCAGATTTTTATATGTAATACACAATGCTTGGATGAAAAACACAATTTCCACAGAAAACTTGTACGAGTATTCTTCCACAATGCGTCAACCATACCACACTACGCGTTCCTGATTGACTGATTCAGTGAAGAAGCCTTCGTCTGATGAATTCTTTCTGTGTTTGCGACTGGTTTGGAGTATGATAACCAACGAATACTGTGCCAATATAATGTAAATGTATAAGTTTAGTGACAATTTTAATAGTTCTCAGATCAAATTTAGTGAAACATGAAGCAAGCAGTGCGCTATTACAATGATCGTACCAAAAAATATTATTGCTGTTCTTTTGAAGTCCTGGAAAATTCCGAAAGATTTAATTCAACGTTTTGCAGTGAGTATACCAATATACTTAATCTAAATTTGTTTTGTAGTCAAAATTTTTCGTATTTCGATAGATGTTACTTTGGAAATTTTTAACATTCATTCACTTCCTTGAGTGTTAGTGTAAGGTACTTTGTTACACCTCGTATATGACATTGACGTTTCCAAATAACATTGAAAATATAAATTTTCAGATACAAAATTACCAACGGAGTTGACATGGGTTCGACGCAAGCCTATATTATCCCACCCGTCCCAGGATCCATGGAAAGACATCCTGGGAGTCATCCAAGACTGGGAAGCTTTCACTCAAGAATGTCAGAGAGTATCATGATATTAGTTGAGGTGAGTCAACACTTATGCCACGTAGAATACAACTTCTTTGAATTCTTTTACTTTGCTTTTGGAAATCATAAAAAATCCTTCAAAACTTTTTAAAAACCTCTAAGCTTACAATAATATGCGGTTGCATCTCTATAATGTTACTGGAACCCTCGGTGGGCGAGTCCGATGGCTCATGGTCGTTTATACACTCCGGAACACCTAAATCGAGTCACCTTGCACCTTTGGATTATATTGTCCATAACATAACTTTAAAAAAATGTTTGGTCGACCAAAAAGTGTTATACAATTTTATAACTGGCACATACATAATCAGCAGATCGGACTGAACATGAATATGTCAGCTACAAAATTGCATAAAAACTTAGTCATTTGGACAAAAATAACTTCGCTGTGGACTCGGCACTTGCCTTCCAATCGGGAGGTTCAAGGTTCGAGACTGCTATGTACCCATGTGTTTTTTTTTCGAATTTCATATGTACATTTGTCTGGCGCTCCTACGGTAAAGGAAAACATTGCATACATCCGTGAAGTAATTCAAAGGTGTATGTGAAGTCGACCAATCCGCACTGGGCCAGCGTGGTTGACTAAGGCCTAACCACCGTAACTTAAGGAAGGCTCGAGTCCTTTAATGGGGACGTAATGACGTAATGTAGATGAGCTGTTATGGTGATGGCAAAAATATTGTATTTTACTTTCATTTTTCTTTCAGAATCCTGGTGATAATAACGCCTCTATATAAAAGCAGATGATGAAAAAGGCGAGAAACGAAAAAAATATGTTATTGTGTATATTGTGTTAGTTAAGGGAAACTTGAGTCTAGATTTAAAGTTTAGTCTGCCAATATAGACTTATTCCGTCAAATGTAAGGTTTGTAGATTAAGACCACAAAAAATGCAAAAATGTAGATAAGTGATCTACCGCATAGGGTATTGCACGTAGGGATCATCGAGATGGCTGAGGTCATTAGATCTTTTGATTTATGTGGCACAGTAAGTAATATTTTATTGCATTTGTAAAAAAAATTAAAATATATTGACTATATAGTTAAGCAATAAAATTGTATAAAAATGGGAATTAATTTATTGTGTATCTTAAGGAAATTGCTTACTGTAAACTTAATTTTTAATAAATAAATAATATTTTATACTTTATTAAGAATGTTTTCATTTTTAAAACTCTTTCCCAGAATGAATTAAATAAGAAACTGACAATACTAAAGTAAAAGAATGTGTTTTTGATGATCGAAGTACTTTGTAGTGATAATTATTTTTGTTGTTTCAGATCCAGTTGTACCTCTACTTGGCTCTATGGAATGAATTTATCAGAGCAAAACCCCACTAAGCATTACCGTTTAACATTCTTCTCCTCATACTTATTATTTTTTGGGGCATATTGTTTCTCACATCAGTTACACGACGTAACCAGAAATAATGCAAGAGCTCCGAAGATGTTATAGTACTGCTCAGATGCAACAACTTTATTTATCGTATCTCCGAATCGTCGTGTAGAAATCTAAGCAGTGGTGTAGCACCCTTGGAGTTCTTGCATTATTTATAAATACGCCGTGTAACTAAAGTGTACG
This sequence comes from Schoenobius gigantellus, assembly GCA_963935595.1. Taxonomy (NCBI): domain Eukaryota; kingdom Metazoa; phylum Arthropoda; class Insecta; order Lepidoptera; family Crambidae; genus Schoenobius; species Schoenobius gigantellus. Next base: position 32,375,335 of record OZ012548.1, read on the forward strand.
TAACAATAGCAATAATGCCACAAAAACATTTAATATACCTATGAGGAGAAGGAATCTAAACGGTGCTGTTTAGTGGGGGTTTGCCCTGATAAATTTATTCCATTAAGTCAAGCTTTTGTCAGTTTCTTTGAAGATCATTTATACTTTAAACCGAGAGAATATTTTCTTCTAAATAGAAATTATTCTTTTAAGACAATAAAAAATTATTTTGACTCGAATACCTAGATTTCCATCAGATAAGTCGATATGCTTGGTTCAAAATGTTAAATCTTACGAAAACAAAATATTGTGTTGAGCTAATATGCTGATGTTATAATGCAAAACAAATAATTGTTCAGAACAATAATATATCTACTTAGTTTAAAGTAGATGGTATTTAGAACCAAGATTTCAGTAATATTGGCTGAAAGAAGTAATGACTTGAATCAATCATATCGATCATGTTGAACCAAGGCAGACAGAATCTCCATTCAATACTTTATATTTAATTCATTTAATTGTGTAGAGATGAGCACAAGATAATATTATCTTGACTGAAAGAAATGATCGTCTAAATAAAGTGGTTTAGAAAACCGATATCATTGAATCAAAAAATATTTCATTCAATTTAAGGCAGAAGAGTTCAGGACAAAATCTCTGTTATCTTGACTGAATGGCGTGATCGTGTTATACTAAAGTATTATTGAAAACCAATTCATTGGAATAAGACAATCATTATTTAATTCAAGATTCTGTTATTTTTTGTGAATCGACAGTGTTATTTTGATTGAATGCAGTTTACATTCGTTCAAAATGATATCATTTTTGAATTCAAAAAAATACATCGTCTTAATTCAAGACATTTAACTGCATAGTGCATATATAACCGCATATTTTCTTGAATCAAGATATCTTTTTTTTTCGTGTAAGCTGATAAGGAGAGTGTTGTAATGACTGGTTCCTAGGAACTACCTAAATATTTTGGTTTTGGTACAATATCTACCTACATCATCATTATCTTTCTATTTAATAAAACCAATACCTATTCCGTATTTACTGTCGTTTTGACGTCTCCATCTTGTAGAGACGTATTTCAAATTCAATGAAATATGGATTTTCGGTTATTCCTGGCTCTTTTTCTTGGGCGAGTTTCGTGACCCCGGTGTCATTTTCAGTGTTGTCAGTATGTACGAAAATGTGTTTTGACATTTAAAAATAGTATGTTTATTGTTAAATATTAAGATGTTCATTCACACATATCTACTACTTAACCCTGAAGGTGACATTGTTATAGCTTTACAAATGTGTCCATGCCCGCACATAGCCGTGTGGTGTCAGAATTAAAATACGCTTCATTCCTACCTGTAGTTGTCGTAACCCCAAATAAGGGGGAAGCAATCTCGAGTTTACCGCAATAAATACCTCTGGCAAGAATCAAGCCGTCTGGCCACCGCAGTGCAGTACGTAAGCTCCTCATCTGTGAAGGGACCCGTATCCTGCACTGAAACGTATATTAGTTGAAGTGAGTGAGTGAGCACATCAAAAGATATTCTAGAACTGATTGTCACTTATTGTGTGAAACTATAACGTCTTAGGCTATCAGGCGTGCAGAGTCACTAAACATTTTCAAAAGATCACTTAATGACTGCTACTTACCTGTCATTGTAGTCTATTTACAATGGTATGTTTGTTATGTATATGTTTGTGTATATTGTATGTATGGAGGTATTTTATTGTATGTTTTATATTTAATAAGGCAAAACGGTACATCACGCCGGGTCACCGACTTTTATTATATAAAGTCCAGGTACGACCCTACATGGAGTATTGCTCGCACTTATGGTCTGGTGCTCCAAAATACCAACTTCTTCCTCTTGACTCCATCCAACGCAGGCATGTTCGTATCGTCGACGATCCGGCACTCACAGATGGATTAGAGCCTCTTAGTCGCTTTTCACCGCCTTTGGTGACACAAAAAATTTAGTTTGTTTAATGTTGTACATTGCCAACTTCCTCAATTTTTTCGTAAATGGAGTCCATCCAAAGGTTGCCTGGAAGAGATCGCTCATTGCGATAAGGCCGCCCATTGTACCATTGTCAACCCTAATTTTGTAATATACAATAAAGAATTTATCTATCTATCTATCTAGGCTTTCTTACTTTAAGTACTTAAATCATTTAATAATCTTTCATTTTTACGAGTATGTATTACACAGGAATAAGCAGTATTCTAAAATCCACATTAGATTACATAGATATGGCTGCTGAAATGTTACAATGCAGCAATAATATTATTGTCAAAAAAAGCAATACCAGTGTAAGCACCAGACAATTCTAACCATATTAACATTGAACATTCCAGGAAACTGAGTTTACAAGCCATTCCCTCTTTATTGTAAAAGTTTAATAGACCTTGGATTCGTGAATGGACCAATCAATACTTTATTGTACTTTACCATCCTTTACTTCAGGAGGGTGGCAAATAAGCACGTATAAGCTTAAATTTTACATAAATAGAACTTTTCATTTTATCATCATCATCATCATCACAGCTCACCACATACGTCGCTACCGAGGGAATCAAGCCTAATATTACTAAGTTAGGGTGCTTAGGCCTTAGCGAACAAATGTACATAAAATTCGAAAAACGAAAAACACATTGGTACATGGCAGTAGCGAACCCTGGACCTTCCGATTAGAAGGCCTTTCTTTCTTTCTACATTTTGTGCAGAAATAAAAATATTGGTAATTAATCTAGTGTTACTATATTTTCACATATTAATGTACTTAGATAAATTTATAAGATCAAAAGAACGCATTTTGTTTACATTACACTACCAGCTACAAGTCTACAACCGGCCAACGGTGATGATAAGACTCAAAGGGCCCAGAATAAAATAATAATACCAGGCCAAGAATAAAATAATAGGATAGAAGCAAGCTTACTTTATCTTACTACTGGAATACCAGCATGCTGTTAAATGGGCCATTTTCAAAATATCTGCAGGTTTTCGTGTCCCAGAAGAATGTTATTTATTTTTTCGTATAAATAATGTAAAATCTTTAATCACAAGTATATAAATAAAAATATATTGTTAAATTTAGCAACCTGCAAAAAAGAAAACTATCCAGTTATTTTATTTATTCTTATTTTAAAGAAACATAACGGCCATTCTTGGTAACATAGTTGATTTCCATACAAAATTATCGTGTCCCAGACAGTACAGTAGTATAAACATTAGGCAATAACTATTTTTTCTGCTACACTGATTAATTAAAATTAATAGTAACCTAAATACAGACAATTTTTAAACATATAAAGCGCTTTTAAATACAAGTTGGTACTAAAATATATTTTCTATTATTTTTTAAAGTTTTGTCCCAGAATCAACACGAAAACACAGCAACACTCTGTTACTATAGTAGATTAGACTCAAAAATACAGATGGCGTTACTATTGCGCCTACGATATCGTTTGCGGAGTGTCTAAGATAATTCTAGAGTGTTCGCGGGGGCCGGGGAGGAACACGACGCCAGCCAGTCGACCGCACGCCGTAAAAGGAGGCGCGTGTCTTTATTCAGCATCCGCACTGTTACCAGCATTTTTACGTAAGTAATTACTATTTTCTTTGTAATTTTACAATATTTGTGTACAAAAATGACGGAATATATTTAATCTGAAACAATTTATTTAATGCCTACTTTACTTTGCGTTTAATTGTGCAAGGTATAACGAATTTTACACTCTGTTACTGAGCAAATCTGTTACTATCTCATAGTAACAGAGTGGTAATCTGAGTAACAGCGTTGACATATTTAATACATATCGTTAGTTTTGACTCATATTTAAATAGCAAATGATGTGTTTCTGCTTTGATACAAAGACAGTCCAAGTTTATACTTAATAAATAAATACTAAATAATGTGTTTCAGGACTTTCACGTCACCGTTTTCGCATCAAGATGGTTCTCACGCCTGCTGAAAAGCAGCGAAGGTATAGGGAACGACGTAAAAACAACCCGGAAAAAGAGTCTGAAAATAAAAGAAAGGACCTTGAGCGATACCATGCGAATAAACGTCTAGTGAAAGATTTAACACCTCGGGAACACCGATCAATAAAAAAGAAATGGCGAGTTGCGAATGCAAAACGGAGGAACCGAGCCAAAGCTCTTCGCATTGTTATGGATACTCCGGAATCATCGCCGGCAATTTTGACACCACGGGTACGTTCTCCAAATCCACAAGGACAAAACCGAGTTCCTTCTCCTGCTTTGCCATCAATCCGTCGCTTGCAAACACCTCAACTTTCAACTTCTCATGAAAGTAGTCCTGATTCAACTACATCAGCGGCGAGACGCGGCAGAAAACAAGTAAAAAGAAGTAAATCAAAGTTACACCGGGAAAACGTGAAGTTGAAGGAACAATTACAAGAAATACACCAAAAATATGAAAAGTACAAGAAGAGATATAATAGAGAAAAACAAAAGAAGTCGAAAAATGAAGATAAAACTAGAAAAAGTCAAGATAAATATACAGTCTTGTCAAAAGCTATAAAAAAAAGATATGAGACAGTTAGAAGTCAAAAAGAAAAGCGAGCTATTAAAAAAATATTTGAAGAGCAAACCGTTGAACGTTCTAGGAAGAAAATGCAAATTATAAAAGAGTGCCTAAATGTGAATCAAGGTTATTTGAGAAAAGATCCACCAAAACTCAGGAAAAATGTTATAGGTAATAAAATCAAAGAATTTTTCAACCGTGATGATGTTTCGAGGGCATCTGCTGGAAAGCGAGAAGTAATTACACGTAGAAAAGATAAAATACAAAAACGCTACCTACTTGATAGCATGAAGAACCTTTACGTTTCATTTAAACGAGAAAACCCTGACTTAAATTGCTCATACACAACTTTTACTCGACACAGACCATTTTATGTGACGATTCCTACTGTTGCCGCGAGAGAAACGTGTTTATGTCGAATGCACACGAACATGCAATACTTGGCAATTGCTTTGTTTAAAAACAAAGTAATTCCAACCTCGGACCTAAGCAAAATTATAATAAATCAAATATGTGATGAAAATTCAGCAGCTTGTATGACAGGAATTTGCTCTGAATGTCATTCGAAAAAAGTTCAGTATGATTCCACCAAGGACGAAGTTATAGTGAAATACATTCAGTGGAAAAGGAACACAGAAGTTATAGAGAAGCTTGGAAAAACAATTAAAATTACAAAGAATATTAAAGAAGAAAAGCAGAATACAGGAAAATATTTAAAAAATGAATTTGAAATGAAACTTAAAGAGTTTAAAAGACACGTTTATAATATAAAGACACAATACAGAAACTACAGAACATGCATAGACAGATTAACTGAAGAAGAAGTAGCATTACATGTAGACTTCAGCGAGAATTACAATTGTAAATATTTTGACGAAATACAATCCCACCACTTCGGTGGTTCCCGAAACCAAGTGTCTTTACACACTGGAGTCATGTACAAGCGAGGATCAGAGAATAAAATAGAAGTGTCATCTTTTTGTACGGTGTCAGGAAATCTTACTCACAATCCAGCTGCAATCTGGGCTCATCTTCATCCCATATTATTTTCAATACAAAAAGAAATTCCAGAAGCAAAAACTTTACATGTGTTTTCAGATGGCCCAGCTACACAGTACCGGCAAAAACAAAATTTTTATCTGGTTTGCAATAAATTATTCTCTGAATACAACTTTAACAGAGGCACATGGAACTTTTTCGAAGCCGGGCATGGCAAGGGCGCAGCAGACGGCGTTGGTGGCTTTTTGAAGCGCTCTGCAGACCAACTTGTCGCTCGTGGAGACGATATTTCTGATGCAACTTACTTCTATCTTGCTTTAAAGGATATAAGTAAAGTAAAGTTACATCTTATAGCCGATGAAGACATTAAGTGTTTACTGAACAAAAAGGAGTTCTGATGTATAGAAACTTAAGCTGCTTCTGCCAGCGCGGCTTCTGCTCTTGTATGGATCCTAAAGAATACCGACCACATAAATCCATGGACGAACATGCAAGTTCTTCCGAATGCGATTTAGATTTTATTAAAGATATAGGCAACATTGTCCAGCCTCAAGGAAATCAATTTTATAACACAGTTTATGGGTCGGATTCTGATAACGATATTCCTTTAACATTGTTAAAAGAAACAACTTCGACTGAACAACCCAGCACATCAAGAGGAATCGATAATGACGCCCTGATAGAAAAGGAAAATATCCATTGCAACAAAATAAAAGAAAGTGTCTGTGTCTTAGTTAAAGTTTCAGGTCTGAAGCAAGACTATATCTATTTGGGTAAAGCGTTAAGTGAAGTCGAGGATGATGGGGATGTAAAAATTATGTTCTTCAGATCAATGGATGATACTGCAAGAAAATTTAAATTAGTTGAGACTGATTTGTCTTAGGAGCCATTTGAAAATTTACTGGCTATCGTCCCAGAGCCCAAAAAAGTTTTCAAAGGCTCAAGAGTGTATTACGAGTTTGATACACCATTAGATATATTTGAGAAGTGATCTTGATTAAGAAATTTTGATCTCATAATTATTTTTATAACGTTTTTATTTTCTGGATATTTAAAAGTCTCAGTATGTTGATTAATGAAACTTCACATTGTTACTATTTCAAATTATGTCGAAAGTTACTATTAGCTAGTGTACTAAAAACAATAACTATGTTACTTACGTAACAACTATGTTACTTTTTGTCCCAAATTTTAACGGCGTATTTTTAAAGTTTTTAGCAAAACTAGATGTCAAAGTATTATCAATGCGCTATGAGCCAATTAATAAGTTAAGTAATTTGCGACTGAGTTTTGTAAGGTGTTAAAATAATAGTTTTTTTTTACAATTTACGTAAACTATAAGGTTTATTATGTTAAATATAGTAACATAGGTGATTTTGACTATATTTTTATAAACATTAATAGTGATATACAAATGTGATTTTGCATGTACCTAAGAGGTAAAAGACTGATATTGATAATGATTCTAAAAAATTTGTTTATGGTTTATACTTCATTAAAATAAAAAATAATCTGTGATGATAACAGAGTTGTATTTATTTTACACCTAAGGACATTAATTCTGGAAAAAAAACTAAAAATATTGGTAAAACATCTCGGCCAATCACAAGATAACAAAATTCGATGTTCATTACAGATATAAACAAAGAAAGAAATGTATTTTAAAGAGTTTTTAATATTCAAACTTTTTGGAATTTATGTTACAAAAACCTGCAGAGAATTTGAAAATGGCCCAAATCTGGATTCACCACTAGCGACAGACTATACACAATTCAATTTAAGATTTTATTCCTTTTTAGGTTATATTATAATAATAATAATAATAAATCCATTTATTGCAGGCACAATACAAAATCACACGAAGTTGATTTTATGACCCATATTTATAGCATAATTTTATATTACATTGTCAATTTTAGATAATAATTTCATTAATTATATGATAATAAAATTATATAATAATAAAATAGTCAAATAAATTAATAAAATAATAAATTAAATTCATTAATTAATTCACACTCACAAAATCATTTTTTTTTAAAGTTCATATCACTATTATAACACTATAAAACATTTTAGTTAGGAGAAACACACCCATTATGTAGTTCTGTGTATGTATTCATTAAATAGCACTGCATTCAATAAATACACACACAAAAATACACAGCTTTAATCAATGAATTATCACAGTTATACAGTCTTGTTTTAAATGAATCCAAAATTTTTTTGAGCAGTGTTACAAATTGGTCAACTTTGTATTGATCAAACATACCTGACGCACTGCACCTCCATGGTAGCCCAAGCATACATCTAAATGCATTATTGTATTGCACTCGCAGCTTGTTAAATGATTTCTGTGTATAATTATATCATAGGTGAGTGGTATAGAGCGCCTGGCAGTAGGCCCTAAACATTGTTATCTTTACCTCATCTGAACAACTTGCAAATCTTCTAGCAAGCATATTGCTTTTAGTTGCAATAGCCCTTCGTTGTCTTTCAAGATCTGAATCGTCCTTAAGGGAGTCATCTAAGATATGTCCCAAATATCTAAACTGAGATACAATCTTAAGTTGTGCTCCACATAGATGTATGGAAGGTACATTTTCTGGGCCATTTTTATACTTAAAAATCATTATTTTAGTTTTTTTGACATTGTATGTAAGACAGTGCTTGGAAGCAAACTTTTCACATATTGAAATAAGTTTCTGTAATCCACCAGGTGAAGGGCTGAGCAGCACCATATCGTCAGCATAACTAAGATTATTTAAGCACTCACCACCTATGTAGCATCCGACTCTTGTGCTGCTCAGCTCCTCTATTAGCTCATTTACATACAGGTTGAATAGGAGAGGAGATGTCAGCCCCCCCTGCCTCACCCCGCACTCCAGCCCATATTCATCAGAAATTGAATTTCCCCAACGAACAACATTTGATTGAGAATTATACCAGAATTCTAATAATTTTGTAATATTTTTACATGTTCCAGTGTTATATAGCTTTGCCCATAAAAGTTTATAATCGATTGTATCAAAAGCACGGCTCAAGTCTAAAAAACATGCATAGATTGATGTATTTCTATTAGTGTATCTAAATTTAATATTTAGTTTAACCTTTAAGTATGGACGTCATTTTTTCATAACACTATCCTGGACGTGTAGTCTCACAGGCTCCTATATTAACTAGTGTTTTTTTTTAAACAAAATTATTTTAAATAGCTTGAATACTATATTTAACTTAAAGTATGGTTTAGTTATAGTAAAAATACCTTATATATTCACGTATTTTTTATAAGCCACTTTTTTATAATAATTCTAGAAACATTCAAAATTAAAATATAATGGCACATTTTAGGTAATTTTAAGTACAACTACGTTTTCAGCCGTAAAATTAACTAGAAATTATTCTTATATATAAAAATGAAACGCTGTGTGTTTGTCTCGCAAAAACTCTGAAACGGCTCGACCGATTCTTACGAAAATTTCTGTGTGTATTTGGATATGTCCAAGGAAGGTTTAAACGTATATTTGGACCCGGTAGGTGGCGCTGTAATCGGGCGGGACAACGTCCGCCGGGCCCACTAGTAAATAATAAATATTTACTATACTCCTTTTTATTTTTTTACTATTCCAACATAAATAAGTTAAAGTTTACAAGAAAATCTAAAAAGAGAACAAAGTTGCTTACAAATATTTTTATAACACAACTATGGACGTGTAGCCTGACAGGCTCCAAAAGATTTTTAGATAAGTATTTTTTTTTATTGCAGAAAGTTGGCAAACAAGCAAACTGCGCACCTGATGGTAAGTGGTAACAGTCACCTATAATACATGTGGCTCTTGTGAGATTCGCAGCAAAACTGCAACCCCCACAAGAACCACAGTGTACGAGTACGTTGCCAACTTGTGACACAAGATGTAAAGTCACAGTACCCAGTAATTTCACTGCCATATCTTACCCTTCAAACCGGAACACAGCAATGCAAGCACTGCTGCTTTGCGGCAGAAATAGGTAAGGTGGAGGTACCTAAGCAGACGACCCTGGTACAGAGTCTCCCTCCAGTAAAAGTAAAAGTAAGTAAAATTACTCACGTATTTTTCATTGAATGACGTAATTTCCTACTTCGCTGGTCGTTTTGATACTAAAACTGAAGCTACTGAGCTACTCAAGTGTGGGGAGCGGGGGGAAGTACACAAAACTTAGAAACTAACATTCACCCGGAGCCTGTGAGGCTACACGTCCATACTTAAAGGTTAATAAATGATTTATAAAAAATAAACAAAAATCACCTAAATTCCTCTACCACAGATCAGAGGGGCAATTTCACAACTCATTGGGAACTGTATAGACAATTCTGTTTGTTTGAACCGATTTCAATTCACTTGATTTGCTTCTAAAGATAAAGGTTTCCCTTTGTTTAAAATTTGCTAACTATAATATACCTACTAGAACAATTTTTCTCCCATAGAACATTCATACTCGTATGGTACATAGCATAAGAAAGCGGTATTTGATTGTCTGAATTGGACATGATATATTATTGTAATGTCTCTCAAATTTTTCGTCTATACAAATGTCGTAAAACCACATCTAAGCCTAACTACATCGCCGCGTAAGTTTCAAACGCCATTTTAGAATGACAAAGTGAAGGTATAAATTTCCCTTCACAATTATAAACCTTTTTCAGCTTGAAACAAAAGACTAACAACGCGCCCTGAAACAATCGCACGGCGATTTGCAAACTTTCAAAACAGCAGACGGCCGAAAAAAATTAATGATTCCGAAAAGAAAAGGGGGTCTTAGAAGGAATGAGCTCGCGTCTTTCCGAGTTATAAAAGGTAAAGAAAAAGCGTGCATTTAGTGAATACCCATTCAGGGCTGGAAATCCAGACCACAGTAGGTACCTTGGCGCTGCACTTACGAATGCGAGTCCCTTTGATGGAGTTCGTAGTTTTTTTTCGACAATCAGACTAGAGGCGAAATTTTATGTTAAAACTGACTTCTGAAAGTATTCGACGCCGCTCTCTTCGCGGCTTATTCGGTGTATATTTCAAATAAGAGCTTACTTGACCATACAATGAAATGTCTTCCTTTTTATATTTAAATAAACAACTTGTAGGCATGTTGAACAAAACACAAGTTGTGTATAAACTAACGCAAACTTGGTACGTAATCGCCGTTCGCCATCTTAAACGTCACTAAGGTTGTCTGGTATCACTCAAAGCAGAAAATTTGAAATATTCATAAGTTTTATTGATATTTAAACATGATACAATTCGTTACGAAATTAGTCAGATATACATATGATACTTATACATAAAGCATTTAATTTCTATTTTATATTTTGATTCTTTTTATAACTCTACCATAGCGAACATGCTATTCCCTACGAACTCGTATCAGGTAAGTTCCGTATGTTCCTAGAGGACTCGTATCAGATTAATGCGGATCCACAGCATTTAAGCGTTATTATAATTTATTGCAGGTTTACTAAGAATAGTACTAACCAAGGTTTAGTATTCCGTGGGAAAAAGTGTAATCATTTGTCTACTTGTAATCTAATAATATGTTTTCTGATATTATCCCAGGAAAATAACCCCCTAGAAAACCTTGAGCCAGTTGAATTGTCAAAACTCTTAAGAAACTATCAAACACTGCATAACTTGAAGATTAACATCTTTCAAAAGATTGTGAAAGCTCCTTTTATGCGACGCTCAAGATGGCGAATGTATATTGCCTTGTGGTCTAATTATCTAGTTGAGCACGGCTTTCAGAGCTTGCTTGATGTTTTATCTTCGTGAACTTTGGATTGGGCGACTTTTGTAGTCAAATTGTTGTAAATTAACTTCGCCAAGTTCTGTTTTCTTTATTAAGATCCCTTCTGGACGTGACTCGTTTCTCAATTGTCCTTAATTTAAGAAAACTAAATAAATGACAAAAAGTTGCTTAGTGTAATTTCAGTTCAGATTTTGTTTTATTACAAGCTTTCATTTACTTTCACCTATCCGGTGTCTGTAATGAAATCTTGCAAGTTATATTTGAGCTACTTCCCGGTCTCCGATTAAGCTGAAATTTTGCATGCATGGCATGTGTATATCGCGTGACAATGCAATATTACGATGACATGTAGCTGATCTAATGCTGGAGCTGGAAGGTGACCGTGGCCATAGAAACCCCGCTATAAAACCAAAAAGCTCCATCGAATTTGGAGTCATTTGCTTCGTATTGACGAGTACTAAAAGCTTTAAAAAAGTTTCTTTTAAATAATTTAACTTGCGATTCTATAAAGATACACAATCATATGATACAAAAGCATAGCATTTTTCTTTTACAAGTAGCTACATTCTACAAATACCTTCTAATTTGAGTTTATACAACTAAATGTTTTTACGTTTAAGCACCAACTTGATATATAAAATTATGTTTTTTATGTGATTGGATGATAAAAACAATAAAATCTTTCTCGTCTCGTATCTTTAATGGGAAAAATATCTGTTTCCAAATCCCGGATACACCGCCAGCCCCTGTGTGCCTGTGGCGACTTAAGATTGGCGTTTAGAGGGATCATTATTTTTGAACGAAACAATACAACGGCTGAGACGGAAGGTAAGGAATATGACGACGTCTCCAACCTGTCCGATGCACAAGACACAGCGTTACAGCTAAATGGGGTGGCCAACAAAATTCAACTCTATTTATTTTGAAGACTTAAGTCAAGTCAAAGTCAAAGTATTTATTCACACAAGGCATGGTAAAAATGGTAACAAAATGAGTAGCTGAACAGCACGTCTTACCAACTTGTGGCATGTGAATGTCAGTTTACAATTACATAATTTAAATTTTCGTATTATATTTTGTATTATTATTATATGTCATTTTACTATATTACTATACCTAATAATTATATTACTCTTATATGTTAATTAAATTATTATAATAAAATGTCAGTCATTTTTAATATTATTTATGCTTATAAGTCAAATAATCTGTAACCGAATAAAAACAATTTGTAACTAGCCAATTAAATAAAGTTTTGTTAAAAAGTTTACCGTTAAGTTCTTTGATGCTTTGGGGTAGGTTATTGTAAATTCGAACACTCATGGCATGGCTATTTCGGCTGTACAAATTTGTTTTCATTTGTGGTATCGCTAACTGTCCTACATGTCTATTACTATATTTATACCGATCTTCAAATTTTTCAAAAAGTTCAGCATTGGCTCTAACAAATTTGCATGATTCGAATATATATAAACTAGGCAATGTTAATAATTTGTATTTCTTAAATATTGGAGTAAATGGTGTCCATGGAGGTACATTAAATATGGCACGGATACATTTTTTTTGGGCTATAAATAGACTATTTACTTTTACAGCATTACCCCACAAAACTATTCCGTACCGAAGAAGAGACATAATGTATTCATGGTAGGCCATTATTGCGGTTTCATAATCTGTTATTCTTGATATTTTCCATAAAGCAAATATGAACTTGTTAATTTTATTGTTTAAATGTTCTACATGTGGTTTCCATGAACAATTTTGATTATTTAAACTTATTAAACAGCTTTTATTATTTTTTAATATTCGTATGTGAAAACGAAATAATATAACAAGAAGAAACAAGAGAAACCTGTCCGAAATAAAAATAACGAAGGCGCCGTATTGCAAGGAAGTCAAGAATAGCTTTGGAATATATCAAATACCGGTACCAACATCCAATGACAAAATGGTTATGTTGACTATTTCTCCACAGTCACTAGTACAAGAGGATTCTTGGAATATATTAACCAGCACAAGGGAGTTTCTAGAGGACTCAGTGTCTACTAGTCTGCATGGGTACCTCTATTTTACCTATTTCTGCCACATAGAAATGTTTGAGTTTGAAAAACCATTTTTCTTAAACTTTGTTAAAATACTATATCGGCAAAAACACTTTTTATCACATTTATTCGAATAGAGCTTCCTAGTTCCTCGTAAGCAGAGATCAAAATAGCTTTTTCTTTCTTTTGTCTGATTGTCACTAAATGCAATGTATTCTCATAAGTTTTACTTATTTTCCTATATAGGGCGTTAAAAAGTAGAGTGTCCACCTCGGGAGCAACACATTTTAAGCTCTAGTGACGTACTTTGACTCCCTCGCTGTACTTAGAATTCTACTTTGAATCCCTCGCTGTACTTAGGATTCTACTGTAGAATCCTTCGCTACGCTCTGGATTATAAAAACATTCTCGTCTAATAGTTCTTTGCTCCCTCGGTGAACATTCTAATATTGTTTCGCTATTATTTGTACACATAATGCAATATTAAAATATTAATAACACGAATATTTATCAATTTCACATGTCAATGTCAACATCATTTTGACAGTTGCAAGTAGTTTTGATCATTGTGTATAGATAAAACTAAATAAATAAAAGAATGATCACGTTTATCCTGACGATGATTCGTTAACAACGATTTTTATATATTTTAAATCCCGTAGAAAATATTTGTGTTACTTTTGACAACTTTTGAATGTGACACTTAGTATGTTCGTTTTTATAGTTTTTTTCAACTAAGTAAAGAGATTCTTAACAAAACACATTAAATTATTAAAATTAGATTTCCTTCAAATAGCGTTTTAAAAGCGTTTATTTTTTGTTACTCTTTAATTTTGGATGACCTTTTGTTGTTTCCAAGATAATTTTGGCTTAGAACAATTATCATAGAGACTTTAAAGAACAGCATCGTGATGTTATATAACCTATAGCCTTCCTCGACAAATCGACTATCCAACACACAAAAATATTTTTTCAATTTGAATGAGTAGTGATTAGCGCGTTCAACAAAAAAAAACGAACAAGTAAATAAATATAGATTGTAGAAATTCGTAAAACCATAATTATTTTTACCGGTGATAAAAGTTAGGTCCGTCATTTAAGATTATTGTGAGAAATGGATCTTGAAGCTTTGATCCCACATCATAATTTCGTAATGGGAATCTCATAATAATCTAAGCAATTGGTCATTCGTGTGTAATTCCTTTGCCATTACGACCTTTGAAAAGGAAATCTTGTTTTGGTTTGTCTGTAATACTTATTAACGAGGACATTATAGACTGATATAAGAAAATCTTACTGCATGTACGACAGAAACTGGCTGTATAGTTTTACTTTTGCCTGTCCAAATCGCACGAATATTACCACTCTTACTGCGTGAGTTTAATTTACGAAAATTGACGAATAATTTCACGATACGATAAAAATTCGTAGAAATACGAGTATATCAAAGCCACGCAAATTAAAAAAATATTTTTGTGTTGGATAGTCCATTTATCGAGGAAGGCTAACAAAGCCTATAGCCTAAGTAATAACATTATGCTACGACTAAAAGGAGCTGAGCATCAATGAAAAATGTTGCAAAAACGGGAAAAAAATTTACGACATGTTGTTATTTTCTGACATTCACGCGAACGAAATCACAGCTAGTGTCCTACATAAACTCCACATAACACCCACACACCCACCTTAATATCATAAAAAAAAACTTACAGTAAGCGACAGTTTGGTGGCATTGATGATTATGATTATTTACGAATATCAATTTAAAAATTAATAACTAAATAAAGAAAAAAAATCATCACAGGCTAGGGTCGAACCCGCGCCTTCAACATTTCACCGAGAATCATCTAATCTAGTGGGTAATATTCAAAATTACTTCCGATTGAGCAATACATGGCGATTTATTACCTGCAACTACAAATCACAGTAACATTAAATAATGTAAGGTGTCTTGAAACTGGTCAAAAAAGGCCACTGATAGAGACAGATGGGAACGTTCAGGAATTGGCAATAGCCGCTCGAGCGATAGTTCTCCAAAGAGAATCCTCTAGGGGGAAAAATTAGATTTGCGAAACTGAAACGTGCCCGCCTCCCGCGGAGCTCGGGCGGGCCGAATTACCGTCGGCCGGGTGTGCGTGAGAACTCTCTCCATGTAAAAATAAGGAAGATACGTGTTAATTTACATTTAGCCTTGTTCCAAATTCGAAAATTCTTGTATGTTACGAAAAATTAATTTTGAATTAAAGCACATAGATTTGAAGACTATGAAATTGCAATAAGATTTAGACAGAAAACAAAGTTAGTCGAAGAGTTAAAAAACAATTCCGAATTAGCTGCTTCGCTACAATGTTATAAATAATTATTATATACTAATGTGCTCGGAGTTTTCTTATGCTATCGAGTTAAACTTGAGAAAACGTGTAGAAAAATCTTGAACAGCAATTGTTCGAATAATTAAAAGGGTTACCTATCATAAGATCGAAAAGTTTTTGGCCGAATTTCATTCAACAGAAAACTTTTCCACCTTTTTCGTTTCGTCTTTTTTATTTCGTTGAAACCTCGTTTGCCATTGTATCGGTTGACCTATTATCAATTCAGCATGCAGTTTGATGCTCTGTGTGTGGTCACAATGTCTAACCTTTTTTTTATTTATTTATTATTTTATTTTATTTTATTTATTTATTTATATATTTATATCCTAACAATTTTCACAAAACAACAAAAAACCTCGTTCAGGTTTGTCCAGTTGCTAGGGTCCTCGAATTTTATTAATAATGTTTATAGTGCACTTCGCAGTGCGCATTCCGCCTCGCGCTTGCATCGCTACGTCACAAACCGGCTCCGACCCAAGTCGCAGCGATGCAAGCGGCCTGCATACAGGATGCTCCGCTTACTGCATTTTATTAATGAAATGGCTAAATAATATTTTTTTTATATTATGTGGTGTCAGTTTATCCATAAATTCGATTGGCAATTGATTAACG
Source organism: Schoenobius gigantellus (assembly GCA_963935595.1). Lineage (NCBI taxonomy): Eukaryota > Metazoa > Arthropoda > Insecta > Lepidoptera > Crambidae > Schoenobius > Schoenobius gigantellus. The sequence continues at coordinate 32,391,671 of OZ012548.1, forward strand.
TAACACGGGATAAGATAAACGGAGGTACGTTGTCCATAAAAATTATTTGTTCTGGGAACAAATAATTTCCTTTTCAACATATTACGCGTTGTTATTTTTCCTGTTAGTTTGTGTTGAATTTCGGTTCTGAAATATTGTTCACATAGCATGAGATATATTACTTTAGTTTGTACAGGTAAAACATCACAGTGTTTGAACAGTCCAAAGGGATTGTCTTTAAATTTTTCTTTAATGTGGGGAGGTACGATAAGTTTTAGCAATCTGTATTGGAGTTTGAATATCTGGTCTAAGTATGTTTTAAATGTACGACCGTAACTGCTTAAACCATAACCAACTATGCTCTCAACTAATGCTTTATACATGGTAAGCAGTACTGAAAATGGTACGCGATTTTTAATTATATAAAAGTTTGCCAGTATGGCACGCAGTTTACCACAAATTTTATCGATTTGCTTAGACCAATTGAACCTATTATCAATAACAAGTCCTAGATAAGTCTGCTCAGTAACTTGTTTCAGCTGTTGCTTGTTTTAGGCGGGGGAATCTCTACACTGTTCAGCAAGGAGCTGAAAGCTGACAAGGTCGCCCCAAGTATATGCCATTGGACTCGGGTATAAACCCCATACCTGGCTAAACCACCCTCCAGCAACTTCTACCTCCGTAGAGACACAATCTGGATTGGCGTTAGCCATTCCCCAAGTGCAACGCAATGTCTAACCTAACCTACAGTGATATCCCATAACTTTTTCTCCTTGTAGAGACGTATGCAAGAAACACTTACCTAAAATCTTCCTTACTTATAACCTCCGTAACCGAACCAGCCAAGTATTAACCTAATAATTTTCGGTAAAATGTTGTTTTGGTGAAACGAAAATATGTCAATATAATCTGACAATTGAAAAAAGTTCAAAAGACACTTCGGTCAATAGTTAAAAAACTATTTTGAAAATCGGTGAAACGTAGTTCGATTAAATGATACTCATGTCAAATGATACTGAACTTACCATCAGGCGAGTTGGTGGTAAAACGCTATTGCGAATAAAAAAATGATATTTCGATGGTCTAAAAATATGGCAAACAATACATAATTATGGTAAAAAAGACGTCGGTCAAACGTTTTCGGTCAAATGTAAATCGGACAAGAAAATTTCAGACAAGTAATAGGTCCCCAATTGAAGGATGACAGATCTAAATACACAATAGCGAAGTGTACCGTCATCTTCCATACAAAGTTACCGTTATTATTTTTTTATTTATAAAAAGATTTTCCTTTTGTTTTTCTCTTTAAACCACCTAGGTATTAAAGTGAACAAAAGATAAATATTCAAATCGGTCAAGTTGGTTTTTGAGCTTAAGCGAGACTGAGAAGAACGGCGTCTCATTTTTAGGGTTCCGTAGCCAAATGGCAAAAAACGGGACCCTTATAGATTCGTCATGTCTTTTTTGAGATTTTTTCGAAATTATAAGAACTATACTGTTAAAACTTGGTAAGTAGATGTATCATGTGAACCGCATTAAGATTTTCATACAAAAATAGAAAAAAAGCAATAAATTTTGGGGGTACCCCGTACTTAGAACTGAAACTCAAAAAAAAATTTTCATCAAACTCATACGTGTGGGTATCTATGGATAGGTCTTCAAAAATGATATTGAGCTTTCTAATATCATTTTTTTCTTAACTGAATAGTTTGCGCGAGAGACACTTCCAAAGTGGTAAAATGTGTGTCCCCCCCTGTAACTTATAAAATAAGAGAATGATAAAACTAAAAAAAATATATGATGTACATTACCATGCAAACTTCCACCAAAAATTGGTTTGAACGAGATCTAGTATGTAGTTTTTTTAATACGTCATAAATCGTACGGAACCCTTCATGGGCGAGTCCAACTCGCACTTGGCCGGTTTTTTTAAATAAGAAGAAAATATATAGATTGGTATTTTTTTTATTTGCAATGGAGTGTACAATAATAATAATGGCCTGATCATATTCCTACTTTTTTCAACTATTCCTCTTCACAGAGCGTCTTCACTATCTACAAAGACGTTTCGGGCTAGAAAAGTTCGAGGGCGTTTGGCGTACGATCACGATAGCGCGCCCCGGGCCTATCCGGCAGCCGTCACAGTTCCGTTTTTATCTCCTTATGCTAATCGAAAACTGTGCTTCAGGTTAGCTCAGTTTCTTGCAAGTGGTTGTACAGACTTAGGAATGTTTGTGGTGAATAGTTAATTAACAGTAGTATGTACTAATCTTACAACTACATATTAATTAGGTACGTATGATTGGAATATTATGGCTGTGACGGTGGTAAGTCATATATAATTGAAATAGAAATCATCATCATCATATTATAGCCCATGGGTCTTCTTAGCTAGGCACGAGGCTCTATTTCGACGAGGAGAATTTACCAACTACATCACGCAGGCCAGACGGATTGCTGGAGGTTTTTGTTAAGACTTTCATCTCTGCAAAAATATAATTGAGGTCACACCATATTTGGCATTAATGACATCCAGATGAAGAAAAAAAAATGTATCCTTCTTGTCTTACGGCAAGTCGACGCATTCGTAACAGCATGTGTGACTGTGCTTTTTTGTAACTAGAGACAAAATGACAATTTCATCGATCGGGTCAAATCATGCAAATTTATCAGTTTCCCACCACCACCATTCGGCCTTGACACCACTTATTCCATATTTTGCAAAACATGTCCTGGTTTCTATAAGATCACAACATCGCATTATATAAGGTTAGATAGAAAGAACTACTTCTCAAAAGAAAAAAAATAAATGTACTCTCTATAGAATTCCCCCCAATTACATACAACCTCATCTAATGTATAAGTATGTATTAGTCATCTTCGTACCTATCGTCATCTCATACTTCCGTAGTTATTAACCAGATTTGATGTAGGTATTTGGAATTCTCTGTGATAGTGCTAAGTAACATATCATATTATACATGGTATGTCAATTAGAGATTAAATCTAATCGTTGCGTATATATCTCTACAAAAATGTTAAAAGGCAACTCCTAGACTGTACGCACACTGAAACCACTCTCAGGTATAGGAAATGAAAACTACCTTCACACACATTTCAACTATCCGCATCTACGGCCTTAAGCTACTAGGGGCGTTGGTGATAGAAACAGCAACATTTCCGATTGTAAAACTTGAACCATTTTCCATTGACTAACATTTGGTTGGGGGCGTATAGATGAGAATCTGCAAGTTTTGCATAACTATCGATAGATTCCTGTGACTCAGAACACAAATGGTCGCCCATATGAGGTGTCCCAATTTCTTGATGTCCTGGTGATTGTGAATTTTAGACGATTTTGTTTTTACTCAAAAATGCATGTAATGTGGTCATTATTTTGACAACCTTGTTTGAGCAAAGTCGACCTTGCCGTTAAATATTCATAATAGGCTAGATGACTAAAAATTTTTTTTTTGCTTTAATAGAAGCTCATTCATATAATAAACAGAAAGAAAAAAACGGTTTTCGAATAACTATAAAAACAACCAAGATATAAGGTATTAAAGATTTTTCTCCATCTCTTTCTAGCAAAACGGCAATTTACATGGAGTTTATATGGCCGTACTCAACAATGACGTCACGGTTGATGTCGGATCTCTCTGTCTAATCGCCTTCAAATTAACAACTTAAAATGCTTGTATCTAATGTATTTCTAAGCCGATTTTAATTCTAATTTCACTGGATTGCATCTTTTTTGCCATGGTATTTTAATATTTAATGACGAGACGTTAAAATTAGAATTCAGTCAGCATCCCAATCGTCATTTTAATTAAATTTCTAGTTAATTAATATATTTTTTATTTAAATTACTTGCTGGTTTTATTTATATTAGGTACTTGCATTTTTGAGTAAAGCACTATACAAGAATTGGCCTACAATGACTGCTTCGCTGGTCACGCTATGATTGCCTCGAGCTAGCCTAGCTACGCTCTAGGCCTTCCAGCTTGGCCATCATTGCAGCCCTCGCTGTCCTCACTGTAAAGGCCTCGACCTACGGTCTCGGCCTTTATCTCAGCTCGTCCATCAAGTACTGCACGCTGACCGCGCGGTGTCGGCCTGGAGCTGCGCTGTCGGCCATCATCAGCGCGACCAGCAAAGTAGTCATTATAGACCGGCCTCTCTCTAGGCCTTCCAGCTTGGCCATCATTGCAGCCCTCGCTGTCCTCACTGTAAAGGTCTCGACCTACGTTCTCGGCCTTTATCTCAGCTCGTCCATCAAGTGCTGCACGCTGACCGCGCGGTGTCGGCCTGGAGCTGCGCTGTCGGCCATCATCAGCGCGACCAGCAAAGTAGTTATTATAGACCGCGGCAGTAATGTACTATAATTCAATGAACACTCGTATGTTTCAACTCAAGCCCCATAACTTTATGGTAATATATCGGTGCACAGAAAGGAGAAGGTACGAGGAAGGTTATTAGCGAATAAACACAATCTCACACCCCAACATGTGGACTGTAGTCCAGAATATAGCAAAATAGGTTTATTCGCTTGATAAAAATGTCCACCTAACTGACATTCGGCCACGGTTAACTCCGGAATGGCCAAAGTATACCTTTTTTAAATTAAAATCCATAGAATAAAGCCGGTTACATAATTGTGGGGAAGTCCGGATGAGCTCGCTTCCATCTTTGAACTTATCATCACTTACAAACAGGTGTGATAAAAACTAAGAGCTTTTCTGTTGTGTAAAAAAAAATAATTATATAAGATTGCATCAAATTCTAATATAATGTCCTCCTAACCGATATTCGGTGACTGCGTAAACGCAAGTGGACTCGCTGTTCCTTCACTCGCATAGTCCGATCAGACTCGACCGGTCAGGCACCTGACCCAGTGTTAAACATGCCTTCCGAAACAAGGAGGAGATCGATGTTTTCATATTTTGGTCACCCATCTCAGGACTGACAACAGACGACGTTGCTTTAACTTAATTATAAAACACCTTTGTATTGGGGATTGATTATAAAGTTTGACAATACCTCGTGCGTAGCTAGGCTGGCTCGTACTTGGGCTATTTCGCAATATTTTCGTGTTTTTTTCACATTTCATTCTCTAACCTCTATTTTCCATCAAAATATAATTTCACCGATCTGGAAAGGGAAATAAAGAATGCAAGTTTGTCTGAATTCTGTTAAGATTGCCCGCTTTAACAAGATTTGAATCATCACATATAATACTGTTTAGTTATATGAAATAAGCATTCTCTGCTTAATATGGACGTTATGAAAGTTTGAAGCTTGCTGAGAAATGTTCCATGACTTATAACTAATTCTTGATTAACAAGTTTGATATTGATGTGTTCACAAACTAATCTGGCACGAATAGTTTCGGCTCACGGCTTCATTGATCTAAGTGAATCTAGCAACTTGTGAATTTTCCAGTAATCACGATAAGTGATTTTTGTTGTAGAACATAAATAATACTATTGATAATATTCCTACATAGATAAACCACATCTATAGGTACCTTTAAAATTTCCATTTAAGATAGCGACAGCTCTTTTGTCTTTATTTTAATGCGCCTAGAAGAAATTCAAAATTTTTCTCATGTTACTCAAAATTTCGCAATTTCTGGAGCTGAAAATCGATCGTTGAATGACCTGTATAAGATTATGCAACAATTTATTTTGAAGCGTTTAGCAAAAACATCACATTAATTTACCAAGAAATTTTAAACCTTTCGTTCGTTCTACCTTTAATGGTCTCCTCAAATGCCCCGCCCACAAATCTGATATCATACACTCTTCTTTCTTAATCCAGTCAATCTTGTTATGGAATGTTCTCCCACTTGACGTCAGAAAGTCATCAAGCAAACTAAGTTTTAAAAAGAAATTACGAAAGCTGTACCATGAGAATCTTTTTACTTCTGTTGATTAAGGATATGCAGATTATCTTCGAAATATCATTTCGAATGTCACTTTCGTTTTATAGTTTTGTAAATTAATAGTAGGCACATATATATTAGTTTATTTTATTTATAATATTTATGTATTAGTATATTATGTATATAGCATTATATATATACCATTATTCAGTATTGTTTTTACCATTAAAGTACTACATCTACTTTCTTTTCTCTGCACCACCCAAAGGTTGACTGGCAGATAATGCCTTTGGCATTAAGTCCGCCTCTGTACACAAATTGTACTGGAAGTTTTAAATAAATAAATAAATAAATTCATGTTCATAACAATATATGAGTAATATAAATAGTATATTATTAGTTTATGTAGTTTATAATTATGTATTTAAGTTGTATATATATAATGTGTAATTAAATCTTCGCAAAACTCCCGTAAAAGTCAATATTATATTTTTTCCTATCGTAGGTCTGCTGGTAGAAATTTCTTCGGAAATAAGCGGAACCTATGTACCACATTAGTTACGTTTCATTGGTTTGTAATGTTTCTGTACATAAAAAAAAACAAGAAATGCTAGACTACGTTCACAATTTCACACACGCTCAATGAAATAAACCGAAATATTAGCACGGACGAGAAGTGCTCCACTAAAATCTTCCGAGGGATGATTTCATTTCCTAAGAATAACGTGATTCGCTCGCAACATGCTCGTGCCGCACCCCGAAAGACGGAGGCCTGTTTATATAGAAATACATTATTTTCCGTCGGGATAAAATGGAATTTGTTTTGTTACTATGGTATAATAAGGGAATATTTGGATTTAGGTAGTTCAGCATTTCGATGTGCGAGCATAATTATTATTTATTACAACATACCTACATACAAATTATGGACTGAACTATTTATACAGGGTAATGTGTGAAAATTTTTCACATTTTTACAGTTAAGAAACTTAGCGATCTGGTGATTTCACCATATTATCTAACATTAACATGTGATAAAAGGCCCTGTGCATTACTTCAACTTTATCATAAACTAGCTGTGCCCGCGAACTTCGTTTCGCCTTACGATAGATTTCCCGTCATATTTTTCCTGTGGTATTCATTTTTTCCGTGGGAAATATACGTAGCCTATGTTACTCACGAAGGATGTAGCTTTCTAATGGTGGAAGAATTTTTAAAATCGGCCCAGTAGTTATCGAATTTTCCCATAGGAAAGAAATATTTTCCCGCGGTAAAAATTATAATATAGCCTATAACCGAGTTTCTCAATTCGAACCAGTAGTTTCTGAGATTTGCGCTTACCAACACATTTTGCGATTCATTTTTATATATAAGATGATCACGCTCATCAGTGCATCTTATGGAATTTTATTGTAACTTGTAGAATTACAATAAAATATATTCACTTCTTGTGAATAGTTTAGTCTAACAAAAGGACGAGGATGTAGTGGTGAGCCGGCGACAGCGGTTCTCGAACAAATCGCTTTGTAAACCATTCTAACATCTTTCAGTGTTCTGTTCTGTGGGCCTTGTCGTGATCGCTCAGAGCAGTGGTTCTAAACCTTTTAATGTTGAGGGACCATATCTATCCAGCCATTGACCACCAACTGTTTGCACCAATATACAGTAAATGTATGAAGGGACGGGAGAGGATAGAACAACTATTTTTCGGATGTTGACGCGGAACACTTTGGGTGCTAACAGGGACAGCCAGTCGTTCTTAACCGGTGGTCCTCGGACCACTAGTGTTAAGAACGATTGGCTTAGAGCTTGTGAAAAACAATATTGTATCAGACACGTATCTATTGCAGGTATGGCGCCATCTCGCTCTCTCTATTGTTAAAATACAGTTTTAAGTGATCACAGTACATATGGGGATAGAGCTTTTCATCGAATTGTTTATTTATGTAGCAAGAACAATTCTTTTTCACCTCAGGAGTAAATCCGACGCCCAAATGATAACCTTTTATAAGTTCAAGGTTAATTCTCAGTTACATCACATATTATTGGAGACTTAAACTAGAAAACATAAAATTTGTACAATTGCTGGTATTGCCTTTTTTGTAAAAGTTAACATGTGTGACGTTAGACTGCAAATATGGCCACAGTTCAGCATGTGGTTTGATTATTATGTATGTATATACTCAAATCGCTGTTATTCTGCTGCAAACCCTAGGGGTAAATCTGATCCCAAAATACAACATAAAAAAAGAAAAAATCAAGAAGAGATGACTCATCAAAACTTGACCTATATACGCTTTCACATAGGTTAACATACACATGTAGACACCCAATATTCACACGTATACATATTTGCACGAAATACTTGTACATATAGTAGTTCACAATATATGAAATTATTTACATTGTTCACAATCATATGAAAAGGTTATAGTTTTACCTACGATTAGGTTTATGAATCCATTATTGCTTAAAAATCGCATAAGTATTGGTAGAACGTTATTTAATCTATAGAACAAATTAAATTTGAGAACCAGAGAAAAGTATCAGCGTTGCTTCTCAGTGTTAACATTCTCTTTATAAATATCGGAAGCGAAGGGCTGCGGTCCGACGCGCGTGGATGTCGACCCAAAATACAGTCTTTAATGTAATCTTGTTAAAGGAATCTCTATTTTCTGGACACATCGACCAAAAAGGTGGGACGGTTATTGAATGGGCCGGTATTATTCGCACATTATATTTTCGGAACAATGATCCTCTATACGCTTTAACTGTTTTGGAGAAATTATCTTTTTAAAACTTATTATCTTCTTAGGACATTTCAGTGGCAACAAAAAATCTTTTTCACTTCTCATGCTCATCACCAACTGCCCTAAGCACTGAGGAAGGGCTAGCTTGGTCTGACCCTTACTTCAGATAACTAACTAACTTCGGTTGGTAACTAGAACTATAATTTTTAATGAAACTTTATATTCATTATATTACTAATTACGTGATCATATTCGTATGTGTTACGGCGGCGTTCATAATAGCAGTAATGGATGTTGTTTCTTTCAAAAATGACAGTTCTAGTTAGCAACCGAAGTTAGAGATAGGTCTGCTGGTCGCCCGTCTGGTTGGTCACAAACGAGTAAACCTGACGACAAATAACCCCTTCCTCAACTAATTTTTTTGTTGTTTATACAGCTGTGCCTGTCTCCTGGGGTATACTTGTTGTTAAATCTACAAATAATCCAATCTATAATAGCCTCTTAATCCTTATAATGCCTGAAGTACATATATAGCGTGGCAAAGGCTTTTTAGTGTCGTATCAGCCGAGAAATGGACATAGCCGGCCTCAAGATCTGCAAACTGGTACCCACATCCAGAGGCTTCTCGCGACCTTCTTTAAATCATCCATCCATATTGGGAAGGGTCTACGAACTTTGTATAGATTTTAAATTTTTTCATTAAACATAAAAAAATAAGCTACGAGTACTATTCTGCTATTCCACATACCAAAATACTTGCCATGGCTACGCCATCCAGACCAATTTTTAAATGAATCAAAGGAGGTTCTCATTTCAACCATGTTTAAGTTTTTTCTTCAGATCATTCTGAAAGTCAAGATCGAAACTCGTTTCAATCTTCGACCTCACCATCGGGTAAGGTGAAGGGCAAGAAATGCCCTATCGTATCAATATATATATATATATATATATATATCGTATCTATATAAAAATCTCGCGTCACGATATTTGTCCGGGATAACCTTAACCAACTTTAATGAAATCTGACTTCCTATATGTCATTGTGTCCAATTTAAAAGACAGGATAGTTTTCATCTCGACTAGTGACCTCAAAATTTATTGTTGTAAACTAAATAGTTTGTATTAGTAAGTTTCATAAGTTTCTAACAGATGGCGTTGTAAGTTAAACATTTGGTTATCTAGGTTGGGTAAGCATTCAATAGATGCCGCTGTGTTTCAGTTTCTTTATGCTACAGTCTTTTCCACTAGGATGTTAGCTCGTTGATCTCCCTTATCTATACTATAATCTATACTAATATAATAAAGAGGAAAGATTTGATTGTTTGTTTGTTTGTATTGAATAGGCTTCGAAACTACTGAACCGATTTTGATGAAAGTTGATATAGGGATAGTTCGAGACCAGGGGAAGGACATAGGGTAATTTTCCTACGGGAAGAAAATCCCACGGTAAAACAAAAATAACTCGGGCGAAGTCGCGAGCGGAAAGCTAGTGTAAATATAAAAATGAATATGAATAATAATCTCAATCTTCTTTTAACCACAGCTACGTTCGGAACAAAACATTATTCCTAATCAGATCATGTATATTCATAACGTGAATCAACGGTTAGTTTGGAAACAACTAATTACCACAAAGCGCCATTTGCGTAGCAGAGCCAAGTTATCCATGGCGCAGCTTATGATCATATGCACAGACATGAAACTATATAGAGAGCGCGTAGCTTCTTAAGGTATTTAGCGTGTCAAAGGAAAAACAATGCGCCACTTTCAGCCTGATAATGTTCGCGCTACCACTACTGACGGCCACTGTTATCAGCACTGGCCGTCAACCGAAATTTAGAAAAACACGTAATTTTATCGCATTGAACTCGAGCAAAAACTTAAAAAAAAGCATACGCATCGAATTGAGAACCTCCTCCTTTTATGAAGTCGGTTAAAAAAGAGACTGAAATAACGTTGACTTTTTGCTGTATCGAGCCCTATTGTGACTTCATATTCGATAAAGCATACCGATAGTGTCATTCAGTGGTTATACAGAGGAAGGGGTCGACGCTTTCTAGTTAAATTCATGTCTGCAATCATATGTAAATTTTGGTTCCAACCGCATTTGCTGCGAATTCTATGAAAAGCTGTATTATTGGCCCGATACAAAAACGCTTTTAAAGTTGATTAATAATATGTCGTTAAACGCTTTTGGGTTGAATTTTAGCTCTTTTATTTAACCGTAAAATATAAAACGAAATATATTTTCATCGTAAAATAAATATGACTCCAAATAGAACGTTCAATTTACACGAGAATTTTATATTCAAAAGCTTTTTCATTTCACCTGTTGTTATGAATATGTTTTTTTTGTATGTATGTATTTCGATCTCTGAAAAGCTTACGTTGGCGTTTTTTAGATTCTAGTGTAATTAATGAAAAGTCTGGAGTGGCGGTGTGGACTCGGCACTTGCCTTCCAAACGGGAGGTCTGGGGTTCGAGACCGCCATGTACCAATGTGTTTTTTGTATTTCGAATTTCATATGTACATTTGTCTGACGCTCCTACGGTGAAGGAAAACATTGTGAGACAACCTGCATACATCTGCCAAGAAATTCAATGGTACATGTGAAGTCGACCAATCCGCACTGGGCTAGCCTGGTTGACTAAGGCCTAATCACCCTAATATAGGGTAGGCTCGAGCCCCTCGGTGGGGACGTATATGAGCTGTGATGATGATGATGATTTACTCTTGGATCTTAAATCACAAATAATTCTCATCCTCACATTTTAATATAATAATATTATGTATAAAGATTTAGACATTTGTTTCAACAACATTACTTGGGTATGTCATTGTGGACTTGATGACCGATCTATTTATAATGATGATGCTGAAAAGACGCAGCAACTAAATAAATTAGGCAATCATAAAGCACATAAAATTGGACTAAAACGGAGTTAAATACAAAAAAAAATGTGTATACGAAGAAGGAAAAATCCAAAAAATCTATTAAGATAAAACATTCCGTTTTTAAGGCGTACAAGTTTTATGGTTTGTAAAATATTGAGGGCATAAATAAAGCAGCTGTCCTTTATAACAGCACGTCCGCCACCTACAGCCGTATTTTATCTCGGATTCTCTTATACCGTGAAAATAAAAAATGGATATAAAATCGCTAACGTGTACTGTTTTGTGGTGCCGTGTTGTATGGGGGAATTGTGATTGTTGCTAGCCAGGTGAGTTGAGAATATGACATTTTCTGAATGATAATATTAATGATTACGTCAAATATCAAGCTTATACTTTTTTGGTAAATAAATGTAAGTTCAATAGAATAAAAATTTATGCTTGTTTTCCCGGAGGTAAAGCAGGTGATGATTTAAATATTCGTCCTCATCTTCCAGGGTATTATAAGAAGCATGCCATAATATCATCATCATCAACAGCTCATATATGTCCCCACCGAGGGGCTCGAGCCTACCCTAAACTATGGGCGATTAGGCCTTAGTCAACCACGCTGGCCAAGTGCGGTTTGGTCGACTTCACACACAACCTGTAAAGAAATTCTTTCTTCACAGGCGTGTGCAGGTTTCCTCACGATGTTTTCCTTCACCGTAAAAGCGTCGAATAAACGTACATATGAATTCAACATTTGAAAACACATTGGTACGTGGCGGGGTTCGAACCGCTACCTCCCGATTTGAAGGCGACAGCCTTACGCACTACGCCATCGACGCTTTTTTTATATATAAAATATATTATAAGCGTATTTTTAAGCTAAAGGAGCGCTTTATACTCGACAACAGTACTTGAATATTGGAATAAGTAATAGCAGAATAAGTAAGTTTAATACCTTACCTTATTTTACCAGAATGAGACTCTGTACCAGGGTCGCCTGCTTGGGTACCTTCATCTTACCTATATTTGTGAACCATAGAGTTAAGTAAATTTAAAAAGCAACGTATTTTTTTGTTGGTTGTATTTCTTTTATTAAATCTAATCCATATTTATTGTTAGTAGAATCATTCTGAACAATCTAAATTCAGGTTTTGCGCAATGTATTACCACGTTATATACATTAAAAAAAACTAAACACGACATTGTAGCTCATGCTGGGTGCAGCTATATGTAAATAAAATACCTATGCTACACAATTACTAAGCTAGACTGCTTCCTGTATACATATAGACATAATATTGTCTCCAGTGATTCATCCTAAGAAAATACATACGAGCCATTCACGCGGGATTCCGATTCCATTTTTGCGTCAGATTTTTGTCCACAATTTGATACAGTCGTCTGTCTTGATTTTTTCTTCGCTTGGAATGGCAATGTTTTTACTGAAAGCGAATAGGTTAGAACGATACTTACCTTATACACTTCTGGACACATCTATTGGCCCACCTTGCATTTTCAGTTTCGTTTAGTCCTAGCTAAAAATGTATATTAGGTCGAGCAAAAAGTTTTTATGCAGTTTTGAACCTGGCACATTCATAATTTTATTCAAGTCTTTTTTTGAATTTCGAACACAGAATTTAAAGAAACAAAAGACAATTTGGAGCCTGTTCGTTGATATCAAACAATCAAATACTAAGAAAACTTGATTTTATTGGTTTACTTGGATTTAATTCTTGAAAGTGTGATTTATGTTTGGTTTTGCAACAAACATTACTTATTCTTAACATTAAGGTGAGGTTCTATCAATAATCTATGGATACTTCGCCTGAAGTTGCCGCCCAAGCTGTGGCACTTATCCAGGCCGGACACAGCCAAAGAAATGTGAGTGCTCAACTTAATTTAAGTCCGAAATGCTTATCGGAGGTACCTATAGACTGACGGCTTTGTTCGTCGCCAAGGAAGGCCACGATCTCGGGTCTCAACTAAAAGGCAGGATCGATTCATCGTAACGACCAGCTTGAGAAATCGTCACCTTACCTCCATTGAGATACAAAACCAACTTCGCGACTTCCACGGAGTATCTGTGAGCGCTCGAACTGTTCGGAGAAGGTTAAAAGAACGCGATATGGTACCACACAAGCCAGCTAATGGACCCAAACTAACGCGAGCCCACCGAACAGCGCGTCTTCATTTCGCGCGCACTCATTTAAATTGGACTCAGCAGCATTGGAGCCGTGTACTCTTTTCTGATGAGTGTAAAATTGCGTTACATGGCAATGATGGAAGGAAGAAGGTCGTAAGGGAGAGCGTTTAGCACAATGCTGCTTTGAAGAGAGGGTTGCTTATGGCGGTGGCTCATGGACTGTCTGGGGCGGTATATCCGCGAGCGGCAAAACTCAACTTGAGGTTGATACGGGACCACGGCTGCCAACATTAAATGCTGAAAGGTACATTCGTGAGTGCTTAGAACCTCACGTGATGCCATACGTGGACCATGTAGGCCCAAATTTCCTTTTTATGCATGATAATGCAAGAGCCCATACGGCCGACATCGTCAGGGAATATCTTCGGGATGTGAACATCACAGTTATGGACTGGCCAGCCAGAAGCCCAGACATGAACCCGATTGAGCACATGTGGGACGAGCCAAAAATACGTTAGGGCTCGTCAGCCAATTGCCCAGACGATGCAGGACTTGAAAACTGCCATAGAAGAGGAATGGGAGATGATCCCTCAAAATTTTATAGAGCGGTTGATAAACTCTATGCCTAATCGTATGAGAGCTAGCGTAGATGCCCATGGAGGCAACACGCGTTATTAAATTAAACCTTTATTTGATAAAACATGTTTTTTATTCAAAAATCAACTGCCTTCATCAAGGCGCATACCCGACTTGTTAGGCGTAACTCCATGTCGTGTGGTATTCTGAATTCAAATTTAAAACAATACGATCGAAAAAGATGGTAAAATGTATCAGGTTTAAAACTGCATCAATTGTTTTTGTTCAATCTAGCAATCATATTTAGGTAGGGGCCATCGAAACCTAAACTCTAAGGTGGGCCAATAGATGTGTCCAGAAGTGTATGTATAATGGAATCTAGTCTTACTCAGTGCATAGCCCGGTCTGGGTTTGATTTCATATTAAATAAAACAAGTATGACAGAGAAAAGGTATATAGTAAACGTAAGTACTGAGTTTTGATTTATCATTATAAGTCATCCTCTCTCCTACTTCTGCTGTGCCCGACAGGGTCCATAATGTACATAATTTATTGGTAATACCTGAGAATACTATTGTGGAAAGCAAAAGAAATGAAATGAAATTTTCTTACGGCTGATATATACATTGTATATGGTGATGGGTACAAATGAAAATATACATGTTATCAGTCATAATACCCATGCTGTTAGGCATAGCCCATCTTCTACAGGCTTACTGTCTACGTTAGAGCGGAGTGGCTTTATGGGTCGTTTTCCCGCTCACTCTCCGCTGCCTCCTCCCGCAATATCAGTACCTCGCAGAAGGAGCCTCCCATTCTCTCTTACCAGCCATCATCTTACTAATAACACCTATAATAACGACTGATACCGAGAGGTCACCGCCGCCCAACGCCATGCGTAGCTCGCGAGGTTATTGGAATCGCCAAGCAGTCTTATGATATGTGCTCAGCTGTAGCGTCGCAGTGGTGACATTGTCACAACGTAGACCCTCCGCGATGGGAAAAGCGAAAACTTGACACTTGAACATTGAAATATAGTGCTTGAGAAAATGTATTGTGAAATAATTTCAAGTCCAACGCCTCAATATTACGGGAACTCTACAATGTAGGCTACATCAAATGGCGTCTATCAACAACAGTACAGACCACAGACCACAGATAATATAATACTACAGTGGTACAGACACATATTTTAAAATTCTTCGGTCACGTTGTGCGTCGACATGATAGTTTAATTGACCGACTCGTATAGGCTCTCCTATACGAGTCGGTCAATTACTTATCTACTGAGGAATTATGATACCTAGTAGAAGATCTATACGATGAACCAACCAAATGCAGTCCCTTGCATAAGAGTTCCAGAATAACATAAAACAGGGAATGATACCAACAGGTTGTAAAGTGCATAACATCCGTCCCAAACGACACTGAGTGACGACCGCGACAGCTCTGCCAAAAGCGTTTGGGCTGAGAGGAAAAAGTGTATGGGACACTCCTTGTAGAGAGCATGGCATACCTACTAAACCAATATCAACATACATTATCCATAGTGCTAATCTTAAATGTGTTATTACATATGTCTTGATAGTATTTCAATTAACTGCTTTTGTCAATTTTATGTGCTTTTCGCTTAGAGCATTAAAAGCTTTTCATGATACAATTTATTCGTACTATAATTTTTTGATAAATCAATAGTGACAGATGTTGAAATTAGTTATCGGTTAACCAACAATAACTGACTCAAAAAATAATGCTATTGAAGCGTTATTGAGATACCATTAATGCAGTAATGCTAGCAGAATAAGACCCCTGGTATTCGGGAACACGCAACATTTCAGAGCTCTCCAGCTCTGCCTGCCTTGCCCTACGGCGACGGCTTACCACATAACAAGCAGTAAAAATAACACGCTGGTCACGCCTTTTTTTCTCGGGGGGAAATGCGCAACCACACCGTACCCGCCGTTGGCTAGACGGCAAGCGTGTGTGGGGGGCTCTCTCGGCAGAGTGCCAGGCTTATCCACAAATCCCCCCCCCCCCCCCGTGTTTTCCCTGACCTAATGGGCGCGCTAGGTAAGGTCTACACTGCGACTCCACCACCCACACGCTCGGGCAAGCCCGACCAACTGGTCAGGCTATCGCCAAGGGGGGATTGCCCGAGAGTACCAGGGCAATCCCCAGACGGAGGGCCTTACGGAAGCGTGCATGGGGTCAACCGTGCACGCAGGCCTCCACAGCAGGGTCATTAGACTAGCATCGCTTGTGCGAATGCCCCCTTCGCCTGCCTGTCCATCTACGGCGGATGGAAGCGGCTTGAGGATCATTCTCCCGCTCCCTCTCCGCGGCCTCCTTCTGCGAGATGACGTCCTTGCAAAAGGTGGAGACAGCCCCCCATTCCGTCTCGCCCCGGGCGCTGGTCACACCAAGGGCGCTCATGAAAGCTGGGCTGTATAGATCTTCTACCATCCATGAACTAGTGACCTGGGGTTTTAGGTCGGTAATGCGACTGCGATTGTAGTCGCAAATTCAATTAGTATATCAAATGGATCGATTCCCACTGAAAACGAAAAACAGTTTTAGACGATAATAAATTTTATTTATCTGTTAATCTCTAATAATCCTTTATAATAACGACATATGAAACTGACCGTTTTGTGGTCAAAATGTAAGCAACCGTACATGATAACAGTGTTAGAAGCCAATCGTTAAATTCCGGAGTAAAACTGAGTTGAGCTCCCGAATGTTACAAAGTGTTGATTACACCCCGCAACAGATTAGTAACGTAGTTATAAAAGTGAATTACCATTCTGCAATGTAACCGCAAACTTACAGGAGAACTAGAATGCGGCGCTTGGAGTAATGTGTTCGAGTTGGAGGATTAACGCTGGCTTGCAAGTTTTAAAGTGCTGCAATTTTCACAGTGATTTGACTACGCTTTACATAGTTCCCTCAAAAGCTACCTGTTAGGTGATTTTATTATTATTTTCAGTTAAAATAAAGGTGTTACCTTCATAGGCCAAATGTACTGGACTTTTTATTTATTTTGGGTACCTACTTAGCGCAGAAAAGGGGTATTAAAGACACCTTATTAAACCTTGGAAAGGCGAACTGTTTCTAGTCGAGTTTATCGCTACTCATATAGATCTACCCACGTTATTCAAGCTGAAGAGAATGCGTAACTGAGTGTTATGTATAAGAAAAACGACTGTGTGTGAAAATTTATAAAAGTTTAACCGTAAAATTCCACGTCAGAAAATTATGATCTGCCGGTGGTGAATTGAGATAGATTTTTTTTGCAAATAATAACTGCAACAGGTGACCACATCAGTCTTAACACTGCCGGTCTTTAGACTAGCTGGACAGACTCCATCTTTTGTTGTAGTTTTTATCGTCGTCGAAATGAGTACCAACCAAACAAATGTACTATCAAACTTATTCACTTACCAGCAGGACTTTTTAATTCAACCATCTTATCATGCTATTTTCTAAACATCATATCACTCAGATGTTATAATACAATAATTTAATTAATGATATCGCTTAGCTATAACATAATACGAGAAATAATATTATGTTGTGTCGGCAGCTATATGAGTTAAGTCTCTTTGCCCCGCGTAAAAGTAAAAGCTCTTTATGTCATTTTATATTTTAAAAAATAATATGTGTGCGTCCATTAAATCCATGGTGCGTCCACGCTATGGATTTATCAATTGATAAGTCCATGGTCCACGCTTCTCCTATATTGGTCTATGAGCACCATAGACTAACATAGGAGAAACGTGAACGCAGAAAGAGAGTTGCAGGTTTGTCGCTTTTCCCCTTTTCCAATAACTCCATAATCCATCCTGCTTGTGTTCAGTGAGTTTAGAAGGTTGATACAAGGACACTCCGATCATTGGAAAGGATACTTAAATTCAGAGGAACAACTGGTTAGAAAGGTAAGACAGGAAATGGAATTACTGGATATTGTGGCTGATATCATAAGTTGGCAGTGTATTTTGGGTCTATAGGGCTTGTAGATTTACAAATCTCACGAAAAACACGTGTTATAGGCGAGTGTTACCACTAACCACCAGGCCTGCTTATTGTCATCTTTGTTACATAAAAACAACTCTTCTCTATTCACTAATTTATTCTCAAACAGCAGGTATATACGAGGATACTATGATGCACTCTGTAACACTAAAGACACGTGAACGTCGTTATTTTCACCCGCTCTAGTTGAGAAGTAGTGCGATTATTATAAGGCCCCTTATAAGATTTTACTGCATCATGCAGAGACGCGCTCGTAAACTTAATTAACTGTGAACAGGATAACGTGAAATTGTCGTGTTCAAAGTTTTTAATGTCTTGAAGTCTGCCGACATAAATCCTTTATAAATCTAGCTCACTTTTTGAACAAGTTTTGGAAGCAACGACAACAGATGATGTTTAAATATTAAATAGAATAATGGAGTTCCAAATGTTACATAGTGATTTCAAAATGTCGATGAATTTTATATGAATTATAGGTTTTACTTCCCAATATACGCACTCGTAATTTAGGCTAGTGAAATAAATCTAAAACACATAAAATGCTTCTTTATGCCTAATTTTTATTTCACTATATGTCTTAGATAAGCTTTATTTACTTAATCTTAATTATTTACCCATCACGTCCAATACTTTGAAAATTTCCTCGAACGGAGCAGCACATTAACAAAGCCAAGCTCTTATTTAAATGTATACTTAATCATTTTAATAACCCCGCCATTTTCCTTTGAAGCGTTCGAGAAAAAGTTAAAAACTGGCGAAAAAAAATTAGAGCCGTTCAAAAGCGGAGCTTACCGAGAAAGGAAAGTTGTTCCTGAAAAATAATTGCGAACTTAAAGGCATAGTTACAATTGTTGAGGCGAGACTTTACGTCGCGTCAAAGCTCACGGCGGAGTCAAATGACGTTGTCTCTTTTAAAAGTATTTTAATTCGATGAAGAAACTTCTGCGAAGTCGACCGTCGGCGATACGTTGTTGGGGCATTTGCATTTTTATGAAAACGTTTTACGCCGGGACAGAGGGCCCGCGCAGAATGTGCTATGGCAGCGTAAATTTTGATAAGGTCGAAACCTAGTTGAAACGTCGAGGATAGGGGAGCAATTTTGTTTTAGTTTCACGATGCCTTTACTGGTTGCGGTCGTGCTTTCCTTCGCAGCTGATTTCCTTGCTATCTGTGGTATGATCAGATTTTATCGGCTATGTTCGAAATATATTCATTTGGTTTTATGTACGCTTACTCATAAAAACTCAATATATATTGCTGTTATTACTTGAACATGAATATCGGAAGCCAGACTATCTACTCGTTGACCAGCTACTTTACTGTGCAGCTCTACAAGCTATTGTATACTTGGACGTCCTAATGTTGAGCACGAGACTTTCTTTAGTAGTTACCTTTTTGCTTCGAGTCTTCCATTTCTTCGCAGGGATATAAGGGATTGCTTTAAGCTCCCTTAGTCGACTCTTACGACATCCACGGTTAGAGAGTGACGATACACGTGTCCTCGATCCGCCAGTACACGAACACAACTACCACGAAGGTTTTCAGTAATTACGGCATCAAAATAAGATTCATAACGATTGTTTGTCAAAACAGATGGATTACATTGACAGACAAACTGAGATTGTGAAACTACTAGATGTTAAGGTGCACTGTACTATAGCAGGTTCCTACTTTCGAATATAAGTGTTAGCGGGCCATAAAAGAGTAAAGAGAGGTTTCAATTAATGTCTTTTATACTTCCTTCCTGACTCTAGCCCCAAATTAGGATAAAACTTAAACAACTGTCCAAATTTAACCTTTCTACCATTAGCAGTTACGGCTGTGCGTGCGTCTATATGTGAACTTCTTCTTTTATATAGTACTAGCTGTGCCCGCGAACTACGTTTCGCCATCAAAATACTTAACACAGTGTTTAGTTTTTTCCTCCATTTTATTCCATAATGATACAACTTTATTCTGCCTTTCTTGAGCATCGGCCTTTTCGAAATTAGGACAATTTTCGTAGGTTCGTAATGCTCTTTTTCTAACAGTCCACAAAATTAAATAGATTACATATTACTATAAACACTAAGTATTATTATTGTTTTAGAGACATTATTGATATTAATAAATTCTTCTTCAGTAGAAAGAACTACACAGTTGCAAAAATAATCTTTATCGTATTCATGTTTCGCATTAAATAAACAATTGTTAATAAATTAGAACTGTATACGAATAAAGTTTAGATTTTATAATGGGTGTTGGTAACACCAACAAAATATATTTTATGGATATGACAACTTGGCCAATTTTGACTGGTCGTACAGTAAGCTCCTTGTCAAGCTATACTGTTTGACCTTTGAACCGTTCTTATGTCGCTCGTAATACTGGCGGTTTTCGTAGAGTTAATGTATAGCATGAATGGGGGGGTTACTGTACAAATACGTTTTCCGTATTCGATATCCGATCACGGAATACAGATAGTTTCGTGAACGTAGCGCAGACGTTCGTTTCTTCTCATTCAGGATTTCTACCATTCTACCTAAACGTACGTACAAAACGTGTTCCGTTCGTAATAAAAACGAACGTGTGCGGCAGTCAATGAGTATTTTGTATAGATTTGATGCATTCGGATGCCCGCATTCAGAAAACGAATGCGAAAAAACGTATTTATGCGGTTAGCCTTAAAATGTATTGAGACTTCCGTTTTTGTAACGTATACTGTGCGATATAGTGTTGCTGGCATAGTTCGGTTAGCAAACTCGCCGTGATGACTAACATCCAACACACAAACTTGGAGTTATCGTTAGTTAGTTCACGATCGTTGCATTATCACGGTCTCGAAGGACACTAAACACAGGTAACATCTAACATCGAACATCCAATAGGCCCCGAAGCGGTTCTCAAACTTTTTTGGTGACGGAACCCTTTTGGAAAGCGAAATAATTGACGGAACCCTAAAATAAAACAATAGTTTTTAAAAAAGTGTAAAGTGTATTCTTTATTAATAAGCATAATGAAAGTACGACCAGAGAGGGTGTTTTGATTTTTCTAAATTATTGCGGAACCCCTTATAGGGGTAGTGTGGAGCCCTAGGGTTCCGCGAAACACACTTAGAGCATGGCTGCTCTAGGTAGCCTTCAGGGCCTACTTTCATTTAATACCCCTATTGCTGGGTTTGAAAAGCAACTATTATCCGTCTTTTTTGAGCGGCGGCCATGTTGAATTTACGTCAATGTTGCTACGTTCATAGTGCTCTATTGATCAAGGCCTTTCATATGATACTCATATTGCTGGGCTTAGAAACGAACTTTTATCAGTTTTTTTTGAGCAGCGGCCATATTGAATTTTGTGCTATTTTCCTAGGTTCATAGTGCTCTACTCTTCAAGGCCTTTCATTTGATACCTATATTGCTAGGTTTGGAAACGAACTTTTATGCACCTTTTTGAGCGGTGGCCATGTTGAATTTACGTCAATATTGCTAGGTCCATAGTGCTCTACTCTTGAAGACCTTTCATTTGATACCTATATTGCTAGATTAGAAAACGAACTTTTATCCACCTTTATTGAGCGGCGGCCATGTTGAATTTATTTATGTGTTGCTAGGTTCATAGTGCTCTACTCATCAAGGACTTTCATTTGGTACCCACATTGCTCGGTTTGAAAACGAACATTTATCCTTTTTTTGAGCGGCGGCCATGTTGAATTTAGGTAGATTTTTGTAGGTACCTAATGCTCTACTCTTCAAGGCCTTTCATTTGATACCCATATTGCTAGGTTTGGAAACTAACTTTTATCCACCTTTTTTGAGTGGCTGCCATGTTGAATTTATGTAAATGTTGCTAGGTTCATAGTGCTCTACTCATCAAGGCCTTTCATTTGAGACCCATATTGCTGGGTTTGGAAACGAACTATTATCCATTTTTTGAGCGGCGGCCATGTTGAATTTATAGCAATTTTACTAAGTTCATAATGCTCTACTCTTTTAGACTTTTCATTTGATACCCATATTGCTAGGTTTGGAAACGAACTTTTATCCTTTTTTTTTGAGCGGCGGCCATGTTGAATTTAGGTCGATTTTGCTAGGTTCCTAATGCTCTACACTTCAAGGCCTTTCATTTGATACCCATATTGCTAAGTTTGGAAACGAACTTTTATCTATCTTTTTTGATCGGCGGCCATGTTGAATTTATGTCAATGTTGCTAGGTTCATAGTGCTCTACTTATCAAAGCCTTTTATTTGATACCCATATTGCTGGGTTTGAATACGAACTTTTATCCATTTTTTGAGCGGCGGCCATGTTTAATTTAGGGCAATTTTCCTTAGTTCATAATGCTCTACTCTTTTAGGCCTTTCAGTTGATACCCATATTGCTAGGTTTGGAAACGAACTATTATTCTTCTTTTTAGAGCGGCGGCTATGTTGAATTTATGTCAATATTGCTAGGTTTATAGTGCTCTACTCTTCAAGGCCTTTCATTTGATACCCATATTGCTAGGTTTGGAAACTAACTTTTATCCACCTTTTTTGAGCGGCGGCCATGTTGAATTTATGTCAATGTTGCTAGGTTCATAGTGCTCTACTCATCAATGCCTTTCATTTAATACCCATATTGCTAGGTTTGGAAACTAACTTTTATCCACCTTTTTGAGCGGCGGCCATGTTGAATTTATGTCAATGTTGCTAGGTTCATAGTGCTTTACTCATCAATGCCTTTCGTTTGATACCGATATTGCTGGGTTTGGAAACGAACTTTTATCCGTTTTATTTGAGCGGCGGCCATGTTGAATTTAGGGCGATTTTCCTATGTTCATAGTGCTCTACTCATCAAGGCCTTTCATTTGATATGCATATCACTGGGTTTGGAAACGAACTTCATCAGCAGTCATGTGAAATTAAGTCAACGTGGCTAGGTTCAATGTGTTCTACTCTTTAGGTTCTTCGTTCGATATCCATGTTCCTTGGGTGGATCCAAAAAATGTGATCCGTCATTTTAGACATTAGGATCAAGAGTCCCGTCCCGTCCCTCTACGCGTAACCCAGAACATTGCAGTCAGATATTTTTTTTAATTATCAATATTAATCTATTACTTTTAATAGTTTTAAATGGATGAAAGAGTTTGATTCCTTAGTCCTAATGTAAAAAGATATAACACCTTTAAAAATACCTTGAAAAGAATATCTCTTCATTTTTCAACATTTCAAATATTTCAAAAATTGTACAGATTTTGTGAAAATTAGTCAAGAATTAAACCAATCTACAAATTTTATGGTCACTCGATAAGTATTATCATAAAAAATGCTTTATAATATTGGTTGTATGGCTTGATCTTTTTGCCTTACCACCACGGTACGACATAAGAAAAAGACAATTTGGTTGGCGAAATCCAGTTGGGCACAGCCATTAACAGAAAATATTAAATTTATTTGTACTATGTGAAACACTTTATTCCTGCCTTAAATTTCGAAATCCAATTACTTAAGATCAGGCTGTATGGCGTAGTTCCATTGCCTTTCCTTCGTGGAAGAAAATACCTTCTCTCTGTACTATGTGACAGACTTATCAAAATAAATTCACCTGCGCCATGTTGTTTTTCTACCTAAAGCCAATTCGAAAATGTTATATGGTATTTTTTCACTAAAAATAAAAAGTGAATTTAAACAAACGAAATTATGCCTAAATGTTCTTCCGGAAAATTCTAAGCATTGTGGTGTAAGCCATATCAAATTCTGTCCAGTAATTTCGGAGATCTTTCCGGACAAACAGACAAACAAACAAACAAACAAACAAACAAACAAACCAACAAACAAACAATTTTTTTTTAAACTATTCTATCGTGTTCTGCTAATGATTTTAAGGCGACCTGTGTATTTTTTTTCTTAATATTTCGCAATTACAGATTTTTGTACCCCTACGATTTTATTATATATAGAGATATAGATTAAAACTATTGATTTATTATATTGGAACACCATATATTAAAAACTATGTAATAAAATTGGTCCATATTTAATTATTAAGCTGTACCTTGTGATAAGTTAAGTATTTCAATTTAATAAAAATTACTAATAATTTTAGAAAATCATGACATGGGTATTATATCATTGAGTTAGAAAAAAACTCTACTGAACAGATCGGATCACTGCTTCATTAAGAGTATGGTGCCACTCACGTGTTTGCTTTATGCCGGATGATCCCAACGTCACCGCCGAGTATTTTGCCGATGTGGTGTTGCAGGGTATGGAAATTTTCATTCCATTCTCAGTTGTCCCCATTGGTGGCAGGTTCCAACCTTGGTTTGGTCAATCTTCCAAAAAGGCTTCTCGCTGGAAGCAGGAAACCTACCAAGCCTGGGCAAACGCGGTGACGTCTCGGGATGAAAATACCAGCGCTTTAAAAAAGCAGTATAACTTTGCCTCCAGATCCTTCAAAAGAGACATTGCAAGAACGAAGTCGGAGCACATCAGTAGAATTGGCGAGAAACTAGAACTTCCTTCGGGGTCTCGTGCGTTCTGGTCTCTCGCCAAAGCTACTCAGGGAAATTTCTGCACGCCATCCTTTCCACCACTGCACAAGGATGACACATCGTTAGCCCATGATGCAAAAGAGAAAGCCGATCTTTTTGGGAAACTCTTTGCATCCAACTCGACTTTGGATGACGGGGGACAGGAACCGCCGACCATACTGCGGTGCAAGAGCTTTATTCCAGATATTCGGTTCCACCAAAGCTCAGTGCGTCGAGCGCTATTCGCCCTGGATATCCATAAGTCGAGTGGGCCCGCTAGTATCCCTCCTATCGTGCTAAAGACGTGCGCTCCAGAGTTGGCACCGGTTTCCCTTAACTGCCTCAGCCAATATTGAGATCCTTGGTGTCGACATAACGAACGAAGTCCAGTTCCGTGGCCACTTAGGGGGTAAGGCTAAATTAGCTTCTAAGAAGCTTGGTGTGCTCAATAGATCGAGACAGTATTTCACTCCGGCGCACCGCCTTCAGCTTTACAAGGCGCAGGTTCGGCCTCATATGGAATACTGTTCTCATCTTTGGGCTGGGGCACCCCATTACCAGCTTCTCCCACTGGACCGCATTCAACGGAGAGCGAATCGAATCGTCGACTGCCTGGAAATATCAAATCGGCTTGATACTTTGGCGCTGCGTAGAGATGTCGCCTCGCTATGCATCTTCTATCGTATTTATCACGGGGAATGCTCCGAGGAATTGTTCGGACTTATATGTGCCGCCTCTTTCCGCCATCGTTCCACGCGACAAAAAATCCATGCCCATCACTTAGATGGTTGGCAGTCAACAACTGTGCGATTCGCCCGAAGCTTCCTGCCTCGCACAGTCAAACTTTGGAACGAATTGTCGCCTGCGGTATTTCGGGCCCGATACGACCTTCAAACTTTCAAAAAAAGAGCGTATTCCTTCCTTAAAGGCCGGCAACGCACTTGTAACTCCTCTGGGGTTGCGGGTGTCCATGGGCAACGGTAATCACTTACCATCAGGTGATACGTCTGCTCGTTTGCCCCCTATACCATAAAAAAACATTACACTTCATTTGAATCATAGTCGTGTTAATAAAATAACGAGAATTTCCTCAGTCGCCGATTGTGAGCAGACTATTTACGTGGCGTGACATTAACTATGTTTCTCATGCGGCAAAGTGAAGATATATTTTGGTCATTAGCAGTAAATGAATAATTTACTAACGAGTCAACTCACTGCTGTTATTGGCTGAATTATTCCCACCTTCCCTGTGTTCAAATAGCATTTCCGTTAATTGCTGTCTGACTTGTTCTCGCTAATTGCTTAAGTTCTGGGATCTCTTGACTCCTCAGTCTAAGTGGTCGACTACTATTAAAGTAAAAATTTCTTAAGACTGTTTCGAACTTCCGCTTATTCACATTTTTATCGGAGTTCGCAGTGTTGGCAAAATGGCCGACCCGTAGTGCAGACGGTGGGTTCAAGTAGAATCAGTATTTCTTGCTAAACATATTGTGTGGTTTTCAATTTAAACTTAAATAAAGCATAAGGGAAATATTTTTTACCTTGTTTAAGTAATGAGACTTGCAATATCTATACAATGTGAGGGTTATCACCTAGGGGTGTAAAAATAGCTTACGACATATCAAACATACCTAAAAAACCGGCCAAGTGCGAGTCGGACTCGCGCACCGAGGGTTCCATACAAACCTGTATTTTT
Source organism: Schoenobius gigantellus (assembly GCA_963935595.1). Lineage (NCBI taxonomy): Eukaryota > Metazoa > Arthropoda > Insecta > Lepidoptera > Crambidae > Schoenobius > Schoenobius gigantellus. Next base: position 32,418,102 of record OZ012548.1, read on the forward strand.
ATTATATGATGTAACTGAACATTTACGGTTTTCGCAATTTTTCATTTATCTGCGCTATAAGACGTTACTTCGTACCATATTTCAAGATTCTGAGTTCACGGGAAGTACCCTGTAGGTTTTGATTCCCTTGCGAGTGTCGAAAATTTGCGGCATAAACGGCTGTATCTTTTGATTGCGTTGGCTTAGAAGTTTGATTTTTTCACAGCTCCAACGAACAGTCAAGTTGAGTATTTGATATAAATTTCAACTTGATACCTCCACGCGTTCCTGAGAAAAAGGATCTTGACAGACAGACAGACGGACGGACGGACGGACAACAAAGTGATCCTATAAGGGTTCCGTTTATCCTTTCGAGGTACGGAACCCTTAAAATCATAAAAATCGATCAAACCTATTCGGAGGAGTTCGATAACAAACTGTGACACGAGATTTTTATATATTAGATGTAGAAAAACCGGCCAAGTGCGAGTCGGACTCGCGCACCGAGGGTTCCGTACAAACCTGTAGGTATATAAGTAAATAATAAAAAAATATGTGATGTAACTAAAAAAAATATAAATTTATAATGGAATTAAAAAAATGTTTCTAACTAGCCCCCGCCGGCCCCTTATCTTACTTATGTTGAATAAAAGAACATGTCTCTAGCTACTTCATGATTGTGATAGTATACCTAACCGTAGAGAAGAAACATTTTTTGTTAGTAAATTGAACTTCTACTCTGGTAACACGGACCTGAAAGGAAGGACGGAGCGTTGTTGAATCAACAGTGAAGCACGCAAATGACAGCACATTTGTATGTGTGCGTTTCTTGTTCGTCGAAAAATTGACAGCTGATTGTCTTACCTGGTCTTCCATGGTACATCTATGTGAGTGTAGATCGTGTACAAACCCGCTCCCATCCGGCGCAGACGGATAGGCAGGCGAAGACGGGCATTCGCACAAGCGATGCCCGTCTAGTTACCCTGCCGTGGAGGCCTGCGTGCACGGTTTGCCCCGTGCACGCCGCCGTAAGGCCCTCCGTCTGGGGATTGCCCTGGTGTTCTCGGGCAATCCCCCCTTTGCGGTAGCCCGACCGGTTGGTCGGGCTTGCCCGGGTGCGTGGGTAGTGGAGTCGCAGTGTGGACCTTACCTAGCGCGCCCAAAAGGGCAGGGAGAACACTGGGGAGTTTTAGTGGGTAGGCCTGGCACTCTGCCGGGAGAGCCCCACACACGCTCGTCGTGTAGCCAACGGCGGGTATAAAAAAGGTCGTGTACAAAAACATGAAATTGTCTTACTTTTATACATGCTTCACATTTATTTAATGCCACACTACGTCCGTATTTTTTTGTAGGTCCATGTCTGGTAAGTAAAAAATTTGGGTGATTTAGAAGAGCATTCTATGAAGTCATATTTGAATGTAGAATATTTGGATTTTTACTCATTGTACTGTGTGCACTTAGGTATATAAATAGAAAGAGATTTATTGATTTTAAATAACATTTTATACATAGCACTTTTTGATGACAGATTATTATGATAATATTATTTCATGAAACATAAATGGGCCAGAAATATTCCTTATTTCACCCACATCATAAAACGCCACACCTAAGCTTATCATTTTATTTCGAGATGTACGTAATGTAAGCATCTCGTAAAAATATTCATAAATATTAAAGTTGAAGACGTAAAATTCTCAGCTCGAGTAACCGACGCCCACACACGCAACACACTCTTCCGATAAATTGTTAGCAAAAGCCAATAGAAAATTCTTTCCACGATATCCTTATCTATTTAGGAACAAAGGAGGGTAACAGGAGGCACATTCTGAAACGAACTAACCGTGATTTATACAGGGCCCGAGTTTCGCGGCCCATGTCAAGCCCGATTCTGAGAGTTTCAACCATTAATATTCATTACAATCCCTAACTTGTTCGCGTTTATTTAATTTTATCAGAAATAGAACACTACTTTACTATCAGCCCCTGTTCAAACACGTTTAAGTGAGGATAAAAAATGTTATCTGGCGAAGGAGTCCCGAGGCGAGAACTCGAGGGAAAAATAAAGTTATCTTATTTCGCCGTCACGCCATACGCATTTATTTCGCAGAATTAAATATTGAGGTGCGTTTCAACTCCACTGATAGAAGTATCATTATTTTATTTTTTTTGTTCTCCAAAATATAATACACATAAGTAACACGTTAATTAGTATTGTTAACAAAATATACATACAAAACACATAATCCCGGTACTATTCAAATTAATCGATCTTTTTTTAGACCTTTTTAGGGTATCGTACCTCGAAAGGAAAAACACGGAACCCTTATAGGATCACTTTGTTGTCCGTCCGTCCGTCCGTCCGTCTGTCTGTCTGTCTGTCAAGACCCTTTTTCTCAGGAATGCGTGGTGGTACCAAGCTGAAATTGATATCAAATTCTCAGGTCTACTGTCCCTTGGAGCTGTAAAAAAATCAAACTTCTAAGCCAACGCAATCAAAAGATACTGCCGTTTATGCCGCAAATTTCCGCAAATTTTCGATAGATTCGAATTCGAATCAAAACCTACAGGGTACTTCCCGAAAACTCAGAATCTTGAAATTTGGTACGAAGTAATGTCTAATAGCACAGATAAAAATATATAAAAATAAAAATATTTTTTATAATTTTGTACGGAACCCTCGGTGCGCGAGTCCGACTCGCACTTTTCCGGATTTTATGTACATACTTACCTGTATTTAAATTAAATGAAACATCATTTTATAAAAGCAAACATCTTTCTTCTTCTCGTGAAGGCTCCTCCAATTTTCGAATAGGACTAGAGGCCCGATTTTCAGAGAAAGTGCTACATCGCACTGGTGTTATAGATTTTAGGACTACACGTGCCTCATAAAAAAATTGTAAATAGGAAAAAAATTAAATGCGCAGTCATCTTTGCTGGGTAAGAAGATTCATATTTCGAAAACGAAATAAGATATCGAAAAACTATAAAAACTTCTAGATATGACTTTGTGCTACATTCAAAAATTATTGGAGATGCGTATCACTGAATGACCCATTTAGAAGTTGTACCTTTGTGACGATGACGGTAAATAAATGCTTTAGAGCATAGATATGTTTTTGAACAATGTGATGCTTTGTGATTAAATAAATATGTAATTTGATTTTTTAGATGAATGCAATAAAATAATATTATTTTCAAATATTTAATACCTACTCTATAAAAATCTGATGTTATAATTAATTGTTGTCTTAATATTGATAAATATTAATTGTAACTTCATTTATTAATGAAATATGTAAAATCATTTAATTATTATTCATTTTAATGTTATTTGTATTAGTTTGTGATTAAAGTATTTTGAAAACAGATAAAAAGAAATAAATAATAAAATATATTTTCTTTCGGTTGGTTTGGTATATAGTAGAGTTTAATATATTAAAAAATCAGTTCATGCGGCAGATTTAACTTCAATATACCGAAAGTCATCAAAATCACACGATCTGTGAATTCAGATTGATTTATTATGATTATGGTCGGGAGTAAAGAACAAGACAAAAATATTCATTGATAAAAACCATTAATGATATGTATTGTTTGTGACGTTAATAACTGCCTGCTCTATGTTGAAGCTCTTATGTTAAATGAAGATTTCAAATACATATCAAAAGATTTATAATCTATAAATCGGATCCTCAACACAAAAGTTATGTCAAAATCCCAGGTAGAACCTCCTCCTGTGAAGGTTCGAGGATTGAGACTTGGCCACTTACAATGGGCCTCATAAGAAGGAAGGTTATGCTCGGGGTTTCTCTATATGATCGAAGTAGAAATCATAAGATCCTTAGAAGTACTGAAGTCGCCGCCATAGCTCGAAGAATTATCAAACTTAAGTGGTAGTGGGCATGGCACATAGTCGCAGGACTGACGGCCGTTGGGGCGGTAAAGCCCTCGAGTGGCGGCCGCGTTCTGGGCTGCCACTCGACGTACTCCGCCAATCGACGTACTGTATACCGTATTTAATACATGAGTATTAGAATTTGAGCCAAGACAAACACCAAAATAACTGAAAATAAAACGTTTTTCGCTCAACAGCATTGAAAAAATTACTCCCGAACTACCGAACTCCCGAACAACCCACAAATGTTTGGGTTGTGTTTTTGTGGTAATTTAGATATAAGCAACAGTACTAATTATAACCAAACACCATTTTTTAAATTTGTTCCCGCAACTTCGAAAGCATCTGAATCCGTTTGATAAAATAACTGAGTCGTGACTTTAACCGCGACGGGGCATAACGGGACGGTCACTCCCCGCGGTTTCCGCTTAGTCTTCAATTTAATTTGATCCGGATACACCCCCCCCCCCCCATTCCCCGCGAACCGCAACATGCTATGAGCGCCTTCTTATAAACTGCTTTCAATCCTTCTGCTACATCGGATACCTAAGGCTCGGATGTGCGGAAAAGGCTAAATTAAAACTATTTTTTCAGATCCTAAGTAAATATTTGTTTCTGGTTCAAGTCTGTAACAGTTACAGTAGATGTGTATTGACACTGCAACAACCCCGTTGATTCGTGAATGTGATTGTATGTGATGATTCCAAATTGTTTTTACGAAATTATTCATAATGTTTGTGCAAAAAGCAAGGTGATATAATAATAGGTCAGTCGTATCTTCACGACATGATTCTGTTCTGTCAGTAGAACTATCATAACGAAATGGACTACACCTCTAGGACAAAAACATAAGAAAAAAAAACTGTACCCTTCATCAAACCCGGTGTAGAACGTTTTGGAAAATACTGATGAATTTAATAAGTACAGATTAATGTAAGTTAACCAAAAACCTGTATAATTGACTTTTTCTGTAAATTACCAATTTGCACTACTATAGATGTAAATGAATTTTCATCATTGATAAAATTATAAATATTTTGCCCAAATATATGTTATTTTAAATAAATAATTGAAAGTACTTAAATGAATTTTAATTGGAAAAAATTTTGATCCTTTTAAGAAGGGGCCCTTTTTATACGACTAAGTTTGCAAACATGAATACTGCCCACCTGATGATAAATGGTAATACCTTTACATGTTGTACATGTTGTTCTTGTGAGATTCGCAGCAAATCTACGACCCCCGCAAGAACCACAGTGTACGTTGCCAACTTATGATGTAAGGTTTAAAGTCACGGTACCCAGTAATTTCACATCTTCTCTTCAAACCGGAACACAGCAATTCAAGCGCTACTGTTTGGCGGCAGGAATAGGTAAGATGGAGGTACTCAAGCAGGCGACCCTGGTAATGTAAGCTCCGCTTCAGGCTGTACTGTTTGACTTTTGGACCGCTCTTATGTCGCTTGTGGTAGGTATGATTTTCGTAGTGCAAATGTAAAGCTTGACGTGGCGCCTACTGTACAGTCTCTCCCCGGCAAACCTTTCATTACACTGATATTATTGTACTAAGGGCCATACTAATAACCATTGTATAAGCCTTATATAGTTAAGCAGTGTTTTGTCTCTTTTGTACGAATTTGAAATGTCCTTCGAGTGAACGTGACAAAACACTGTTTAACTAAATCAGGCTTATACTATGGTTATTAGTAGGGCTTTAAATCATTATCCTGCCATTGTATTTCTACGCTGGCTTGACCATGATACACATTTAGTTACGTAATTAAGGTTTTTTGTTTATCTGTTTTGCCTAGTTTACAATCTCAATAAATCACCTCACTTGCCTCTTAATTAAAAAATACGGAAGAGCGGAAACTTTCCAATTAAAAGTCTCTATATCAATCTCAATGCCTGATGGACATTGAAATTAAACTTTTGTTTGAGTGATTGATGTATGTTGGCTGAAATTACGAGCATGAACACAAAATAATTGAGCAAATTTTTTAAAATAAGTATAAATAATTTCAAATAGAAAAGTTTCTTTCCATACTATTGGTCTCGAAGCTTAATACTACTCTCTTAGGGCGGTGGGGCAGCATTAAATAAAATTCTGTTTTATGTTGAATCAGCCTTGGCTTCTGTAAAACTACTCAGTGGAACTCAAGCGTCCCGGTTTGGAGCTATATCGTCGCTTGGCAAATAAACTAGTGTTTATTTAGTCAATATTCTATTCGCGTTAGAGCAAATATTATGTTCGACGATTCACTGAAATATTGTGTCTCCCCAATTTGGCTTCTGTTTTATGATATTCGCGGCTTTAACTGTGAAATTAATTGGAGAACAGCTGATTTCGTTTTAAATTTAGAATCGATCGAACCTTTTTTGAATTAATATGAAAATTAGTTTACTGTGTTTCGATATTTAATATTAAAAACTGTAGAAAGCTTGTAATTAGCTATAATATCTTGTATGTTATCATATGTCTTATCTTAATAATTTTGTATTTAAAGGCACATTTACTTTAAATTCAAACTTGTATATTTTTTCTTGCAGTTTTGCCATTAAAATCAGTTTGAGAAAGGTTTCATTTGAAAAATTTTAAAGGGTTGGACTTAATTGGCTAACATTATTTTATTATGTTTGTGATTAATACAACAAAGTTTTATCAATGAACGTTTTTGTGAAATGCAATACGAAAAATTTTTATAAAACGAAAAATTTTTTCATTTTTTACAAAGAAAAGTCATTTCTGCAAGCGTGAACGTTGTCTTGATAATCATAAAATTTCAGGTACGAGAGCCGGGAATTGAGATCATACGAATATTATCTAATATATAAAAACTAGATCGAGTTTTAAGAAAATTTTGTGTATATTTGGTAAGTTTGAGAATAAGTCGTAGGCTATTTTCATACCCCTATTTTTTTTTTATTACTATGAGCGGCTATGTTTTGTCACTGCGACCTACGAGATCTATTGTGACCGCCACTATTACAGTTCTCCCACAAGCCCAGCATCTTCTAAAAAGTGCAGTATTAGTATTCTTGGGGGAGAGGTGCTTGACCTCATCTGGTAACAATAAGTGTTTGCCCAGGTGTAGGCTGCGTTTACGCATCAGTGGTCCACAGTTTGTGAGCAAGTGCATAGGCGTCTCTTCTGCCTCGTGGCAGACCCTGCACTCTCTGCACTCACTCAACCCCATGATGGACTTGTGCTTATTAAGGCGACAGTGTCCAGTGAGGGCTCTGACCAAAGTGCGTATGTTGTTCCTGCTTAATCCTCGGATCTGTTTGCAGGTACTACGGTCATAGGCTTTTATGAGTGCCTTAGAGTATTTAAGTCCTGGCATATGCAGCCACGCCTTGTAGGACTTGTTGTCGTAATGGGTTTCAAGCGTTAGACGGGCGAGGCTTTTGGGTATACCACAGAATGGTTCAGGACCATATTGCGTTCCTTCGGCCCCAGCCCTGGCGAGCTCATCGGCACATTCGTTGCCAGTGATTCCCGCATGCCCTGGAACCCATCTAAGTATTACTCTGTTACTGTGTCCCAGAGTGTTTAGGCGGTTCATACAGTCATCCACTAGCTTTGAGGTCACGAGGTTACTGCTCAACGCCAGTAAAGCTGCTTGACTGTCTGAGTTTATGTATATTGTGCGGTTGGCTTGGTTGATTACAAGGTTGGTTTCCGCACATTCTGAGATGGCATAAACCTCCGCTTGGAAGATGGAGGCGAAGCTGCCCAAGCTTTGTGAGAACTTGTGCAGTGGCTGCTCTCTATATATACCAAAGCCCACTTTGGACCCCATCTTGGATCCATCGGTAAACCATACGGTGCTTCCTGTCTCATAGGTAACTTGCTTGTTTAGCCAGTCATCCCTAGAGAGAAGTTCCACTTTGTAGTTCCTATTGAAATTGCAACGTGGAGGCATGATATCAGAGTTCATGCTTAGTATTGGTGTCTCATTGACTAGGTCTAATAGAGACCTTTGTCGAAGGGACAGACATTTGAACCCGCCTTGGGCATTCATCCTGTACGCACACGCTATCGCCTCCTTGACAATAAACATGTCCAGGGGTGTGAGTCGCAGTAGCGCATTCAGGGCTGCCCCAGGCGTGGTGGAAATTGCGCCTGTAGCCATGAGACAGGCAGTTCTTTGTAGACTGCCTAACCTATTTGCAGCGGTTTTTTGTTTGGCTTTGTTGTACCACACCACTGAGCCGTACGTAATTATCGGGCGTACAATGGTTAAGTACAGCCATAGGACCGATCTGGGGCTTAGACCCCAGTTGGTCCCAACGATTCGACTGCAAGCCCCTAAGGCAATTTTTGCCTTATCTATTATGTTGGTAAGATGTGACTTCCAAGTCAGTTTCTGGTCAAGAGTGACGCCTAGCTATTTGACCTCTGTAGAGAACTGCACATCCTTCCCGTTTAGCCGAGGCTTAACAAGCTTTTCAAGCCGTCTTCGCCTGGTAAATGGTATTATAACAGTTTTATCAGCATTAACTGAGAGGTTGTTTTCCCTACACCAGTTGTTTATGGTATTGAGGGCTTTCTGCATAATGTCAGATATTGTACTTTGGCAGAAGCCTCGTACCGTCACCACAAGGTCATCTGCGTATCCTTGGGTGTCGAAATTGAGGTCAGCCATGTTGTACAATAATTTGTCTACCGCAAGAGTCCACAGGAGGGGAGACAAGACACCTCCCTGCGGGCAGCCTCTTGTGGACAGAAGTTCAATTGATGATTTGTGTAGAGATATCTTAACTCCATTAACACTTAACGCATTTTTTGGAGTCTTGCCGTGCGAGGCAGGCTTTGTACTTCCTCGCACACCTTTCTTCAGGATGCTCTCTTTGCTTTCCTAATTTCAATATTGTAACTGGTTAGGGCTTTTCGGTAGGTGTCCCATTCATTAGATTGTTTAGCCCTATTAAACAACCTTCTGGTTTCTGCCCTAAGCTTCTGCAGCTTAGTGTTCCACCATGGGACTCTGGTTGTAGAGGTTTTGTTTTTCGCAGGGCAACTACTTTCATAGGCTTTCTTGATTCCTATGGTGACAGTCTCCACTGCTAACTCAATACCGTCTACTGTTCTAATATATTTAGGCATTACTTCAAGGTTTGACTTAAGCTGGTCCCTATATTCGTCCCAGTTGGTCTTCCTTGGGTCCCTAAGTATTTCAGTTTGACAAGAAATCGCAGCTCCTATGTCAAACCGGATATGTCTGTGGTCAGACATGGAGTTTTCGTCACTAACCTGCCATTCAGCGATATGTCTAGCGAGATTCTTTGTGGCAAAGGTAATGTCCAGTACTTCCTGCCTGGTACGTGTAACAAAGGTCGGTGATACATCCTTAAGTGTGATGAGTCCATTAGCGACAAGAAAGTCAAACAATAACTCACCTCTAGCGTTCACGCCTGTGCTTCCCCACGCAGTATGGTGGGCGTTGGCGTCGCATCCCACTAGGAGCTCTGCCCTATGCAGACGCGCATACTCCACCGAACGTTCCAGGTCCTCCGTGGGGTTAGGTTTCTCGCCCGGTAGATAGGCCGAGCACAAAATTACTCTGGGCCCGGTCCACCCGGCGAGATTTACATATCCTGCAACCAGATCATCACTGCAAAGCTCTGTAACAGGCAAAAGGTTAATATCTCTCCGAAATATTATACAGGCTCTGGGTCTATGGCCACCGGTATATACTAATATCTTACCTGCAGACGACAGCCCCAGAATATTGCCATTGGCTACCCATGGCTCTTGGATTAGAGCGAGATCCACCTTGTTGCCGGCGAAGCAACACTCCACCACCGCAGACGCAGCTGCAGCATGGTGGAGGTTGGCCTGTAGGATTCTCGCTCTGTCTACCATTGGGGTAGCCATTGCATTATTGTTTGGGGGGACGTGGCACATTGGCTGGAGGACGTGGTCGTCCTGCTGCACTGTTTGTGCCCCTCCCCGCAGTTTTCCCGCCTCTTGTACCGCTCCCTCCGCCCTTGGTAGACTTCAGCGGAGGCCGCAGGTTGGAAGATGGTGGGGGTTTCCCAACCAGTCCTCTCCATGACCCCGGCACTCTCGCTGCCGTCTGTCCACTAGAAGTGGAAGGCGTGGGAGGCGGCACACTCACGGCCCCCGTGCTGGCACCAGAAGACTTGGGTGGAGGCGATTCACTCAGGTGCCCTTGGGGGGCTCCCTGAGTCCTCCCCTCTGCCACTTCGGTCTCCTGCTGCCGCACGGGCGCCCGGTTAGGCGTGTCTGTGTCAGAGCCACCTCGAATTCTGAAAACCACCGTTTTGAACCCGAGGGTAGCCCGACCATCGTTAGCCCGGAGGGCCTCCACAGAAGGGTCGTCGAGTGAGAAAGTCACAAGTGACCCTCCCACCCCGTCCCTCCTGTGGAGGACCTTCCAGAGCTCTGTGTTGAGGTCTTCATTTTGTGCCCTCAGCAACACCAGCGCTTCGTCGGTTGTCTCCGCCTCGCTGGAGGGCACAAAAGTGGTCCCAACATGAGGCTTAGGCAGCTCCGACTCAGGAATGGTCCTGAGATCTGCCTCAGGCCACGGCTTTAAGTCTGGGATTACATCCACAAGCCAGTCCAGGGTCGCCTGTCCCTCGTAAGTGACTAGGACCCAGCCTGGCTTGTGTGTGAAGCCCATAAATTTTGGTCCCGAACCCTTTTTGTCCATCCCCGCAAAATTGCTGGTGATGGACTTAAGGAGAGCACGATGTACAAGCCGCATCTGCTCCTCACTCATGGGTTCCGAATTTCAGATCCCCACGCGAGAGGAGCCCGCTACGGCACTGTACCTCGGCCTCGGTTCGGCGCCCTGGTCCGTCCGGGATGTTTTTTTCGGTTGGACCTGAGGGGATTCTTCTTCAGAGCGAGCACGTTTTTGCGGCTTCGGTCTCTGAAGTTGAGGTTGTTCGGCCTCGATTTGGTTCCAGGGCTTCCGGCATAAGTCAAAGGCATCCTGTTTGCCCAGGTCCGATGCCCGGAGCTTCCTGAACCTTTTTCGGGCCGCACCACTAAGCGATTTCCACTTAGACTTCTGAGAGGTCTTTGACAGAGTCCATGTATCAGCTGCCGAAGCGCCGGCCACGGGCTGTGTGTCTGAGCTCTCCTCAGTGGGTTTGCTTGGGGCTTCTACCAACTTCATCTGTGTCCCTGCTGCCGAAGCGCTGTCCACAGATAAGGTTGTGAAGTCCTCCGCAATTTTGGTGAAGGGCGAACTAGCCGACCCAGCGCCAAACAGTTCTCCTTTCGGAGAGGAAACTGGAGTTCTCAAAAGGTCATTTTCATTGTCCATTCAAGTCCCACGAGTAGCTAGGGAAATATACGGTCATCCCCGGCAGAGCCCCGCTTGCCGAGGAAAGGGCTAATTACTGCTCCGGATCGCCCTGGTCCCGTGCAGGCTCCGTTCACGACTGGGCTCCCCTCCCAGCCACGCATTCATCGGCACGGATCGCATAACACCTTGAATTAGGGGAAGCGGATATTATGAAAGGAGAAGGAAAAGGGAGAGGGTAAAGATTGGAAGTGGTGGAAGGAGTGATAGTTGGGGTGGACGGGAGAAAGGTATAGGTTATACCCCTGGCCTTGGGTTGGGCTTCAGGGCAGCCTTCTTTGTCCGGGATCACAAGTGTGACACCTCAGCCTCGTCTCGGCTTGGTAACCTCGACGTGACCAAGGTTAGGCTATCCGCAACCCGCCCACCCGCTCGGTAGCATAGAAGGAATGCTTCCTACTGATGCAGAGCTGACAGGGCCATGACCCAATCATCTCTGAATCCAGGCCGAGATACCCCTAGGTGAAAAGGATAGCCCTCTCCAGATTTTTTTGACAATTATTATAGCGAAACGTAGTTCGCAGGCACAGCTAGTTTTAAGTAACAATCTGCATAATAGTGTAACAAATGAAAATAATCATCATTATCAAATCATCGTTGTTATTAATTTTAATAGACAAGTAAAATTCGACGTCTCGTTACTTTTGCCGTGAAGGTTAAAAGGAGATATAACATTTTTGGCTACATTTCACTGTCACCTCGACGAGGAGCCTAAAGTATAGGAGAATATCGGCATAAAAAGCTCATATTTTCATACCGGAATAGTTGTCGCTGGGGAAATTATGGGGTATTCATACGATCGCCGGACCGAAATTTTGACTTCCATTTTCAATATACGCTCGCGAAACTTCGCGGTGTTTTTCCGAATGCTAACAAGGGTTTATTTGATGGCAAATTCCTGTATTTTTATTTGCATGATTTGAAGCTACATGCACATTATGATACATTATGTATTTATGAACTACAAAACAATGAGGGATTTGTGTCGAAGGTTTGTGTCTTCTACAAAACACAAACCTTTGACACAAATCCCTCTTAGATGATGTATTATTAACAAAATGTTATCCGTGCAATATACCGGTATTGAAGAGCGTCGGTGGCGCTGTGGCCTCGGCACTGGACTGTGCTCCGAGTAGAATCGGGAGACACGCGATCGATCCTGCCATGTACCAATGTGTTTTACGTTTCACGAATTTCATATGTATATTTATCTGACGCTCCTACGGTGAAGGAAAACATCGTGAGGAAACCTGCATACACCTGCGAAGCAATTCAAAGGTGTATGTGAAGTCAACCAATCCGCACTGGGCCAGCGTGGCTTGACTAAGGCCTAATCGCCCTAACATAGCTAGTTAGGGTAGGCTCGTGCCCCTCGGTGGGGACGTATATGAGCTGTGATGATACCGGTACTCATTTGTAGCTCATGTGTTGAATCATTTGATCGGTATCACTAAAACAGGTTCAGACAAAGCAACAATTCAAAAACAACAACGAAGTTAGAATACTACTGAGGGTCAAACGTGCCTATTGTATTTTATAAAAACTAACATCTACCTCTTTTTTTTAACGGTGGGAAATGCATGACGCACTCCCCGCGCTTGGGAAGGCGCGGCGTTATGTCGGACTCTCCGCGGACCCTGGGGACAGAGTCAAAGTCAACTCCTAAAAGTCAAAGATTGTTCCATCATCAGCTCGGCTCATGACTACCACATGCAAGTTAACTCCTGACTAGCTTCAGAAAAAAAAACACGAAACACGTTGGACGTGTCTATCAAATTCAAGGGCTTCTTCAATCTTGATTATATTGAAGGGCTCAAATTCAATTTTTTTGGGATCCCATCACCAGATCCTTACTTTGGTCACAATGGATTCAATTGCGAAGTATACCCCTCTAAAACACAAAAAAAAATCCAAATTCGGTTATTAAAAGACAGAGTTATGAGGTAACAATCATAAAAACATACAATCGAATTGATAACCGCCACCTTTTTGTGAAGTCGGTTAAAAACTAATAAAGACACTTTGCTCTACAAACAAATTCAAAGAACGCAAGCCCTTTTGGAACACAAACTCATGTTGAACGTACAATGCTATATAAAAAATGTTGAAATTGACACGATTCCCTAAAGGTTAATAGTGAAGCGCTCAATTGTCCGATGGCTGTTCTGCGTACCCGTTGTTTCTTTAAACGGCTCCAATAAAAATGCAAATTGACTGTCTATGTGTTCTGCTGGCTGCCAATTGAATGGGAAACGAGTTTATCTTGTACTTTTAACACAGCGGCGGCTTTATTTATATCCTAAATGTTCTTGATACAGTCCTTTATATTCTGACGGTACGTCGGAATTGCGATCTGTCGCATGGACTCGGTGATAGAATTCTGTGTTTTCTTTAGTACCTGCGATTTTGATACTCTTTCCATCTGCAGCTTCGCCGTGTTATTTTCGTTTTTCGCCGTGGGTTTTTTTTCCGTGGTAAAAACAATTACACCTATAGAAAGCAAAAGCTTTTTACATCTGTTAGTGTAATACTCGACTTGTAAAGCGGAGGCTTGTGACCAGCCTGGTGCTCTCCGTTTTCATGTACGGCGCGGAAACTTGGACTCTAAAAAAGACTGACCGAGACCGCATTGATGCTTTTGAGATGTGGTGCTGAAGAAAGCTGCTCCGTGTTCCATGGACGGCACACCGGACGAACGCACCTATACTCAATGAGCTCAACATCAAGACCAGACTGGAGAGTCTCTGCAGGATACTCGAGTACTTCGGACACGTTGCTAGGAAGCGCGGTGATAACCTGGAGAAGCTACTTGTGACTGGCATGGTGGAAGGAAAGAGGCCTCGGGGACGGAGCCCTATGCGTTGGTCTGACCAGATTCGCTCAGCACTCGACTCCAGTGTTAGCGACGCCATCCGGTCTGCTGAAAACCGAGCTAAATGGCGGAATATAGTTCGCAAAAAAGTGCTACTACAATGAGATCACGACCCTCAGCATTGAGGATAACGACGCAAGGAGGAGTGTAATACTCAAACAAAAACAAAATTTCAACTTCTTTTTCATATTTCTATGGTGAAAATATTCAGAAATACATGTTCACTCATTTATAATATTATCAGCTTACTCGTAAATACAAATTGTCATGCTTTGAGCTTCAAAGATGTCGGAGTTTCATACGAACTTCAACCACTTTTCCACCCCCATAAGGGTTGCATTCTCATTCATGACTGACATGTCCTAGCCATAAATTACCTTCCTGTCAAATTTTGGGTTCATGGGTCAAATAGTTTTCCAAATTTCATGATTAATGAAGTGGGTGAGTGACTTGTTGTATGTTTAAATTGTTGGTTTATTAAATCTTCGCATTAAGTGTGATACGCTCATTCAATGTGCATGGAAAATATAATAATGCTGACATAAATACTGATATCAATATTTTTATACTCGTAATATCCTTGTGAAGTTTCAAGAAAATCAAAGAATGAAATTTTTTTAAAGAATGATTTGCAGATGCGTAATGGATGACTTGAAAGTAAAATAAAAGGCTGCTTTTTTCTATATATAAAATACGAACCAGGTATTAATATTATAATTAAATATTGTACATTTGGTTAAATTAAATATAGTAATTGATAGATAAATTAATACTTTGTGGCACATATACAGAACAGAAAACAGCGATAAAAAACAAATAGTAATTACTAATGTAGGCAAAAACGGACTTATCGTCCGTCACGTATAGAGGGTGTAAGTGACGGTGTCCCATTTCTTTTAACAGTGAGTTCAGACCATGATCCTTAATTGAGTAACAACGTGAGTAACAACGTTTAAAAGCAAAAACAGTATTTGGTTTATCAAGCTTAGTTTTGATATTGAAAGTAAGTACCTGGGCCGTATCATGGTCAGAAAGCCAAAGCGGAAGCAGAGAACCAGTGGCGTCCAAAATATTACTAAAAACATGATCAATACATATAGGAACCTCTTGTTGGATCAGTTATGTGTTGTTTCAGATTATAATTTTTAAGAATAAGAGCTGTCTAGAGCTTGAAAATCATTGAAATTTTTTCCCGGAAAATTCATAAATTTTCCGTATTTTTAATTATTTTTTCTAAATTTTCTGATGTAATATAACTAAGTTAACGGTTACAAATCATATTCTGTCAAAAAATCAGAAAACAATATACTTCGCAATGTAAATCGTATAACATTTCCATCATACTGCGCGCGAAATCAGCTGTTTGAGTCATCGAACGTCAACGCACCGGTGTGAGCGGAACAAAAATGATGCCGGCGCGCCATAACCGCCATACATTGCGTAACATGAATAAAAATTAAAAATGAAAACTCCTTTTTTCACTTTAAAAGCTTTTCCAGTAAAAATAAACATCAGTAAACAAATATTAACACTGGTCTGAACTCAATGTGATAATACGCACAGTAATACACACCCATAAATTATCACGTATTAGATACATTTTTGATACCTATTACAATGGGCTAGTTGACTAAAAAAAATTTATTGCTTTAATAGTAGCTCATTCATATAATAAACAGAAAGAAAAAATCGTTTTTCGAATAACTATAAAAACAACCAAGATATAAGGTATTAAAGATTTTTCTCCATCTCTTTCTAGCAAAACGCCAATTTACAAGGAGTTTATATGGCCGTACTCAACTATGACGTCACGGTTGATGTCGGATCTCTCTGTCTAATCGCCTTCAAATAAACGACCGATTTTAATTCTAATTTCACAGAACTGCATCCTTTTCCACGATATTTTAATATTTAATGACGAGACGTAAAAATTTGAATGCAGTCATCATCCCAATTAAGGCAGTTTGTGCCAGAAAATGATTAAGCAATCTTATAAGCAGGAAGCTACTTTAGATATTAACCGCACCATAATATTACATCTTAAATTTCATCAAATTACTTACTTGAGTGTAAATTCGTATGTTTAGCAAATTAAAAAATGCAAATAGTACCCTATTGTAATCACTTTGCCGTTACCTACTGGATTTGAAAGTCATGTAATATTCTTCCGTCACGTAGCAACTCCACGTGCTAGCAACATGAAAGTAAAAATTCAAAAACGAATAGGAAGCAAAGAGGAGTTCATACTTAGGCCGTTTGACGTCCCAAAAAAACTCATACGGGCAGGCGCCATGCTGGCAAGGGCTGCACTCGGGAACACGTTAAGTAGTTGAATTTCGAAAACTACCTACTGCTTTTTAATTTTAGTTGCATATCGAAACATTGGTCGGTAAATTTGTCACTGGTCTCTAATAAAAGGAGGACTCTGGAGTTTGCTAAATTTTCACATACTCGTATTTCTCTAAACACTTTAAAACCTACTATCGTATAGATTATAACAAATATTTCAGAATTCATAATTGCTAATACGGGAAATAACAAATGAAAACATTTGTTTTGTTGCTTTTTAAATTGTGATCTTTTTTTAAATCAAATATCCTACAAAAGTTTTGTTTGAGTAAATATTTTAACACCAATATTATAGAACTTCAATTCTCTACATTATTGCCATCTTCATCTTTTGTTCATGATGGGAATCGCTTAGTCGACCTCTTCACTCAGTTAGGCTACCAACTCAGTGATGTCATTTTGGTCGACTTTGGTTTCCTCCGACCAAAATTCCTCAACCAACAGCTGGCAAAGGAACTGGGTACCAAACTTATATTAATGGTCACAGTCACTCGTTGTACTTAAGGGGCCACAGTACCTACTACTAGCGGCGCCATTCGTTTTTTATTAATTATGATGAATTAAAGACGTTTCTACAAAAAATAGAACAGTCAGGAACTCAATATATATATTTTAGATTTTTGGGAGCCATTCAGGCATAGATTAAAAGTATAGGAATAATCATAATCAGAATTATTGCTAAAAGTGGCCACTTTAAGCAATAATTATGATTTCGACTATTCTATACGGTTAATGTGTACAAAATACGTAAATATAAATCTGAAGTATCTATATTGAGTAGGTATTTTTTGTAGAAACGTCTTTAATTTATCATAATTAATAAAAAACGAATGGCGGCGCTAGTAGTAGGTACTGTGCCCTCTTGATAATATTTTTCTTCTATGATTCGTAAAACTGCAAGCCGTACAAGGACCAAACTATACATTACCAACTAATGACAATGTCATAGTAGTCAGGAATTTTAAACCAGAACAAAGCAATGCAAGCAAAGCTGATCCAAGGTAGAAATAGATAACTGCCGTTATCAATGCTGTTGACATTTCTGTTAAAAAAATTACAAGAAATAAAAACCGATTTCAAAAACACTTAAAAGTAAAAAAAAATTGAAGTGGTGCCAAAGACTTTCTAGGAGATCATCGTTTGACACCGACTTCAATATAGAAATGTAATGTTGTCCGTTTTCTTATGTTATTTATAACTTTTAAGTGTTTTTGAAGTTTTTTTTTATTTCTTTTAGGGAATTTAATACCAGCTCACCAAAGTAACATAAAGGAATACGACAAAGGGTTGAAACGTGCTTATTGTAATTAAAAAACCTCTAACTCCTATTTTAAGAGTACGTTGAACGTATTTATAAAATTAAATATTTCTCTCAATTTTCCTGGGATCCCATCATCAGATCCTGACTTTGGTGGAAATGAGACCACCGCAGGAGTATACTCTATCGAATACAAAAATAATTTTGAAAGCTGGTCCATAAATGGCGGAGTAACCGCGTAACATACACAAAAAAACAATCGCATCGAATTGAGAACCTCCTTCTTTTTTTGAAATCGGGTTATAAAGAAAGTAGCCAGGTGGACTCAGAAGTGCTGTCACCGACCGAAATTATAGTGGTAACACGTATTCGTAACTTAGTTCGTCTCTGTCTTTTAGTGAAAGCGAAATACACGAAAACAATGTGGAGGAGCGCGCTATATACGTCGGTGCCGAGTATCATCGTCTCCGCTAGTGGTGCAGGCGATCCTTCAAAGGCAGCTCTCATCTTAATATCACTGTTTTAGTCTTATTTGACGTGACATTAGCAGCCCCTCGTGAGAACAAAGCTTTGAGCCCACACTACACGTCTCGCTGATTCAAAAAACTCCTGCCCGTATAATTAGCGCTCTGTATATTTAAGCGTGTTTAAATTCGGTGATAAGACTAATGTTTTTGTTATATATTATCCATCTGATAAAGTCACGAGAGAGCAATGGTAGTGCTATGGACTCGGCACTGGCCTGCCAATCGAAAGTCCGGGGTTCGATCCCGCCATTAACTAATGTGTTTTTCGCTTTTCGAACTTCATATGTTCGAAAAGCGAAAAACACATTAGTTCATCACACACTCACATTAGTTCGGCATTATTAGCAAGTTCATTCACATTAGTTCGGGATCGGGATCTGACGCTCCCACGCCACGGTGAAGGAAAACATCGTGAGTAGTAACCTGCATACATCTGCAAAGAAATTAAAACGTGCATGTGAAATAGACCAATCCGCACTGGGCCAGCGTAGTTGACTAAGGCCTAAACACCCTAACTTAGGGTAGGCTTGAGCCCCTCGGTGGAGGCATAATGAGCTGTTATGAGTGTTATGATGAAAGTAACAAGCAGGGATGATTAGGCGGTTGTCACATTGCACCGGACACCGCTCCGGTGTGCGGTGCGGTTTTTAATTTTGACTGAAGAATCGTAATTTGCATACAAAAACCGCAGGGTATAACACACTCACCCCGCATCTCCGTGCGGGTGTGCGACGCGCGCGACGGTACCGCACTCCCGTGCCGCGCCGCAGTATCGTTCGGATTTTTGCGTAGAAAGGACGTACATACGAATTCAAATTCAAATTCAAATTCAAAAATCTTTATTCAACATAGGCCTTTACAGACACTTATTGACGTCAAAACAAAGCAAAACAATCTAATTTAATGAAATCATATTAACCTTGTATGTGCATACATCCTGAATATACTCAAGATGTCTGCAAATACAAGTAGGAATGAAAAAAAAAAAAGTTGACTCTACACCTGTTCGGAAATTGGGAGAGCCTTCTCGAGAAGAACAGGCATGAAACTCGAAAGGTCAAAATTTTTTATCTCCTCTTTTAAATCGCCATTTACAATTTTGATTTTGTTACAGGGTCGTCAATTGGAAGCTGACCTCAAAGCAAAAGTTTGAGCTCAACTTCCATTACAAGAAGAGATGTGTTAATTCACATTATATAAGCTATTTCTGAGAGAAGTGCGTGAACTTAGCTTATAAATTGCTCTCACTGAATACGCGTAATAGATCTCGACATAGGTAATGCGGTGATGCGAGGCGTTGTGCACCGCAGCTCCGGACGGAGATACGGTGGCACGGTTCCGTGTCCCCGCAGCCGCATGCGGATTTCGTCGAAAAATACCACGTTAAAATTAAAGTCCAAGATGTAAGAATGATTCATAAAATAAAACATCACGAGAGGAGCACGAGAATTGGAGCCAACTATTTTCTCTGAGGCTTATGTGATAAAGCTACTTTAGGCAGTTCAGTAGATTCCATATTTCAATAAAAAAAATACTGCATATATTATTTTAGCGGGAGTTATTCACATGTGATATAGTTTGTTTATACTACTACTAAGATATTATAGCCTTGCCCATTGTTCATGCCAGGGAATCTATTTAAACTTGCCTCATATCTATCTTACGGTTCGGGATCGGATGCATTTAATTCATGGTAAAGTTCGACTTTATCTTTCAAAAATATCTTCATTAAAAGTACATTCGTTTTAAATTGTAATATCATCCATTCGATAAATTTCTCAACTTGTTTAGACATGTTAAAAGGCTACGGAAAATGTTATTTAGAATAAAATCAATGAAATTTTTCGCTACAGAATAATGAAAACGTATCATTTAATATAATGGCTAAAACTCGTTAACAACATGTCAAAAGTGAAGCTCGGTTTGATTTCTATATAATTTTCAAGTCAATCAACTTTGTAATCGTTTAAAATCAATGTCAAGTTATATCTACACAAGTATACAATCAAATTGAAACTAACTTTAAAGTTAACTATCCAAAAAATATATAATGTAACCGAAAATCAAGGCTTAAAAGATAAAAAACTAGAAGTTTCCGCCCCAAAATATTTTTTTCAATCCCCCAACTTCAACTATGAACTCTTGAATGAATGTATATTCATTCTCTCATGAAGTAATATTAAAATTCATAAAATTTGAACTATTAAAACCACCTTAAATAAGGAAACTAACACATTTCGAAAAAAAGTAACTAGTAAATATCATTGTTGAAGATTTGAGTATAAATGTATACTGAATATATTTCATGTTTTGACATCAATATAGACATCAATATAGAACTTTGACTATTTCAAATTTTCAATATCAATTATTTTCAATATTGACTACCAAATGGCCCACAATTGGCGGAGTATTCGCGTAACATACACACAAAACACGTTGGATACACCTAAAAATTTAAGGTTTTTCCTAGATTTTTATAGGATGCCATCATCAGACCCTGACGTTGGTGACTATGGGGCCACCTCATGAGTATACTCTATCGAATACAAAAAGAATTTTGGGAATCGGCCCACAATTGGCGGAGTAATCGCGTAAGGATGCCATCATCAGACCCTGACGTTGGTGACTATGGGGCCACCTCATGAGTATACTCTATCGAATACAAAAAGAATTTTGGGAATCGGCCCACAATTGGCGGAGTAATCGCGTAAGGATGCCATCATCAGACCCTGACGTTGGTGACTATGGGGCCACCTCATGAGTATACTCTATCGAATACAAAAAGAATTTTGGGAATCGGCCCACAATTGGCGGAGTAATCGCGTAACATACACACAAAACACGTTGGATACACCTAAAAATTTAAGGTTTTTCCTAGATTTTTATAGGATGCCATCATCAGACCCTGACGTTGGTGACTATCGGGCCACCTCATGAGTATACTCTATCGAATACATAAAGAATTTTGGGAATCGGCCTACAATTGGCGGCGTAATCGCGTAACATACACACAAAAAAAAACGCAAACGCATCGAATTGAGAACCTCCTCCTGTTTTGAAGTCGGTTAAAAATGTAATAAAATCTAGATAAAATAGACATGTTATGACTAGACTAACAAATTTATCATTTTGCGACATGAAATTGCAGGAGTTGTCAAAGCAAAAAGGAAACCTGTAAAGTATCTTTTAGGTAAGTTCTCAAAGTAAAATAACTCTACTGTGAGACAAGACTGTGTTCTTATGCACAAAATCCTAACTAATTTTATAAAATGGTTTCGGTGTGAAAGCGTGACATAAAACACACAGACACAATAAGCTACTTTGCTATTTAAAATATTATTAGGGAGAATAATTATTATTTTTTTAATACTCGACAACAATGGATTCAATTTATGTCTGTGACAGTTCAAGGCTAGGTAGGAAGTCAAATAGTTAACCGCCTCCGAGATTTACCCCCATTTTCTGAAAGGCAGATCAAAATACTGTTCAACTAACATCCATATCATCTTAACAGCAGTGCAGTTACCGAAACGTTGGTTAGCCAAAATTTACTTATCTTAAAAAAATTGATTTCTCTTGAGAAATATTTTTAGACACTGTCACATTGATGAAATCATATATTTTGTTTTATTCATATGTATTTTGGAAACCCAAAATGGGTCTTTCCTTAATAATTTTGAAATAAATTTGACAGCTGTGTCAACTAACACAGTGATAAGTTGATTTAGCTTTCAGCAACTCAATTCATAGTTAGCATTAGATTTGACAGCTTGTTAGTTCATTTTATCGCTGAACAGCCTTTCGGAAACTGGGTGTTAGTGTTTGAGACAAAATTGAGAAATCTCGTTAAATAATTACTAATAATGAGCCGTTATTTTCAGATTGCTATGTAACAACGAATCCCGCAAAACAGTGGACTAAGACCACTTCACTAAATTAGCGGTGTACCCACAATACTTGCTGAACTAACACTAACTGTCGATTCAAATATTTGCGCAGCACACCACCGGCACCGCTTTGATAATTACGCCGTAAATTCGTTATTAATAACATAAACAAGCGAGTCTCGTTAGTCGGGCCAATCCGCTTATTGAAACAATTGCTTACAACTCTATTTAGGTATTCAAACGTATATACATATATACTGTGACATTGGATTTACGTGATTGTGTTTGTTGAACACACGTGGAACTCTTTGATTTGGCGTGATCTGGGGCCTAATTCTGCTCATTTTAACGGTTTTATTGCGTCTTGCTCGAACTCTTGATAGGGTTTCAATAAAACTGCTTTTGTCATTTTTATACGCTTTCCGGGTTTCATTCCGCAGTTTAGGTACATTTGGCCGGCGCACCGGTCGGGCCGGTGTATGGCTGAGGGTTGCCGCTCGGCTCGCACGCTGGCCGCGTCGCACGTAATGTTTTACATTTTTCTCGGTAATTTTTGTAACGATAACTGCATATCGGTGAGTGGGAACCCTGCGCTCTTATCGCCAAATCGGTATCGGGTCAGCGACGCGTAACGAAATTGGAACACTCGTGCCATGCATTAAATTTCAATTTCCCGTGCAGTCAGATGGAGTTCGTAAGAGTAGGTAAATTTTCATACCTAAACTTGGCTTTTCTTCGAGAATGATCCTTCTGTACTTTAGTACTATTATTTATTCTGTCGTACAACTAATTCGTCCTACAGATTCGCGATAAGTCAATAGTAACAAATGTTTTAGTTAGTTATCGACTAACCAACAATAACTGTCTCGAAAGCAATGCTATCGAAGCGTCATTGGCGCGCCACACATGCGTTAACGATAGCAGAATTAGACCCCTGATCGATTGACTGAATTAAGACTTTATTTTAATTTAAAATT
Source organism: Schoenobius gigantellus (assembly GCA_963935595.1). Taxonomy (NCBI): domain Eukaryota; kingdom Metazoa; phylum Arthropoda; class Insecta; order Lepidoptera; family Crambidae; genus Schoenobius; species Schoenobius gigantellus. Next base: position 32,441,194 of record OZ012548.1, read on the forward strand.
TACTGAATTTTAAAATAAAATGCATATAACATAGTCAAGTCAAACAATGCAATTGTAAACTTAAGCAAGGGTTTAAAAAATCTCGATTCCTCGAATGTGTTGGACGTTGTATGTACCCACAGCCATTATTTGCAACTACAGCCTATGTCCAAGCTCTTTAACAATATGAAGCTCATTAAAATCATCCTTAGCCCTAAATTAATTGTTTGTCATATCTTAACAAACTTTCAAATTGTGTATTAGCATAGAATCCAAAAATATTATTATTACAATTAAATGTTGCTACACATAAACAACACTTAGTATTTAGTAAATATTAGTGCAATTAATATGTTTTTGTATGTTGAAAAATGGAATTTTCATGAATTTACGTCAATCTACAAGAGCAACTTGTTATAAAACACAACCGCTACATTAGAAGTATTTTTTGCACTCATTAAAAAATCAGTCTCATAAAGCTTCGATGAAGAATCAACGCGTCCCGAATTTCACTCGAAACATCCAAACGGCGCTGTAACCATTTGGACGCTATCGCAAGCCTGCTCCTTGGACGACGCAAGCACCACTAATTTGGCTCCGTTGCCGAATAGGCCAGTCTTTGGAGCGCATTCCCTGCCAAGAAGTAGTCTGTTTCAGCCCCTTTTGCGCCAGTTTTCAACCCGACGCTGTGCAATTATGCTAATATGTGTTTCTATTTGCTGATATCGTTAAGAACTAGGTCAATGTGCTAACGGCCCTCACTAGTTGACATTAGCTCGAGTTAACACCTAAATACATTGATTATACTCGTTGATTTTAGCATATTTGATTTTTTTTAATTAAAATAAACTTACTTCGGGTCGCCTGCGTGTGTACCTCCATCTTACCTATTTCTGCCCCAAAGCAGCAGTGCTTGCATTGCTGTGTTCCGGTTTGAAGTAAGATGTGGCAGTAAAAAATAAAAATACTAGGTAGGTACCGTGACTTTACATCTTATGTCAAAAGTTTGCAACGTCGCTGTGGTACGTCTTGTGGGGGTTGTTAATTTGCTGCGAATCTTACAAGAACCACTCTTGTACTAGGTGTAGGTGACTGTTACCACTTACCAATCTTACCATCAGTTGGCCAGTATGCTTGTTTGCCAACATAATTGTATAAAAAAACAAACGGTTTTACAAATAAACGCAATTTCACAATACAAAAAAGGCATCAAAGTAGAGAAATGAATTGTTTTAATAGGTATAACCTACCTATTACAATAAGTCATTGTTTAGTATCAAAAATAATGTACATTATTTTGTTACTAAGCAATGACTTATAATCTATTTATGTAAACAATGAGCTAATTAGATCGTTCATGCAAATGCAAAAATACTAATAACAATGTACTGATATACGCCACTCCACTTATAAACAAATTGTATCACCTTTATTTTTTGCCTTTACTTTAGGTATATAATTAAATTACTTACTAAACGCGGCTTTAAATAAAACAAATGCTTAACTTTTCCTCCGTTCAGCTCCAGCTTATAGTTACAATTTATATCTTAATGTCCGGGATTATCCTTAGAATGCTACTCGTCGTTATTTGTTGCTTCCTACACAGCATAATGTCTAAGAAACGATATTTTATGAGTTAAAATGCGGCTACATCCATCGTGTAGGGAAGAGCACTTCAATTTATGTGCGTAATTAAGTGGAGTTTGCGTTCAGGACCGGCGCTCGGCACTTTCCAGCGGTAAATGAAATTTACGTACGCCTCCACCTTTCGAACGTATCTTGAGATTGTGGCGCAAGGTACAAGCGCTCCGAGGTATGTCTAGAGCACCTATGTGCCGACCGATAAAACGCCCAAATAATACAGCCAATGTTTTTCGAAAAGAAATAAGTTTATAAGTTATATTATTATAAGTGATATCATCCATTTAAGACATTTTCATCGTTATCATGGCAGCCAATAGATGTCCACTGCCTCCCCAAAGAATCTTCAAATCAGTATCCTGCCCCCTAACCATGATCGCTTAAAACAATATTAAAACCGCGCTGAGAGCGGGATGGCGCTATACGCAGCAAGAGCGGTGTCTCTGTTTTAATATTGTTTTAACCTTGCTATAAGCGATAATGGTAGGCCCCCAGCAGATTCACGCGAAGCTTACTACGTCTTCGGTCCATCTTGCGGAGGGGATGTCAACACTGCTTTTTCCCAATACGCAGTAGATACTTGAGGTCGTTTCGACAAACTCAGAAATTTAACAGAAAAATAAGCAAGTAATATATAATAAAGTCATTCAAGTACTACTCCTTTATTAAGTGTAAATAACAATAACGTTTATTAAAAGTTCTCAACAGTAAGAGCAAAATATACACCTGGTTTCAAAACAAAATAATAACTACCACACAAAACTAACTGGTTGAATCTTTACTGCAATAAGTATAACTCGTATAAGCAATCGAACCGCTCGTGACTTGTACCACAACTTAAGGCTTTTAGTCTAGAAACGTAAGAGAAAAGGGTTCCGGGGACGCTGACTCTGCTTGGTTACGTTAATAACATTTAGTTCCCCAAAAAATTATATCTTCCCCAGATTAGATACCGTTACGGTTAGATGGGGGGAGTTTATAATTATTTCATCAAAACAACCACTTGTGATAAGGAAAACGAGAGAGGACTTCAGGAGTTGATATCTTATTTTCTTTTAAGCTAATAGATGCCGGTTTAATATTTAAGAATGTGTAGTTACAGACTAGTGACTGTCTTAAGACCTGCATCAGCTCAATTATACCTACAAGTTACTTTTTGAAAGTAAAGCAAGCAACAATATAAGAAGCTTTGCACATAGCTAATTTGTTGAGCAAGGATTGTTACAAGCTCGGAATCGAGTCCTTCCCGTTAATATTGCATAAGGAGCTACAGCAGACTGTTATAATGAAGTGAAATATTCATCAGATACCGTCTGGAGACCTAGCTAGCGCTGCCCCGCGAGCTGTACGCACAGCCTTATTCTGGACTGCCTACAAACTTCATCTGGAGTTTCGAAATTATAATTTTGAAATATCTATATGAAACGGGTGTGTTGCCGAGGCATGCAGTGTTATATTTGAGACTACATTAGTCAGACTTAGGAGATTTTGACAATTTTTATACTCATCAGCGGTAAGAATTTTTAAATTTTGATCGTAACATTACTATTTTATGACTTAGTCGTAATCGTAAGTCATGGCAATTCTAATAATATAAACGTTTACAATGGCAGATTTGCACTGATATTTAATGTCCGTTCAAAAAGGTATACAACAAAGAACTGAATATTATGCTTAATTTTATGTACGACCTACAGTACAGATTACTTCATGCTTAAATTAATTTCATGCTTAAATAAATGTCTATAAACATTGAACGAAGATTTTGACTTCGATTTTAAGTTAATACACTGTTTATACCGAAAATATTTTCGGAAACAATGTGATTTTTTTTCTTATTTGGCAACCAGAAATCTATACAAATAAATAAAATTGAAGTGTCTGTTTGTAATATAAAAATAATAAGTTCTTACTAAATAGTTATGAATGTATATCGGGTACCAATAACAAAAACATAATTTTAAAAAAAAATTGTCTGTCTGTCTGTCTATTTGTTCCCGCTAATCTCCGGAACGGCTAGACCGATTTCGACGGGACCTTCACTAATAGATAGCTAATTATATAAGGTATAACATAGGCTCAAGATCGGTCCATCCGTTACTATTCCGCGCGGACGAAGTCGCGGGCACAGCCAGTAAGAAATAAAACTTTCTTGGATGGAGCCAACGAGATTTTTACAGTTAATTGATATGCTGTTTTTTCCAGAATCGGGCCGTGGCGGACTCGCATCGTTGAATTTTTGAGGGCCCCGTGTGAGTCTGGGCGCATATTTCGGATGAATGTCTACGGCGGCTGCATGGAAAAAAGAAAGCTCATTTACGTAACAAATTTTTAATCTCTTACGTTTCGTCGCGTCAAGTCACGACGCCTCGCAACATCCAGTGCTGCATTGTTTCACTCATACTTCGGAATTTGTGATTACATTACTCGGCTGTTCGCGTGGAGTTTTTCAACAGATTATTTCGTTAAAACTGCCGAACTTAATTTTAAGGCGTGTTGTTTTCTATTAAATTTTCTCTCGTCAGCCGACTTCCTCGTCGTTGCAAACACCACGTACGCCATGGTACGAAAAGTTTATGAATTCTAATCCATCTAATTTCACTTTGCAAATTGTATTTATATCATCGAAATCTGTAATTTGCAAATCTCAGTAAAATATTTAAGCATTTATTTTAGAAAAGGTCGTACGGGAATTCAAGTCATCATCATCACTTACTTTTGACCCCTCATCACTCCTCATTCCACTTTGATGTGCGAATGGCGTACCATGTTTTCTTCATCCATTCATATTAATACACCACTAGCTTTCCGCTCGCAACAGCAATACAAACAAACAAACAAACAATCAAATCTTTCCTCTTTATAATATTAGTATAGATCTCAACACGCGGAGGATGGCGTGTATATCCTTGTTCGTGCAATCCATGCAGATTTAATAAAGTCTTTCTCTGCCCTCATATCCACCCACCTTCATATCCATAACTCTTCTGGTAATATGACTTTCATCCCTCCCCATCACATGCCCATACCACGGTAACCTGTTTTTTATGTCAGATGCTAGCTTGTCTTAATTGTTATCGTTAAAAATATTTTATGAGATTTGTTTCTCAAATAAGGGAAACAGATTTTAACAAGTACTTAATAGAAATAAAAAGCTTTAACGTCGGAATGTAATTTTCCGAAAAACATAGCGTAACAAATATACATGCTACAGATGAAAGAGTAATATTTCTGATTGAAATGTATTCTTTTTTAATACCTGCAATTTAAGTTTTACCGCATGGACAAAGCCTCTGGAAAATATAAATTAAACAGGAATAAGTTTAAGCAAGCAATAGAGATACAAAGTTTTGACGATGGAATGTAATTTTACAAAAAAAAATATATAAACACGCTATTTGAGGAAACTATATTGTTTCAATTGAAATATGGTCTCCTCTTATTACTGAAATTTAAGTTTGACCGCATGGACAAAGCCTCGGGAAAAGTAAATAAATTAAACAGGCTGTTACACTCCTTAGTAGTGGTAAAATTTAGCTTATCATTAACAGTAACTTGCTTACTATTTTTTTTTTTTTTTTTTTTTATGTAAGGCCCGGCAAATGACCTCCTCCCGCCTGATGTTAAGCGGTGAAAGAGGCCCAAATGAGTTGACAGATAGAGTAGGGACGACATCCACTATCCTACCTGCCCGCCCCTTGCCGGCCTAAAAGATGCTTTTTCACACCTCTTTTGAAGGAACCCATGTTGTAGGATGGAGGAAACACGTGCGCAGGTAGAGAATTCCAAGTATGGGATGAACGACAGAAGAAGGAATCTTGGAATTTCTTGGTACGGTGTGAAAAGGAGGACACAGTGTACGGATGACTCCGAAGGCCCTTACGCGTGTTTCTGTTAAGGAATGGAGAGGGAGGGATAAGGTTAAAGAGCTCCTCAGAGCATTCCCCATGGAACATTCGGTAAACTAGCTCTTCCGTAGTTGTAGTTGGTTTTAGGATATGATTTTTTACCAAGATAACAAGCTCCTCGTGTATTTATCAAAGTAATAAACTGCTTATTAAAAACAATGGCAAATTACCTCAGTATTTTGAAGGTCGTTACTGATGCTAGTTATTGAGTTTTGTTATGTTTTATGTATTTCACGCGATAATAGCTTTTCATGTCAGAGCTGAGATTAAATTCGGCTCAAATAGAATAAAATGGAAATAGATAATAACAAAAATATAAACTCAATTGAATAAATTATATAGTATAGATACTAGACTCAATTCTGAAGTAGCCGCTAAATTGCCTAATTTTATTTAGGTGCAGCTAAACCATTATCCTATTCGACGGTAACTGTCAAATTCAACTGACATTGGTAATTTGAATCTGACGTTCCTAATTTTAGACGGTCAATTAAACTTAGCTTTAGCCGTCCAAACGCTATTCCAGACGTGAGATTTTTACGCGTAAACATCCTAAACTGACTATTTTTAGCGGCGACTAAAATCACCCGCATTAAAATTAGAACCTTGCTAAAATCCGCCATTTTGGTAATGAAAAATACAAATAACAAATGAGGTACAAATTTTAATTTTGCCCAATTTGATTGTTTTCACCCTAAATGAATAGGAAAATAAAAATTATTTTAAGTAATTATATTGTTAAAAATAAGATAAAAATGTACATTAAATGTAATAACTGTTCCATCCATTATCTGTTCCTTCTATTGATGAAGCGGTCGATGCTTTAATGGCCACTATTGACAGCGCTATAGTCAGACATTCAAAAAAAGTGAAAATAGGAAGGTCTAAATATATCATAAGACCATGGATGACGCAAGGTTTGCTGAGATGCGCAAGACATAGAGACAGACTTCATGCCAAGCTAAAGCAAGACCCTGAGGATGAAGTTATTAAAACTATTTATCGACGATATAGAAACTTTTACTTTAATATAATAAGAAAAGTGAAGCTACGCTACGAAAAAGAAGAACTAGAAAATAATAGCAAGGACACTAGGCTGCTCTGGAAGACAATTAAGAAAATCTCTAATACTAACGTTACTAACACACAACCAACTGAACTATTATCGGCGGCAGGTACTCATAAAGTCTCCCTAAACAACTGTAATGCCTTCTTTTCCTCAGTTGGTCAAAACTTAGCGAATGAAATACTTTCACAATCTAACCATGCCGACTTTGTTTTATCCTCAAATGTCAAAATCAGTAACTCGCTGGCACATTCCTTTTTCATGGCACCAACTGATCATGAAGAGATTCATAGCATTATTAGTCAACTGCGGACTGGCAGTGCACCTGGAGCGGACGGAATCAACACGGCCTTTGTTAAATATGCCAAAAACATATTAGCAGAGCCACTAGCACTTTTGTATAACCTGAGTTTGGGTACCGGTTGTTTTCCCAAATCATGGAAGATTGCTTCGGTGACTCCAATCCACAAACACGGACCTAAGGTCATCCCGGGAAACTACAGACCGATATCGCTGCTCAGCGTTTTTTCTAAAATCCTGGAAAAAGTTGTCAACAAATGACTGACTAGCTATATCGAGCTAAATAATATATTATCTCCGAGGCAGTTTGGTTTCAGGCGCCATAAATCAACTGAGGACGCTGTCACACTCCTAACTGAGCACATTGCAGAGGGCCTAGACAGTGGCCAAAAGTGTGTAGGAGTGTTTCTTGACCTAACAAAGGCTTTTGACACCGTGTCCTCTAACATACTTTTACAAAAGCTGGAGAGTATAGGTATAAGAGGGCTACCGCTTAAATGGTTCAAGAGTTACCTTACTGATAGACAGCAGTTTGTGAAAGTGGGTCTTTACAAGAGTGACTTGCTACCGATATCTTACGGCGTCCCTCAGGGAAGCATACTTGGGCCTATACTCTTCACTATCTACATCAACGATATTCACGATCTGAATCTTTCAGATGCCGAGATAGTGTGTTACGCCGATGACACTGTGGTCCCCTTTAAAGGCAGTAGTTGGACGGACACAATGAGCAAAGCAGAAAGTGGAATGTCCTCGATATGTAATTGGTTAAAAAACAATTTACTTACTCTCAACTATACGAAAACAACTTTCATTTGTTTTCATAAAAACGCGTCTTCTAATCCCACAGATGTAATACATCTGAAAATACACACTTGTGTTTCTTCCCACCCTCTCTGCACCTGTAAGTCAATTCACCGCTCCGGCGTGACGAAGTATCTTGGGATCATGATCGATGAGCAACTAAACTTTAAAATTCACATTAATCATCTGACTAAAAGAATAAGAAAGACCTCCGGTATTCTCAGAAAGCTGAGAGATTCGGCAAGCAGGGACTTACTGATCATAATTTATAAGGCCCTGTGTGAATCGGTTGTTGGGTACTGCATCTCGGTCTGGGGTAGTGCTACTAAGACCACGCTTCTGGTGGCTGAACGAGCAAACAGGTCCCTCCTCAAAATCATGCTCAAAAAACCTTTCCGTTACCCCACAACCACTCTCTACAAAGAAACTAAAGTTCTCACAGTTCGCCAACTTTTTATTTTAAAATCTTGCCTTATTAGTCATAAACGTCTGAAAATCTCCGAAAATTACAATACACTCTTAAAAAAACGAGTCTTTAAAGTTCCAATACCAACTGTCAACTCACACTTTGCAAGCAGGTTTGGTGACTTCATCAGGGCACGCATTTATAATGCTGTCGTGAGGTTCTGTAATATTAAAGATTGTTCCAATCGGGTGGCCAAATTGGTTGTGACCGAATGGTTGCTTTCCCTGGACTACACATCCACAGAGGAGCTTCAAACAAATACTCTTAATAAAAATAAAAAAAAATAAAAACTATTCTTGTCTCTCTTATTTTTTATAATATAAAAAATATAACATTATTACTTGTTACTTACAGAGGAAGCAATGTGACTAACAATAGAAAGTATTAAAATTTTGTTAACATTAAACAAAAAGACAATGCATTCACCTCATGGTTCCCCAAGATACAGGCAATGCGATGTCTAGTTTGGGGACCTCTGCTAATATCATTGTAATTATTTCTGCAGTGCACTAATTTCTAAATAATTTTATCTGTATGTTAATGAGTTTTCTTTTTGTGTAATAAAGAATTATTATTATTATTATTATTATTATTAATTTACTTTTAATATTTTTACGATAGCAACACAAACACACTTAAAACAATCTTAGACATTTTAGAATTACGTTTAAGCTCTGCCTAAATTTAGTTGGCCTGTCACCGTTGAATAGCACTTGCTTAACCGGCCATTTAAATTAAGTTTAAATTTAGAAATTTTAGTTTTAGGTTATTTAGACGGCGGGCGCACAGAATTGAGTCCACTGTCAGTACAATTTATTTTATACGTAAATCCCATTGCCAAATGGTATATTTTAAAAGTTAATCATTAGGAGTACCTAGTCCTAAAAATGTTTTTCTGCCCATACAGTTCTCAGGGCCCTAGCAATATCAATCAGTGAGGACAAGCATCTTCCTTAATACTTATAGATTTTATAAGGTAACATTGAAACAAGGACCAAATTTGCAGAATAATCTCAATGTATGTAACATAGCCGATCTTAAAATAGATTATTAGTGTTATATCTAATATATAAAAATCTCGTGTCACAGTGTTTGTTATCAAACTCCTCCGAAATGGCTTGACCGATTTTTATGATTTTTTTTTGTGTATATTTGGTAGGTCCGAGAATAGATCGTAGGTTATTTTTTATACCCCTATAGGATAATAAGAGCGGCCCTCTCTACAAATCAGCTAGTAATCTATACCTATAAAATGCTTTGTCCTGAATGACTGACTGACTGACTGACTGACTGACGGATCAACGCACAGCCTAAACCGCTTATCGTAGAGACTTGAAACTTGGAGGGTGTGTTCTTTGTATGACGTAGGCGTCCGCTAAGAAAGGATTTTCCGAAATTCTACCCCTAAGGGGGTGAAAAAGGGGGGCAAATTTTGTATGGGACAACTAAATTCCTTGGTCCAATCTACTTTAAATTTTGCACAAACATTCGTTAATAGAATCGATGGATAACATGTTTCGAATTTTATTGAAATTCATCCCTTAATAGGGTGAAATGGGGGGTAAAATGTGATATCGACATTATTGTCGTTTTCATGGTTTTTTGGGTCGTAGATTACGAAAATAACATCGATATCAAAATCCAACATGGCGGACGCAAAATATCATCATCCCTTGATGAGGTGCAATGGAGTTGAAGAGATACGATTCTGAATTAATTATCTTAATCGTATTTAATATTTAATATATAATAAAATCGTAGGAGTGCAAAAATCTGTAATTGCGAAATATTAAGAAAAACAATACACAGGTCGCCTTAAAATCATAAGTAGAACACGATAGAAACGTTTTAAAAAAATGTTTGTTTGTTTGTATATTTGTTTGTTAGTTTGTTTGTCTGTTTGTCCGGAAAGATCTCCGAAACTACGGGACAGAATTTGATATGGCTTACACCACAATTCTTAGAAATTTACGGTAGAACATTTAGGCATAATTTCATTTGTTTAAACAAATGAAATTATGCCTAAATGTTCACGTTTTATTTTTCGTGAAAAAATACCATATAAAATTTTCTCACAATGCTTATGTAGAAAATCAACATGGCGCACGTGAAATTATTTTGACAAGTCTGTCACTTATTGCAAAGAAAAACTTTATCTTTTCTGTTAATGGCTGTGCCCATCTAGATTTCGCCAACCAAGAAGTTTAGCAAGTTTAAATTGTCTTTTTCTTATGTATTACCCTGGCGGTAAGACAAAAGGATCAAGCCATACAACCAATGTATAAAGCATTTTTTATGACAATATCACGTCACAAATATATTTTTTTTAGGTTGGTTTAATTCTTGACCAATATTCTCAAAATCGGTACAATTTTTGAAATGTTGAAAAGTATTTTGAAAGGTGTTATATGTTTTTACATTATGACTAAGGAATCAAATGGCCGATTTCACCAACCATAACTTAGCTTAGGAAGCCCCTAAGACGTATGCTGTCACTTTTTGTCTTTAATGAAAAGAATGTGACAGCATGCTACCTAAGAGTCACCTAAGCTAAGAAGAGGTTGGTGAAAATAGCCATAACTCTTTGTTTACGCTCGAAGAAGAGCGAGTGGCAACACTGCATATAGTCTGTGCATGTGAGAGCCTGTGGCGGCCATTGTATCCATTTAAAACTATTAAAAGTAATTGATTGATATTAATAATTAAAAAAATATCTGACTGCAATGATTCTGGGTTACGCGTACGGGACTCTTATTCTAATTTCTAAAATGACGGATCACATTTTTTTGGATACACCTAAGGAACATGGATATCGAACCAAGGACCTAAAGAGTAGAACACATTGAACCTAGCCACGTTTACCTAATTCGACATGACTGCCAATAAAAGTTCGTTTCCGAGCCCAGCAATATGGATATCAGATGAAAGGCCTTGATGAGTAGAGCACTATGAACCTGGCAACATTGACGTAAATTCAACATAGCTGCCGCTCAAAAAGGCGGATAAAAGTTCGTTTTCAAACATAGTAACAAATGAAATACCTTGAAGAGAATTATGAATCTAGGAAAATCGCCCTAAATTCAACATGGCCGCCGCTCAAAAAAAAACGGTTAAAGTTCGTTTTCAAACCCAGCAATATGGGTATTAAATGAAAGGCTTCAAAGAGTAGAGCATTATGAACCTAGCAACATTGACATAAATTCAACATGGCCGCCGCTCAAAAAAGGTGGATAAAAGTTCGTTTCCAAACCTAGCAATATGGGTATCAAATGAAATGCCTTGAAGAGTAGAGCATTGGGTACCTAGGAAAATCGACCCAAATTCAACATGGCCGCCGCTCAAAAAAGGATAGAAGTTCGTTTCCAAACCCAGCAATATAGGTATCAAATGAAAGGCCTTGATGAGTAGAGCATTATGAACGTAGCAACACTGACATTAATTCAACATGGCTGCCGCTCAAAAAAGGTGGATATAAGTTCTTTTCCAAACCTACTATGAACTTTAGAAAATCGCCCTAAATTCATCATGGCCGCTGTTAGAAAAAAAGGGATAAAAGTTCGTTTCCAAGCCCAGCAAAATGGGTATTAAATGAAAGGCCTTGAAAAGTAGAGCACTAGGAATCTAGCAACATTGATGGAAATTCAACATGGCCGCCGCTGTATTAAGGCGGATAAAAGTTCGTTTCTAAATCCAGCAATATGGGTATCAAATGAAAGGCCTGGATGAGTAGAGTACTATGAACATAGCGATATTGACGTAAATTAGACAACGCCACCGCTCAAAAAAAGTGGATTAGAGATCGTTTCTAAACCTACCAATACGGACATTACATGAAAGGCCTTAACGAGTAGAGCACTATGAACCTAGGAAAATCGCACAAAATTCAATACGGCCGCCGCTGAAAAATAACGGATAAAAGTTCATTTCCAAACCCAGCAATATGGGTATCAAATGAAAGGCCTTGATCAGTAGAGCACTATGAACGTACACTATAAACGTATTGACGTAAATTCAACATGGCTGCAGCTCAAAAAGGGCGGATAACATTTGTTTTTCAAACCCAGCAATATGGGTATTTAAGGAAAGGCCCTGAAGAGTACCTTGAGTATTACGAACTTACGAAAATTGTCCTAATTTCGAAATGGCCGCTGCTCAAGAAAGGCACAATAAAGTTGAATCATTGAATCATTATGGAATAAAATGGAGGAAAAACTAAACACTGTGTTAAGCATTTTGATGGCGAAACGTAGTTCGCGGGCACAGCTAGTATATATATATATGTCTATGCACCGCTAAAAATATAACACATATCATATATCCTCTAATGTTATTTATAAAAGTTCTAAGATGCGAAAAAACCTGTAAGCTACGCAGTGCAATGGAACAATAATCAAAAATAATAAGCTGTAGCTTTCATTGCGATTGTTTTGTGGTTACTTCGAAACGGATGTTAGATATGATCACTAGTTGATCTCTCTTAATCTATACCGCGAAGAATTACCCAAAAAACCATAGTAGGCATCTTTCATGTTCCCCTGCTTAGAAATAATATCGGCGCCAACTCGCCAATGGTTAGAATGTATAAGGAATGCAAGGTGTTGAACAGTAAAATTGATGTTGACATTTTTAATGATACATTATCCCAATTCAGACGTAGGTAAGTACTGAAACCATTTGCATAGCTTTAACTTTTTTTCATTGAATTTTTAAATATTCATATTTTTATTGATTTTTTTATAGGTACCATATTTATTATTCAGTGACATACTATTTCAATAATTCAATTTAATGTACATACTATTTAAATAATTCAGTTTAATTTGGTTTAATTTGATTTGATTAATTCAATTTGATTTGATTAATTAAATTTGATTTATTTTGTTTTAATTTATTCAATTTTATTTAATTCTTATTTGACCTTTGTTTTTATTTTTAATTAATGTGACTATTTCTTTGTGAATGCTGTACATACCTATTATAGGCTTATACATCGGTTATGCGTCCCTCAGACAATCTCAATGTACCTATTCAATTCTTAATATATGCTTTTAAATGTATAAATAAATAAATAAATGTCTCAGTTATTCATTTCAAATTTGTCTCGATTGAAATTTAGCCAAGAATTTCTATGATTATATTCTTTCAAATTTCATTTCCTTATTACGTCTTCTCACGCTATCACGTCTCACTAATTGCACAGTGCGGGAGTAATTAATTTCGAGTAGCTCCTACTATACGTACAGGATTATAATGAGACGAGGCATGACGTTTTGTTTGACTTCGGTTTTGATATAAGGCACGATATTAATGTTTGTGGTGTTCCTCGTGTTTAAGTTTGCTTTCGAGTTAAATTCCGAATATTTAAAATTAATGTTTGTGTTGTGTTTGATTGAAATTGTTAATTGGTGCTTCTTCAAAATTAAATGACGCGAGGATAATCGGTAAGATTTAATTAGGATTTTATTTGCAGCAATTTATAATAAGTGCATTATATATGGTTACTTTTTATCCGCCCGGATAATTTAAGGCATGCTTCAAGACACAGGAGGAATGCTTTAAACATTAATAAAAAATTATCTCACCTATTTAAAATTATATTAATTTACTAAAATATCCAAAAACACTGCACTCATTTAGTGCAGTATTTTATATTATTTTATATTTTATTAATTTTAAAATTATCCTTCTAACGTGTCCTGAAGCATCCCTCAAATTATCCGGAGTGATAAAAAGTAACAGTGTATTTTATAGTTGATAAGATTTATTTAGAATTTTATTAGGAGTAATTTTTAACAAGTGCATGAAAGCAGGAGTCCTGAATATGTATATACGAATATGGGAAGGCATAAATTAAGGAATGAAATTAAATTAAGAAGTGATAGAAAAAAAAACCGAAAACACTTTTATAATAAGGGCCACATTCAAATAATGAATGAAGACGTGACAAGAGCAAGTGACAAGTGAGCAATGGCTTGGATAGAAAGCCGAAAAAATATTGATGGACTTTGCCAATGGAGAGAGGAGCAAGAACGGATTAAAATGAATATAACCTTAATGGAAGATTACATTTCTCCTGTTATCAAATAATTTTGTGTTGCAGTATGTCAGGAAAGCGCTAGTTATAGTTCATCGTAATAAAAGAAACACACTATATATACAAGTAGTTCTCTATAAAGAAGAGTCAAAAAGATCTAATATCATTCTTAAAATATTCGCCAATAGATTACGAAATCAAACCAGATGAATGCCCGTTGTCTCGTACTAACAACAAAGCGTTCCGGCCATACTTTTTGACGTTTCATTACACACATGCCAGCCTCATTATCTACTATTCCTTTTCTGAAAAAGGCTTTCAGTCGCCTCACACGAGCCGCTCTCAAAAATTCATCGACCGTCTGCGCGTTGAATGGGTTAAAAGATGGCGTTTCTCGACTTCTGCTCGGCGGGTAATCTGTTTAATAAGTAATCCAGCTGGAGCTGTTATAGGCACGATCCTCTCGCATTTAGATAAGACTATTGAATGTACGTTATAGGGAATTCCTGAATTAATATGGCTTATCGTGAAGAATTTGAATTGAGTTCTTGGGGCATGTCTGGAGTTGATATCGTTGTTTTTTATGTGGTGCATTCTGGTTTCCTTGTGCGGTGTTTCACTGTGTATCTAAGGCGTATCTTGGTCGGTAGTTCCTTATCGTACATTAATGAATCATTTTAATATTCATATATATAAGTATATAAAAAATCTACCTCTCTCTTACTTACATAGCAATAACACTAGTTATACCTGCCTAGGATTATGATGACCCAGATTTATGTATATTTATAGTTAACTACTATAATAACAATTCATTAATTTTATTAAAATCTTATCAGTAAATAGTATATAAGAGCACTGCCTTCTGCAAGCGTGCATGTAATTGCTACGTAACAGAATGAACACATGATTAATAATATTTTACTCGGTAGAAAAAAAATCCAAAGATCACTCTGTTCAATATTTTAAAACAGCTGTGAATAAGATAATACAATAACAAAAGACATAAAAGCTTTACCAATAGATGTCCATTTTTATTGTCTAGAAAATTGCAAAGATATATTTTTTATTTTGTACTCCAGTTTTCCAAAAAAATCGATTAAGACGTGTAAAAAGTAACGTTTTCGTTCGGTCACAGCGAGTAAGCGACATTAAAATGCAATTATCAACTGTATTTCCTAAGTCGCCGTGCACTTGTAGATTTCCTTAGGAATCTCGCCTTAAGTTTATTCTGACAACTCAAAAGTGCATTATTCAATGTTTTCACAGCAACTTTGAATATTTTTTTTAATTCTTAGATGCCATATTCAACTTTGCACTTGAGGAATCTTGAAAGATGCAAAATAAAAGAAAATGTTTTCTAGGGCCCACTCGGACGTTGGCAAAGCCTGGATTTGCATGCAGACATCCTGAGACGTGTCCTCGAACATTTTACCCCACATAAAACGTGACTGCGAGTCATGTTTATTTTTTGTCCACTTTAAGGACGATGAGTGTTGCAATTACATCTTTTGCTGAAACATCGCAAAGTTTTTTTAATGTTTTAATACCCATCAGATCGATACCTAGTTAACATTCAAAACCTATTTGTTGGTGCCTGTTTGTATCGGTATTTCATTTGTGGTACATTTTTAATTTATATTATTATCATATGGAATATATAACACCACTGGCTGGCGTTAGCTGAGTCTTATCGCCAGGGCCCATTTATTTTATCGAAATCTCGCAAGCATCAAGACACAGGCGTCTATAATATAGGCAATGGTAACCGTTTAACATCACACCCTTACTTATTTGGCACCCATGTTTTCTCCATAGTGGGGACTCCATAGACGGGCACCCAACCTCGGAGTATCCCAGCTATCAGAGCAGGATCTGCTCCCCTGATCCACAGCCAAGGTATCCTTTAACATTTACCCCACCCAAATAGCATATTTTTTTCATCTAAATATTATATTTCATTTCATAATATAGGTACTTATACTCGTAGTGTGTCGAACAAAATCGTACCAAAATCGTTAGTGTACTTAAAAATCTGTCACCGCGCAGAATGTCTCACAAATAACACTTTATATTGAGAAAATTTTAACATTTAAAATAATAAGTCTAATTATTAATTGTTCTGTTGTGATATCAGTAATATTACGACCACGACCAGCATCACATCACAACAGCAAAAGAGGTTATGGGCGCGCCACACACCACACGCAAATACACACATAACACGCACATACACACCACACACAAAAACACACACCACACTCACACAAAAACACACCACACACACACACGCACACTGCCCACTACAAGAATAACGTACGTCCGTTATTAAATGTAAGGCGTATACCTGTAAGATCTGTGGATTTTGTTAACTAAATAAAAAAATATATATTTTTTACAACATTAAGTAAGTATTCCAATCGTTGGTACAGTTTTAATTATTTTCAGGAATCTGCTTCTCCTGTAGCGAGAAGGTGCTCACAAAATTGTGAAAATGTTTTAGTGCCAAACAAATTACGCAGTATCGTTAAGTTTTAGGCGCCTCTAATTAGAAAACACTGAGCACTGTAATTAGGCGACACTTAAAGAGTAACGATCTCCCCTGAAGCTTCCTGAAGCTTAGTCACAGCGTGCAAGAAGGCGAAAGTACTAAATTTATTCACATTGTACCGCCTGCACGATGATATAAAAAGCCGACAGCGACAGCTTTTTTTTTATGGGATAGGGGGCAAGAGAGCAGATGTATCACCTGATGGTAAGTAATTACCGTCGCCCATGGACACCCGCAACACCAGAGGAGTTACAAGTGCGTTGCCGACCTTTGAGGTGGGAATACGCTCTTTTTTTGAAAGTTTGAAGGTCGTATCGGTCCGGAAATACCGCAGGCGACAATTCGTTCCAAAGTTTGACTGTGCGAGGCAGGAAACTTCGAGAGAAACGCACAGTTGTGGACTGCCAACCATCTAAGTGATGGGCATGGATTTTTTGCCGCGTGGAACGATGGCGGAAAGAGGCGGCAGGTATAAGTCCGAACAATTCCTCGGAGCATTCCCCGTAATAAATACGATAGAAGATGCATAGCGAAGCGACATCTCTACGCAGCGCCAAGGTATCAAGCCGATTTGAAATTTCCTGGCAGTCGACGATTCGAGTCGCTCTCCATTCAATGCGGTCTAGTGGGAGAAGTTGGTATTGGGGTGCCCCAGCCCAAAGATGAGAACAGTATTCCATATGAGGCCGAACCTGCGCCTTGTAAAGCTGAAGGCGGTGCGCCGGAGTGAAATACTGTCTCGATCTATTGAGCACACCAAGCTTCTTAGAAGCTAATTTAGCTTTACCCTCTAAGTGGCCACGGAACTGGACTTCGCTCGATATGTCGACACCAAGGATCCCAATATTGGCTGATGCAGTTAGGGGAATGCCCTGAAAGCGAGGAGATACGACAAATGGCATTTTCTTTGCGGTGAACGCGCAAACCTGTGTCTTTGAGGGGTTGAAATGGACTAAATTAAGTCGACCCCAGTTAGAGACTTTCTCTAATGAAGTTTCGATTTCAGACACAAGTTTATTCCGGCACTCAATGACGTTTTCCCGAGAAGAGTTCGCACGGCCGTTATAGAAGGTGTCTTTCGTGCTGTCGTCTGCATAGCAATGAATGCTGCTGATTTGCAGCATATCATTGATATGCAGAAGGAATAGTGTAGGTGAAAGCACACATCCTTGGGGGACACCAGCATTTACAGACATTGGGTCTGAGCATTCACTGTCAATCAAGACCTTAATGCTTCTGTCTGCTAGAAAGCTAGTGACCCATCCACATAATTTCTCGGGAAGCCCATATGAAGGAAGTTTTGAGAGGAGCGCTTTGTGCCATACCCGATCGAAGGCCTTCGCGATGTCCAAACTAACTGCCAGTGCCTCCCCCTTCGCTTCAATTGCCTCTGCCCAATGATGTGTCAAGTAAATTAGAAGATCACCAGCAGAGCGACCCCTACGAAAGCCGTATTGTTGGTCACTGAGCAGCTGGTGATCCTCTAGGTACCGGAGAAGCTGGCGGTTGATTAGTGATTCCATTATCTTTGAAAACAAAGGGGTTATAGCTATCGGCCTGTAGTTGGACGTATTCGAGCGGTCACCTTTCTTAGGGATCGGATGCACTAAAGCTGTCTTCCATGAGGTTGGGACTACGCCAGATGAATAAGAGAGCCGAAATAGTCGCGTTAAAACCGGTGCCAACTCTGGAGCACACGTCTTTAGCACGATAGGAGGAATACCATCAGGCCCACTCGACTTGTGGATATCTAGGGTGATTAGTGCTTGACGCATTGAGCTTTGGTGGAACCGAATATCCGGCATTAAGCTCGTGCACCGTGGTATGGTCGGTGGTTCCTGTCCCCCGTCATCCAAGGTCGAGTTGGATGCAAAGAGTTTCCCTAAAAGATCGGCTTTCTCTTTAGCATCATGGGCTAACGAAGTGTTATCCTTGTGCAGTGGTGGAAAAGATGGCATGCAGAAATTTCCCTGAATAGCTTTGGCGAGAGACCAGAACGCACGAGACCCCGAAGGAAGACGCTCTAGCCTCTCGTCAATTCTACTGATGTGCTCCGACTTCGCTCTTGCAATGTCCCTTTTGAAGGATCTGGAGGCATAGTTATACTGCTTTTTCAAAGCGCTGGTATTTCCATCCCGAGACGTCACCGCGTTTACCCAGGCTTGGTAGGTTTCCTGCTTCCAGCGAGAAGCCTTTTTGGAGGATTGACCAAACCAAGGTTGGAATCTGCCACCAATGGGGATAACTGAGGATGGAATGAAAATTTCCATACCTTGCAACACCACATCAGCAACAGACTCAGCAGCGGAGTTGGAATCATCTGGCATAAAGCAAACCTGCCTCCAAGGGTAGGACGCAAAAAAGGACCGCATCCCATCCCAGTCTGCTGACTTGTAGTGCCACACACGGCGACTACGTGCAACTCGAGGTCGATGCAAGCACGTGAGTGGCACCGAACTCCTAATGAGGCAGTAATCTGAGGAGCCAAGAGGGGCGCCGACAGATATGAGGTAGCCGTCGGGATGAGAAGTCAGCAGAAGATCCAACAGTGAAGGTTCATGGCACTACACATCAGGAATTCGCGTGGGCTTAGTAACCAATTGTGTCAAGCCATATGCAAGAGCGAAGGCGTGAACAGATCTCCCCGCATGATCGGTCTTGCTTGAACCGAGCCATTCGGTGTGGTGAGCGTTAAAATCGCCAAGTATCACGATCTCTGCGAGTGGGATCTGCTGCTGCACAAAGTCTGCAGCCATTTGAACGTACTCGATGAGTCGGTCGGTTTCGGTATCACCGCTATGGGACCTATAGAGGCACGAATAGACGCGGGGATGGTCGTCGCTGTCTACACGGAGCCATAAGGTGGAGAGGTCCCTACTTTCAAGGTTACCGAGGCGCCGAGAACATATATCGTCTCTGACGTACACGCACACACCGGCCTTAGGTGCGAAGAGGTGTTCCAGTCCGTACCCTGGGTAGGAAAGGTAAGAAGTGTCCGCCGGAGACGATATCTGTGTCTCGGTCAAAAAGAGCAAGGCCGGCTTTACTGTCTCGAGGTGGTGGTGGACAGCATTCAGGTTGGAGTGAAGTCCCCTGATGTTGCAAAAGTCCACAGTCAGTGTGGCAGGGGGTGCCGTGGGTTTGCTCTTGCCCCAGGTATGTTTGAGCGCGGGTTTGCCCCCCCCAGAATACGAGGGGCGGCCTAGGCGTCCACGTCCAGGTATATTGCGTCCTGAAAGTGGACGTCCAGAGAGGGATTCTCCAACGCTAGCGCAGTTGGTACCCTCCTGGGGTAACAATCTGTTTAACTGCGCCATCATAGGGGGGTAGGGGGGTTGGGCCTCCGGTACCCTCACTCACTCGACGAAACACAACGCAAGCGTTATTTCACGCCGGTCTTCTGTGAGGCCGTGGTATCACTCCGGTCGAGCCGGCCCATTCGTGCCGAAGCATGGCTCTCTCACAGCTATTAAGTAAACATAGAAAATATCGGATGAAATGTTTTATTTAAAACCTCCTTGGCTTTATGTCATTTGTATTTCAGAAAGATGTTTTTAACCGACTTCAAAAAAGTGGGAGGTTCTCAATTCGATGGGTACGTTGGCACCGATTTCAATATACAAATGTGATGTTGTCTGGACCAATATAATCAAGCAGTTTAACACCGTTAGAAAGTACATTGTCATACACTTTATATTACCAGTCCTTTGGCAATACCACTCAGGTTACGCTATCGTACTCGTGCACAAAAAAATTGCCAACGGTATAATAATACATCTATCTTGGTCCCTACTTTTATCTATTCTAATATTATAACGAAAAAAGATTTGTATACTTTTCTATGTAATTAAAAAACTCAAAAACTACTGGACCGATTTCGAAATTCTTTCTCCAAAAGAATGCTACATTACCACTGAGTAAATAGGCTAATTAGGCACCGGAGGGAGACTTTGTATCAGGTCGACTGCTTATGCACCTCCGTCTTACCTATTACTGCTGCAAAGCAGCAGTACTTGCATCGCTGTTATGTGTCTATGTTTAATCCCGAGTTCCTCAGGGGACTCATTATATAACCAAACCTACAATACAACTGTATTCCACGCAGAAACTTCGCAGGCAACAGTTAGATACTCGTACATTATATCATCATCATCCCCCAAGAGTGTAGCCGTACAATAAGAAAGTTCATTTTCTGTAAAAGTATGCACCCTACTCTTCACCTAGCTCACTCTATAAGTCGAACCCGAATCAAATTCACACACGGATGCCTTTCAAATAAAATCCGTTCCCTTTTTTTCATGCTGTGGCTTCGAGGGTTCAATCGATATGCCGTTGAAATGTGCGGACGCTGTCACACTTCGATACACATCTCCGCATTGACGACGAAGCCGTTATTCATTTGTTCATTTCAATAATTACACATCCGTGGCTTCCCCACATTTCATATATGTGAATATCGGATAATGAGAAAAGGAGACTTCGCTTTAAATTGAATTATTAAACTATTTATAAAATACCAGCCTTAAGAGATAAAGAACAGCGTTTCAATGAGTGATTGATAACAAATATCGGGTTATCACTCGTTAGTTTTCCTAATTAGCCAATTTCTCCAACTGGTCAGTTTACCTTATTCGTAATTTTATCAAAAGAACATTAAAATTTAATTAAGCCGTTTAATAATAGTAGATTATTAACCAAGAGGATAAGGCAGTGTCTTTTATCACGGGTGTAGACTTGAATCGCAAGTGTAATGAAGGATTCTATGATTAACTCCCGAGCATAACGAGGATGGTAAAAAAATTAAATCCTGAGCGTAGCGAGGGACTAGAGTCCTGAGTGTAGCGGGGGATTTAAGCTCAGCCAAAGATAAGACTGCTTTATCCTCGAAGAAATTATTCTACCTTTAGCACCACCTGCGAGACAATAAAAACAAAATACGTAAAAATACAGCATTTATTCATAATCATATTAATTCAATATTAGATCACTAACTAAACTATTAAAAATGTCCCGAAACTTCTGTATTGAAAAAAACACAGAAAACGTAGATTTGTGTGCTTGTAATCCTTTCCTTTTGAGCTTGGAAAACTAAAACCTACAAATTCAAATTGAAATAAACAAGATGGCGAGATTTTCATTTGATTTTTTTGTGATATTTTAGTGTCTTCGCGAATTTTTGTGCATAATGTTGTCGATTCAGAATCATTTTTATGCCAAAATGTTATTTAATGTTTGCTTAAACTGACACAACAGTTTAACACTGATACAATTTAATTTTTTTACCATATTTGTATATTTATTATCGATACTATATTTTCTTATGAACAAAATAAAACTACCATATTATATTTTGCCGCGCCGGCGATGACAGTTTGTTTTGTATGGCGCGACCATTGATTTACTACCAGGCGCGACGCGATTTTGTGATAGGCCTCTTAACAACAGGTATATAACATGGATTTCTATTAAAATTTAATATTTTATTGTTTGATGTAGTTGACACGTTCTAAATTTAAATCTCATTATTAACTTCTGGTTAATAGTGAAATTTAGTGGGTACAATATCATGTGTATTTACCGGGAGCTTAAATTATGTACCGAGGGTTCCTGAGGGCTCAGATTAGATAACTGAGGGCCTAAATGAGTTGCTTTAGACTAAGTAAGCATGGCACATAATTAATGATTAAACGAACTTACCTGTACGTGAAGTTCAATCATAATTATACGAAGGCTTCGTCCGAAGGGATTAGCAAATAATACTTGTAGTAACGCCTAGTGATACGCCAGTCACGCACTTTATTTGAGGGTATAAATAAAATTTAAAATGAGTCTCACGTCAACAAGGTGGGCGACCTATCCGCTCGCTTCATTTAGTTTAGAGTAGCCGCATCCGGAATATTTCACACAAAAAAGGGGACTTGTAGTTGGGAGGGAGGGTTGCTAATCCCTTCGGACGAAGCCTTCGTATAATTATGATTGAACTTCACGTACAGGTAAGTTCGTTTAATCATTGATTATACTCGGCTTCGTCCTCGGGATTAGCAAATTGTAGCAACTTGTAGACTTTTAGAGATAATAGTGTGAAATATTTTGTTTATTCCTGAATTTTCATTAATTTATGTTAATAAAAATAAACATCAATCATCATTTGAATTACTCGTATTATTAACAATTGTTCTGGCAAAATAATTATTTCCATTAGTATTGACATTACTTATGGTTCTATTATAGAATCGATAGAATGTGCTTGAAGAGCCGCTCCATCCAGCGGTTCGTCTTATTTGATCTAGGCCGACACCTAGGTGATGAGCCGCGGATGTAGCGGCGTGCTGTGCGCGGTAAATATGTTTAGATCAAAAACGCTATCGCGCAATGTGTTCTTTATTCACTGACTTAAGGTTTGGGAACCGACAGCATTATAAGGCTTTTTAGCACTTATGAAGAGAAGGAAAGATTTCAATATTTTTAATATTAATCTAGGACAAGGTTTGTACTTTGTGTGCTGTCAACAGCGCAATGAGAGTGATGAGTTTTTTCGAAAGTTTTTCAAAAGACAATGTTTCATTGGCATAAAATTGGCTGACATAATTAATAACTATTGAAGTATCCCACATATTTGGGCAAAGGAGGGCGTAACCGAAATATTCCTTTACTCTGTCATCTTCTCGTAAATTATTTTCCCCTAAGCAGGGCGAGCGCGGATCTATAGGAGTTAAGCGTGCCATATTGAGCTCCCTCTTCATAATAGTTTATTGAAATAAATTATTTGTGGAATTGAAGGATTATACAAGTCACTATTATTGTCGTTACAGTAATTGAACCAGCGCCGTAAATAAACATTATATTGTTTAAAGGAACTTTGGAATATAGATGCTAATATCGGCGGTACACTCCACGCCGTCCGCATAAGTTCCCCGTTATACAATGACAGAGAACGGGGTGAAAGCATAAAAATTAAAATCGGCCCAGGAAATGCATCTGGGTCCCTATGCCAGGAGACCCAGTGCATTTAGTATTTGTTTGACTAGCGAATAAGTCTACTTGAGGTGCCCCATACGATGAGACAATTTCCTGATATGCCCAGTCCGCAACTCCATTTTTTTTTTAAATACGTCGCCCTACACTAGGATTTTCTCCTGTGTCGTGGGTGCAGTTACAAACATAGAACATCACATGCACATACGCCCAGACCGGAACAAATTTCTGTAGGCCATAAAACATTTGTCCCGTACGGGAATCGAACCCGCGACCCGTTGCGCAGTAGCTGATCACTCGACCTTTGCGCTAAACGTGTCGTCGATTCTATGTCAGGATGTACCCGCCTTGATTCGGCATCTGCCGTTATATTATCTGATGAGCTAATGTAATAAGCCATAACATACAAATTGCGACATTCACACCACTGCCATAGTTGACGAGTGATGTCAGTGAAGTGGGGGAACTGAACACCCCCCATTGTATTGATGTAAGAGATTACTGTAGTGTTGTCGATACGGAGAAATTTGACAACTACTTACATTTTTGGCGAACACTTTTAATCTTAGAAAAGCAGCTAGAATTTCTAGGTAGTTAATGTGTTGTGTTCTCTCCTGAATGCTCCACAACCCGCTAACCTTCTCTTTGCCACATACAGCCCCGTATTTGAGGCGTCTGAGAAAATTTCCAGATCATGTGTATCATGTTTGATTTTACAAAACGGTATTTGTATTGCGTCATTCCTAGGAATATTTATAAATTTATCATAATTATCATTAATGATGATTTTAAGTTTAATTACTTAATGCGCTCGAATATTTTAGTATAAGGCTAGTGTATTCTACAGCCGGGCAAACTGAGACTAGTAATTCCACTATTTGTGCGAATTGACGTATTCAACATCTTTTAAGAGCTAACCATTTTTTTTAAATTTCTGATTTGTGATCTGGAAATTTTTAGTCTAGATTAGAACGAAACCTTAAAAATGTACATATATTACTAGGTATCATTAAACTTTTGGCCTCGTTAATTAAAATCAAAGAGAGGTAATTAATTTTTTGGTTTGTATATTTGGCCAATAATTATCTAAATAATTAGTTGATTTTTGGTCCGCAGAACGGAGTAATCGGACAATTGGTTTTATTGCCTTGATGGTGCAGTACTCAAGCCAAATAGTTCTTGTTCAATTTGAAATCTTAAATATTTTCTTGAATTAGGGTCAATACTTATTAAATAAAAGGCATCTTTTAAATCTATTTTTGTCATTAAACAATTTTTTGTTTATGTAAATTTTAGCACTGAGCGTAAATTTTCAATTTTTAAATGATCTGCTTTTATAAATTTATAAATGTTTTTTTTTTTTTAATTCTGAATGAAACGATGTTTACCATTTGGCTTAGGTACCAGAATATTCTTGATAAAAATTGCCCTTCAGTAGGTTGGCATTTTGAAATAGCACCATTAGCTAACAAGTTATGAATAGCTTAATTGAAATCATCTCTTTCTGTGGCTAAATAATGTTTCACCTTTGGAACAGGTAATTGGTTAACGGGACTAGTGAATGGGATTTCGTATCCCTTGATGCAGGATAGAATTTCTGCATTCTTAGTTATAAGAGACCATTGGTCATTAAAAGAGGCAAAGTGCCTGCATATTTTACTGGATTTTGCAGCGATCGCGTGGCGGCGGGCGGCTGCTGCGAGTGTCTCGATGAGCTCGATGGCCGACCTCTACTGGCAGGGGGCTCCTTCGTCTTCGGACGATTTGGCTGCTTCCGAGTAGGATAAGGGCCCTTCTAGTTTAATAATTCCTGGAGGTGCTAGGCGTCGGTGCAGGCGCCTTTTTTTTTTTTTGTTTGTGGCTTATGCAATGAAGTTTTTAACTCTGCACCCTATTTATTTATCACCTTTGCAGTCTTAATAATTTTGACAGGTTTTCGCCTAATGAATGAATAAAAAATGGTTAAGTATTTTGAAGCTGGTCTTTCATGTCCTTTTTAAGGGAAGACAGAATAAAATTCCGTCGTATGAGTGAATCCGGTACTGCAAGTCACAGAGAATATGTTCTGTGTCCATCAACATTTTTATTAATTCTGGGTCACTGTTATTTTTCGAGGTCAGCGAATTAATAGCTTGGTTCAAGCATGAAATAGCCGTAGAAACTTGTTTTTGCCTAATTTCGATATTTTTATAACGTTTAGCGTTTATATCGGAGATAGCCACCTTAATTTCGGCATTCAGTACCTACGGGAGCATTAATTAGTTTGCAGTTACTCGGCGAAAGGTATTTCACATTAATGTGTGTTCCAACTTAACTGCAAAGTTTTGTGAATGTCGGCTCCAAAAGTATTCGAAATAGTTGGATCCTCGCCCAATATTTCAAGTATTGTGGTGTTTAGCATCGCATTAGCTGACCCAGGCTCGTCGGTATCCGTCACTTGCTCAGGCGCGCCGGCGGCGGCGGTGGTGGCGGTGGTGGCGACCACCACGGGGGTGACCGTCATGACGGCACAGAAGATATAAACGGCGGGCTCGCACAGAGCGTAGCCACTTCAGCGGGTTCTGGGTCGAGGTCGACCTGCATCTCCGAACGTGGCTCAGAACCAATAATCCCATCGAGCAGTAGGTCAATTATAAATCTTTCATCGTATGACATGGCATAATAAATCATGAAATGCTTCATTTCGTATTACCGATCTCCAATGATATCATTACTATGGCATAATTTCGATGATGTCAATATCATATAACGAACGAATGATCAAAAATCTGACCAAAAATCATAATTTTCGCTTTGCACTATGATATCATTTGAAAACCGTGAGATCGTAATAGGCCTGCAGGTTTAAAACGTTGTTATTACGTTTTTGTTCTGAAAACCACCGATATCTCTATTAGTCATGAAACAGACCAAAGTACTGTTCGCGAGACTAATTTATAGGGTAGTACAGCTCCAAAGAGAAGTACGCAAACCCGGATAGGTTATCATTACCATAGGGTAGTACAGCTCCAAAGAGAAGTACGCAAACCAGGATAGGTAACCATTACCACTATGTATATACTGTATTTATTCTTTAGTATATAATCATAAAAAGTAGGTGCATGTTACGATTGGATAATTATTATTACTGCTAATCAGTTAAGGAACAATCCTAAAATACTGTTCGCAAAATTATTATTGGGTAGTGCAACCCCAAAGAGAGGTACGCAAGCCCAGTTTAGTGAATAATCACTATAGCAATAACTATTATTTAGTAAACTTTCTTCTTAGAGATATAGTGTCATAAAAATTCATACAAAAGGGGTATAAATAAGCCCACTAGGTAGGTATGAAATAAATCTTATTTAACAGTTTTCGTAAAACTATTTCATTGGATTATAAAACTTCATTTCAGAGGAAACCAGTAAAAAATAAACACGTGACAAATTTACCATTATAGGTATAATTCGTCATTAACTAATTAAGTTTCTCTATTACTTATGAGAATATAACAAGATGGCTGACTTTTCATACTTCTGCCCGTTATCAAACGAGCATTGTACGGGCAGCAAATAGAAAATGACATTTTCGGCCATAGTCACTAATAAATGCGCCTGTCGAGCAAGCTGGAACGACTCCGTGTACGGCATCTTCGTAACACTTCGAGTTTTTTAAACTTACACAACAGATTTGACAATCCTCCTCACTTTACCGCTTAGGCATTATAAATAAGCACTACCTCACTTAAAGTAAAAACTTTTAAGACGCGAGATCATGGCGAGCACTAAAAAGCGAATGAAGCGAGCGGATAGGTCGCCCACCTTGTTGACGTGAAACTCATTTTAAATTTTATTTATACCCTCAAATAAAGTGCGTGACTAGCGTATCACTAGGCGTTACTGCAAGTATTATTTGCTAATCCCGAGGACGAAGCCGAGTATAATAGGGCGTAATAGGGCAGGTGGTGTGAAAAGGCTATTTTAGTTGTTTTAACTTGCAACTGCGAGTATTACGAGAGAATACCAGTGCTTACAGTCAAGGTAACATTCATTTTGTTACAGCCTGTTGAACAATAATATATTAACAACAATTCCTTAACATGTGCTATAATAAGACCTTGTATCTTGCCAAAATTTCATGACTCTAGGCCAACGGAAAGTACCCTAAGTCAAGGTTTTGACCGTCCTATTTTTGCGCAAATATGCAACACATTGGCGTAGGTAAGGGGGAGGGCTTGGGGTCTGGACACCCTACATTGAAAATCAACATACGCTAGATAGAATGAACTTTTCCTTCTAAGTATCAGTATACACTAGGTAAATTGAAATTTTAATCTCCCCCCCCAATTGAAAATTTAAGTATACCTACGCCTATGATGCGACAAATGGTCATATCTCTTGATCGCGATGACTTACAAGTATGATGTGTGACACAGTTGAAGAGACCGTAGAACTGAGTATCCTTACATATTATAAAACAAAGTCCCTCCGCCGCGTCTGTCTGTTCGCGATAAACTCAAAAACTACTGCACCGATTTTCAAGCGGTTTTCACCATTCGATGGCGTAATTCTCGAGAAAGGTTTTAATATATAATTTGTTAAGTTTTTGTATTTATTTCTGTGTCATCATCATCATCATCATCACAGCTCATATACGTCCCCACCGAGGGGTTCGAGCCTACCCTATGTTAGGGTGATTAGGCCTTAGTCAACCACGCTGGCCCAGTGCGGATTGGTCGACTTCACATACACCATTGAATTTCTTCGCAGATGTATGCAGGTTGCCTCACAATGTTTTCCTTCACCGATAGGAGCGTCAGACAAATGTACATATGAAATTCGTAACGAAAAACACATTGGTACATGGCGGGTCTCGAACCCCGACCTCCCGATTGGAAGGCAAGTGCCGAGTCCACAGCGCCACCGACGCGTGTACATTAACGATATTTGATGAAGATGTCGGGAAAAAATAAATTAAGGCGAAACGTAGTTCGAGGGCACAGCTAGTTTGATATACATTTAGTTTGAAATCTCTACGCGTTCCTGAAGAAAAGAGTCTCGACAGATTTTATAAGGGTTCCGCTTTTTTCCTTTTGAGGTACGAAACCCTAAAACTGTTGATGCTGTTATTTAATTTTACATACCCCACCTAAATTAAAAAGGAGTCTTTTTTATTATTATTATTTTATTATCACATTTATTACACTTTAATTGTAACTAAACACAGTGCTACATTATCCTTTTTTCTTAACTAATCATACTGGTTAACTTATATCATATAACTTGTATCATGTTACTTTCCATTTTCAATTTTACTTTACAAGAAATATACCTGCAATATATTATGTCAGCGTTAATTATTTCCGAAAACCATAAAACAACAGACCGGACGATGTAAGACTTACAAGACACCAGCATCAATAGGCGAAGCACTGTCAAGATGAAGTTAAAACAGACCTCCCTTTATTGGGAAAGGTCGAGCACCCTACAGCGTGTAGACAGCCCTTAAGTTCCCTAGGGATATCACTCGCCGCGTTCACATTATACGCTCTCCAAATTTTTCATAGATTTCAAGTAGAGCGCACCTTTACTTAGAAAGGAGTTCTACTCCAATAAGCTTCTATTACGAGACTTAGTGGGAGTGTGTTATACAGATACATATGTAATAAAACACTGGTAAGGAATAAAATAAATTAAAATGTAAGCCATACCGTCCCGTGAACAATTTTCATAATTTGATCCGTGAAAAATCTGATAAAACGAATTTTCGAATCAGTTTAGCCGCAAAGCTTAAGTGCTTGAGTAAACAGTTAATAATACTCATCATTATTACACACAAATATAGTTTAAACAAAATTAATTAAAATTACCTACTCTAAACAATGAAGTACCTAATACAAAACTATAAGTATGCGCTGCAGAAGTGTAAAAGAGTCGCAATAGACTAGATTTTACTCAAGATTATGATGATGATATTTGCTAATATATGATGAACACTGCGATCATCATCATCATCTGACATCGGATGTAGCATGAACATAGTTCATTACGACGAAGTAAAACGTAGGTATTTAAAAAATAAGTATTATTATTATTTATTAAAGCTAATCAGTATTAATTTAGCAATTCAGTGAGGAAACACTGCCAGCGTCGTCAGTGCAATGCCGCAGAGTTATTTAACTTGAATTTAGTTTTTTTTAAATATTAAGTAGTTTATATTAATTTAGTGGGTTATTATTTTTCATTTATTATTTTATACGTATTATAAAAAAATGAAGATTAATTGAGAACGAAAGCGCATTGTTTAAAGGTCAGTGATTTCATTTACTTACTAAAACTTTTACGGGATTAAAAAGCGTTTGGTACCATATTTATTGGCTCCGACGTTTTAGTTATTTAAAATGCAACGCGAATATTTAAAAGTGTATACAGTGATTTCATGTCAAAATTTGTATTTTTATTTCCCAATTGTGTATATTACAGGTAGCCAAATCTGTACAGAGAGGGCGTGTGCTGACGAATGCCTCTTGCCAAACTCGAGCGGAGGGCTGATGTCTCGGCCTTTGTCAAACGTGACACGCCGCCCGCCGATACTAGCTGGCGTTATGCCTCTAATTATACAACACGCTTGAAAACGCTACATCTAGCTATAACACCTTTTACACATGATACAAAGGAGAATATCAACATAATTTTAACGAAATTTTGAAACATGTTTATATTCAGCTTTGAAATAATACGTGGATATCAATTGAGATTTGGATTTTATATAATGTTTTAAATTTATAGACACAATAATGTAAAGAAACAGATTTGATTTTTATCGTTCATGATTTACTTTTTTCGTTTTACTACAGTTTTTAAATAATAAGCAAATCTATAAGCAATGCTCTATCAATTACTATATTATCTGTGCTATTACATAATCACCAGATTTTCAAAAACAATTAAGTAACATTCTAAAATAGTTTCAGAGTTTGCATAAAATCACGTTTTACGTTAAGCTGTCAATAAGACGGAAAGCGTTAAACGAAACAATGCTAATAAAATATCACAAGCCAAGAAGCTAATTGCAATTTTGAAACGTTGCTTCGTTTGTTATACAACAATGTCGTTTTAATCGTGTTTCTTTGTGATTTAATTGCATTTCTTGAGCTACATCGTCCTATTGTAGCCCGACAAAACTATGAAAGTATTGAGATATAATCACACAAAGGCATGCTTTTCACGTCACTATTTTACAACTAGATGCAATCACTATTTTGTAGGTGATAAAAAACGTATTGAGCAATGTTTAAAATTTAATTTATTCGAATACCAATGTGCGTTATATAGAATTTTAAGCTTGTACCTAATCTATCATAAACAAACAAAGTTGGGTTAGTTACACCATATAACTCAAAAACGTCTGGTCCGATTTAATGATCTATTATAATTATGTTAGATTCGTCTCTGTCCCGAACTCCCGAATAGCAGAATAAATATTAAAATATGGTCATTAAAATTCACGAAAAAAGAAATATGCAGAAAATTATGTTTTATATGAAAATCGATAGTCTCCCTAAAACTCAAGACTCAAAGCTTTAATACGGAGGTGGTATAATAAGAAGAAATGGTGAAAATCCTAAAAAATAATAAGTGAAAAAATGTTAATTGTATATGGAAAATGACGGTATGCACTTTCTGTTATCTGTCAAGGTGATACGAAGTTCGCCGGGACAGCTAGTTTTTTTTATATAGTGACTTTGCATTTTTTTTAAAGTGCTAAATAAATTGAAAAATAAATTAAATAATACAAGAAAAAAAAATTCATTTTGTATTTCTCAATTTTTAAATTTACTTAATTCTTGAACAATTTTCAAGAAATCTGTAAAGATTTCTACGCGAAAATTGAATGTAGATACGTAATTATTAATAGTGAATAAAATCTAGTTTTTCTTTTTCAGATTTTCCTTTTAGAGACAACTAGTTGCACAGCAAGACAAGCTGGTTACAAGACTTGTAGCCAACGCTGTCAGAATACATTTCAGGATAACCAAACCCCAAAATGATTTGGTAATTTTCATAACCTATATTATTATGGCGAGTTTTTGTTTAATTCAAATAATAACGCGTCATGTTATTTCAATGTACAAAATAATAGTACCCTCGGTAAAATTTCTTTACGAAGAGGTATTGCCTAAAATTTGACCTTTCGAGTTTCTTGTCTGGGCTGCTACTTTTGTTTCTCCGAAACGAACTTTCGGAGGAGGAACAGAGTAGCAGCTCTGTTCTTCTCGAGAAGGCCTCCCAATTTCCGAACAGGTGTAGAGTCAACTTTTTTTTCATTCCTACTTGTATTTGCAGACATCCTGATTATATTCAGGATGTATATGCACATACAAGGTTAATATGTTTCCTTCAAATTAGAATGTTTTGCTTTGTTTTGACATCAATTAGTGCTTGTAAAGGCATATGTTGAGGCATGTGAAGGGGCCTCCCTGCATCTTACGGGGTATACCCACTAAACCGCCTCGACGTCCATCTTATTCATACTTGTAGCGATCCAGGAATTAAAAAATCCCAATTTGCTCGTTTCTAACAAAATGCGTTTCAGTGTTTGCAACGCATTTTGTAAAAACGAGGGTTCAAATATTATCAATATATTTATTTTTGACCGTATGATTTTTTGCCACCCATCACCACTCCTTACTTATATAATAGGTACTAGCTGTGGCCGCGAGCAACGTTTCGCCAGTAAAAATACTAATATCGCTATTAAGAATGGGGGTTGGTGGTAGAAGGGTGTAAATTTAGGGTTATAAGTAAATCATAAAAAAATATTTAAAAAATTTGCCAGAAATATTATCGAGAGGTGGCCCACCATTATCACTTAGGGGTATAAAATTAGCCTAAGACCTATTCTCAGACTTAAGAAATATAGACAAAAAATCAAACACGAGATTATAAATGAAATATGGTGTAGAGTTAATTTTTTTTTCATTTTACTTGTAGTTGCATACATCTCAATTACCGTTAGGGTAAAGGATTAAGTAATTAATTTTTAAACATCTTATAGTTAATATATTTTTCATTAATTTTCTTGTCAATAAAATTTTTGTGTTTTTATTTAACGTCAATAAGTGCCTATTAAGGTCTAAGTTTATTGAACAAAGATTCTTGACTTTGAGTTTGAACGCAAAATTCAAACCCCTGAACCAAATTTTAATAAAATTTGATATAGATTGTGGTAACTTAAACCCCGAGAAATGACTTTTTATTTCGAAGGGAAAACTTTTTGTCCCGAAACTTAATGAGGAAGGAACATGACTGTGATAACCGAACTCAGGATATAACTAAATTCCATGCAAACGGTGTTGCGGCTGACAGCTGGCGTTGTATAAAAAACTTAATCAACCGTATACTGCTTAAAACTTTACCATTTAAGCTTCCAAACCGCAAAAGCTGAATTCGTGAATAATTAATTTCGCCGTCCAAAGAAAATAAACAACTAATAATCAAGTCTGGTATTAACATGAATAATTGATACGTTAGCTGTATTCAGAGTGTTTCTTCCGTCGACGCTCTGTTACTTATCTGTCCTACTGTTAGGTAATTGGATCAAAACCTATTGTGCTCCCCAACTGACACACGAACGCGAAGAACGTGCTTTATTAAGATCAAATCGTCGTTATTAAGATCAAGCTTAATATCAGCCGCGAAATTATTTGCAACTTTTGTCGATCTAATTGATAGACTAAAGTCATGCATTTGAATAGATTTTTAAGGCTACAGTTACCAGCTACACGGTCCTAAAACTGTGATGTACAGAATCAAATTGCTTCATCACGACACTAAAGGAATTTGTTTCGAGTTTTAAACTTAAGTAATGTCACGTCATTTTTCTTTTTTACTACAAACATGGATTATGCACGAACATGTAGGTACTTTAATTAACCTAATGTTTAACTAATTGGCAAGAAACACAAGAAATATATTTCCATGAATCTTTTGTCGGCTTTTATTCAAGTTGCTATCACAATCACGTTATTTATGCCAACATAATAAACGTTTATTAACCTACCTGTGCCCATTTCTAATTAAGAAGAGAAGAATTTGTGTAATGAGAAGCTATAATGCGTTATAGACAAAGACTTTACTAGAGAAAAGCTCGACGTATACCTACTGATCATCCTAGGCACTGGCCTTCCAATCGGGAGGTCCGAGATTCAATCCTGCCCTGTACCGATGTGTTTTTTCATTTTTCAAATTTCATATGTTCATTTGTTCGACTCTCCTAAGGAAAACATCGTGAGGCAACCTGCATACACCTGCGAAGAAATTCAAAGGTGTAATGTGAAGTCGACCAATCCGCACTGGGCCAGCGTGCTTGATTAAGGCCCAAACACCCTTTTTTTTACGAGGGGAATGCGTGACCGCACCGTACTCGCCGTTGGCTAGACGACGAGCGTGTGTGGGGCTCTCCCGGCAGAGTGCCAGGCCTACCCACTAAACCCCCCGGTGTTCTTCCTGCCCTTATGGACGCGCGTGGTAGGGTCCACACTGCGACTACCACTACCAACGCGCCCGGGCTAGCCCGACCTGGCTAGTCGACCTGGCCGGTCGGGCTATCGCCAAGGGGAGATTACCCGAGAGTACCAGGGCAATCCCCAGACGGAGGGCCTTGCGGCGGCGTACACGGGGCCAACCGTGCACGCAGGCCTCCACGGCAGGGTCGTTAGACGGGCATTGCTTGCGCGAATGCCCGCCTTCGCCTGCCTGTCCGTCTGCGGCGGATGGGAGCGGCTTGAGGATCATTCTCCCACCCCATCTCCGCGGCCTCCTTCTGCGAGATGACGTCCTCGCAGAAGGAGGCGACAGCCCCCCATTCCGCCTCGCCGCGGAGCATGGCCACGACCATGCTCGGCAGCGAGAGGTCTCCGCTTCTCAGTGCAGCGTTGAGTTCGCTGCGCTGGCGTCGCCATGCCGAGCACAGCAACAGAGTAAGGCCCAAACACCCTAAGTTAATGTAGGCTCCAGCTCCTCGGTGGGGACGTATATGAGCTGTAATGATGATGAGAGAGTCATCTGCGTGGGTACCTCTATGTTACTAATTTCTGCTGTATAGCAAGTGCTTACTGTGTTAGTAGTACACTGAAAAAAATAATTGATAATATGTATCAAGAATTTGTTACCTTCATTCATGCAACTTATTTATATACGAGCGCACAAATGTGCATGATTACAGTAATAAAGTATAGTTGGTTGGCCGTAATAGGATTACTTTTTAATGTCACTATGATGTTTGTGGATTTTATTAAGAACTTCTTTGGCAAGTCGCAAAGCTTGATATGATTAATCATTTTATCTTATTAGAATTAACAATTATAAATGTTTACAAAGGTGACGTCACCAAAATTATATAAGAAAGTTTATTGATTTGAATATGTTTTTCTTATTAAGCGTTCAATCATTTCAAATTGATTTTCATAATCATTTGTGGTTTGTAGTTTTAAAAATGTTGATGATTAATTCTATTATATTTTACTCGAACAAGCAAAATTTTAACTTGATAAGCTACCATTTTTTTCAGTGTAAGTTAGTAAGAGTAAGCGGGCAGTGAGATTACTGTAACTTGACATCTTATGTCACATGGTGGCACCACAGTGTCTCTTGTAGGCGTTGAAGATTTGCAAATCATACGGAAACCACAGGTACTTATAGTTTATGTACATATTAGTACATACGGTTTATCGCTCATATACAGTCTGAACTACGGTCTGCGATAAAAGTTATTAAGTGAGGTGTATTATTATAAGTGACGTAGCCCCTTACTGGCCACAACATTGGATAAGCAGTTGCGAAGGTATAAAAAACCTAAGATCTCAAGAAGTGTCAACCTACATAATTTAATTGGTTAACATTTTAACTTAAAAACGTGCAAATGATTTTCCATCGTCGAATCTGTATGTTCGTTACGAAAAGTTGTCTTTACAGCGGCCTATTGTGGAGGCAGTGAATTATCTCGATGAGGACTAATTAAATTTCTTTGCGTTTCGCTATGCGGGAGGGTCCCGGCTAAAATCGGTAATTCGCTGAACGAATCGTCTGTTTGTTTGTTCTCGCAGCCGTGCGAAACTCTTTTGTTAGCCACTTGGGCGATGCTTTGCACGGATCTTTTTATTTGCCTATGCAAAATAGTATTGGATTTAGGTAATTAAGCCAATTCCTATGTACGAACCAAGGTTATCGAATGATTTAAATTCAGGCTGCAAAACGTTTGATTTTTAATTTACGCAAATATTTATAGGTTGTTAAGTTCTTAACAAGAACTTAATATAACACCAGTACTAAAAAATCCATGTTTTTTGTGTATGGAGTCGGGTATACTGGTTATCCCAGAACCTAAAAGATTAAGTATTTTGTTCCATTTAAGACGATTAAAAATGTGAGTTTTTTACTATTAATATTTTCTGTCTTGATAAGAACATACGATTGGTATGGCAATAGTGTTACCTAATCTCCTGTATTCCGCCGAGACGTGGTGCTTGTACCGTCACCATATAGGTACTCTCGATCGCTTCCACCTCAAATGTCTCGGACATATCATGAACGTCAAATGGTCTGATGAGCTACCGGCGTGTGAGCTTTCAGAGTTGGGCGTGCGCGACGTGTGCGTTTGTACAATCATGGCGACAATTGATACGGAATTATTGATAAGAGAGGTTCAACTGCCCGGTTTCTGATTGAGCTGAAATTTTGCATGAATATGTATATCGCGTGACAATGCAATAATTTTTTTAATTTTAATTTTGCTTGTTTAATTTTTTTTGTGACTATTAATTTATTACAAGCTTTTATTTACTTTCACCTGTCCCGTGTCTGTAAATAAATCTTGCAAGCTAAATTTGACCCACTTCCCGATTTCCGATTGAGCTGAAAGGACATTGTTCTGCGTCCATACATTGTTCGCCCCAATACCAACAGCAGTGAAAAAATGATTTTCGTATAATTAGATACTAGTAAATACTGTCCGTCCACATCAATTGCTACGGACAAGCTTCGAAATCGAATTAAATATCAAAATGAATCAGATTTTAAGGTTGGTCAAAGTAACACTTAAATTCGTTAGAGCAATACACATAGTCCATACCTATACAATCATAAAAATAATAATTATTGCAATAAATACAAGAAACGATATTATAGCCACGCAGTAAAGAACGAAAAATCTCGAAATTATAAAGCAAGTGAAAAACACGACGAACTAACAAGCGATAGTGCGTGAGTAGTCAATTGACGTATGTTTTAATTTAATTTACGTTGTAAGTTACGAAAAACTTAATTTATAGAAATAAATAAATGTCCATGCCTAATTCTACTCAATTCTATTCAGTCGAGCAAAGGTAACAATAACCATTCCTATATTTTACTTCATTTGGTTTTGTTTCTTAAAGTACTTTTAAATATTTTTGATTTGTCCGTCGATTACATATATTTGTTATGAGTGTTATAAAATATATATATAATTATGACGTAAATCAAATCTTTGTTGGTCATGGGGCGATTTTCGACATTGTCCTTTTGCATGCATATGTATATTGCGTGACAATGCAATAATAAAAGCTTGTTAATTTTTTTTACTATTATATACTATGTAAAGATTAGCTGATCCAGCAAGTGTTGTTAAGCCTTCTGTGTAATTTTTTCTATACACTTGGTTATATGTATGTACACACTTGTGATTAATGTGACTGCCAAGCGTTCCGCAGGGGATATAGCTATTCGGTATAAACTGGTATACGTAATATTATTTTCAATTTTAAAAAGCAGATCGTCAAACGTTCTTTTAGATATCCTAAAATAATTGAAAAATTTAATTTCATCGTCTTGCAATTGGGAAAACAGTGTTACGAATGCACCACTTAACAAACGCTGCGAAGTTATAGGATGCATGGACAATTTTCCTTTTCGACTGGTGCGGCGTATTTTGTTTTGGTAATGTAAAGAGATCAAAATAAGTCTTTTGTTATTAATTGTGTCCATGACTGTACACGTCCACCCCGGTCGACTGCGCACGCAACACTATGAAAGGCAACTCGACCGGCCGCGGCGCACGCGACCGGCGACACGCAGCGCTATGAAAGGAGCCTTAAGGTACAAAGACGTTCTGAAAAGACATCTGAAAAGATGTGATATAGAGCCGACGCAGTGAGATTGTGCCTTTCAGTACGAGTAGTGACGAAGAAGATTCAGAATTGAATTCAATAAATTTCGAGGCAAGTAAACGTATTCTAAAAGTCTGCGAGTTAGTTCTGGAAATTTCTACAATAGTGCCAGCTCAGTGACATCACAGAGTCGCATACCTTGAAATAGAAAAGTCTGGGTTCGTGTCAACCGTGACGTCAACCCCGCCTCTTGGCCACAGACTAAAAAGATTCCTTTAGTGAACGCTTGAGATTTGCAGTAGACAAGCAGTGTGCAAATGAGATGTGTTAATCTAGGGTACTTGTTGGAATCCCTAAGAGCGTTTGCGGTGGGTGACGTCTTCTAATATTACCATTTAAACAAGTTTTATGTAAATCGGGAATCCTTACCGGCGGGAGCTTATTTTCGGGCAGAATTTCAAGACTCCTTTTTCTTTGCAAGTCAAAAGTTACAAGATCCGATAAGGACTTATCAGGATTACTTGTTTTGAGATCATTTAACATAAATGAAAAAAGTTGTCTTGTATTTTGAATTGATTTTACTTAGTACGTATTACTGATGGAGCCAGAAGGAATACAGCCGTATTCGCTAATACGGCTGTATTCCTCCATACAACAGCTACAAGATAAACTATACACTGCTATGTTATTTTTAACTATCGTACGATACATTCGTACAATTAGTTGATATGTTATATGATATGTATAACATGAAACCGTAGCTGACTGCGACACCAACGCACAGCTCAAGCCACTGGATGTATTTGCTTACTTATATGACTTCTTATTCTGACATTTTTAAATGTAACTTGACTTTTCATTACTAAATTATTTTTGTATCAGTTTGTTTTGTTGTTAATAAAATTAAATTATATATTATATCCTAAAAAACCCTGTTTCCATTGCTCCTTGTCATCATACCAGCATAAATACAGTCCACATTCACAGTAACTCTTTTAGATAAAGTACGGTATGACCGCACTTTATTTAAAAGAGTTACTGTGAAATAATTTAGTAATGAAAAGTCAAGTTACAATTAAAAATGTCAGTATAAGAAGTCATATTTATTTATTTGGAAAACAAACAACATATAAATAACAACAAATAGAATATTAAAGATATAGAACACAAATGCCATAAACAGTTTTCGCTAATAGAAAATGTTACGTTAATAATGTTTTGATGTTTGCATGCATAATAAACATAACAAAATAGTAACAATACTGTACCTATACAAATATAACCAACCATAAGCTATAACAAAAATTATGTAAATAAAACTCGAAAACATGTCAATTCGTCTGAGAAACAGCAAACAATGTAAGTATAAAAAATCCGTTACTCGAAAAATCCAAGATTTATTTGTTTTTTTAAATAGTTATGCCCTATATTAAAAAGATCAATGGTAGGAGAATTTTTTTTATTAAAGATCCTATAACTCTATTGAAATAGGAGTTTTGTCTATAATTTGTGGTGCAAGTATCAGCGTGAAATATGATGTAATTTCTTCTGGATACGGCTCGACTTGGTACCTGTATACTAATTTTTGACAAAAGTTCGGAACAATCTATATAGCCAAGAATTAAGTTATGAAAAAATGTCAAGTCAGCAGCCTCCCTCCGCAATTTTAATGGAAGTAGATGGTGATGCCGACAATTCCTAGTGTAATCAGAAGTTAAGTCC
The DNA here is from genome assembly GCA_963935595.1 of Schoenobius gigantellus. Classification (NCBI taxonomy): domain Eukaryota; kingdom Metazoa; phylum Arthropoda; class Insecta; order Lepidoptera; family Crambidae; genus Schoenobius; species Schoenobius gigantellus. Next base: position 32,480,765 of record OZ012548.1, read on the forward strand.
AGATCCAATCTGAATTTGAAATTTAAGAATCTTAGAAATTTCTTTTGTATTCTCTCAATTTTACTTAAGTATATAGTAATTATATATAGGATTCCAACATTGAGAAGCATATTCAAGTTGGCTTCTTATTTGTGAGCAATATAGAATTTTTAATGATTTTACTGTTTTAAAGTGTTTGGTACTCCATGCTGTCCATCCATGCTGCTGTGATGTAAAAGTATGTTTGAGAGCAGCAGATAATTGTTGGTGTACAAGTTTCTCTAAAACTTTTGCCAGTATTCACAGTTTAGAAATTGGTCTATAATTTAATTTGTAATTTCACGCTTGGAACTCTTTTTATGAATTGGTGAGACAAATGCTACCTTCCAGATCCTAGGTACAATACCTTCGTTTATAGAGCGCTTAAATAACAGACTAACAGGGGGAATCAGACTATGTGCACATCTCGAGATGAGGCTTGGGTGTAAGCCATCCGGTCCTGCCGATTTATTACAATCTAGGGTCTTTAACAGCTTAAGAATATGATTATCATCAATTTCAATGGTACCAATATCTTGGGAAGGGTACACAATGTTTTGGCAAGTTGAGTTAAATGGCAGAGTATTATTAGTTTTCAGAAAATTTGAATGAAAGTTCTGCGCAAATGCGTTACAAATATCTTCGCCAGAGGTCAAATATGTATTTTTAAACAACATAGAGGAAGGATATGTGCTATGCTTTTTGTTTGTGTTAATATAGGACCAAAATGCTCTAGGATTTTCTCGTATGTGAGATTCAGTATTATTAATAAAGTTAGTGAAGCACTCTTGTAAGCTTATTTCAAACAATGACAATTTATACAAAAAAGGTGTGTTGTGCACAGTTACAATATTCACATATTATAGCGACATGGCCTATAGCGCCATTGTTATCAAAAATATATAGCCAAACAAAAATATTGTTTTGAACGCAGGTTTATATTAAAGTATATTTTTAGAATATACCCATTCAATATACTTCAAATTATACAAAACTAATATTTTTTCTGTTTTTATTCACATAACCTATCCTACATTTCCCTATATACAATAAGATTACATTTTAATAAATAGATCATATTTCGAAGGCCCTTAATTTTTTTGTTTTAAAAGTATATACATATTCATAGTAAATTTATCTCCGCAATAATAAACACGACAAGGTCATTCGTATCTCACTGCACATTATTCGCACTTTATAAAACATAATTACACAAAATGGTTTACAACTTTAGAGGTTATCAACATAATGTAAAGTAATTGCTTTGCGTTGTTATCACAGGAGAAGAATACATTCCAATAATCTCCAAAAGCGATTATTGGCAATTTTGTAGATCTCTCCCTATAGAATGCTCTCTTATATATCTTAAATGAATCTCATTTTTAACTCTTATACTTGTACATATAGCCATTATACAGTCTTAGCCTATAAAAAGTTCTGCCCAATCCGGAGATATAGTAGAGTTATAGCAAGCTATAACTTTAGTTTTATCGCTCCATTCTGACTATAAATTGCAGTCAGCACCCTAATACCTCTCTTTTAACTCTGATCTTAGCGCCTAATATTTATTGGGACTATTCGAGGCTTACAATAACATACTTACAATACAATACATGTATAAAAGTGCTATACCTACATGAGTTTTTTATAGCCTTTTAGTATTTGATCTTAAAGAGTTATTAGAGATTTAAAAAGCACCACAATATACCTAAGGCCGTCAGAATTTACTACTATAGAGTTTTTGGTGATTTATGAGGAATTGTCTTCGTCAGTATAGAACTTTAACAGTTATTAGTGTCCGTTTATTTCCGTCAAAGATGACAAAGATATAAAATCGTCTAAAGCTATAAACTAAGAGGCTTTACCTTCATATTGGCGATAATACTCGCTACTCAACTCTTATCGAACTCTTAGCATTCTCATAGATATGTATAATAGCTTAAAGTAATAATATAGATTGTAAACTCTATTGAATCACCATGAGGTCTAATCGCAGCTCTCTACTATAAGGTTTTTGTTCCTCAAAGTTATAAAATAAGAGTTATCTGTCGCTCAAATGTTTGTTGGGGTGGATGAAAGTTTTTTTAATTGTTTGGGCTTAACATTAAAACTGTGAAATATTTTAACAGGATTTTACTTGAAAGCTACTCTTTATAGTCTTGATTGTTTTTGACAGTTTTTGTTGCTCAAAGATATAGAATTCCTATGAAAAAAACGAAAAAAAGCAAGAGAGCTTAGTTATGATATAATATCAATCTAATATTAAATCAAAATTACATTCCTTTCTTAAAGTAAGTCTTCGGTCCATTACCTAGAATTCGTTTCAGTGGCCGTGATAAACTTTTATCGTTCACCTCAGAAAGGCTCTTTTAACTTATTTATGAATAATTTTTAAAAGTGAAAGGTTCTTGTTTCTAGACATTTTTCCTTGGAGCAAATTTTCTGGGAAATTGGCGGAATTTAAATACGCGCAGATTTGAGATTGAACAAAGTAGCTTGTAGGTTTTATGTAAACGCAAATTTTCCAATTAGCTGAGTTGCTTTAGTATGAGCCTGATAGAATGATTCCTGTTTGATTGTTTATGGATTCAACTTAGAACCACTATGAGGTGACACCGTAGACTCTCAATTTTTTGGGTCCATACGCAAGGCAGATGAACTTTTAGTGAAAGCAAGCCCTACATACTCTTGTCGTCAACCCAATGATGGTAAAAGTGGTGTTAAACAGGAGAAGAATAATCATGTTGATAACTTTTTTCCTACATAGGAAAATGTAATTAATGATTTATACCTAGAGGTATTTAAATTTGTTACTTCTATCAGTTTTCATGCATGTCTATAGTGATGCAAGGTTCTGTAGGTACCTAAAGGTTGCTTCAAGTTTAGCAAACTAAGAAGACTTAGCTTTTATTTTAGGTTATTTTATACTTTATTTTATATTTCAAGAACATTTATTTTTTATTATAGTTTCAAAATTGTTGAATAAAAATTGCTATTTTAATAAGTAGTATGATTATATTTTATATAATTAAACATAATTAGTGTCACTAATTACCATAATATCTTGATATAAATATTAAAGTATATTTAAATACGACATATTCATTCAAATTATCAAATTTTGACAAATAACAAAAAAAACTTTTAAGCCAGTAGAAAAAACATACAGCAAAAATAAAATTAAACATTTTTAAAAGCCCCCGACCAAAAAATCACTAAAAAGTATAAAAATAATATTTTCTTTAGCTCCTTTTATAACTTAATTAAAAGTACCTATTTATATTTTAAAGATTAGAATCGCCGCGACGGGGACCGCTATATATTATGAAGAAGTAAAATTAATCAATCATCTATCAATTACTTAATGAACGGTTTCATATTATACCTATATTGTATTTTGTGTATTATTTTGGGTATATTTAACTTGATTGAGGTAAGTCTTTTTGCGTCGGGGGTTAAAAACTGAAAAGCGTAATATTTCGCAAAAATATTACTAAATGAAAAATATAATTACCTACAAACATAAAATATTTTTGAAAAACCTTGTCATTAATGAAATTGTACTACAGAACCCCAAAAAATGAGCGTCAAACGTAATAAGACGTAATTAAGACTGAGAGTTTCGCATTGCTCATTTTCCAACCTTAATGATCGGCCTTTTAAGCTCTCTTTTGAATTATTTCATAGCTTTGATAAACTAAAAACTTAAGTACGTTTTCACGTTCATCATTCATTTTACTAAGTTTTATAAAACAAGTTTGTGCTCACGAGTTTGCTGTGCGGAGTTCAAAATTGGGTCATTACCTTACCGGAATACAACGTATCTTATATAGTTTATACTGTTTAGTTATACGCTATTGATATGCCAGTTTTGTCTGAAATACCATCAATACATATACATAATACATATACATCAACAAAGTGCCCCACCGCGTCTGTCTGACGTCGGGTGTTCGCCATGTTCTCAAAAACTACTAAACAGATTTGCATGCGGATCACCATCATTTAGATAATTTATTGCTTATGTATATAATGAAACCTAATGAAGTATTTATTTAAGTTAAAAAAAACTATGTCTTGCAACCAATTTATCGAAAAATAAATTTAAATGGCTTCCGCAGATAAAGATATACTTAAAAATGATGTACGAGAGAACTGCAATTCTTCTAAATTCCTAAGAAAACTCCGCGTTTGGTCAGCTCACAAAAACCATTTCTTTTATTAAAACTTTAGTAAAAAATATACCTTATAGGTACTTGCGTCGCTGTTTTAATATATAATTGCCTTTTTGGTATTATTATTCTAACAAAAACTTTGGAAAAAATCAAAGGTAAAATAACAGCAACTGATAATAGTACGCTGTTACCCTAGGGGTGAAAGTAACTTATTTAGTACCGAGATGGGGTTTGGCGCCGGAGCGTAGAGAGGACGCCTATAGTTCGAGGGACTAAATAAGTCTTTAACCCGAGGTAAACACTGTGCTTTTCATTACGAATACAAGGAAAGTAAAAATAAAGACATGAATCAGCTAAAGAACATATGAGTGAATTTTATTTTAATAAATCAACAATTTCTGCTTTTGCCTCTTCTCTCATGTATGAAATCACTGCTATACGGAATAATAAACAAAATTCTCAACTCGAAAAAACAAATGAAGATCGGATTGCTGCTTTCCCGCTTATTTTGTTTTTTTTTCTGTGGCCGGCTAGCTATTTACTCATTATTTTTCATTTTCATCATTGAAAAAATGGTAAATATATTTCCCAAATGTATGTTATATTAAAAAATAGTTGAAAATAAATTATAATAAAGTCCTTTAAAAATATATTCTTTAAATACTTAACATTATGTTATTTCAATTCTACACCTTGCTGTGTTTGAGTGGCTGTATAGAAAGTCCGAACATGGTTTAATAGAAATATGAAAATAGAACTAGTTTCTTTTTTAAAATTCTTTTTTGACAGCAGCTGTCAGTTGAAAGTTATTCTCCCTAGGGTTGAAAAGTATTACTTTCAACCCACTCCTCAGGCAACTTCAGACCTACTTTTAGAGTATGAGTAATGAAAAAAGTATTTCAATCAAGCGTTCTCCAAATAGTATGGTAATATGTTACATTTAAATGTAATTCATACCAGAAGTGAAAAGCTGATGCAAAAAATGTAGATATATGCTCTGCTACCCGTGTGAAGCCGGGTCGATAGCTAGTATTTCATAATTAAATCAAGTTTTCAGACCAATTCTCGGTTGCGGCTATCAATTGCAGTCACAGACCAACCATCTGCGCTGAAGATCTCTAAGTGCACAAGTGTGTCTGACGATACAATCTCTTTTCGCCGACATATAAAGTTGTGACCAATGACATAATATTATAAAGTTGTAGTGAGACAGTCAACCGACATGCTGGAGAGAGATAAGACGCAGAACCTCAGAACCTGTTGCTAACATGCCTCCCAAAGTAGTCCCTTCTCAAATAGTTTTTTTTTAATTTAATTACTCCTCTACCTTAGGATTTAATTTTCAGCCCTATGCTTAGGTAATCTGACATAATTTCAGAATATGAGAAATTAAAAAATATTATATAATAATACACCCGTAGTTTTTGTATGACATCATACGTCGATGAATTTTCTACTAACTCGTGACGTAGCGAGCCCCCAGCCACCCACTATCTAGTTTATTTCATCTCAGTTGTTCTTGATATTTCGGCAAAAAGAAATATACGTCAGATTTTTTATAGTATTATCTAACTGACGGACTAAAAGGATTACGATTTTCATACTTAGTGCACTCCTTAATCAGAAAATTTTCGTAGAATACTCTTCTAGAATAAAAGCAAGAGAAAGTAAAAGAAAATTTGACAAAAAAAACAATCGACTAAATTGAGTTCAGCATTTGTCATGAAGTTCAGAAAAATCATCGGGAATATAAAGCCAGCTAAGAGCCGAAAATCAGTTCAGTTGTGAGCAAGTTCAGGGAAAGGAAAAAAAACAAAAGTGTAAAAAAACGTGATCTGAAAACTGGGAACAAGTGATAGTACAATAGTCTGCAGTAACGTAACAATCTGTGAGATTCATGTCGTGACGTATCCAGGGCCCCAGAGACAGAATAAACGTCACTTTCAACGAGTACGAGTGGTTTTCTAGTTTTCTTCCAATCCCTGAACCCATTTCCAGCAGAAAAGAGTTTGAAGTTCGAACTAGTGATGTTCGAATAAATACGAGTTGTATAATCATCAATTACCATTTATCTTCATAAAACTGCTAATGTTGCCTTCAAAACAAAAATCACGTGTACGATGCCAAAGCCCGAACAGGAAGTGTATGTGTATACAATGGAATTTTCAGATTTACTGCTCAACAGTTAAACTTTTTGCTATTCCCACCGAAGTTTTGTTTTACGCGTAAAGTTTTTTATTGCCGCTACGAGCTGCAGCAACACAGGCTGCGTAGCTGCGCCCGCCAAAACGCCCCGTGAAATGGTTTTCTCGGCTTTGATAGGTTTTAGAATAACTTGTTACTTTTTCACGTTTTTATTGTTTCGAGTGAGAGCTGTTTGTTTGTTTTTACTCGAGCGGGTTTAAGTGGTAATGCATTTAGTCTTCATCTCTTCTGATGGTATGCAAAGATTTGGCCAAAGTAGGAAGCGATTGCGAAAAGATTTAGCTATATTGCTGTAATGCTCGAGCTCCACCTACGTTGTTATAGTAAAAGTACACATAACAATGGTGGAGCATTTCATGTGTCAACTTTAGAATCAAACAATTAAATACTACTTATATAAATTCAACAATTTATTCAGAAATCTTGTGCAGAATACTTCTGCAATGCTTTTTCATAAAATTGGAATGTAATAACTGTATTATTGTTCTTCAGAATACGGCGATAAATCCTCCGACCATAGAATCATAGCCATATGTACGTATTTAATCTAATACTGTACTGTAACCATTTAGCTGGGAGGTTGGCTTGACTCAAACAAAAATTAGCACTTTAAAACTTATGTAGTATTTCACAACAAATAGTTAAATCGAAAATTCGTCTTAAAACACCCACAATATTTTTGAAAGACCTATCTAACGACACCCCACACTACAGCATAGACGAGGATAAAATTCATCCCCACTTTACATGTAGAGAAGGTAAAAAATATGTTAATTATATTTTACTACTTTATTGACATGATTATTATATACCCATACGAAATTACAGTTTTCAAATACTATGAGTCTTTGAGCTAAGAGGTCATCCATAAAGTACGTCACACGTGACAAGGGGTGGGAGAGGTCCTAAGTTTCGTGACGTCACATTTCAAAATGCCAAATGTGTTGAAATGCCAAATTTGAACTACTAAAGAAAATATTAAAAATATTTCCAAGTCTGTATGAGCATAAGGTTAATTTTTTTTTTATGTATGACCCGGCAAATGACCTCCTCCCGCCTGATGTTAAGCGGTGAAAGAGGCCCAAATGAGTTGACAGGTAGGGACGACATCCACTATCCTACCTGCCCGCCCCTTGCCGGCCCAAAAGATGCTTTTTCACGCCTCTTTTGAAGGAACCCATGTTGTAGGATGGAGGAAACACGTGCGCAGGTAGAGAATTCCAAGTATGGGATGAACGACAGAAGAAGGAATCTTGGAATTTCTTGGTACGGTGTGAAAAGGAGGACACAGTGTACGGATGACTCCGAAGGCCCTTACGCGTGTTTCTGTTAAGGAATGGAGAGGGAGGGATAAGGTTAAAGAGCTCCTCAGAGCATTCCCCATGGAACATTCGGTAAAAGGCGCTAAGAGAGGCGATGTTACGACGAAGTTGTAGAGGCTCGAGGGTGTTAGTTACCTCTACATCGCCAATAATGCGAATAGCGCGACGCTGCAATCTGTCCAGAGCATCGAGCAGGTACTGAGCGGAGCCGTCCCAAAGGTGCGAGCAATATTCCACGCAAGACCTAACCTGAGTTTTATACAACAAGCATAGTTGGTCCGGCGCAAAATACCTACGCACCTTGTTCAGGACACCGAGTTTCCGTGAGGCAGTAGTTATGACGGATTCGATGTAGTCTCTGGGGTTCAGATCGCAGCGAATGTTCATTCCGAGCAAGGTGATGTTGCTCTGTGTGTGAAGGGTTGTGCCCTGAAGAGAAGGAAGGGGGAGGAAAGGTGACCTTTTCGCCGAAAACGCGCATACCTGTGTTTTCTTAGCATTGAACTCAACAAGATTGTTGGAGCCCCATTCGGAGACGAGGTCCAGCGTCCTGTTGAGCTCAATGATAAGATTCTGCCTCTCCCTACCAATATCACCACGAGCAGCCCCTGAGCTTCCGTGATATCCCCCATGCACTGTACTGTCGTCTGCATAGCAATGTATAGCTCCCAAGGAAATCATGTCATTGATGTGCAGAAGAAACAATGTTGGGGATAGAACGGAGCCTTGCGGAGCTCCAGCGTTCACTGCCACGAACCGCGAAGCGCAGCCATCAACGACAACGCGAATTCTACGCTCGTGGAGGAAGCTGGCAATCCACGTACAGAACTACGCGGGTAATCCGTATGCCGGAAGCTTGGAAAGAAGAGCCTTGTGCCAGACTCTATCAAAAGCTTTGGCGATGTCGAGACTAATAGCCACCGATTCGCCGCGCTTATCGATAGATTCACCCCATTTGTGCAAAACGAACGCTAGAAGGTCACCTGTTGACCGTTTAGGACGAAATCCATACTGTCGGTCATTAAGTAACGAGTGACCTTCCAGGTAATGGATCAGCTGGGTATTTAGGATCCTCTCCATGATTTTGCACAAAATGGAAGTGACGGCTATAGGACGATAGTTAGCCGGATCAGAACGATCTCCCTTTTTGGGAACCGGCTGGACATTGGCCTCTTTCCAAGATTTCGGCACACAACCAGCAGAGAACGACAGACGGTATAGACGCGTCAGGACCGGAGTCAACTCCGCTGCACACTTCTTAAGAACAATCGCAGGAATGCCGTCTGGTGCACTTGCTTTTCGAGTATCGATCGACTGGAGCTCCGCCCGCACATCACGCTGTCTGAAACGGATATCGGGCATGGTGCTGCCACAATAGGACAGTTTCGGAGGTCGTGCACCACAGTCATCGACACGGGAATGAGCCGCGAAGAGTTTTGCCAGGAGGTCGGCTTTCTCCTGCGGCTGATGAGCAAGTGAGCCATCGGCATGTCTCAGCAATGGCAGCGAGGGTTGGCAGAAGTTTGATTGCACGGCTTTGGCCAGGCGCCAGAAAGAACGGCTACCCGTAGGGTGCGCAAGCAGTTCCTGGCCCACTTGTGCAATGCGCTGAGCATCCGCTCTAATGTAAGCCCTCTTACACAACTTGGTGGCATTATTGTAGGCTGTTTTCAGTAGGCTTGTATTGGGATCCTTAGATGCTCGGCCTCTGATCCAAGCGCGGTAAGCCAGCTGTTTGTTTTCAACAGCAGAGGCGCACTCGCGATTGAACCAGAGGTTACGTCTACCTCTACTGACGAGATTGGAATGCGGAATATAATATTCCATTCCTAGTATGATCTCGTCAGCAACAGAGGTAGCGCAGGAGTCCGGATCCATCCTATTGAAACAGCGCTGCCACAAAGGAACAGATGCGTAATAATCCCGCATACCGTCCCAATCTGCTGACGCATAGTGCCACAGACGGCGTGCTGCAACCACAGGCGACGGTCGCGACGCCTGAGGCACTGAGACGGATACCAGGCAGTGATCCAAAGATCCTAGTGGAGCTCGAACCACCACCTGATATCCGTCTGGGCGATTAGTCAACAGAAGGTCCAATAAAGAGGGCGCTTGACCGATAATATCTGGTACCCTGGTGTGCTGGGTGACCAATTGTGTCAGGTCGTGCGTGAGAGCGAATGCGTGGGCAGTCCTACCCGCATGGTCAGTTTTAGAGGAACTTAACCACAACTCGTGGTGAGCATTGAAGTCCCCTAAAAACACCAGCTCGGCGGAAGGAAATCGCTCCTGCGCGTCATCTGCCACCCGACTTAGATGTTCAAAAAGTCGAGTTGTCTCCAAGTCACCACGATGGGAACGGTAGACGCAGACGTAGACACGGCAATGAGTGCCAAAATCGACGTGTACCGCAAGGATGGAAAAGGAAGGTTCCTCCAAACAGCGCAGGCGACGACAGCAAACGTCCGCCCGGACGAACAAGCAAACACCAGCCTTCGCCTTAAAGGTCTCCTCAAGAGCGTAGCCGGGGTAATTATGGTAGCCTGTATCGGCCGGGCAGATAATTTGCGTCTCCGTCAAAAACAGCATTGCTGGACGGGCTGTCTCGAGATGGTGGTGGACAACTAAGAGGTTAGAATGGAGCCCGCGGATGTTAGCGAGCCCCACCTCGAATAATGGTGTTTTGGTGGGATAATGCACCGCTGTACGACCAGTCTTAATATTTTGCGCTGCACTAATTATTGGAGTGAGAGGCGTGAAACTGAGGTGTCCTTGCCGCGTTTCGCATAGTTAATGTGTGTAGGCCTGTTTCGCCAGGGAACAGCCGACAGCTGATTTGCGCTGACCCTCCGCACGGAAGGGCCCCCGAACCCCCCCGGAAGTGGCCGCCGGGACCCACCGTCCGGTCACCAACCGGCACGACGGACCACCCCGAGATTATGCGTGGCATGGTGGGGTAGCCTCACGAACTGGTTAGGTCCGCTTGGGCCCCTGTACTATACCACGGGCGGCCAGCGGAACAGCCGTTTCTTCGGGTCTTCCTGGGCGGAGGGTCAACGCAGTCAACCTGGCACTGGGTCGACGGAAGCCCACACAAACCACACGAATCGCAGCAACGACCCCTCAAGCTCTGGCTGTGCGATGACTGATCCCGATACGCGGACACGAAATGCCCACTTGACGGGTTTTACGTCATGCGCACGGTAGGCGCTAGCCAGTCGGGTTTTTCAAGCCCTACCACCAGAAGTTGGTCACTCGATTAGCACCACCTGTAGGGTCACGTGTAGGGTCTCGAGGGTAAAACCTACGGACGTGAGCGACTCCAATCCCACAAAAAATTGTTACTATGATGGTTATAAATAATTTGAAGTAGTGGGTTCAAAGTCCATGGACTCAAGATGATTAAGTTTGTAACTTCCTTTGTTATAATTATTAAGTTTATTGTTCTGTTAGCTTTTTTAAATGTGTGATTCGATTTTCATTATATAAAAAAATAATTTAAATGGAAATATAGCTAGTTTCGGAACTGCTGTTTTAATTTATTAATTTCTAGATGTAAAATTGCAAAATATGTGACATCACACTAGAGAAGGGGGGGTCCAAATGTATTCAACTATGAGAAAGGGGGGAGTACGTACATTTTGGGTGATCCCTTAGCCGCGGACAGACTACGTAGCCAAACTATAAGTGCTCCTTGTTAACTATGCATTCCAAAAAGGCAATATCTTCTTGAGTAAGAAAGCATTGAATGAAGTTTTATTTATTCAGTAGAACTCATAAATTCAGACTCATTGTACAAACAAGTCTGATACAAATCTTGGGGCAATTTTCATTAGCATTAAGCATGCTAAAGTGAGAATCGTCAAACTAACATTTTCGTAAGATAACATTGAACCCCGCATTCGAGTCACGTCGGTATCAAACAGCAAGTGTTGCATACTTGTACACGCTCAAAACGTAAGCATAAACTGCAACAAACGTAAAAAGAGTACGTGGTTAAAGTTAGCTGCTAAATATTGCCGTACAAAACATTCGAGTATCACAGAACTTGTCTTGAGCATCGCACAGAAGTGAGTACGAAATTATCTGCAGCGGAATCTTAATTCTTTCAAACAAAAGACCGACTGACTTGACGACAATAAAATATTGTTATCTTAATATTCAAGACACTAATATGGCAGTAATGGTTGTTATCCTCTAAGACGAATTGCACTAATTAAATAAGAAGAAGAAGAGGCCAAGCAGATTTTGTCAGATAATTCTTCTTCTTTTTCCTCAGTGTCATTTACGCTCCACTCCTGAGCTTTAATGGGGAAGAATAATTCTTTCCCATTAAAGCTCAGCAGTGCTACTGTCTGGCCAGGCGTGATGTGATAGGTCAATTATTGACCTATCACATCACGCTGGCCAGACAGTAGGGTTACTCTTCGGGAGCGTGGGTAGTGGAATCGCAATGTAACACTTACCTAGCGCGCCCATAAGGGCAGGGAGAACACCGGGGAGTTTTAGTGGGTAGGCCTGGCACTCTGACGCTCGCTAGCCAACGGGTACGGTGCGGTTACGCATTTCCCCCCGAGGAAAAAAAGTAACGTTACTCTTGGACCAATTCCAATCGATCGACATTGAGATTGCGATTTTTTGTAAACTTGAGTTTCCACATTGGCGCCAAATTAGACCCGTATTGCGCAAATTTTGAGTGAACCAAACTTAGTGCTATTTTTTTTTTAACGAAAAATCAGTCTCAGTGTCGATCGATCGGAATTAGTTCAAAAGTAAGCCGAAGGGATTGACATGGGGGCGGGGAGGTTTCGCCGGAGGTTCAGCTGGATATGGGAACACCTGCGGAATAGCCACTAGTGGACGAACCAAACTCCTGCGACATACCCAAGTGAGCGGCTTAGTCAACTTAAACTCTAGCATAGTAACAGATTCCCCCGCCTCAAAAAAAAAAGGTTTTATTTCAAGGTCTGTTGGGCAAGGTATGATTTCGGTAGACTTTCTTTAGTCTGCTCTTACGATATTCCCAGGAAAAAAAACTATATAGTGTTATGAAATCCAACATGTCTCAATGCCACTAATCCGAAGTTATTCTAAAACATGGTAATTGGATAAAATCAGAAATGTCTTTAGTTTTATTCAATATTTTCGCTTTTAGTCATATTTCATCATCATCATCATTCATCATTTCAGCCAAGAGACGAATTTTTCTTTTACGAGCGTTTGCGCACCGTCCAAGCCCCCGCAGGGGAAAGGGTGTGTGGGACTCCGCAGCAAGCGACTACCCACTAAACCCCTCGATATGCCCTCTTTGGCGCCTGACGCAGTCACGTCCAAAGGACGCGCCGCTGCCGAACGAGGTCGTGGGAATCCTTACGGACCGACCATAGCCCCGTCCGCGGCACTTGCCCACCAATGGCGGGCCCCTCACGCCCTCTCCAAGATGGAGATGGAGAGGAGTTCCCGGGGCATACTCCGGGTGGTAATTTTTTACTGTGGTTTTCTTCCACGCGGCCCGACGCTCAGTGCGCCAGGCCCCCGGCCCCGCTCAGTGCGGGGTAACGGGCTTGCCCGACGGCAGGCTCCACTGGATCCACCGCCGCGCACACGAGCCGAAGCTCAGCGGCGCCAAAGCGCCGACCCACCGCAAAAAGCGGCCACGGTGGCCACATGAGGTGGCCCGCCGAGTAGCACTCGGCCATCCCACGCCCCCCTCATGGGGGCCGCACAAGTGTGCCGAAGCCACACGGTGATCGGGTCAGCCCCAGTCCTTAGAACAACAACACGCCGGAGCTCTACGAGTCTCCCAGCCTCGGAACAACGACATACCGAAGCTCAACAAGGACCCGCACCAACCCGACCAAAGGGGCAACGGCACAAGGCGCAACGCGCCATGACCCGCGAGCGGGTCCCCAGGCGACACACAACCCCATCTTCAAAAAGAAGGGGAGGTGACGCCCCACATGGCCAAGTGAAGTGGCCCGCCGGGTTAAACCCGGCCACACCACGCCCCCTCCACGGGGCAGCTGTCAGACTCTTAGCCCGCGGCAGAAAATCTGCCGGGTTGCCCAGGGTGCACCACGAGGAGGTGTTCTGACATCGCACCCCGCGAGCTATGTGTCCTGCCCACTGCCACTTAAGGTTTGCAATTCTTTGGGCTATGTCAGTCAGTCAAACTTTTATAATGTTAAATGTCCTTGAATATATTATGCATTAATATATAGAAATTTCAGTCAGTGCGATCCAGTTATAAAGACCGGTTGAAATGTGCAATCACGGAGAATCACGCTGTGATGCGTTATCACGTCGGGTGCTGCTGAATCACGTCAGCGTCACCAATATGACACTCAGCTGCCCGTGTCAAACGGCCGGTTTTTCCGGTATATTATACTTACAATATTGTTTAATGAGAATATTCAACTTTTAAGCGCGTCAGTGTCTGTCTAGCTCTAGTTTTATCTATATACGAAGCACAGACTGATGCAGTAATATTAGCAATACATTAAAAACTGTGAAGAAATTTTAAACAAAAAATGTAATTACAATTCATATAAATTGCTATTGAGATCTGTATTATATCTCTTTCTTGCATAACAGATTTTAAATATACCTATTATATGATAATATTGCCTTTCAAATATTTAAAACGACGGCTAATATTTTAAAATTCTTTTGTAAAGGTTTTTAATAAGTAACTTTACTGATTTATATTAGCAATAAAAAGATTTTACTGACTTATATTAGCAATAAAAAGTTGTTTGTCCGTTTAGTGTAAAGCATATGAATTACTAGCTCACACATACTAAGAAACAGACGCAACGAAAGCCAAGCAAAAGCTCCATCACTAATTCGATATTACTCAAAACTTCGATAGCACTTAATGTCTATGAACAGTTATCACAAACAGTTTTAACAACAGCAACGCAATACTGGAATTGCTCGAAGGAAATACGAAAATATCTGGAGCCAGCTCCCTAATTGCTACGGAGGAACTAATAAGGACAGGGTAGTCGGAGAAATAACATCTACGCTCTTTTACTGCAACGTAAAATTGGAAACGCCATTGTTTTAAAATTTCATTTCGCTTCACCGGTATTCGCCCAGAGTGTCATGAGAAAGATATCGTGTTAAGTCTAAGACAGAATAATAGGTGAGTACTACGTTTGCTTTCTTGTTAGCGACAGAAAGATTCTTAAAATTACTTTCTAATAAATATAAAATTTATTTGCGCAACAAATAACTAATGTCATTTTCCATCTAGTTTCATCAAACTCAGATTAATAGTTCAGATATGAAAATATCAACACAAACAGAGGTTCGTTTATCATAAATGATATTTCATCATTATTATCGACCTTGGATACTGACTGTTGAAGTTATGCTTCCCCGAGAATCTCCAAAATGACCCTTTACTCGTAAACAACGTCTTCTACAGCTTCCTATATTTGTTGGGCCATAGGTCTTAGGAATTGATCCTGAGCAACTCGTATCCAGCGACTACCTGCTACATTTACCAGTAGGAGGTTTACTAATGCTACGACACTCGAGACTGCCAATTAAGACTCAATTCTTTGGACTATGTCAGTGACTTTGGTTCTCTTGCGCATCTTAGTATTTCTGTGTGTACACGCAGAAAAATTCCGAGTTTGAGTCTCTTTATGAAGTCCATTATATGTAGTCAAGTTTCATTTCGTCACCCGTAACACTCACGAATGGAATTGTCTTTTCAGAAACCGGCTTTTTCCGTGGTTGAAACTCGTCAAACCCGCGCACAAAATGATTCATGATGGTTACAAGAGTAAACAGCTTGTTTAAGTGTCTCATGGGTGTGATGGATCTATAATAAATTCATCAACGCGCTCTGTCACTTTTTTTAGATAAGTACCAATACGCCCCTATGCTGAAAGCGTTTCGTCCACGAATATGACAGAGTTGAATAGCCTATCAAGAGATTTCCAGACTAGTAGTCCACTCGCCTTCAGAAGCTTGTCCGTGACTCCATAACAGTGGCGAGGGGTTGAGATTAGGCGAAGGCAAGCAGTAACAAAAAAGCACTCACCACTGACTACACCGCGTGATGCCAGCGTCATGCGTTCTTCAGATGAAAAGACCCACTTTCACCATACAAAAAAGGACTGATAATATGATTAAACAGTGTCTCTCCACTGAGTTTGAATCAGAAAACAATAATCATTAAGGCATTTGGTCCACCTTTGTACTTCTTCTAGACATAAAGAATAAATAAATCATAGAAAACAAAACATGTTATTCCGTTTGCAACTGCCAGTCATCCACGTATAGGTATTTATTTTGTCTTGCAAAGATGAATGAAAATGTTTAAAAAATCTATCTCTCCTTTTACAATTAATTGTCATATTTGGAAGAACACGGCCTAATTTGATAACATGCTTTTTTTCCGTAACTAAGTTTGCGAAACGAAGAACTAAGAAAGTAGTCAGTCAAACAGCATTCAATATGCATTAAAGTCATTTTGGCAAATAAAGTCCAGGTGAAGTTCGCTTCCGTCTTCAACCTTATCTAATAAGGTTCAATAATCAGGTGAGACACATGCAATTAATAATAAAATATAGTAATAATAGCGTATGTAATATACTGTAATAACAACAATCCATTATATGTATAGTAATTATAGATAGAACATTTAGATATTTTAGGTAATGCGCAACTCACCCTTTTTTTTTTTTTTTTTTTTTCGAGGGGAATGCGTGACCGCACCGTACTCGCCGTTGGCTAGACGACGAGCGTGTGTGGGGCTCTCCCGGCAGAGTGCCAGGCCTACCCACTAAACCCCTCGGTGTTCTTCCTGCCCTTTTGGACGCGCGTGGTAGGGTCCACACTGCGACTACCACTACCAACGCGTCCGGGCTATCGCCAAGGGGGGATTGCCCGGGAACACCAGGGCAATCCCCAGACGGAGAGCCTTACGGCGGCGTACACGGGGCCAACCGTGCACGCAGGCCCCCACGGCAGGGTCATTAGACGGGCATTGCTTGCGCGAATGCCCGCCTTCGCCTGCCTGTCCGTCTGCGGCGGATGGGAGCGGCTTGAGGATCATTCTCCCGCTCCCTCTCCGCGGCCTCCTTCTGCGAGATGACGTCCTCGCAGAAGGAGGCGACAGCCCCCCATTCCGCCTCGCCGCGGAGCATGGCCACGACCATGCTCGGCAGCGAGAGGTCTCCGCCTCCCAGCGCAGCGTTGAGTTCGCTGCGCTGGCGTCGCCAGGCCGGGCACACCAACAGAGTGTGCTCGGCAGTATCGTCGGGAGCGTCGCAGTGATGACACTGCGGCGTTTCCTCCCGACGCGCGACCCGGTGCAAGTAGTGACCGAAACAGCCATGTCCGGTCAATACCTGCACCATGCGGAACGAGAGACTGCCCTGCCGGCGCCCTACCCACTCCTCCAACACCGGACGTATCGCTTCGATCGTCCGGTGGCCAGCAGCTGGGAAGGCGAATGCCTCACCCCATTGACGCAGAGCCTCCCTCTGCGCTTGGGTACGAACCCGCTCCACTTCCTCGGGAGCGGATCGTCCCCCCCGTTCTCTAACGGCAACCCGATGTCGATACACCTCTGCATGTACGCGTGCATCGACATCCCACGGCGTTTGGCCCGCAAGAACGCAGGCTGCGCCGTGGCTGACCGTGCGATAAGCTCGCACGGCCCGGGTTGCTATGACCCTCTGCGGCCGTCGCAAGAGGGCCATCGTTCGGGGGGAGAGGCACTCCGCCCATACCGGGGCTCCGTAGAGTGCCATCGACCGTATCACCCCGTGATACAGTCGACGGCACGCCGATCCTGGCCCTCCTACATTAGGGAGGACCCGTCCGAGTGCGGCTGCGGCGGCACATAGCCGTGGAGTGAGGAGCTTGAAGTGCTCCTCAAAGCTCCATCGGGGATCCAAAACCAGGCCGAGGTACTTAAGGTGTGCCTCGACCGGTATGCGGACCCCCTCCACTCGGACTCGGAGCCCCGGTGGGATCCTGCGACGAGAGGCGTGGAACATCATGGCCCTCGTTTTATCAAGGGCGACGTCCAGGCCTAGGAGGCGGATGCGTCGAACGACGAGTGATGCGCCGACCGACACAAGGTGGGCCGCCTCCTCCCCCGTTTTTGCTCTCGCCGCGACAAGCGTGTCGTCGGCGAAGCAGACGACCTCCATTCGTGGAAGGAGGTCGCCTCGCAGGACCCAGTTGTACCCCAGGTTCCATAGTAGAGGACCTAGTACGGAACCCTGGGGCACACCTGCCGCCATTGCCCACGTATGGACGCACCCGTCCGGCCCCTCGTAGAGGATGGACCTGCCTTGCAGATAGTCCTCCACGAGGGCGCGGAGGTACGGAGGCACCCGGTGGAAGCGGAGTGCCTCCTTTATGCACTCGTGGGGCAGGCTGTTGAAAGCATTGCGGATGTCAAGAGACACCGCAACAACAGTCTCCCCACGAGCTGTGGCCTCCTCCGTCCACCCCTTAAGGAGGGCCACCGCATCCATCGTGGACCGGCCGGTGCGGAAGCCGAACTGGTTGTTAGCCAAATCCGGCCCCCGGTCCTCTAGGTGCTCGACGATGCGGGAAGCGAGAATCTTCTCGAAAAACTTCCCGGCCTCGTCGAGCAGCACCACCGGCCGATACCCAGTCGGGGAATCTGCGGGGCGGCTCTCCTTCCTTAACAGGCAGAGCCTACCCACTTTCCATCGACTGGGGAAGCGGCCCGAGGCGATGCATAGGTCAAGCACCCCTCGGAACCGCTCCTCGAGGTGTCCCAGGGCGAGGGCCAGAACCCTGCTTGGGACACCATCCGGTCCCGGCGCCTTCTTTTTGCGCCGGAGCCATTCCCTCACCGTGTCAAATTCCACGTTCGACACGGGAGGGATAGCGACAGCCACTTCCTCCGGAGGAGCATCCGGGGGGACCATTCTGGGGGGCTGGAACGGACCGGGATCGGGGAACAGAGTCCTCAGCACCCGGTCCAGCAGCCCGCTGTCCATAGCGGAGGTAGAGGGAGCGGAAGCTTTAAATTTCCCCCTCACCAACCGGTACGGACGCCCCCACGGATCGTCGTCCATTAGCCGTGCTGCCCCGTGCTGCCCCCTTTCGGGGCAGGCCTGCGCCCTTGGCATGGCGGCTTGGCAGACGACCTTCATATCGTCTGCGAAGAGCTCCACCATGCCGTCGACATCCCCGGCAAGGTGGGGCGGTACTTCTGCCCACGCCCGCACCATCGCTGCCTCCTCCGCCACATCCGGGCGGAGCTTGGTGAGCGCCCACCTTGGAAAGGCGCTCACCGCAGAGCCCCTGCGGCTCAGGGCTCCTTGGGATGCCGCGGAGACCTCATATCGGACATATAGATGGTCCGACAGGGTCTCCACTTCTTCCTCTACACGCCAGTCGTTAATTCGACGGGCTAGTGAGGGGGTAGCGAAGGTCACGTCCACTATGGACGTGCCTTGCACCCGGACGCAGGTAGGGGTGGAGCCCCTATTCAAGATCTGGAGCCCCAGGGACAGAACCCAGGACTCCAAATCTCCACCCCTCGGACTGGTTCTGCAGGACCCCCACGCTGTAGACCACGCGTTGAGGTCCCCCGCGATCAGCACCGGTACCGGGGCCGTCCTCCGGACGACCCCTTCCAACGCAGCCAGGAAGACGGCGAAGTCCGCCCGGCTGCGATTGGGGGAGAAGTAGGTCGATACGACCAACATTCCCCCCCACATGGCGGCCACGTAGCCAGTACCTCTCTCTCTTAAAATGAGAGAGGGGGCTGTGCCACGCGCCACCCGCATTAAGGCGGCGGTACCGTCCGCCGCCACCAGCCAGTTGGGCGACTGCGGCGGAACGTAATACGGCTCCGACACAATCGCCAACCCCACACCCCACTGCACCGCGGTCTGACACAAGAGGTCCTGTGCCGCGGCGCAGTGGTTAATATTCGCCTGGAGGAGCTTTATGGGACCACTAGGCATTGGTGGTCTCCATGGGCTCCTCTTGGGCCACTGCGGCGGCTGGTGCTGACTGCGGTGCCAATGTTACCGGGCTCCGGGGGGCTACGATCACCTTTACCGGGGCCAAACGCCCCCTTATCGGCGGGGGGTTGCAGTTCATACCCCCCATGCGATGGCCGGCCGGCCTTTTGGCGTCTGTACAAACGGCGCAATTTAGTGCCGCCATGCAGTCTACCGCCTTATGCCCTTCGGATCCGCAGCGGAAACACAATCCGCTGCGGTCCTTGGCAGAAGGGCACCGCTGTATAGGGTGCCCCATGCCCATGCAGCGGAAACACCGCATGGGTTTTTGCTCCAGAAGTTGGATGGAGGCAGAACTCCATCCAACTTCGAGTCGACCAGTATCAGCCAGGCGTCTCGCAGCCTCCACAGGCACCGAGGCGAAGGCCGCCCCGACACCCCTCACCCCCGTATGCACGCGGCCCACCTTTATGTGGTGGACCGGGCAACCACCGGCCTGTGCCAGAACCTGGCACAGCTCTTCAGCGGACACCGAATCGTCGATCCCGATTACCCGGATGTCCGCTGTCTTTACGGGACGCGACACCTTCGCCGCGTCCCCCAGGGCCTCCCCTAGTTTCTCAGCCAGTGAGTCCGCCTGAGACGGGGATGTTTCTTTAGGGAGCTCGATAATTCGAGCTCCGGTAATTCCCGTCCGAAATTTGGCGGGCCCAATTCCCAATGCGCTAAGGCTTACAGAAGCCTTGGCCTTGGCGATGGCCTCACCATAGGTGAGGCCTTTTGCCACCGCTTCTGGCTTGAGCGCCACAACCACCGCCAGGGAACGTGGTGCTTTCGGTAACTTTGGCGCCTTTTGTGCCTCGGGAGCCCTCTTGGGCGCCACTTCACCTGCTGTCTGCTTCTTGCGGCCGCGCCGCACGACCATGGTTCAAGAGTCCTCGGCTGGTGCCGTGACCCCCGACGAGGAGGGGACCGCCGCAGGTGTTGTGAGCGCAGCCCTCCTTTTGACCACTCTTGCCGCTTTTGGCATATTAGCCGGCGGGGCAAGGGTGGTGTTGACCACCATGGAACTCACTGGCTGCTGCTATTGGGGCTGCGAGGGCTGCTGCTGCGGCTGAACCACACGGTCCGACGCAAGCAGCGGTCTACGAGTCTGAGCCGGCATTAGGCGCCCGTCCACTTCAAGGCCCTCGAGGCGGGCCGAAACCATAAAGCCCACCTGGGCTAATAACTCCCGCTGGAAGAACTCCATGCTCTCCAAAAACTCTGCTCTGGAGAGTACTTCAGCGGAGGCGGTCACAGTCGGTTGAGCCGTCGGGAGCTGCACCTTCGGCAATTCCTCCTCTATTTCATCATCGGAGGCAACAGCCTCCGACTCGACAGTCATCACAATTTCGGAGTGAGGGGTCGCGACATTACGGCCACTCGGGCATTCCGCCCCCCGTTCAGAGAAGGCCCGACGAAGGGCCTTCAGTTCCCCCATGATACCGTCAAGTTGACCCCGGAGGCGTTTGTTGTCGGCTTTAAGCCGACGTACCTCCTCCGAGGTATTCCTTGTCGCCAATGTGCGTACTATCTCCACTAGAGAGTCGGAGGCTTCCGTTATCTGTTTCACGCAAGTCCCCTTAAGATTCCGGGATTTGCGTGTAACCTCCGTCAACGCCTTTGCGCTCGCCTCCGCTCTGCCGCATAGCAGCTCGGTAGTGGGCTCAGGGGAGCGCTTCCCCTTGCTCTTTTTGGAGGAGGCCGCTACCTCCACCAGCTCCATCTCAGACTCCGACTCCGAGTCGGTGTCCTCACCAGGCTGTTGTAGCTCCCGCCTAGCTTGCGAGAGCCCAACGCCGTGCGACAGGCCTCCCCTGCCCTTTCGTGTTCGGGGGACTTTCGGGGCATACGGCGCCGTTACCTCCTCCGCCTCGGTTTCGAGGTCCGTGGCAAGGGGGTCCTTGAAGAAGCGACTTAATACCGGCCGCTTCTTCGCAATCTTTTTTGGGAGCGGCGGGAGATCCGCCTGCACCCCATCCTTGACGATTCCCCTATA
Source organism: Schoenobius gigantellus (assembly GCA_963935595.1). Taxonomy (NCBI): domain Eukaryota; kingdom Metazoa; phylum Arthropoda; class Insecta; order Lepidoptera; family Crambidae; genus Schoenobius; species Schoenobius gigantellus. The sequence continues at coordinate 32,502,504 of OZ012548.1, forward strand.
CACGGGAAGAGTCTCATTACAGCTTCGACGGGGTGCAGCCCCGCCGACGCTCTTGAGCGAGAGCACTGGAGATACTACCCCAGTCATTCCCTTGTCCGCACCGTCAATCGGCGAGCGGCTCTTCGCCCTTGCGGGTTCCGCCGGGAGTTTGTGAGTGACGGCACTAACGGGCCCCCCCTCATTGGCACCGTCCGTCTCGGACATAATGTCCGATTCGGACATATCCCAGTTGTGGGCCCAGCCCAGCAGGGAGCTTGTTGGCGAAAACAGCCTTAAAACCACCTTCGCCACAAACAACAAACAAAAACGGGAGAAAAAAGGACAAAACCTAACCTAACCTTACTTACAAAATTTTATCTCGACGACTTTTCTTTGATACGATTACCAAGACAAATGACGCGATCGTCGTGATAAAATTTTGAAAAACACAACAAGAAATATTAAACTTACGTTAACCTAAACCTACATGTACACCTAAAAATACCCAAAAAATAACAATCAAAAAACAAAAACACGGAAAAACCTACTCTAAGTGTGGATTCTTGGGCCCAAAAGAGTGCCACCTACAGCACCGAGGTGATATAGGGAAGCCCAATTTTCAGCCCAAAAATTACCGAGTACGAAATTTGACCCACTTGCAGAGTTATTAGGACTTTGCAAGTAGTGTCAAAAGACGCGCCTAGGGGAGATCTATAAGCTGCAAGAGACCCGAAAGTCCTACAAATTATAGATCTCAGGAAAAATGGAAAAAACAAAAACTAAAAAGTGAAACACAAAAATGAACGTGAACGTGAACGGTTACGATACCCTCGCGCATCCTTGGTTCTCAAGGAGGATGCATTTGTGGATGATATTTGTACGGGCTCCTCTAGTGTCGAGGAAGCCTTGATTTTGCGAGATGAACTAATTGCTCTTCTCGGGGCTGGTGGTTATGAACTGAGGAAGTGGATGTCCAACTCACCTCAGCTTTTGTGTGACTTGCCAGACGACCACCAGCAGGAGCCTCATATTTTTGAGAATGCCAACACTCCAGATTTACTGTCTGTTTTGGGAGTGCAATACAGACCTGTCCAGGACACGTTCACCTATCGATTGGAGCTGCCAAGCCCCAAGGTCTGGACGAAACGGTTGGTTTTGTCTACAGTAGCTCGTACCTTTGACCCAAATGGCTGGATTAGTCCCGTAGTGTTTTGGATGAAGTGCTTCCTACAGGAACTTTGGTCAGCCGAAGTGTCGTGGGATGAGCCCCTCTCGGGCCGTTTGCTGCGAGATTGGGAGTCCTTCATGTTGTCTCTCCCCGACATTAACCGTGTTAGTATCCCTAGACATATACTGCCTAAGGGACGGTTTACGGCCAGCCTTCATGGCTTTTGTGACGCGTCTGAGAGTGGATACGCAGCCGTCGTATATATCCGGACGGTCGATGATAGAGGAGCTGTTAAGCTCCACTTGCTAATTGCTAAGAGTAAGGTTGCTCCACTTCGGACTCGATTAACGATTCCGAAGTTAGAATTGTCTGGAGCTACTCTTCTGGTTCGGTTGATGAACCACGTTGTTGACACCCTGGGACGTAGTGTGGACTTTGAGTCGCTCTTTGCTTGGTCCGACAGTCAGGTTGTCCTGTGTTGGATTAAGAACTCCGTCCACTCCCTGGAAGTATTTGGGGCCAATCGGGTATCCCAAATACAGGCCTCGAAGGCCACGTTGATTTGGCGCCACGTGCCAGGTGAAATAAACCCTGCTGACTGTGCATCACGTGGCAGCGAAGCCCCTCAGCTTATTAACCACACTCTGTGGTGGGGTCCCGACTGGTTGTTACAACGGTGGTGGTGCCCCAAGTAGACTCCACCACGTCGGCGTTTCACCGACTTGTATTGCTGAATTTTATTTGACTACCAACTCATAGAAAGCTGGTATTACTTACCTTGGCTCCAATTGTCTCCTTCCGTCTCCTCCGTAGCCGGTGGACTTCCTGAGCTAGCTCGAAGGAAGTCGCGGCTCCTGAAGATCTGCAGTGGATCCACCGGTGGAGACCGGAGCACTACAAATGCCTAATAGGCCACCACGACTCACACACGCGATTTCGCACAACACAAAGCGGGCTTTCGCACCCCGATATTAGGTGCGCCGCGCAAATCACTATTTGCTTGAATATTGTATATTATATTTTATTCCGGCCTGCCATAACCTCTAAGCATGTCATGACATTTCGACTCGACTCAACTGACATATCGCATGCGGCCGGCCGCCAAAAAAGCTGTCACTGCACAGACTAGAATGCAGTGCCGCCACTCGCTCTTCCTCGAGCGTGAACATCCCCCCGCTCCGGACAGTCCCGGACTGTCCGCCAAATCAGTCTAAGGGGAGGCGAGAAAGAGTAGCGACCGCGCGCTTCAAAACAGAATCCCCAACTAGGACCTCGGCAAACCTGGGCACACCATCAGACCCTAGAGTAAGTTGGACAATGCGTCCGCGACGCCAACGTAAGGGTGGCAGGTTTGGGTCCTTCACTAACACGAGGTCTCCAACCCTCGGTGGGTTTGTCTTATCTGACCACTTAACGCGCTGTTGCAAAATGTGTAAATATTCAAGGTGCCAGCGGCGCCAGAAGCTCTGGGTAAGCTGCTGGAGCAACTCAAACCGCGAAAGGCGTCCGGGATTGATATCTCTATAAGGATACTCGGGCAGGGCGTTAAGTGGTCTGCCTATCAAGAAATGGCCCGGCGTGAGGGCCTGCAAATCGTTCGCGTCGGTAGACAACGGACATAACGGACGCGAGTTGAGAACCGCCTCAATCTTATGAAACACCGTCGCGAGTTCCTCAAACGTGAGAATAGTCTCCCCAATAACGCGGCGAAGGTGAGTCTTGGCGGCCTTTACAACAGATTCAAAAATCCCTCCCCAGTGAGGGCAAGACGGCGGGGAGTATCGCCATGTTACCCCCCTACGGGAGAGTGTGGATCCGATCTCAATATTATTTTTATCTAAAAATTCACAAACTTCTCTTATATGTCTATCAGTGCCCTTGAAGTTCGTCCCACAATCGGACCGAATTAGAGAAGGCAGTCCCCGGCGGGAGACAAATCTGCCTAACGCTGCTAAGAAAGCGTCCATGGTGAGCGCACTCACCACCTCCAAATGAACGGCTTTAGTGGCCAAACAAACAAACACACACAAGTAAGCCTTTTCAGTCTTAGCATTACGGAGTCGCGACGTTTTTATAGTGAATGGTCCCGCAAAATCAGTTCCAACTCCTAAGAAGGTCATCGATTCATTCACACGATCAGCAGGCAAATCACCCATTTGGGGCTGCATCGTCTCGGGGCGTAAACGATAGCAGGGCAGACATCGAAAGATAACAGATCGGATTATTCTTCGCGCTGACAAAATCCAAAACTCCCGTTGGAGGAGCGCGGTCAATGCATTACATCCGGCATGAGCATTCTTCACATGGCGATCAATGATCAACAATCGCACCAATGGTCCGTTCTTGGGGAGCAACAGGGGATGACGTGATCTATAAGGCAAGTTAGCGTGCCTCAATCGGCCTCCTACACGCAACAATCCTTTATCATCCAGAAAGGGAGTCAAACGCACCAAGGGTCCCTTCAGTTTGGACGTCCCGGTACGGAAAATCTTAAGTTCCGGTTCAAACGCTCTAGACTGGGTCATACGCACCCAATGCAGAAGAGCATCTTGGCGCTCCTGCGGTGAGAGGACCGGACACAAATCTTTGTCCTGAGGCCGGCGACAATTTCGTATAAATCTTCTTATCCAAGCGGTCACGCCGAGCAACTTGTCCAGAGAACTGTAGCGGTCTAATAAAAATTCCCGCTCTGGAGCCGCCATAGTCTCGACAGCGTGAACACGCAAGCCCGGATTTGGTACCTTCACCACAGCTGGTGTGGAAGGCCAAGACGGTTGTAACAACCAGTCGGGACCCCACCACAGAGTGTGGTCAATAAGCTGAGGGGCTTCGCTGCCACGTGATGCACAGTCAGCAGGGTTTATTTCACCTGGCACGTGGCGCCAAATCAACGTGGCCTTCGAGGCCTGTATTTGGGATACCCGATTGGCCACAAATACTTCCAGGGAGTGGACGGAGTTCTTAATCCAACACAGGACAACCTGACTGTCGGACCAAGCAAAGAGCGACTCAAAGTCCACACTACGTCCCAGGGTGTCAACAACGTGGTTCATCAACCGAACCAGAAGAGTAGCTCCAGACAATTCTAACTTCGGAATCGTTAATCGAGTCCGAAGTGGAGCAACCTTACTCTTAGCAATTAGCAAGTGGAGCTTAACAGCTCCTCTATCATCGACCGTCCGGATATATACGACGGCTGCGTATCCACTCTCAGACGCGTCACAAAAGCCATGAAGGCTGGCCGTAAACCGTCCCTTAGGCAGTATATGTCTAGGGATACTAACACGGTTAATGTCGGGGAGAGACAACATGAAGGACTCCCAATCTCGCAGCAAACGGCCCGAGAGGGGCTCATCCCACGACACTTCGGCTTACCAAAGTTCCTGTAGGAAGCACTTCATCCAAAACACTACGGGACTAATCCAGCCATTTGGGTCAAAGGTACGAGCTACTGTAGACAAAACCAACCGTTTCGTCCAGACCTTGGGGCTTGGCAGCTCCAATCGATAGGTGAACGTGTCCTGGACAGGTCTGTATTGCACTCCCAAAACAGACAGTAAATCTGGAGTGTTGGCATTCTCAAAAATATGAGGCTCCTGCTGGTGGTCGTCTGGCAAGTCACACAAAAGCTGAGGTGAGTTGGACATCCACTTCCTCAGTTCATAACCACCAGCCCCGAGAAGAGCAATTAGTTCATCTCGCAAAATCAAGGCTTCCTCGACACTAGAGGAGCCCGTACAAATATCATCCACAAATGCATCCTCCTTGAGAACCAAGGATGCGCGAGGGTATCGTAACCGTTCACGTTCAGCGAGTTCCACAAGTGAGCGAATTGCCACAAAGGGGCTCGAACGCAAACCGTATGTATTGGTGTTCAGCTCGTAAACCAGCATGGGATCTCTGGGATCCTCCCTCCATAATATGAGCTGATATCGTCTATCGTCCGGGTGAATCACAGTCTGCCGAAACATCATCCGGATATCGGTCACAAAGACGACGGCATGGCGACGGAAGTTGGTCAATACATCGCCCACCTCGTGGTGCAACTTCGGTCCAGCATGCAGACATTGATTCAGCGAAACTCCGGTAGACGTAAGAGCTGACCCATCAAAAACAACGCGTATCTTCCCAGTGGAAGGTTTCAAAACCGCGTGGTGAGGAAGAAAATTATGTTCCTCGTTTCGCCAGTCCAGTCGCGAGACCGACATGTGCCCCAGTTGCTCATATTCTCGCATGAAGTCGACATACTTCTGTTTGAGGTCGGAGTTCCTACTCAGACGACGCTCCATGGACAGCAGTCGCTTCTCAGCCAACGGCCGGGAGCTGCCAAGTGAGGGGCGAACTGACAAAAAGGGCAAGCGAGTGATCAGCCGTCCCGAGTGAAGGCGACCTGTATTGTTCTGGTAGAACAACTCACACTCCTCGTCCAAGGGGTTCACTCGCTTCACGGTAGGTGGCTCTTCCACCTCCCAAAACCGTTGAAGGACATCCGATAAGGTGGAGCTAACAGTTATGTAACTGTCCACCGATGGAGATGGTGGGTTATGCCTAACTGGTCCCATCACTACAAACCCAAGCGATGTAGATAAGGCTACCAGCCCACCCTCCTGTAACTCTCTCCTCTTCCCACAATACACGCGGCCTAGAACATCGGCACCGAGCAATAAGTGAATCGGACCGGTTCGGTGGAAGGAAGGGTCAGCCAAGGTCAATCCTGATGTCGCATCAACGACAGCGCGCGAAACGTGCTGTTGCGGAAGCTGACCAACAACCTTCTCATAAACAATCGCGGTAGCGCCAATTTTGGGCGCTGAAGAGAAGTGGGGGGAGAAGGAGAACAAAACCTGACCAATCGGATCCGGGATCCGCAGGTCTCCGATTCCCCGTACCGATTCAAGGTATGGAGATGTGTTCAAACTCAACTGCCGGACCAGCCAGCTGGAGGCAATGCAACCCTGAGCTCCCGTATCTAAAAGGGCGCGAACTAAAACAAAGGTGCCCCTCGGGCCCCACACCTGTACGGAGGCTGTTGGTAACAGCACCTGCTCCTGTGGGGGGGTTGCAGCCGACAGTTGGTTTAATGAAAATCCCCCCGCATTCCCCGCAACGGGGGGGAAGGGGGGTTCAAGGAAAAATGCGTGCGCGGCGGAGGAATAGGGCGCTCAAGGCGCTCGAGCGGGTCCCAATCCGGCACGTACACACCCCGACCAAAGCTGCATCGGGGGGCCGGGCGGTGCCCATGATGGGCGAAAGTTGGGGGAGCCCGTGACAAACGAGGTCTCTCCATCATAGGGGGAGAGAAGCGTATCGGCTCCCGGCGTGGCTCCCTAATAACCGCGGCCCAATCCCGCGGTGGCGCCTCATAAGCGGCGCGTTGATCCCCCCCGCCCGTAGGGGGGGTGGGGCGCCCAATCCTCTCACTGGAGGGGGGGCGCCTGTCCAATCTCCGCGGAGGGGTGGCACGCCCCTCCGATCTCCTCGGAGATGTGGGTGACCTACGAGGGCCCCCGCCCGTGTCCCTCTCTCTCACCACCCCACGAGTGTCTCTATTGTTAAAGCACAAGAGGGGGTGATGGGCCCCTCCACAACAGTGGCAATCTCGTGGGTGGGGGCAAGCCGAGGCCATATGAGCCCCCAGGCAGCGGTAGCACCAATTCCGCTGTTTGGCCATATTTCTACGCCCCTCGGTGCGTAGGCCAACAAATTTGGGACAGGCCGGCAAACGATGGCCATCCCGCTTGCAACACTTGCAAGGCATCGGCCTCTCCCCTTGTGGAGAGTTGTGCCGCACGGCAGTATATTGCTTGTACGGGCGGCGCTCTCTCCGTGGCGCTGCCCGGGTCGCCTCATAGCGACCTGTACTCGGTCCAGGTATAGGAGCCAGATCCAAGTGATCGGTCATCCGACACTCGTCCTCCAAAAATCTGAGGAGATCCGAGAAGGGGGGGAGGTACGAGGCACTATTGCCCCCGTACCTTTGTTCGAAGCGTCCCTTCATCTCCATGGGAAGCTTATCGAGGATGAGGTGGAGCAAAATAAAGGACCACTGGTCCACCGGTAGATCAAGTCGTTTGAGCGCGTTAATAGCGCTCAGCAGCGGGTTCAAAATCTCCTTCCTCAATGAGGAGACCCGCGATACTCGTGGCAGCCCTAAAATGGCAGCCACATGTGTGTCCGCTAGCAAGCGAACATTCTGATACCGGGCGGTCAACAACGCCCTTGCAATATCATAACTGTCATCATTGACAGGTAGATGCTGGACAAGTACACCAGCCTCTCCACGTAAGGCAGAGAGCAAATAGGCCAATTTCTGGCTAGGGAACAGGTCGTCCCTCGAGTGAACCAGGCTATCAAAGAGGTTAATGAACCCCATCCAAGAAGCCAAGTTCCCATCAAAGGTTGGGATGTCCAAAGTGGGCAGTCTGCCCAGCAAGCCAGCCGGGGTAGGCTTGACCTCCCCGGGCGTGCACGACTCACCCCTCCGGGCGAATAGGATAGCCTGAGCCTTGTTTATGATCACATCCGCCTGTTCAAAACACTGATCATAATCGGCATTAAATTGGTCGACTGCCCGCAACTCAGCGGCACCCTCGGCTGGGTGGTCGAGCAGATATTGTTGATGAGCAACGAAAAGCTGCTCCAATTCCTTCAAGCGAGCCGGTACTCCCTCATGCCGAATTAACAAGGCCTGTTCTCGGTCTGGTCGGTCTACCAAAGCGACGGCACTAGCAAACCATCTCAAAATCTTTTGTGCACCCGCGCGGGCACCACTAAGCGGGCTGACTGGCGGGACCATTTTGCACCAAAATTAATAAACACTATAATAATACACGGACAAACAGACCGACAACCGCAGACAATAAAACAGATCGGGAGGAACTTCAAAGGCAGAACAAAATATATAAACAAACCAAAATCAAGTGTAAATGCTAGAACTTAACTAGAACAACAAAGGCATTTAACAACAGAATTTTTCAAACAAATTAAATTCAAGCATTAAGTCAATAACTTAACAAACACAATATTCAAAGGCAAACAAAACAAAATCAAATGTAAATGCTAAAACTTAACACAGCAATATAGTGTATTACAACAACAGCAAAGTCATTTAGCAGCAAAATCTGTTAAACAAATTAAATTCAAGTATAAGTTTACACTTAACAAACAAAATAGTCAAGGGCAAAACAAAGATATGAAAAAACAAACCAAAATTTAAATATAGGTAAATGCTAGAACTTAACTAGAACAACAAAAGACATTTAACCTCAATTTTTCATATACAATGACAATTAGTTAAGGAGATCGGTCCACAAATGAGCTGGTAGTCAGTTTAAAATCAGCAATCAAAACCAATTAATATGTATTGCCCGTTTGGACAACCAACAAGATTACAATATTAATTGTACAATATTAATCAAATACTCAAATCTAAGAACCACGCTCTGCTACCAAGAGATGGTGGTGCCCCAAGTAGACTCCACCACGTCGGCGTTTCACCGACTTGTATTGCTGAATTTTATTTGACTACCAACTCATAGAAAGCTGGTATTACTTACCTTGGCTCCAATTGTCTCCTTCCGTCTCCTCCGTAGCCGGTGGACTTCCTGAGCTAGCTCGAAGGAAGTCGCGGCTCCTGAAGATCTGCAGTGGATCCACCGGTGGAGACCGGAGCACTACAAATGCCTAATAGGCCACCACGACTCACACACGCGATTTCGCACAACACAAAGCGGGCTTTCGCACCCCGATATTAGGTGCGCCGCGCAAATCACTATTTGCTTGAATATTGTATATTATATTTTATTCCGGCCTGCCATAACCTCTAAGCATGTCATGACATTTCGACTCGACTCAACTGACATATCGCATGCGGCCGGCCGCCAAAAAAGCTGTCACTGCACAGACTAGAATGCAGTGCCGCCACTCGCTCTTCCTCGAGCGTGAACAACGCAGTTACGCGAGATTTGAAAACTAAACAAGCAAAATTAAAAATATATAACAAAAATCTGGCCTAATGCCACCCTAACTAAACAAAAGGCCTTACAAGCTAATATTTTTAAAGAAAAAGAAAAACAGAAAAAACGTAATAACTATAAAGTTATTAAGTGAAAACCGAAAAAATAGCAAGATTGCTATTTCGGCTTTCAGGGAACGAAAAAAAACAACAAAAACCCTAACTAAAAATACCAAATATATATCTAAAAATACAAAAGAAGAACCACAAAATAGCCCGAAACGAGCACTATATTCTAAGTAAACAACGAAAAACGAAAATGAAAAACCAACGAAAATACAGCGAAATCAAAGGAGAATTTTAGCGCAGATTGCTACACCAAAATTCAGGCGCACCGTACAGGAGTGGACACGGGTGTACTCTGTCACATCCGGAACGGTACTATGCGCAACTCACCCTAGATAATATAAGAGTAGAGAAGTCGACTTAAATAATAATACACTAGATCAAAAAGAAACAAAGTATAATAAAGACATGAACCACAAGTCTGTGATGTATATAATTATTAATTTAAAAAATCAGGTGAGGTCAAGGGCTTCCTTGTTGTGCTTAAAAAATAGAACATTGAATCATCATCGAATGAGTAATGTTTGAGCCATGTTAGTAACGTAGTAATCTCAAAGTTTTGCTCGGTTATAATTTTCCTTTCTTAGTTCACGTTCTGCGGAAGTTTTAACACGATCTCATTTTTCGTGCCGCTCAAACACAAACCGACGTCAAAGTTTGAATAAAAGGGAATAAAACAGTTGCATTCGAGTTTAACTTTTAAAATGGCGGTTGGATCGCTCCGCAGTGATTTATTGACCAGTTGCCCCATCTAAAGGAACTATTTAAATGAGAATGTTGTCCGCCGATAGCGCTCTTAGCGGGGGAATGCGGGAAGATCCATTATCAATTGAATTATTAACTGGATGAGAAAGTGCGGCTGGAAAAATATTGAGGGGAACTGTGCAAGTATAAAAGAAAATGTGAGCCTTTCGAATATAAATTATAAAAGTGTTTTATACGTTTCCAAATGCAACTTAGCTTTCAATAAGATATACGTTTTGGTTTGTAAAAATGTCCGTTCTAAATATATAAGTTTTTAAGCTTTATAAGTTTTTTATCGCACTTAAAAATGTCATGACTAAGAACACAAAGTATTATGTAACGTTTACACGCTACGTAATACTTATTGCATGGGTATGTAGAATCACAACGTTAAAAATACTTTTTTTTTTATTTCTTTATTTACAATGTATATACATTATACATACACACAAAAAGATGCATTTACGCATTCCTCGTGGTCGAGCCAAACCACGAGGATATGTGGGTCTCCCCAGACCGTACTCGGCCCGGGCCTACCCACTAAAAACCTGCCCAGCAGCTTCTCCGTCCGTCAAAGCCAGGCCTTGTTCCCACTGACCTGCCCATGACATATCCGTTGCCGGACTCCCCGCCTGGCTTTGCTGCTTTGTGGAGCGGCGCAGAATTGGCCGCTCTACACCCCGGAACTGGTTTTTTTATCGTGGTTGTCTTCCACGCGGTCCGACGCTCAGTGCGCCGGGCCCCCGGCCCGCTCAGTGCGGGTAACGGGTTGCCCGACGGCAGATCCCATATGGTATATTATCAAAAAATATTATTGAATATAAAATAAAGTTATATCTTAGCCACGTAATAGAAAAACGATGAATATTCCTGCTGCTGAGCACAATCAAAAAAAAATTTATTTTCAAGGCACTGGCTGAGGATAAGGAAAGATGGCATATACACCATGGTGATTTTGATGATGATAGTTTTGCATAAGAGCCTTGACGTGTTCGTTAATTGGTTTAAAAGCGAAAATAATATGATTTTTTTATGCATAGTTTTTATTATATTCCATCCCACATTTTCCTTACAGACAAATTCCATGCAGCACAACATTTTAAATATATGAATACTGTTGATTAATACGTCTACATTAACGCCATTTTTCTTTGGAGAAAAAAAAATAACTTTAACAGTCATCAATTTAGGGAAATTCGTAAATATTTAAGGATATCAAAAATTTGAGTGCGTCATCTATCTCGGAACTCAAGGCAGTCTCGTCCAAGTTTGCTAAATTACTTATACAGTCCCCCTGATGCTTGATTCGGTCTTGCCGGTAATGTTGGCGCAAGAGATTTACAATGTTGTTTCATGATATACATACACAAACACTTTTTTGAAATGTATATTGTACATTATTATTTATTGTCATTTTTATTTTTTGACATTTTCATTTTTTGTCATTTTTATTTTTTGACATTTTTTTTTGCACATTATTATGTTTTGGATATTAGTAGTGCAAATCATTTTAAAGAAATATAAACACATAGAAATTGCAAGTAAATGGTCAATTTGAAAATGCATTTTTAACTACGAAAAGTGGGTTGTAGAAATAAAAACTATTTTGAAAGACATCATCTTTTTAACAAGACTTTTAATGAATACCAATGAAACATCACTATCACTTGAATTATAAAATTGTGAAACCCGTGCATCAATAGTGTATCTTCCTTAAAATGTACGTCTCAGTTAAATAAGTACCGACCTCCTCACACGCCACAGCGAGCATAAATTTCAAGACAAAACTGAAGCCAGATGTTCCGTTGTTTTGGGAAATAAATACGGATTAAGCGAGCCTGCGTAAAGCGGGGTGTACACAGCGAATGAATTATTGATGGACCGTGGATAACCGCCAAAACGTATCCGATCCTCAGTGTATACAGGACTTGATATTAAATAAAGCAATATTTCCGCTTTTTTGCGCTATCGTTTAACTGCAGGTGGTTGTTTTATGTTGACACAAGTTTCGAGACAGTGCAGATGAGCTTACGTTACGTTTTTGTTTCGTCAATTTCTCAATGACGATAAAGCCTCATATCCAGGCAACATATATGATGCGTGTTATGCTGTACAAGATGTATACTATCTTACTCTGCAGGCTTAATAATGTTCTACGGCATGGCCGAATGTTTGTTCATCAACTATGTATACCCATCCTAAGAGCCCGGTGGCGTACGGGGCTCGGTGGCGTAGTGTTTCGAACGTTTTAGTTACAATATTGAAAACAAATCAAACTTCGTCATGGTTGGACCTTAGATGGGTGACCAAATTTTTAGTCGTTAAGCCGTTGGTCCCAGTTGCAAACGCAACCGTCTCTAGCCACCAATCCCCATTGGGCGAGCATGGTGATGTTATGGCCCATACTCGTGTGTTTCTTCCATGTAGGGAGGCATGTGGCCAACAGTGGGACGTATATAGGCTGTGATGATGATATCCGCCCACGTATGACTAGTGTCTATGTAACATGCAGGTGTTCCATGGATATTGTTGCCATGTAAATGAGATGATTGATTAAATGAAACTACCAATAAAAAAAGAAAATTGACGTTTCTATTATTTTAATTATAAAATAATAAGATTCGGATCCGACCAGCCCTGTTAAAGTGAAACTTTTTTTACATCATCTCAAATTTGTCGTCCATTTTTCGCATTTCGCATTACATAAAAACGTGACATCTTTAATTTAATTTCAGTTGATTCTTCGACTTTAAATCTGTGTGGAGAAGGTCGCAAGAAGCCGTTGGATACAGGAGGCGCAGAACCGATCAGTTTAGAGATCATTGGGGGAGGCCAATGTCCAACAGTGGGCGTCTATTGATTAAAAAGATGATAATGATATTAATGACGATGATATGATTAATATTTATTATATTAAATGGCTTGAATAGCAAGTCTTAAATGGTTAGTCTGGGAATTTACGTGCTTTGTCCATAACACCGATGAGCTTGACATAATTAACGTTTTTGGGCGAAGAACAAACCTCATTAAACTTTGTTCAACTTTAGCAGCCGTAGCGCCGAAAGCAAAAGCCACTGCAAAACCGAACTATTCAGCTAATACACTAAATACCAAAACTTATACAATCCACGACAAAAAATAATAACTTTACGACTAATTCGAATTTAAAATTAGACGGAGTAAATTGACAATCCAGAAAATATTTTAAAAATAAAGTTTCCTAACATTCAAATAATGGAGATGGTGTTTGATTCACGACGATTCAGTTTGTTATATAGGAAACCAATGATTCTGCCAATATTAAGAGTTAATCTTGATTCTGCCAATATTAAGAGTTAATCGAACTTGTGCGGGATGTAGAGAAAAAATAATAAGAGAGAAAGAGAAAAGTGGAAGAGACAAGGACAATTTTACATAGGTTTTAAAGGCAGCGAATGACCCAGATTTACGATGAGGAAAATATTACAATTTTTAAATTTCTAATATCTCACTAAGAAAAGTTAATTGATATGCCTGAGATTGTATTATGCCGTCATCGATACCTTCAACAAATTAAGAGTATCGAAGACAAGCAAGGGCGGAGATTTATTACGGAGATGAGACAACTCAACAAAGGTACCACGTTTTCCATTTTCTTATTACTTATAAAGTTATAATCTTTATATATAAAAATCAATGTATTACTATGTTTGTTTGTCCTCTATGCGTTCCGAAACCATTCATCAGATTGTAATGAAACTTTGGTAGGGTGTTCTGGGAAGGACCGTGAGGGTTCCTAGCAAAAAAAATGACATTTTTTTTTTAAAAATGGCATTGCAACGCATGCCGAGTGCAGCTAGTTCATCTATAATAATTATTCGTATCGAGCGATAGAAGAAAGCGTGGGTTGATGGCACCATCCAATTATCTCAGCAGACATTTTAGAGGGATTCAATCAAAATCAAAAAATCAAAAATAATTTATTTTCTTTCCACATACTGTGGAAAGACTGGTATCTATACTAGGACAAGCCTGTGTTACAGAACACCAGACTCTCCACCCCATATACAAATATAAAACTTACATCACAAATAATTCCTACTTGACACAAGCAAGCGTTATACATTTATACTATCTAGATACAATAAACTATCACGAGTGTGCCAGTGTGTGTTGTAATTGTGTGTGCTGTATGTATGTCTGTGTTTGCTGGATTTGTGTGCGCGTGTGTGGGTGTGTTTGCATGTGTGTATGTGTTTGTGTGTGTGTGTGTGCGTATGTGTGTGTGTGTGTGTAAGGTTGAATACTTGTATGTAAGAATCACAGTATGCTTGACTGATATGTAATCTCGGTACATTTGAAAATCCACCAATCACCAGACTGATTTAACCTGCCTCTGCCTTAAATGCCTTAAACACAGGTTTTAAAAAAACCTTCAGTATTTATTCATTAATATATAAAATTGTAAATGCGCAACTCACCCTATATTAAGTGAAGAGTAGTAGTAAGCGTTTCTAACAAATATATTATAGATCAGTTAATATTGTACCCAAGAATTCCAAGGTACGGATCACGAATCTGTGGATGTTTAAATAGATATATGAAAAAAACATATGGACTTGTTCAAGATGGACTTATGATGTTCGAGGCTAAAACAAGAAAGGAAAATCACGAGATCAAGAAATTAATTTAGAGATTTCCGAGGAGTGGTTTAAAGGCGTTCACCAAAATTAAGACCAAATTCGGTAGTTCTGATAAATAATGCTCCCTACCAAACAAAACCAGCATTAAAATTAATATTATGAAAAATTTGATGGCAGCTAGGCCACCATACGAGGCCACGATACTTCGATTGCCACCTTATGATTGCGAATTGAATCCCATTGAGTTAATTTAGGGATAAAGAAAATGCAACGTCAAATTATAAAAATTACATAGTAAAAGATATAAAAAACGATGAAGGGGGTAAGTAAAGTGACTGCTCAGAAATGGAAAAACTGTTTAGCGCACGTATATACAGTAGAAGACAAAATGAGCCATCGCGGCAGCTAAATAGATACAGTTTTATTTTTATTAAAAGAATAACATCATACAATCGGCCAAACAAGCCTTCAGCAGATAGGTTTTGTGAACTTATTTATTAGGTAAGGTTTGTTCTCCCAGTAAAGAATCTACCTCAAGTTATTTAGTGCAAGTAAAATTTTATTAGTAAAATCCCATATGTAATGGCGCTTAAGCCTTTTGGTGGCCAGTGGTGTATTTAAGAGTCGATGCTAGACTGTTTATGTGTGTTGCTATATGATCTTTATATTTTTTTGTCATATAGTTGTTAGTTGTTAAAAGGGGATATAAACTGTGCGGCAGCAGACTCTTCAATTTGTATATTAAACCTTGATTTCAAACCTTATCAAACGCTTACTGTACGTCTAAGAATACAACAGAGTAATATTCCTTTTCTTTCTAGCGCTTTTCTTATGGTGCTAACAACTTTTGCTCAACAGTTGAATGTCCAGCTCAGAATCTAAATTGACGTAGAGGTTAGACGTTCTTGTCCTCAGTATTAATCATCATTTTGATTGCAATCTCTCATTGCGCCTTTTATATGCTATCAAGTGACACTTGTTAGGAAATAAATAGGTAGGACAAAAATTTCGACTCTTAGGAATATTGCATCACTGAATTTAGTTAATCTTTTTAGCACATCACTATTTTCATATTATAAAAAAGGAGCAACATTCGATCTGTCAGTTTACTCGTCTAATTAACAATTCAACTATTTGTTTAAAATCAACGTGATAAATATAATGAACGAATCTACTATATCAAACTGTATTTTTTTCATTTAGTAACTGTGCATTTAAATCGAAATAAAACAGGGCAGCTACGAACAAGTGCTACGCGCTACGGAGCTACGTGCCAAATAGATTTATTGCTACGCCGTAGTGCCGTAGCCGCCTGAGACTTAATTAATAGAATTAACCCATTTCTACACTACTGTCCGAATGTAAACTTCCGTTGATTGCGGGAGCAACTTTTAACAATGTAACTTTTTTGACTAAATAAATTAAGTTATTAAAATTACTTTGCACAGTTCACCAAAAATTACTGTAATACATGTGAACGGTTATAAAAATGAGAATGAATGAACTCGCTGAATTCTCGTAAATTATTTGTAATAGAAATAGCTAGAATTGGAAGTCGAAATATCTACTAATACACAACTATTCTTATGATCTGAAAGGAAAGAAAGCTGAAAAAGAAGAATTAACAAAGAAAATACCCAACAAACTTGCTCCTAAAATTTTTTAAGATACGTGGATAGGAGATATAAAAGATATATACAAGGTTATTTTTAGTTACTAAAATTTTTTGTGTTATTTCAGACAAGCAAACTGAACAACTTTCACTATGGGACCAACTTTGTAATTGCAAAAAAATATTAGCTGTTCCATACATCTAGGTTCAGTGACTGTTGAACATTTGTATGGAACAGCTGATTTTTTTTGCGATTTCGAAGTTGGTCTCATAGTGAAAGTTGTTCAGTTTGCTTGTCTGAACAAGCACACAATTTTTTTTAGTAACTAAAAATAAACTTAGGTACTTATATTCTAATTAAACATTTATTTCAAAAGTTAGTACCTGTGTATTTCTGCGCTCCTAATCAGCCCCATTTCAATATTAATTCATAGGTATAGTAACGTGTGACTAGAATAATTCATTTAACTTTCATGCAACCCCAGACTAGAAACAATAAGCACGTTGATATAGAGTTGCTCGATTTATGTCGATGCATCGAAATTTATCACTCGATGTTTCGAACCCGATATCTTTTATTTATCGATACATGAATAAACATTTCAAAAGGAAATACGCAAACATTTCAAATAAAGATTTTGCAGCTCTTCCTCTTTAAGCTCTTCCAAAGCCTCAGCGCGAGCGAAGAATTATCAAACACGTGATACAATTATCAACAACATCCTTTTTTTGGTTTTCTTCACGCCCCGTGAGGGGTTTTTCATAATTTAAAATTAACAAATGATTTTATTTTTGCATCAAAAACATCTGTTTAAATTTGAAACATCGAAAATCATAAATGTCGTCATTGCGATTGATAGACCGCAAAAAACATCGATGTGTATTTTAAAGGAGCTGTAAACTACATGGAGTTGTGTTTTATTCATGTGAATGACTATAAGTGGAAATTTGTAATCTGCCATTAGATTCTATTTTTTCATAAAGTACTGTATTCTGCAAGTCAAGCTCTTTTATTAGATACCTATATTGCAAGGATATTTCAAAAATAAAATGTAATCCGCCATTTTGTTGCAACGGCCATTTTAGTTTTACAACCATACTAATTATACATAATTGCATTATCATCGGAACTCAAGGTGTATTCCAAATTTAAGCTCAAGCAGACACTGCCAAGGGCAAGTAGGTCAAATTTAGCTCGCAAGATTTGATCCGAACATACATAAAGACATTCTCTGTAAATTATTGTAATAGATATTACAATAATTTCAGAGAATGTGTTTATTTTTTTAATGGTACTAAGGATTCAAATTTTTATCCCTAGTGCCATCATTATTGGTTATAATTACGGGGAATATCAATAATTTTCTTTAATGGTACTAAAGATACAAAGATGTATCTCTTGTACCATAAATGGTACAAGTCAACGATACTACTGACACAAAAACTATATTAGTATTTAAATCTCTAACGAAATTTAAGACGTTCATCCTCTTGGACACTTTGAATGAATATTAAAATAAGCAATCTACCAGCTGCTACTGGCAAATATCACTGGATGTGATGAGATGAATACATTTTACACACTGTGATTTAACTCTTACTGTTTGTATGCGTCAAATCTTGAAAGTTAAATTTCACCCACTTGCCAATGTCCAATTGAGCTGAAATCTAGTATACACCTTTAGTTCCGAGGACAATGCAATTATGCATTATTAATATTGCTGTAAATCCAAAATGACCGCTGCAACAAAATGACAGATTGCTAATTTTTGTACAACCCCCGCAATATGGGTATCACATGAAAGGGCTTGCCTTGTAGAATACAGTACACTATTTAAATATTTGAAAAGTCTATAAAGTAGAAAATAATACTATATAAAATACTTTTTAAAAGCACGCTTTATTTACACGTAGAATGTGCACTAAAATAGAGAAAATTTTTTTTTCTTTGCTGGGGTGGGGCGCTCATCACAGAAATCGATTTTAATTGCATTCCATAAGTATTATTTAGCTGACAAATATAAATAGCACCCTTATGGACCATGTTAAGGCACACTAATTTTTGAGAGAAGCATGCACTACTTACATATAAAAAATTATCTAAATCTTTTGTCATTCATATCATATTTAGGAACTATTATCAATGAACTTAAATACATTTTTAATTTACTATCACAGCATTTTTAGGGTTCCGTAGTAAACAAGGAACCCTTATAGTTTCGCTATGTCTGTCTGTCTGCGGTTTTACTCAGAGACTATTAGTACTAGAAAGCTGAAATTTGGTATATATATTAATCATGGCAAAAAAGTGGTAGAAAAAATATAAAAAAAAAAAATTTTGTAGACTAATTTTAATAAGTAATAAAGTAATGAGTAATTTTTTTTTCTCGACTAACCCATCGTGTGAGGTATTGTTAAATAGGTCTTTAAAAAATAACGTAAGGTTCAGAGCACCGTTTTTTGATTTAGGGATCCGTTTCTGAAATTTTTCCCCCCTCTATCTGCTTAACAGTTATATATGGACACGTGAAAAAAATTACAACAGTAGTATATATAACAAAGTTTAAAGAAAAACTATCAGAGTTGAGTACTAAGTACAAACTAAGAGTTATAGACGACCAACTTATAAAATGTACTCGGAAAAGTAAAATGTCATTTAAAATTAGTACTGAATATAAATTTACGAACCACGTGAAGTTAAGTAAATATAAAATCATTGCAGCTTTAATAATAATAATAATGCCTAATTTAATAGCAACGAGTTGTGAGGTGTGAGTGTGAACTCAAAGTTGGCATTTGCAACTACGGAACCCTACACTGCGCGTGGCCCGACACGCACTTGGCCGGTTTTTTTGTTATTTAATTTGTTTGAAAGAACAATTTTAACTATATTATAATATTGGCCGTGTTCTCATTTATTATCATATTGACAAGTCCGTATCCCGCATTGACGACCTTAAATATGATTATTTACCGAGAAAATCTAAAGTCGGCAAAATAAGATTATTGCAAGGAAATATCTTAAAGATCGAGTTTTTATCGAAAAAGAAGTTGAAATTAATTCGGAGAATACCTCATCTTGTTTCTAAGAATACCTGTAAAGTCGCATCAAGTAGATACTTGAATATACCATGTAAGTTCAGACTAGAGTAAATTGTAAGTATATAATTAACAAAGGTATTTTATAATGAAATAACTTAAGGATCGAGTTTTTATCGAAAAAGAAGTTGAAATTAATTCGGAGAATACCTCATCTTGTTTCTAAGAATACCTGTAAAT
Organism: Schoenobius gigantellus; assembly: GCA_963935595.1. Lineage (NCBI taxonomy): Eukaryota > Metazoa > Arthropoda > Insecta > Lepidoptera > Crambidae > Schoenobius > Schoenobius gigantellus. The sequence continues at coordinate 32,521,988 of OZ012548.1, forward strand.
TCGCATCAAGTAGATACTTGAATATAGCATGTAAGTTCAGACTAGAGTAAATTGTAAGTATATAATTAACTAAGGCATTTTATGCTTAAGATCCGACAGAGTTTTTACTAGATGGATAGCATTAAGCGTAACGTACCACATCCCCAACGGCAAAGCGTTTGTGGGATTCCTCACTTAATAGAGATAATTACCCACTAGCACCACCCCAGACAGTAAAATTCTTAGACTTCAGCTATAAGAACTTGTCAATTACTAGCTGCAGATACTGTCCAGTGCCTTGTTAGGTGAATTCAACATAAAGATAAGGAATAGTCCTTGTATAGATCAAGTGAACTATTGAATAGTTAAACGCTAAATGCTTATTTCCGAGGTTGCTATATAAAAACTAGCAGAATAACATAAACGTCCATTATCTGATTAATTGTTGGTAAAACGTTTTATAGCTGAACAAAAAAGTAGTGATACATAGAAAAAAAACGAAAGAATATAATGAATCAAGGTATCTATTAATCAATCAACTAGTATAACGTAAAACTTGCTTTGTGGTCATTATGATGAAAGAATTGAACTATATTTAGCGAAAAATATACAATGCTCGAAGATTGAACTACGAACTTAATTTGTTGCTTCACTCAAGTGGATTGCCTTCGGGCTCTCCGTACCTCATATGCAGATAGGAAATCTAATTTTGAAAGCAAAAGAGAAAACTGTTTCATAATATTTTTGTTATAAACTGATTTCTTCCGTGAGCATAAAATAAACGCTATTAAGTTGTAGCATTCTTTACTACGTTTTTTCTAGACAACTACGAGTATATGGCTCTAAACCAAAAGTAATTTATTTCTCAGCATCTCCTGAAGGTTGACTGGTACAAATTCCTCAACCTAAGTACAACCATTTTGCAAGTTATAAATATAAACAGCGTAAATAAGAAAATAGGTATAGATGAAGTAGTGGAATATACTAAGTGATGACAGGCTAATAAAAATCCCACAATAAGTATTTCAAAGAAATTTAATAACATGACAGACCGCTTAATCAAGTATTGAATTTGTCTACTATTTGAACAACAAAATTATTACATCAAACTTAGGGAAATTTTATAAAAAGTATCTAGGTATGTCACAAAGAAATGCCAGCCATATCGGAAAGTGCGTATTCTTGGGTGGTTTGATAAATTTTCTGTACAAAGCAATCTGTCATATTTATTTATCATTTATCATATATCTAATGGATATATTTAATTAAATTAATGAAAAAACAGCCCTTAGATAGCATAGCTAAAAGAATATGTAAAATTCCTCTAACCCCTGAGCGAAACCAGTCTAGCGTGAGGTATTTAGCAAAAATAGAAGACAAACAGCACGACACGCTGACGGTAATTAATTAAATACATGCCGCCCGCATGTCACTCTGGCAAGTTCATATTTGTTCCTCCCTGATTATATATACTCACTGCTGTTTGCACGGTCTGAGCATTCGTACATGTGAGGGTCAATAACCTGAAACAAGTAATTATTACCAAACATTATTTCCCTGAGGAAAGCCTTAAAGGCTTAGCTTAATTATTCTAAAAAATGTGATAGTCTTTTTCATATTTTTGTCAGACTATTGCATTTATTATTTAATCTTAGATCCACGCGGCTTCTAAGACGTCAATCTAAGACTTAAAACAATCAAACGTGTTCAGTTCAACAATCCCCAATTAAATTATCTTTTGAGGTGAACGACCTCTTGAATGCACTATATTAGACGTACTTTCAAGTTTCGCAAACCCGAAAACAAGATAAAGGATTTTAGATGAAAGATTGCGAAACCTTTGTTTGCTGGCCCTTAAATTTGATTAACTGTGCAAACTATGTGCATGAGCCCAGAATACCCTTTGGAGTTTAATCAAAGGGCTAATTTGTCTTCTAATCTCATGGGTGCAAAGTTCACCCCTTTTGGAAGCAGTCCACAAAAGTTTTAAAAGCTTTCTTGCTTATTCGCTATATTAATTTGAAATGGGTTTGTTAGTTGTGAATTGTTCATTATTTTCTTTCAGTACTTTGAATCTATTCTTAATGCTATGAAACTCAGCCGCACCTTTATAAATTTATTTCGCTGGATAAAACCTTAAGAAATGTCGTTATATAGAAAGTTCTATTAGTAACCGACTTCAAAAAAGGAGGAGGTTCTCAATTCGATGCGTATGTTTTTTTTTGGGGTCGAGGGAAACTCTTAAATTTTTAGGTGTGTCCAACTTGCTTTTTATATATGCTACGCGATTACTCTACTAATTCTGGACAGATTTTCGAAATTCTTTATAAATTCGATTAAGTATAGTCCTGGGGTAGTCACAAGGTTCACTAAAAAGATAAAAATAAAAATTATTTTTGAGAAAATAAAAACCGACTTTAAAAACACTGAAAAGTAAAAATAATATAAGAATAGATACAGACAACATCACACTTCTATATTGAAGTCGGTGCCAAACGATGATCTCCTAGAAAGTCTCAAAATTTGTCACCGACTTCAATATAGAAGTGTGATGTTGTCTGTACCTATTCTTACATTATTGTTAACTTTTCAGTGTTTTTGAAGTCGGTTTTTATTTTGCGTTATTTAATATTTAAGTAGGTACTTAATTCATGTAAATTTTTACCACATACACAATACCAAGGTTCGCTGATAAATAGGTTAATATATATATATATATATATATATATATATATATATATATATATATATATATATATATATATATATATATATATATATATATATATATACATATATAGATATATATATAATAAATAATAATAATTAATATTTATAATTATAATATTTATTGTCTCAGCTAGAAAATTAACCAACCCGATGTGACGCTGGCAACATTGGCCCGAAGTAGCAATCTTACTTACTAAAAATTTCGGATATTCCCCGTAATATTAACGCGAACAGTTAGTTTTTTCATTTTTTCTTGAAAATTTATGCTTAAGTTTAACGTAGAACCTGAAGGTCAACTAGACTGGGAGCCAGAAGATGATGTCCCGCTTATAGACTTATGCCTGAGAGTTGAGTGAGACTGAGACCGTGAGACCTGGCTCTGAAGTGGATTAAGTAATATTCTGTAATAAAATATTTTTAAATTGATAGTTTTATTTAACTTAAAACTTTTAAGTGAATTAATATTTAAAACTTATAGCGATTAACTGTTGATTAAGTAACACTGATTGTGATTATTAATTATTATTAAACTAAACTCGAAGACTATTTTTTACGTTTTTTAATTATAATTAATAATCAAATATTAAATATATCAAACTCAATCTTTATTTTACACTTTTGAATTAAAAGATCAAATATTAAATAAAGCCACTAGGAGCTTAAAAATCGTATCTTTTCATATGCATAATATATATCCGATATATACCGGATAAATATCAAATATCGAATATTTTGATATTTATTTTAAATATCAAATTTTTGCAAACCCTACACAATACTACATCCGAGCACATGTGGAATTGAAAATAAAGAGATATTTCAAATATCTCGTGGTAAGTTGAGAATTATTATTATTCATTAGCGTCCATATAAAAAGAACCAAACTCGAACTGAAAATAACTTCATACATTAACTTATAAACAACCAACTACACACATAAAGCTACACATACATGTGAGAAATTTTTCGGGTATTTAGCTCGGCTATATCACGCAGAGCCGGAACGTAAGCCTCTGTTAAGCAACTCTCGTGTCGACTGCTTAGAAAGTTCGATCGCGGAATGGAGAACGGAAAATACACAGCCAAATCCTGTGCTTAGGCGGCCAAGCTTAAAGGGAAGCTTTTGAAATTTCAAGACACTTCTCCCCAAATCAGATTAAGTACTTCCAATTATAATTGATTTATATCGGGCTTATGTCATTCGCGTAATACTTATTTGCTTAATATTTTCCTTTTCACAGATCGCAACAATATTAGACATTAATTTTTTTGTTGTGCCCTTATTTAATTATAAATAATAAGTAACAACAGAACAACTAATAAACAGTTTCTTAGCTCGGTTTATCCAATATAAATAGGCACCAATTCAAGTTTGAAATTACAAAATTGTATTAAAACAAATCAGAACATATTGGGTTCCTTACATCAATTCATAACACATCAATTCAGAAGCGATAATTGTAAAATCGACAACATTACACAAATACCTTGATAATGCGATAGCTTTTTCGATATTTCTAAATATCAAAACCTTACTTCGAGAATACATTGGCAATATAATACTGAAAAATCAAGCTGAAAATCTTTTAAAAACAATACAATAGCTAAATTAACAACGTTCCTCAGAGATTCGTGATTCAGATACAACGCACAACTACACGTACGCACGCACACACACACACAAAAACACACACACGCACGCATGCACACTCTTTTATTATGCTTTGTTTTTGTTTTGTTTTATACTTAACTTTTTATGCATACCTATTACATATTTAATTGTTAGTTAAAATATATTATTTTATATGTTAATTAATTTAAGGAAACATGTAAAATATATTGTAAATCGGAGGGAGGGCCGGAACTCTGCAACACAGGGAATCGTAGTGCAGGTTCTGCTCTCTCACAATGGCTAGTCAGACCATTAACTTCATATCCCGTTACGGCCTGTAAACCTAGTCTATATAGTCATTGTGTAAGAAATAAATGAGATATTATTTTTATTATTATAATGATATTACATACATTTAAGATTGCGATAGGAATTCTACTATAAGAAGTAATAAAAAGTATTGAATTTAGATATAGATTACCTATCACTTTGGCCGACTAAAAACTAAAAAAGGAGCAATATTCAATCCGTAACAATAGACAAATCTATCCAATTTAACACAAACAAATCCTAAGCATCACTGCACTGGTTCTTCTAACAAGCTATTTTTTTATTCAATGAGATAAAACACTTACTTATAATAAACTCAAAAGGAATCTGTAATTCATACCAAGTAAAAGGTAAAGGCGTTTATTTTAAAACATAGTATTTTTTTTATTTCAGACTTCTAATTTATTTATGAGATTTTCTAAACACATGTTATATTAGCATAAAATTTGACTTTAATGACAATTGCAACAAAACAATTTAATACGCCTTTAGAATTTCTTGCTTATTCTTTTTGAGAAGGCTCTCCCTATTTTTTTTTTTTATCTATAATATATACATTTTTTTTCAATTTGTTAGATAGATGGGTAGATACACTTTATTTTGCACAATTTCTTAACATAATTCATACACGAACAGTAAAATAGGCGGCCTTATCGCCGTGGGCGTTCTCTGCCAGAAAACCTTAAGTAGGAAAGATACAATACGTGTGTCAGAATATAAATATACATGGTTATTTTTTTATCACCCTGGAAAATTTAAGGGACCGTTCACGACATGGTATTAGAATGATTTAAATATGAATAATAAAATAACTTACTTACTTTTATATTTTATATTAATTTTCTAAAAAATCAAAAAAAAAATACTAGTTGAGAGCAGCATTTTTTCAGATTTTTTATTCTTTTTATTTTTATTTATTTATTTTTTATATAATAATGGATGTGTCCTGAAGAGTCCCTAAAATTTTCCAGGGTGATAAAAAAATAACCGTGCATAATAAACTCATAATAATAATAATGAAAACTATCGAATAATAATGATAAATAATAATAAAATAGATTTTTTTTTCATTTCGTTGTTACTTCTATATGCATATAGTGTATGGTAATGGTGTATGTACATACAAAGACATAAAATAATTTAAAATTTTCTGGCGAATTAGATTTTTAATCAGTTTTTTTCTTAATTATTTTTTGTGTAATTGTTTCACCTCAATAAAGGTCTATATCGAATAAAGATTATTGTGTTTGAGTTTGATAACTCCAAAAAAACTACAAAGTATTTTCTTGCATGTCATTTCACAGGCTTAAAAAACACCTCTAAAATTTCGTCGTAAATAAATTAAGCGAGTTAAGCGCACCGCACAAGCGGCAAAGACTTAGAAGCCGCAAATTGGTCGGGAACTTACCTCTGACCGGTAGCCGAGGCAACTTCGCCCGCAGTTTGCTTTAGACCAGCTTAATGTTCTGCTTCGAAGTTTGGGGCTTCCCCGACTGACAGGGACCAGAAAGGCTATTTATTTATTAAAGGTATAAAACATACAGTTACCAAGAAAACTAGCTCTGATCCGGAACGCTGCCCAATGTATACAACATGACTTAAAAAATAGATATAAAACAAAATAAACATATTTTTGACTTAACATACATGTTACAACCGACGCAACCACATACGCGAAAAACCACCTTTACGTAAAACTCCTAACTCGAAAAATATCACTTACGCAAAATACCAACTAAGCATAACAACACCAACTTGGATTTAAACAAAATACCAACTACGAATAACACCAACTTTGACACAACTAAGTGCCTTTCGACGCATAAAACCATTACCACAATATACCACAAGTATATCTGAAAATAGCTTCAGTGTCTCTTGAGCCATATTTTCTCCCCATCAAGTGTTTTTAACGACAAAATCTAAGCTCTCGGAGACAATATCAGCAGTAATAAGTCGGGAGCACGTTTTATATTGCCTGCATGCAGCCAGAGATGGCACTCTATTTGTGTCACTTAGAACGCTGACGTAACAATGAGCAACAAATATCTTACCCGCAGTTTGGATATGGTAATGTCTTCATTCACGCAATTTTATTTCATAGTCCAGTACACCTCTACTCTACTCGGCTTTTGACTATTTTACTTAATTCTTAAAACTGAACAAACGATCTCTACCACCCATTACTACGAGAATATGAGTTTGGGGATTGAGCTCTTCCTATACCTGCCTTTATTTCATGGGAATGTAAGGGCCACGTTCCAAATAAACCATTTCTAGATAAGTTATATCTATACAGAACATATTTCAAATAAAGAACAAGTGACCATTGTTACCATACATTTTAACCCGCCATTTGGTGACGTCAATTTGACTTACATCATTGGTGACACCGGGATGTTCAATGAAAGGTTTTTCAAGATATTTTATTTACTGTTAATTTATTTTGTTAATTATATGTTATATGACAATATAACAAAGATATTTCATTAATCACAGCTCGTTTATTAGACTTTTAATTATTATTAAACAATTTTACTTAAAACATAAAAAATTACTAAGTTTTTACATACAACTTTTTAAAAGTTCAGGAATTCACAGCAAACAATAAATTTTTGTTATAAGTTCAGTCTTTTCAATCTTTTAACATTAAGAACTTTTATAAAATACACAAAAAGTAGCATCCTACCAACAATAAATAATAACAAAATAGATCTGAAAATGAATATTTTTCAGACAAACAGCTCCTGCAAGAAGGCACTACGTGTTAAATACACAAATATTTCTAGCATTTGTACCAAGTGTACTTGGTCTTGCTGTTTGTTTTCCATTGACACTCATAGCAATGGTCATTTATTGATGGATCAACAGTCCCAGGTGCCTCAGCTATGAAAATATAGAACCTACCTGTCAGAAAGACAGTCTAATGGCCGATTTCACCAACCATAACTTAGCTTAGGAAGCCCCTAATGGCCATTTTCACCAACCTCTTCTTAGCTTAGGGGACTCTTAGGTGACATGCTGTCACATTCTTTTCATTAAAGACAAAAAGTGACAGCATGTGTCTTAGAGGCTACCTAAGCTAAGTAATGGTTGGTGAAATCGACCATAAGACGTATACTGTCACTTTTTGTCTTTAATGAAAAGAATGTGACAGTATGCTACATAAGAGTCACCTAAGCTAAGAAGAGGTTGGTGAAAATGGCCATTAGTCTCATTGACTGTGGCAAGTTCAACTGCATTTGTCGTTTTCTTAGTTAGTGTCACTTAAATGAGAATTTGGCTATGAGATTAATTGAAACCTAATTAATTTCATAGACAAAGTGACAAATTATGCTTGTTAGCTGTATTGAGCATAGCGTAAAAGACAGCAATAGACCAGCTTCTTGTTGTACGAGCACGATTGTAATTCGTACATAAAAGCTCAACTCCTCATCGTTTCCTGAATTCCGTATTTCATCTGGTTTATGATTCGCTGGTTGGATATCACTTCTAGCATCACTGCCTGATAACATTGGTAGTCTGTCTTCATCAAGTATTTCCTGTAGAAGATTCAGGACGATGCGGAAACAAAGCTTACAATTTGTAATACACATTGGATATTTTTGTAAAATATCTATAAAATAATGCAATAAACATACTGATGATAGCAAAATGCATTAAAATAATAACAAAAGTAAGTAAACATTGTATATAGCCCTGGCAAAATGCGAATAATTAATAATTCAACGATGACCAATTTACTAACGTAATTGGTGACGCCGGTCTCACGCACCGGGTTGGTGCCAAAACTCCAGAATATGCGCCCGCTTCGAAATAGCGGGATGACCTAACGATGGGGAACGTTCAAAGCGGCTGCTACTCGGAATCACAACAAAAATCGACGGCTGGGAAAAAAGTTATTCCAATTTTTATAACACCCGGTCTCACAGACATATACGTCACCAGTGGCGGGTTAAGAATCATGTAAATCAACCACTTTGAATCTTTCGTGCTTTCTTAAAAGCAAATTTTTAAAAGATCTAACTTAAAAACAAAGATACGAAGAGATTGCGTATCTCAAACAAACCCTACATCATTAATGATAATTAATGAAATTTCGACAAAGGTGTCGGACAATTGGTACAAACTACGCAGGCCAGAGTTGCATCGCCCGCCCGCAAATACTTAGTATCTAAGTACTTGAATTTTGTTGGCCTAGTAGTTCTACCAATTACTGACATCTTTGTTGGAAGTTTGATTAAGGCCTAATCGCCCTAACATAATTAGCGAGGGTAGGTTCGTGCCCCTCGGTGGGGTCGTATATGAGCTGTGATGATGACTTCAAAAAAAACGGAACCCTTATAGAATCACTTAGATGCCCGTCTGTCTTTTTTTATGGGATAGGGAACAAACGAGCAGACGTTTCATCTGATGGTAAGTGATTACCGTCGCCCATGGACACCCGCAACCCCCAAGGAGTTACAAGTACGAGTACGTTGCCGGCCTTTGAGGAATACGCTCTTTTTTTAAAGTTTGAAGGTCGTATCCGTCCGGAAATACCGCAGGCGACACCCTAAGTTAGGGTATACTCGTGCCCCTCGGTGGGGACGTATATGAGCTGTGATGAAAACTATGAAATTTGCTAAGAAGCAAGGCCTTATAGCAAATGCTAAGGATAAAATCTTAAAACTGTAAATATCAAGTTAGGAACTTATATGAGTTTGTGCGGAACCCTGGTGAGCGAGTCCAACTCTCACTTGGACTGTATATTTACACACAACAGGAAAGCTCTTGCCCTTCATTTCCCCTGATGGTAGGTGACGATAAGGCCGCATATGAAAGCGAGCTTCACTTGGACTCCTCAACATTTGAGGAACTGGCCATCTTATCTCTAAGTGAAGGAATACAGACTGAAGTGGTGATGGTGGACGTATGCCTCAGGGCATCCAATCTCGGGAGGTCGCCAGTTCGAGAACTAATAGTTTTCGAGATTCGATACCTAACTTAGTTATACTTAACTAGTTATTTAAATTTTATTTTAACTAGTAATTTTTGTTTAATATCGGAATTCCGAAGCCCCAAAAATAAGATAACATTTTGTTTAAAAAATCACTTTTCTGTTTCATTTTTTTTTTTATCTTTTCTTTTTTTGATAAATGAGATAATAATAGACATGCGTCGAGCGGCATACTCGATTGAAGGGACAACATAAAAACCGCGCACGCAATTTCATGTTTTTAAATACAAAATATAGAATTTTTCCGGAATTACGAGATTAATCACCAGTTCCAGAACTGAAATCTCAGTTAAAAATACAACATTTCGTTAACCTAGAATGGAAGGCCTAGTATTCCTTACCATCGGAATGGATGCCCTATCCGCATAGTTGAAATCTTTGTTCCAAGTGCAGCACAGAATGCCAAGAAGTATGAGAAAGCCAATTAGTTGCTTTGGACAAGTCAGTGATGACAGGTAAACCGATTAAGCCATTTTTATCTGTTGCTAGCTGTAACACGCTACGTCTGCGTGGAATTAGGTTACATCGCAAATTTGATTGTATGACACGATTCCTAGGAAACTCACTAAAATTCAGGAAAAATTAGCTTATTTCCTTCATTAAATTAAATACAAAAATTCAATAAAATTGCTTTAGCGGTTTCAGCGTGAAATCGCAACAGACAGACAGAATTATTTTCATAACATGGACCTACAAAAATTGTAATATTTAGAGATTAGAAAATATGATTGTGACTATTGCTCTACAAGCCACCTTGCGTTGAAGAGTTGTATAAAGGAAGATTTCTGACAGTTTTCTGAATTAAATCATTTAATAAGGATAGATAGAGTCACTGTCTCTTTTATTCCTATTAAAACAAATAAAACGGCATCATGTTTAAACTACTTTTAACACCATTTACGTTTAAGGGTTTCATTGAGATGTTTTTAAGAGGTTCTGAAAAAAACTGACGATACCTAACAGTAATACCAACCGCCTGTTCGTTGTGTATGCCTACGGCCGGTTTCAGTATTCTATATATCTGTGGATTTATTTTCAAGCGATAGGTATTTGATATTAGCTCCATACAAAAAACGTCAAAACTCTATCTCCAGTCAACAAATCCAGAGATATTGAAACCTTCATTGATTGCTGCCCGCCAACCTGCATTTAGCCAATGTAAGTAACAGTTCAAATTCTTCTTCTTAGGAGAGGCCTGTGGCCAGTGTGCGTATAAAAAGGAAACACTAAGGTCAAGAAAATTCAAAATTAGGTATTTGTAAAATGTATTGCCGTCGCGGCTTTGCCTGATCAAACGAGCTGAACGTCATAGAGACAAGTGCAGCTCGGATCGAGGATACCTATGAAAAATACACAAAATAGACGTTTCGTAGTCCCTTGTTTTCTCCTCTGAAACTAGACCGATTGGATTACCTTTTGCACTAATAATTAATAGTGTCTATAGATTTTTTGCGGTCACGTACCGGGAGACGCAGCGTTGGTAGACCCCCCACAAGGTGGACCGACGCGACGATCTGGTGAAGATCGCGGGAAGCCGCTGGATGCGGGAGGCGCAAAACCGATCGGTTTGGAGATCCCTGGGGTCCAGCAGTGAGCGTCTCTTGGCTGAAATGATGATGATGATGATGATAGATTTTTTGAAAAATATATCAACTATTGCCATTATCCATGAAGGAAACATGGGAATACGTTTGTATTAAAGAACGGCGCGTATGATGTCTTCATTTGGCTGAGGTGATGAGTTTTGTAACCGAGTCCCACAAAATGGCTGAACATATATTTTTAACAACTAAGTTATCAAACAAGCACACTGCCCACCTAAAGGTATGTGGTGACAGTCACCTATAGTACATGTGGTTCCTGTGAGATTCGCAGCAAATCTCCAACGCTCATGAACCACAGTGTACGTTGTAAACATGTGGCATAAGATGTAAAGTCACGGTACCCAGTTAATTCACTGCTATATCTTACCTTTCAAACCGGAAGACAGCAATGAAGCTCTACTGCTTTGCGGCGGAAATAGGTAAGATGACGATACCCAAGCAGGCGACCCTGGTACGTCTCCCTCCGGTAATAAATCCATATTTTAATAAACTTAGGCACACGTAGGAAGTTTAGGACTTAGATTCTTACCCAATCTGTTTGTTTCTGTTAGGGCCTAATTCTTAGCTCAACGCAGATTTTGTCGCCGATTCATAACCACTTCCGACCCTGCGGTCCGGGTTTCGATTCCCCACGAAGGCAGAAGATTTTCTGCTTGACTTGATTAAAGGTAGTATTTCTGAGTCCGCCTGGCTATAGCTACCACAATCTTACCCAAGTTTATCGCCATAATGATAATTTCAATAACATTGTAGTGTTCTTGAGGAGCTTGATGGCGCATTGGCGCGTGCACACAGCGAACGATTGCTAGGGTTAAGCAACGTTGGCTGTGGTCAATCCTACGACGGGTGATCAAAATACGAAACATCTCGAGTTCCTCTGTGCTTCAGAAGTCACGCAAAACAGTGGGTCCTGTGCCTAATCTCGCCCCGATCGTGTCAGCTAACCGTCCGAACGGACTATGGGCATGAAGGAACAGAGGATGCACTTGCGTTTTTACACAGTCACGGTGCACTATAATATCACCTGCGCAGATCTTAAATCAGAAGTCTCTGTTGAGATTGGTTGCCGTGCCAGAATATCGATTAGGAGGACATTATTATCAGTGTTCCGACAGTAGAGGTAAAATAATCGTCAAGATAAGAGGTCATTTGTTGGGTAAGTCTTACCCTACCCCCAGGGGTATGGTCAGTGGTATGATGGGTCCGCAGTGTGGAAGTTCAGGCTAAGCTCGCGTCCATCTTCCCACCTATCGTCACTTGCCATCAAGTGAGATCAAGGCTAAGAGCTTCTCTGTTGTATGTCAAAAATAATTCACGTTCAAAAAATACTGTTATAACAAAAAATGCTATTGGAAAAACCCACGAAGATTTCTTGCAAGCAACATATTCCGTAAACAAATAAACGCGAAATACAAAGACGTATATCGAGTGACGAGAGCCATTTAAATTGACCCAGTTCCCCTTCGGGATCGATGGAGACACTCGCTTTCATTATACAACTACAAACACAACGTTTGATTCGCAACTTTTATATCTTTGTGGATGGAAGCGAAAAAATACTTTATGCGTCCCAGTTGGTCGATACGGGATGCTTAGAAAGTGAATTATCCGCCGGGGAGCGAGGGTAAATAGAACCACCCAAATAAATAGGGCTAACAACGTACACGTAGGCAATCATTTCGTTAAGAAACTACGCGTCGACTTATTTCTCCAGGGTGTGAGGCCAGCGCGGGAAGTTGGCCAACAAATCACTATTATGTCAACTTGCAGTGGACTTTGTAGTGTGGCAGTAAATCGTATCGCGCTTGTTAGCTTTATTTGCGCTTTTTCTGTTTCAGTGGGCCGGCCGCCGGAAACCGATATAACGTATACGGGAACAAATTTGGTTAGCTGCTGGTGTAAGTGTCTTTGTTTTCCTTCCTTGAGTCGGTCGTGGTGAATACTTATATGGAAACCCGACGATTAGTATGAGAAGAAATGAAAAGACTAAGAATTAAAGACATTTTCGCAGCACTTAACACGATTGACGCTAACTAGTAGTTCGAACGATTTTTGCCTTAGTCATTTGTTAGAAATAGAAACAGAGTCATGTTTTAAAAGCGTTTTTCTTTTAAATTTATGTTAAAATCAAAATAATCTTTATTCTAGTAGAAAGTTCTTTTGAATCTTCCAAATTACCACACGCTCGTGGTCGTACAATATTAACTGATCCATATATTTTTTATACGCTTACTACTAATATTCTTCACTTATCTAGGTGTCATCATCATCATTTCAGCCAAGAGACGCCCACTGGTTGGACATAGGCCCATCTAAGTGTATTAATGTATATAAGCTACTTATATAATAAATCCATATACAACTATTTGGTGCATACATTATTATACTATTACTTGTTGTGCCCGCGAACTACGTTTCGCCATAATAATTGCCAAAAAGAATCTGGAGACGGCCACCCTTATCTTATCACCTAGGAGTATAAAAATAGCCTACGACCTATGTTCACGCTCGAGGAAGAGCGAGTGGCGGCACTGCATTCTAGTCTGTGCAGTGACAGCTTTTTTGGCGGCCGGCCGCATGTGATATGTCAGTTGAGTCGAGTCGAAATGTCATGACATGCTTAGAGGTTATGGCAGGCCGGAATAAAATATAATATACAATATTCAAGCAAATAGTGATTTGCGCGGCGCACCTAATATCGGGGTGCGAAAGCCCGCTTTGTGTTGTGCGAAATCGCGTGTGTGAGTCGTGGTGGCCTATTAGGCATTTGTAGTGCTCCGGTCTCCACCGGTGGATCCACTGCAGATCTTCAGGAGCCGCGACTTCCTTCGAGCTAGCTCAGGAAGTCCACCGGCTACGGAGGAGACGGACGGAGACAATAGGACTCGGGGTAAGCCACAATCCTTTCTATGAGCTGTTAGTAATCAGCAATCAACCCAAAATTCCTTATTCGGTGAAACGCCGACGTGGTGGAGTCTACTTGGGGCACCACCATCTCTTGGTAGCAGAGCGTGGTTCTTAGATTTGAGCATTTGATTAGTATTATACAATTAATATTGTAATCTTGTTGGTTGTCCAAACGGGCAATACATATTAATTGGTTTTGATTGCTGATTTTAAACCGACTACCAGCTCATTTGTGGACCGATCTCCTTAACTAATTGTCATTGTATATGAAAAATTGAGGTTAAATGTCTTTGTTGTTCTAGTTAAGTTCTAGCATTTACCTATATTTAAATTTTGGTTTGTTTCTTCATATCTTTGTTTTGCCCTTGAATATTTTGTTTGTTAAGTTGTAAACTTATACTTGAATTTGATTTGTTGAAAAAATTTTGCTGCTAAATGACTTTGCTGTTGTTGTAATACACTATATTGCTGTGTTAAGTTTTAGCATTTACATTTGATTTTGTTTTGTTTGCCTTTGAATATTGTGTTTGTTAAGTTATTGACTTAATGCTTGAATTTAATTTGTTTGAAAAATTCTGTTGTTAAATGCCTTTGTTGTTCTAGTTAAGTTCTAGCATTTACACTTGATTTTGGTTTGTTTATATATTTTGTTCTGCCTTTGAAGTTCCTCCCGATCTGTTTTATTGTCTGCGGTTGTCGGTCTGTTTGTCTGTATATTATTATAGAGTATCTTAATTTTGGTGCAAAATGGTCCCGCCAGTCAGCCCGCTTAGTGGTGCCCGCGCGGGTGCACAAAAGATTTTGAGATGGTTTGCTAGTGCCGTCGCTTTGGTAGACCGACCAGACCGAGAACAGGCCTTGTTAATTCGGCATGAGGGAGTACCGGCTCGCTTGAAGGAATTGGAGCAGCTTTTCGTTGCTCATCAACAATATCTGCTCGACCACCCAGCCGAGGGTGCCGCTGAGTTGCGGGCAGTCGACCAATTTAATGCCGATTATGATCAGTGTTTTGAACAGGCGGATGTGATTATAAACAAGGCTCAGGCAATCCTATCCGTCCGGAGGGGTGAGTCGTGCACGCCCGGGGAGGTCAAGCCTACCCCGGCCGGCTTGCTGGGCAGACTGCCCACTTTAGACATCCCAACCTTTGATGGGAACTTGGCTTCTTGGATGGGGTTCATTAACCTCTTTGATAGCCTGGTTCACTCGAGGGACGACCTGTTCCCTAGCCAGAAATTGGCCTATTTGCTCTCTGCCTTACGGGGAGAGGCTGGTGTACTTGTCCAGCATCTACCTGTCAATGATGACAGTTATGATATTGCAAGGGCGTTGTTGACCGCCCGGTATCAGAATGTTCGCTTGCTAGCGGACACACATGTGGCTGCCATTTTAGGGCTGCCACGAGTATCGCGGGTCTCCTCATTGAGGAAGGAGATTTTGAACCCGCTGCTAAGCGCTATTAACGCGCTCAAACGCCTTGATCTACCGGTGGACCAGTGGTCCTTTATTTTGCTCCACCTCATCCTCGATAAGCTTCCCATGGAGATGAAGGGGCGCTTTGAACAAAGGTATGGGGGCAATAGTGCCTCGTACCTCCCCCCCTTCTCGGATCTCCTCAGATTTTTGGAGGATGAGTGTCGGATGACCGACCACTTGGATCTGGTTCCTATACCGGGACCGAGTACAGGCCGCTTTGAGGCGACCCGGGCAGCGCCACGGAGAGAGCGCCGCCCGCACAAGCAAGTATACTGCAGTGCGGCAGAACTCTCCACACGGGGAGAGGCCGAGGCCTTGCAAGTGTTGCAAGCGGGATGGCCATCGTTTGCCGGCCTGTCCCAAATTTGTTGGCCTACGCACCGAGGGGCGTAGGAATATGGCCAAGCAGCGGAATTGGTGCTACCGCTGCCTGGGGGCCCATATGGCATCGGCTTGCCCCCACCCACGAGATTGCCACTGTTGTGGAGGGGCCCATCACCCCCTTTTGTGCTTCAACAATAGAGACACTCGTGAGGTGGTGAGAGAGAGGGACTCGCACACGGGCGGGGGCCCTCCTAGGTCACCCACCTCTCCGAGGAGATCGGAGGGGCGTGCCACCCCTCCGCGGAGATTGGACAGGCGCCCCCCCTCCAGTGAGAGGATTGGGCGCCCCACCCCCCCTACGGGCGGGGGGGATCGACGCGCCGCTTATGAGGCGCCACCGCGGGATTGGGCCGCGGTTATTAGGGAGCCACGTCGGGAGACAATACGCTTCTCTCCCCCTCTGATGGAGAGACCCCGGTTGTCACGGGCTCCCCCAACTTTCGCCCATCATGGGCACCGCCCGGCCCCCCGATGCAGCTTTGGTCGGGGTGTGTACGGGCCGGATTGGGACCCGCTCGAGCGCCTTGAGCGCCCTATTCCTCCGCCGCGCACGCATTTTTCTTCGGATCCCCCTTCCCCCCCGTTGCGGGGAATGCGGGAGGATTTTCACTAAACCAACTGTCGGCTGCAACCCCCCCACAGGAGCAGGTGCTGTTACCAACAGCCTCCGTACAGGTGTGGGGCCCGAGGGGCACCTTTGTTTTAGTTCGCGCCCTTTTGGATACGGGAGCTCAGGGTTGCATTGCCTCCAGCTGGCTGGTCCGGCAGTTGAGTTTGAACACATCTCCATACCTTGAATCGGTACGAGGAATCGGAGACCTGCGGATCCCGGATCCGATCGGTCAGGTTTTGTTCTCCTTCTCCCCCCACTTCTCTTCAGCGCCCAAAATTGGCGCTACCGCGATTGTTTATGAGAAGGTTGTTGGTCAGCTTCCGCAACAGCACGTTTCGCGCGCTGTCGTTGATGCGACATCAGGATTGACCTTGGCTGACCCTTCCTTCCACCGAACCGGTCCGATTCACTTATTGCTCGGTGCCGATGTTCTAGGCCGCGTGTATTGTGGGAAGAGGAGAGAGTTACAGAAGGGTGGGCTGGTAGCCTTATCTACATCGCTTGGGTTTGTAGTGATGGGACCAGTTAGGCATAACCCACCATCTCCATCGGTGGACAGTTACATAACTGTTAGCTCCACCTTATCGGATGTCCTGCAACGGTTTTGGGAGGTGGAAGAGCCACCTACCGTGAAGCGAGTGAACCCCTTAGACGAGGAGTGTGAGTTGTTCTACCAGAACAATACAGGTCGCCTTCACTCGGGACGGCTGATCACTCGTTTGCCCTTTTTGTCAGTTCGCCCCTCACTTGGCAGCTCCCGGCCGTTGGCCGAGAAGCGGCTGCTGTCCATGGAGCGTCGTATGAGTAGGAACTCCGACCTCAAACAGAAGTATGTCGACTTCATGCGAGAATATGAGCAACTGGGGCACATGTCGGTCTCGCGACTGGACTGGCGAAACGAGGAACATAATTTTCTTCCTCACCACGCGGTTTTGAAACCTTCCACCGGGAAGATACGCGTTGTTTTTGATGGGTCAGCTCCTACGTCTACCGGAGTTTCGCTGAATCAATGTCTGCATGCTGGACCGAAGTTGCACCACGAGGTGGGCGATGTATTGACCAACTTCCGTCGCCATGCCGTCGTCTTTGTGACCGATATCCGGATGATGTTTCGGCAGACTGTGATTCACCCGGACGATAGACGATATCAGCTCATATTATGGAGGGAGGATCCCAGGGATCCCATGCTGGTCTACGAGCTGAACACCAATACATACGGTTTGCGTTCGAGCCCCTTTGTGGCAATTCGCTCACTTGTGGAACTCGCTGAACGTGAACGATTACGATACCCTCGCGCATCCTTGGTTCTCAAGGAGGATGCATTTGTTGATGATATTTGTACGGGCTCCTCTAGTGTCGAGGAAGCCTTGATTTTGCGAGATGAACTAATTGCTCTTCTCGGGGCTGGTGGTTATGAACTGAGGAAGTGGATGTCCAACTCACCTCAGCTTTTGTGTGACTTGCCAGACGACCACCAGCAGGAGCCTCATATTTTTGAGAATGCCAACACTCCAGATTTACTGTCTGTTTTGGGAGTGCAATACAGACCTGTCCAGGACACGTTCACCTATCGATTGGAGCTGCCAAGCCCCAAGGTCTGGACGAAACGGTTGGTTTTGTCTACAGTAGCTCGTACCTTTGACCCAAATGGCTGGATTAGTCCCGTAGTGTTTTGGATGAAGTGCTTCCTACAGGAACTTTGGTCAGCTGAAGTGTCGTGGGATGAGCCCCTCTCGGGCCGTTTGCTGCGAGATTGGGAGTCCTTCATGTCGTCTCTCCCCGACATTAACCGTGTTAGTATCCCTAGACATATACTGCCTAAGGGACGGTTTACGGCCAGCCTTCATGGCTTTTGTGACGCGTCTGAGAGTGGATACGCAGCCGTCGTATATATCCGGACGGTCGATGATAGAGGAGCTGTTAAGCTCCACTTGCTAATTGCTAAGAGTAAGGTTGCTCCACTTCGGACTCGATTAACGATTCCGAAGTTAGAATTGTCTGGAGCTACTCTTCTGGTTCGGTTGATGAACCACGTTGTTGACACCCTGGGACGTAGTGTGGATTTTGAGTCGCTCTTTGCTTGGTCCGACAGTCAGGTTGTCCTGTGTTGGATTAAGAACTCCGTCCACTCCCTGGAAGTATTTGTGGCCAATCGGGTATCCCAAATACAGGCCTCGAAGGCCACGTTGATTTGGCGCCACGTGCCAGGTGAAATAAACCCTGCTGACTGTGCATCACGTGGCAGCGAAGCCCCTCAGCTTATTGACCACACTCTGTGGTGGGGTCCCGACTGGTTGTTACAACCGTCTTGGCCTTCCACACCAGCTGTGGTGAAGGTACCAAATCCGGGCTTGCGTGTTCACGCTGTCGAGACTATGGCGGCTCCAGAGCGGGAATTTTTATTAGACCGCTACAGTTCTCTGGACAAGTTGCTCGGCGTGACCGCTTGGATAAGAAGATTTATACGAAATTGTCGCCGGCCTCAGGACAAAGATTTGTGTCCGGTCCTCTCACCGCAGGAGCGCCAAGATGCTCTTGTGCATTGGGTGCGTATGACCCAGTCTAGAGCGTTTGAACCGGAACTTAAGATTTTCCGTACCGGGACGTCCAAACTGAAGGGACCCTTGGTGCGTTTGACTCCCTTTCTGGATGATAAAGGATTGTTGCGTGTAGGAGGCCGATTGAGGCACGCTAACTTGCCTTATAGATCACGTCATCCCCTGTTGCTCCCCAAGGACGGACCATTGGTGCGATTGTTGATCATTGATCGCCATGTGAAGAATGCTCATGCCGGATGTAATGCATTGACCGCGCTCCTCCAACGGGAGTTTTGGATTTTGTCAGCGCGAAGAATAATCCGATCTGTTATCTTTCGATGTCTGCCCTGCTATCGTTTACGCCCCGAGACGATGCAGCCCCAAATGGGTGATTTGCCTGCTGATCGTGTGAATGAATCGATGACCTTCTTAGGAGTTGGAACTGATTTTGCGGGACCATTCACTATAAAAACGTCGCGACTCCGTAATGCTAAGACTGAAAAGGCTTACTTGTGTGTGTTTGTTTGTTTGGCCACTAAAGCCGTTCATTTGGAGGTGGTGAGTGCGCTCACCATGGACGCTTTCTTAGCAGCGTTAGGCAGATTTGTCTCCCGCCGGGGACTGCCTTCTCTAATTCGGTCCGATTGTGGGACGAACTTCAAGGGCACTGATAGACATATAAGAGAAGTTTGTGAATCTTTAGATAAAAATAATATTGAGATCGGATCCACACTCTCCCGTAGGGGGGTAACATGGCGATACTCCCCGCCGTCTTGCCCTCACTGGGGAGGGATTTTTGAATCTGTTGTAAAGGCCGCCAAGACTCACCTTCGCCGCGTTATTGGGGAGACTATTCTCACGTTTGAGGAACTCGCGACGGTGTTTCATAAGATTGAGGCGGTTCTCAACTCGCGTCCGTTATGTCCGTTGTCTACCGACGCGAACGATTTGCAGGCCCTCACGCCGGGCCATTTCTTGATAGGCAGACCACTTAACGCCCTGCCCGAGTATCCTTATAGAGATATCAATCCCGGACGCCTTTCGCGGTTTGAGTTGCTCCAGCAGCTTACCCAGAGCTTCTGGCGCCGCTGGCACCTTGAATATTTACACATTTTGCAACAGCGCGTTAAGTGGTCAGATAAGACAAACCCACCGAGGGTTGGAGACCTCGTGTTAGTGAAGGACCCAAACCTGCCACCCTTGCGTTGGCGTCGCGGACGCATTGTCCAACTTACTCTAGGGTCTGATGGTGTGCCCAGGTTTGCCGAGGTCCTAGTTGGGGATTCTGTTTTGAAGCGCGCGGTCGCTACTCTTTCTCGCCTCCCCTTAGACTGATTTGGCGGACAGTCCGGGACTGTCCGGAGCGGGGGGATGTTCACGCTCGAGGAAGAGCGAGTGGCGGCACTGCATTCTAGTCTGTGCAGTGACAGCTTTTTTGGCGGCCGGCCGCATGTGATATGTCAGTTGAGTCGAGTCGAAATGTCATGACATGCTTAGAGGTTATGGCAGGCCGGAATAAAATATAATATACAATATTCAAGCAAATAGTGATTTGCGCGGCGCACCTAATATCGGGGTGCGAAAGCCCGCTTTGTGTTGTGCGAAATCGCGTGTGTGAGTCGTGGTGGCCTATTAGGCATTTGTAGTGCTCCGGTCTCCACCGGTGGATCCACTGCAGATCTTCAGGAGCCGCGACTTCCTTCGAGCTAGCTCAGGAAGTCCACCGGCTACGGAGGAGACGGACGGAGACAATAGGACTCGGGGTAAGCCACAATCCTTTCTATGAGCTGTTAGTAATCAGCAATCAACCCAAAATTCCTTATTCGGTGAAACGCCGACGTGGTGGAGTCTACTTGGGGCACCACCATCTCTTGATACTCAAATCTAAGAACCACGCTCTGCTACCAAGAGATGGTGGTGCCCCAAGTAGACTCCACCACGTCGGCGTTTCACCGAATAAGGAATTTTGGGTTGATTGCTGATTACTAACAGCTCATAGAAAGGATTGTGGCTTACCCCGAGTCCTATTGTCTCCGTCCGTCTCCTCCGTAGCCGGTGGACTTCCTGAGCTAGCTCGAAGGAAGTCGCGGCTCCTGAAGATCTGCAGTGGATCCACCGGTGGAGACCGGAGCACTACAAATGCCTAATAGGCCACCACGACTCACACACGCGATTTCGCACAACACAAAGCGGGCTTTCGCACCCCGATATTAGGTGCGCCGCGCAAATCACTATTTGCTTGAATATTGTATATTATATTTTATTCCGGCCTGCCATAACCTCTAAGCCTGTCATGACATTTCGACTCGACTCAACTGACATATCACATGCGGCCGGCCGCCAAAAAAGCTGTCACTGCACAGACTAGAATGCAGTGCCGCCACTCGCTCTTCCTCGAGCGTGAACAACCTATTCTCAATGTTACCAAATATACACAAACAATTTCATAAAAATCGGTCAAGCCGTTTCGGAGGAGTTCGATAATAAACACTGTGACGCGAGATTTTTATATATTAGACTAGCTTTCTGCTCGCCGCTTCGCCCGCGTTATTTTTGTTTTCCCGTGGGAGTTTTATATTTTCCCGTAGGAAAAATAATTTCGGAGCCTATATTTTTCAGGGATAATGTAGGTTTCTAAATGTGGAAGAATTTTTCAAATCGGTTCAGTAGTTTCGAGATCTATTCAATGCAAACAACCAAATCTTTCCTCTTCAAAATATTAGTGTCATCATAACAGATCCTATGCGCCCCCACCAAGAAACTCGAGCCTACCCTAAGTTGGGGTGTTCAGGCCTTAGTCAACCACGCTGGCCCAGTGCTGATTGGTCGACCTCACATACACCATTGAATTTCTTCGAAGATGTATGCATATTGCCCTTCCGATGTTGTCCTTCACCGTAGGAGCGTCAGACAAATGTACATATGAAATTCGAATAATAAAGTACACATTGGTACATGGCGGTCTCGAACCCCAGACCTCCCGATTGGAAGGCAAATGCCGAAGTCTACAGCACCACTGACGTCCGCACATCATCATCATCATCATCTTTTTTTCATTGTGATTTTTGACCTCGTCATTCATTGGCGTACTGTAAAAGGCAAAAATGCATGCTATGGCGTCGTCCTCCTTCAACTGATGATACGAAGTTATGGTGACCACCGCATGAGGCACACTATCGTGAACCAGGTTCTTTCTTTCAGCTCCTCTGAGCACTATGACGTGTTCGTGCGTTAGTCCTTATGCTTCGTGAATCGTCAGTACTCTGGACGTATTTTTGATGTCGAACCCATACCTCGTATGCTCTTCTTTCTCTTCTTGAGCAAAGATGAGGAAGAGAGTGTTTGGGTCACATCTTCGTCGTCTTGCTTCCGAAGCCATTCTTCATGTTAGGGACATTAGCAGTTTAGCACTTGCGGGATGTATAGATTTAAAAGCGTTTCGCGTTATTAATTTTTAGTGAGAATTGTACATGTCGTATCTTTATATAGAAAGAATTGGAAATGTGAGTAAGTGAAAAATTCACGAGTATCTTTGAAATTGGACACGGGCAATAGCTTAAAATACACGGTGAAATGAACATCGTATCTTATATACACTAACATATATATAAATTTAAACATTTGAATTAAAATCGTGTTGTCATATAAAAATTCGTTATTTTGCTTCTGGCAATTTATCACCGATTATTTCTGTGTTCATTGTCATTTTGTTTCTCTTTTCATTAAGACATCCTTTGAGCGCGGAGGCAGTCTTTTGTTTTGTAGATCAAAGTCGTCGAGGGCCTAGATAAGTAACAATTCAAAAACAATAACGAATTTAGAAAAGAACAAAATGTACGTGAATGGTTTCACGCCACAAATCATTCTCATGCATTCTCATACATTGCCGTTCGATACAGAGCGTATAACGTTAACGAACTTGAATGAAACTTTGTCTACAGGCCCTGATTATCATCTTTAGTTTGTATCTTCAATATATTCTTTTTTGATTGATTATAAACCAACAACTTCGTCGTGACATCGCCTCTCTTAGTGCCTTTTACCATATGTTCCATGGGGAATGCTCTGAGGAGCTCTTTAACCTAATCCTCCCTCTCCATTCCTTAACAGAAACACGCGTAAGGGCCTTCGGAGTCATCCTTACACTGTATCCTGTCTTTCACACCGTACCAAGAAATTCCAAGATTCCTTCTTCTGTCGTTCATCCCACACTTGGAATTCTCTACCTGCGCACGTGTTTCCTCTATCCTACAATATGGGTTCCTTCAAAAGAGGCGTGAAATAGTACATTGTTACCCCAGGGGTGAAAGTAACTTATCTAGTCCCGAGACGGTGTTTGGCACCAGAGCGTAGCGAGGGCAGCAATAGTTCGAGGGACTAAATAAGTCTTTAACCCGAGGTAAACACTGTGCTTTTCATTACGAATACAAGAAAAGTAGAAATAAAACAATGAATTAGCTAAAGAATTAACCTGTAAATTTTTTTACATAAATAAACAACTTATGCTTTAGCCTCTCTTCTCTTATAAACTTTAGCGTTAACTCCACACCTGAATCAGATGAACTCATTATGTTAATTATTAAGACAATGTTATACAAATATACTAATATAATTAACAGTTAATACAAATCTCTGCTATACGGAAGTATTAACAAAACTCTACAAATGGGAAAACAAATGAAGATCGCTTTGCCGCTTTCCCGCTTATTTTGTTTTTTTTTCTGTGGCCGGCCAGCTATTCAGACATTATTTTTCAATTTCATAATTTAAAAAATGGTAAATATTTTGCCCAAATCTATGTTATTTTAAAGAAATAATTGAAAATAAATAATAAAGTAATTTAAAAAATATATTCTTTAAATACTTAACATTATGTTATTTCAATTTTACACCACGCTGTAATTGAGTGGCTGTATTAGAAAGTCGGAACATGGTTCAATAAAAATGTGAAAAAAGCACTATTTTCTTTTTTTAAATTTGACAGCAGGTGTCAGTTGAAAGTGATTCTCCCTAGGGCTGAAAAGTATTACTTTCAACCCGCTCCTCAGGCAACTTCAGACCCACTTTCAGAGTATGAGTAATGAAAAAGCATATTTTGGGCCGGCAAGGGGCGGCCAGGTAGGATAGTGGATGTCGTCCTTACTCTATCTGTCAACTCATTTGGGCCTCTTTCACCGCTTAACATCAGGCGGGAGGAGGTCATTTGCCGGGCCCTCCATAAAAACACCTTTTTTTTTCTATCCATCAGGGGCCGTACTCTTAAAATCGACAACGATAATATCGGATTAGCCCTACTCTAAACACGCTATCGTTAGCGTTATCGTTGTCGTCGTCGGATCCATCACTACATAATATAAATGCTTAGATCTTTAAAACTACGCAACGGATTTTGATACGGTTTGTTTGTTTTAATAGATAGAGTGATTCAAGAGGAAGGCTTATATGTATAATACATGCATAGTATAGTAGAGAAACCCTGATAATTTTAGAGGTTTCTAATGTGATGTCGTAAATAAACACTTTGTTTGCGCTTAGATTGCAAACGCTGGCTGAACTCTACGAGATAAATCAAAATAATTTACTACAGTATTGTACACCTTAAAAAGGTCTACAAAAAAGTCCGCGATGGTATATATCTATCTCTTAGGGATAACCCACAATAACCCTTTTTTATCCTTTACTTTTTACGAGAAATAATGGCTTATTTGCGAAGCTATTTTAAGCAATACAGTATTAATCCTTATCCAATTAAGTACCTTAAATACAATGTGCATTTAATATAGATCAATTTGGCCCTTTACAGCATGTAATATAAATGAATATTTTCGAAGATATTACAGATTTAAAATGTAGGGACGTTGCCGACAATGCGGTTTCGGCGGTACCGGCCGGGTCCGGCGGGCGGCGCGTGCCTATAAAGTACTAGCTTTCCACTCGCGGCTTCGCCCGCGTTATTATTGTTTTCCCGTGGGAATTTAAATTTTCTCGTAGGAAAAATAATTTTGTAGCCTATTTAAGCCCGAATAATAAATTTCATAGAAATTGGAGCAGATTTTAAATATTTTTCATAGAAACTTTCAACTCCTATTTTATTTCTTTTACCCCTATTTTGCACCCAAAGGGTCACCCCCTTTGGGTGCAAAATAGGGGTAACTCCAATAAACCATGAAACACGTGTTCAATGAAATATTTTTAAGAGCATGAATCTCAAGTTTTATCAAAATCGTTGCTAATTTAAATATGTTTCCATACAAACATGCAACCCCTTTTTCATCCCTTCAGGGTTAATTTTTTTTAAATGCCTTCTTAGTGTGCGTCCGCATTTTAAATTAAAACCACTGTCCAAATTTCACGTTTCTACCATTAGCGGTTACGGCTGTGCGTGCGTCTATAGATGGGAACATCTCCTTTTATATAAGTATATAGATTGTCTAATGACAAAAAAGCTGTGAATTTTGTATTTATATACAACTTTTATTTATTATTTATATCAGCGTATATCAGCATTTATGTAAATGTTACTCCTAAGGGGGTAAAATAAGTGTTGAAAGTTTGTATGAAAGTCCTTATTTAATGGACTATTGATTAATAATAAATAAATACGTTTAAAAACATGAATAAATTATTCATACATATTTATACAGTTTTTAAATCTGTAAATATAATCACCTTCCATGCGAACAAAGCCGCGGGCAACAGCTAGTTTAATTATATAACGAATGTCTGAAAGCAAAATACATACCATTAAAATGGCTCCAACGCTTTTCATAAATACAAGCTTTTTTTCTTTATAAAAGATAACATTTAAAGATACTTTCGAGAAATTACGCATTATATTTAAAAATATTAGAAAAAACTTCGGACTGTACTAGCAGTAATCTCTTCATTTTCTTATTTTAAAGCATTTAAATCAATAAAATTAAAAAAACCATAATTAATTAGAAATTATTAAATAATTAGTGCTATTTGAGTACTTACTTTATTATTACCGTAAAATATTATGAACAATAATTGCAAAAATTCCAATAGAGACAGAGAAATTTTAATGATAGGAGTGAAATTCAACATTGAATAAATTACGCTGCCCTTTTCGCTTTACGATAATTTTAACGATACCTCAATAGGTGTCGTTGAAATGTTCGTAAATTTTGCGAATGTTCGTCTGTCAAATGTATCAACGTTGTCACTAGATAGACGAACCTTCGATTTTAAGAGTAGGGTTATGACGCTCGCTTATGTCAATCGTTCGTTCGGTCGTTCCGTCGAGCGACAGAAGCGAAACAAAACATGCGAGTTAGAGGAGCAAACGACACGATGAAGCGCCGATATATCGTAAGTTCGATTTTAAGAGTACCCTTTCGACATATTGATGCAAATCATCTCAACTACACTATTTTACTTATATTACAATTAACACGTTAAAGCGAACCCCGCTACTAACAACTAGCTAATACTCCGTGAATTACGAGTATGGGCGAACCCATTACACAAAAAGCCAATGCATGCTTCTAAGATGCCGCATGTCGTACCGGTCCACAAGTTCACCTCTCGACACAAGCCCCTTCAAGACCCAACTTTACGTAGAGTTTGCAAGAAATTTCTGTTTGGTATTTAACTTGAGGCAGCCATTCTTTTTAATACAAAATACTTTAAGTTAGGGCTGAAAAAGAAATTAAGCTGTTTCTCCATGGAACCCGTAATGGAACGCTAAGTTGAATAACTTTATGAGTTTCGTATTCTCTGCCGCCTAGCAATTCTAAATTCGTTTCAAAATTTATATTTTCTGTATTAAGGTAGGTCATGTAAACTTTTCAAATTCGTATTATTTCGAATAACGATGTTTTTTCGCAGTTAACTTGTAACCGGTATACAAAATCGTCACACCAGTTCATTGATACGAAGAAATGAATCATTTGATGGTGATCGCAATCCATCACACCACGACTAACAGCATGTTGACAGAGAAAGTGAATTAAACGGTTATATTTAAAATCGTTCTTTGTCTGTGGTCGCACTACGTAGTCCTACATCGGCAGTACCACAGGCATTTTATTTTAACCTCGGTTCTATCAGTAGTACTAAAACAAGAAAATAATTTCACAAC
Source organism: Schoenobius gigantellus (assembly GCA_963935595.1). Lineage (NCBI taxonomy): Eukaryota > Metazoa > Arthropoda > Insecta > Lepidoptera > Crambidae > Schoenobius > Schoenobius gigantellus. The sequence continues at coordinate 32,549,263 of OZ012548.1, forward strand.
ATGGGCAATATGGGCATTGGACATAATGATCGGATAGTATAGTCACCGTCAAGTGTTTTATTTCATAAATTGAACGACATAATGAAAATAAATAATAAACATACATAATGAAACTAAATAAGACTAGATTATTTAATAACATTAAAACCTCATTCAAAAGGTGACAGAACAACGTCGTGCTAGTGGATTGACCCATGGATTCTTCCTAGCTCATAGTGATGCACTCGCTATCGTTTTAATCTCAGAATAATAACTAAAGCATGCTTAAGTTATTGTTCTGAGGTTTTAATGTCACAAATTCTAATGTCACAGGTGACATTAGCGAGTGCATCGCTATGAGTTAGGCGGTAGGACCGTTGTGAGTTGTGAGTACTCTCGTGCAAGTGGGTAGGGTAGTGGGTTAGTAGAATAACGTCCAGGCAAGAGTACATAGGCTATTGTAACTACCAAATTAGTCGTTCGCTTATTCGTCGACTAATCTGTATAAAAAACCCTATATAACGAATCATTAATAGCCAAGTTCTTTATATAGTAGTTCACACAACTACTTAACAGGCCACTAGCCAATCTCTCAAAGAAAAACAACTCCAGAAAAGAACCAAAACCTTTCAGTCATGCCGTATTCCAACTGACTCGCAGAAAGCGATCCAAAACTTCTTAATTACTCAAAATGTACTCGGAACTAGTTATCGCCGTCCGTTTCCTCAAGTTTTGTTGTTATAATAACAAAAACAGAAGAAACTGCGACCCTCCAAATGAGTGGAGATGCGTAAGGGGCACGTGTGTCGAATATCCCGCCGTGTTATGACGCGCCTGCTATTATGGCGGCAGATGCCCGCTTTACTCTTGATGGCCCAAATTTTCATATAAATTACGATAAATTTTAATGGTTTAGTAACGTTCGTTTCCTTTATTAGTGTATATATTAAGGAAGTTGGCAGATAAGTATGTTTACACATATAGCTATTTGAAAACCTAATTTGAATACAAACGACAATTAGGTAACTCAATATGGGCCGTACCAAAAGACGAAGAGGTTCGAATTTATCTTGAATGTAATAGAGCGCCTATATTTTTTACACACGACAGGGAAACTTTTGGTCATCATCAAATCTGATAATAAGTATTGATAAGGCCGAAGATGAAAGCGAATTTCACCTGGACTCCTCAACAACTGAGGACCTTGCCCAGATAGCATGCAAACTTGTCACACTGAGGCAAGTTTGAATGAAACTTTCTAGTTTTCCATCAACAAGCTTGCATTATGTTTGTTTTAAGCTTGCATGATGTTTGTTTTTAATCTACATTTAACTTCTGATAAAATAGCTAATTAAGTAGTGATATTACATAGAGAATAGACAATATTTCTATTGAAATAACCCCACATCAAGGCATTTGAATATTTTATATTTCTTCATTATCACAAATAAAACATAATTCAAATTCAAAAATCTTTATTCAACATAGGCCTTTACAGGCACTTATTGACGTCAAAACAAAGCAAAACATTCTAAATTAAAGATAACGTATGTAACCTTGTATGTGCAAACATTCTGAATATACTCAAGATGTTTGCAAATACAAGTAGGAATGAAAAAAAAGTTGAATTTACACCTGTTCGGAAATTGGGAGAGCCTTCTCGAGAAGAACAGGCAAGAAACTAGAAAGGTAATTTTTTTTTATAATTCGTTTTATAATTACCTTTTGACTTTTGAAGATTAGATTCAAGAATTGGCTAGATGACAAAAAAATTTTTTTTGCTTTAATAGAAGCTCATTCATATAATAAACAGAAAGAAAAAATCGGTTTTCGAATAACTATAAAAACAACCAAGATATAAGCTATTAAAAATTTTTCTCCATCTCTTTCTAGCAAAACGGCAATTTACAAAAAGTTTAATATGGCCGTACTCAACGATGACGTCACGGTTGATCTCACTGTCTAATCGCCTTCAAATTAACAACTTAAAATGCTTGTATCTAATGTATTTCTAAGCCGATTTTAATTCTAATTTCACATGATTGCATCTTTTTCCACGGTATTTTAATATTTAATGACGAGACGTGAAAATTAGAATTCAGTCATCATCCCTATTGTTTGATGCGAAAAACCGTATTGTTAAGACATATCATGATAGAATGATCATGATATATCTTACCAATACGGTTTTTCGCATCAAACAATTCTTGAATCTGATCTTCAAAAGTCAAAAGGTAGGCTGCTCAAACACATCGAGAGATTAGCAAACACTGGCAATACCGAGTTGAGCGCGTGTGTATGGACTGCACTCCAGTTCATCTATCGGATATCCGCAAAGCTCACTCGTTCCATCAATCTTCGATTCTTTTATGATTGTTTGATGTAGATACACGACTATCGAAAAAATAACACTTTTTTTATCTACACTCATGTTCTAATTCTAATATTAAGAACTCAACACTAATATTTTAAAGGCATAACTTAAAGCCCTTGGCCTTTTACAAATTACATTATAATACAGGTTCGCCATACCAAACCAGTACTTTAATGTAACTCGAATTCCAATAAAATACAGTTCGATTGACGAAGCCCGACCAAGGAGGTTTTGTCACAATTTTCTTTTGTGCCAGTACATTGTCTATGGCGGCGCGTGCAACAGCGCATGCGCGATAGAATGTTGGTGTTGGCGCCATTTCTCTGAATTTTTCATTCATTATTTTGCTGTTATTGGTTAAAATAATAAATAATATAAATTTATGTAGTTTTAGATTTCTGTATTAGTTTCACAATTGCACTGTTCAAAATGCAAATAATTATTAGAATAAATGAGTTTGATTTTGTTTTAATTTTGTGTCTTTTATTTAATTTAGGTAACCACTGATTGCATGAGTGTAGATAAAGTAGTGTATGAAATTGCACATAATTAGGTCTTAAAACACTCGTGTGGTACTATTAAAATTCTCGGCAAGCCTCGAATTTTAAACACACAGTAGTGTTTTAAGACCCCCTATTATGTGACTATTTCATAAACTACTATTATGTTATATAATGTGATTTTTTGAATTTGTTTTTACAAATACAGTTCTTTGTAACTTTGAGTTACAAAGAAGATTTGGACCTGTACCTAAAGTATATTTCCCTTCGTATTTAACGGCAATGTATGAGAATGATTGGTAATGGAGAATCATTCCTATACATTGTTATTCAATACGTTTTAATAAAACGAACGCAAATTTTACTTTGGCTATAGGCACTTATGTATCAAAATCAACATGTTTTATAGTCTCAACCAATGCCTTTAAATTTTTTTGAATACGCGACTCCTTTACATCATTGAAAAATTGAGCAATACAGAGACAAAAAGTTAAAATAAAAAACTACATCTTCCTCACTAGTGTTTTTATTGTATTGTACAACATTGCCTTTTTTCTTTTGCCGGCGACCCCAAGAGTAAGATTTCCCGACCTAAGGGTCCACAGATTGAAAACACTGATCTAAACAAAAATTTTAAAATTGGTAATTTAAACAAAAAAGTAAATGATTAAAACTTAAGGTAGAATACCTTTTACTTTTTTGTTTTGTGTCCTATTGCCTGAGCTGAGCAAAGGCTTCCCCCTCTTATCACCAACGCTCCTTCTCGAATGCTACACAAAACAACAGCAGCGGGAGTCCCGCTGCTGTGGTTTTATGTCCCGCTGCGGGACACACAATAGGCAAAAAATATCATTCTTTGTTCATCACAAGTTACAAGAATAAATTAATTTTATCAACACTAACATTATAAAGAGGTAAATTTAGCAAGTTTGTAACTTTTTGTAGGAAGTAATCTCTGAAAACACTGAACCGATTTTGAAAATTCTCTCAGATGTCGTTACGTTCTTCCAGGTGTCGTATCGCTCGTTCTAATACCACGATATAGACCCGCTACATTTCGTTCAAAGAGAAATCCTCTTGGAATTAATTAAAGACCAGCATTAGCAACACGTACACTAACGTTAACACTAGGATGTCAAGCAAAATCCAACCAAGATTCCCGCATCGAAGACACTAAAAGGCGGGTAACGGCATTATAACTTCGGCACGATCCACGCTTCTCGTTGTAATTGTCCATTAGCGCGAGGCGGCCAATTACGCGTCCATTAGGCGTGAATCTTCTTAATAGCAATTGTGTCACTAGAGACTGCTACATGTATTGCCAGGTTGCGCCGAAAACTGCGGTCGGCGTAATAAAACCAATGGAACTGTTGCTTGGGATGTCGCCTTATTAATAGCGCAAGTGTAGGTACTGTATGTTTTAATTAAGGTAGTAAAAGTACGGCGCCTAGACGAAGTTACAATTCAAAAACGAAGTTCCATAACAACAAAATGTATGGAATTGACATGATTATGTCATCTCTAAATAACGTAGCAAATCGATCAAAGTCGTCGATGTGTAAGTTGGTATACAAATTGATTCGCAACGAATCGATAAAGTAGCGAATTGTTTTTTCGTAACATTCATATAGTTACTCAAAACAACTCATTTTTCATTTTAATGAAATTATTAATTGTTATAATTTATTTTACCATTTCTCAGTTTTGAGTACTTATGGTTTCTTACAGAAAGAACAATTCGACACAGCGATCGCTAATCCTTACGTTGGCTAGGAATTTGTTTTCGTCATCTCAGAGACGACGACGAATTTAGTTATCGTTTCGCTATAAAACGATAGCCACATATCTAAGCCCCCTGTAGTAGACGTGGGTGCCGCGCCCCGCGCCGGCGTCGCGCCGCCGCGAACCCTCCGCGCGCCGCCGCCGCCGCCGCCGGCATTCACCGCGCGGCCTGAGTTGCGAGAGAACATTGTTTTTGTAGTGTAGTTTTTTGTATTTACTGAGTCCTCGAATACAAATATATGCAATCTGTTAATCCATTGTATGATGCAAAAATAAGTTTTTGCTGGAAGTACTTTAGAAACCTTATTTTGACTGATAGCAATCCAAAATAATCCAATTGAACAGAAACCTGCGACTGCACTACCGGCGCAATGCTTGACTCCCTATGAAATGTCAGTTGTTGAAACTGAAATGTCTACCAGTCCAATCTCCCACCACTGCGTAAAACTGGTGTTAATCTGGCTCATAGTGCAAAAGATAAAGCCATTCTCGTGGCACATCTCTTTGTCTCAAACTCGATCTTGGACGTCGAAAGAGTTATCCCACCATCAATCAAACGGTGTGAAAGCTTTGTGCCAGAAATCCACAAAACGTGCGGTAAGGCGATAGCTAAAGCGTCTTGACGTCTATGAGTCGAGTGGGCTGGATGGCATCCTCGTAGTGGTGCTGAAGACGTTGCACTCCAGAGTTCGCCCCAATCCTCACGCGACTCTACTGTCTCTCCTTTAAATCCCACAGGGTTCCGTCTTCCTGGAAGATAGCTCTTGTCCACCCGATCCCCAAGAGTGACCAGTCACACCCGTCAAACTACAGACCCATAGCAGTAACATCATTGCTCTGCAAGACATAAGAGCGTGTTATTGACGGCAAACTACCTACATATTTACATACCTAGAGGACCACCACCTGATTAGCGATCGCCAGTACGGTTTCCGTTATAATCGCTCGGCTGGTGACTGTGATGCTGGTGACCCTCTAGTGTATATATACACACCAGTAGGTGTATATTGGGCATTCTAAAACAGTTTTCATCAAAACACCGCAAACGAACGCAGTGAGATTTGAGCTACGCTTCGCTGCGCTCTAGCTCCGCAAATCTCACTGCGTTCGTTTACGGTGATTTGATGAAAACAGTTTAAGATTGCCCAATATACATTATATAGGGTTAAATGGAAAAGAAGATTTTTTATTTCATTTCATTTCATAATGTTTCTATTGTGTTGTGTTGTTTGACTGTAAACAGTATACTTTTGATTGATTGCGATTTACTAGACACATTTTCAAGGTTTTCTATCTCAGAATATTCAAGCATTCAACTAGGTAGCAGTGCAATAACAACAGAAATTAAACAGGTTGAGGTTTCGTAGCTTCAGGACTCAACTCTCGGATAAGTACCGTTCTACACTCTGCCTGCCATACAGTTTCAAAGCATTCCCACGAAATTCATTTATCAGCAATAAATTTATTGCACATTATTCATATATCCAGTTACGAGTGCTTACTCAAATAATAAGGCTTCTTTCACACGTTAATACTTTTATTTGTTTATTAAATTACTTCAATTAAATATATTCTTTATTATAAAACAAAGTATAAAATTGGTGATTTTTACAAAATATTTAAAAGGGCGGGCTAATCCCTGAAAGATGTGTTCCAGTCATCACACGAATAAAAAATAGAAAATAAATATTCCAATAATTTAAAAAATGAAAATATAAAAAATATTAAGAACATTTTAACTACCTACCTTGGCTGACTAAGGTCTTAACATCCTAATTAAATAGGGTAGTGCGGTGGGAACGTGTATGAGATGCTGCCGATGAATACCACCTATGTATTATTACAATAATTTTCATAAACTTCTATGGTTCTGTCCTCATGTCGTATCAATATCGTTATGCTATAAATACATTCGGTTCGCCTAATAGAACGATATACCTATTGTTTATCTGTTTTAAATAGTAGTATCGAAAAATGAAAATTAGAAATCGCATCCGTTATTATAAAGAAGACTTTTTAATTTGGAGATAATATTCGTTAGTAATTGTAAATATGTATGTACATGTATAATTTAAATAAATATAATAAACCCGAAATGAAAAAAAATTTGGAGCATGCAGCCTTACACGAGATTTCTGCATCAGCAGAATTAAACGGTTACCAACTATTTTGCTGTATATGCACAGTATTGTATTGCAAGTTTGTGGAAATAAACGACAAACAATTAATTTGCTGATTATTTCCGCGTCATATTGCACATTGGTAGAATTATGGGTAAATATCAAATTTTGCTAAATATCATGAAAGTCAGAGGTGCAAAACGTTATTAAGTTTTATATTTCGAGTATGGAACCGACTTTTTGAAAGTAAACTACCAAACTATAATCTTCTCTTAGATGTTGTGATGCTGAATAACGATCTACTACTACCTCGAAAATAAAAATCCAATACACGTAATTGCGTCAGTTCGTCGTTTTGTTTCTTTCTTGCTACGTAAGTGCTTTTTTTTTTATATAGCTGACGAAGTTCAGCCGATGATCGGACCGTTTTTGGATCATACGCAACTGCGGATCAAAAATTTTGTTGCAGACCTGAGAACTGCTCCACTCACACGTCCCGGGTACCATAGTACCCAGAGCGCTTCGCGTCTCCTTTGCCTAAAACGCGCGGTGTGATAAAAAAATCATGAAAAAAAAAATATTTTCTCTAAATAAAGTGTCAGTTCTTTAGTGTTTGAAAAACGAACACTGACCATGGAAGTGGAAGTGAATGCATTAGGATTCTCGATAACGTATAGACATCATATCCGTGAATGCATATTTGTTTTCTTATAAATATTTTGTGTGGATATGATTTGGACGGAAATTAATAATTTTATGATTATATATATAATATTTTATAATATTACTTACTTAATTAACAATATAAAAATTAATGAGCATTCTTTTTTAGATTAGTCATGTTAAATAAAAATGATTATAAAGATAAGGTATAGGTTGAGAACCTCAGTAAAATTATTACTTGCATTGCACTTTTCTTATATAAAATCCGGAAAAACTGTAGTCACAGTACACTCCAGTGCTATCTCTGACCACTAACAGTGCTTCAGTACCTCCTCATCAAAAAATCTCAAGACCAAGACAGCTAAAAAATGTTCGTAAGTTTTTATACTTTATTGCTATACTTTATATCTATTCTTTAATTGTCTATAAGTGGTTGATCATCTTCATGCTTCAACAAATTGAGCCGTTGGACCAGGCTGTATATGACGTGACCTCTCCAAGTGCTGTCTTCACGAGGGACCATCAAGCCCAGCAGTGGCATGCTGATTGACTGATGATGATGATATTTTTTTTACCTTATGAATTGAAGATGTGAATCTTCAACTCGTTTTCTTGTAACCACTCTTAATACTAATATGACATTTACTATTTTCAGGTCGGATAGCAAGCAAAACAAAAGGTCAGCCAAGAAGAGCTGTGAATCTGACCTTTTCTTTGATACCGACGACGAAGACATCAGGTACTTTTATTGCTATATTTACATATATCTAAATTTCAAGTGTTTAATGTGTACAATAATCGTGTATCCTTTTTCTATCTCCCTAGTCCAAAGAAGAGAAGCAAGGCGATAAAGTGCCTATCGAAGGCGAAGAATGCAGAAGTGAAGAATACATCGTCGTCCAATACTTCTGAGTGGTTGTTCGACTCAGAGTCGGACAGCGAGGTTTCGCGGCCGCCAAACCTGCCAAACAAGACCACCAGTATCCTGACACGCCGAGTACCTGGTGGTGTAACGCGTCGGACTGCACAGCTCGACGGCGACTTGCTACGCCTCTACAACCAGAAGGAGGTATCTAATCTCAGCGGCCTTGACCGGTGCGAGCGCGCTATCGTTTGGGTACGCTTGCAAGGCGAAGCAGAATCTCCAGAATTTTACGCATTAAAAAAATTTGTAAAATTAGCTAAGGCAAAGTTTACCACAGAGGGGATATTTTATAAAGATAAAGTTAAAAAATAGGTTCTCTTTTGTTTCTCTCTGCGTAAATTATGTTTTAGCTGGTTTACTTATTGTTTATCGTTAGCAAACTCAAAGATTAGGTACTTACATACTTAAGCCTTTATTACTTTAACTTTGAGAATTTGTACTGTCCAAATCATAATGTCGAGGTCTACTTTCTGTTCAGTTTGTGACGTATCCGTAAATAACAAAGTTTTCTCTGCACATTTGAAAAGTATTTTACATAAGAACAACAGTTCGGTCGTTGATAGTGAGGGGGTTGAAAAAGTTCATAGCGCTTTTCGTAATCGTATAGCATCGTACCGTGTTCGATATCAAGATGAGGGTCATGATAGTGCGCGTGTTCGCCCGCCCGCCGAGTTTTTATGGCACTTGCGCTCTCGCGTACGCCTATTGCTCATAGCGAAAATTCAAGCTCACACTAATGTTAAAGCTAATTTTGAACTTTTCTGTGAATTCTTTCTGCTTAGTAAGTATGATTCGATTTCAATCAAGTCATTTGCAACGGAAAACTTCATCTTGCATCAAAACTTCAATTTTGAAGATATGTTTTCAAAAATTATTCACTTAATTTGTAAAAAAATTGAAGAATTTGAAGAAAGAGATAGTGGATCTCTAAATAACGTAGCAAATCGATCAAAGTCGTCGATGTGTAAGTTGGTATACAAATTGATTCGCAACGAATCGATAAAGTAGCGAATTGTTTTTTCGTAACATTCATATAGTTACTCAAAACAACTCATTTTTCATTTTAATGAAATTATTAATTGTTATAATTTATTTTACCATTTCTCAGTTTTGAGTACTTATGGTTTCTTACAGAAAGAACAATTCGACACAGCGATCGCTAATCCTTACGTTGGCTAGGAATTTGTTTTCGTCATCTCAGAGACGACGACGAATTTAGTTATCGTTTCGCTATAAAACGATAGCCACATATCTAAGCCCCCTGTAGTAGACGTGGGCGCCGCGCCCCGCGCCGGCGTCGCGCCGCCGCGAACCCTATTTACAAAGCCTATATCTAGAAGTAAATATAAACAAATATAACCCGTTAAGAGGCTCCAGTTTTATAGAATTACCAAAGTCCATAAAATGTAAACGAGCATGTATCAACATTCAAAATTCTGATAATTATTGTTTTTTATGGTGTGTCATGGCAGCACTATTTCCTATAAACAGAAACGCACATCGAACGTCAGCTTACCCACACTTTAAAAATGTACTCAATATCAAAAATATGATTTTTCCAGTTGGGTTTGCGGACATCAAAGTTTTTGAAAAGAATAATCCTCGCATAAGTATTAATATTTACGGCATTCAAAAGAATGGTAACATTGTTGGACCTTTATACAAAAGCGAGATTCGCAAAGATCATCACATTAATATGCTTTTCCTGGAAAACAGAAAACGCACCCATTACTGTCTTATTAAAGATTTATCTAAATTACTCCGTCTTCAATTAACTAAACATCATTCTAAAATATATTTATGCGAGGATTGTATGATATTCTTTGATAGTAATGATAAACTGAAAGCTCATGTTTGTGGTGGTGTATCGACAATATTACCCGGTGATGGAACACGAATTCAATTTAATCATTACGAGCGAATGCATGACATGCCCTTCGTCTTATACGCAGATTTTGAATCATTATTAAAACCAACTGAACTCGATTCTGGATCAGGCTGTACAAAGATATTGCAAAAACACGTACCATCAGCATTTGCTTATTACGTTGTGTGTTCTTATGATAAGTCGCGTAATAAATATGTATCTTATCGAGGTCCAGCCTGTGTAGAAAAGTTTTTAGAAAGTCTATTATTGGATATAACCGATATTTATAACGTTTTGCAGTCGCCAGTGGCTATTTGTTTAACAAATGAAGACAAAGCGAACTTTGCTCGGGCTACAAATTGTTTTCTTTGTGATAAAATATTGTTTGACGATAAAGTTAAAGATCATTGCCATCTTACAGGACGGTATCGTGGTGCAGCTCATTCTTATTGCAATATTAGATATTGTTTGCCTAAGTTTGTTCCTATATTTTTTCATAATTTAGCGGGTTATGACAGTCATCTTTTTATACGACAGTTGGGAAAACTATCAGGAAAAATACAAGTAATAGCAAAAAATAAGGAAAACTACATATCTTTTACAAAAATTTTTCAAATTAATGATAAAGATATCATACCTGTTCGATTTGTTGATTCTTTTAAATTTTTAGGCACAAGTCTAGAGAAACTTGTCGCAAACTTAAAAAATGACGACTTTAAACATCTGCGGCGTTATTTTCCTTCTCGTGAGCATTTTGCTTTAATAAAACGAAAATATGAATCCATATGAATACATGACTACTTGGAGTTCATACGAAGAAAAAGTACTTCCGCCTCAGGAGTTCTTTTTCAGCAAATTACGCAATAGTAATATATCTAAAGTAGATTATGATCATGCAAAAAAAGTCTGGCAAACGTTTGAATTATCGAATCTCGGTGAATACACAGACTTGTATCTTAAGTCAGATGTTCTTTTATTAGCTGACGTTTTTGAAAGTTTTCGCCAGACATGTAAGATGAATTATAAATTAGATCCAGCCTTTTATGTTACAGCACCGAGTCTCAGTTTTGATGCCATGCTATTAAAAACAGATGTTAAATTAGAATTAATACACGACCTGGAAATAATAAGAATGATTCAAAAAGGTATTCGCGGTGGAATATGTTTATGTTCGACAAGGTATTCAAAAGCCAATAACAAGTATTTAAAAACTTACGATCCAAGAAAAAGTAATAACTTTCTAATTTATATCGATTGTAATAATCTCTATGGATATGCAATGTGTGCTTATTTGCCTCATTCCAATTTTAAGTTATTGAATGACTTGGAAATCGCTGGAATAGATTTTATAAATGTGCCAACTAACGGAGACACTGGTTATATACTAGAAGTAGATTTAGAATACCCCGAACATTTGCATAATGATCATAACGATTTTCCATTCTGTGCTCAAAAATTTACTCCGCCAGGTTCTAAAACTTCAAAATTGATTCCAAATTTATACGATAAATATTTCTATGTCATACATTTTGCTCATCTGCAAACATGTATAAAACATGGTTTGTTGTTAAAAAAAATACATAGAGTTATTCAATTTAATCAGAGTCCTTATTTAAAGCAGTATATTGACATGAATACTGAATTACGAAAAAAAGCTAAATCTACATTTGAACAAGATTTCTTCAAACTTCTTAACAACAGTATATTTGGCAAGACGTTAGAAGACACAGAAAAGAGGGTTAATGTGAAATTAGTCAATAAGTGGAATGATGATAGTAACAAAACAAAGAAAAGTTTCTGTGCAGAGCAAATGATAGCTCGACCAAATTTTCACAGTGTTACAATTTTCACTGAAAACTTGGTAGCCATTCAAATGAAGCCTGAAACAATCACTTTGGATAAACCTATATACATTGGTTTTTCCGTTTTGGAAATATCTAAGAGTCACATGTTTGATTTTCATTATTCTATTATGAAGCCTTTTTATAAGGAAAAGTTAAAACTTTGTTATACCGATACTGATAGTTTTTTGTATTCAATAGAAAGTAAAGATTTTTATGCTGATTTAAAATCAAATTTTCTTCCCTATTTCGACACTAGTAATTATTCTGTAAATAACGTATACGACATTCCTAGTTGGAACAAAAAGGTGCCAGGTCTCTTTAAAGATGAGCTAGGAGGAAGTTTGATTTCGAAGTTTGTAGGATTAAGGTCCAAGTTATACTGTATTAAAACGGCAGAAGATGAATTAAAAAAAGCAAAAGGCATACAGAAGCAAGTATTAAAAGATGTACAATATAAAGATTATTACAAGGTATTAAATGAAAATACATTTTTGAAGAAAAAAAATATCATATTTAAATCTCTTAAGCACGAAATATTTACTCAAGAACAGAACAAAATAGCTTTGTCAGGTAATGACGATAAACGTATCATATTAAAAAACAAAATTTCTACTTTATCATGGGGTCACTGGGATAGTTTAGTTTAATATCATTAGTTTTTCTTTAGAAGCACCGTATTGTATAGTTTATTATTATTTTAATGGTAATCATGAATCAAATTGTAAGTTGAGAAATATGTTACCCCATCATCTATTTATTTATTTATTATATGGCTTAAGTAATGAATAAGTTAATAGAATAAAAACATACATGAAATTGTATAGTATGTACCGACACGGCACTTTATATTGTAAAGTTATTTAATTTTAATATTGTTATCCATCAGTTATTTGTTTAATAGTATTATACATTGTTTTTTAATGGTAAATAGGTAAATTAATTACCTAGTTTTAATCAAATACTTAATGTTGTATTGTAACGATGAAAATATATAACGTTATAAACCAGCTACCATGTTTTTTTTTATTTCATAATCCATAAAATATAAAACTATTAATAAAATAGCACACGCAATGAACAATTCGAAACTGGTTGGGACATGTTATTGCTGATTTAGGTATTCCAACTTATAGTTCATTAGTAATTTGTCCAATTGCGATTCCGTGCGAATGCTTTGTTGTTATGTCAGCATTATATTTACACTATAAATAGCTATTAAAGTCGAATGTTTTTAAAATTTGTTTCACACATAATTAATCAAGTGACAACTACGGTCACCCAAATACATCATGGTAAGTCGTATAAATTATTTTTCTTCAAACTCTTTTCTTGTGTAGTGGTTAGATCACTAGTTAATGTTTATTTGTATATTTGATTTAGTTGGAAGATAATGTTGTTGTTAAAACCTTATGGTTGTGATGCTGTTATCGTGATTCTCATATTCTATCGGTTCCGTATAAGATAGTCAGCCTCCTTGTGGATCCTAGATATACTCTTCTACCTCCGCCACTATATCAATCATTTCTTCGATGTGAAATTATTTTTGTTGCATAATAAATTAAATTTCAGAATACCCAAGAAATCTCGCAGTCGCTACTCATAAGCAAGGAGGCAACAGAAGATTATCCTCCTTGCTTTGAGCAAAATGCGCAAGATATGTTGGAGGGCTTCTCTGAAGAATTTCCACATTGGAATGCTAAAGATTCACCGCTGCATGCCAAGGTGGTTAAAAGTCTTTTTAATAAAAAGAAGCCCATGAAGAGGAGAAGCAAGTTACTGCAGAATACGAAGGGGAACGAACCTTCTTATTTAATTAAAACAATACCTACTAAAGGGCGGCGATTAATTAAATTAGAAATATTAGATCTGGAATCAACCAGCAATGATCCATTAATAAAAACACAATATGTGGTAACCGAGCATATTGATCCAATAATGGATCAAGCAGAAAATATTATAACTAATATCTCTAAGAAAATATGTGGTTACAGTTATAGTTTTTAAATAACTATTGCTGACCTAAAACATTTGTAGATGTATATTAAAATTCTCTAATGTGCTAGATGCGTACCTACTATCTTTAGTTACGTGTACACTCACGGAGATACATTATTTCAACAACATTATTCTTCTGAAAAATTATAGTAATGCTTATAAATTTTACTAACTAAGACTTATGTTATTTTAAATAGTTATGTTAGTTTAAGTCTTGTATTGTTTTCAATAAATATTATTTAAAAATAAAAAGACTTGTATGAAAATATTTGTTTTTATTTTAACACCTCTATAATGTAATCAAATATTTTGAAAAACATTCATTCAGAATTACCTCTATAAATAAATCTAAGATAAAATTTATTAGAATTCAAATACATAGTTTAAAATAATGGTAATAAAATTAAAAATATAGTTTTATTTATTAAAGAACGCAGTGTATTACTTTGTTAAAGTAGGGATGCAAGTAATTAAACAATGTTTATTTTTAAGCATCGATTCCTTACTCATATCATTTTTTATTGCACGATTCGAGAGGGGTGAGAGCTCTTTCTTCTCTCTCCATTCTTCTCGATGCTTTAACATTGTGTGTTCTAGACACGTCCAATAACTTAATATAATGAGTGGTAACAGTATCCAAATTCTTCTACTCCTTGCTATTGTTACCGCCGTCGAATGCTTAGTCTATATGGTGGAGTAAGTGCACTTACAAGTAAATATACTGCTAGTTCTCTTATTATTACGAACGCAAAGTGTTATATCCATTTTGTTAAAAGCCACGAATCAAAACGGACAAGTTGCTATGAAGTTCCTCAAACAAAAGGAAACGTTAAAATTAGATTATAATATCTGTCCTGCATCATTATGTGAAGCAAAGCGACATGGCAACTTATTGCCGAGCACTATACGATGTATTGTTTGTGGACCATCAAATTGCGGCAAGACAAACTTAGTAATAGGTTTGTTATTACATGAGAATGGTGCACGTTTTCGTAACTTATATGTATATTCTAAATCATTATACCAACCAAAATATGTGTTCTTAGAAAAAGTATTAGATTTAGTTGCAGACATATCTTATAGTAAATATAACCATAATAATGATATCATAAGCCCACACGAAGCTTTGCCAAACTCCATTATAATATTCGACGACGTAGCTTGTGAAAACCAAAATAGCATTCGGGATTATTTTGCTATGGGTCGACATAAGAATATTGATTGTTTTTACATTAACCAAACATACAGTAAAGTACCTAAACAACTTATAAGGGACAATTCTAACCTCATTATTTTATTTAAACAAGACGATGTAAATTTAAAACACGTTTACGATGAGCATGTAGGTTCAGATATGTCGTGGTCTCAGTTCCGTGAAATGTGCTCAACTATTTGGAATAAACCATTTAATTATGTTGTGATCAATAAAGACTGCGAAAGAAATAAAGGATGTTATAGGATGGCATTCGATACTTTTGTAGTAGTAGATTAATATACATAAGTTATTGTTTCATCAATACACAATCACTATTACTCTGGATTTTGCATTGAACGGAATCCTTGTCAAAATGGAAAAGCAACTTAAAAAACAAATTGTAAAAGCTGCAGCTGCTGTAAAAAGAAAGGTTGAAATGATAAAGGATATGAAAAATACAAATGATGCCACTCTGGAATCCATATTCAAACCTATAACCGATCCACTGAAACAAATAGCCATTAAGAACAATGAAATTTCTCATGAAGATGAGGATGAGTTTGAACATTATACAATAAAAAAAAATAAACATAATGACAGCGAGGCAACAAATTTTTCTGATGACGATTTTAATGAAGAAGAGGAACAACAGTTCTATAAAAAATTTAATTCCGAAAAAACCCTTGTCGTATCACCTTCTAACAACAATAATATGAGTGATGCTTCCTTTAAGTCCTTTCAATCATCACCAAATGTTTCACTTAATAGTTTATCGTGGTGTGCTTCACCCGACGCAAATATCCCTTTTGGAATAAAAAATGAACGAGGAAAACTTATGCTTGGCCAAACACGTGTTTTCGACGACGGAAAAATTATAAAAATTGGAAATCGAAGTTTAAACAAAACTCTTGGATTAAAAGAATTACTATTTGAAAAGACACCAAATTTGGATGTTATCACAGATGAAGATTTGCAAAATTATAAAGAGCTTCTAATAGAAACGAATGCACATAGGCGTAATTGTGATCCACGCAAGCCAATTAATAGTAACAAAGGGTTTAAGTACATGCATATTATTAAACCACTGTTTAAGTTCTCTAGAAATAAGTATGACAGCACAGAAAGTCTTACGGTAGGAAAAGGAATAAATCTTTTAAAAAGTGTAAAGAAAGATATAGATTACGTTTATTGGGATGATCCAAATGAATTAGTAGATCGATTGAAATTACTGTTTGCATCTCGTGATGCTGGCAATACCGGCTTAGATAATGAAATTATTGCGATTATAGAAGAGCTGTACGAAGCAGGCATCATTAAAAACACCAAATATAAGGAACCTAATTTTAAAAAACTGATCAGTAGTTATACAGCAAACACCGCATAGATACGGAAATGAATGTAGATAAATTTGGTCATCACGTTCATAAACGTTTACGATTAGAGGAATATATTGGAAATCTCAACGATACATTAGTGAAGTCAGAAACAGGTGAATATGATTTAAAATCATCAAGATTAAAAGGGCTTATATCGCCAGGCAATGATGACGAAGCCGCCAATAAAGCTTACGTGGATGAAAAGACACACGAACTAAGAACTAATATTTTAAGTGATGTAAATATTCGTTTAAATGATTTTGAAAGTTCAATACTTAATAAGCTAGCCACCTTGTTTTACACAAGGACAGAAATTGATCACATGCTTCAAGAGAAACCAGATAATAATGAGCAAACAAGACATAGTGAATGAGCTTCACAAAGCAGCAAGAAGGAATTTTTCCCGGCGATGTACGATCATAAAAGGAATAGATGATTTATGGCAAGCCGACCTCATAGATTTGCAAAAATATTCACAGTTTAATAAAGGGTATAAATATATTCTTATCGTAATTGACACTTTATCAAAATATGTATGGATCAGACCTTTAAAATCAAAAGCGAAAAATTATGTTACAGATGCAATGCAAAGTATTTTAACTACATCATTACGAAAACCTAAAAATTTACAAACTGATTTAGGCACAGAATTCTACAATGATAATTTTAAACAATTAATGAAAAAGTATAATATTAATCATTATTCAACATATTCTATTAAAAAAGCATCTATAGTAGAAAGAGTTATAAGAACAATTAAATCTCACCTTTACAAACTATTTAGTTTGAACGGAAATTACCAATGGTATAAAAATATTTTAAAGGACGTTGTAGAACACTACAATAACACTTTGCATAGAATAACAAAATTTAAGCCTGTGGAAGTTAACAAAGTAAATGAGCTTATAGTCAAAGGTTATATTATGAATTCTCAAAAGAATAAAACAAGTCGGGGATATACATTTCGTGTTGGTGATTATGTTCGCATAAGTAGATATAAAGCAGATTTTTACAAAGGCTATACGCCAAACTGGTCCACCGAAATATTTCGTATAGTAAAAGTTAATCACACTAACCCAACAACTTATCAAATAGAGGACAGACGCAATCAAAGAATCCTCGGCTCATTTTATGCATACGAGTTACAAAAAACTAAGTTTCCAGACCTATACCTCATTGAAAAGGTTATAAAAAGAAAAGGAAACAAATTGTTTGTAAAATGGTTAGGATTAAGTAATAGCGAAAATAGTTGGGTTGATAAGAATAAATTGGTTTTATGATATAAAATAGCTCAAGATATCTTTATTGATTCACTTTTTGTTTATCAATGAAGAAAGGAAGTGGTATCATAAACAGCTTAATAAATAAGATTCCGTTTGAGTTACATTTACCGGGCTACCAATATTGCGGACCCGGCACAAAGCTTCAGAAACGATTACTTAAGGGTCAGCGAGGAATTAATAAATTGGATAACGCTTGTATGCACCACGATATTGCTTACATAAACAACGACGCTAACGTAAGGCACAAAGCTGATCTAGATCTATTAAATATGGCTCAAAGAAGATTGAAATCAAAAGACGCTGGAAAGAAAGAAAAAATGGCATCATGGATAGTAAAAAATGCTATGAAGGCCAAATTAAGAGCTGGTGCAGGTGCTCGGTCGTTTATGACGGCTGTGAAAAAACTCAAATCTAAATTAAAAAAAATAAAATCTAAAGACACAAATTCTACTATTAAATATGCGGTCGCCGCTGCAAAAAAACTATTTAGAAATAAAAATAAAATGAGTTTACCTCGTTGTATTCCTATTCCAAAATGTGGAGGACTGTTACCGTTAATTCCTATTTTCGCGGGATTATCAGCTTTAGGTTCACTGGCTGGTGGAGCAGCTGGCATAGCAAAAGCGGTTAATGATTCAAAAGCAGCTCAAAAAGCTCTTCAAGAATCGGAACGACATAATAAGATGATGGAGGCGGTTGCTCTCGGAAAAGGATTATATATTAGACCTTATAAAAAGGGTGCAGGTCTATATTTGAAACCCTCAAAAAACTAATAAAGCGGCTACCTAGGCGGGCATTAACTAATTGGGATATATTAGAACATGCTAGTGATATTCCATTTTTTCGTGGTGTTTTCATGAGGGATACGTTGCCCTCAAAACCTAGGAAGATAGAATGCGGTATTATAAATTTAGATACTTCAAATAACATTGGAACACATTGGGTAGCCTACGTGAAAGAAAATAAGTATGCTGAATATTTTGATAGTTTTGGTAATCTGAAACCTCCGTTAGAACTACTTGATTACTTAAGAAATGTTTCTTTAAATTATAACTATGAGCAATATCAAACATTTGACTCTGTTAATTGCGGCCACCTTTGTATAAAATTTTTAAAGGAGTATTGGAAAACACATTTATATAAAGCTTGAAATAAAATTCTTTATCAGTAGTAAAATGTCTTTCACTGTGTCTATAACTGGAAAAGGATCCTCTCTGATAACAAACTACTCACCTACTTTGGAATTAAGTGGATACTATGAGTGTGGATTGTTGTATTTTTCAACATTTAATTCTATACCCAACATAGATAAAAGAAATAATAAATTCTACTATGACGATAACGAAGTAATCGAAATACCTGAAGGAGCTTATGAACTTCAAGATATCTGTGATTATTTAAAGACATACATTAGAAATGCAATGTTAAAATTAACTTGTAATAATAATACTTTAAAAACTACAATTTTTTGTACTAAAGATGTTCATTTCAACAAAAGTGACTCACTTGGAAGGATTTTAGGTTTTGGTGGAGAAACAATAAAGGCATTAAAAAGGACCGAATCTCTGTATCCTGTCAGTATATTGCCAACAACCATTGTGCGCATCGAATGCGACGTAGTTAGTGGGTCATTCGTGAACGGATCTGCAAGTCATATTATTCACGAGTTTGTTCCTAACGTACCACCTGGTTATCGGATCATTGAAGTGCCGAAAAATCTAATATATTTTCCTGTAAATAAAAGTTCTATAAGTGCAATAACTATACAATTATTAGACGCCGAGAATAAACAAATCAATTTACGAGACGAAGAAGTACAACTGTATCTACATTTTCGTAAAAATGATAAATTTCAATAAAAATCATGACACAGCTTGCATTCAAGTTAGTACTAGAAGATCACCTCATAAAAGCACACCGCTTCATATAAAAAAGAAGCTCACCAAAAACAATAAGGAATTTTTGAAGTTGATTGGCTTGTTAAAATGAATATTTTAAATATATCTCAATCAACATCATACGACAATAGTATTGAAAGTTTCGAATATCATTCTTATAAACCGTACGTAACAAGTTTCAACAAGAATGATGAAATAAGAATACCTATTAATCAACAAGATCTATGTCTGTTACCCTCACTCAGCACTTTGTATATTGAGGGTAAAGCCAATGTTTATAATAGTTCGACTAAAGAAAAAATATCAAATGTGTATTTTATCAACAATCCAATACTATATTTATTTCAAGATATTCGATATGAGTTAAACGGAATAGAAATAGACAAAATAAAAAATGCTGGCATAACTACAACAATAAAATCGTACCTCTCGTTAAATGATAATGAATCTAAATGCTCACGTGTATGGGGATGGTCAACTTCTGGTACAAACAATCTTAACGGAGGAATTTTTTCGGCTTCTGTGCCGTTGAAGAAAATTTTAGGTTTTGCAGAAGATTTTTTTTTTTTTTTTTTTTTTTTTTCAGTTTATTTGGGTAAACAAACAGTTACAAAATACAATAAATTACATAGTAATAATAGATAGATTTATAAATCTGCAACCAACACCGTTTACCACATACTAATATATACATAATACAATAACATTGGAGATTGATAGCGGAAAGTGTACAATCGTTAACAATTCTCTATATTAAACATTTTAAGCAAATCTATAGTACAACTGTTGAGAATGAATTAAAATAACAGTTAAGTCTGTTCTTGCACTTGTTTTTGCAATATAGCCATCACCTTGTTTTTAAATAGACCTGGTCGCGTAACTGCCATGTCAACTGAGTTAAATAACGTATTATAAGAGTACATTAGCCGATAAAGCGGGGAACGTTTTCCGGCGTTGGTCCGGGTGCACGGAGTTACGAATAGTTGGCTAGGTGTACGACAATGTGGTCTAATGGGTACTTTATAACGCAATTTATTAATAATAGAGATACAATCATATTTACCATTGAATAAATCATACAACATAGTTACTTCAAGTTGTTTACGTCTATCTTTAAGACTAAGAAGTTGGAATTTTTTCAGGAGTTGTTCGTATGACAAATAACCATGAAAGCACCTATAGTGCATTGTTCGTAAAAACTTTTTCTGGACTTTTTCAAGTGCGTCGACGTATTTATTATAAAAAGGATTCCAGATGGGCACTACATATTCGAGCTGAGAGCGTATTAAGGATTTGTATAAAAATAAGTATGTGGAATGTTTTCTAAATTTCTTGCTGTTTCGCATTACAAATCCATACATCTTAAAAGCATTGCCTATGATATTATACACGTGTAAGTCGAGTATCATTTTAGAGTCCAAAATGACTCCTAGATCTCTAATTGATTGGACTGATTCAAGCCGTAATCCATCTAAGTTATACCAATAGTCATGAGTAGTTCGTTTTCTTGTAAATGTTATTGATTTGCATTTATTAATGCTTAGTTTTAGCTTATTATCATTACAGTAGGCAGAAAAACGTTCCAGATCTGATTGAAATTTCAAATGATCATCGGTACTGTCGATTATGTGATAAATTTTTAAATCGTCTGCATATAACAGAATATTACAAAAACTAAAACATTTATATATATCATTGATGAATAAGATAAACAACAGAGGTCCCAATATGGAACCTTGAGGTACTCCAGAAGTAATCAATACGTAATCTGACTCGTACCCATTAATCACAACCTTTTGTGTGCGATTAGTTATGTAGGATTTAAACCACCTCCACAAATCACCACGTATGCCATTGAATGCCAGTTTTTCTAATAGTAATCTGTGGTCCACCCTGTCGAATGCTTTTCTGAAGTCGGTATAGACGCTGTCGATCCTCTTATTAGCATCAATGCCTTCGAAAATATATGATACATATTCCAGTAGATTGGTGCCGGTTGACCTTTGCTTAACAAAACCGTGTTGCTGTTCTATGATGATATTGTGTATGAAAGGGTATATGCTATTGTGAACCAACCTTTCAAAAAGCTTCGACAGGGTGCACAAAATGGATATAGGGCGGTAGTTAGCTACATCACTCCTATCACCACCCTTATGAACAGGAACTATACGTGCAGATTTCCAAATAATTGGAAATACACCTTCTTTTAAACACATATTGAAAATACATAGGATTGGACAACATATGGTTTTCGCTGTAAGTTTTAGGAAAAGTGGAGAAATATTATCAGTTCCAGAACCTTTGGAAGTATCTAATCCTCTTAGTTCCTTCAACACTTCTTCGGCTCTAAAAGTAATGCAGCTCAAAACCAAATTCGACGAATAATTAGTATCCGGCAAATTATCTATGTCATAATCATCAGTGACAGAAGAAGGTTCGAAAACAGATTGAAAAAAAGTAGAAAATAGATGGCTCACTCTGTCAGGGCTGTCAGCTGTTAAGTTGTTATATGCAATTGTGTCTGGTATATCTGACCCTGATTTTGCATTATTCACATAAGTCCAGAAATATTTTATATTATCAGGTATGGCATTCTCAACCTTTCGTATGTACGCATCATAGCATTTCTTGGACTCTAATTTAAATCTGGCCCTATACATAGAAAATAATTCATAATCACTATGATTTTGAAATTTCTTCCATTTCACCCAGGCATTGTTTTTATTTTTAAAAATGTGAATTAGAGCCCCTGAGAACCATTTTGGGAAATGCGAAGACTTAATGGTTCTAGTTGGTACATGCTTTTTAATTAAACTATAAATCTTTTCATAAAACACACATAGCGCTCTTTCCGCATTACAGTTAGAGAACATTTTTTTCCAGTCAATACTAGCTATGTCAATATTAAGGGCGTCGTAGTTGCCCATCTTGAAATTATATTCTAATCTAGGCTTATATTTAAGTGTGGAAAAAGAATTATTGATGTTCAGAAGTCCAAAGAAAGGGGGATGATTTTCATCAGGCGGCACAAACGGTATTGGAGCACGATTGGTGGAAAATTCAGTAATATTAGTTAAACATAAGTCCAGCAGTCGACCTTTTGCATTTTTACATTTATTTATTTGGAAGCAGTTTAGTACAGAGATAAAATTAAATAATAGTTTGTTAGGTACGCTGTTATTTACAGCAACTATTGGTTGTAAATGGCTTCCACAGTCGCGCCAATGCAGTGTTGGTAAGTTATAGTCACCTATGATAATATACTCATTGGCGTTAGTGGCGTGAAGTATGTCGGATAAGTAATTAAAGTGTGTCATATATATATCTGGGTCCATATTTGGAGGAATGTACACGGCGCTAAGTATGCAAGAATAGTTACGCGATCTTATTTCAATCAAGACGTGATCAACAAGTGGCGAGCGGTCAGCTGTAGAGGGGATGGGAGCGCACGCGCATTGTGTGGTACACACATTGATTTACTACCAAACGTAGATAACGCATGAACAATCGAAAAGTAGGCCGGCGAAGAACTGCTCAATCGCGACTCGTGCAGTTCCTTTCCATAGTGAGTGATTAGCTGTCGGCACGTAAACATGCCGAAGTGCGCATTCAAAAATTTTGGTAACAATAGCCAGAAACGGCAGAAAAAAGACGAGATTTCATATTTTCCGTGAGTAAACTCATTACACATCTTATCATGTATTCAAATATTCGTTTTATACGTAAAAACCATTGAAAAACAATTATTATAATCATAAACTTGTCGCTTCGCGTCAGTGTCAGTACGTCACAATCGTCTCGCTCGCACGGGCATCGTATTACGATGTGCTATCTCATTCATGCGTTGGAGCGACAACGCGATAAGCAATTTCAAGCATTATGTTTGAGAGTATAAAGTTAATATTTTCAGTAGCAATTACTAAAACGTCGTTTGCTCTGTGGCTAGGTATGAAATGATGTAACTTCCCACGGTTGTACTTAAAATAGTTGCCGTAATAATGCAGAATAAAATTGAATATACGGTACTTTTTTTATGGTAATTTTCATTCGGGCGTGCATATTCAAGTATTTATCAGCGAGTACAAATGTATAGTCGATTAGGTGACAGATTTCAAGCGCGTTTTTGTATGAAGCGCTCTATCTACGTTTGGTAGTATATCAATGGGTACACAGCTCGCGGCGCACGGCCACGAGCACACCCCCACCGTCGCGACGCCCGCTGGCCGCGCGGTCTCTGTCACAGCGATACACTCTATAACGCGTATCAACAGTTTCATAATCTGATATATTTTTATGTAGCCATGTCTCTGTTAAAATGATAATGTCGTAGTCGTGGGCTAGCACATTCATGTATAGGGTATGTAGTTTTGTACGTAGCCCTCGACAATTTTGATAATAAACTGATAATCTTAGTTTAGTCACGGTTAAATATTAAAAGTATATGTAAACATTGAAATTGAGTAGTATTGAATGTTGGAATATAAGAAATTATTAATATTATTATATATCTGTTGAAGTAAATAATGCATAATGTATCGCACTAAGTACTGCTCAAAATTAAAAGTGTACCCATCCGGAAAAATATTTATTCCAATTTCGTTAGAACAAATAAACAACAAATTGAACAATGCACTACAAGATAGTACCATCCTTATTATTGTCATAGATGTTAACAAATAGGTAGGTTTAGGATTGATCATAATTTCTATTAACAACGATATTAATATTTTGTCTTCAATTTTTTTTAACTTGACCTTGAGATAATAACAATTGACATAACAAAACACAAAGACGTTATACTTTTCCGCATTTATAAATTGCCCGTACGAAAATAAAATTACAATTTTAATATTAACAAAAAAATATGCACGATTTGTGCAGTGGAATACACTTATATTCAAATGCACCCACACAATGTAAACCAATTTGTGATTAAAAATAAATGCTATAAAAATCGGACTTAACCTCCATGTAAACAATGACTTTATGCTACTACTAAGAACTATATTATTACAATTGCAAATAACTACTTCATCCTTTAATTTTAAATCGTTATTAATTAAGTTGCATATAAGGCTTATTAGGTATACATATCTTAGGTAAATAGACAATGGACACTTATGTGCTCTAATTCTTTTTGTTACTGGCATACTATTTTTATTAATCAATTTGTATGATAAGATACTTTTTTTCATTAAAAATGGTACACAAACAGTGAAATAAGAAGATACTTGTATGCTTGCATATTTTGTCTTATATTTTTTATACTTACAGTTAGAAATATGCATTTACACAATAGTTTATTACGAAAAATTATGAAAAAGTTATAATTAACTCCAAACATGAATTGGTGCTATTAAGAAGCAATACGAATCTCAATGCTTTGAAATTAAATGTCGGAGAGGTGGTCGAAGATATAACTATTAGCAAAGTTGTTTGGCGAGTTCCGCACGTTAAAGTATCAGATCGTGAAAGAATCAATTTGTTGAAACATCTAGAAAAGGACAGGCCTATTACACTAGCATTTCGAAATTGGGATTTGTATGAATATCCATTATTACCGACGACACGTAAACACACTTGGTCTATCAAAACTTCGTCACAGATAGAGAAACCAAGATTCGTTATTATAGCCTTGCAAACCAATCGCAAACACAATGCGGAAATGTCAATGGCAGAGTTCGATCACTGCAATGTACGAGATGTAAAAGTATATTTAAATTCATCGTATTACCCTTATGAAGGATTGAATGTCAGTTTCTCAGAGGATAAATTTAATTTATTATACGAACAATATGCAAGATTCCAACAGTCTTATCATGGACGGCGACCAGAGCCGTTGATGAGCTTGAAGGAATTCAGAGACGTTGCCCCATTATTTGTTATTGATTGTTCTCACCAACAAGAAATGATAAAGGGATCAATCGATGTCAGAGTGGAGATTGAAACAGACCAAGAAATCCCGGATCAGACAGCAGCATATTGCTTGATTTTAAATGACTGCATTTTTGAGTACAAACCTCTGAGCAATATTGTGAAGAAAATATCTTAACTAAATAAAGTGCAATCAAAAGGTATTTGAAAGAACAAACTTCAACTTTATGTTAAACAGTGGAATACAACGAAACAATGAGTGCTGATAAGAGTTCGATACTTTTTGTTGATGTTCAAGGATTCAAAGACTGCAAAAATAATTTTATTATTAAGGAATTTGCGTTAGCCACAAAAGAGTTTACGCAAGTCTTTTTAATAAAACCTCCATATTCGTATCTAAAATTATCTGCCGAAGAAAAAAGAACAGTCAATTGGATTGAACGCAACAGAGGAATATACTGGAGTCAAGGCAATATAGATTTCAGAGAATTTAAGAGATTAATTATTCCAATTTTAAAGGACCAAACCATAATAATGAAAGGTGTTGAAAAGCAAAAATGGATTAAAGATTTGTGTTCTGACTGCTTTTTGATAAATGTTGAAGGCAAAGGTTGTCCTAATTTTGCAACATTGCGCAATAGTTATGCTAAAGGTGGAGCTAACTTCAATTGTATAACTCATAAAAAAGAGTGCGCTCTAAGGAATGTTTTATTCATAAAAAAGTGGTACTTAAGCACATGTAATTTATGACTTCAGTAAATTGTACTTGAATAAAAATTTGTATTTAAAGTATTGTTCTAGTTTAGCTATGATGATATTTGTTACTTGCTTTATAATAAAAAAATATTTTTAACAAAAATTTCTGCGTTTTATTAATGAAAACAAATATGGTGATTCAATATACTCGCATAACTCTTTATTTATCAAAAATTACAATTTAATGGTATGAATAATTTAACCCTGTATAATGTATATTGGGCAATCTCAAACTGTTTTCATCAAATCACCGTAAACGAACGCAGTGAGATTTGCGGAGCGTAGCGGAGCTAGAGCGCAGCGAAGCGTAGCTCAAATCTCACTCCGTTCGTTTGCGGTGTTTTGATGAAAACTGTTTTAGAATGCCCAATATACACCTACTCACACCGTTGGGCGGAAGCCATGGAGAACAACGGAGAAGCTGTCAGATTCGATATCGCCAAGGTATAAAGCTCTTCTAGCGATGTTTTCTTCATAAGAAGTTTCCGAGAAATTCCGCAGATGAGTTGCCAGCTTTCTAGATGGTCGCAGCATTAAAGTCATCAAAGATCCTCCGAGACAAAAACCATTAACGCTGGTGTCTTACAACTTTATTAATTCTGCATATCAATGACTTGTTCTCTAGAGAGCACATTCATAGCTGTGATTACTGCACGGGTGATGCAGGTTTCAGAAAGTCTCCTGGAGCTCCGTTTTGGAAAAACGATTACAACTTGTGTCTGAAGATGAGAATATTTTTTTTTGGGGTGGGCCTCAGAATGAGTGAGATTGAATTAAGTTAAGTTCAATCCCACACAGACACAAGTCTGCACTTTCACTGCTAGGAAGGACCCTTTTACTATAGCGCCTAAGTTCCAAGGATCAACCCTTCAAATCTTTGACAATATCGGAATCTCCAGTGTCGATATCTTGAGCAAAGTCCAATTCGGGAGTTATTTGGAAGGCAAGGCTAAATTACGAGTATCTAGCAAAAATCTGGGTATTCTGAACAGAGCAAAGCGCATTCATTCCGCATATGCGGTACTGCTCATATCTCGTCAGGAGCCCCAAAGTACCAATTAGAACTATTTGACTCCCTGCAAAGACGGGCTGCTCGAATCCTCAGTGATCCTGATTTGTTGGACTCATTGGAGATACTAGAGTCATGGAGGGACTTTGGAGGTGATTCGCCGGTAAAACACCGGCCAACACCGATAAGGCGGCAGAGCTTATCGGTACGCCTAGATCAGAAGGGCTAAGGCGGGTCCTGGGCTACGCACAACGTGAAATGAAGCATACTTTGACCAACATATAGCTGCATACATTGATTTACTACCAAACGTAGATAACGCATGAACGTTCGAAAAGTGGGCCGGTGAAGAACTGCCTCGTGCAGTTCGTTTCCATGCGTTGGAGCGACAAACGCGATAAGCAATTTTGAGCATTATGTTTGAGAGTATAAAGTTGATATTTTCTTGTAGCAATTACTAAAACGTCAAATTTAATGTGGCTAGGTATGAAATGATGTCACTGCACACGGTTGTACTTCAAATAGTTGCCGTAATAATAAAGAATAAGGTTGAATTCGATAAATACGATATTTTCTTTATGGTAATTTTAATTCGGGTGTGCATATTCAACTACCTATTTAACAGCGTACAAATGTATAGTCGATTAGGTGACAGATTTCAAGCGCGTTTTTGTATGAAGTGCTCTATCTACGTTTGGTAGTAAATCAATGGCTGCATACGTCATCGTGGCCTCGTAAATGCCGCGATACAGAACCTTCAGGGCCCTATGCCGTGTACCCCAAGAGGACATCAATACCCCCATATCTCGACTTGGAGAAGCAAAATGCCCCCCGCTTACCTATCGATGGCGCATAATGTGCGAACAATAAACTTGCACCCACCACCACCTCCAGCGCCGTGGTGGATGTGACGCTTCTGACCGAAGCCCCAACGAACCTGATGGGGGTGTCTTCTGGAATTTCCTCCTGATCTTCATATTTGCAAGTTTGGTAGGAAAAAATTCCAGTCGATTACGGGCCCCTCAGTCACCGACGAGCTGCAGAGGCCGAAGGTTATTTACGGTTAGTGGGAATATGTCGAGATGGTCAAGTCGCCTCCCTCAGGTAATGTCGCCAAGCAAACCCTGAAAATTCCACGCCGCCGGCGCCGCGCCGCCGCCGACCAAAATTGTCCAGGTCGCCGCCGCCGCCATTTTTCAAGGCGGCGCCCATGTCTACCCTTCAGTAGTTTTTATAATATTGAAATGTCGTAAGTATTTTACTTACGACAACCGGACTAATTTGATCTATGTAATAAGAAAGATTTTTCATGGGACAAAAATTACTTTAACACCACCCTGCTGGCCCAACGCGGATTGGTGGGTAGAACCGGTTGCATTTGCAACTGGGACCAATGGCCTAACGTGGTCACCCATCCAAGGTCCAAGCCTGTCGAATGTTCCTTTGTTTTCAATAGCGAAACCACAGTGTACGAACTACTACTGCCAACACTCCAGACTCTGCCCAAACCAGAATCTGTCTTAAACCGAATAACCGAATAAAACCGAAAAGTGACTATTCACTGTATGCATTATAGCCATTGATTTACTACCAAACGTAAAACATTTGGTAGTAAATCAATGATTATAGCGTATATTTCAATTGAACCCCCATTTTTCCTTATTCTTTTCAATATTGTTTTCCAAAACGTGGTGAATCGTTTAAATGGAATAATTCAAATAATCGAAACGTACAGACACACTGCTATCAAATGTCAGCAAAGAACAAAAAATTCTTCAGGCACAGAATTTAGGTGAATTTCTATGTAATACCGTTCTTCAAATTATCATTCACCAGCTTTTAAATATGTTCATTGTTTTTAAATAACGTTAATTTGTTATTAAAAACAACGAAAAATTTAAACTTTTCAATTATTTTTTTGGTGTTCTAAGAATATTAATTTAGTTTTTTATCCATAAATTTTTTGCTCGTCAATTCTTTAAACCGGCGTTGCGAAATTTCTAGAAGTTTGAAAAATTAACAGGTTTTTACCGTCTCTTTGGCACGAAATTGGATGACAGATGATTTAAAAGTCATTAGCTCCCCGAATAGTCAGTACCGACGTTACCCGGTTGAAAACATCCAACTCGGCGCCATGTTGCTCGCAACTCCCCTGGTAGACCCTCTCTATGCAGTGCACCCATTGTTGTCCTTATTATACAACAACAACATTAGTTCATCGCTCTCTCGACATTTCTGTTGTTTTGACAATTTCACTGGAGCACAGTATGCTTTGCGTTCCTTGTTTTAATTACCGCTAATTGGACATTGCAGAATCAATTTTGGACTATCTGCATTCTGAGTTGTAAAATATCACTGCTTTATTGTACGAACAAGTGACATTCTGTTCCGTGCCTATAGTGCCTAACCATCATGTAGGTATATAAAAAACTCGTTCACACGTCAGAGCGGCGGAGCCATTCTCATATCAATCTAACCGCCGGACAGTATGATGCTTGGTTACTATATAGCCCTTTCTTGGATAAGGAATTTATGTTTTACAATACCAAAAGGGCAATTGACGAGGCAGCCTACTTGGTTTTGGCTGTTGACTTCCGTCTTACCCAGTGGCTATTCCGCACTGCTGACTTCTAACAGCCGGTTTAATATTATATAAGGTCAGGCGGGGCAAGTGCGCCAACGGGGTAAGCGCGCCACCCATAAAAATATCGAAAAATACAGATATTACACAACTAACGACATCTTATATCCATGCAACAAACTAAAACACAGTTCCACTTCACACTCACAGATGGCTCTGTTCACCTTAACTTGAAATATCCGCCATTTAAGTTTTAGTGTCATTTAGACCTGTTACCAGAGATGACTTAATATTACTAATCCACATTATTCTTTAATTATTTAATGAATTGCGGCAAACCAAAGAGGTGAGTACTAAGGTTAGATGTTTTTCTTCAAATCTGTATTAGTATTTTACTCCTAATTAGTGAAATTAATGTTTTTTTATACAGTTTAAAATCTTGACCTCAAAATAATGGAGTGGGGTAAGTGCGCCCAAATTGTTGGTAGTATGGCGCACTTGCCCCGAGTCAGAAGTCGCCAACTTTTATGATGCAGATGATGTTTTTTGAAAACGTACTAACTAAAGTGCTTAGGGTCACATGATGGAGACGGTGAATGAGTGCCATTGGGTAGTGATAAATACCTCTTATTTAGGTCCGTCCATCCGTCCGTCCGCAGCTTAACTAAGAGATTCAAGTTTTAGATAACTGTTATTTGGTATGGATACACATATTAATTACACCGACAAAGTGGTCAAGTAAAATCATATTATTTTGAGGGTACGTAATGTGATGATGATTTTTTTACTTGCTTAGGTCATTATGTGAGGTGTAGTTATATAGGTTTTAACTCTGAAACTAGGTTGGCCACTGACCACTCGATAAGAAGCTGGACAACTGCCGTAAGGTCTACACACAGATGACTACTTACCATAATTAGCCCTAAAATGATTACCTATGTCCATTTTTCAGATGGCTCGTAATTACTAAAGAAAAACTCATAATAACCCTTCTTGGTCTAGCTAG
This sequence comes from Schoenobius gigantellus, assembly GCA_963935595.1. Taxonomy (NCBI): domain Eukaryota; kingdom Metazoa; phylum Arthropoda; class Insecta; order Lepidoptera; family Crambidae; genus Schoenobius; species Schoenobius gigantellus. The sequence goes on from OZ012548.1 coordinate 32,580,290, forward strand.
AGAGACTTCATGTCAGGCAGTTGACGCCGTCCGATCAGGCTTATTTGGACATGAAGCATCAAAATTATTACCTACCTATTTTTGTATTTTTTTTTATAAATGAAAGTAACAAAAAAATGCTAATTTGGTTTATTATTAAAAATACTATTATTCCAGCGAAACTGTCCGCAAACATTTTTATTGATATAGAGCAGTTTGAATTAATATAATAAGAAAAATAACTTTAAAATGTTTAGCGCCCCTAATGACAAATCTATGGCGCACTTGCCCCAAATTTATTAAGCAAGCTGTTGTTGCTTATGGGACTAGATTATTAAAAAAGAAACAAGATTAATGCGTTTAGTTGGCAATGATCAATAGAGTACACCAATTGTTTTTCTTGTAACGTAATTCTTTAGCACTTTTATTCATACAGGCGCACTTGCCCCATTTCCAGGGGCAAGTGCGCCTATACCCATGTTTTCCAATTTTCCATAAAATATTGTAAAATTATTGATAGATTTGATTGAATCGACATTTGTTGCAATTTCAAAATACCAAATTTTGTCAACATGCTAAATTTTCACTCATAAGTCATAATTTAAATATTTTATTGTGGATCAAACTCATCTATGAAAAAATTATGGCGCACTTGCCCCGACTGACCTTATACAGGGTCATTTTTAATGAAGCAACAACCTCCCAGGGGCTGATTCTAGATTTCTAGTGCTCAGATGCAACAACTTTTTGTATGGGACCAACATCGAAATCGCAAAAACTTTCCCATACTAAAGTCTCGACCAGCTAACTTAGTTTGTATGGAGAAGTGTTATTTTTTTTGAGATATCGATGTTGATCCCATACAAAAAGTTGCTGCATCTGAGCACTAGAATCAGCCCCTGGGAGGTTGTTGATTCATTAAAAATGATCCTGTATATGTATATACTCTGGCTTTGTATACTGGAGATAGAATTTGGGCGTATTTTGTATGGAGCTAATGTGAAATACCTATTGCTAGTAACCAAACCCACAGTGTTAAAACCGGACGCTTATCTACCTCAGAAACCTATCCGCTCTGTGGGAACTCTCGTGGCCTCAAAGCCCATTCATTAGGTATTTGGAAAGCTAAATTCTCTGAACAACACTAAGATCGGCTACAAAAATATGTTTACACGACTTTATTGACTTAACATTAAGGTGGAGTTTACATTGTTTTGTAACTTTGACCGTATCGATCTCTTATAGTCGACTGTAGAATCCTACCGGTGGTCCTGTCACCATTTGTGATTTTCTTATGGATCTTTTGTCTTCTTTTCCTTCTTTCTGTCATATATCGACGCGGAAAGACAACTGTCTAAACATGCCTATCAAGAATGCGCGATTTGGGCCTGCGCCTACAAACATGTTAATTGCCATTCGCATCAAATTTTCACCGTTTTCTCGTACAATGGTATCTACCACTACTTTTAAATCGAGATTTTTGATTTTAAAATAATTCTGCCACTTTTGATTTTAAGATTATTCAAACGAGACTTAAAAATATCGTAAAGGACATGTCCTCTTTTGGGCTAAGAATATAATTATTTATTAACCAACATGTTTCAGGTATTATTGTAAAGAGTACTCAAAAATCTACTGTTTAGAATAAAATTTAGGTTTTTTTAGGCCTGCAAATTCAAAAAAACAGCAATTTTCTGATTGACTTTCATAGTATGTAAAACAAAGCGATTTTTGTATGGAAACCAATGACATGTTACTGAAACGTGTCACAAACGAATAAATAAGTAACAAAAGCGCACAAACGATGTGATAGTGAGTGACTTTCTGACTAAAATTCACATAAATTACATTTTTAATGTTTTATCAAGATTTACGAAAAACATGGCTGTATGAACTTAGCTCCCTTTGCCTTCTCTTGCAGAAGTGACAGCGTCAAAAAAAGCCTCGTTTAAGAAAAAGCGCGGGAACTTCACATAGTAAAGGCGGGCTCTTTAAAATATTTTATTTGTAATTTTTTAATTGTAGTCAGTTACTTAATAAAACACAAACAAAAGAGGTATATAACATATAGGCATTAAATAATATTATAAGCAGATATGGGGAAGCGGAGTTCGAGAAAAAGAAAAAAAAAGGAGGATGAACCGGAGTCTGGTGATGCAGATAGGGAGACAGATGAGGTAAGGTTGGTAGAAACGGATATGTCCTCTTCGGACAGTGATGAAGAAATAAGCAATGCAGATAGGTACAAGCCTTATTATGTTACTGACTATATACGCAGATATCCGGAAGAAATTAGCGGCACTGAATTTGTGGTTTTTGTTGAGTCATCAGACATCCAGAAACCAATTGGAACAAGAGATCTTCTTTCTTTGTCAACTTGTTTAAAGCGCTTTAACAAAGGCGTCAAATTTTTAAGAAATATCAATAAGTTTAAGATAGGTATTTATTTTGAAAAACCAGACTTGGCGAATGCCTTTTTAAATAATAATACCTTCTTGAAAGAATACAAATTCAAAGCCAGTATTCCTGCTGCTACAACTGAGGTGTCCGGAGTTATAAGAAATGTACCTACCATTATATCAAACAAGAGAATATTTACTATGATAACAAGTACAAAAAAAATAATAACAATAAAAAGAATAATGAAAAAAATAAATGTGACTGAGGGTTTTATATTACAACCTACAACTACAGTAATAGTGACATTTGCCACTTCCATTTTGCCAAATCATATAGATATTGGTGGTTGGAGACATGATGTGTCTCAATATATACCACCAGTTAAGCAATGTTACAAATGTTTGAGATACGGACATTTGGCAAAATATTGTAAAAATTCTGAAAAATGTAGTATATGTAAAGAAAATCATAACTATAAGACTTGTTCAGTTTTTATCGAAAAAGCTACTTGCATTCATTGTGATGGCAATCATACTAGTGTGTCTCCAATATGCCCAGTTAAAAAACAGAAAATCATTGAAAATAGAAATAAATATAAGCCTGCTTCTTATGCAGATATTACAAATCCTTTAAATTTTCCCAAATTAGAAAGTAAGACAAAAAATAATGTAGATTTGTTTACACTGCTCAATACTGACAGCAAGTGTCTCTCATTATTAGTTGAAACCATAACTAAATGTGTTTCTTTGCATAATACTCAAAATACTTCTATAAATTCTAAAAGTGTTTTAGAGGTCTTAAAAAATACTTTTGGTAAGCAATCAAATCCCCACAATTCACCCCCAATCAATTGAATATCGTACAGTGGAATGCTCAAAGCTTATTAAGCAATCAACTTATTTTTACGAAATTTCTTTATGATCATTTTATTCATATCGCAATTATATGTGAAACATGGCTAAAGCCTCAGAAGCAGTTTAAAATCAAAGGTTATCATATTGAACGTAATGACTGTGGCAACAAGCATAATGGTGTTACTATTTTAATCCATACATCACTAAAATATCAAAAAGTAACATCTTATTTTGACAACTCTCTTCAAACAATTGTAATACATTTAGAACTAAATCAGAACACTATTTCAATAGCCAGTATATATTGTCCAACAAATTGTATTCCCAGTTTCTCTAAAAATAAGTTTAAACATTTCTTGAATTCTCTCCATAGGCCGACGATTATAGCTGGTGACTTCAATGCTCATCACTCAATTTGGGGATGTCCGTTATCGGATTCCAGAGGTAAGGATATTCTTGAGTGTTTAGATGAATGCAATTTAGTCCTGTTGAATGATGGTCAGGTCACAACTGTCGGTTCTCATTCTTGGAGACCCAATGGTTTGGACTTGACTATGGTATCTCCTTCATTAGCTCTTCGCTGCGAATGGTCAGTACACGACGATCCATTGGGCAGTTATCATTTGCCAACATTTACTAAGATTACATTCAATAGTAGTTCACAATGTTTTAACTCTCAAAACAATTTTCAGGATGAAAATGATTTTAACAATCGCATTAATCATAGATTAGTTGATTGGAAGTTGTATTCTTCAATTGTTAATAAGGATTTAGATAATTTTCAATGTAACCCTATTAGTAATCCAATAGATTCATACAACTCTTTTTGTCAAATCATTTTGACAGCTGCACAAAAGTCAATTCCCTCTCGTACCTCTCGGTCCGAATCACGTAACATTGCTACTCAAAACTTAAAATCAAAATATCGAACAGTTCCTTGGTGGAATAGTAATTGCGCTAAAGCTGTCCAGGAAAGCAAGCAAGCCTATCTTGATTTTAAGAATAATCCTTCTCAAGAAAAATATATTAATTTCAAAAGATTACAAGCTGCTAAAAAACTTACCATTAAGAGAGAAAGACTAAGTAGTTGGATAGAATTCTGTACAAAATTAAATCGATTGACACCAGTTTCAGTAGTATGGGGTAACATGAGAAAACTTACACATAAAACATATAAAAAGCAAAATAGTGATTTTTCGTGGGTCAGTGATTTTTTACGTAAATACACGCCTGACTTTGTGCAAAATAACAGGCCAATTGTGAAGGACAATAGTTTACCAGATAATCAGTCATTCCTCACTGATCCATTTTCTTTTGACGAATTAACTGCAGCTCTGAAATCTAGAAAAAACACTGCTTGTGGATTAGATAGTTTATCGTACAAGATGTTTCAGCTACTTAACACTGACAATCTTTATAAGCTTTTACAAATTTATAATATTTTATGGCAAGATTGCACAATTCCTCCTAATTGGAAAATGGACTGCTTGGTTCCTATTTTAAAACCTGGAAAAATTGCATCTCATCCCGATTCTTATCGTCCTATCGCTTTAACGTCTTGTGCTGGTAAATTATTTGAACAGCTAATCAAACAAAGATTGGAATTCTTCATAGAAAAGAACTCGATTTTACCTTTAAACCAGTTTGGGTTTAGGCGAGGACTTTCGGCTCAAGAAAGCTTAGCACATTTTTTTTTGGACGTCACTACAGCTCAAAAGAATATGGAGTATACAATAGCAGTGTTTTTTGATATAGAAGGTGCATTTAATAACGTTAATCATGGTATTTTGTTTGAATCTCTATTATCTTTCTTACCTGTAAAAATTGCTTATTGGATATATGCTTTTCTCACGGATAGAAAAGTGTATGTCAAAATAGATAATAAATTTTTAGGCCCTAGATTTTCGAGCAAAGGTGTATGTCAAGGAGGCATCTTGAGTCCTATTCTGTATATTTTGTATATAAGAAAACTAAATTCCATTCTTAATAATAATTTAGTCAACAATCTTCAGTTTGCTGATGACCTTGTCATTTATTGTAAAGGTACTAATGTATTAGATATTCAATTAACATTAAATAATAATCTAGTGAAGCTGGCAGATTACTTCTCAGAACTTGATTTAAATGTTAGCCTTTTAAAAAGTAAAGTTGTAATATTTTGTCCAAAATACAGTTCTCTACCTCTAATTAATATTACATACAGCAATCATACTTTGCCTATTGATAATTCAGTTAAATTCTTGGGTGTTATTTTTCACGAAAATCTTACGTGGGATTTATATGTTGATTGCTTGGTGAGCAGAGCTTTAAAAGCCACTAATGTAATTAGGTCCGTTACTGGATTGAAATGGGGTGCTGATCCTAAAATTGTGTTAATGCTTTATAAAGCTTTGGTCAGAAGTCATTTTGAGTATGCTTTCTTTTGTTACGCTTCCGATCCAAAATACATAGATATTATTGATAAAATACAGAATAAGAACTTACGATTAATACTAGGTGCTATGAACACTTCCCCAATAAATTCTATGCAGGTCGAATGTCATTTACCACCAATGGTTATTCGCTTTGAATTTTTAAAACTTAAATTTCTTTTTAAACTCTTATCACGTTCGAATAATGATCTTTTAAATAAATTAAATGTATGTTCCACTAACACTTTTCTTTCAAAGAATTTCTCACATTTTATAAGTTTAAAAGAACAATGTAATATATTTTGTAGTACTACTTTACATTGTTATAGTGGCTCATATGCTAGTAAATTCTGTGACATTCATATTGTCCTACATAAAGATTTTAAAGATAAATATGATGTTTACGAAAGTCTACAGGCTTATAATGATTATCGATCAATTTATACAGATGGTTCAAAGACGAATGTAAGTGTTGCAGTAGCTATGTATGATACAGGTAGTAAAACTGGACATAGTTTTAAAATGTGCCAAAATGCCAGCATATTTTCTGCTGAGGCGAATGCTATAATTGTAGCTCTTAACTACATTCAACAGTTCAGCCAATACAAAAAATGGATTATTATTACTGACAGCATGAGTGTGTTGATGGCTTTGAGAAATCCTTCCTTTTCATCAGTCACAAATCATTTAATTTATAATATCCGAGATCAGATACATCATTTAAAAATAAATTATCAAATAGACATTATATTATTTTGGACTCCAGCTCATATCGGTGTATATGGAAACGAGGAAGTAGATAAACTGGCCAAAACTATGAACACTCTAGACGTACCTATAAAAAACATATCAATTTCATATACTGATTGTACAGCTCTAATCAAGAAAGAAATATTGAAGCTATGGGAAGAACACTGGAATAGTACTTTGCTCATAAAAGGGAAGTGGTATCGAGAAATAAATAATAAAATAAAACAACCCTGGTTCAATAGACACAATTACATAAACAGAAGATTTTTTACTATTATTTGCCGTTTGCGAATTGGGCACGGTCGATTCAATGACCATTTGTACCGGCTAGGCATGACTTCTTCCCCATCGTGCAACTGGTGCAACACCACCTTACCTCAATCTCTGCATCACCTTTTTTACGAATGTCCAATTTTTGCCCTGCAAAGAAACATTTTATTAGAAGAAATTTCAAAAATAATGAAACACCAGCAAGATCTACCGCGCTCTTTACAAAAACTTCTTTCCATTGAAAAATGCTTTGAAGCAATTTATGAATATGTAACCTCTACGTTTGGCGATTTGTGAATTCAAAAGAAGAATGAATAACAATAGTTTATTGCATACAGACTAGGCTGTATGGTTGACGCCTTTGCCTTTCCCAAATGGGATAAACAAAATTAAAAAAAAAAAAAAAGCCTCGTTTAATTTTGTGATTTTAATGATCGTGATCGCTTATAATCTAAGGAATCACAATACATCACAATACTTTTTATTAAGAAGTGCACAATCTTGTGTTGTTGCCGCAATGACTGTCAAATTAAAGGCAGCGCAGACGTTATAGATTTTTCCTTCGACAATAAACCCCCAGGTGACCACATATTGAATTGGATTGCAAATTAGCAGCATTGCAGGTCACTGCTGGTAACAAACAAGCATCTCTGACTCTGACCAAAAAAATTATACATGTAATCAATAGGTCCATGCTATTAAAATGAAATCTAGCACAATAAATGCATTGGTTGGTGGCAGATGACTTCTATACTTTACTTTGTAGCAGTGTGTTTGTGCAGCATTTGTTAGGATGAGCCCCTGGCTGTAGTGTCTAGTGTGTGATACCTGTTTTACTTTGCCTACTCTTAGGATAAGCACCTACCTCACAGTAATGAAATATCAACATAAATAAAATATACTGGTCTGTTCTTAAGAATGCTACAGTTTTACTATTTCAATAACAAAAGATTTACAAAACAAATGCTAATTAATGAAGTCATTATAATGAACTAAGTGCAAAATTCTCTAAGATTACTATAATGCTAATTCAAAGTGTAAATATTTACTTCTATATGACTACATACCCTCGATTTTATCATGGGTACTAAATATGTAATATGAAGTGTTGAATAATTATAATAGTAGAAACTATGTGAAAGAGTTATAATATAGAAACTGGTTGCAGGTATGAAATAAAACCCAGAAATTATGTAATTTTTATTTATTCAATTTCAACATCTTCCCTCATTACTACGTCATTTCAAAATTGAGCCAGTGGTGTTATATGAGTTTGGTGCGGAGCCCATCCTAAATTCATGGATTTCATTTGATTTTTCCTCTTATCAGCAGTCTCATGTGATGGATCATTTTCTTGAATATGTTCCCCAAAATATGACTTAGCTTGCTTAATTTAATATGTTCCAAGACTGATTAAAATTAAATTGAATATTTTCATTCTGGGGAACATATTCAAGTGTGGAATTTAAGCATCAATATGTACAAAGATGGCTTCTAATGCCCTATTTAAAATAGATTGACCACCAGGTTGGTTGGTCGCTTACTGCAGCTAGCAGTGTAAGTTATAAGATTTCTTTTGAAATAGGTAATTAGAGGACTTTTGTAAGTAAAATTTTAGTAACCTCTAATAAAACAATGGAATTGTTTGAATCAGACCCAAAGAGTATAACGTATAGTTAGATTTCTACTGGACAGGTTTTCCCTGCTTATATGGGCTATACCTAAATGTAAAGGTGCATATTGATTTTTGAAGCAATAACACTTTTTTATATAAGTAAACATGAGTTTTTGAAATGCATACCCGAGAAGCAATTCTGCAAAGGGATTCCTTAGCCCATAGTCTGACTTAATATAAACCTAAGGCCTTTTTAGGCTTTGAACAAACCTCTAGGTGAGGTTTGTTCAAAGCCTAAAAAGGCGCCTAAATTGAGTTAAGCAAAAGAACAATAAAACAAATTGTGTGACTGTTAAACCTGTCCAGTATTTACATACTATATCAGTGGAATTTTCTATATTTTCAAATTCAATTAGTTTCTGTTCTTTGATTTTATTGTTAGTAAGTCAAGCATGAATTATTTGGTGTAAACAATACAGTGAGCTTGTATTACCGTAAAAATGCAAAATCATATTGACTCATGTGATTTTCACAGACTCTGGCATTACTTTACGAATATTTTACAATCCCCGAGGATCTTCTTTCTTAAATATAATGGTACCCTTCGACATTCCAAATTATAGCACTCTGGTACAAAAAAATGAGAAGTTGTATCAGGAGTGCGACTGTAACCTGGACGTATAACATTTTGTTGTTCAATTCTTGGGTCTGGTTACTTCGTACGTTTAAATTACGAGAAAACTTAGTCCAGTTAGCAAGCCAATATTTAAATCACATGTAAAATCAAGAACCTGAGCATAGCTGTAGAAAATAAAAGATACTATTTTGTGAAAGGAAGGAAGGTTACACACATACACACAAACAATAAACAAAAGTCAAAACGACAGCTACAGTGGCATTGACAATGACATCCTTTTAATTGCCAGTAAAAAAAACTAAATGTGGCCCTGCTAAAGAAACAATAAAAAAAAAACATTTTTAATTTTTTTCTCCTAAATGCAGGCCTTAATATTTTTAATATTCATGGATAAACATCCTTCTCATAAAGTTCTATTTCCGTCATAAATTTTTAAACTGGTTAAAAAAGGTTCAGAATAAAATTCCACGTTCCATACAAAAAGTGGACATGTCCTTTTACATTAATCTTAAAATAAATTTATTCATTTGGGTATTTTTAGAAAATACATAATAGTAATTTAAAAAAGCACAGCAGAACCACATTTAAATTAAGAAAACACATTCAACAAGCCTGATTCAACATCTTATTAACAGCAAGTAAAATTTCAATTTTCTTTCGCCCCATTCGTTACGTACCTATGGAGGGTAATGCAGCAATTTGTTTTTAAACGAAATTGATTACAGAGTATATTGGAACATTCCAAAACATAATTACTGGAGGTAATATCTTCGTCATCACTTGCTGACTAGGGTTGAACATAATATTTTCAATCTAAAATTTTATTAATCGTTGTTGCTCACTGTAAAGTAGATTAGCCCAGCATTCAGATTATTTTTATATCGTGAGTAAACTACATTCGCATTAAACTTTATTTCTTTAAAACCAAAATCTTGCTTATCAATTAAATTCTCTTATTCAGGTTTATTTTGCAATAATGTCATTACTTCCCAAAATTTGGTCCTAATAAGTGACACTATTGGTTAATGTAATAATACATGATGTGTTTTTTTTTATCCAGCGGGTTAGATTCCCGGTTAGGAAAATATAATTTGTCGGAACACAACAATACTATTAACTTTATTATTATGGCGACAAACTTAGGTAAGTCGGTGGTAGCTAGCGAGGCAGGCTCAAAAGCCCTACCACTAACCAAACTGAGTAGAAAATCTTTTACCCCCATGAGGAATCGAGCCCGGGACCAACACCCGGTGGTGGTGGTCGTCTCAACCACTAGACCAAGGAGGCGGATCGTAATTTGAAGATAAATTCTCCTACACCACACTGGCCAGACGAGGGGTTGTAAGGATTCGTTTCTTTTGCGGTGAACTCGCTAAGTTAGTTCTTCTAACATCCAAAAGTCTTCTTTTGGATGTTGTAAAAGTTATCTTACAACGGGAATGAAAAATGAATTCTAAAGCTGTCCCCGCATGGACATCATTTATGCAGTAATACCGTTTCTTTTTTAATATATAGCGCTTTAAATATTGTGTCTGAGATAAAAATGCTTTTTGCCAATAGGACTATCCCTACTATTCCCTACTAAAATTTGAAATGTCCAAGTAACTCTATCTATTTGTTCCACTTTCGCGCCTTAACCGATTTTCATGAAATTTTTAACAGAGATAGATTTAGCTCTGAGGACATACATAGGCTAGATTTTATTCCTAATTTTAATGACTTCCCCAGGGAACGCGCGTTATAACCGAAAACGCGATATAATTGAATTCCACGCAGACGATTTAAAAAATCCTTTACCTAATATTGATATAATCGGAGAACAGCTTAAATGGGCTACTAAAGTAAAGTTTCTGGGTCTAATTATAGATACAAAATTTAACTGGAAGGATCAAATTGAAAAAGTTTGTGGTAAAATAAACAGTTTTGTATACGCTTTATACCGACTTACGAAAATAGCCAACAAAAAAACAGCCATGACAGCCTATTTTGCTTACATTACATTGTTTCATGTAAGCCTTTCTTCAAGTCACTAAACATATTAACCCTTCCGTCTTTGTTTATTCTTGAAATAGGAAAATTTGTAAAACTGAACAGCCATCTCTTCCAAAAAGCAAAAGATAATACAACAAGAAATTTAAGAAATGTAGACAGGCTTATTCTAACTACAAATCCAAATACGACACGTTTTAATAAAAATGGTTATGCGATGGCCATTAGGATATTCAATAAAATACCCCAAGAAATAAAATAGTTGCCATTCAATGGATTTAAAATTGTTTTAAGGAACTGGCTAATAGAACGGAGTTTTTATACAGTTAATGAATTTTTTAGATATAAGGCATGCATGACATGTAAATAATTTGAAAAAAAAAAAATTCTAATAGATTGATTTTTTTAGCGTAATTTTAATTTAATAATTCGGTAAATTGTAGTTTGTTTGACTTTTGTTATTTTTGTTATTCAATAATTGTTTGACATACGATTTATAATTCAAGGAATTGCTTAAGTATTTGCATGCTATAAGTCAATAGCTAAATAGGCATTAAGCTCATCAACTTTTTATAACACCCACAAAATTGTGATATGTAACCCTATTTATAGCAAATAAATAATTTAAATTTGAATTTTTTAAGTCGCGTTCAACAGCTAGTTATTCAAAAATCCGGGCCCAATGCACTTTTATCTGAAATACGCCGTAATACATGCCATACAAGATGTGCTGACAAAAAAACGTCCGTACCACTTACCATTATATCTACTATACAGGGTGGCACATTTAGATCGGTCAGTATGGGTAAGTCTTTAACTATAAGACATACAAACATCTGTTCTTAGTAACCTTGTCATCGATTTTAGAGATAAAAAAAACTGCATACAAGGATTGAAGTTTTAGATGTAAAGTTTGATAGTAATATTTTTTAAATCTATATATGAAGTTTTTCCCGTCACTAAAATTGATGATATGGTTCTTAAGAACAGATCTTTGTTCATTGTCTTATAGTTACAGACTTGCCCATACTAACCGTTCTGAATGTGCCACTGTGTATAGTAGTGTTCTATACCATATAGGAAGTTACGGAACACCGAAATAATATTCATCAGAAGTGGAGATTCTGTCCTAGAAATATTGGGGCTAATCAAGCTACTTTTTTTAATACAAAAAATAATTTATTTTTCATTCTGTGTCGATAGCCCTACATCAAAGTACAAGGAATACTACGCCGAGGTTTGTTACGTTACTTCATTCATAACTACCGAGTACCATCGCAGACAGCTACGTAGCTATGGATTGTACCCAGAAGCACCAAAATCAGTGGATATTACGGGAAAATCGTTAAGTCAGTTGGCCTAAGGTTGTCACTTTAAAGTTTTTGCTCTCAGTTTTAAGTCGATCGAATCGAAAAGTATTATGTTCATCTAATATTTAACACTCATCTAGCCTATATGCCCTAAAATTTATATTCGACGGTATATTTTTCAAGGAAAAGACAGTTGGATGTCACCACACAAATAGCAAACGAAACTGAGACAAGGGGGAAGCTCCTCATGGGGCTATACAAAGACATCTCGTAGTTTCGTGCTCACTGGACAGGAAACTGGGTGCATACTTAATATACGATCTTCTGAATAATAAAAGTACAAACAGGCTTGTAGGTCGGCGCGAGACCCAATTCGCTGCATTATTATACGCTGACAAGAAAACATTAGAAGACAGTCGCTAAAAGGCTTCCATATTAAACTACAGTCTAAGCAAAAAGTTTCTTAATTTAAATCAAGTAAGTGTATGGAACTTTTTTTTTTGTAATGGATGGCCCTACAAATGACCTCCTCCCGCCTGATGTTAAGCGGTGAAAGAGGCCCAAATGAGTTGACAGATAGAGTAGGGACGACATCCACTCTCCTACCTGCCCGCCCCTTGCCGGCCCAAAAGATGCTTTTTCACGCCTCTTTTGAAGGAACCCATGTTGCAAGATGGAGGAAACACGTGCGCAGGTAGAGAATTCCAAGTGAGGGATGAACGACAGAAGAAGTAAAATTTCTTAGTACGGTTTGAAAAGGAGGAGACAGTGTACGGATGACTCCGAAGGTCCTTACGCGTGTTTCCGTTAAGGAATGGAGAGGGAGGGATAAGGTTAAAGAGCTCCTCAGAGCATTCCCCATGGAACATTCGGTAAAAGGCGCTAAGAGAGGCGATGTCACGACGAAGTTGTAGAGGCTCGAGGGTGTTAGTTGCCTCTACATCGCCAATTATGCGAATAGTGGGACGCTGCAATCTGTCCAGAGCATCGAGGAGGCACTGAGCGGAGCCGTCCCAAAGGTGCGAGCAATATTCCACGCAAGACCTAACCTGAGTTTTATACAACAAGCATAGTTGGTCCGGCGCAAAATACCTACGCACCTTGTTCAGGACACCGAGTTTCCGTGAGGCAGTAGTTATGACGGATTCGATGTAGTCTCTGGGGTTCAGATCGCAGCGAATGTTCATTCCGAGCAAGGTGATGTTGCTCTGTGTGTGAAAGGTTGTGCCCTGAAGAGAAGGAAAGGGGAGGAAAGGTGACCTTTTCGCCGAGAACGCGCAGACCTGTGTTTTCTTAGCATTGAACTCAACAAGATTGTTGGAGCCCCATTCGGAGACGAGGTCCAGCGTCCTGTTGAGCTCAATGATAAGGTTCTGCCTCTACGCGCTGGAGCACGATGATGACGTCACAGGGGAGTGTTCTGGCAGCGTGGTATTATCCCGCTGACTCCGCCAATTAACGAGATAGATAGGTAGGTCTTCCGGTAGATCCGGCGTCGAGCTAGCTGATGCTTTAGCTTGTTATTCTAACTGGAACCTGGATCCTGGAATTTCGAGAATTCCCAATGTAAGGCTAAATCCAAACCGCCCGCCCCGTTGTGCCCGTAAACGCCATGTAAATAGGGGATACCTAGGTCAGTCTAGGTACTTAGGAATTTAGGATTTCAATAGTAACGCACTAGGTAATTAAAGCACTTACGGCGGCACAACGCATAAGCAGATTGCATATAACAAATGAGCACGCAAAAAGTACAAAACGTATTTAAATAAGGTCAACTCACCCCAGCGGGAACAACAGGATTACAGTTTTATACGCTTATCGTCACCTTTTAGTAGGTACTAATTATAAGGAATTTTGTAAAATTACAATTATACAGTCGGAACAATGGCTCGTCGCCGTGGCAAAATTAAAGGCGAGCGATACGTCCTTCCGGGGCAAATGCTTAGGCTGTGTGTCTCTGGAGCTGCGACGGGCAATGTATTTATATTTTAAAACCAGTCCGATCGCTCTGTTGTTTTAGCGATCCGCGAGTCAAAATGCTTGCGAATACGCATTAGATTAAATTTACGGTTCCGTATATTTTTTAAGGTACGTATTAGTTTGTACGTATTGAAATTTATAGGTTAATTATATTAAGTTAATTAGATGATTTTTTTTGTTATTACAAGATTTATTAGGTATTTAGTTTCTTTTTATAGATTATTTATTTATATATTTTTATATAATTTAGGTAGTTAATTCTTTATATTTGAATAAAGTTAACGTGCAACGTTACACCTAACAATATCACCACAAGCCCCTGAGCTTCCGTGATATCCCCCATGCACTGTACTGTCGTCTGCATAGCAATGTATAGCTCCCAAGGAAAGCATATCATTGATATGCAGAAGAAACAATGTGGGGGTTAGAACGGAGCCTTGCGGAACTCCAGCGTTCACTGCCACGAACCGCGAAGCGCAGCCGTCAACGACAACGCGAATTCTACGTTCGTGGAGTAAACTGGCAATTCACGTATAGAACTGCGCGTGTAATCCGTATGCCGGTAGCTTGAAAAGAACAGCCTTGTGCCAGACTCTATCAAAAGTTTTGGCGATGTCGAGACTAATAGCCACCGATTCGCCGCGCTTATCGATAGATTCACCCCATTTGTGCAAAAGGAACGCTAGAAGGTCACCCGTTGACCGTTTAGGACGAAACACATACTGTCGGTCATTAAGTAACGAGTGACTTTCCAGGTAACGGATCAGCTGGGTATTAAGGATCCTCTCCATGATTTTACACAAAATGGAAGTGACGGCTATAGGACGATAGTTAGCCGGATCAGAACGATCTCCCTTTTTGGGAACCGGCTTACTTATTTGCAATCATGACGAAGACTAATAATAAATTAATAGGTAAACGACACTCGAACTATCCTTGACCTTAAGTATTTCGCTATTATTATGTTTTATATTTACCTCAATGCAAATTCAACATAACGTTCATGAATGAACATCACTATCGAACGCAACTAAGCAACATAATTGACAAAGCACCCAAATTGTCAAATGGCCCTCATTTGGTGAGTATGTTTGTCTTTTGTAGCATTGTGAATCTAGTTTTTTATCACTGACCGAAGTTTATTGCAGTTCTATCCTTTTTCAAAGTGGAGACTAGATATAAAACAAAAACACAAAATTTGAAATTATTTTTCTGACAACTTCAACCATTATTTTTGTATAGATACTCCATATTAATATACAAAACAATTAATTCCTCATTAAATTCCTCATTTAATTTCTCATTATAAAGCATTATAGAGATTCGACTCCTCGTCTATATTCACCATGCATACGACATCTTTATTGTCTACTAGTGGGCCCGGCAGACGTTGTCCTGCCCGATTACAGCGCCACCTACCGGGTCAAACTGAACTTTTAAACCTTCCCTGTACCAGAAAATTTCGTAAGAATTTGTCGAGCCGTTTCAGAGTTTTTGCGAGACTAACACACAGCGTTTCATTTTTATATATAAGAAGAAGAGAAGAAGAAGATTATCTTCCTAATCCTGAGGTTATTAAAAAGAATAAGTTTATTCCTACTTCTTACCTACTATATTGACAGTTCAATTGACTAGACACCATCCAAAATACTTGTTTTTCCAAGTTTGTTTTAGATACGAACTGGCATATTGTTTCGTACGATAGAGACAAGGCTCTACGGAGACGAAACTAGCCGATTGTCTTTTCAAAAGCTTGATATTTGTTACTTAGTGATGGGCAGTGCACGTTCCTGTGTCACTAACACACACACACACACTCCTTCCCCACTCTGTTCCAAGCCCAAGCTGCGACTGTCGATTCGCGATAATAACAAAAATCCAATGCGAGCTAAAAAGTGACTCTGCAATCACGGGGCCCAATTCCCTTTAGCTTTTAATAGAAAAATCTCACAAAAGGAAACAAAGATTACGTTCGTTTATACTTCAAAAGCAACAAACGATTCCTTAAACCTTCGCGGCTCAAACCGAAAGAAAAATAAACAGATCCGACTTATTTCCCTCGCCTCTAGCAAAAATAAATCGCAAGATACAAGAGACGTCGCGAGCACAGCTAACTCAAAATCAACATTGTCCCCGTGTTTGTCCATTAGCCGCGCGAACAAGGTAAACAGAAGGAGCACGGGAGATTCATTACATCTTGCCTTTGGTCAGTTATCATTTCTTTTGGGCGCTTTAGAATTTGAAGGGAGCCTAATGAAAAATAAGTATGTGCTGAAAGTCGGCTGGATGTTTTAAGAGATAGATCAAAGCAATTGTTGTTGTCTTGTATACGTATATCTTTTCAAGGTAGTTCGTTATTTAAATTTAACAAATATGTTGTACTAGCTTTTGCCCGCGGCTTCGCTCGCGTTAAATTCGGGGTAACACCGAAGATTAAAAAAAAATATAAGGCAGGTATTTTTCGTTGGTAACAAAGAGTCTGTGTACCGATTTTTAGCTTCCTACCTTGAAAACTGCAAAAAGTCCCATATAAAATTTCACCCCCTCTTTTAAGGGGTTGGGGGCAGATTTCCAAAAAAAAATGTTGCACGATTTTTTTTGTTAGTCACAAATAGTTCGCATACCAATTTTTAGCTTTCTACCTTGAAAATTGCGGAATGCTCCGTACAAATTTCCACCCCCCATTTTAGGGAAGTGGGGGGTTAGAAAGAGACAAAAAGTAGCCTATGTCACTCTCCATCCGTTCAAATATCTCCACTTAAAAATCACTTCAATCCGTCGCTCCGTTTTGCCGTGAAAGACGGACAAACAAACACACACACACACTTTCCCATTTATAATATTATAGTATGGATTGTCTAACTTAGTAACTAATCAACATTAAATAAATTTATATGTAAACTATTTGTTTAATTTTATTGCCAATATTGTTACAGTTTTATGATAGTTTTTTTTTTGTTGCTGTATAAAGATGAAAGAATGATTTGATGGTGAAAACAGACCTTGCCTCATTTCAATATTGGTAAAATCATAATCAGAATCATTTATTCATACCCATCATACCTATCAAATTTTTCGATGGAAAATTGTACAATCAAGGAATTTATTTTGCGACCCACCTAAGGTTGAATATCGTAAAGCAATATGGCACGTATTCCCTTTTTTTTCCGGGGAGAAATGCGCAACCGCACCGTACCCGCCATTGACTTGACGGCGGGCGTGTGTGGGGCTGGCCCAGTAGAGTTCCAAGCCGATCCACTAAAACCCCCCGGTGTTCTCCCTGCCCTTGTGAGCGCGCATGGTAAGGTATGGCATAGATTCCCTATGTGTCTTCACCATAAGTACGTAGTACTTTATCTATTATGTGCCATAAGAGCGAAGAATATTGCTATGATAACTTTGCATTGATTTTGATTATTAAGATTATAACTTTGCATACACTGTTTACATGCAACTAGGGATTATTTGACATTATCTTTTGAAATTTTTTACCTTAATGCATTGTCAGTGTCTATATAACAATATGTCAACAAAATGAGTCGGGAATTAATTGTGTTGACAGTACAGTGACATTATATCTATCACATTGGACAGTGACATCTGGAACTTTATCCATTAAAGTGCTAGGGGGAAAACCTTAAGAATAAGGAAGAAAGAACGATATTAAAGTTGCGAAAGCATGGTATGGACTTAAAGATTCACCTAGGTGCTAGAACAAAAGATCTGAATCATACTTGAAATACGTTTTAAATACGAGAAAAAAAATACTCGTATATATTGAACTATATTTCCAGCCAATTGTTTCATTACTTTGGTACTCGTACATCACAGTTTTCATCAGAGAAAGCACTGCTTTTTAGTTTATTATCTTTCCATTACGAAACTTCTCAGTTACGCCAAGGTTAGACCTTACTTCCGGAGTTGGTAAGTTAAGAACTTATAATTATTCACCCCGACAGAGCTGCTATATGACGCAAAGAACATTAAGGAGCTAGTATTTAATAAAGGCCAACTAACGTAATAACCTGGTTGATCCTGCCTCACCTTGTGTAGAATTAAACGGTTCAGTATTACTTCAATGAAAAGTTTAAATGTTATCTCAACTACATAAATATAACTATGTACAGTTCTTTCTCTTTTATACAAAATAGGGTGCTGCTGTTTCGCCTCAATGAGAACGGGCATGTCATGTTTACGAAGAGTAAAGTAAATACCTATGTTTACAGACTGACTTACTGCGGACCCCTGACACACATACTACGGACCCCTAAAGGGTCCGTGGACCCCAATTTAAGAAACCCGGACCTAGTGTGTAATTCATATTCGCGTAGGCGCGGTGGTGCGAGGCGGTCCGTGAGCTGATGAGCAGGTGGTTTTAACCCGGCTAAGGCTAGAAGCAAGACCAAGCTGCGGTGGTGAGTGAAAACCATTTGCGTCTTTCAAAGGTAGTATTCTTGCGTTGATAGCAAATACGTGTATCCATACTAGGAAAGTTGTATAATTCAAATTCAATCATTAATAAGGAAATGCGATGTAGTTCCACCGCGTTGTCCCATTTTGGTGGTACGGCTATTAATTATTTTATCAGCATCGTGATGGTGGAAATATAGTCAAAGATGAGTCAAATAATTGGTCCTAGTCAATCTCATTGCATACCTACAAATTCTTTGATTCCATATAGCACACGATGAGCACACGTGACATTAGTGACGTTACGTACCTAGTAACTACCTATTACCTATCTAATCTGTGGTGATGTTTAAATTATTGTTCTGAGTTTCAAAATGACAATTTGAACCATAGTTCGATAGTGTTATGTGTTATCTGTCAAAGTGCAATAAATAAAATTAAATACAAAATACAAACATATTTTTAAAACCTTTTATAGTAAATCTATATTAAATCTGAAATTAATTTTAGGTTTTGACTAAACAAATTAAAGGAAAATCAAAAAGCGTTAAAATGGCATCAACAACTGATATGACTGATACAGAAATACTCGACAGTCCTTCAAATAAATATCGGAAAACTACGTTAATGGTAAATTTATGTAAGTACCTATATGCAAGTGCATACAAATCTTTATACCTAGAATATACTGTAAATATACGTAAATAGGAGCGTCTGTAAATATAGCTAAATAGGTGACGCTGTGGACTCGCCTTCAAATCGGGAGGTCCGGGGTTCGAGACCGCCATGTACCAATGTATTTTTCGTTTTACGAATTTCATATGTTCGTTTATCTGACGCTCTGACAGTGAAGGAAAACATCGTGAGGCAACCTGCATACATATGCGAAGAAATTCAAAAGTGTATGTGGTGAAGTCGACCAATCCGCACTGAGCCAGCGTGGTTGACTAAGGCCTAAACATCTTAACTTAGGGTATGCTCGAGCCCCTCGGTGGGGACGTATATGAGCTGTTATGATGATGTACCAATGTGTTTTTCATTTTTGAATTTCATATGTACATTTGTCTGACGCTCCTACGGTGAAGGAAAACATTGTGAGGCAACCTGCATACATCTGCGAAGAAATTCACAGGTGTATCTTAAGTCGATCAATCCCCACTGGGCCAGCGTAGTTGACTAAGGCCTAAGCCACCCTAATTTAAGGTAAGCACAAGCCCGTCGGTGGGAACGTATATGAGCTGTTATAATGATACCTTAACAATACGGGTATACGATGTAATTTAAAACCAAGATATAATATTAAATCTCTTGGTTTTGACATGAAATAAAATTTTGACTTTTAACTCGGGTACCAAAAATACATAATATGACATTTTTTTTAATACAGTTGTCACCGTTCTCTTTTTTCTTGTAGATGTAGTAACAGGCAAGTAAGAGACTTTATTGAAATTTCAAGTCTGCGAAGATATGGAAAACAGAATACAAAACCCCTTTTTTGACCCGATAACAAAAGATTTAAGATCTACCAAAAGATATTGGGGGCTATCTCTTGTGGTTTTGTGGAACTCCCCCTCTAATCGGCGCCTACCCACTAGAAAGCTTCCGGGTGTTCTGTCAATCCAATCGCGAGGTTACCTGGGATCTGGGTGACCTATGTCACCAGATTAGAAAACTTAATCCTACTCCAACCCGTCTGGCCAGCTAATTCATTTTCATCATATGTGCATGTGATATTCTATATTTGTTACTACACCCACGACACAGGAGAAAATCCTAGTGTGGAGCGACGTTTAAAAAACAAAAAAATCTAAGGGGGGATCTGGGCCCCAAGGGCACCGTAACTAATGATTATGATGGTGAAAACTCTATCAAATTAAACTCGCACATTAGTATTAATATCTAGAGCATCGATGACTACTAAACAAAAAAAGGCAGATGAAACAAGGCAATATTGCAATTTCATCACTCAACGAATTCCGTACTTTTGGGATCAACAAGCAAATCAATGCTTCACCTCAATTTATACTTAGACACTGCCTGTGTGATAATAGGCTAGATGACAAAAAAATTTTTTTGCTTTAATAGAAGCTCATTCATATTATAAACAGAAAGAAAAAAACCGGTTTTCGAATAACTATAAAAACAACCAAGATATAAGGTATTAAAGATTTTTCTCCATCTCTTTCTAGCAAAACGGCAATTTACAAGGAGTTTATATGTCCGTACTCAACAATGATGTCACGGTTGATGTCGGATCTCTCTGTCTAATCGCCTTCAAATTAACAACTTAAAATGCTTGTATCTAATGTATTTATAAGCCGATTTTAATTCTAATTTCACAGGACTGCATCTTTTTCCATAGTATTTTAATATTAAATGACGAGACGTAAAAATTAGAATTCAGTCATCATCCAAATTCTATTACTATTATTATTTGTGAAGTTTGTATATTTACAGTGCTGCATGTACAAACCTGGAGATCGATCTGAGGCGCGCCTTGAGAATGGCCTATATCCAGGATTGGGATTATGGATGACCACACTTTATAACTGCAGTCATTCATCAACTTGCTCTCCATTACTTATTAGGGGGGTGAAACAGGCTTTTGGACCTCTTTGCTCATCAATGAACGAAATCCTGCTGCTCACCAGCTTGCACAGGGACAGCGTGGTGTTAGATGGTCAGAACTACCCCTTTTAGGGGCGGCCTATACACAGCATTGTGCATATTCTGGCTGAGATAGGATATTCTGATGATTTATTACTTTCAAACATAGACACAATCGACCATACCCAATTTCCTGCGCTACGCCACTGTTAATATATTGATACTTGTGAATCATTTTTGTTCCATAAAACCTGCCATGAAGCTGATTCGTCTTTAACTCCGTTGGATATCCAATTAATGCTAGAGGCTGGTATGAACGTAGCTAAGTTCCGTATGTCCCATACTACAAAGGAAAACAGGTTGGGGCTGCTTAGTAAAGTAAATAAGGCGTCACTCAAATGTTGTGAAAAGTACGGGGTCGAAACGTGGCCAGTTGCCACATGTATGGTGCTCAAAACTGCAATAATTAAGACTGGTATATTAAAAGAGGTAAATTAAATGTCGGTGCTATCAGCTACTTTAACAATTTTATTTTTTATTTATATAAAAAAAAACAAAAATGAACGAAGGTGTAATAGAATGTGTTGAAGAAAATTATACAAATATTTATTTCATCGGAACTTATGATTTCAGTTCATATTTAGATGAAGATATACTCGTAACTCCATTTTTGTTACAAATCTTTCATTTCGTATAATTCTTGTAATTTCTTAATAAAGTCTTCATCATCATCATTTCAGCCAAGAAACGCCCACTGCTGGACATAGGCCTCCCCCAGGGATCTCCAAACCGTTCGGTCCTGCACCTCCCTGTAATAAAGTCTTATCTGAAAGTAATAGCATGTCTTCATTAAAATGTTCTCCGCGTATTTTGAGATTTAATGTGATCTGCATG
Source organism: Schoenobius gigantellus (assembly GCA_963935595.1). Lineage (NCBI taxonomy): Eukaryota > Metazoa > Arthropoda > Insecta > Lepidoptera > Crambidae > Schoenobius > Schoenobius gigantellus. Next base: position 32,602,396 of record OZ012548.1, read on the forward strand.
GAATCCAATTTAATCCGCAATTCACTTATTTTCATTTTCTAGCACTCCATTGAATATTTTTGAATATTCACAATACAAATAAATTTAATCTTTTAAATCAAAATCTGATGTTCAGCTTTTTAGTTTTCATCCTGATCCTCTTTATTTTTAAGGAAAAGTGTTCAGCTAATCCAATTTAATCCGCAATTCACTTATTTTCATTTTCTAGCACTCCATTGAATATTTTTAAATATTCACAATACAAATAAATTTAATCTTTTAAATCAAAATCTGATGTTCAGCTTTTTAGTTTTCATCCTGATCCTCTTTATTTTTAAGGAAAAGTGTTCAGCTAATCCAATTTAATCCGCAATTCACTTATTTTCATTTTCTAGCACTCCATTGAATATTTTTAAATATTCACAATACAAATAAATTTAATCTTTTAAATCAAAATCTGATGTTCAGCTTTTTAGTTTTCATCCTGATCCTCTTTATTTTTAAGGAAAAGTGTTCAGTTAATATTGATGAAGGCACCCAAATAATACTGACCTGCAATTTATCAGAATTCGACACATGCGATGCACACAAAATTTTTGTTGACAATTTTCTCTTGACATCCGAAGTAAATATCGGAACCGAAATATCCATTGGAGAAGAAGAAATTATACTTCACTGTGTGAAAATAAAGGATAAAGATTCTGTTATGTGTAAAGTTTTAAAAGGTGGACGATTGTCTAATTTAGATCGTGTAGTGATGAGAGGCGTACAACGTAGTCTACCACCTCTTTCAAAAGCTGATTACGAAATTATAAAATTTGTTTTGGAAAATCAGGTAATATTGACTGACTATTTGAATAAGATCTGCGGACCTAAAAAGCCAGAATCGCAGAATAATAATGCGAATCATATTATGATTCATATTATTAATTAAGTGCAATTCATCATAATGAATTGTTCTATTTGACAGCTTTGTATGAATATTCTTAAAATGGTCCACAGGCATTGCTAAAGTGTCAATTGGGACCATTTTACGAATATTCATACAAAGCTGTCAAATAAAATTTGCTTATAAGTTGCACTCAATTCATAATAATATGATTCGTATTATGATTCTATGATGCGGCCTTTTTAGGTCCGCTGGACTTTATGGATTCAAAGAATTTAAATATTTAGGAGATACGCAATTGTTTGCATTTAGTTGTACAATACCAATATAGGAACTACTGATATTGTGACAGTTAATTGTTGTGTTCTATAAATAGCGCTCAATTATTTTAACAATACGACAAATTCAAAAAGTTTTTAACCGGCCAAATATCCAAATTCCGCGACTGCACATTGAAATATATAAAAAATGTGATACTTCTGCTACATCAATTAGGCACGTACCCCGTGCCAGTCTCATGATGTTTAGGACTGTTTTTTTTTTATTGCTACTAAGTTGGCAAATAAGCAAACTGCCCACCTGATGGCAAATGGTCACAATCACGCATATATGATTACTGCACTTATCGCAGTAAATTTAATCCGTCTCCTTTTATAGGTGGACATGCTTATAGTGCATTACGTACGGCAAGCGCAAACATTGAAGACCATAAAAAAATTTATAGGTAACAAAATAAAAAGACCTTACCTGATTAGTGGCATAAGTACCCAGCAAGGATTGGATAACATCGACGATATAGCAAAGGCACAGTTACTTTTTTTTCAACTTATTACTTGTTAATATTTTCGAATGAAAAATAACACTTCATTAGTATTTCGAAAATAGATTGTATATGTATGTAATGATATTAGCTATCCAATATTTTTAAGGTTCATAACTCCGCCATTTCAAGGAACTGGTATCAATTTTATGATTATGTCGTATAAAAACTTTATTTACCTACATACTTGATAATATATTCCAAAAAGCCAAAGCTAGCAACAAAGTTATTTTAAGGCAATCATTCTGTCTTAATGTATAAAATATAGTTGGATACTTTATGAGTTACTTATTTAATGCCTGGATTGTTTTGATTTTATATGTTGTTTACATATTGCCGAAAGCTTCATAATTATACTCCTGTATCAGAAATACTTGTATCTGGAAAACACCGTGAGGAAACCTGCGTTCACCTGCGAAGTAATTCAAAGGTGTATGTGAAGTCAACCAACCAATCCGCACTAGGCTAGCGTGGTTTAACTAAGGCCTAATCGCCCTAACTAGTTAGGGTAGGCTCGTGCCCCTTTGAGGACGTATATGAGCTATGAAGATGATCAGATATACAAAGGTTTCGCTACCACGTGATGTCAACTCTAAAAGTAAATTCTTGTTACTCCCATTATTTCAAAAATATTAGGTATTGTTACCTGACAGCTCGTTATCGAAGACATTCTTGAATTTCGTTATTACAGAGAAATCACGTGGATTGTTCAAAAAGGTCACATAGTTTAGATTGGAACCACAATTTAGTTGCATAGTTACGCGCACTGAACCAATTAAAGTTAGTTCGCAGTGTGGCCAGCGCTTAACGTGTTAAATCCCTCAGCTAATTATATAGCTGGTAACTACTTAATATATTTTCACGAACGCAACCCAGCGAATTGAGGAAAAGCCTGCACACCACACGCAACTAAGTAAAAGGGCTTAAAATAGAAATTCCCTTGATTAACGTTACTAAGAAAACAGGAAAAGTTACACGAGTCGCTGACTTGTTAAACAAGAGGCTGAATTTCCGGTCGTTTGTGGATGTAATGTTGACCTCAAATCAGTTTAAGTAGCGTTAATTGATTTGTTAATGCACACACTATTTCGTTGGCGCAGAAAAAGTATTCCTGATGATGACCTAAAAGCCGATGAAAATAATTTACGTGTTGTAGTACCTATATAGGTAATATACCCATCTGCCACACAATTATTTATTAGTAAACTACAAGTGCATAGTGTGAATATTTACCTTGTCGTCAAGTTAGGTTATAGTATCTCCTAATCAATATCAGGAAATGCTGGTAAAGCCATAAATAGTTATATGTTAAGCAATCCTTAATTTGTTTCTTCTTTATTCGCTATAAGGTCGATTATATTAAATCCATGGTTTATTATCGCCATATTTTTTTTGAACTTTGTGTGTTATCTATGCATGTCAGTAAATAGCTTTATTTACTCACCACCTCATTGCTACAAAAAAGTATTTCTCAATAAATTCTTTGCGGTCAACAGGAAACGGACGCAATTTTGCTGTCAAGGAATTTCATGCCATTCGAACTGGATGCTTCAAAACGATTAAGACTCGGCCAAATACAGAAGTGGCTGGGAGCTAAATGCCAAGCGGTGATGTTTTAAATAATGTTAAGGAAGTTAATCAAATAACTACTGATTTCTAATTGTATCCACCATACATTCTTAGTTTATCTACGACAAACAGAATAATAAAATAAAATTGTAATAATATACCATCAAACAAAAAAATCACTAAAATAGTCAATAAGAAAACGTGCGAAAATAACTCTATGTCCTTCCCCTAGTCTCGAACTATCCCTATACCAACTTTCATCAAAATCGGTTTAGTAGTTTCGAAGCCTATTCAATACAAACAAACAATCAATACTTTCCTCTTTATAATATATTTTATAACTAATCTTAAATCTCTTTCACAGTTAATAAATAAATTATTGTCCAACTGGTCAAATTTCTGTGATCCAAAGTATTAACAATATATGTTACTTTTAATATTGGCTATCAAATATATCGTTCGTTAAATTTACAAAAGAAAGTCATGAAAAATGAAGCAAATGTTAACTTATTTCCATAATAGCACGGGAAGCCGTACTTCTTAGCGGGTGATATATTCCAAGATACTCTCGACAAAGGTGAATACACTGACCGTGAAATATCGGACGTGGCCAACGCCCTATTAGACGGAGCTAGCGGATTTATCCTCGACAAAGGTGCTGAAGTGAATTACGTCGTGAAAGCGCTGAAATCTATTGATGAAATATGCCGGACAATGGAGCCTTACACGACTTCTAAAAGCAAATTTTTGCGAGTTATTAACGAGGTAAGAATGAGTCTCGCGAATGTATTCCTAACCTGCCCTGCGAGCGTGGACTTGTCGATCGACATATCGATCGACAAAAGCATCTGTCTTTTCACTCCTTAGGAATATCTCTCAAATTTATCGATTTTTATCGAGTATGTCGATCTTAGCTGTCAAATTTTGTTTACCGAGAGTTCCATGCTCGCAGGGCTGTTACGCGAACTCATTTCGGGTGTAGAAAAAAACTTATACTTGAAAATGCTGGGCTATAGGAAAAGGTTTCTAATAATTAATTATTATAAAAACGTTTTTCAAAAACAAGCTCCAGCATTAGATCAGCTCCATGTTATCATAATTATTGCATTGTCGTGCGATATGTGTGTGCATGCAAAATTTCAGCTCAATCGGAAACCGGGAAGTAGTCAAATATAACTTGCAAGATTTTATTACAGACACCGGGACAGGTGTCCTGGTCAGACATATGTTTGTTGGCAGACAATAACGACAGCAGGTTAAGTTGGAATGAGTTCCAAAAGGTTTATTTTAGAATCCCTTTCAACCTATTACTAATATTGTCAATAGGTATATCAGTTAAAAATAATATTTTTTATCTGCGATATAACAAATTTAAAGAAACCGAGAACACCTAGACAAAGTGACAATTCAAAAACGATAACGAAGTGCGATAAGAACGAAATGTATGGGATTGACATATGCCATCGCTAAATAACTTAGAGAATCGATCAAAGTCATCGATATGTAAGTTGGTAGACAATTTGATTCGCAACGAATCGATGAAGTAGCAATTTGTTTTTTCATAACTTTCATATGCTACTCAAAACAACTCATTCTTCATTAAAATGAAATAAAAGATATTAATTACTAGCGCGAACTTCGTTTCGCCTTACGATTGATTTCCCGTCATATTTTTCCCGTGGTATTCCCGTCATATTTTTCCCGTGGGAAATATAGCCTATGTTACTCACGAAGGATGTAACTTTCTAATGGTGAAAGAATTTTTAAAATCGGTCCAGTAGTTATCGAATTTTCCCATAGGAAAGAAATATTTTCCCGCAGTAAAAATTATAATATAGCCTATAACCATCAGGGACAATGTAGCATTCTAATGGTAAAAGACTTTCTCAATTCGAACCAGTAGTTTTTGAGATTTGCGCTTACCAACACATTTTACGATTCATTTTTATATACGAGTAAGTATAAGAAGATAATCATTTATTTTGTCATTTCTTGTCCATTTATCCAGTTCAGTTTTGAGTTTGTCCAGTTTTGAGTACCTACTTAATATCAGTGCTTACCCGTGGTACTACCGTTGGTACTACTGGTACTACTACTGGTGATTAATTTTGCCCGTAGTTACTTATTATTTTTGTCAATAATAGAACACCATGTGAGTAACTATCAGTTTTAATATTTATATTATTTTGGAGAAATTAAGGAACGCTTTAATAAAACTGTTTTCAAAGCAATTTTAACGCAACTTTTCAATTGCGAGTTATAGTGTAATTTATTTTTTGTTTTTTTGTAATCTTCTTCTTATATATATAAAAATGAATCGCTGTGTGTTAGTCTCGCTAAAACTCAAAAACGGTTCGACAGATTCTTACGAAATTTTCCGTGTGTGTTTGAATGGTGCCGGCGTTTCTTTCCTAATTATTTATAGTCCAACTTCTAATAGTTCCACATTATTATTTTTTCACATTATTTCTTTTCTGCATTCTGAATTTTCCGAATTATTGTTTTAACACATTCTTACCATCACTAATAGTACACAGAACAATAAAAAGTACCCGAAATAAGTCATCGTATTTTCATTGGTAAAACACCTATAAAATACGATTTCCTTATATTATGTGGTAGGTACCACAATGCTTAAAGAGTGGCACTTCCGTGTAAACAAAAAAACTGGAAAGAGTACTCTTTTCAGTTATATATTTTTTTTTAATTTAAAGAAAGAAGCTGGTTTCTTTTTGAAAAAAATTAAGAAGGAACAAGTTTCTGCTAAGCCTAGGGTGAGGCGATCCAAATATATATTAAAAGAAGATTGTAAAATTGAAAAAATAATTGATGACTTGTTAAAAAGAAAAATAACACCTGGCGAGTGCTTGACTAAGTTATGTTGGTTTAAGTGATTTATTACTTTTTATCATTATAATGGCAATATGATTTTAAATAAATAATTCGGCAGGTAAAATAAGAAGCATCTCAAATTCATATTATTTCACTGTTTTATGTATTCACTTTTTTATCAGTCAGTACATGTTAGGAAAATAGCGAATTCGGAAAATACAGATATCGGAATATTAGGCATTCGGAAAATTCAGAATTAGTAAAATCAATAATTAGGTCTTTTAAGAATATATACTACATAGAATTTGTAAAATATCACGTGTGGAAAATTCAGAATTAGGACTGAACCGCCGGC